>JBAJHW010000005.1:150625896-153025896 GCA_037013535.1 Intellagama lesueurii
ATTTTGACATATCTCAGGACACTACAAGGCCATTTTAATGAGAACAGCTACAGTTTGGATGAGATAAAGCTTTCAGATGTTGCCTATCATATGATAGGTCTAAATATGGCTTCCATATCAAAAACTCAATGGATAGGCCAAAACTGAGTAGTAGTTAAGCAGAATTATTGAAAAAATAATGCCAAGAACTGCACAGGATTTTATTTATTTATTTAATTAATTAAAAATATTTTTAACCCGTCTTTCTCCTCAAAGGACCCAAGGTGGCCAATTTTGTATAACACCCCCCCCCCCCCCCCAAGGTTTGCTATGTTTGGCTATCAGGAGCAGGGCACTGCACTAGGCAGGTTAGTGGAGCAAATGTTCACTTGCTCCTGATCATCAAATGGTCTGGATCAGAATGCAGGAATTGTGAAAACTGGCCCATCAATTAACTGACTGCCAGTTAATTGATGGGCCAGACCTAACTGATTTACGGTTAGTGCTAGAAGCAAAATGTGGAATGGGGTAAAAAAGGGGGTTTAGAAGTAAGATTGTTGAGAATATAACATTTCTCCCAGGAGAACTATAAAAGGAGGACAAAAGGGGCTTTTCCATTCCTGATGCCATCCACCTCTCGCCACCACTGGATTCTCAATTACATTTATAAGACTGGATTAACATGCTATAGCAGCAAAGCTTTACTGGACATCCTTAATTCCATGAAAAGTGGAATGTACACTCATGTTTAAGCAAGACATACTAAAAAATACATGAAACGTGGAGCTGTAGCTCCATGGTAGGAGAATTTGTGGTGCATGCAGAAGGTCCCAGTTTAATTAATTCCCTCCAAAATAATCTAGAATCAGCTATTCTGGGGGTACATTTGAGATGGGCCACAGACTGGAAACAATTCTTCACACACCACCTTGTAAGTTTCATTATGCAACTCATACACTCCTGATTCAGTCTATATTTCTTTCACATTGGGTTTATGGCCATGGCAAAAAGAAAAAAAAAGGTTGAGAACAGCTGGTCTAGATAACAATCCTGTCTGAAACTTTGCAGAGTAGTTGCCAGTCACAGCCAACAATATTGGATTAGATGGACCGGTGATATGAATAACTGTAAGGCAGCTTTCTAGGTTCCTGCATTTCCCATATTCCTGGTGCTAGCAATGGATACAATCATCAGTATCCAGATATTAAATATTAGTCTGCTGAGCTTTGCTTCATGCCTCTATTGCTGCTACTAACCCTCCTCATTACATCTCTCCCACTCCACTGCAGGAAAAAATGTTGCGAATCGGCAAAATTAAAGCTTTATAAACGTCACACCTTATTACTTCTGTACCAACCCAACAGTTCTCAAATGCAAAATAGAAATGTTCTATTTTTTAAAAATCAGGTTTGATTAATACTTGAGGTGAGGGGATTTCACAGATCTGAACACAGCTTGCAAAAAGTTACCTTTTTGATTACAACTCCCAGAACCCCCCTAGCATGGATACATCCCTCTGGTTATGGTCCAAAACCATAACTTGAAGAAGCTCTTCTACCAAGGCAGGGGTTCAAAGCTTCTCTTTGTCATTTTTTCTGAGGGAAAGGCAAGTCAGTTTGGAGGTTTGAATAGGCCCAGAATATGGCATCAAGAAGTAAAACTACCTCAAGACTGGTATTTGCAATAAGGCACTGAAATGTGATTTACAAATAAAAGTCACCGAATTGGCAATAGGATAGAATCTTCAGCATCTAATTTAGGAGTAACATGGCACTAGTTGTTTTCACTTACATCCACCATATTGACACTACACAAAGATTCTGGATAGTAATCCAGGGCATCCCCCCACATGCTTTAGAGTTGCCTAGCTTTCAGGTTGCTAAGGCATAAATCAATCAATTTTAACAGTGTGTTCCATTTATATTCATTAAGCTGCCTTCACTGAAGAAAGCTCTTTCCTAGAGACACTCAATTAAGGTTTTCAATTATGAAGAATTTATCAAATTAATTAGCAATCTACATATCTAGTGGGCCATCAGATAATTTTTCCATTTTGGTTTACGAAGATCTATTATTCTCAAAATGAAGTTCTATAATTAGCATGTCATTTGCAGAAATAATTCAAAGATGTACTAAAATTTGCTCTGCAATTGGATACAGCAGAACTTCCAACAGAGAAGTAGATTTGCAGTTGCAATTTGATGGTGGCCAGAAAGTCTCTTAGTTCGCTTTGTTCTGATAAAAGGAAATTATGTATCACAATTGCAAAGCTTAGCTCGTAAAGTAAAAACTTGTAAAAGTAGAATGAAGGCATTTCCACTTTCAAGGTACAAGGCATTTGTGGACTATTGCAAAAATCTAAATTTGCTATTTGCAAAACATCCATTTAGTGCATTGCAGTTATTTCAGTTCTTAATTTATATTTATTTCAATTTCAGTTCCATAAGTTTCAAAAGCTAACAGCAGAGGCTAAGCCAGCCCGAGACATTTTGTTGTCTGAGGCAAAGGACAAAGCAATGCCCCTCCACCATTCAACATACAGAAGCTGTCACAGGTAATAGCCGAATCTTACAGAACACTGGCAATGGAACAGGGTTATCTGCAATACTGGCAGACAGAAAGACATGACCTTTATTCTATGTAGTTCAGTATTGCCAACTCACATTGACAACACTAGCTTTTTCAGGCTTTCAGGCAGGATTCTTTTCTAAACCTACCTGGAGATTCCACTGTATTTCCAGGCTCAGCCCTTTTTAGGTTACAAAAATCAGAGAATATTGTGTATTTTCAGGATGGCATGGTGTAAAGGAATGTCAAGAAACCTTTGTAGCACCTTAGCTTATTTCACATTCAGTTCGGATGTCCATCTCTTTATCTTCACTCCTTATATATTTATTTGTCCATCTCTTTATTTTCAATCCATACATGAATTATTTAAACCACGACACCAGCAGCTGATCTTATATTTCACTTAACTTGGTATTTCAAACAAACAAACAAAAAAATTAAATTAACTAGATGCACTCACCCTAAAGAATTCTTTTGTTGAACCACTATCTAATGTTCCATAAGCAATTTCTGTTTGTTTTGATAAATCTTCCGCACTTTCAATGGGAGATACCATTCTCTCTACTGTCAGGAAGGCAGCTAAGTTAGCCGTGTAGGATGAGATTATGATCAGGGTAAAGAACCACCATACACCTCCAACAATGCGCCCAGACAGGGATCTAATAACAAGTGTGAAATGGATTTGTAAAATGAAATAAATATTCACAAAGAAATACAAGGTACCAGGTTTATGTATATTGTGTAACATGGGGAAGTAATTTTTATGCTATCTTAGTTTTTTCTCTCCATTCCAATGCATGCTAATTAAATGGGAAATTAAAACATTTTTAAAAGTCTGCTACAAGAATGTTACTCAGATCCAATGATGTCACAACATTCAGGGATCCCATCTTGAGTTAAGGTACTAGCTCATCAGTCTTTCACAGGTCTGAGCATCCTGGAAAAGAAAGCTGCTTAGATCACATTATTGCCAGATATATATTTTTTAAAGTAAGGTTTTCATGATAACTCAAGTGAACCTATTTGTGACAGTTTAAATGCATATACAAACAAACAAAAACAGACAAGATCAGTGTAGTACATATGAGCTAAACTTGAAATTCTTCCATTTTCAACAAGACATGAATATGCTGTACAAAGAAACTGTGTTTCTTACAATGGACTAAATGGATAGAGGCTAACTTAAATCACCAAAATCTAAATAAGTAAATCAAGAATCTATAACATATTTTTGTTATCTGTCTACTTGTTATAAACCACCCAGAACAGTGCATTGCACTAATGGGGCAGTATATAAAGCTAATGAAATAAACAAACAAATAAATAAATATTCTGGGTATAAATTCCTACAAGTTCTCCAGTACATACTTTTCTATGCTATCTTTTTTCCTTGGAATATCCCATTACTTAACAGCAGATACCATATATCAACTGATCAAACATATACCACAGCAGAACAAGAGACATTTGGGATATGAAATCTATTTTTATATAAATTACTATAAATTCCCTGTATTTAAGTTCAGCTTTCCCACAGTTACTACCATTTTCTGCATGCATATAAATAGGGATCACACACTATTTTATTTTTTAATAATAAGGCACAATCTAAACTTGAGAAAAAGTATTAGAAAAGCCATGCTAGATCAAACTAAAGACCTCTCTAGTCCAATATTTTCTTCACACAATCACCAACTAGTGCCCACAGGAGGTGCACAAGCAGGATATAAATGCAACAGCAACATCTTGCTTTTATACCCTGGAGACTGACATGCAGCGGCATAACACTTCTGATGTGGGAAGGAATAGGTTTCTATCTTGACTAGCACTCCACTTGTAGCCCCATTCACTATGAATTTGTCCAGTTCTCTTTCAAGTAGCCATCAGTATTTCAGTAGTAGCAAAGTGGTTTAATAATCACTTGACTATAACTGTAGCTAAGTGTCTATTAGCGACTGCTGCTGTTCACACATCCTGCCAAAGGTGGATTTGGAAGACAACTCAAAAGCATAGGGACAGAGCTTGAAAAGGATCACTGTAGCCAATGTGAGAGTTTCAGAACAGAAGCAAATATGTAACATGGCCTACACTAGTAGTTTCAAGTTACCAAGGTTTATTGGAAGTCTCGCCTTCTCTTATTTCATCTTAGATGGCCTCTTGATAAATCTAGGATCTGGTTCAATTTTTATGAAGCAAAAGCCTTTCCTTGTTAACTGATGTTCTATGCAGAAACATTTTTCTATTTATATCTGCCTTAAAGTGTGCAGGGTTCTTACAGCAACAGTTATGACCCTAAGAAAAGTGGAACCTGACCACACCAATATATTAACAATGGTATCCTGCATGTCAGCTCAGACTTCCCACTGAGTTCAAGTGGGCACAGAATTGCAACATACGAAGTGGGTTCAATCCTCATTTGGCTATGAAGTTCACTGAGAAACCTTGAGCCAGTCATGCTATCTAAGCCTCACAAGATTGTTGCAGTGATAAAAGTGAAAAAGAGGAGAGCCATACACACTAGCTTCAGCTCATTGGAGGAACAGCAAGAAATAAATATAACAAATAGATTTTAGACTGTGGGTGGGGAACTACAGTCATGCGGCAGGTTGGATTCCAACCCCTTTCCCCTTGGAGACTTCTGTGGGCTAGATGATAGCCTCTGTGATACACAGTTCTGAGCACCTTATCAAAGCACTGAGTGGAACTGTCTTTGATTGGTCATTGGAGAAAATGGAGATTCCATTCAAGAGAGCCTCCATGGCCAGAGCACCTCAAACCCAATCATGAGTTATCTATACCTCTGGAGAGGGCTTCAGAGAGCCTTGACCACAAACCTCCAGAACACAATAGGAAACCTCTACAGATCAGAGTAGGCCATAGGAGGGAAGCTGCTGCTCTAAATGTTACTCTTACAGCTTGCAGTAACATCATGAGGAAATGTTTTCAGTGGCATTCAGACAATCACAGTAAGGTAATAGGATGCAAATAACAAGCTCTATCAACCACCGATATTCATCTGGTTCTTCTCCCAGAGTGTCTATTTTGTTTTTTATCATTCAGACAATTACCCATCTGATTTTTAACTCTGATGTCCTCAATCAAAATGAGAACATTCATTATCATACTGGTAAAAGTAAATCATGATATGCTTGTTTCCACGACAATAATGAATACTACTACACTTCTCCCAAATTGTAATCTTCAGCCTTGGCTAATAAGTCATTGTTAAGCAGGCCAACAACAACTAATGCATCACAGTTGCTAAGCAACTGAATCATGGAAGAATAACCCCCTGCTTCAAATTTCATCTCTGCCATAAGCTCAGAGGAGATTTACCCACACTCTCCAAATGTACAATATGGGGGTAATAAATACAGATGGACTTTGGAAAGCTGTTGTGATATAGTCACAGTAAAGTACTATGCAAACTCAAAATATTTGTTGCTGCTCAATATGGAATTTTTGCACTAAATCTTTTCAGTGTGACTGACAGATCTTCCCCACCTGCCTCCTACAGAATGTTGCAACAATTCTTTGTGCTATAAAAACAAGTTTCCATTATCTGCCTTATCACCTTCTGTTTTGTTCTTCATCTCAGATCACAGTTGATCTGCAACCTATCTGAAGTAAAGTGAGAACCACCTGTTCAGCTATGCACTCTCTCCCTAATCTCCAACACTCTAATTTCTACTATTAATTTTTTTAACAAAACTCAACAAAGGAGAAATTATAACTTCTCAGTGACAACGCTGAAGAATGCTCTCTTTTTTACCATATTTCAGGACATTCTTTTTCAATTAGGACTATTTAATTTGTTAGTTATGAATCTGTATCTCTAGATACACTGAGTGAACTATATCTATAGTTCACTCTATAGATATAGATCACTCTATATCTATAGATATAGAACTATATCTATAGTATAGAACTATATCTGTCTATCTATATAGTTCACTCAGTGTATTTGTGACCCATTCCTTCATAAATTTTCTTTTCCTTTAATGAATTTAGTGTCGGCCCTAGGATTTAGGGAGCATTTGACATGGCAGTGTTAGTAGGTACCTCCAACTTGGAAGAAGTGAGACCTGCATAATGAGATCTTACTGAATGATCTGTGCAAAGTGGGAATAGAAACACTATTAGCGCAATGAGCCTTCTACTTGTCCTGGGACCCTGACAAAATCCCAGCTTTATCTCTCTCCAGAGCCAGCCCTGCATGAATGTCAGCATTGATGCAATCCCCCTATTTCAGCTGGGATATTTAAGCTATTTGTATGCATAAAATGGAATAGCTGTTAATACTGACAGAAGGAAACAAAGAAAAAATGGCATAATAAATTATGCTTATAGTTTCAGGATACTTGTGGTAACTTAAAAAAAAAAAAAGCCCACCAAGATCAGCATCTATATAATCTTAAAGAAACAAGGCAGAGAATTTTTGCGGACATATCTTCCATACAAACTCTTGTCAGGTTTGTTGCAACTGGTTCACATGACCTTTGAGTTATCAGAAGACCTTTCTATATAAATTCAGATAACTTTACTGAAAGGAGAATAGCAGTTTAAGCAATATGGAGGATGTTGAGTAAAGTGATTTGTGAAGGTGAAAACACTGTTCTCACACCTCATGAATCGTGTGCAACTCTTTTTCCCATTACAGCACATGTGAAATCACTGCACCGTTGGCTGTGAATGGGAATATGCAGCAAAAACACGGTACCCCTCCAAGAAGGCATGAAATATGAGGAACCTTATGCATTTTTATGGCCTCTGCATGGTGTATATAAGTCCACCAGGGTAAAAAAATGATTGATGCTAGAGGACAACAGAACAGTCCACTGGCTGCGTCATGAGCTGTTATTTTCATTGAAAAGGCCATGGATGATTTTGAGAAACTCACCAACAGCTGGTATTTCTTAAGAGTGAGTATATATGCACCATGAATGCCCTCAGCGAGACCAAAAATGCACAAAGCTGAAATGGGCGCGTAACCAACCTTGGCGAAATATCGCATCCTTGCTGCATAAAGGCACCCAAGGAAAACCAGAGACTATTAAATATCCCAAATTCATTAGTTGATTCGTTACTTTGCGTTTCTCTTCCATCTTCAAACTCCTCAGTGTGCCACTCGTATGGGCTAAATCTGCTGACCAGGAATAAAACAACACTGACCCCAATGTATGCAAAAACAATGCACATCCAGATCTCATATGCTAAGGGATCAAGAAAGGAAAACACTCCTGGCTTGGACTTCTGAGGCTTCTTGATCATTATAGATATTCCAAGGCTCATAAAAGGCTTTGAGAAGTCAATCACTTCTTCTCTCACCAGTGTTATAGTTAGTGGAGCAATTGCAATATCGGCTTTCTGTAATAGAAGCAAAACAATCTAATAACTTATTCAGTATTTCACAAGGGAATAGCTTCATTGCTTTTATGCACCACAAATGAAGAATACAACAACAGGAATATGGATAATAATCATTTCAGTACTAGCGTCCTATTGAGGAATATTGAACAAACTGCCCCCAATAGCCTCTTTGCTGACACACATTCAACCATACGGCTCCCCCTTGTAACAAGCAAAGGGTATGTGTTCCTCACCACAACTCAGCAAAATATTGCCATTACACAACAATAATTCCTGAATTCTTATGGCATTTGAAAGCTCAGAACCTTCCATTTGTAGGGTGATGAAATACAGATGAGTCAATTTCTCTTCAACAACCCATTTAAACTGTGCACCCATTCAAGTGAAGAGCAGATGGCATTCCTGCATGCGTTGAGCTCTTTTTTTTTTTTTTTTTTTTTGGTTAATCACAAGCATTTGCAATGGTTAAAAATGGCTCTTACCCCATAAACCAGTTCTCCAACCATTCCATTCCAGATTTTTGTTTCTGCATCCCTGGCCCCATACTTGCCATCAGCAACAATTGTGAGTTTATACTTGAACCCACAGTGTTTGGCAATTTCTGCAGCTAAGTCCACACAGTAGCCCTCATAACGGTCATTTCCTTCAAGCATATCAATATTTTTCTTCGCCATGACATATGGGGATTCCTGTACAGAAAAATGTAGCTTTAGCTAATTTAAAAGGATGTTATGCTAGTCAGTCATCTATTCTTTGCACACTGTTTTAGAAGCACATTAAATAAAACAAGAAAAACCTGCATTTATTTCATAAATATTCAGAATTATTTATTTATCAGTCATCATAATAACATTCCTTTAGCATTATAGTAAACCTTACAGGTAAACAAATTTTTGTATCCGCGATTCTCATTAACAGCAATATAAACTGTAAGTAAAAGAAGAAACTTCAATCAGCTTTCTAAAGAATGTTTGTAACCCTGCCTATTTCATAGTATTCATCTCTCACTTTCCACTAAATTCACAATTGATCATATAGTTTACAATCATTATTGATCTGAAAAAGAAAATCTTACCACCATCAAAACAGCTGATATACTGTTGCTCCCTTTAATATATAATCCAGAGTAGTTATACAGTAAATGAACAACTGCAAACAATTATTAGTTTACTAGGTAAACATCATGACATTCCTATGGCATTACTGTATTGCTGCTATTGTAAAGAGAGAGAGAAAGTTTTATACTCTTGTGTTTAGTGTGAGAATTTATATGTACTAGAAACTATTAATTCATTCTTCACGTGGCAACTTCAATTGCCATTATGACCAGTATAAGACAAAAGTTAGGCACAAAAGTTAAGCACAAAAATGAAAGCATCATCTTGTTACAAAAGAAAAAGCACTTCCTTGAAAATGGTTCCCTTACTACAAATTCTGCCACAAATTTAGAAAAATGACAGCAAGGAGACATTTCAAAGTTCTCATAACTATGCTGAAACAACAGTCAAATTACACCAAAAAGTTTACTCATGCACCATACAAACTGATTCCCAGATATTCACACATTCACAAAGAAAAATGCAGTAATTAATTAATCCAACATAGACCGAGAGAGAATGATAAGATTACAACTTAGATGATCCATTTCACAAAAAATGTGCTTAATTACCATAATGGTGGTGACAATAATAGTCTTATTCTCTATTCCTGAGGAGTCATTACCAGCAAGACCATCAGTAGGAATCACAACCAATTTGTCCACTTCACTCCAGTATCCAATCTGAAAAAGGTTGTAGGTCACATTAAAGCTGTTCATAAGAATAATTTTTGACAAATGACATTTGCACAACAAATTACACCCTGCTGGATGTGATATTTAGGACAAGATCCAGTGGTGTAATTTGGTATCCAAAGCCACAGAACTGGGATTTTCTTCTCATCTTCATAAAGCTGCAACCGTCCACAGTACTTCAAATCCCATTTCAGTGGTTTTTAAAGACCTCCAGAGTAGGTTTTTTGGGGTGCAGAGGAGTGCATAAAGAAGGCAGGCCACTAACATACGTATCTGAGCTACATCATGGGTACTGTCCAGCCATTCTGGATCTCTTTGGAGAAAAGAACAGCATAAAAAAGAAACTAATAAATAGATTTCAGCATAGGTAGATAGGTAGGTAGGTAGGTAGGTAGGTAGGTAGGTAGGTAGGTAGGTAGGTAGGTAGGTAGGTAGGTAGGTAGGTAGGTAGGTAGATGGATAGATGGATAGATGGATAGATGGATAGATGGATAGATGGATAGATGGATAGGCAGGCTTCAGGAGAAAACTGTTTCTTACTGAATGACCATTGAGACTTTTCAATTCTGGGAGCAGTGTAGCCATTATTAGTAAAATAATGTAAAACAATTGTTTAATGGCTAGCATCCTATTGCCTAAACATGGAACAGAAAGGTAATTGCATAAGCCCCCCTCCATTTCTCATTCTGCCAAGCTTCCTGTCATATGACCAGTTGCATGGCTGATCTCGCAATCAATAAAAGAACAGTTATATTCTGTGGAAACTGTTGAAGCAGTGGTCACGCTTCTACAATTGCTCTTCCACTCTGCAGCTGGGCAACAAACAATAGGATACTGGTCAATGTTCAGGTTGCAGAATTCAGAAAAAATTGTGGAGAGTTTTAAAAATTCTATATATGTATATAGTGGATACTGTCCTTTAAAATGTTAAAAGCTATCATATATCCATTCCATCTTATTTCTTTCAACAACCTAAAATGGATAAAATAATATAAATTATACCTGCAGTTCATATGTAACTTGAAGTTATGGTCTTTGTTATGATTTTTTAAAAAACAACATTTTTACAACTCCACAGGAACATCCACACATACGTTTAACTGCCAGGGCTATGGAACTTGACATCACATCAACAAACTACTACTTGTATCAGCCCTGAATGCTGTCTTGGCTCACGAGGACTGATGGAAATTTGAGTCTAATAACATCTGGAGGGCCACAAGCTCTCCTGCCACGTATTACACCTTTCTACTGACTTTTAAGACATCTGCATTTGTATTATACACTCTTATCATAGTGGGTGGGTGGGAAGAAATCCAGTGACACTCAGAATTAAACATTACCTTCCGGGGACCAGTACTTTTGAGCTCCATGACATTTATTGTATAGTTAATTCTCTTTCCATTCTGATCAAACTTTATGTTTCCTGTTAACCCTTCCACCTGAACCTATGTAAAGAGGGAAAAAGTCATAAAGAGAAGACTATTAATCCAGAAAATGTGTTTTATATTTTCCATTTACATCCCCTGAATTTAAACGTGAAAAGTTTGTGCTTGTTTATGTCTCACTGTGAAGCTCTCCTAGAAGTGTTAGATAAAACAATGGATTGATTTCTCATTTATATTTTTAAAACATATCTGGCACAGACTCGCCTAGGACTCCAACACTGTGCCCAGAGTGCAGCCTTGGGCTGGCAAGGAGCCATGAGGTCAGGTTTCAGTGGCATGGTAGCTCCACGTAATCTCAGCATGGTGCTGAGCTTCAAGGCAGGGATGGGGACGTGAGTCATGGGACTTGCTGTCAAGTCTGACTTAAGTTGCACTGGTGACTCAACTCAGACTTGACTCAGGTGTTTTTTTTTTTTTTTTAACAACTTGGACTCAACTCGTGACTCGGAACCTACCCACCCTCCCTTTTTTCTGGGGAAAAGAGCTTATTTTTAATAGGGACTTGGATTTGGGGCTCAGGACCTGGTACCACAGACTTGGACTTGGAATTGAGACGCGGACCTAAAGACTTGCCAACATCCCTGCTGCAAGGCCTACTGCTGTGAGCTGATTCCTACCAGTTCCACATTGTCAGGGCATGAGGGGTGTGACCATGACAGGTGTGCCTGAGTGAAGCCTGCTTCACTCTGGCTTCCCTGCTCAGCATTTAGTGATGGCATGCTGATGGAGGGCACTCTTTCCTTTGCCAGTCTGCCCTCTAACTCACCCTCATTACACATCTTGTTATGGCATGTATATATTTATATGTACCATTTCACAAATAGATCATGCTTGTCTATTGTGCTTTGCTAATCACAAATTTAGGGGGGCTGGGTTTCGTGCATTGGGCTGGATCCAGAGGGTGGAGGCAGCAGGCACAGATCAGCCTGCCCAGGTGTTTGAGGAACCTCTTTAAAGTAACTGAGGGTGAAGGCACCATTAAGCCTAGCTCAGAGGCCAAAGACTCTTTGGAGTCTCCAGCAAGTTGTCACTTCTAGATGAATCCCAGCTGGGCCTCCGGATCTATTCCCAGTTCAATCCCATTCAATACTGCTGCTGTAACCAACGAAGTTATGGCCTTTCTTTCTCCAAAAGAACTGTGTGTGTAACATTCTTTGTTCCTGAGGCTTGCTTAAGTTTAGGCGCACAGTACCAGTCCAAGACATTCACATGTCATTTTATATTCACCATTTTTTCTAGAATGGGGGTTTAACTTGTATTTATTTTATTTAATTTTGGTGTTTTTTTGTTTTTTTTATCTTATGTATGATTTATATTAATTTTATGTTAATTACCTTGTTATGTTTACAATATTTTTGTATTAATTTAGGGTTTTTGAGTTTCTTTTGAGTTTTTTTTTTTCTGTCTGGATATGGAGTGGAGGGCTTGCCCCCCCAGCGAGGGGCCATTGAACATCTCGGTGATTACGGGTAGAGGGAGATATCGCGTTGGTCCAGCCCCTACTCGTGTCAGAAGAACAGTGAACAGATGTTTGAAGGCTGTTCACTGTTCTGGGTCTGTGGCCAAACGACAATATCGAGGTGGTCAGATCAGCTTACCTTCCACTCTGAAACTGGTGCTGTTGAACGCCAGGTCTGTGTCTAATAAATGCCAGCTTATATATGATCTTGTTCTGGAGGAGGATGCAGACCTGGCGTGCATAACAGAGACGTGGATAGGCGGGGAGGGGGGTCCACCCCTGACATTAGCCTGTCCACCTGGTTATGCTGTCCAGCACCAGGGCAGACTGGAGGGGCGGGGGGGGAGTAGCCATTGTATATAAGAACACTCTAGAGGTTACTAGGTGCTCCACGGTGGTAAAGCCGGGTCTGGAGGCCCTCCACGTGTCGGTTGGGGCCAGGGAAGGTATTGGGATCTTGCTGGGTTACCGCGCTCCCCGTGACCCAGCCATTTCCTTACCAGAGCTGGCGGACTTTGTCTCCGCGACACTGTTGGAGTCCCCGAGGCTTTTGGTCTTAGGGGACTTCAACATTCATGCGGAGATGGAGGTCTCCGGTCCAGCTCTTGAGTTCTTGGAAACCATGGCTTCCTTGAACATGTCCCAGCATGTCAACGGCCCCACCCACGTGGGTGGTCATATGCTAGATCTGGTTTTTTCCGCCAATTGGAACGAGCGTGGTCTGATGGTGACCGACCTTGTGTCGGTCCCATTGTCATGGTCAGATCACCACCTAATAAAATGTAACCTCTCAGTGGCACTCCCTCCTCGCAGGGAGCATGGACCTATTTTAATGGTCCGCCCTCGAAGGCTACTGGATCCTATAGGATTCCAGGATGCCATGAGAGGGATTACCGCTGATCTGACCGGCGCTCCTGTCGAGGCTCTGGTTAATGGTTGGCTTACGGCAGCCACCAGGGCTATAGACACGATCGCTCCTAAACGCCCTCTCCTCTGCAGAGCTCGGCCTGCGTCCTGGTTTAATCAGGACCTGAGAGCGATGAAGCAAAATAGGAGAAGGCTAGAGTGCAAATGGAGAGTAGACCCGACGGAACAGAATCGAGTAGCTGTCAGGGTTGCGACTAACCTTTATCTAGCCAAGATAAAGGCTGCTAGGCGAACACACATCGCTGACCGGATAAGTGAAGCTTCAAATCAGCAGGCGGAGTTATTCCGTATAGTTCGCGACCTATCCGGAATTGGTCTAGGTGATGGGCCTCCCCCTAGTATTTCACCAGACCAATTTGCAGCATTTTTTAAATCTAAAGTGGAGGCCATCCGCCGGGAACTCTCTCCTTTTTTGGATACAGTGAGTCGAGCAGAGATGTCCAGCGCTCCGTCTTGCCCGGTGGGTCTTGATCATTTTCAGCCAGTGACACCAGAGACTGTGGACAAGGTGCTTGATCGTTGTCGTGCCACCACCTCATCCCTTGACCCTTGCCCGGCCTGGCTAATCAAAGCAGCCAGGCCTGTAACAACCGAATGGGCAACAGAAATAATTAATGGGTCTTTTCTTGAGGGCAGGGTTCCTCCTGCCCTCAAGGAGACACTCATTAGGCCCATAAGAAAGAAACTAAATTTGGCGGCGGATGATATTGGCAACTACAGGCCCGTCGCCAATGTTTCTTTCATGAGCAAAGTGGTGGAGAGGGTGGTGGCCGACCAGCTTCAGGCTCACTTGGATGAAACAAATGCCCTGGATCCATTCCAGTCGGGTTTCAGGCCGCGCCATGGTACAGAAACGGCATTGGTCGCCCTGTATGATGACCTATTGAGGGAGTCCGACAGGGGAAAAACGTCCCTGCTGGTCCTCCTCGATATCTCAGCCGCCTTTGATACCGTCGACCACGGTATCCTCCTGAGGAGGCTCTCCGAGCTGGGAATTGGTGGCCTGGCGTTTGCTTGGCTCCAGTCCTTCTTGGAGGACCGTCCTCAGAGAGTTCAGCTTGGGGAGAGGGTTTCGTCCCCGTGGAGCCTCAATTGTGGGGTTCCGCAGGGTTCGATAATCTCCCCAATGCTGTTTAATATCTATATGAGGCCGCTGGGTGGTGTCATCAGGGGATGTGGAGCATCGTGCCATCAGTACGCTGATGACACACAGCTCTACATCTCCTTTTCTCCAACTACAGTGGATGCCGTTCTGCCCCTTCAGTGCTGCCTGGAGACTGTACTGCAGTGGATGCAGGAGAATGGGTTGAGGCTGAACCCGGACAAGACGGAGGTACTGAGGGTGGGTAGCCCTGCCATCAGCGGTCTGGGAAACTCCCTCTCATTTGGGGGGGTGACTCTTACCGCGAAGAGTGAGGTTCGTAGCTTGGGGATACATCTGGACCCGGCGCTCACCATGGAAACCCAGGTGGCGTCAGTGGTCCGATCCGCCTATTATCACCTTAGGCGGGTTGCCCAGCTGCGTCCCTATCTTGATGTCGGGGCGCTCACCACATTAGTGCATGCGCTCGTAATCTCGAGATTAGACCATTGTAATGCACTCTACGTGGGGCTACCTTTGAGACTGACGCGGAAACTCCAAATGGTGCAGAATGCGGCGGCCAGACTTATTAGTGGTGTGAGGAAATACCATCATATCTCTCCCACTCTGGCCGCATTGCATTGGCTGCCCGTTCGTTTCCGCGTCGATTTCAAAGTTTTGATGATAACATATAAAGCCTTAAATGGCTTAGGACCTCGATATCTGGCGGAACGCCTTCTCCCACCAAAGTCTACCCGTTTCACTCGATCTAGTCTGGAGGTGAGACTGGGGAGCCTGACGCCGAGAGAGGCCCGGAGGGAAAGGACAAGAAACCGGGCCTTTTCGGCGGTGGCTCCTCGGCTATGGAACAACCTACCTCCAGAGATCCGTATGGCCCCCTCGCTGGGCGTTTTCAAAAGCCAATTAAAAACATGGCTGTTCAGGCAAGCCTTCCCCCCGGGTATTATTTGATTTGATTGTTGATTTAATTTGATTTAATTCCATCTTGAATGATTATTTTTATTTCGAATATTGCTGATATTTTTAATTGTTTATCAGTACACTGATGTACGCCGCCCAGAGTAGTCAAAACGACTAGATGGGCGGGATAAAAATGTAAGAAATAAATAAATAAATAAATAAATAGAAAAGCTACCTGCTTCAGTGCCCTTTCAATTTCCACACCATGAGACCAGGGCACTGCAGGATTTGCAAGACAGTCTCCAGCATTTCCTCTTCTTGAAATCTCAACCCGCTGTTTCCGCAAGTTGCGGAAAGCGGCATCCATCACTTTGACAGCATCATAGGTTAGAGCTGATGTGTACTGTAAGGGTGCAAACATAATTTGAAAAGTATAGGTTAAGGAGTCTGATTCTTCAGAATCAGTTTGTAACCAATGATTTCTACCACAAAGGAAGTCACGCATTAAAATCACACCACATCATTTGAGCCATTTTTGCACAATATATGTTGTATTATTGTAGAGGCAATGTCATAGTGTAATTAAAATACTTTTATGATATGGAACTTTTATTGTTCATTGACAGAAAAGCCCAGCCTTTAACAAACAAACAAAAAAAATCTTAAATAAATGCTTCCTGTTTAGGCATTTAAACATATGTCATTATGATTTGTCACAATGGAATTTAAGAAGAACATATTTTCAAAGAAAAGAAAAAGAATCCTAAGGCACCCTGAAGACTAGCAAATTTATCATAGCTTGAACTTCCTTGAGTTACAATCTCCTTAATCAGTTTTCTAAAAGGCAAAAATACAAAAGAACCTTGAGCTCTACTGCTAAACAAGACATGAACTGCCTGTTAAGTCAGAATGGAGAATTCCCACTTTTCTTTTATGTAGGATCCATAACAAATATAGGTAACACAATTTCTCTTAGTTTATGTTTCATTCAATAGAAAAGTACATAAGGTCTGTCAACTTACATTACTTTCTATTTCTAGGATCCATGTGAAACCCCTAAAGTATTACAGGATGCTATGTGATTGTGATGCCATCAGAAAAGCCTGAAGTACAAAACAATGTACCCGCCACTTTGTTGTTATGTGCTACCAAATTGCTCCTAACTTATAGTAACCATAAAAATGAATGGCCACCAAAAAGTTGTATCATTAACAACCCTGCACAGCTCTCGCAAACCAGAAGCCATGGCTTCCATTAGAGAGTAAATTAAGATTGTATATATTTTAAAGCAGCCATTCTCAATGGGGGCCATATGGCCTCCTGGGGGCCCCTGGCACATTTGAAGGGGGCCACAGACTGGAAACAATTCTTCATACACCACCTTATAAGGTTTGTTATGCAACTTATACAATCCTGATTCAGCCTATATTTCTTTCATATTGTGTTTATGGTCATGGCCAAAAAAAAATTTGAGAATGGCTGTTTTGAAGCATTGCTTTTCAGGGCACAAGAGATGTAAACTTACTGGGCTTGCAATTTGTAAGTGGGGAAAAAGTGGCCAACACAGGTTAAATTATGAAAATCTGAAATTCTAAAGAAATCAAAGACTTATACACCTATCTCAGCACTTATCTCAAGGTAAGCCTTTTTAATTGGGACCCAATTCCAGTAAGTGATAGTGGAGTTTCTTCCCAAAGAAGACGTTGCAGGTAAAAGGACAGCCAGGATAGCCAGGGTTGACTGATGAAAAGACTGACATTTGAACAGCTGCAACTTACACAATTTTACTAAAGCACATATAAGTCACTAATAGGATTCCAGTCAACAACTACTAACAGAAGTCAAATGAGCAGAAACCTTGCTATTTTCAGTGGCTCAGTGGGATGCTGAATTTCCTACTGAGGGAAGCTAGGCTGGTTGTTGTCTTCATCTCAGCAGGCAAAGACCTTTCTATTTATGTGGGCCTTTGGCAACTGACCTCAGATGCTAAAGAAGGGCCTTTGATCAGGTTGGTGCTATGCTTTCTTTTACTGATGTATTTTAAACAGTATTTGTAAATTTTTATGTTTAAATTTGGTTTGTTTTATTCACAAGCTTTTTATCACAAGCAATTTGTGGGAGAAAGACAGATGGGAATGCAATAAGTTATTAACAATAAACACAAACCTTTTCAGAGCCTTTTATACAGTGGCTGAAATCCTGTTGTCCAGTTATGCAAATGGAATAACCTTTAGAGGCAAATTGCTGTAAGTTAAGAAATCTCATAGATATTTTCTGTTCCACACCAAGTTGTGTGACTCATTATGCAACAGGTCATGTCAACAGAAATTTCTTAACTTATTGCAATTTGCTTCCAAACGTTACACAGCTTGTGCAACAGGATTTTAGGCAGTGATTCCCAGCTTCCCAGTGTACCAAATATAAAGCAAGAAAGAAGCAGCAGCATAGAAATGAGCTATTTCTATTGCATCTTCACCTGCAATAGTGTAAACAGGTAGTAATTTTTCAGGAAGAAAATAACTAGATTTTCCTAATCTGTAAAGTAGACAGAAACCAGGTATTTACGTTACTCTAAATACCTGGTTTCTGTCTACTTTAATCTTAAATAACTAGCTGTTGGCAAAGCAAAACTTGTACTCCAACCTTGGGGTCTTGATGCAAACACCATTAACGTCAGCTGAAGAGAGGTTAGAAGAAGAAACAGGCACATCAGCATAAAGAGGAAGGAGGTCAGGTTGGTCCTTTGATATAATTTTAGAATCATGAGTGTTCTCTGAAGTTTATTTTTATAGGGACATACTGTACTAAAACAGAATCCTTCATATATCCATTTCCTAAATTTAGGGAAGAAATATATTTAAAGACCTGCTCTTGGATGAGTGTTCATTCTCCTTCTTTGCACTCTTAAGTTCCAAACCTTCCTCTTTTCTCTCTTTTCCTCTGCCTCTCCCTCTAACACATTTTAGTGCACATACTGAAATGTGAGTAAATTAAGTACACCTCTGTGGTGGCATACATGTTTCTGGTTTGCCTTGATATTTATGTTCAGTGAACATCTTCTATTGAATCTGAATATTCATATATTTCTGGGAAACTATCACTTCATTGCAATGTAATCATAAGCCTTGTGAAAGTTGCAAAACTGTCTACTAATAAATAAGGGAATGTTTTCTATGCATCAGATGTTTTCAGTCAAGTATTCCTGAACATTTATGTAAAGGCAGATGTGTTTCCAAATGTGGGTGCCATGGGCAATGTCCAGTAGGGTGGTTCTGCTACTAAAACTACTTCCATAAATGAAACAAAGAAGGGAGACCATCCTCCCTTTATATATTTGTAGGCACCTATGCATTCCCAAAACTTGCTCCAGTGAGCTGAAAACTCCCACTGAGAAAGTTGCCAGGTGATGCTGAAGGAGGCAGAGAGAGAACATTCCATTGTGATAGTGTGCTGCCATGTTTCTGCCCACATTTTCCTTTTGTAATAAGGATCCAGTGGCATACTTCTTCTGAATACCATCACTTCCATCAGAGTTGGCAGTCTCTTTCCTTCTTGCAGACCCTTAGTTGCCATAAAAATATTATCTAGAAATCTGGAGCAGGTTTTTGGAAGATTGCAGTGACAGAGTATGTGTAAAAAATGCCAGAAGTGTTACTGGATATGGAGGTAAACTATTGGGAAGGGAAGTTGACCACTGGATCAGCCAACAGATTCTACTGACCTCTTAAGAAACAGATGCGGAGAGTACATGCATGTGCATGGATACACAACGCTTTTGTTTTTATTGTTTAAGATTTCTACAGGAACCAAAGCCTCTGCCCCCTAATTGTCTATCCAATAGAAAAACATCTGTTTAGCTATAACTATACTGAATAGCAACCCCAAACAGTAATGCTCATGGTTCATCTCACTTGTATGGCACTTCCCCTGGCTTGACCAGGAATATCTCAGCAATTCCCACACATAATGATATACTCTTCACTCCAAGCAATTTCCTTTACTTTCCAGAGAAGCATTAAAAGCTCATACTATAATGCAAATGGATCAAAGTGCTCAGACACATTTACTGCCACCATCTGCCCTTCTCTCTTGATCAAGTATTCATTGATCATATAGGGAGTATAGATCAAAATTCTCCAAATTTAATTTGCTGTTGGAATGATTTAGCAATGCTTGCTCAGAGACTAGTCACTAACTAAATTATGCTAGAGCACACCGCTGAGATAGGCAATTTCTCCTGCTGCTACTGTAATCATTTATATGCGGCCTGAAATAACTGCAGTCCTGAGGCAAATATAAAATGGTTTATGAACCGTACGCCTAGCTAATATTAATTACAAAGCAGTGAGTTTTTTTAAAAAAAGTATGCTTCATGACCATGACCTTTAGAAAATGTGTAGTGTATTAATACAACACCTTCTTCTACATTTAAAATTCAGAGTGGATGGCTTGTGCACTGAGCGGGGGGCTCCCCATCCCAATGTCTGGGGGGGCACTCCACCTCTCAGTGACAATCAACATATAGTATACATTGTACACACTAACTGCTAAACAAGAACAAAGGCTTAAATTTAATATGTATATCCCAAGGCTAGAATTAACCTAAGGTTGTTCTTCCTTTGCCAATTCCCCAGGATATCACAAGAGTTTATTGCCCAGATTGATTTTGTTATCTGATAGTCATCTGTGTAGAATTCAATGCCCTGGGAAAGCAGAACTAAAAGGCAGTTTAGTTAATCTCTCCAACTAAGATATCTTGCACCTCTACCACCCCACTCAGACATTCCATAAAGGGGCTACCTAGAAAGGCTAGTAGGGAAGCACACTTTCCCCCTTGTCTCTTCGATCAGGTGAAAAGCAAAGAGTCTGAAAAGGAGAGCTTCCGCTACCTGCAAAGGTTCTCCATGTGAGTTAGTACAAAATAACTCTTAAATTCTTCAAAGTTGTGGACGTTTATTTGGGTGTCTCTCAGCATTTCACCTGTTTGTTTGTTTGTTTGTTTCTTTCCCTCCTTTGTTCAGGAATGTGTTCTCTTTATTTTGTATTGGGGAAAAATGGCACATAAAGGAGAAACGTTCTTGCGTGCTAAGAGATAGCAAATTCTGTGGTACTCATAGGCATACACCCACATAGTTATGGGGAGACACAGAATTTAGCTTTTGTATATATAGGCCAGAGTTAATGGTATGATTCAGAGTCTTAGGAGGAGGATAGATTAGTTGGAGGAAGGAGGTGTGGCCTCTTTCTTTTCCTCTCCTTTCTTTAGAAACAATTTATTCCTGATTCACTTTTATTGGAGGACCAAACTTTCCACTTATGTCAGACATCTGTGGCCTAAATTCCTTTTTCTTTGGAATTTTGGTGCAATAAACTATTTGCCCTGCAATGAATAACGTTGTACTAAATTTCTTTCCCACATACACGAAAAAGAATTTGCTCTTCATGTGACAAAGGTAGAAACAGAACTTTACAGAAAGAGTTCTTATAAGCCAGGGAGAAGAGTTCTTAGTAAACATGTTTACAACCAGAAGAAAAAAAAATACAAATCAACTGAGAATTGTGTTATCCTCAAATATGAATTGCCACCCACCGCCGGTACCCTGAATAATCAGGGTTGAGAAGAGCATGGCGAGACTCTGCATACACAGGAGGTTCTCTGCGTTATACCTGTTGCTTTTCACATGTTTGAAGTGATGATGGAGCAGGCAGGGCTATAATGCTCCTTCTTTGGATGCCCCTATGTGTTATGTGCCAATCAGGTCACATCTGAACTATGGAGATATTAACAGGGTGTTTAAGATATGCAAGATAATTAAAAAGTAGTTCTACTGGTGTCACTACTCAGTGAGTTTTCGTGGCCAAGTTGGCATTTGGCCCCAGGTCTTCTGAATTCTACTTCATCACTCTATCCACTATACCATACTGGTTCCCTTTGCATGCTTAGATAATCCTTTTACACAATAAGGATTATGTTTTCTTATACACGGACCATCCTTCTGAAATTCTTGCTGTGCATAAGCAAGGCAAGTCGACGTTGCACTACAGGGAGAAAGAATGGTGGCAGTCAGAGCACAGTAGCAGTGGCAGCAACAGCAGTAACTGTGGATGACAAACAGCTAAAGCCACTGGAAAGCCACTAGGAAAGTTGGCAACTTTAAAAGGTCACTCGCAAATGAAAAAACAAAACAAAAGAAGAATCATGGGGGGGGGGATGTAAGAAGCTTCCCTGCAGTTTGTAAGCCTCCCTCTCCAAATCATTTCACATGCGAACCCTTTCCTTTTTCTAGATGAGCGTGAAATGCCTCCCTGCAGTTTCTCCAAAATCCCAAGGAGAAACAAATGGATAACAGCCTATTCTAAGATGAAAAGATGGAAGGAGCTACAGCTGATGTGGAAATGGGAGGAACAGTCCCTTATCATGTAAACCATGAACATCATCACTGTGATGGACATCTGGCTGGCTCAGGAAGAAAGAGAGTTCTCCGCATCCTCTTACCACTCAGGAACATCTAGATGGGGTGGAGAATCTTTAACTCTCTGTACCTTTTGAACTACAACTCCCATAATACTTTACTATTTTGTCTGGGGAATGTTGGAATTGAAATCCAATTCATCTAGGGGCCCAAGTTTTATCTCTTATGTACGTCATCTGAGAGAACACAGGGAAAAAAAACCCCACTCTAGCTTCCTATATTCACCACACCCAACCTACCTACTTCACCCTCGTACTTTTCTCTTCATCTGCAGATACTTTATAGGAGGTAAGAAGGAATGCTTGGGGCCTGCAGTACGAAGAGCAAACTATTTCCAGTTCAAACACTTAATCTAACTTTTTGCTCTGATTCCAAGCTGCCACTTCCTCCTCACCCCAGAATGAACAAAACAGTTCGGCATCTCTACACCTGGGCTACCAGGAGAGAGAGTTAAGCTCATGGAAAGAAGAACTAAGAAGGAACAGCACTTGGCCTTGCCCTCTCTCACACACTTGAATCATTTCACAAGCAATTCTTTTGTATATATTTTTCTTTCTGGTATTTTGTTTTTGATTGAACAAGGCATGACACTGACAAAGTAAATGTTGCCTTACATGGTACCTTGAATAAATGTCACCTTCAGATAACCAGAAGAATGAAATAAACTAGAAAACACAAACAACACATTCACTATAACACAATTGTTTTCAAACTCTGCTCATGCATTTCAAATTTATTGTTGGGCTATGTTACAAATGCCTTCATCAAAACAGAAGTGCAGTGAAAAGAATAAATATTTTAAATACTGTACACATAAAATTGTAACCAAACTACACTTATGCTACCAGAATATGGTAATACAACAATTTTACCGTACAATAGTGGAAATCCATGTAGCTCCAAGTGTGCAATGATGATGATATCATCACCAGTGACAAATCACTACTGATTAGAGACAATTCTTGGATAAATGTAACTTGTACACAATGCAACAATGTTGTGTGCATCCTGAAATTGCCAAAGACAACCTTTAATCAGCAGTAATTTGCCATTGCTGCTGATATCATCATCATTGCACACATGGAGCTGTGCAACAGGATTTTGGCCAGTAACAGTAATTTGACATATTACCATATTATTTCTATAATACGATAGACATTATCATACCCTTGGCAAATAGTATTATGCAAATTATTTTTTTCTTGAACAAATGTCATATGATACTGCACAAAACAGCATCTTTAAAAGCAGCCTAAGAAAGATTTTATTACCACAGCTAATTAATATCACAGGTCATTCTCATCTCCTTTTCCCCTTTAATCACTAACTCCTTGTCACTGCGTTGACTTTTATTGCTACATTCTCTATTTTTAGTTACATATATGCCACTTCACATCCTAACCTCCTCTGCTCCATAAGACTTGCAAATTACTCTTAGGACCATTACTCAATCCCCAGTGATTAACTTTTCTCTCTCTCTTCCCATTCCTCTCCTACCAAATCCTAATGACTACTCTGTAGATGCAGCAACTCTAATCAAAGTTGTCATGATGCGCCCAAGATCCAGTCTCCACGATTCTTCATTTAGATAGTTTTCCTTCCACCGTTTTTATCTGTGAACATTTATACTCGAACAGAAATATGGTGGAACTACTGTTGCCCTTTAAATACATCAGGTGAGGATAACACTTTATATATCTGATGAAGGAGGAAGGCTCATTTGTGAAAATACATGCTGCAATAGCATTAAGTCTTCAGTGTGCCATAGGACTATGGATTTTTTTGGCAAAATAAATTAATACATCTCCTCCACTAGAATTTATAACAACACAAAGCAGAACTGCATCCTTTCTCCAGTGTACAGTTTTTCAAGTGTGTAAGAAGAACAATGTACCTTAATTGTACTAGTGTGCGCTCCTGGATATTCTTTTTCCTCCAGTGTTGACCAGCGCTGTATAAATTTTGATACCAGGGGATCATCATAGTCCACTATCTGAAATCCTGATACATTGGCACCTCCAAACTGTATTTTTGATAAGTCTCCATCATTAAATCCCTAGGCATGGGAAACAGAGGTCAGCCAACAAGTTGACCAACTTTTCAGTTACATGTTAGTAAGACCACGCAGAGAAACAAGCTGAGTTAACACACACATTTGCCTTTTAAAGTATAAAACAATATTTTCCACTCCAACTTTTTTCTGGAGCAGAAGTGAATGCAAAAATAATATCTTGTCTACCAGTTACATGTATGTGCTTAAACAAATGTGGACTATGTCAATTAGAGAGACCCTGAAGCTCTTGTTGGGCTGGGGAGGAGGTCAGTGGGAAGAAAGGCCTAAGGGTCTCCTCATATGTATATGACCTTTGGCTCTTGGTCACTGAAATCAGTAGTATTATTTTCAGATATCTGATGCATTTTGCATAATTCTGTTGTGTTAAATATCCATAAAGCATCTGGACTATTGCAGACATAAAGGTAAATCATGATTAAGAGTATTAACAAATTCACATGCAAGTGCACACCTTTGCTCTCCAATACAGCAACTAGGAGGTAACTGGAAACATCTACTTTTTGTTTTACCACAGTTTATCTATTTATTTTATATGATTTGTAGGCTGCCTTTCTTCTAGTAAGGGGACCAAAGGCAGCTCATAATGTTGGACCAAGTAAAACAAAAAACACAATAAATTATGGACTAAAAAGCAATTAAATTAAGACAATAATCAAAAATCCATTAAGTAATTAAAACATTTTAAACTTTAAAAAGAAGACTTAGAAAAGCTAAAAAAGCCATCATCCATGGGTATTAAAAGTTGCTCATCACATCTGAAAAGACAAACTATGGATAGTGAAAACTATGATAACTCAAGAAATCATGGTCAGAAACCACTTTCTCATCTTGGTTTCTTAAAATGGATCATAGTTTAAACTAACCACAATTAATCTTTTTCCCCATGACATAACACTTACTATTACAGAGTAAGCAATATGTCTCATAGCCTAATTCCAAGCAGCCCCAGCCAGCACATTCAATGACGAAGGATGATGGGAATTGCTGTCCAACAACACCTGAAGGGCCACATGCCCTGTATCCCTTCTACAAGGGGGTGCAAAAAAGTGGTAATTCTCCTCCAAGTCTGTTTCTTTACAATTACAGCCTATGAGCAATGTGTGTGTTTGTAAAGTAGTCATGGAGAAGGCAGTCAAAGGGTGGAAAAGGGTAGAAGTAATAGATATAGAGTTCAAACTGCAAAAGAAGAAGAAGAAGCCACATGGAATCTATAGAAAGAGAGCAAATGTGAATGTTAGGATTAGATTATATGACACTGTTAGGACATAATTGAAAAATAAGTTACCTTTAGAGGTAAATTATGTCTGTTTATCTTCGGCTGAGCTTTCCTCATTTTGAAAATTAGCTTGCTTTTTGGGGATTGGTCATTGGAAGGTAAACATGGGCTTCACTTGCTAATCTGATTGCTCAGACATATAGTTCTGAACAAATTACAACCCTGGAGGGGAAATTGCTTTGTAGTTATCTTATCTAATTTGACATTTAGAAATTAAGTAACTGAGATCGATGGAGAAGTGAAATATGAGTTGTTAATCCATTTTGTTAAAGGCAGTAGTTAATCCCTATTTACTCTATAGAATTGGTAATGTCCTCGAAACTTCCATGCTTTGAGCGGAATGCATGCAAATAGGTGCCCAAGTATGAAGGCAGACCATACAATCAGGATACCTGAATAAATAGCTAATTCCAATATCACCATTTCCTACCACAGTATGGCTACAGGTATAGGCATCTCTTTGCAGATATTCCAATAAATGTACAGATGTTATGCTGAGGGGCAGAGAGGTATGTGAGATCAAGGGGATGGCTAGCAGGGATATTCCTGCACTCCTTCTCTTCATGTTCATCACCAAACATGTCAAGGATAAAGGCAAGACACAATTATGGTAAGTAGGACATAAGAGGATGTAGGAGAAAGGGTTGGGAAGTAAATGAGAAAAACAAAGGGGAAAAGTTCATGTATCAGAACAAAGGGGTTGATGATGTCATATGAGGCATGATTGTGGGATACAAGCTCCACATATCCTTGAATGGCTCTCTGACATGTTTTCTAAACAGAAAATGTCCATGTTTTACTAGATCATAACACTCCCCCTCCCCCACAAAATAGTTATTTAAGTATAAAATTAACTTACCAAATTTGCAATGATATAGTGGTATCCCTTTACATGTTTACCAATTGTGATAACCTGAAACAATCAAACAATTAATTTGAATAGAAATGGGGAGGACACATCTAATATGAAATATATTCAACCACATATTGAAGCCAGGATCCAACAGTGTACTTCTATGTCTCCTCCAGTGGAACCAAGACTTTCTGCATCTCCCCTTCCTGTGGCACAAAAAACCTGCCCTGAAGGGTTTCCCTGCCCCCCCAAAAGTTGTTTTTCAGATGGATAGGTGACTTCTGGAGGGAAGAGAATTGTCCCTTCTTGATTCCACTGGTGGAAGCAGCAGAATTAAGCAGAATTCTAGATCCTGCCCTGAAAGATTAATTAGTGATTGCTCTGTGAAAATACAAATTCAATATACAAATTAATGTGTCAGCAAATTAATTCTTTATAGATCAAAGTAAACAGATAAAAGTTCTTACAAAAATAGGATTTTGGTGATGATAACTTGACTCCTGTAAATCATTACAGTATTTATTTATTTATTTTTATTTTACCAATTCAAAATATTTAAAGAGGATCCTGAAAAAGACCCAAGGCAGCTTACACAGTAATTATAAGCAACAGCATTAAATGCTAAGAACCATAAATTATTACAGTATTAAAAAGAATTAAAGAAATATAATATTAAAGCTTGTAGATATTTATCAAAGTTCTGATCATTGATACAATCCAGTTCTAAAACTTATGTTCAATTCACTAGCGAATGCTTAAGAGATTCTCCCAGTGGATTTATGATCAATGTATTCAAGCAGTTTTTCCGAATATCCATCATTTAGTGAAATATTTATATGTTGCATTTCCTTACAAAAAGAATCCAAGGGGAGTCTTTAAAAATTGCAACAAACAACAGCACCAGCACAAGACAGCACATACACTTAATAATCATAGCAAATTACACAATCTCGGGAGACCCTCTGAACAAGCCATGTTTTTATAATGTGGGGAAAGCAAAGCAATAATAGAGTGAGGTGAACTTCCTTAGAAAAGAAGAACATTCCAGATTAATTTTCAGAAAAGGTAGCTGTATTAGTCCTTTTACATTTTTCTTTTGCTTTTGCCTGATGTTCCAGATTAAAAGTACTAGAACTGAGAAGGCATTCCAGTAGAACTTCAGCATGCTGCAAAAACATGGAGTAATGTTGTCCAGAGTTTGTTAGATAGAATACTGGAGAGACAGCAGTCCTTAAACCCAAAGCCATATAGAGATATGCCACAAAGTAGCTCCCTCAACTTGGTTCAGAAACAAAGCGTTGGTCAAAGGAGGGGAAAAGAACCAGAGCTACATGTTCCATCTGGACCAGCACAGTCAACATTCTGGCAGTAGCATCTGAAACAACTAAACACTCTAACACTTTCCAGATCCCTTACAGCGTATGACTTGTCTATCCATTAGTGGGAGTTATTTATGGACAAGGATGCAAATATAATTTTCTTCCTTTCCCCAGAAGCAGCTACTAGTCAGAGCCTACAGACCAGCACAGGACTGTTTATTTATTTGATTTAAGCCTAACAAGATTCCTTGGATGATAACAATGCACGTATTCTCAGGTTTACAGACAAATATGTTGCAAATTTAACTGCCTGAGTCCAAAATAGGGATATAAATTTTGCCCTACTCCATCCTTGCATGAGAAATGGGAAATTACACATTCACGTCCTCTTGCACTAAAAAGGATTTTGTTTGTTTGTTAAAAAATAGTACTTGGAGAGAATTTGTGCCTTTGTGAAATTGTCTTTTGTGCAGCTGTGCAAAATGAAACAATTGTAACTGCTGCTTTGTTGTTGCATGGGACTTTTAAAAAGGAGATGCATTAGACAGGTTATCTGTACAGCCATCACCCTTCTGTTTATGCTTACGCTGTATGCATGCATGCATACGCACATGGTTTCAGAAATGATAAAGGTGCTAGTTCAGAGCTACAATGCCAGCTTTGAATACACATGCTCATCATTCCTTTTAACAGTCAAAGGAGGTGGTTGAACACCTACAGGATTGGAATCAAAACATGACAAGGCAGAGGGAGACACAGCATGCCTGGGTGAATTTTGGAGTTAATGTAAGTATAAAACTTTAACAGAAAACTTGAAGGGGACCTCTCTGCCCTCAGCCAGTCCAAAGAGGAATTGATCTGTTCTAGGCATCTCAGAATTATGAATTTCACTTGGGAGCTTAAAGCAGAAAACGGGTGTGGAAAACTGGCCTGCTTGGGCACCTTCCAGCTTATGGAATCCTGAAGGACAGGAAGGCTGGCTGGCTATGCTGCAGCATTTTTGTGGGTCCCACTCATATGCTATATTATTCAAACATTATACAAAGCTGTTGCCCACAGAAGGGTCATTAATTCTGTATCTGTCTCAGAAATCTCTGGCATGCCTTGTGCAGTGGAAACATTCTCACATTTATTCACCACTATGAGCATCTACGGGGGCGGGGGGGGGGACAAGGAATGGTACAGTTAAGGAATAAGTATGTTCTGCAATCAGCTGAAGTACATGGATTTTTTGCTGATTTAGTCCAGTGGTGTGAATGGAACCAAATGGGCTGTACTCCAAGTACTTCAGCTTAGCTAGCAGTGTGGATCTGACTCAGTATCATTTAATTTATCTTTGATTCAACAAAAACCAAGATCTCTTCAATTCATTATGGGCTTGAGCCCTTAATTTCCTCTGATGATCAGAATTACACATTAGACCCCTTCACAGATCTTCATCAACTCAAGCACTAAAATAATGGTTTCTCCTAGCTTTGAGAACTCAGGAGAGATGCAAAGCATTCTGCGCTAGACTTCTCAGCTTGCTGCTCCAACCTGAAAGCAGTTCTGTTTGCTCACCTCTCCGTGAGGAGCAGCACACATAGAGAGATGTAAAGAGAGAAGCAAGAACATCCACAGGCATTTTTCCAGGGCGAGAGTCAAAATTGCACTGAGACACATAGCATGCATCATTATAACGCAATGTGTTTGCGTGCATAAAAATAATGATTAAATTAGGAATGTGAGGTGGGGGAGAACTCCTGTTGGTTCCATCCTGCAGATATCCAATAATGAACAAAGACATGGAGGCTCTGTTAGTTTTGTCTGCAGTTCTACACACAACACAGACATACATAGTGGGGACTTCCATTCTGTCCTCCTGTACAGTCCCTTGCATACCACAGCCATTCCTGACTATCAGAACGTCCTGACTATCAGAACGACTATCATACAGTGTGGTAAAAGGGCCACAGCCAGAGTTGGAAATTAATGGAAATTAGCACTAACTCTCAAGTACTAGCAGAAATGCCATCCACTCATAACAAGGAGTACTTTAGGTCCACACCACAGTGAGTTTGAATTTTTACATACAACACAGACAACATTGGGATTTTATTTGAGCAACAGGATTTCTGTGAATTATCAGCACCATAAAAATATTTTTGTATTGTCAAAATAAACAAGAGCAGGTAGCTTTTAGTAACAGAATGGTGAACCTGAAATAAATATAAATTAATAAATAAATCCTGGAGATAAATAAATGTGTCATTGATACATTTCACATATGCTCACATTGTTAGACATTAAAAAATGGAGAGTAGCAAACCTGGTCTACAATGTCGTTGACTTTATCCCGTTCACAGTCGAGAATTACTTGCCTTTCCTTTTTCAACTCCAAATCTTGAAACAATGAGCGGTATGTCTCATCTTTTCTATCATTGTTAATATTTCCCACATTTATAGCAGTGACTTGCCATTTCTTTTCAGCTGCAGTATCCAGAACAGCTTGTAACGTTGACAAACCTGGTGAATGTAAAGAGAAACAGGGGTGAAGTACTTGCAATAAGCCAACTCAAATCTAGATACAATTTCTAGAGTAACAGCCAAAACGCCCTAAAAGTATCTTCTAACACCAAAAATATTACCATGTTTTATCATGCCATAAGCTTTCACAGACAGTCTGCTTTGCCAAATGCACAATGCATTACCTCAGTTGGCAGATACATATATACAAGTCCTTAGTATTGCAAACAGTGGAGCCGGAGGGAACTAAAATGCAAAAAATACTGCAAAAATATGAGTAATAATTACTTTGCCTCATTTTATTTCTCTCTAACCTCAGTGTTCACAATCCCACCCTCAAACCTTACCCCAGATGTGTATGTGTACACATATGCCTGTGAACTGAGATAACACTTCATGCATCCTACGAAGCAGGCTATATAGAGTCCATAAAAGCTTTATGCCATAACCAAGTTTGTTAGCCTTCAGGGGTGACACAAGTTTCTTTTGTGCTGGAACCTATGTACATGACTGTTCCGATAACATACTCCTAGGATGAAAAAGACCCCCTATGCAATTAGCACTGATAACAGTCAAGTCAAAGCAGCCATAACCAAGAATTGCTTGGAATCCTAGAAATATCTATGCAGGGAAAATGTGCCTGATGAAGTGATTGTAACTTGGTCCACTTGTCTTTACTATAGGTACCTTTAGAAAAAGACTGCTGTCAGATCTGGGTCTATTGCACAATGCTGTCTCTTGAAAAAAAGACCTTTCAGGAGAAATGTATAGACATAATTGTACCAGCTAAGTCAATAACTAAATGCAGCCATTTGTTCATCTGTACCTGAGACAAAACACACTTAAAGCTTCTCTCTTAATCTCTCTATCTCTCCTTTCATTCCCATCTTAGATATATTTATGCACAGAAATTAATAGCCCACACCTATTACTGTTCAGAAGGGTCATATACTGTAGCACAGTGTGTTGTCTGTATGAAAGAAGCCACAGGTTCAGAGTTTGGACGCATGCCCGGCTTTTCCAGGTAGGTGTAGGAAAGGCTTTCATCTGAAACTCCAGGCAGCTACTGATGGTCAGAACAGATACTGGTGAGCTAGACAGGCCAGGGGTTGAACACAGTCAGAGGGAACCATTTTCCTTATGTTTCTGTCAAGTAGAACAATCTATACTGTTATATAAGTGGGACAGAATTATTCTGATTTTCTATAACTCTTAATAGACAATGCTCACCACTCCAAATAGCACCCTTCCTGCTATCATTTTAGAACTCATTCAGATGTTCGGAAACGCATAACGCAAACACCTCCTGCACCATTGTGCCACTTCCAGATGCACACACAATTACTCGGCTATGTTGTAAAGTGACACATTTTTGGGACATGTTTGAATCAGCTCATATCATTTGGGTGATATTCAGAGCCATCAGTAAGGGTTCAGAGGTCAAGGGAAGTCACACACTGGAGTCAGGAGAACAATGGAAAAGGGCATTTTCCATTTTTACTTATAATTGCTGCTCCAAATTCGAATCAGTTCTGGTGAGGTTCCCATCACCATTCCACTGACTAAGGGGGGTGGAGGGGGTTAAAGCATGCTTTTGTGAATGACATTCTGTCGTAGCTTTGTTTCCCTTCCCATCCTCATTGAAAAATGCTACTGATTACCTCCCTTTTGCTTCCACTTTAAGAAGTTGTGAAGGGAAAACATCCACTCAGTGAAAAGACTGTCAGCCTCTGCGAACCTCATAACTGTTATGGTAAGCCACTGCCTACCAGGACAATGTGACATTTTTTGCCTTCCCCATTAAAAAAAATTGCAAATGCCAGCCCTTTTTTTTGTAGAGGATGAATGGCTCCACAGGAGTGGCTAGGAAGCATTTTTGGCCACATACACCAAAACTCGGAAAAGTTACTTTTTGGGCTACAGGTCTCAGAATTTCCTGGCCAGCATGGATACTTTTCCTAGCTCTGTGTATAACTCTACACATTCTAACATTTCCTAAGTGTCTCCACAGTATCTGAATACACCATCCAGATTTCTGGAATCTGAAAAGAATCATCATGAATACTTACAATGAACTTACAATGCTGGCTTATTCTACTCTTCATACTCATTTTGGGGCACTCATGCTTGATCATCATACTATATGTTCACAACTGATGCATTCAAGAAACAATTTCTATTCTCATATGCATATTGTAATCACTGATACTTTACAAATGGCCAAGTTATAGAATAAATATGCAAATGTCTTAAAAATGAACACATTAGGAAATAGTATTTCAAGAAACAGAAGACAGTAGGCATGGGCAAAGAAGCTACAGCTCAGTGGGGAACCCCATGTTTTATACCCAGAAGATTCTAATCTTTCAACTCTGTAGTTAGGACTAAGAAACTCGTCTCTGAAAAACTGGAGAGCCACTGGCAGTTACTGTTGAGTCTACACTGCTCAAAAAGTCCCCTTGTGACCTCTAGTGTGTGTGGAGGGGATGGTAATTTTGCCATGTTTTGGAAGGACCACAGCAATTATCATTATTTTTTTAAAGAAAATGCCATTGGATAGCACAGCAGGACATTTGCTATTTTTTTTTAAACCTTTTAAAAAGTTAAACCCATTTTTCAGTTAACAAAGCCCCACTGCAGCAAACTTTACAACACCTAACCACTGCACTGAATCAATAGTAACAATTTAAATATGCTAATTCACTTATTTGGACACATCGCCTGTTCATTCTGCCCCCTTAGGAGGACAGCTCTTATGCTGCATGCTTGTTATGCTACAAAGAAACACGTGATACAACCCTCCTCAAGCAGCCAGTCTATTGGGGGACTATCTCACATCATAATTTAAGTAGCCCTTCATGAGAGCTTGTAAATAGTGAAAAGAACTAGTTAGAATAGGACCACCGTATGCACAGGATCAATATCCATAGTTTCACTTATCTGCTGCCAGAAAAGATTAAATGAAAAAACCCAGATATATGTGTTTCCAAGGCGTATTACCAGAACTGGCTATTAGAAGGAACCAGAGACTATGGTAAACATAGGGTTTGCTACATCCATGATTTTTGGCATTTGCAGGGGGGCTTGGAAACAATCCCCTGGGGATACTGTGGTCTTACTGTACCTATAATTAACATTGTCTCCTTGACAGGGGCTGGAGCTGAGGCCCCAAGTGTTCCTTCTAGCTCTGCAATTCTAAGATGATGATGGTTATGATGATACCATTACAGTTTTTATATGTAGGCAAAACTGAGTAGGTTCTTAGTCTCAATCTATCCTCCCAATTATAACACTTTCACCAGGGTTTTGAACCTAGATTTTTTTTGGTCTCACCGCTTTCTACAGGATTTTCTACCATTTTACTTCCCTCTCCCACAATTTCCTGGCCAGCAAAATGTCCTCAGTTTCTTTCTGAGAAATCCTTAGCTAGTGGAGAATACTGACACAATTCTCCGCCTGATTCTTTAGCAGCCCTTCATATCCATTTGAGTTTGGCACACTAATTTGAAACTAACGAGTATAAGGGTGCAACCACACTGGCAAAAAATAGGAGAAATATTACAGGACTGAGACAGCCTGATTTGCATTTTTTCCATTGTCCATATGATGCAAAAGGAAATGTGAATCAGCCTGGCGTACACAAACACCCCAAGTCCATAATTATTCCTTCTGCTGCTTGGGCTTCTACTTAAAAAAAAAAGAGAGATCCATTCACATAGGTTCAGGCAGTTGATCACTTGAACCGATGCAGAAAAAAGTATGCTGATTGTTGGTGTCATGGCACAGTAGCTCGTGGGAGGGGGGGGGGAATAAAGATCCAGTTTGGGAAGGCTGAATATTTGATGATGATGATGATAATTATTATTATTATTATTATTATTATTATTATTATTATTATTATTATTATTACTATTATTATTATTATTAGTAGTAGTAGTAGTAGTAGTAGTAGTAAAGAGCTTGGTGCCAGTGCTGTTGCACTAGGGCAAGTAGTCACCCCCCAAAGATATAGCTAATGAGGCGGAAACAAGACAAGGACATTGCCATGCAACCCTTGTTTACAAATTATTAGGTAGTTCTCCTATAACTGCATCTCCTGCAGAGCTACAAGGAGAGCTACCTTAACAAGCTGTAAACCAATCTGCCAGTGAATTAGCTCCTCTCTCCCTGTGTGGCCAGTTAATGCGAACAGACCCAGGAAAAGCAAAATTCCCTGGTGTGACTTCACAGCAAATGAATTCACATTCCCCCCCTTTGTAGTTGCACCCTAAGATTATGAAATTGAAAAGGGCAACAACACCCTCCCAGACACAGTTCACTAACACACCCATTTGAAATTGATTGGTATAGGAGCCTGAAATTGACAAGAGTGGTAAACAGATTAAAAAAAAAGATCCTGTGAAAGATAACATTCCAGACACAAGCGCAGTGCAATCCTGTCAAACTTAATCTTCCACAGCAAATGCAGGGGGAGGCAGTATTCATTATTTTTCCCTGCTGTTGCTCCATGAAATTACCAACATTCTATGGGGATCCTGGAGGGATTCTCCATTGCAAAATGATAAAAATTGCAGGGACAGAAAAAAAATGCTGAGTACTCATTACATCCTGAATGTTAATTTTCCTTTCTGATTTTCTTATTTAATCATACCTTTCTGACATGGCATGAGTCCAGCCTTGCTACACATAAATGTTTCAAGAGGAAAAACAAGCAAATCTTGGCTCTGCATTCTAAAGTTTGTATCACCTCATCCCTATTTACCTAAAGTACATGTAAACAATGTGAAAAATGAGGCCATGGACTAAAGCACTGAAACAAAACCTGTCTAGCATATCCTGCAGCATGGCTCTGGTCTAGGATAGCAATACTTATGATATAATCTTTGAAGAAGGTAGCAAATTGTTTTGCATGTTGAACAGTAAAGGAAATATCAAAAGGGCCACAGTAATCATGCAAATAATTATTTCTGGAGTGTGGAAAGAACCTCATATGGTTTTTAAATAACTTAGGTAGCATTCCTTGGACTAAGTGTGTCCATGCTGACCCAAAGCACTGGACTGAGTGAAGTTGGGAATAAATATCACACGCCTTTTTTCTAATAACTTAAATCTTCTGAATACTCATCTGAAACAAGAGAAAACAATGGTGCACATCAAGTGCTCATTATGAGCCTGCCTGGTGAGTACAGTCTAATCTTTGATGGGAAAGATTGAAATGAGGCAATTATGTGAAATGTCAGAGTGATGTTTTAGTTCAGAAAAACTAATAGAACACTGAACTGACTGCATGATGGCACCTCTAAAACTACTTCTTTCATCAAAGACTCTGGCTGTTCCTCCCAGCAGTTGTTAGACAAGAAAAGATTAAAGTCAAAGGTAGCATGCCATAGAAAGTTATGCTTAATTAAGGGACATGTACCTGGCTGGCTGTAAACTGTTCATCCTCTGAGGAAGATATTTGTCCAAAATCTGGCAGAATTTTTAAACTTGTCTGAAAGACTGCATTTAAAAAAAAAAATCTAGTTCTCATGATACTGAAAATGTTTGCAAACATCCAGTGGTCACAGTCCAATGGAAGAATGCTGAGAAACATTCTAATACCAAATACCTTTTCTCCTACTCTTTCAGGAAGGAATACACTGTAAATGTTGAACTGATTGATATTCTTTTATGTGCAGAGAAGTATTTTCTATACACAGCTATCCCATGGGATCTACTACATGATAATATTCCTTAATTATTACGTGTCTCTTCCATACAGAGGTTTGAGGCACTTGTTATCACTTACCCATATCCATTCACTTGTTGTTACAACAGTTTGGGCAAAAAGAGCACTTTGTTTTAATGACAGAAATTGTACAAAAACTCAAATACTGAACACAGACGTAACACAGAAATCTTGATATGTCATGTTGATTTGCACAAAGTTGTTATCATCCACAGTCATGATGGATATTGAGAAGAACTTATGAAATGTAGTACAAACTATATTTACTATGATTGAAGCATTACACAGTGCCAGAAAACTATGGAGTACTTCCCCAGTCCTAATAATGCACAGGCATGGAGCAGTGAGAGCATCAACTGTCTGAGCTCCACTCTGGGAAACTAACAGTAGCATCCTCTTGGATCCTGGCCAAATAGACATATTTGTCTGCCCTTCTTCTATGTGCAAAAATTCATACAATAGGGGAAATGCATACAAAATAGTTCACATTTTTAACACATTCCTCCTTAAATAGGCATTTGCTAATCAGTAAACTGTACTGCAAAACTGGGAGAAATGCAACGATGGATGAAGAGCTACACAGTGGATAGTGTCTTCATTTGGGAGATGTGACTTAGAAAAGCTTGTTATTAAAATGTGGATCAAATGCACTTCTCAAGTGTGGGCAGAACTTTATTTATTTATTTATTTATTTATACATACATACATACCCCACCTTTCTCCTTAAAAGGACCCAAGGCAGCTTATAACATAAAAGGTAAACAGGCATTCTCTTCTTTGCATATGTCTTCCTTTTACTCTAACACTTCCTGTAAAAACACAACTAGGAATGTTGTCTCATGCATAACTTTGCTGTTGTTAATAATAATAATAATAATAATTGTGTGGTATCAAGCCAATTCTTACTTAGGGTGACACTTTCCAGCAACATTCTCTCTAATTTTCTGCTACCATGGGATGGGGCTCCACCCCAAGCACATGGGGTTCTGGCTGCGACTGGAAGCAAATGGGCAGGAACTCTGGTTTAGCTGCACAGCCCCAATCCAACACTGTGTGGCCACACAGTTTAGAGGGAACATTGCTTTCCAAGGTTTTCTAGGTAGATAGTTCTTGGAAGTGAGTTACCATTCCCTTCTTCTGGGGGCTTCCTGAGACTGTGCAGCTTGCCCAAGATCACACAGGTTGGCTCTTCTGGAAGACACATTGGAAAATCAAACTCCCAACTAGAAATGGCATGAACCTCAGTTCGGAGGTCCATGCCAGTTTGTACTTGTGGCACCACAGGTGCCACATGTTCCTTTCCCTCCTCTCCCTGGCCAATGGCCCACTCACCAGCCAGCACACACTCCTCTCCTCCTCCTCTTTGTCTGTTCAGCCAGTCCCCGGCAGAAGTACAGGCTTGCCTCTCCTGCTTCCTTGTCTTAGTGGGCCATCAACCAAGGAGGTGGGGCAGGGAAGCCCATGCTCTTGCTGGGGACTGGCTGAACAGCCAAAGGGAAGGTGGAAAGGAGCACGCGCCAGTTGGTGAGTGGGGGAATCTAGCTAGGGAGGTGGGGAAAAGGAATACAAGGTTCATGCCCATCTCTACTCCCAACATCTGGCTCCACAGTCACATACCTAACTCACTTAGCTATACCCCTCCTTAAAATCCTGTATCCTAAAGCCTATCCCTTTAAATCTGTAAAACCTCTCTCATGATTACATACCTCCCTCTTTTCTTTGGCTTCCTTCCTCCCTTATTCGTAACCTCAGCTTTTTTTCCACTATGTTTTTGATACTCTTGTTTCAATTTATTCTACAATTCTGACTGTTGTGGAAAAGCATTGAGTTCCATAATTACAGTTGCAAGAGAAATCTTTTAAATCCTTACTTCCTCTTCCTTTCTTAATATAAGTTTAACAGGTAAACAAAAGACTTCTGGATTGTTTCAGATGTCAGTTACTGAGATTTTCTTCTAGGCGGCTAGAAACAAGAGGTGCATGTTACTGGTAATTCTACAATATTTTTTTTGGTGACACTATCCAGAAATGTGCATCAAGGGCCTTTTAAAAGAATCTTATGTCTTGACAGAACCCCATGAGCAATGAAGCTTTCTGGGAATAGTAGTTCCCAAAGGTAAAGTAGGAAAATAAACAGTGGTATAAATTTCCTCTCCTTCACAATGCAGCTATTTGTGTTTCCAAATGAAGAAACAGCTAAGTGCTCAAGTAGAGATTCCAGGCAAATGTGAAATCCAAGCCGCATCACCAACTTTAGGAGACAGCAATGTATAGCAGAGAAGCAGTAACGTGTGCTTCACCTCTTTCTACTTGCTAATTCTCTAAGCAGAGACCTGTGGCTATAAATGAGTGTCTGCGAAAGCAAGGGGTGGGAAGCAATTGTTGTAAGTGGTTGTCATTTTTAAAATGAGGGGTGTATAGGGGGCTAATCCCTTCCCATACTGCTGTTTTCCTACTTTACACTACCTCCTCCCAACGGTACTATTCTTCCACAGAAATTATTGTGGGAAGCCAGTTCCCTTTTTTGTAGAAAATATATTGTTCACCTCTAAATTAAGTTTAATGATGATGTAGTTTTTAAAATGGATTTGATGGATATTTACAGATATGCAGACAGCAGAGTCCAGTTAATGTCACATTTGAATTGATCCCTTTGCCAAATAAGCATTTTCACTTTCTTGTGCCTCAGTTTCTCTAAAATGAATTATGATACAAGGATAACAGAATGAATGTAAAACATAATAAATTATTTTACAGCTGCTGCCATTAGACTTTCCAAATGAGTTCCTTTTAATAGGATGTTAAAGGAGAATGGCTCTTGTCCGCTAGACATTAGTGTGCGTAGTTCTACAGTGATAACTTTTCTTCGAATTAAAAAAATCCTGACTTCTTATTACTGCCAAGGACACTACTGTCTCTGTAAGAAAGATCACACATAACGGTGGATATAAATATATGTTAATTTAAGTTTGCCAATTGACTTGCTTTGACTCAAAGCTTTTTAAGGATAATACTAGCCAGTGTCCAGTTGCAGTTCTGTTTAATCATAGTCAGTTGAATCCTTAGTCAACCTCACTAGATCATCATTACCTTTGTCCTTTCATATGATACACTGACTCCTCTTCAAAGAAAACATTTCCTTGCAGGCACAATGAGAAGTAATCATGGCCAGATTAAGGCATTCTGAGGTACAAAACTGCATCAAATTTAAGAGGTCCCATAGCCTTACCAAAACTGTTAACACTGTGTAAAACGTCATTTTCTGCTTAAAGGTCTCTCATACTGAGACTCTAAAATATAACTTACTTAGGTCATGTGTAAATCCAGCACTAGGAATAATGCTTCTTCAGTGGCAGCCCACTGGGAAATGCACTTCTGGCTTACAGAACTAATTTGCAGCAATCAATCCGTTTTTTTCCTATTCAAGTTCCTCCACTTTTCTCATTCTGTACCCATTTCTATATTAGGTTATTTTCCCCCACATAAAAATATGCTTATTTTTAGAATAAAAATGCAATCTTTTCCCACCCAAATTTAAACATTTTCTAATGTTCACACTGCATTGCTTGTTTTATTTTTTGCATTGACCTTGCATTGACTAGATCATTCCCCTACTCTCAATCACAAAATTCCACACACGCTTCCAAGATCACAGGATTTCTTCGTCAGGCAAGCCATTACAAAAAGCAGAAAGGATAGTAAAAGTGATAGGAAAATAGGAAAGGCAAACAAGTGAACAGTCTTGGTCTTAAGAAAGCCTCCTTTCGGTTCTTTTCTGACAACTACTAGAAATTTCCTAGGAATAGTCACGCCATGGAAGCCATTGCTTTTAACAGAAGGGGTGTTTTTTGGCAACTTGAGCTCCAGTCCCAAAGTCCCAGGAATGTGAAGGAAGGAGGAGATCCTCACTATAAGGTGTTAAGATTGTAGTAGACAGTATTTCGAGCTCATATATCAGATGCCCCTTCTGTTCCTTCTACCCACCATGGAAGCTACTCTCCACTTAGGGACACTGGCTTTGCAACCTAGCAAAAAGCAACATTTGGAGTGTGTGCTGACGGGTGAATTAGAGGGCCTGGATTAAATGTGTCCAAAGGCCTCTCAGACACTAGCCATATTCCTCACGGAGACTTGTCTCAGAGAGCATCTAACTCAGATTCCTTCCAGTGCTTGGAGAGAGGGGACTTGTTCACTAAATGTTGCAGACAAGTCACACTGAGAAGACCACAAGCCAAAAGCTGGTCAATTAAATCTGCCCACTTCATTCTGCCCTGCTGGCAAGTGCCTAAAGAAGGCTTTGGATGGAACTGAGTCTTGAAGATTGCAGCACTCTCTCTATCCCCCTCTTACACCTCAGGATCCCTTCATCGGAAGGGCTTGTTTTAGAATACTTCGCGGTCCGTGAAATGTTTGTTGGGATATAAAGATTTTTCCTTCTTTCTTTTTTTGGAACAGACCCACAAACAGAAACTCAATCTTCAGTTTCCCTTGGTATAGGAAAGATCACTGTTCCCACTTTGTCTCTTAAAACTTCCAAGGCCAAATCTTATGAAAATGTTACCTTCTGTTACACTTGGCACTGCCATGCTGCTTAATCATTTCAATTAGGTTTGTGTTGGGAAATTAATTTCAGTGAGTCATAAATAATATCTTACCTCTGTCACTGTCATAGAGATATGCAAACTTGTTCCAATCATAATATTCAATCAGGCTCAAAAGTGCTCCCTTGAGGTCAGGCCTCATCTGGATGACAAATGGGTGTGTTCCATCTGTTGGGAAGCTGGGTGTTATGAAGGATACATGGAGCGTTCCACAAAATGATGTGATTGTATTTACAGACTTCTTGTCATAAAATCCAAAAATAGCAAAGACTCCTCTTGAAAACTGGGAGCAAACTGGAAGAAAGAGGGAAGAAAGAAAACATTTTAGCCAGTGCCCTTGCAACATTTCCAGTATTTTTTTAAAGTATTTTTATCTACCTGGTAGATAAAATTGTGTGTATATGAGAGACAGGCTGGCTAGCAATTTTGCCAACAAACCGAAACCATTCAAGTAAGTTCTTATAAGCAGGTCCCTCTGTGCTTCATGATGCAATTCTATGTTTTTGAGGTACTGCTGTAATATATATGATTCAAGCTGGTGATGCTTAGGAAGCAGGCCTTTTCCTGTGACTTGGAGGTCCCACTCTCAGTTACCGAAGATAAATATATGATGGTAGCTAAAATGTTGTCTAAGCAGAAATGAAGCTGAAGTACATAATTTGTAAAGCTTTCAAATTCATCAAGGCTAGCAGAAAAACTGAATGCTCAATTAATGTTCATCACACAGTTGAATTTAATTTGACCTTGATGGTGATTTTTTTAAAATTGTGCATGGGGAAAAAACCTCAATATATTTTCTCAACACCATTTTCTTGCATTTATTATAGCAAAATCAAAAGCAAAGTGTGCTGCTTATATACCGCCCCATAGCATTTTAAAGCACTCTCTGGGCAGTTTACAATTTAATTATTCAGGCTATACATTGCCCTCGCCCCCCCCCCCCCAGCAATTTACTAACCTCGGAAGAATGAAAAGCCACGTGAACCTTGAGCTGGCTACCTGGGATTGAACCCAGGTTGCGAGCAGAGTTTTGGCTGCAGTACTGCATTTTAACCGCTGCACTACAAGGCTCATGCTAATCTAAAAAGATGCACACTTCCTATCTAAACAGACACACACATAGACCCAAATCCAGCTGTTTAGGCCAACCCAAGTAGATCCATTGAACCAGTGGGGCTTACATAAGTGTTCTTTAACCATTGACTGGTTGACTGAATGAGTCTGGTCTTGTTGGAAGGAGCTATTGAGTTAGGCCAAAAGTTCAATCCATCTTTAGAAACAGTGCTGTCTTATGCAATGCTTTTCTGGCTGACTACAGGCTTCCATCACTGTCTACCAGTGAGTGGAACCAAAAAGCTTTGATTTCGCATCCCTTTTAAGAGCTACATGCTTTTTCAGTTTAACCGTACAAAAAGTATTGCTTTTACTTCACTTCAGTTCCCCTTATTCATCCACCCTTTATGGCACTCAGCAGACTCTCTTGAAATCACCAGCACGTATCTCACCCTGCCATTGTGCCCCCAGAAGCAGCTTCTCTAAGTTCAAGCTGGAGGATTGCAATATACACTCCCTTCTCCTATGTTACCAAACATTAAATCTGCTCCAGCAAGCTGGGAAACTCTAGAGAACAGGTTTTTGGTATACAGGGTTCAGTAGGGAAAATTTCAACAGTACTGCGGAGATTGGCTTTGATTTAGACCATTTCTTCAGAACCAGAAACTTCAGCTGCAGGTATAATATTTTATTCTTTCCAGTAACTGGTCCCTCTTGACTCTGTTGAATGTTATCAACATGTTCTCCTTTCAGTTATTGATTTCTTGAAAATGTGTCTACCCAGCTGGATATTACCCAATATATATTAGTTGTTGTAATGCTTTCAAAACCCTTTCAGAATTTTACCTATTGATTCTAGCTATTGAGACATAGTGTCCAGAATTCTATTGTGCAAGTTATGCCACACAACTATGTAGCCAGGAGGCCAGGCTGGCCCCATATTTTAATGTCCTTCTGCAAGCAGAATATGAAAGGGAATGCTTAAATGCTCCAAAATCACTGCCACCAGTTTCAGTGGCTGTAGTGGGACCTGGAACAGCAAAGTGATTTTCCCCACTCTGCAGCTTCCAAAGGCTTCTCCAAAACAAAGGGGACCCCTGGGGATCCTGGAACCTTGGCCATGGAGGGGTGGAATACAAAGGCTTTCGTTTCTCTGAAATGGCCAGGGTTGATGACATCATCAGAGTTGTACAGCACAACTTGTGCAACAGGATTCCAGGCACTGATTCATAATAATGCAAAGAATATAAAAGCAAAAATGAGGAAGCAGAGGTGTTGTACATTGTGCTCTAATGCTCTGTTTCAGATTTTTAGTATCAGCATTATAGGGTTCAGCAGAAGCAGGTCCTTCCCTACAGTCTTTTATTGTTTTGGACACTTTGGTCATCCAACTTCCACCAATTTAAAACATAAGTACAAATAATAATATATACACAAGCATGGTGCCAGCCGAACAGACACAATGCTAGCAGATTAAAAAGTACAAATACAAATACGTACATTCTTCAAAATGCTGGTTTAAAAACAAAATATAAAATACAAAAATATTAAAATATAATTTCAGTATTAAAAACCAAGTCATTTCATGTGGGTCATCAGATGAGGTATGAGGTATTCCCACGATGTAAAAGTTTATTATAACCACCGGCCATTGCCCCCCAACCCCGGAATAAAGACGCGAGACAGTTAGATATGGATTAAATCATGGGTCACACTTTATTGATAATCATTTCGAAGAAAAATTTGTTGCCAATCAATTGGCAAAGGGGGGCCTGCTGTAGTGCGGAAACAGGTAAATCAGTCATCATATGGGCGAGTCCCCGGCCCCAGGTTCTCGCGGTCTTAATGACAGCAGGAACCCGGCTGGCCGCTAATAAACACCCCCAGACCTCGAGCCATCTTTAATTGATGACTGTTGGTCCGGAAGTGGCCCAGCGCATCTTTCCCACCCAGGTACTGAATCGCACGATTCGCAGCCCTGGGAAGTCCGATGCGCTGTTAGCTTACATGATCTTAAAGTGGGACTCACCGAGAAATACCTGTTTTCTCCGCACTACCCGCCAGTGCGACCGAATTTCCACCAAAGTTGCCAACAGCCCTGACCAGTGTGGGATAGGCAAAAAATCCCCCCATCCAAAAGCCAATCAGGATGAAGGTCAAAAATTCCTATCCGGCCCCTTGAAAAGGCGACCAGAAAAAACTCACACTAGAAAAAGGGCGGGCAGGTGGGTGCCTTCGAAAGAAGAGGGCGATTAACGTGGGAACACCATTTATATATAGCTGGGGGCATTTTCCCGCTCTCCAAATCCGTCACGTTTGACCCAGTAAGTCTCGCGCTATCCGTGGAGGGAGGCAAGGCTCACTTACGCCACGCAAAGCCCCATGGGCTTCGTAGCGACTTCGTCATTGAACATATACATATACATTAAAATGCACAATAAAATAATATAACAATAGTAAGGTTGTACATCTGATAAACTATATAGAATTTAATCAGCTTTATATCCTATACCATATTTCTAGTATTTCCTATTCTATCCTTATTATTTAGCCAGTTATCCCTTAGTTTTATGGCCAGCCGTCCAAATTTGGCCACTCTGTTTGTTACCTCTTTCCTTAAGGGCAAGGTTCCTCTTGTCCTTAAGGAAACGCTCATTAGGCCCATTAGAAAGAAACCGAGCTTGGCAGCGGACAACGTTGGCAATTATAGGCCTGTCGCCAATGTTTCTTTTCTCAGCAAGGTAGTTGAGAGGGTGGTGGCCGACCAACTTCAGACTCTCTTGGATGAAACTGATGTCCCTATCTAGACATGGGGGCGCTCACCATGCTGGTCCATGCGCTCGTAGTCTCAAGAATAGACTACTGTAATGCTCTCTACGTGGGGCTTCCTTTGAGACTGATGCGGAAGCTTCAAATGGTCCAGAACATGGCGGCCAGGCTATTAACAGGGGTGAAAAGATTTCACCATATTTCCCCCAACTTGGCCACCTTACACTGGCTACCAATCCACTTCCGCATTGATTTCAAGGTGTTAACCAGTACATATAAAGCCCTTAACGGTTTAGGACCTCGATACCTGGCAAAGCGCCTTCTTCTGCCCAGTTCTACCCATATCACCCACTCCAGTCAGGCCAGGTGGCTGAGGGGCCTAACGCCAAAAGAGGCCCGGTGGGAAAAAACCAGAAATCGGGCCTTCTCGGCAGTGGCCCCTCACCTTTGGAACAACTTACCTGTTGAGATCCACCTGGCTCCCTCACTGAGGGCCTTCAAGACTAACTTGAAGACATGGCTATACAGGCAGGCCTTCCCTACAGCCATTACCTAGCCTATCTCCCCTTTTCTTCTTTTTCTTTTCTCTCCTTCTTCTTCTTTCCCCCCCCCCTCTTTCTTTTTTCCTTTCCCATCTTGGATTAATCTGGATTTTATCTTAGTTTATTTTTATAGTATATGTAAATCGCCCAGAGTAGACACGTTCTAGATGGGCGGTATAGAAATCTAATAAATAAATAAATAAATTTATTCTTATCCTCCAAAAGCTTCTGTAGGCACTCCTTTCTATCTCTGCCATCTAAGGAAGGAATATTGGGTTTAATGAGCCATTCCTGAATCCGCTCATAAATTTTACATTCTAAGATAACATGACTCAGTGTCTCTATAGTCCCCTCACCATATACACACAATCGACTCTTGTAAGGGGTATTGGTGTATCTTCCGAGAAGCACTACAGATGGCAACAAGTCCATGCGCAATAACATAAAGGCCCTTCTGGTTTCAGGATATTCTAAATCGTTTACGTACAGCATTAGTAGCAATCTATTCAAGGGGTTTATTTTAATAAATCCTTTGGCCTTGCTTATATCATTTTGTCTTTCTATATCTAAGATCCTTTGCTTAATCAAATTTTTTTGCTGGATCATATTCATTGACAATAGGTAATGTTGTGAAAATCCATAATACCCTAGCTTATGTTCCAGCGTCTTCCGTCAGGGGGGGACAAAGCAATCTTGCAATGTCAGATGGTCCAGCCCCGAGATATTATAATTCAGTTTTAGCCAATATGTTATAGCAGCTATCCATAGCCTGGCCTCAACAGTTACGAGCCCAGATTCCAGCCTTATGGCTGCATTTGATGCACTTGTAGGAAGCTGCAATATAGCTCTTAAAATTTTTGATTGCTGTCTTTCTAAAGCGGTCAAGTTAGCTGGTATACTATATGGGGCTCCATAGATCATGTGTACTAATGATTTCATCGTATAAAGTCGAATAGCAGCTGTCATATTTCTCTCCCCCCCCCCCCCCGTGACCAGAAAATTTTTTGTATAGCTCCCATGCTTTTTTGGGCACTTGCTACTGTATGTTTTATATACACATTTCTCTTACCATTTGCTTGGATTATCAGACCCAAATATTTATAATATTGTACTTCGCCTGGACTGCAAAGAGAACAAACCTATCCATTCTGAAGGAAATCAACCCTGAGTGCTCACTGGAAGGACAGATCCTGAAGCTGAGGCTCCAATACTTTGGCCATCTCATGAGAAGAGAAGACTCCCTGGAAAAGACCCTGATGTTGGGAAAGTGTGAAGGCAAGAGGAGAAGGGGACGACAGAGGACGAGATGGATGGACAGTGTCATCGAAGCTACCAACATGAATTTGACCCAACTCCGGGAGGCAGTGGAAGACAGGAGGGCCTGGCATGCTCTGGTCCATGGGGTCATGAAGAGTCGGACACGACTTAACGACTAAACAACAACAACTTGCTCGATACGTACCTCTTTTAATTTCCAAATATACTTTTTAGGTCTTTCAGCAAATACCATTACCTTGGTTTTATTGTGGTTTACCTCTCATTGATTCTGTTGACAAAATTCAGCAAGAGCCCACAGAATTCTTTTTGATCCATTCGGGGTTCTTGAGAGAAGTACTGCATCGTCGGCATATAGTAGAATGGAAATATGTTTATCTTCCAAATTAGGAGGATAAAAGTCCATATTGTTTAGATTTATTACTAAATCATTTATATAGAGATTAAATAACAAGGGTGCCAAGATGCAGCCCTGTTTAACCCCCTTTTCAGTTTTAACTGGTGCTGTAAGATGTCCTTGGGGATTAACTCTGATTCTTACTAATGTATTATTATGCAAGGCTCGAATCAAGAATAGTAAACGCTTGTCAATATTGATATTAGTTAATTTTTTCCATAATATGTTTCTTGAAATAGAGTTGAAGGCAGTTCTAAAATCAATAAAAGCTGCATATAGAGACACCGAATTTTTAGAGGAATATTTCATAATTAAGTGCTCAAGGATCATACTTTGGTCCAATGTTGAATGGGCCTCTCTGAATCCAGCCTGTTCCTTTGCCGTAAGGGACTCTTGGTCTATCCAATCCTTCAATTTCTACTGAAGGTATCTAGCATATAGTTTACTTATCACATTAAGTAAGCTTATAGGCCTGTAGTTAGAGGGTAGATCTTTATTACCTCTTTTATATATAGGGATTATGATCGCAGTCCCCCAATCATTAGGAATTTTTCTGGTTTTGTCAATGGCTATAAATAAAGCTGCAATTACTGGAACCCACCACTCAATATGTTTTTTAATTAATTCAGGTGTAATCATATCAGTGCCAGGCGCTTTACCAATCGTCAGGGTTTGAATCAGGTGTTTCACTTCTGTGGTGCTCACTGGTGGCCATTGCAGCAGCTCTCCTATCTTTGCACTACCTTCTTCTTCCATGTCTGACTTGGTATATTTAGTTTGGAAATAGTTTCCCCATGTTTCTGGCAATATATGTGCATTCAGTGCTAAATGGGAGCTATTAGGGCATTCAGCAACAAGTCGCCAAAACAAGGAGGAATTTTTAAACCTAACTGCTTCACTTAATTGTCTCCATGCTCTCCCTATTGCTTCTTTTTTCTTTTTCCTTAGGAGAGATTTATACTGTGCCTTTTGTTGTTTCAAGGCTAAAGATGTAAGTTCCTCTGGTTTAGTTCTATAAGTAAGGTAGCTTTTCCTCAACTCTCTTTTGGCTTCTCTGCAGTCCCTATCAAACCAACAGGTCTCTCATTGATTGTCCAGTCTGGTACCAACAGTATTCACTTGACTGATGACCCTGTAAATATCCTGTGTTAAAAGTTCATACCCCTCCAAACACCTATCCACATTCTCTTGGTCCAAAGCTTTTGTTAAGATTTCAGTCATATGCTCTGAGCCCAACAATTCAGCTATTTGACTGCCAATATTGTTGTTCCATCTAACCACTCTCACTCTATTTCTACATTGTGGCAAAACTTCCTTGTATTGAACATTGATATGTGGATTAAAACCCGGTATCTGAAAAAGCATATTGAGGGGCAGATGATCGCTATCAAGAAAACCACCAACTTCGAATGAGTGGATGCAACCCACCATTTTTTCTGAAACTATGATATAATCCAAAAGGCTTATCCTTTCCCCAGACCAATACGTGAATTCAGGTGGATGGTCATTTGGATAAGAGCCATTTAGTATACAAAGACTCATTTTGTTTACCACCTGAAATAACATATGTCCAGCATAGTTTATTTAGTACTATAGTAAAAGCTCTTCCATAGTAAGGCCAGCAATTCTATCTATTGTGTCTGGAGTTAGATTATAATACTCAGTCTTATCAGGGATTAAAAACCGGACTGTCTTCTTTGTTATCTCTCTGCTGTGATTCACTGTTGGATATGAGACGCTCCTTCATCAAATATCCTAGCATAACTATCATTAGGTCTTTTATATAAAATAAAAGGTCCCATCTTCCCATCAAGTGACTTGATTTGTGGGTGTTGGTCTCTTCCTTGGTATTACAATGAGACTCATTGATAGTCCTATAACGGTTACTCTCTGACATAGGACGCTGATGTACATAATCAATGAGTTCACAACCTTTATCCCAATCCTTACAGATTTTTGTCTCCTCGGTCGCTTCAGGCCCCAGGATGGGGGGGGGGGGTCTAATATGGAGTATACACCTGGTTGCCCCCATCGACCAAAATCCACATCAATCTCCCCAGATACATAGCTGTTTTCTTGAATCTGAAGGTCATTTGCAATACACTCTGGTAAATCAATTACCGAACTTCTTAAAGACCTCTGAATGCCAGTCTCTGCCCAATCATTCTTTCAAGTGCTGTGTGGCCATGATTTAACAAAATCTGTGATCTTGGCTTGTTTCCACTGCTTCTTTGCTGGGCCAGTGCTAGTTCCCACCATGGAGATAAGGTCCTCTTTTAAGTCAATACTCAGCAGGGGAGGAGATGATTCAACACTGTCCACGGCCTCCCCTTCCTCTCCACACAAGGACTAATTCTTCTCATAGTCATTGGTTCTTTTAAGTTCACAGAGTGGGGTAACGAAGAGAGGGAGAGCATTTTGTAATGATTGCAGCACCAGAGACATTAGGGTAAAATCTGCAAGCTCCTCATTTCTTAAGGCCATAGGCACCACATTCGCTTCACAATCCAACATCATAGTAAAATTAATCACCACCCATTCTATGTAAAAGGTAGCAAAGATTTCGCGCCACGTCTTCTCCTCTAAATCAATCCACTTCTCTATCTTACTTTTACCTCCAGCTCTGGAACGTTGTTTTCTTCCTATTCTCCTTTATCTCCGGCTCCTCTTCCACTTGCTGTTGTTACCAGGATAATGAATTGCTGTTCCAGAGGAGTAGGACTAGGAGACCACACCTGCTGGCTCCCAAGCAGTTCAATGATTTATTTCTTATTTCAGCTAGAGTTAGCAATTCTATCTGAACTGCCGACCAAGGACAGCAATGTGCCAAGCATAAATCCTCATACAGTATCTTCTGGGGAGGCACCATAAACAAGGAATTAAAATATCAAGGAATGCAATCAGCACATCTACCAAGATAAGGGTGTTGACCCTACAGTCCTTGAGGTCATCAAATAGAAATAATAACCTCTTGGGTGTCAATAGCTTGCTGATTATTCCATTTTTATTATCATCTTAGATTATAAAATCCTATAAAACTGCTGAACAGTAAAGCTGAGGTAAACCATCTCATCTCTCTGGGTTATCTTGTTCAATTACTCTGGAAGTGTGACTTGTTTTCATGGTGTAGAGCAATCCAGAGTTTTATTTTCAAAACAAATGATTGTGGGTACAAAGAGAACAATTCATGTGGCTTAAATCAAGGGTAGGGATAGGGAATTATTTTCTCTTCAGAGCCACATTTCCTCATGGAAAATGTATCAGGAGACATAGGATAGTCAGTGGTAGGTAAGACTAGGGATAATCTAAAGACAAAAGGATTTGAGTCTATTGATTTTCTCAGTCTCTTTCTGGCACTTGGTCTTCCTTTTTCCCACTCTTTCCTTCTCTCTCCTCTGACCAGCATTGTATCAGAAGAGAGACCAATCACTCTTTCCAGAGGTGTGATGGCTTCCAGTGGGCTTTTGACACTGAGCAGATATGTGTCCCAGGCCCTAGAGCTGCAGGTTTCCCATGCATGGGTGAAACAATATTGGCATCTCAAATGTGACCACCCACACACGGGTCCCACCAATTTAAATTGCATTCAGAATCGTAACTAACATCTCTGCATCATTGAAAAGAAGAGGTGTGCTGAATTATATTTTTGAACTATAACACAAAATTCTCTAGGCAACATGGCATTATATTGCCTGGGGAACTTCTGAGAGTTATCGTCCAAAAACAGAAATCTGGACAGCTCCACTGAGAATTAGCCTTGTTGGTTTCAATTAGACCATGCACAACAGGAGTCCTCATTCAAAGACAGGAAAGCTTAATCCTAATGCTCAAGATACCTTGCATGTCATAAACAGCTAAGGCTAGAAATGAAATTCAATGCTGTGGTCTCTGTCAGGGCCAGCTCCAGAAACTATGCATTATGCCAAGAGCAAGATGGTGCCTTTTCCCTTTGCATATACAGGAACTGACCAAATTCTCTCAAGACCAATCTTCCCCTTCTGATGCCTTCAGTATATGTTTTGGACTACAGTACAACATAATTGCTTCTTAGGGCTTTGCTGGTTGAGAGTTTAAATAAATAAATAAATAAATAAATAAATAAATAAATAAATAAATAGCAACGGGCAAAAGGAAAGGGAAGGATGCTTAAGTCAACATACCTTTCTGACAGATCAAACTAAGAAGATAATAAAGGTTAGTGTACCACAACAGACCACTCTTGCCCACATTATAGCCCCTAACAATGTGTATCTACTTAGTCTCATCTAAAAGCCTCATATTCATTCATTAACTCTTCTTACAGTCTTGATATCATTGCTACTACTATAGGATGTGGTGAGAAGCTGAAGGGCTTATGTATTTCCCACAGAAACATATGTTCTGCCTGGAAGAGACCAGGAGGAAGAGGCCTCTGCCATAAGATGACTTTCTCAGAGCAACCAACAAATGATCTCAGAGCAGTATATTCCTTCCTTCCTATGGCCCCAGGGCCGTAGGACTGCAACTCTGGGGTTATTGTTTTGTTGCTTTTAATGTCTTTAATGATTTGGGTGGTTTTAAGTTTTTAGTTATTATTATTTTGTCCTGTTATACACAGCCTCAATTTTCTTTATAAAATATCTCTGTGGTATGGATATAAGGAAATATCACTGTTTTTTTTCTTATTAAAGTCTTCATAGGCTACATAAGCACAAATATCCCTGCTAATACCTTTAATTCTTCAAAAGCCATGTTTTAAAGCAGCAGCCACCATGATATTCTGCAAGCCATCAAACCATGGTTTGTATTAAACCAGAGGTCCCCAACTCCCAGTCTGCGGCCCAGTGCCGGTCCGTGGCCTGAGCCGGACCGGGCCGCGAAGACAGACCTCCCGCCCCACTCACCCCCGCACAGCCTGTTTGCGCCTGCGTGCGCGCTCCAGCGTGCCCGTGCGAGCGCCGTGCTGCTGTTTGCGCATACGCACGAGCGCCCCCCGCACATGTGTCGCACTGCCATTTGCACATGCGCACGAGTGAGCACGCCCACACAAGCGCTGTGCTGCCGTTTATGCATGCACACGAGCGAGCATGCATTCGCGTGTGAGAGAGAGCGCACTCGTTCGCGCATGCGCACGAGCGCAGGGGGTACCCCGCCTTCCCCAGCCGGTCCGTGGGGTGAAAAAGGTTGGGGACCCCTGTATTAAAGCATTGTTTTCTGCAATTTATTTTGTGGGGGAAAATGGTTTTCATACTCATTCTTATGCTTAGGGTGTCACAAAACACCTCACCCTCTTGCAGGGTAAGGGGAAGAACTCTCCAGTCCCTCACCCTCATCTGTAAGGGTGAGAGTAATTAGAATTTATTTCCCCAACTCCTTATTATCAAACATATAATGTTCTGTATCTTCTGCAATGTATATACGGTGTGTCCATGTATATTTATTTCTATCATATAATTTACAAAATAAAATAGCTATCAATCTGTTCCTCTGCCATGACCTACAAAAACAAATCACTAAGACACCAATTTCACTCTCTCTGACAGAAAGGCTAGCTAGGCCACACATTCTCACTGACTGTTTCCAGGCAATGCAGGAGAAATGAGAGTTTTGGAGGGTGTTGCCTAGCAACAAAACACCACTCCTCATTCCCTCCCACTTCTGCTTTATTTGCCATAAACAAGCAATCCAGGTTACTTGATGAGATTCGAGAAACTGGCAACTGCTAGAGTAGGCAACAGTCTCTCACAAACTCTATTTAGCATATCATTTATTTGTTTCTCTAGACATTTCTTGATTCATGTGTATCTTTATGGATGAATAATTTTCAGCAACAGAAATCATTGCATCCTATAGCAAACAGTTAGATTTGCATGTCAGTTTGGTGTTATGTATCTTATTGTTAGACACTGAAGCAAGATGTATTGATGCATCACAACCAAGAAGGGATAACTTGTGTTACAAGCAGGGAGGGGATGTCTTCTCTACAAATTCTGGGATAAGGCAACCCACCTCAAATCCCACAGTGCCTAGGCAACCAAGACACTTCATTGTTCATAACAAGGACATAAAATCATTATTGCTTGTTCAGATCAAATGCACTTCTAGGATACTAGTGTGGACCAAACAGATCCCAAAAACATGACGGTGGCAGCGGCAGCAGTGAGGCTGGGTGCTTGGCAGCTGCCATGGTAACCTCTGAAGAACAGACCTAGAGGAAGCAAGTTTGTCCTCTTCCCCATCCTAGCATTCTCCCTGCCACCTCCATTGCCACCATCATTGCAAGCACCTCCATCATCACCACTTCTGCCACCAATCACATGGCTCTGCTCAGCCATGATGCAGGGGCAGCAAGGAAAATGTTTGGAGGGAGGTGATGAGAAGGAAAGGGGTGGAAAGGGAAAGAGGGGGAAATGGGCAAGGGAGGGAATGGCAAGGGGGAATAGAAGGTGTGAAGGATTTGGCAGAGGAGTGAGGAGAAGAGGTTGCTTGAGGGATGGGGAGGGAGGGGAGGCCGAAAGTGGAGGGAAGGAAGGCTCAACTTAGAGTGAGGTGTTCAGCATGGCACTGGCTGTTTCAGCAAGTGGACTGCAGTCCTTTAATTTTAAAAAAATCCTGCTATCTGGTATATTGCTGAATCAGATAGAAGGATTTTTTTTTAAAAAAAGCAGTAGGGGCGTTCACATATTTGTTTGTTTGTTTGTTTCTTTACATCCCAGTCCTAAGTGCTGAGGCACTACTCTGGGCCATTATCACAAATATAATACAAAACAAAAAATAAAGATAAAAGCATAAAAACAACAACAATTAACCCTTAAAAACAGATGACGCAGACCAATCATATAAAACCTGGGTGAATGGAGGAAAGTGGGGAGAAAGGTGATCAGCTAAGGTCGGTATGGAAAGCCTCCCTGAAAAGCAATGTTTTTAATTGCCTTCTAAATATCAACAGGGAGGGGACTAGGCGGAGCTCCCCCAGAAGCTGGTTCCATAAGGTTGGAGCCACTGCAAAGAAGGTCCTATCTCTTGTAGAAGATTTATGGGCATCCCTTGGGGTGGCCACCCAGAGGACTGGGATGATCCTGTGTGTTGGGCTGATGACATTAAGGAAAGACTCTCTGACAAGTAACATGGGCCCAAACTGTGGAGGGCTTTGTATGTAAGCGTCAAAACCTTCAGCCTCATTCAGGATGCAACGGGCAACCAGTGGAGGCATTCACATATGCAGAATTGATTGCAATGAATCAATTCCACATCTGCCCTCAAAATAAATGGACTTCTGGCAAAGGAGCAGAAAAACTTGCTCCACTGGCACAATACTCTGCACATGCATGTACCTTGTGTGTACACTAAAATGTAAATCATTTTTACAAGCAGAACCCAGAACAACAATAGGTTTTATTGTCAGTGGGATTGAGCCCTAGAAAATGAGTGTAATAGTACACATCCAGTTTCATTTTCCACCAACTGAGGGCCTAATCCTACTGCCAGAACAAACCAGAAGAGGGATTGTTTATTTTGGAGTTGGGCTAAACTCCAGGGGAAGGAGTCTGTTCATCACAAATATCAGGGTGAGCCCACTCACCCCTATGCAGCCTCCTATGACTAGTGCTCCTTAGCAAAAAAATTCAGAATATTCCACCAAACTACATATACCAGGATTCTGCAGGATGGAGCAGAGGTAGTTATGATGTAGCACTATGTAGTATAGATTCACTATTTCTTTTCTGGTGGATCTCAACTGTCGGCTGTGATTAATTTTTGAAGATTTTATTGCATTTTTGTTGCATACCAACCCAGTGCAACAACAAGGCCTTTAAAAACATATGATCCACATGTTCTGAAATAACGACCAGTGGTCAAGACTTTGCTGGAAAAGGCCAAAGATAAAAGAATGCACATTGTACTCAAGAAAGTGATGTAAATAAAGTAGCTAGAAAATAAGATACCACAATTTAATTCTCAATTATTTTGATAATTCCCCCTCTTTTGCAAAAGCACAAGTCAGATATGTTGCAAAGGCGCATTGAAAGCAAACAGTAAACAACTATGTTTGAAGGCAGGGGAGCACTTTGGAAAAAAACGAAACAAAACAGGAAGAAAGCATCCATTGAGAAATCTGGCATTAAAAGGAAAACAGAGCAGAGAGATGAAAACTAGTAGAACAGTTGCAACATGTTATAGAGCTTTCTGTTAAAAAGGAAACTTGTGGGGGGGCCAAGAAGGGATTTTTGTCTGTAAGGACTGTTTCAGCAGTCTATAAGAAGAGGAGGTCTTATAATCACTGCTTTTATTAAACCATTAGGACTTGTAAACCTTGCAGAGTTACTTCTACTCTCCCAGAATTCAACCAGTAGATTCCATGACAAACATACATGTAATCAGGCCATTGGTCCATCCACCTTAGCATTGCCTATGGTTACTGGGCCTTAGTCTCTAAGGTTTCAGACAATGACATTTTGCAGCTCTGCTTGGAAATGCCATGGAGTCAACTTACCACCTTCCAAATGTAAAAACTGTGCTTTACCACTGATTATCACCCGGACGCCTGCCCACCCAAATCTATGTCAGAATTGCATACTAACTTCACAAGCACACATTTATTTTTCCAGAGAAACTTTAGCACAAATAGGAATACATTCCTCACAGAACTTTATCTTATATTGTTGTGTACTGTAGTCTTGCATTGAGCTGTACCATGCCTGAAGTAGAATGAAAATAAACTCACATCCCAATACTCTGCTGAGGCCATGATATCAAGAGAAAGAGGAAGAGGAAGAAGAAGAAGAAAGAGACAGCCTTGGCAGCAGCTTCCATCCTGTGCAAATCAGAGAAAGACAAGTTGTAGATTGCCTAGGCCAGCCATTCTCAACACGGGGTATAGACTGAAAACAATTTTACACATAACAAATTATAAGGCTTGTTATGCAACTTATACAGTCCTGATACAGTCCATATTTTTTTTCATATTGTGTTTATGGTCATGGCCAAAAAAAGATTGAGGATGACTGGCTTAGGCCCCTCTTGCCACAGAGAAAGAGGGAGACAGAAAGCAAGGAGAGCAGACAAGAGAAAGCTCTGCAGATGTGATAGTGGAGGAGGTTCAAGAGGAAGGGGACTGAGGAGATGCCTTAGAAGAACCCCAGGAAGGCTACCAAGTAGGGGTAGATCCCCCAGAAGAACCAGATTCCCCAGGTGGGAGTATGAATACAAAGAAGACACCTAGACTGGGGTTATTGTACAACTGAGAGTGCCCCAGGAAGAGGCCAAGAGATGCCTCAATTCTAAGTCTCTTCCCAAGCACAGTTACTGTGGCGGAAAGGAACATGAGGGGTAGAGACATAGGCAGCAGGAAGCCCAGACCCATGAACCAGGTACAAAGCTGCCAGGATGCTGGAGGAAAAAGAAAAGAGCCGAAAGACAGTGCCTAACTGAGGGACAACAATCCACCAGTCAGAACTGGGACTGCCGTTGCTGCTTTATAGTTCAGTGGTTTCTGACTGTGGAGCCAGAGGTTGAAAGTTCAGTTCCCCCCCTGTGCCTGTCTAAGAAGGGCTGGACTCAATGATCCACAGGTTTCCTTCCATGCATGATGGTGATGACGATGATTATGATATAAATCCTCCCTGTAGTGTATGGCAATGGGGTGGATATCAGGACTCAACCTGTTGAGAAGGATGGGAAAAGAGATTGAACCAGTGTTGATAACTAGGGGGCACCTGGACTCTAAAGGACACTTATGAAAAAAGAAGAGAATTACCCCCTAAGGAGCTCTTTATGTTGCATGTCTTTCCCCTATCCCCATTAAATTAATTCCTCTTGCTGTTAAAGCCTCTATGGGGTCTTATATGGAACTGGCAATGAAGGAAGGAGCTGCCACCAAAGCTGCCAGTAAGCAGACTATGAGTCAGTTTAAGTTATTTTCATATAACCAGTCAATATTTTTCTACAATGTGTGGTTTTGATCCATTCAGAACTGTGAGTAAAATGGAACCTTTTATTCTTTCTTTTACTAGTGTCTGTGAGTGAGTTAATGAGACAGTGAATGCAGGTTGAGGAGAACTAAGCAATAAGAGGTGGTCTACTGTGGGGGGGGACTTGAACCCAATTCTGCTCTGTATGTTCCTGATTTTTTTCCCCACTGCATTGCTAGAGGGTTTTTTAAAGCCATAAATTTTCACACTCTGCCAAGCTAAAGAGTACTGGAGGTGAAGATTGCCTTTAAAACAGTTTAAAATATTTGGGTAGTCCATGAGGGCTGGATTCCCAGTGTGGTGTAGTGGACAGAGTGACAGAGTAGGACTCTGGAGAAGAGGGTTTGAATCCCCATGTGGCCAAGGAAACTCACCGAGGGACCAGAACCTGTAAAACCACTCCTTAAATATCTCATTTACTTTGAAAGCCCTATTACAGTCAATGGCTTGTAGGATAGCCATACAAGATCTCTGTCACTGCTTCGTCTCATCATCCACTTCTTGTTCCAATCTTCTTCTGGAAAGGGCTGGACATCAGTATGTCTGTACTGGCTTTGGATGCAGCAGGTCTAAACAATGATGTTGTGCTGTGTCCAAACCAGTCACTAAGGTTCTTCATCTAATAAATTCTCCTCCTTTCTGCACTTCTTTTCCCATTTATTATATCTTGACTCGTTAAGTGAAATAATCTGTATTTTTTGTTTCTCATTACATGATAGAAGTATTTCAGGTTCATCCACTTTATGATTCTGGCCTTTACCCATTCATTTTAGTATTTCTATAGTGGCTACCCTCAATCCTGCACAGAAAGATCAGGCAAAGATGCCAAGAAGTGAATTCAAAATGTTATGCATATAAATCATGTGTAAAATTGTTGAGCAATAGGACCTCCTTCCCAACTCCTATTCCATGGAAAGGGAATTGGACCACAGTGTTGTTTGCTGAGAATAAAGAAGAAGAAGAGATTCAACCAACATGGTTATCACTCTTTTCCTCTGTCCTGTCTGATTGTGTCAGAATCCCCAGCCTTTAAACAGATTAGAACCAAGCATGAGGATTTTCCATCAATTGATTCTACCATTACTTCTACCTTGAAGTAAGCTCATAAATGAGAAGGCTTCCATCTTAGGCAAGAAAAAGGGTGAATGCAATCTCAGATGCCATATTTAAAACTAGGGACGTGTAAATACTGCTCATCTGATTTGTATGCAGATATTTGCTGGGGGGAAAAATGGGGAAAGTGGTGGGGAAAAATGTCCCCAGACAATAGCTTGACTTGCTACATGCAATAAAAGTCTGCACTAGAGAACCATACATCTGTTACACACTCACAGGCACACTCTTTTCTAAGTATAATGAAAACTCAGTGTAGCTTCCAAAAAGAAAAATGAATAACACTCTATAATGTAGGTAGTCTAATAAGGAATGTGCCATCCTCCCCTTGCCATGTCTGGATGTGGAATGGCTGCTCAGTTAGGTGGATAGAGAATAAGTATAGACTGTTGAGGCCGATCTGAACCTTCCTCAGTGCCAGGGATAAGAGTTTCTAAGAGAGGTTCTAGCATTCTCTCAGGCTTCAGCTGTCAATCTCTTTCTGCTCTGGTGCTTCCTTCTTTTGCTACATCAAACTGACAGCATGTATTTTTGTTCAAATTTCAGCATTTTTAACCCCAAAAATGCTGGAGCCAAATTCAGTGGTTGGTGTGGATACTTGAACTGACCTGAGTGTGTGACTTCAGGGGACCACCCTTTATCTGACACAGAAATGCACAAATATCCCTACTCTGTCTTTTTTTGGACACTCTTCTCTGAAGCCAGTGCACATCCTTATTTAAAACTATTAGAATTAGACATATATGTGTGCACATAGTATAGCAGTCTGGCTTATCATACTCTCCAGAGCCTTGTAACTCTAGAACAATACCCTTAAAGCTAATAGTAAGTTTCATGAATCTTGTGTGGAGATGTAAAATCAATTTCAGAGTTTAATGGTGTTAGGCTGATTTTTTATGTTGACTGTTACACTGAGTTAATAGCCATGATATTCAAGAACAATAAACAAAATTATTTAATCTGTGGTTAAAAAAACAACAAAAAACTAACAGGCATTGCTCATCTAACAACTAACCAAATCCAGCACAATAAAGCTCAATAGCAAGTTAAATCTGCAAAATCTTCCTAATTAAAGCAATCTAATGAACAAGGTACTATCTTGCTTTCATTGCAACCCCAATTAAGAGAGGAAGTTATCCAAATGTAGAACAAGTACAGTCAAACCTCGATCTACGAACGTCCCTACCTACGAACATTTCGACTTATGAACAGCTCCGATCGCAAAAATTTATATCGACTTGCGAACGGAGACTCGATTTATGAACGGAAAAAGGCAGGGGGAAAGGGCAGGAAATTCAAAACTCAGCCTCCCAGGGCTTGCCCAGCACCATTTTTGAATTTCCCGCCCTTTCTCCCTGCCTTTTTCCATTCGGAGGCTTGCCCAACACCATTGGAGGACTGGCGGGGGTCCCCCGCAACCACGATCGGCGCTTTCAGAGGCTTCCGAAGGCTTGCCCAGCACCATCGGAAGAGGAACCTGGCGGGGGACCTCTGAAAGCGGCGATCGCCTCGTGGGGGGACCCCCGCCAGTCCTCCGATGGTGCTGGGCAAGCTTCCGAAGGCTTCCCTTGCACCATCGGAGGACTGGCAGGGGTCCCCCCACGCGGTGATCACCACTTTCATAGGCTTGCCCAGCACCATTTTTGAATTTCCCGCCCTTTTCCCCTGCCTTTTTCCATTCCGAGGCTTGCCTCCGATGGTGCTGGGAGGCCTCGGAAGGCGGCAATGGCGGCGGCAGGGGACCCCCAGGAGGCTTTGTAGGCTTCGGACCGGTAAGTTGCTGCTTTTATAAATTACTCTGGGTGGGTTTTGGGCTGGGGGGGTATGTTTCTGTGTTGTTGTTGTTGGTTTTTTTGGTGATTTTTTTTTTGCAGTCCCAGTGTGGGACTTGCTCAAATGTTTATTTTTGGATGTTTTTGTTTTGTGTGTGTGTGTGTTTTGCAGTCCCAGCGTGGGACTGCAAGTGTTTTATTTTTCATTTCTTTTTTGGGAGGATATTTTTTTCTTCGGCCGGAACGGATTAATGGGTTTTCAATGCATTCCTATGGGAATGTATAGTTCGACATACGAACGTTTCGACATACGAACGATAATCTGGAACGGATTAAATTCGTAAGTCGAGGGTTGACTGTATTTGAAATTAAAGGTGAAATACTGTCATAGTATACTACTATGATTTTAACAGTACAATTTTAAATGTGCTTTCTCAGACGTAATGCCTGTTGTGGATTACCTTCAAGGAAAATATGTGTAGGATAACAGTTGAAGTGCATACAAAAAAAAGGAAGTGATTGGGGGTGAAAGACAGGAAAAGAAATATAAGCTGAGACAGTTTATACTGAAAATAATAGAGGATCCAGTGTATTCTTTCCCCCTCTATCTGGAAGCAGGCTACACATAAATAAGACGGGGAAAAATTATCCATCTCAGCTCTTGTTCAACACACAACACAGCAACAGGAGGAACAGCATAAGTGAGCACTTAGAACTTTTGCCTTTTTTGTGAAGCCACACAGTTTAAATTTGTAACTAGCAAGTTGCCGTTGTACCATAAAAATTGGTAAAGTTACTTCTCATCAGCTGAAATCTTGTACTAAATTGAAACTAGAATAGGCCTGTCTAATCGGTGTAATGAGAACAATGTCAGAACCTGATAAGGATGACTGACTCCCCCAGGAGTCCTACAGAGATTGATAAATATCCAAGGCAAAGAACAGAAGCCAGGCATCCTTATCAGGTTCTCACAAGGTCTATAGAATGAGTAGGAATTTGGTGAATGAACACACATATAAATTTCACTTATTCAGTGAACCTACTTTAGTTGTAACTTACTACAGGATTTCAGCCATTACATTACAATTGTAATGCAGTCATAAATTAGTTATAGCAAAGCGGAATTCATTACATGCAATGACTTATTTTTAACTCATCACTATGGATGGGGAAATCAATCAGTTTTGCTGGCAAATTCTTTTTAAAAGAAATTTTCATCTGTCTGCACTGACTAAATTAATACGCCTCCTGTATATATGTTAAAAATGAGGTGCTTTTAGAAAGAAAGAGATGGCAACCCTAATTCTTTAAATACACGGATATTAAAACCCAATCTTTAAGAGTCAGCTGTCAAACAATCTGGGACTCTTAGGCTTGGTTTCTTCCACATTCTTCTTTGCGCCCCCCCCCCCCCGGAATAAATAGGCAAGACACAGATGATGGGATAAACTGGGCCACTTTATTGAGCAGGTAATGATAACCAAAACTATTCCCAACCAGGGCCTGCAGTGGTGCGGATCAGGTTTGAGGCCGAAGGTCTCCCAGGACCCTCCCCCCAACCATATATGGGCAGGTCCCACGCCCCATTGTCGCGCAGTCCCTCAGACAGCATGATGCTGGCCGGCGCCTAATGAGACCACCCCTCGGGCCTGCAAGTCCCCTCTCATTGGCGACCCAAGGCCCGGGGATGGCCCCAGCCCGTCGTTTCCCCAGGCACTGTAACCTCACGATCCGCAGAGCCATGAGGTCAGACGGGCTATCACGTTCCATGTAGTCCCTGGGCACTCACCAATTCTTGTTGTTTCTGCACTACCCGCCAATGTGAACATAACAAACCAACATCTATAACATAACAAACCTGTACCTATACCAGTGTGGGATAGGCAAAAAAAACCCGTCACCTCCGGCCAATTTAGGTAGCAGGGAAAAAAATTCCTATCCGGCCCCAAAACAGGCGACCAGTCAGACTCACACTGGGTTAAGGGTGGGAGGGTGGGAAGAAAACTACAGAAGAGGCCAGGACGACACAGGAGCGCAGTTAAAAACCGCACCAATGACCACCCCACTAGGTGACACAATGCGCAGTTGCGTCTTGCCTCATCCAGTGGCGGGGGCAAAGATGCATGGCGGCGGAGCAGGTATTTGCTATTGTTTTCATTTAATTCTGAAGTTCTTTCTTCCTCAGTTATGAAGACGTGTAAAAAATAAAAGTAGAATTCTCCCCCATCTTTATTAATTAATTGCAGTCTCTGGTCACTCCAGAGCACAGAGAAATTAGGTTCTTGCTGTGCTCAGCATCTGCCACAGCATGTCAAGCAAAGACAGTGGACCTGCATTCCAGGCCATTTCCAGGGCAGTTCAAATTGTGTGTATCTTTTAAATTAATTTTCTATTAGGAGTCATAATGTCACAGGGTTGGACACCTCCCCAGTTAGTATAAGGGCTTGCTAACCTCCCTCTTCTGGAAATAGTTCTGATAGACATACACCAAATGTTCTAAAACTATTTTTGTTGGACCTTTTTTTGGTGCTTTAAATACTGTTTTACCAAGGGAATCTAAGGTTGATGAAATGCAGGGTTATGTTGGCCTTTAATAAGACTGATGTGCTTATCAACCTGCAGAATAATGATTAATTCAAGCTAACCATCAGTTAGAAAGAGTGTGAAACTGAGTGACTAAAACAAAGTTGCTACTATACACATGTAAGCTTACAGTGTTTTGTTTTTTACAAAACCAAAAGGCTCTTTCTACCAGAAGTATTCATTCTCATGTTTTATGAGTTTATGATAATTTAAAGAAGATAATCATGTGTTAAATATTTGCATACTTTCTTTGGTATGCAAACTGTTGGCAATTGCAGGTAAATACAGTAATTTCATCTGCAAACAGATTTTTCAGCAGGATATGCCAAGAAACACAGCCTTTCAGGCATTTTCAGACAACTATATTTCAGGTGAAAACATCTCTTAAAATCTTCCTTGGTGTCACACTGTAGAGATCTGTGCTTGGTTTTTGCCATTAATGTACTAGTTTGGCTTCAAGGGTTCTATCAATTCACAACGGACTCATCTGCTAACACTTAGAAGTGAAACTTTTAACACAAAAATGATATAAACCCTATTCAGGCATTAGCTCAAATGTCATTGTGATGGGGGCAATTTAACTTATGCATCCCAGAAGTCATGAAGACTTTCCCATATTCAGTGTGAAGTTCTGAATAAGCTTTTGCACATGCACTCAGCTGAAAGTGGTTACACCTTTTTTGTGACTGCAAGTCCTGATAAGGAACTGAATGTATTTATAAACATCTATACAGGCCTATAGATGAAACAAAGTGGGAAACTTTAAGGGGAGCAATCCAACTAAGGATCACTTTACACGTATATGACTGGCAACTGAACTGTGTGATCTTACTCCATTGCAAAGCACTGTATTTGAACTAGTTCATGCAAAATGATCTGCAAATTTTCTCTGTGGTGCTAGATCTGTAATTGCTCGTTCATACAAATGAGAAATGCTAGATGCTGCTGCAACCAAGTGACAAACATGCATGTGTGAAGCCCAATGCCAGCTGTGAGCTACTATGTGATATAGTCAGCTATGAGCTGACTTACAGAGTGATTACACAAATCACCATGGTAAGAGCCATGTTCATATGGAATGCTAAGAGAGAATCTATCCTTTTCTGGACAATGTGTTATGTTATGAACAAGCTGCATGCTTACAAATGCAGATTCCTTGCTTCTGATTGAGTTCTGCAGCTTGCAGAAGCAGGTAGACAAACCAGTAACAATTTCTTGTGTTTGTGTTGTCTGAACTGAGGATCATTGTTTCTCATTTCCAGACCAACCAGGATTCCTAAACCAAAAGGAAACCTAATTTTATGGTGCTGGTTTGAAAGGTGAGTCACTAGCCATGACGGTTTCTGAGGTGCCTGACTACCTGCAATACATTTGCAGTCAACAATGGCCACCATAAATGGAGTTGATTGAATACTCTCAGGTGCTGTATATATAACACTATATTATTATATATTATTATATTATATATTATATTATTATATTATATTATATTATATAGTCTGACCTTTGTTCTCCCTGACTGCATGGTCTGAGGGGGCGGGGATTTGGCTTTAAATGAATGCGAGCAGTAGCTCTAAGCCCTTTTCCTGAAGAGGAAGCTGAGGCAGGAGGTGAGCTGTGTTTGGGAGGACATTTTATTTGGTGAGGTATTTTCTTCTAGGCTGACCTTTGTTCTCCCTGACTACATGGTCTGAGGGGCCGGGGTTTTGGCTTTCTCTGATTCTATTTTTGACTCTAATCTGGTAAATAGGCAAGCCAAATAGCATTGCATACACCTGGGGGGCAGGAAAATTTTAGGGGTACAATCAGACTTCCTCTCTCTCTTTTTTTTTAAATTCACTGACCAGTTAGTCGAGATGGAGAGTGCAGGATCTGTTGCACTTGTAAGACCTGTGGCATGTTTGTTTTCTTGCCAATGAGGGGCCTGGGTAGAAATGCTCTAAGTGTTAGTTGGTGGTCCTCTTGGAAGACAAGGTCCGGCAGCTGGAGGCCTGTGTTCTAATCTCCGCACTATTGGGGGGGGGCAGGCCGGGTAGGTGGGGCTCGTCAGCTTTGGAAGTCAGCCCATCTAGGAGAAGGAAAACTCTGATTTCAAACCTCCACTGCCTTGTGGCTATATCCACTGATGGAAAAGGCTTCAGGAATTAACCTTCAGGCAAAATCCGGAGCCGGAGTCCCGAAGGCAGTTCGTGTCATTCTGGCAACTCCTGTGATGTCGCTGGAACCAGTTGTATTGGCTCTTGCCTTTCCATTGGACTATTTCAGCGATGTGGAGAGGGGGGATTTGCTGCTTGGGTAACAGCCTATCCTCCATATTATTTTACTCAGGCTTCGTGCTCTGGAGAAGCTCTCCAGCTTCGCATACAGTGTCGAAACAACACGGGAAGTAGCAGTTACCGGTTATAAGTCTTTGCTTGATTGACGTAGAGCATGACGCCAGGGGCTACTTCCGACGGTGGGAGAGGTCATTGCACCTCACTAGGTAGCTACCGCCTGCCTTAAGCTGGGCAGTCCCCAGCCAGTAAGGTGCTACCTCGCCACGGTCTGTTAACCTCACGGGGTGCGTGCGGTTTAGGGTGAAAGCCGACAAGCAGATCAATAACCCTGCACCATGCAACAATCATAAGAAAACTTCAGCCTTAAAGTTGGGCACCTGGAATGTTTGGACAATGACCCCTGGCTTTTCTGACGACCTGCACGAAATAGACGATGTGTGCAACACAGCTATCATCGACATGGAACTGAGTACACTGCAGATGGACATTGTTGCCCTGCAAGAGACGAGATTGCCAGACATGGGATCTGTCAAAGAAAAAAACTTCTCGTTCTTCTGGCAGGGAAAACCATTGAATGAGACCAGGGAAGATGGTGTTGGCTTTGCGATCAGAAATACTCTGCTGAGATCCATTGTTCCACCTACTGTGGGAAGTGAAAGAATCCTGTCTCTGCAGCTCCACTCATCAGCGGGACCGGTCACCCTCATCAGTGCATATGCACCAACACTGTCGTCCACAACAGAAGTCAAAGACAAATTCTATGATGATCTGGCAACTACTATCAAAAAAATCCCTGAGAGAGAGCCACTGTTCATTCTCGGAGACTTTAACACTAGAGTTGGTGCTGATCACAATTCTTGGCCCACTTGTCTAGGCCGTTTTGGCATTGGGAAGATGAACAAAAATGGCCAACACTTGCTGGAGTTTTGCTGTTATTATGGTCTTTGTGTCAGCAACACGTTCTTTAATACAAAACTTCAACACAGAGTTTCCTGGAGACATCCAAAATCAAAGCATTGGCATCAGCTCGATTTGATCCTCACTAGACGTTCTAGCCTTCCTAGTATTATGATCACATGCAGTTACCAGAGTGTTGATTGTGATACTGATCACTCCCTGGTGTGTAGTAGAATAAAACTGCGAGCAAAGAGATTGTATCACACGAAAAAGGAAGGAAGACCACGTATTGACATCAGAAAGACTCGCGATCAAAGAAGAGTGGAGGAATTTGCCCAAGCGCTTGAGGAAACCCTTCCAGGCCCAGCTGATGCAAATGCACCTGGACGATGGAAACATTTCAAGAACGCTGTTTAGAACACCACCCTGTCCACATTTAGCAAAAAGACCAAAAAGACGGCAGACTGGTTCGAAGCTCATTCGGAGGAGTTGATGCCAGCCATCGAGGATAAGAGGAGAGCTCTAGCAGCATACAAAACCTGTCCTAGTGAGTACAACTTGCAGACTCTTCGACTTGCTCGTAGCAAAGTCCAACAGGCTGCCAGGAGATGTTCCAACAATTATTGGCTTCATCTCTGCTCTCAGATACAGATAGCAGCGGACACAGGTAACATCAAGGGAATCTATGACGGTATCAAGCAGGCTTTAGGTCCAATACAGAAGAAATCTGCTCCCTTGAAGTCTGCTACAGGCGTGATCATCCAGGACCGAGCACAGCAGATGGAACGCTGGGTGCAGCACTTTTGTTGTTGTTGTTTAGTCGTTAAGTCATGTCCGACTCTTCGTGACCCCATGGACCAGAGCACGCCAGGCCCTCCTGTCTTCCACTGCCTCCCTGAGTTGGGTCAAATTCATGTTGGTAGCTTCAGTGACACTGCCCAACCATCTTGTCCTCTGTTGTCCCCTTCTCCTCTTGCCCTCACACTTTCCCAACATCAGGGTCTTTTCCAGGGAGTCTTCTCATGAGATGGCCAAAGTATTGGAGCCTCAGCTTCAGGATCTGTCCTTCCAGTGAGCACTCAGGGTTGATTTCTTTCAAAATGGATAGGTTTGTTCTCTTTGCGGTCCAGGGGACTCTCAAGAGTCTCCTCCAGCACCACAATTCAAAAGCATCAATTCTTCGGCAGTCAGCCTTCTTTATGGTCCAGCTCTCACTTCCATACATCACTACTGGAAAAATCATAGCTTTGACTATGCGGACCTTTGTCGGCAAGGTGATGTCTCTGCTTTTTAAGATGCTGTCTAGGTTTGTCATCGCTTTCCTCCCCAGAAGCAGGCGTCTTTTAATCTCGTGGCTGCTGTCACCATCTGCAGTGATCATGGAGCCCAAGAAGGTAAAATCTGTCACCACCTCCATATCTTACCCTTCTATTTGCCGTACTCCTTCCCCAATTTTGAACCAATCAGTTGTTCCATATCCAGTTCTAACTGTTGCTTCCTGTCCTACATATAGATTTCTCAGGAGATAGATAAGGTGGTCAGGCACTCCCATTTCTTTAAGGACTTGCCATAGTTTGTTGTGGTCAACACAGTCAAAAGCTTTTGCATAGTCAATGAAGCAGAAGTAGATGTTTTTCTGGAACTCTCTGGCTTTCTCCATAATCCAGTGCATGTTAGCAATTTGGTCTCTAGTTCCTCTGCCCCATCGAAATCCCGCTTGTACTTCTGGGAGTTCTCGGTCCACATACTGCTGAAGCCTGCCTTGTAGGATTTTGAGCATAACCTTGCAAGCGTGTGAAATGAGTGCAATTGTACGGTAGTTGGAGCATTCTTTGGCACTGCCCTTCTTTGGGATTGGGATGTAGACTGATCTTTTCCAATCCTCTGGCCACTGCTGAGTTTTCCAAACTTGCTGGCATATTGAGTGTAGCACCTTAACAGCCTCATCTTTTAAGATTTTAAATAGTTCCACTGGAATGCCATCACCTCCACAGGCCTTGTTGTTAGCCATGCTTTCTAAGGCCCACTTGACTTCACTCTCCAGGATGTCTGGCTCAGGGTCAGCAACCACACTATCTGGGTTGTCCGGGACATCCAGATCTTTCTGGTATAATTCCTCTGTGTATTCTTGCCACCCCTTCTTGGCGTTTTCTGCTTCTGTGAGGTCCCTGCCATTTTTGTCCTTTATCATGTCCATCTTTGCACAAAAGGTTCCTTTAATATCTCCAATTTTCTTGAACAGATCTCTGGTTTTCCCCTTTCTATTATTTTCCTCTATTTCTTTGCACTGTTCATTTAAGAAGGCCCTCTTGTCTCTCCTTGCTCTTCTTTGGAAATCTGCATTCAATTTTCTGTAACTTTCCCTATCTCCCTTGCATTTTGTTTCCCTTCCCTTCTCTGCTATTTGTAAGGCCTCGTTGGACAGCCACTTTGCTTTCTTGCATTTCCTTTTCTTTGGGATGGTTTTTGTTGCTGCCTCCTGTACAATGTTATGGGCCTCCATCCATAGTTCTTCAGGCACTCTGTCCACCAAATCTAGTTCTTTAAATCTGTTCTTCACTTCCACTGTGTATTCATAAGGGATTTGGTTTAGATTATACCTGACTAGCCCAGTGGTTTTTCCTACTTTCTTCAGTTTAAGCTTGAGTTTTGCTATAAGAAGCTGATGATCAGAGCCACAATCAGCTCCAGGTCTTGTTTTTGCTGACTGTATAGAACTTCTCCATCTTTGGCTGCAGAGAATATAATCAATCTGATTTCGGTATTGCCCATCTGGTGATGTCCATGTGTAGAGTCGCCTCTTGTGTTGTTGGAAAAGAGTGTTTGTGATGACCAGCTTGTTCTCTTGGCAAAACTCTATTAGCCTTTGCCCTGCTTCGTTTTGAACTCCGAGGCCAAACTTACCTGTTGTTCCTTTTATCTCTTGACTCCCTACTTTAGGATTCCAATCCCCTATAATGACAAGAACAACTTTCTTTGGTGTCAGTTCTAGAAGGTGTTATAAGTCTTCATAGAATTGGTCAATTTCAGCCTCTTCAGCATTGGTGGTTGGTGCATAAACCTGGATTACTGTGATGTTGAAAGGTCTGCCTTGGATTCGTATTGAAATCATTCTATCATTTTTGAGATTATATCCCAGTACAGCTTTTCCCACTCTTTTGTTGACTATAAGGGCTACTCCATTTCTTCTACGGGATTCTTGCCCACAATAGTAGATATGATAATTTTCTGAATTGAATTCGCCCATTCCCGTCCATTTTAGTTCACTGACACCCAGGATGTCAATGTTTATTCTTGCCATCTCCTGTTTGACCACATCCAACTTACCAGGGTTCATAGATCTTACATTCCAGGTTCCTATGCAGTATTTTTCTTTGCAGCATCGGACTTTCCTTTCACTTCCAGGCGCGTCCACAGCTGAGCGTCCTTTCGGCTTTGGCCCAACCACTTCATTAGCACTGGAGCTGCTTGTACTTGTCTTCCGCTCTTCCTCAGTAGCATGTTGGACACCTTCCAACCTGAGGGGCCCATCTTCCAGCGTCATATCTTTTAGCCTTTTGTTTCTGTTCATGGGGTTTTCTTGGCAAAGATACTGGAGTGGCTTGCCAGTTCATGCTCCAGCTGGATCGCGTTTAGTCAGAACTCTCCACTATGACCTGTCCGTCTTGGGTGTCCCTGCACGGCATAGCCCATAGCTTCTCTGAATTACTCAAGCCCCTTCACCACGACAAGGCAGCAATCCATGAAGAGGGGGTGCAGCACTACTCTGAGTAGTGCAGCACTACTCTGAGCTATATTCCAGAGAGAATGTAGTAACTGAAGAGGCACGAAATAACATCGAGTGCCTGCCTGTCTTGGAAGAGTTGGACAGCAAACCAACTTTAGCAGAAATAAAAGCGGCCTTGGATTCCCTCGCCTCCAGCAAGGCACTTGGGAAAGATAACATCCCTGCTGAAGTGCTGTAAAGAGATCATCACCACCGAGCTGTATGAAATCTTTTGTCTTTGCTGGAGGGAAGGTGGAGTACCATAGGACATGAAGGATGCAAACATCGTCACATTGTATAAGAACAAAGGAGACAGGGGCGACTGCAATAACTACCGTGGCATCTCTCTTCTCAGCGTTGTAGGGAAGCTGCTTGCCCGTGTTGTGCTGAAGAGACTCCAGGTGCTTGCAGACAGAGTCTATCCAGAATCACAGTGTGGATTTCGAGCTAATAGATCCACCACTGACATGGTATTCTCCCTCAGACAGTTGCAGGAGAAATGTAGGGAACAACGACAGCCACTCTTTGTGGCCTTCATAGATCTCACAAAGGCACATTAGTGCACATCTCCCATGTGTTACTTCATTGTGTTCTTTATTCTGGCATTCGAGAAGTCCTTGTTAACCCTTACATAAGGGCATTTCCTGGACGATCAGAGGCACATTACACACTGCTTTTGCTGACAGGGCGATGCCCTGGCAGATATACTGGGCTAAACCAAAATTCAGACATGCTGACAAAAGTAGCTAAATTCTGTGCTGCTGCAATCAAAATCCGTGAAGGAAAGGTTCCACCTAAAGCGCAGCTATAGTATCTGTAAATTGGTGTATACCAATTTGGTATAATGATCACACGGGCTCTATGAGCTTCAAAGTAACAATTCTGTCATTCTATGCAAGCTGCAATAGCCCATAGATAAGGCCTATGATAGGGAGGCAGGAGATATTTAGTAAGATGTATGAATGTAGCTTTATATATATGTATATAGATGTTTTTAGTGTTTTTAGATTGATTTTATGTCTCCTCATTTAAATAATGTTCCTTACTTTTGCTGGTCAATGACCGTAATAAAACATTTATTATTATGTGATAATATGTATTTCATAGATGCTAATGCTAGAATGAATACATGAGTAAGTAAATTGGTAAGAATTTAATTTGTAACTAACCAACAGAATGGTATGACCCTCTGGTAAATATACTGTATTAAGTATACTTCATGAAACTGGAAGATTTAATACATCACATCTTCTCACTGTTGCCATTATAACATGAGATTAGGAGATCTATGACCTTGTTTATGTAAATTTAAGTACTATCAGCATTCCTTGACAAATTTAAATGACAAGCATGAAAGTCAAATTTTAAGCAAGAATATGTTAACTACCCTAGGCAAAGTACATCATGAAAAATATTCCTCCTTTGTATAAAAATGGAACTTGACCAATGTTTACTTATCCTCACAGAACATTTTGCATTTCAGATTACATTTTAGATACAATTACACAGAACATACTAGCACTAAAATGATACTTGGAGAAATTATCTTTTCTTTTCTTTTCTTTTTTACAACAGTATGACAGAGTGGTTATCATTAAATGAAGGTGATTTATTAAAAAATGGAAATTTCATAGTGCATTGGTTACAGTTGCATAGCGCACTCTGTACCCAAATCAAATCTATTTGCATTTGCCTGTCACATCTCTCCTAACACTTTATGGCCAAAATCCTGTTGCTGGCATAAGACAAATCTTAACTTTCAGTCCATTCCTTCTGGTAAACAAAGTGTCCATGTGTCACGATCCCCACGTGGCCCCTGCTTGTTTCACCAAACTAAGAGCTCACGCTACATGTCTTTCAGCTGCCACCAGTTGATTAACTCAACATTGTTTATTATTAATAAGAGAGGTCCTGGCAATGTGTCATTTTAAAAAGAACCAAATAGAAAATGTTCATTGTTAGAGATGTTGACAGGACAAGCAATGTTGTTAACTCTTAAACAAACATTCTCCTTTATCCACTCTCAACCACCACTCTCCTGCCCAATCTCCAAAACAACACCAAACTCCTCAATCTTCCTAAAACTCCTCAACTCTCCCTAAACTCTCAAACTCCCAATCTCTCTCTGGCTAACTCCCCCTCCTCTTACTGAGTCTCTTCTATCTCATGACTCCGCCCCTCCAGCACTCCCATTGGTCTATGCAGATATATTAATATTCATGACCTGGGCCGACACCACACCATGCCATGATTTTCGGGGGTGGGGGAGGTGCACGCCTTCAAGAACTGCAGCAGGAAGAGAGCCTTTAAAAACAAACTGTTGAGTGATCCTTCCCTCCTCCATGTCCTTTCACTGACAGGCCTGCTTCCCAAGGCTTCTGTGAGAATGAATGGTGTGAGCCAAGCTGTTTATCTTTGGCTGATTCACACATCCATGGATACAATGCATGCCTCATAACTCAATGACTTAACATCTGGGGATGATGCATGTGTCAGTTAAGTGGAAACAGCTCCCAAATTGCTTGAATACTTTCCAGACCATCATCTGTAGCAATCATATACTTGATATGTATGGTCAGCAGGGCTAGACATCTGAAAAGGCTCATATTCCAAAAGGGAGTAACCTCTCTGGTTATATAAAATAAGCTATATTTTATGGGGTCAGAGCATTGGCCCATCTTATTCAGTAATCTGCTGCCATTCAGTACAAACATTGTATGTATTATTATGCTCTCATTGACAGGAAAAGGCTCTTTCCCACACTTACTTGGTGATCTTGAGGTCTGAACTTTGCACTCACTGAGCTTTGTTTTTGCCCTCAATTCAACCCTGGCCTTTACTAGCAACAGGCTTACTAGGCAGCAGCAACAAAGAAAGTAACGACTGTAGTACTGCTGCTGGTGGCTCTATTTCTTCCTCTTCCTTTCCCTCTGGCCACTGATACTTGCCTGCACTTTTAATGTTTTCAAAATATTGGTCTGGTGAAAGCTGAGATATCCCTGCCTTGATAACACACTTTAACATTCTCAAAGGCTTTGTCTGAGATGTTACAACTGAGAGGCACAAAATAATGATTAAAAAGTGAGACAAGTCAAGGTGAAGTCATAAATCACTCCTGTCTGGACCGCTACACTCTTACAGTAGAATAATCTCTAACTAAATCTCATAGTTTTGGGCATCATGTATTTCAACCCGAATGAGGCATAACATGTAAACACAGAGTTCTATCTCCACTGTTCTGTCTTACTTCCTCGTGCCTACTTCAAGATACAGATTCTGAAATGCAAGTTAGCAAGGTAGCAATGATGCAGATACAGTCAGATTATAGACTGTGCAATAACAACCAATGTGTGATAGCATTACACGGGTGAACAAAAGGGGTGAAATGGAGAGGGGAGGAATTACAATATTAAGTTAATTTTAAATGGGCAATGGGGAATATGGGTCCCTCCAGAGAGTATAGGATTTCAGATGCCATAATTCCTCACCATTGGCTATACTATATAGGGTTGAGGGGAGCTGCAAACCAATAACATCTGGAGGGTTATACATTCCCCATTCTTACTCAATAGAAGGTCTTTGATTTGGTTAGCAGGGACGGCCTTTTTAAAATCCTTCCCAAGATTGGATGTCCACCTCGACTCCTTAACATCATCAGGTCCTTTCATGAGGAAATGAAGGGCACTGTAGTTTTTGATGGCTCAACATTAGATCCCTTTGACATCTGAAGCGGAGTGAAACAGGGCTGTGTCCTCACGCCAACCCTGTTTGGGATCTTTTTTGCTGTCACGCTGAAGCACGCCTTTGGAACTGCAACAGAAGGTGTCTATCTCCGGACTAGATCAGATGGAAAGCTCTTTAATCTCTCTAGATTGAGAGCGAAGACCAAAGTCCAGCTGAAATGCATGCGGGACTTCCTCTTCGCCGATGATGCAGCTGTTGTTGCCCACTCTGCTGAAGACCTCCAACAACTCATGAATCGTTTTAGCAAGGCCTGCCAAGATTTTGGATTAACAATCAACCTGAAGAAAACACAAGTCATGGGCCAGGGCGTGGACTCACCTCCCTCTATTAACATCTCCACACAAGAATTGGAGGTTGTTCATGACTTTGTGTACCTTGGCTCAATGATCTCAGACACTCTCTCCCTAGATGTCGAGCTGGATAAACGCATTGGCAAAGCAGCTACCATGTTCTCTAGACTCACAAAGAGAGTATGGCTTAATAAGAACCTTACGGCATATACCAAGATCCAGGTCTATAGAGCCTGTGTCCTGAGCACACTCCTGTACTGCAGTGAGTCCTGGACCCTTCATGCGTGGCAGGAGAGGAAGCTGAACACGTTCCATATGCGTTGTCTCCGATGCATTTTTGGTATCACCTGGCAGGACAAGGTTCCAAATGGAGTAGTCCTAGAACGAGCTGGAATTTTTAGCATGTATACATTACTGAAACAGCGACGTCTACATTGGCTTGGGCATGTCGTGAGAATGGCTGATGGTCGGATTCCAAAAGATCTCCTGTATGGAGAATTAGTGCAGGGAAATCGCCCCAGAGGGAGACCACAGCTGCGATACAAGCGGGATCTGAAGGCCTTAGGAATGGACCTCAATGGATGGGAAACCTTGACATCTGAGCATTCAGCCTGTAGGCATGCGGTGCATCATGGCATCTCCCATTTTGAAGAGACACTTGTCCAGCAGGCCGAAGCAAAGAGGCAGTCCTGAAACCAGCAAAATCAGGGAGCTGGACAGGGGACAGATTGTATTTGTCTTCAGTGTGGAAGGGATTGTCACTCTCAAATTGGCCTTCTCAGCCACACTAGATGCTGTTCCAAGACCTCTATTCAGAGCACGTTACCATAGTCTCTCGAGACTGAAGGATGCCTAATCTAATCTAACTCTATAGAAGCATATGTGTGCTATGTGCCGCCAACTTACCTTCAATTTATGGTAACCCTGATAGGGCTTTCAAGGTATCTGAGGTATTTAAGGTTTTACCATTGCTACCATGAGTTTACATGCCAGCACCTGCATATATATGACCTGTATATATATATATATACAGCCATAGATTGAGATATATATATATACAGGTCATATATATACAGGGACAATAGCTTTATAGGAAGATGACCATGCCTATAAAGACAAATCAGACACCAAGGAACATAAGGAGGTTAAGTGAACTAAACAAAGTGTAAGGACCCAAACCTGTCCTCTGGTTTTCCAAAATCAACAATTCCATTCTCCACCCTGCCTCCAATATGTTAACTATAATAAGAAGTACCCAAACCAAGATAAGCATGGCTTCAACATAGAGACTGTGTCTTTGGAAAGAAATAACAAAGACATGTTGCCCAACACATATTGCAACTCTAGTCTAATGCTTTAAAAGATAAGTAGATATCACCTCCACAGACAAAATACTGAGAAAAGTAGAAGGCAGCAGGAAAAGAATGGACATGAGATCCATTGAGAGTAAAGGAAGCCATGGCCTTGAGTTTGCAAGACTTAAGGCAAATAAACCAAACACATAGTTACAAGATGGGGATACCTGACTCAATAATACTACGAGTGAGAAGGATCTTGGAATCATTGTAGATCACAAGCTGAATATGAGCCAACAGTGTCATGTGGCTACAAAAAAAGGTAAATGCTATTTTAGGATGCATTAAAAGAAGTATAGCCTCCAAATCCTGTGAGGTACTAGTTCCCCTCTATTCAGCACCGGTTAGGCCTCACCTTGAGTTTTGTTTCTAGTTCTGGAAACCGCACTTCAAGAAGGATGCTGACAAATTGGAACAAGTTCAGAGGAGTGCAACAAGGATGACCAAGCCCTATGAGGCAAGACTGAAAGAACTGGGCATGTTTAGCCTTGAGAAAAGAAGACTGATAGAACTTTTCAAATACTTGAAAGGCTGTCACACAGAGGAGGGGCAGGATTTCTTTTCAATCAAACCAGAGTGCAAGACACGCAAGAATCGGCTCAAGGTACAGGAAGCCAGATTTCGGTTGAATATCAGGAAACCTTCCTAACTTACAGCAGTATGGCAATGGAATCAATTACCTCAAGAAGTAATGAGTGCTCCAACACTGGAGGCATTCAAGAGAAATTTAGACAACATTCTGGCAGATATCCCTTGATTTGGATTCCTGCACTGAGCAGAGGGTTGGACTTGATGGCCTTATAGGCCCATTCCAACGTCATTATTCTATGATTCTATGCGGTGGTTGACTATAGGACCTTTCAGAGGTCGTAAATCAGAAGCAACCTGATGGCATTCTACAGCAACACCACCACTATCTTCAAAATAAAGTTTAAAAAACCCAGCAAAGAATCATACCTCACTATCTGCTTCATGGTCCCACCCACCCATTGTAGATTGTGCAAACTCATCAAAAACTACAAACTTTCTAGTATGACCAAAAAAGAGCTACATTCTCTGTCAAGTATGTACTCAAAATATAAATTGGCTTTAGGGTGATAATTTTGCAGTGAGAATTTCCCGGAAAAATGAAGCTTAAAAAAACCCAAACTGGTCTGTGTCAAATGTACCACTCAGCCCACACCCGCCTAGCCCCTTGCCTCTGGTACTCTTGATAACTCCTGCTGTTCTGCACAGCTCTCCAGAGCTGGCTGCTTCCCAAATGCCACAACAAGCAATTTTCCAGGTCAGTCTACACATAGTGCCTGGCCTTGAGGACCCTTCCGAGCCAGGGATTTAGAGCCTGGATGCTCAGTTTAGAGTCAGGTCAAACTGCCCTGGACTCTTGAGGCAATACTTGGCTTCCCACCTCAAGTGACGGTGAAGCTTAGGTCAGTTGTGGTTCTTTATCATAGTAAAACATGTCAGGAATGTTTAAGAGTTTAAGAAAGCAGACGGTCTTCCAAAGAACTATGAGGAAAAATGCAGAACCAGCAAACAAGGAACATTTGAATAAAATATTGTGGAATAAAAATATGCTTCAAATACCCTTGTCTCTCTCTGCAGCAGAAAATAAGATTAAAGTACTTCTGATAAAATTCCGAAAATGATATGTTTAAGTACAGATAATATGTGATAATGTATAGCATGATATATTCCCTGTTGTCCTGAGTTATTTCCCTTTACCCTTGAAATTAAAAAAAAAGAAAAAAAAAGAAAATGAGATTAAAGTACTTCTGATAAAATTCCGGAAAGGCCGTTGGTTAAATGAATGATATTTCTGAACAAACAGAAGTTACTATCTTGATGTTTCCAGTTCTCTGTTAATACAATGCAAAATAAAATACAGCAAAAACAACAGGAATAGAATTATTAAACCATAGTGTTTCCTCCCACCATACTGACCAGCTTCTCAAATGTGAATTGAACTTGACAGCATGAGGAGTTAAAGCAGGATCTTTGGTTTCCAGTACCACTTAGATACATTGCTAGAAGTTACTTGTCCAGAGTTTTGAATTTTTGGTAAAATCTCTTGTGCTACACAATAGAAGTACAGAGATTCAGAAAAGAATAGATTCAAGTTTCCCAGATAGTCCACCGCTTTCTCCTTTACTGGCACTTAAAGTCTCAATAGCTTGCTCTGAGACATTTGTAGAAGAATGAAAATGTTTTACAGTTGTGAACATATCAACAACAAATAAACAAAACTGCTTCCAGCAGCTAAAGAGAGGGAAAGAGAGCACTCAGCACAGAGGCAGGGCTCTCTTGAATTAGGAGGCAGGATGGAATGATTGGTTAGTGTTCGATAATGCTGGTAAGTACTTGACAGTCACCTCACCCCAGAAAAGTTGCTGTCTGTTTTCTTTAAATTTCTTTTTATTTGTTTCTTTAATTTATATTAGTGCTAGGCACTATTCTATTCCTCCCAGTCACTCAGACCACAGGCAGCATGAAAGGTTGTAAAAACTCCAGCAGTTACTACTACGTAATAGAGAACCTGGGAAAGAACAAGACGGGGGAGGAGAGCTGCATACGATTTCTGTAAAGATGCTATTGTGCTTCATTCAGAATACATTTATCGTTTTTTAAAAAATCAATATTTTCTTGATGGCATTACAACATTTTCATAGTCATTAGGTTCCCCGGGGGGGGAGGGAACTGTCACTGGAATGCAATATCATCTTAACTACCATCAACACAAGACTGGAAACTCTGGCAAAAATTCCCAGAAGTGCAGATACCACAAATACAGTTCTAGTACACCTGATGCTCCAGGCCTCCGTTTGGAAATGTCTTTGCTTCTGCCTTTGAATTCCACTGCTTTGTCCTGGGAAGCAAAACCTTTGGTATAATCACTCTTTGCTAATGTCAGCCAAGTTTCTCCACGTATTAAAGTTTAACCTGTTGACTTTCATGGGTGCTCATCAGCCATATCAAGAACGTGCAGACTATTTGAGTAAAGAGGAAGGAAGGGAGACAACAAGTTTCTCACAAATAAATATATCCCTCGCACTCTTTTGCATGAGGGAAACTCGAGTTTTTATTTGCTGTTCCTTTGGGTTGTCTAGCTTTTCCCTTTTGAGAGGAGAAATGTTCCATCTTCCCAAAAATAACAGAAATAAGCATGCTTCTAGGAGGTGCCATTGCACCCCCCCAACAAGTGTTTTCCCCACATCTTGTTTAAGCAAAAAAAAGTTTTTAAAAAAGTATTGAGATGTTAAATGTTAAATGAGCAGTCTTTCATTTAGAGGGGCTAGTATGGCCCCTGAAGCGTCCTGAGGCTGGAAAAATACCATCACCACCCCACCAACTCCTGACCTGTATTAGGATGTAAATCTTGACTTGATTCCTCCTTTTATCGTAAATGAGAAACTTTCAAAATATTACTCCTTTGTGTAAGCCAGGACCCTTACTTCTTTTCTTAATCTTGGTGAAAATGCATGCCTTTCCACAACTGCTTTCTCTCAATTGCAGCAATTGTCGCCTTGTTCCAAGAACAGATCTTGCCCCTCCTCTATATGACAGCCTTTCAAATATTTGAAAAGTGCTATCATATCACCCCTCAGTCTTCTTTTCTCAAGGCTAAACATGCCCACTAGGGACGTGGTGGCGCTGCGGGTTAAACCGCAGAAACCTCTGTGCTGCAAGGTCAGAAGACCAGCAGTCATAAGATCGAATCCACGCGACAGAGTGAGCTCCCGTTGCTTGTCCCAGCTCCTGCCAACCTAGCAGTTCAAAAGCATGTAAAAATGCGAGTAGATAAATAGGTACCACCATGGTGGGAAGGTAACGGCGTTCCATGTCTAGTCGCACTGGCCATGTGACCATGGAAACTGTCTACGGACAAACGCTGGCTCTACGGGCTTGGAAAACGGGGATGAGCACCATCCCCTAGAGTTGGACACGACTGGACTAAATGTCAAGGGGAACCTTTACCTTTACCTAATAAATCACCAGCCTCATTGTGCATGCTACATGTAAAGTAGGACCCCTGTGTCCATGGGGGATGAGTTCCATGATCTGCCATTGAAACTGTGGATACAGGAGAACCCTGTATACAACATACAAGGGAGTGGAACAAAGGCCAGAAGTGTGCACTATATACACCTGGCATGGTGTATATAGGGTTGTGGCAAACCACAGATATATGAAACTGTGGATATCAATCCTGCAGATATGGGGGTCCTACAAAGGGCAATGACACTAGATTTGTGCAAATTACAAAACATACAGTGAAAAAAAACACCCTTTGAACATCTTAGTCTTGCATTGGAGCCTAGATCACTTGAAGACTTTAAAGAACTCTTGAGGAGCTCTTTCAACATGCCAAGATAGCCAGTCTCTCAGCAAATGAAAGATTTCTTCACAGTCCCAGCCTAAGTCTATACTCAGAAAATAACTCTGTTCATTAGCATTTTTTAAAGCATCATGCCTATTGTTTCTCAAAAGTCGCATGCATAGACACACAATATATAGTGGTTGAATTACACAGAAGCTAAAATGAAAGCCCATTTCTTTCCTTTTTTACAAAGTTTGCTATTGAGGGAAAGGTATGATTTGGCTTAAAAGTGGGAGAACTGGGGTTGTGGCTTGAGGATTTCATGATGTCCCTTTCTTTCCTTCTCTTGTAATTTGAACAAAGGACAACCCAGCTGTAAAAGTAATTCACTCTCGTAACTGGCTATGCTTTAGTATTTCTGACATTTAGGAATGTGACTAGTTACTTCAGTTATGCCTGTGGGATTTATTTGGGGAAACAGCTGAATGGGAAGATGACATTCTGGTCTAGTCAAATCTAATCTCAACAGAAATATGTATATTAAATTAGATACAATGAATTGTTCAGCAGAAGCATTGAAGCAGCACTCTACATTTCCTGAACGAGTAGATTAATATGCTCTTTATGTCTGTATGGGTAAAGGCTTGAATAAAAATTTTAAATGATTTATGTGATAGAAATGCCAGTTGTTTTTAAAGCTTATTTATATATTGGTTTAACAAAATTTGAGTCTTAGGGAGCTAAACAGAAAATCAGTTAATCTCTTTCAAGAGAAAATATAGGAAGATCAAAATCTAAGAAGCCCATATTCGACACATTACAATAGGATTTGTGCTGGATGTCACATGCAGGATAAAGGACTGAGGCTGGATTAACTACAGATTCAATTTACATGGTTTGTTCCTTGTGGAGTTTTCTAGAATTTTATTTGAAACAGAAGCTGAGCAAGTGAGCACCTCACTTTCAAATTTGGTGGCATGACACCTCCTGCTCCAGATACACGTAGTTTATAGTTGAAATATATTCTTTTACATTAACTATTATTATTTATTGAATTTATACTCCACCTTTCCATTAAAATATAGCACTCAAGACAGCTTGCAAACTTCTTAAAGAAATAAAAGCTGATAAAACCATATTTACCCCCCCAAAAATCATAAAGTTAAGTAAACCAACATCGCCATAAAACCATTAAAATCAATAAAGGTTACAGTTAAAAACAACACAACAAGATAGGTTAAACTACTTCTGAATCTCTTTCATAAGGAACGAGTGAAAAAGAGATAGCAGTTCATGAACAGAAGTCACAGTCCATATTTGAACCAAAAATATGTCCAAACTAAAGCACTTAATGTTTTTAATAGGACAAAATCTTAGACTAGGTAACATTCGGCACAAATAGCATGACTGGACCCACCACCACAATTCTTAGTACTTTGATAAACATAGGGCTTGATTCCACAGACAATATGAAAAGCTGTTTTACCACGTTCTGCTTTTTTTTAAAAAAAACACTTTTTAAAAAGGTGTGTATGACATAAACACAAGCCTGGATTACTTTGCCAGGGAAGTCTGTTTTATGGTTGGAAAGCAACCTAAAATACTATACTTCTAGAGAGTTGTTTAAAATAGCATGCATGTGAAACTCGATTTATTTCATTCATTTCTGCATACTGTATGTACATCCCTCTGTCATTGCAAATTGCACCTTTGGGAAACAGTGGAGGTGATGGGAGAGGCAGCAGAAAGGAAGGAGGGAGGGGTGGGTGCAGGGTCTGTTGGCAAAGCTGTTCCTCGAAAGCTTGGCTGTTTCTGTCCCTTTAAGAATGCTTTTGCTGGTCTCTGGGAAGCAGAGAGAAAGGGTGGAACCTCATCCCTTTTGCAGCTCCAGCTGCCAAGAATCCTCCATCCCTTCAAACAAAGGAGGGGGAAAAGGTAAGCCAGGTGATTTCCTTGGGCTCCTCAAGCAGGCGGAGGGAGGGAAAGAGAGAGAAAGAGACTGAAGGAGAATAAAGGGAAGGGCTAGAGGGAGAAAAAGATGGTGGGAGAAGCACATCCCAACGAGAATGTGCTCTAGGACACATCCCGTTCCTACCATAAAGGCAGGTGGTAGGGAGGTGAAGGGCATGGAAGCTGACATGAGAGGCAAGGATTTATTACTGACCTGTCTCTCTCATGGTCTTTTTTGTGGGGGGAAAGAGACCCAAACACACAACCTCACACAGGGATTGCTCTTGCCAGCCGCCTACTAGGTAGGAATGCAAGGAGATACAGACAGCGATTCATATAAGACGTGACGTCACATGGCTTTAAATCTCAGCAAAAAACTCATGCATATCACGGGGTTAATCAGTAATGTAGATAAGCCCACAGACTGAGAGAGAGATTGTCAATGGTCTTGAAAATACAAAGCTGTTGGAAAGAATACAAAAAACATACACTTTGGGAAGTGCATAAAAAAAGGCACCACAAGTCCTCTGTGATACTTATACCACTCATGAACCACTATACTCATGTTATTGAGAAGATAGGAACTGATAATTAACGGGCTAATAGAGAGCTGTAGGTACTTTTTTTATTTTCTGGAGTACAAATATCATAATTCTCCATTCTGGGAGTTCTACCTAAATTGAAGACATCTTCCAAACACCTGGATGTGATTTGACTGAGAGAAAGGCCTAAAAAAGTTTGGCCTAGTTCTGTTCAAGGTTCCTGCTCCGAAAATTCCCAGCTAGCAGTGGGGTAGGAACAGGAAGCTTGCCCTAGCTAAACCTCAAAGTCTTCTAGTTTAGGCCAGATCCAGGTGTTTAGAAGGTGTCTGTGAGGTAGACAGAGCTCTTATGGTACTTGGAATCCAGAAAATAATAAAGTTCTAGAGAATTGTTTGTCTGTATTCCCAACATCTCAGTTACCATGTTCTCATTTGGTGAGCAAAGAAGCCATATTCCTGTTCTTTCTACTGTTGTGAGAGAAATTTACTCTCCTGTGAGCATTCTGTAGAGTTCAGAAGAAATAAATGCAAATAGCCCGAAAAGAAGAGGACGTTCTAGAGGGGAAAGCCTCTTTAAATACCCTGGCTTTCCCCTCCCACATAGGAGTCACATGAGACTAATCCGTCTCGCGATATCCCGGGTGGAAGGCAAGGCCAGCTTCGCTGTTCGAGGTCCGAGGACCCTCCAGCGGCTGGAGCAATAGTCCTTGAGTAGCATCAATAAAACAACTTGGAACTGCTGATCAGCATAAAGAGTATTAGCATGCAATACAGTTAAGGATGATCTTTTTCAGCCATCACTCATAATGATTCATATCCTATATTTGGCAGAGGTTCTCATTTATTGGGAACAGAAAAGATTAAAACCTACAAACAAAGATAAGGATAATATTTGAAACCCCTAAATGTAACAGACTTAGAATTTTTGTAAAATATCTTTCTTATAGCTCAACATGATGCTTTTCTTTTCAGAATACAAGTCTAATGGGCCATGAACAGGCTTATTTAAATTGGGGAAGCTTATGAACTGAGCTGAGGGGGCTCATACCAAGGAGACATGTCCCCCAGTTTGGTCTTGATTTAAATACTGCCTTACTGTCATTCTAAGTCATAAGGACCTGCTGAGAAACATCATTACCTCCTAAAATTTCCCAAATGATACCAGTATTTTGTTGTTGTTGTATGAGAACTCTGCTCCTCCCCAATCCTTTTTTTTTTAAAGGGAAACACAGCTTCAACCCAGTGAAAGGAGCCAACAGACAATTTGTGAGATGGGTCTTTAATGCATAGCAAATCAGTGGATAATATTTTGGAAGCTCTGTTTAAAGGGTGATGTTCATTCTAGATAAGAATGAGATTGTTTTGAGACTATGGAGGAAGTATGCCTTATGGGCCACAGCATGTATATTCTTTTTTGTTATTTTTGTTTTTGTATTTCCTCTTCACTTTCAGGATTGTTTTTTTGTAACTGCCTTAATTTCTATTGTCATCTTGTATGTGATTTATTTTGTTTTTATATTGATGATGCCCATTTTATTTGTATTTGTATTTTGTATTTGTTTACATAAATACTGTATTTTAAATTATTCCTTTTTAAGCTCTTGTAGTCCATTTTAATACTTCATCTGATTAAAAAAAAACCCAATATAATACTTTGAGCTTACCGACTTTATTTATAGATGTTTCATGTAACTTATCTCAGTTGTTCTTCCTGTATGTGCCTTTGATGTTGGGATATATTCATTAGTCTTGCATGTCTTCTTTTGACCTTTCACTGCTGGAACAAAATGGGTCCTACTTTATGTATTCTAACTGCTTGGTATGCCTTCCCTCTTCTTGAGTGCAAGTATTTGTGTGTGTGAGAGAGAGTACACATACACACAAAGAGGCTGAGATCTAGTAGTAAATTGCAACTAGAGTAGGCCCATTAAATCAAATGAACTTATGGAGAAGGAGACTCACTAGGTCCCACTGATTCAAGGGGCCTACTCCAGATGCGGCTTATTACTGAATTTCAGACAGAAAGAGAGATAATAAGAATTCCTCTTTTTTGGCATGAAGGGAAGAGGAAGAAGAGGCAAAGGGCAAGTGGATGGAGAAAACTCATTAGGGTGGGTGGAGAAAAAATGTGTATATTATGTGCTGTCAAGTCAGAACCATCTTACAGTGACCCTAATAGGGCTTTCAAGATAAGTGAAGTTTTCAGGCCCATGCCACCCCCATCCCTTGTGAGTTTCCATGGCCAAGCAAGGGATTCAAACCCAGCTTTCCTAAATCCTAGTCTATCACTGTATCTGCTACTTGGGACCTTTGTGTGTGTGTGTTGTGGGGGAGATTATAAATGCTTAATTACCAAAAAATTACCATGGCTGCTGATATCATCAGACTTGCATGTCATAAGTCAAGGATTTCAGCCAGTGAAGAATGGAATACAATATAAGTTACAGTTACCATATTTCATGGTAGGACAGTTTTTACTTGGATTCTGACTGTGAACCTGGTGCCTGTTTATGCCTTGATTGCCCCCGCCCACTTTTTTAAAGTAATTTTCTATGACTGAGGAGTGTGAGATATGAGGCAGAAGATGCAGTCACTATTCTGCCCATTTGTATATGCCTTTCAAGGTGCAGGTCACCTGCACATATATTATATACAGGCACACTACTGCTGTTCAAAGTGCCATCTTTTTTAAAGTCAGTTAATGCTTTGGACATGTGGCAGGTCTTTATGTCAGAAAACCTTTTCCTGCTCTGAAATTGACTTTTTCAGCTCTTTAACACTATTGTCGTTATTATTTACTTGATTATGCATTTTGTATGGGCCTTGTACATTCTACATGTGTCTGGATTTGACAATTTTCCCTATTCTCAAAGGTTTGTGTTTTTTTCAATTTTCCCCCTTTCCCATTTTTATTATTTTCTTCTTAAATTATGCTGACTTCTGTTGTAATTTGAATCCCAAACTGTGAAATCCTTGTTCCCAGAAAAGTTTTACTTGCTTTTCCTGAAGCAGGTAAAGGTGAGGAGAAAAGGAGGTAGTATAAAGGTGGTAAGCAAAAGCAATCAAGAGGGTTCACAAAACATCTTGGTTGTGAACTCCTAGATTACATACACAGAATTTAAGAAATCCCAGTCTCTGCTTCCTTATCTGTAAAACGATTTTGAAAGGAATACTTTTCAGAGCGGTGAGAATCATGGATCAAATGATATGAATAATGAGGAAATACCTTGTGCACGATTTAGAGACTGAGATGGAAATCCTAAAGGGAGAGAAACTCCTGGTCTCTGGTAAGGCTGAGGAGAGTTAAGAAAGCAAGGCTGAACAAATCATGGAGAAGAGAAATGATGCTAATGTGGCAGGGCAAAACGGCTCCTATTTCAGACAAAGCTGGCCTGGGCTGAACTGAGAATACTGAGAGGGGCAGTGTATCTGTGTGTATGGGTGGCAAATATCAGGTTAAAGATTGGACTAAACTGAGTGCCTTTGCTAGCGTCAATAAAAGTTTCAATTAGGAAAAATAAATCATTTCTATTGAGATTAGTCCTTCTTTTTAACCTCCAGAGGGCACCTGGGCAGAGCATAAAACATTTATAAATAAAAAGCTGGTCCAGCATTGCTGACAAAGCGTTCTTAACTTACAGTAGAGCAGGGGAAATGCAATGTCCTATTAAACCAAATGCAGCATTATGTAATTGAAATTGGATCAGGTACTAAAATGAAATGTCATGTAATAAAACTGGCCACCACTTAATATGATCACTTCCATGGAATTCAAAGATGCAGCAACTGTATAGCCACCGAAAGTTTTGAACAATGGGACATCTCCCATGTCCCATTGGGGCCACCAGGCCAGAACTTTCAAGCTGATGTCCAAAGCTTCACTTAGCAGAATTATTTGATACAGGGGCTCCCTTACCCCATTTTCAAGTAAGTGGAGTAATGCAGATACTGTACCAAAAAGACAGTCCACTTACGACCACTATAGCCTTGGTGAGGGCAGAGACAATTAAACCCAGAGTCTATAATTTGCTATTCTGAGTCCACCAGTGATACAATCAGAGTGCTTTGATCCAGATTTTCATGCTCAGATTCTCTCAAAGCAGATACAAAACCTTTTTTAAAAAAAATACAGTGTCGTCTTTACCTAGGAATTTGCAAATTAGTAAACTGCCAAGAAAATGAAAAGGATTTTTTACCAGTTAGCCAGACTTAGAACAAGCCTCAGGGCCTATTCTCAAGCGCATAAGGGAATTCATTCTATAATTCTCAATGTATATGCTAAATGTCTGATTCATATTTAGGTGTCATGGTCATAGGGAATCCTAGCAAAAATATAATAAGTACAATAGAAAATATAATAAATTCTAATGCTAATATCAAGAAGATGACAGTATATCAGAGAAACCTGCAGCCAGATAATGGAGTTCGTGTTCTGGCAGAATTGTATCTGAATTTTTGTTCCTTTTAGTCCATCTCTCATGGGACAAGTATTTGATGCTGGAGCAATTTAAGATATATAGGCTCATGTGATGGCCATATTATTTAATTTAATGAAATAAGAGTGGAAAATAAATCAAATCAATTGAATAATGGTGGAAATTAGTAATTTGTACTGGTACAAGTGAAATGCTATTAGTTAACAAGTGGCTTGTATTCCTCATTACACAGTTATGTGACTGGCATGTGGCAAGGAATACGAGCACTAGCTTGTTAACTAGCAGCTATTTGCTGCTGCAGTTTACACCATTGCAGTTAATGCCAACATAAATAACCAATAAGATTCTGGGCAATGAAATTAATTTCCTAAAAATACAGGGGTTCTCCATAGTCAATTTTTATTTCAGGAGTCAATGTATATCTGTGCTTTGAAAGGAACACTCAGCATCCTTTTAATACTTCAGCATTGCACCAAGAAGTAGAACTTAGACTGGAAATATGTAAATGATGGGAAGAGTCCTTCAGTGACACCCATGGAGTTCTATATGGAGCTACATAAATAGCTGGAGTACAGCTGAAAAAGAACAAAACACTGTCCTTCATCATTAAAGTGGAGATAAGGAGTCATAACTGAAGGCAGATGCTGTCAAGGATATGGCCGCATGTCCTGATATCAGTGCATCCCCTAACCAAAGCCTTCAGTGGAGATTCATGTGACACTTAGGCCAGCTTCTCTCTCCTTTTTCACCATGCAAGGGAGGAAAAGGAGAAGTGAAAGGCTTACGGCCAGGGTTCAGTAGAGGTTGAAGCTCAGCTGATGCCTGCAGGTGCTAGCTGGGAACAACTGGCTTTGCCACTCCCCCCTCTTCCCCATGTAAAGTGCTCTCTCAGTTGCCTCCTCTGACATCAGACAAGAAGTTCCAGCTTGCAGGAGAGGAGATACTTGGGGAGAGAACAGTGTTGTTTCTACAATCCATATTCTGACCTTCCACAGACCAGATAAGGTTTCAAGACTAGAGGTTCCCCACACTGCACTAGAATAAAAAATGCTGTTGAAGCCCCACTCCAATGCTTTCCCTAAGTGTTTCCTTAGTTTAGAAGCTGACATGGCAATCAGGAGGACATAGAAATGTTAGCCATTGAAATTCAAGGAGAAAAAAAAATAATTGAAGACCAAATCTACTGACAACATGTACTAGTGAATGGCTGAACATTCATATACACAGGCTCCATAGCGGTGGTGCTGGTAAGTCCATAAATCCTTGCAATATATAGCAATACATCCAGATACCCCTAACCCAGCTTCTTATAATTCGATATTCTCCAGTTATGTTGGACTTTAGCTCCTACCATCCCCAGCCAGCATGGCCTTTGTGACCTTACCTATTTGACATATTAATAATGCCCTTGAATACCTCCTTGCAGAAGTGATGAAAACTTAAACCATTCATCTTATGGTATTCGTGTAGGGGTGTGACTGTATAGGACTCTCCCCATCATATTTGGCAGCATGGCAGAAAAAATAAATGAGGGGTGTGTGGCTCCACTATGTTTCATTCTTTGTCTCAGATGGATCCTGATTCTTTTGATCTGCTTTTTTTTCTCAGAATGTTCTTATTCCCTTGGTTTGTACAAGACACCAAAGTAGCTGATGGCTTGTCCTACACTGGAGGGGTGAGGTGTCCTCCTCTTCACACCATGAGCCCCAGTCATTTAGAGGAAGTCTATACAAGAATTTGCTTGCTCGCTCTGAAGTCTGGTGGAAAGATCATTTCCCTGTACCCTTGCTAAATCTTTTCAACTGAATCCTTTTTCTCATAAACCATGCAAGCCAGGTGATATGCTGGGGAAGGGACTAAATTTCAGGAAGAAAGGAACAATGTCCTTCTGATTGCTACCTCAACATCAATGAGTATGGCTAATCTTTAATCAACTCTAATTCTCATCTTTCAGGATTTAAAAAACAAAAACACCTTGCATTCAGTAAGTTCCAGGGCATTTTCTGAGCACATGAAAATTCTGATGTGTTGAAGTAGGGTTAGGTTTAGCGTAGGGGTGTAGCTAGGGTCAGGGTTAAAATTGTCAATAGAAATGGGCACGAACCATAGTTCACTGGATTGGCCTAGTTTGGCGCCATGCCCACACAGGTGTTATGTGGGTGCTGCACACTCCCCTCTCGCCTCTTCTGTGCACTTCCTCATTTCCCAGGTGATATGCGCTTCCTTCCCTACCTCCCCAGTGCAACTGCCCACACACAGATTGCAGTGTGCGCTACTTTCCTCCACCTCCTCCAACGGCTGCCCACTTAGATGAGGAGGTGGGCCAGGGAAGCCCACAGCACTGCCTCCTTCAAAAATGAAGTTTCTCTATAAATAAAAATCCCATGCTGGGATTGTCGCATAATGGGAGAGAGTATGATCCCAGTTCAATGCAGGGATTCCCACACTTACTATTAGCAAGGGGGCAAATGCTCACAACACTAGTGACATCTCTCATTGTTTTGTGTGCATGGATCAAGATCACACATAGGCTAGAGAACAAAAGACTCCCTACCTCACACTATTGTCCAGATCCAGCTCTTATACTTCTACTATCTCTTTATTTAAAAAACAAACAAACACCTGTCATATAACAGCTGAAGATATGTGACCCAAGACTTCACTGGCCTGTTACACAGTAATGTCAATCAGGTAGATGGTAAACATGGTTTAAAAATGAAAGTTAAGAAAACCAAGTTCATGACAATCAGTAAAAAGCAGCCCAAGTAAGAAGTTAAGATTCAAAATGAAAATGTAGAGCATGTTGTGAAATATAAGTACCTTGGAATTTGGTTGAACAAACAAGAAGAGCATATGTGCACAATAAAAGTCAGAATAGAACAGCTTCTTTAAGATTGAAACATAAATAAAAAAGGAAAACCATTTCCATTCATTTTGAGATTGTGCTTTGTGTGATGCTATGTGTTCTTGATTCTACTTCATGGCAGGAAAACATAAAACAACTATTTGAAAGATACTTACGTTTGAAATACGAATTCATTGAAGGATATTAAGAATTTCTTGGACTGAGAGGGGAACAGTGAAGAAGTAGTAAACTGCTTTAAGACTAAGAAATTGTAAAAGACAGAAGATGTAGAAAGGTAGAATATTTCGGTCATGTAATGTAAATGAAAGAGACAGATGGTTACAGTTGATCAATGAGAAAAAAGAAAAGAAGTAGCAGGTCAGAAAATAATGTATTGGTTAAAGAACTTTGAAGACTGGTTTGAATGCTGCACAATGTAATCTGAAGTCAAAACAATCGTAATGGTGTCCAGCCCCTGGCAGCAGAGGAACAAGAAGAAAAAAGTGGGGTTTAGAAGCCCAAAAATCTGTTTCAACACTTCCTTAGCTAATGGAAGAAGAATGAATATTTGCACGTTGAGTTCCATGGAATGGTTTTCAGCTCCTCTCATGGTATAACAAAAAATGAACACCACTTTGCTTAGGTGAAAATCTTTGTGTATTGAATGTAGCTTTGGACAGGACAGAGATGAGAGTTTTTTAAAAGTAATGCCTGTAAATATACAAACCAGATGACTTACATGTAATCAATATTTTTCCTCCAGTTCTTTATATTTTTGTTGGGAAAGAAGCATAGAAATGCCAGGCATTTACTTTTGCCAGTAAATAATCAGTATTGTCTCTTTTTTCTTCCTTCTTCCAAGAAGCTGGCAATATGTTTTGGGGAAATATTTACAATAGTACTGAATCCAGCATTTTACCTTTAGCTTCATATTTCAACAAGACAATGATTTTGTTTCTCCTCAATCTCATGTAGTTATCCAAATGTGTTATGCTGAACTGAGGTATTCCGTGCAATTCTAGCCATATTTACTTGCTGTATTTAGCTGGGGTTGCAGCCTTGGTCAGTCAACAGATTACTCTGCAAGATTGTTTCTAAGTAAAAGGTCACATGCTTCCCTTGTGAATTGTCAAGTTCCTAGGTTTAGAAGAGTGAACTAGAAAACAGTTTTGCACATGATTCCTGTTATTCATTTACAGTATATAAATCCTAGCATTGTACAGAAATGCTAGTCAAATTGTATTTCTTCTCCTTATTTCTGAAGAAAGTATGACCCTTCTGGTTCTGTTTGGTGTATGAAGAGTGACTCATTCCTAAATCCCATGAGTGTCTACTCAACTATATTCCAAAGTAAGACTCCATGATTTCTATGGATGAAGATTACTGTTGGGTAAATAGATATAGAATTCAAACCATATTGTTCAACCTAGAGAGGGAAATTAAAGAACATAATCCACTATGAACTCTCTTCAGTGTGTTTCATGATAACATCCTGTGTCCCTAATATACATCTGAGGAGGATTATCAAATAAGAGTGCCTGCTGGACTGTGGTCATTTTGAATGGATATGAGATGTCAGCATCCCCTTGTCAGAATATCATGGTATAGCGATCCCTGCAGAGTTGGACAATTTGATTTAAAATGGAAATAATCCAGCCTTTTTTTAATGTGACACAATTTTAATGTGACACAATTCGAGATCTCACGTATACTGTCTCTCTGTTGAGATTAACATAGGCACAATACATTACTTTTATAACCCTTTCATTGTACCCAATAGGAAACTCTTCCAAAAAGAAAGGAGGGTTTTTCCTTCTCTAACCCCCCCCCCCTCGTCATCTCCCTCTCCCTTCTCACACATTCATCGAAAAACATATTTCCAGATGATAATATTGTGGCATCTGGCATTTCATGTGGCATCAGAAGGTATGACATCACTTCCCCCTGCACCCTCCATTACTCATTTGGGAAATAATAAATTATGTCCCAAAAATGATTAATGAAAATTAGGGCTATCATTCAGCATTTAAAAAAAATCTTTATTAATCATGTTTAAATCATTTGAATCTATATAACTTTGTAAATGTAAGGAAATGTTCCAAAATATACCACATGTATTCTTTGTTTTCATATTATGCATCTACATCACAAAGTAGACACCATCTTAAACGATAGCATTTATAAAAGTCTCTCATATGTTTTTTTTCCAGCAGCAGTTTTGATAAGCATTCAAAACAATTAATTTAGTAGTTAGTCCCAACCAGCATAAGCCCAATGATCAAAGGGACTTACTAAAACAATAAATAGATCTTACCAAGACAGTCTTAGACGATAAGTCCCATTGATTCAACTGATTTATCACTAAACCATTAAAACTGTTTATATTAACCCAGTTAATCAGAAACACTTTTTAGACAATTAAAATGTTTTAAACCAATTAAATCCAACTGATCAATCAATAAAGCATTGCAATCCTTGGCTAAAATCCTAAATCACACTTGCTTGAGAGGAGAGGTATGAAAATTTGTCAGTTTTGGTTTTCCCCACATTCATAATATTACAACCTTTAAGCTCTTTCCATCCTCAATGTAAAGAGTTTACTGATTTTGCATGGGGAGGACCAGGTTGTGGCTGCCTCCCACATCTTGTTAAAGATTAGGAGTCTGACAGAGGAAAGAAGGTAGCAATCCCAATTCAATACTTATGCCTTTAAATATACTGGGACTTAAACCCAGACTTTTAAGAACTGAGTGCTCTAAGCTGTGGACTTTAAATCTGTCAGTTTTAGTTTTTTGGTAGGGAGTGCACTGGCCTGGGTGACAGAGCAAGGATATTTGTAAATTACTGGACTAGCTACAGTACAGATTTAGAAATCAAGGTCATGTTCAGGTATCTATACCCCTGCAAACCACTCTGCCATGAGAGGGATGTGTGTCACAAATACTGAAATTTGGAAAAAAAAAATTGGCATCAATTCCTGTAGCAAAAGAAGGAAGCACTGAAGCAGGAGATTGACCACTGAAGCCCTGATGAAAGCCAAAACTTCTGGAAACTCCAGACATTGAACCCTGGGGAGAGCTCAGATAGATCTCACAATTTAATGGAAGGATGATACATTGCTGTGTTCCAAAATTCTCTTCTTTTCCATTTAGGTACCTATACTGAGTCTTCATTACACATAGATTTGGTCCTCTGGTCATGTGACAATAGCAAATAGCTTTCTTACAGCATGGAGGGGGTGAGGCAGGCACCAGCAAGAGGGGCTCCTGAGGGTTAATTTGATTTGCTTAAATCCAGTCTGTCAGACTCCCACCCAGATTTTCTGCTTTTACAATAATCTATATTCTCCCATTTATTTATTTATTTATTTTACAAAAACCAGAATCCTATTCTCCTATGTGGCAGGACCTCATGTGCACACTTACTCTCACACTGGTTGTGAAATCTTGTGTGTGACTAAGTGTATGAAGGGGAGCCCACTAGTGGGGAAAATCTGCATGCATGGTTTTCAACTTTGGCCCAAATATCTATGTTGCTTTATTATTTAAAATACCCAAAGCAGCTCACAGCTAACCTATAAACAACAGAACCATCATAACATCACCAAAATAATGGTGGCAGCAATAACAAGAGGCAGAATAAAATATTATTTAAAAGAAGATTAAGAGTGCAATTGCGCACACATGATTTCTGGAAGGAAGTTGAACTCAATGAAACTTGTTTCTTCTAAGTAACTATGCATAGGATTGTGCTTGATGTCTTACAGGAGATCACTCAAATAAAAAAGAATTTGTCTGAAAAGAAAATGGCCTTAACTTGAAAAATAAAAGCATGTGTGCATCTCATTTATTTATATACAGTAGTACCTCGGTTTACGAACACCTCGGTTAACGTAATTTTCAGTTTACGAATGGAAATCAATTGAAAATAATGCCTTGGTTTATGATTTTTTTCCGCAGTCCGAAGGAAGTTTCCCCAGGATGCATTGTGCCTGGAAGTTTATAGCGCCGCCCCCGTTCCTATGGCAATCCGCATTTCAGTTTACGAATTTTTCACATTATGTAGCATCCCGGAGAACTCATTAAATTCGTAAACCGAGGTACTACTGTATGTTTTCTCATAATCATACTCTGGTTATTACTCACCTAACCTTTCAATTCAGGCATCTGGAGAAGGACTGCTGAAGCAGTTCCTACATTTTGGGCCAGCTCGTGGGGAGAGTTACCTCCTAAATATCCTGATTCCAAGACACATCGAGTTTTACACGTCAAAAATGATGCTGAGCCCAAACATTGGTATTGTTTCAAAACCATGGGGTGGGGGTTTATTGCCATCATATTATTTTCCTCCAGAATGACTCTTGGAATGGCACTTTATCATGATGTAATTTATTTCCAAGGATTTTGGAGGTGCCTGGAGAGATGGTTGGCTGCTAGGAGGGAGCCACATTATAAGGACCTCTGTGGATGCCACTGCCTGTGGTAAGGATATATTAAATGCAGGTGTTCTACTCTCCTCAATGAAACAATAGTGAACAACCCAAAAAATGTTAAGTACTTGAGGATTGTTTTGCTTCTGCATTGAAACACAGAGGCCAACTTTTTATCAATAACGTTAGTAGAACAAGTAGAATTTTCTTTCAAAAATGTATGGTTCATGCAAAAAGTTGGATAAATCTTTGCATTTTGCATTGAAAACCTGCAGTTCATATAAAATGCAAGTTTTTTGTGCAAAATAACATCAATGATTTTTTTAAGTCCTGAAATGTAAAAAAAAAAAAAAAAAAAAAAGGCACAAGAACTCTTATGACCTTGCCAAGTAGGAAATAAAATTTGATATGTTTGATTTCTACCTGGGAGAGCAAAATAAGCAAATATTTATATCCTTAGTCTCTACCAGCAAAGTGAAAGAAAAGAGAAAATGGGATCATATTTTATAGTCACCACCAATTTTCATTGACTACGCAAAAGCCTTTGACTGTGTGGACCACAGCAAACTATGGCAAGTCCTTAAAGAAATGGGAGTGCCTGGCCACCTTATCTATCTCCTGAGAAATCTATATGTGGGACAGGAAGCAACAGTTAGAACTGGATATGGAACAACAGATTGTTCAAAATTGGGAAAGGAGTACGACAAGGCTGTATATTCTTTCCCTGCTTATTTAACTTATATGCAGAATACATCATGCATAAGGCTGGACTGGATGAATCCCAAACCAGAATTAAGATTGCCGGAAGAAATCTCAACAACCTCAGATATGCAGATGATACCACTCTGATGGCAGAAAGAGAGGAGGAATAAAAGAACCTCTTAATGAGGGTGAAAGAGGAAAGCGCAAAAAATGGTCTGAAGCTCAACATCAAAAAAACTAAGATCATGGCCACTGGTCCCATCACCTCCTGGCAAATAGAAGGGGAAGATATGAAGGCCATGACAGATTTTACCTTCTTGGGCTCCATGATCACTGCAGATGGTGACAGCACAAAATCAAAAGACGCCTGCTTCTTGGGAGGAAAGCGATGACAAACCTAGACAGCATCTTAAAAAGCAGAGACATCACCTTGCCGACAAAGGTCCACATAGTCAAAGCTATGGTTTTTCCAGTAGTGATGTATGAACGTGAGAGCTGGACCATAAAGAAGGCTGACCGCCGAAGGATTGATGCTTTTGAATTGTGGTGCTGGAGGAGACTCTTGAGAGTCCCCTGGACTGCAAGGAGAACAAACCTATCAATTCTGAAGGAAATCAACCCTGAGTGCTCACTGGAAGGACAGATCCTGAAGCTGAGGCTCCAATACTTTGGCCATCTCATGAGAAGAGAAGACTCCCTGGAAAAGACCCTGATGTTGGGAAAGTGTGAGGGCAAGAGGAGAAGGGGACGACAGAGGACGAGATGGATGGACAGTGTCATCGAAGCTACCAACATGAATTTGACCAAACTCTGGGAGGTAGTGGAAGACAGGAGGGCCTGGCGTGCTCTGGTCCATGGGGTCACGAAGAGTCGGACACGACGTAACGACCAAACAACAACAACCACAAATTTTCAGACATCTAACCATACACCCAGAAAAAATAAGGAGTCTCCCCCATATCATTGCTGGGCAAATGAGCTGCGACGCTCATAGAGGGAGAGAGCTGGAATGTTCTTCATTGATGTGAGCAAGCCATGTCAAATTCAAAATGCCACATAGCTATTGGCTTATTTTCATACACCAACGTGCCTAAGAAGGATTGCTCGTTACACTGATAGCAAGCTAGATTTGATCATATTTTTGAACGTTCAGTTTCCACTCAAAATTCATAAAGGAGATGCTTTCATCTTGTTTGCAGCCCTAAATTCCTTCACTAGGCATACAGTATCAACACAATTTTTCAGTTATCAGATACCTAAATACTATTATACATTAATCCATTGACATTAGCACAGAGAAGCAGAAATGGGGAGCTGCATTTCATGCCTCCCCCCTCTTCTGGAAAGCATATATACCTGTATCATGATTTTTCATTCCTTTTGAAAGGTGCAAAATGTTTAAAGGGGGCAGCCATCAGGGCAGAGAAGGTACAGGGAAAACACAATGTGTTGTGGCTTATTTTTGGACTCTATTATTTTCCCTTACATATTAAATGCAGTTTTAGGACAACTACTTAAACCCATTTCAATGCATACGTCCAAGTATGGTATATGTGTGTGTATATGTGTGTACAGTGAGAGCGAAAGAGAGATAACATTGCACTGACTTATTGGTACATTATGTTCATATTCTATCATTTGCTGATACAAAAGGGACATGTGGAATTGATATGAACTACCTTCCTTATTACTGGGAGGAGTCTGCCATCTGGTGGATGCCTTTCTGTTTGCAGTGGTGTGGAGGCACTCTTACTGGGCAAACTTGTGTAAGTCTGCTCTGAGGCCAGAAATAGACATTAGAGATAGCCTGCAACTGGAAGAGAAAAAGTTCAGTGATTGGTTTTCAAGACTTAAACATAGGATTCCTTTGAAGTCTGAGTTCAGGCCTCCTCTGGCACATTAATGTGCTTTCAGCTCTGATTACTGTCTATCTCTAACATCTGTTTCTGGCCCGAAACAGGTCCCATTGAACTTGGTGGAACTTATTCCCATCGTGAGGAAGCCTGCACTGTGGAAGTCTGAAGGTCTACACAAGTGCAGCACCTATGGTGCACAAATATCTGGCGGGGAGGGGGAAGCATTTTAAAGCTATGAATCTTTTCGCAAGTATACTATTCCTGTCCTCATCTAAATGTTATTAATATTAAATCATTTTAAAATTTTAATGCATGATTATTAGGTAACTGAACTCTATCCCCCATGCCCCAAATTTTCTTAATGGGATTTATAAGACAATGACAGGAGAAGAGTAGGGAAGGTAACTGTGTCCCATTTTATTTAACAGGTTTTCCTCTGCTTTAATCCCATTGGCAGGCATAAAAGATGAACTCAAACAGGTTTTGAGTGGTCAGATGCAGTAAAATACCTAGATGTTGTACATCAGTCACCACACACTGGCAAATATGAGGGCTAAGCAGCCATTCTTGGGCTGCAATCTTTTAAACAAAAGCTGGAAAAGGGTGTTGTGTTGTTTTTTGTTTTGTTTTGTTTTAACGTGTCAGAATCTCTTTACTAGCATGGCCAAGATTCTGGGAGTTCTACCCCCAAAAAATTCATTTTTCCAAGCTCTGATTGAAATGTATGGGGCTTACTTCAAGGATGCCTAAGGTGCTATTGCGAAGTCTACAAAATAACTTCAAAGTATCTGTCCTTCAATTTGATCAGTGCCTTCTCTCAATCTGGCACCTTGTGAATGTATTACGTTTGTTGTTGTTATGTGCAGAACTGATTTATAGCAACCTTAATAGAGTTTTCAAGGTAAGTGAGATATTTAAGGCATGGTTTTACCAGTCCCACATCCGCAGTGAGCTTCCATGGCCAAGCAAGGGTTTGAACCCAGGCCTCCTGAGTTCCAGCCCATCACTCTATCCACTATACCACACTGGGTATACATGTTAAGACTACACCTCCCATAATTACCAGTGAGCATGTCCATCTTGGCTTGGAATAGCAGCAAGTGTAATCCAACAAATCGGGATAAGGCCAGGTTTGAAAAAAACTGACCTACAAAGTACAACCCCCCTGCTTAAAATCCATGCTCTTTATGATACCTTGTGGCACAGTGGTTAAATTGCTGTACTGCAGCCAAAACTCTGCTCATGGCCCGGGTTTAATCCCAGGTAGCCAGCTTGAGGTTCATTCAGCCTTCCATCCTTCTGAGGTCGGTAAACTGAGTACCCAGCTTCCAGGTGAGCAGATGTGCAGCCTGCCTAATTAATTTGTAAACCACCCAGAGAGTGATTTAAGGGCTATGGCGCAGTATATAAGCAGCACACTTTTTGATGCTTTTGCCAAACCCCTCTTGGTCTTTTTTCCCCAGCTGTAGCCAATGGTAAGTACATTCAGCAAAGTTTAAACACTTTTCACTTTTCTTATTGGCAGGCAAAGACATTTTTTTTAATTTAGATAGGCCCTTGGCATTTAAGATGGTTTAGTGGTGATAGGAAGCTACTGTTTTTATTTATTAAAGATGTATTGTGATTTAATCGTGTGCTTGATTTGTTTTTATGTTTTAATTTTATTAGTTTTATGTTTTAATCTTATTTGTTTTTACTTGAGTTTCCCTGAAATTAATGTTGATGGAATTAATTTTGATAAAGGATGAAATATATTTCCTGCAGCTTCTTTTCTCAGATGAGGAAACCACCTACTATTGAGAATAATTTCAAAGAATCAGAACAAAAACTGGAAAAGGTCTTTGTGCTAAACCCAATTATTAATCCCGAGTAGGCCTACTGATTCAATGGCTGAAATCCTGTTGCTTAGTCACATTAGAGTAGGTCCATTAAATCAGTGGAGATTTGGTTAGTTAAGTTCTCCATAAGTTCCATTGATTAAAATGAGCCTACTTTAGTCATGACTTAATTTAGTAGGCCTGTTTGAATCAATTGAGCTTACAGATGAATTCACTCATCAAATCCCTTGTAAATTGATGGAACTACTCTATTGCAACTTACTACACTAAGAACAGGATTTCAGCCAACTTGTGTTACTTGAACATTCTTTGGGTGATGCTATAAAATGTAATAATTACAGTTAAGACACTGAGACATATACATACTTAAAAGCCAAAGTCTCCCCTGCATTGTAGAAGTTGTGTTAGCATTTTTGACTAACAACAACTCATTAAATTTGCTGAATGCTTTTACACAGACATTGATGGTTTACTGATTCATAGTCACTGATTCATATTCATTTACAAAATACTCAAGAGATTCATCACTCATTTCACAAGGCAACCAGATTTATAACATGCATTTTTGTTCCAAAAATAACATCAGGGGAATAACAGGATAGGACAGAAAAGTTCCACGGAGTCTTCCAGTTTCCAATGCCTTCCCCAGCATCCCCACACCCCAAAAATATGTTATAATTGTGTGTGTTGGGGGGGGGGGAGTTGGCTCAGAAGGTCCTCTTATGGCACTAGAGGTGACAAAGGAATCTTTTCCATTTTTTAAAAAAAGTGGCTAGAAAAAAATAGTTATAGGAATAAATGCAGTCCTCCAAGGTCCAGAGATGGTTGTGTGTGACCTAGATCATATTTTATTGTACTATTTAAAATATTGCACATCCAGATTGATTACAGTTAATTATCTCTCCTCCCTCCCCCCACCAATTAATAGTATATGAAAAATGGATGATGGAGCAGGAACTTATTAATGGGCCATGGAACAAATCTATAACTCCCTGTCCCGAGGAAAGCCCAGACTGGATTAAACAATTCATAGATTGCAGCCTAAGTGCCACAATTATCCAAGTATTTAAAAAATAAAACGAATCAGAAAAAAGTACAAAACCCACAGTGCTCTCATTAACAACTAACCTCACTACTTACTTAACCATTTGTGAAAATAAGAAATGATGTCTTACCATATTTCTTCTGTGTCAATAAAAAATATAGCAGGTTGCATAGCAAGCCCTTTTCAAATGTGGCCTCTCCCTTGAAGCAAATACGTAAGGGAGAAGCCTTCTGTATTTGCCTCATATCCTTTCTCAGATTCCTGTAGATTTCAACCCTCAATCCTTTTAATTCCAGTGGTATGACTCCCACAACTCTATAGTTTATTCTTCTGCTGTCTCTTAATCCAGAATGCTAACATAGTACCAAATCTCTCGCTTCTTTAATATTCTGCCTGAATGTCACAATTTCCTATGAATCTGTTGCCTAAACTCAGCATTGAATCCAAAATACAACAAAGTCCATCCAGAAAATGCAGAAATGCAGTGCATTTTCTCACACAGATTTATTATCATCCTGGTCTTTTCCCCTCCTTCCATTTCATCCCTCCCTTTCCTTAATTCCTTAAAGAGTAGACTTCGGTCTAGATGGGCGGGGTATAAATTTAATAAATAAATAAATAAATAAATAAATAAATAAATAAATAAATTCTTGTTGTCAAACTTCAGATTGTAAGGTCGTTGAGGCAGAGGTCTGATGCTTGTTTGTTTGTTTGTTTGTTTAATGCTGAAGACCTATGCGCACACTGATGTTGCTGTGTGAATAATAACAAATTGCTGCATAGGCCAAGAAATCCTTTTATAATACAGTTTTATAGCTGGAGATATTCACGATCGCCATTTCTCCTTAACTATTTTTTTGAGCGTCACTTTGAATGATAACATTTTATTGTTAAGATTGTTGTTTTCTTTAAAGCTATTCATAAACTATCTGGTATTTCCTGCCAAAAACTGTTTTATAAATCTAAAAATAACAATAATAATTAACTAGCATGTAAACAAACAAATCATTGTCTGGTGTCCCAAAATGTTATAACATTTATACCCCTAAAATAGACTCCTCTGTCTCTCATTATGTTATTCTGTTCCATATATTATAGTGTGTGTTTTTTTAATTTCAGGTGGTTTGTGGTTTTCCTAACAGTTTCTTACTATTTCCATGATTTATTGATTATTCAGATCTTCACAGAATTTCTGTTCCTAGAAAGATATATCAAAGCTTGCTCTTTACTATCTATTTGTTCCTCTGCTCTGGTCAGAGGGGTGAGGGAAATGTACTCTGTGCATGCTCAGAAGCTTTATCATTTAAATCATGCTCACATATCTGAAGGCAGTGGTCTGGAATTAAATATGGGGCCGAGAGTGCAAATACAACCTGAAATTTCTAATTCTTGGATGTGCAGAATTAGACTTGATTAACTATGATTTTCTCTCACTTATGCAACAGATCAGCTAAAAAGTGAAACCCAGGTTTCATTCAAAATCAGCAGAATCTCATGTGTCAAAGGTTTCCTGTGTCTTTTTCCAAGCAGTCCTCTTGAAGTCTCTTTCTACATATTCCAGAGGAATTCAGTGGTACCTTAGAGACTGTCCAATTAGTGTGCTGTAAGCTTTCAGAGACAACAGTCTATTTCATACAGGTGATGAAAATGTGTTGCTTGCATGAGGTTGCCTCGTGGTTCTTCTCTAAAATGCCACATGAATGTATTTTTTTACCGTGCTGTACCACAGCTATTTGCTACACGATGTTCATTTTCATTGCAGAAAGCTGAGCTTGGCTAGCAAAGCTCTAATCCTTTAAATTAGTGCCTTTGGATCAATGAGGGCACAATCTCAGTTCTCAGTCTCCTCCTTCTTCAAGTTCTTGGATTTAAAAACCTTGGCATCCGTCCTCTCAGAAAATGATAAAATAGCACGTATTCATTAAAAGTCACGGTGACAAACTGCAGTTCTAATAGTCGTAGCTGGCAATGATTTTCCTACTCAGGCCATCATTCCCCACCACCGCCATCCTTCCCAATTCTGTTCTTCATTTCAAGGCATGATATCCTTTCCCCCATGATCATGTGGTGTGGAATTGATTCTTAATTCAATTCCACACCAAGCCAAAAGATATTAGACGGCAGCACTAAGAATTAAAGAACGTTTCCTCCAACAATTGCATTGCACTGCATCAGTGCAAGGATTTAGACCTCTGTTTTAACCAAACCTCTTTCAATTGCTGGTTTTATCACCAACATGGTAACTGAATTTAAACACTTACTAAAGGCATCTATCTGGTCAACAACAGTAAAAAAATGAAGTAATGATTTCAGTTTTCATTTTGATAGTGACAGCTGCAACTGTTTACTGTTCTGACAGATCTATCGCCTAAAGAAACATGCATTCCACTTGAAGAAGCTGGTGAAAAATAGAGCAGATTCAGAGCTGATTTTACCATGGCATTATTTTTGCTACTTGACCCCTGCAATAGCTGCATCGTGCCTATTACTGAATTCTTTTGGAAAAACCTCTGATCCTGACAAAAGAAGAATATCAAGACTATACAAAGAAAAAAAAAGGAAGACTGTTCACATGTACATGTTGCATATACTAAAAATTCATCTGAATATATGTTGTGGGGGACGCTTATTCCAACAGAGTTATGCTCCCTATAGCACGGAGATCAGAAGCTTGTCTCTCCCCAATTCAGGAGATGTTTACTGTTCAGTTACTTTCCTTCTCAAATACAGAAAAAGCTCATTAAAAGTGCTGTGATTTTATAAGAAAGATACGGAGACAGTGCACTTCTAATATGGAGAATTGCAAGAAGGAAAATGGCTGTCTCTGGCAGCTCTTGCTATTCAGATCCAGCAATCCACATGCAGTTATTTTGCTGCTTCCTTGAGCAGCTTCTTGCCATGATGTGCCCTTTTACTAAGGCAAGAGAGAGGCCTTGAGGTCCGAGATCACCCTGAGGATAGATGTCTCCTTTAGCAAGAGGCATATGTTGCCATGTGGATTCCTGAATTACTGAGACAGCCATCACAAGACAGTGAACATGCTGGGGAGATATATATACATACAGGCCATGCCATGTGCAACCTGCCAGCTAGGAAATTATGATCCACAAGGGATTCTTAGCTGCTGCCTCCCTACTCCTCCCCTTGCCCATTCCCCTCATCCTGTGCTGTTATGTATGAAATAAACAGTGTCCTCTGGCACGCTGGGCTGTTTCCCAATATCTTTTCAAAACTGGATTCAGTGGCACCCAGCCAGATCCCTAATCTCCCTCTCCTCTGTTGCAGAAAGATGGAGAAGTGAATATCCAAGCTCCCAGTGCAATTCTTCTATGGAAAAGTGTAAAGACATTCCAAGGTACAGTGCTTCAGGGTAGAGGGAAGTTAGCTGCCAGTGTACCACCCCATCAATCTGAAGAAAGAAAGAGCCCCAGACAGATCCCTTGTGATATGAGCAATAGGTCTTGTTACCAACTCCTTCCTGCATCTTAGGATAATTCATTCAAGGAGGAATCAATTCTCTTTGGTAATTAATCCAGCAACCATGGATGGGGCAACATTTGCCCGCTCACTGTATAAGGGTACATTAAACACCCACACAAGCAGGACCAACGTGGGCCTCAAATACAGAACAGGGTGGGGTTCATTTTCCACCACAATGAGCCACTACTGCAGCCATCCTTATGTAATGCACTCAAAGAGCAGAAGTGATACCCTTGAAAGTCTCATCACTGTGCAAAGCAAGGGGTCCAAACTGATTTGGAAATGCTGGGGGAGGGGTGTGTAGGGCATGGACTGGGGCAGAGAGGGACCATTAGGAGCAGGCTGCCCTGCAACCACCCACAGGAAGGTTTGTGCATAGAGCTGGATGGGAGCATAATTCATTCCTCCTCCTTACCTCTTTACTACCTTCTCTGGAAAAGTTCAATGCCAAAGTCAAGACCACCCACTCACCCACCCCTTTGCTGAAGTCATAGAAATGCACCTGCTGCCCCAATTGCTGCCCCCACCTGGCCGCCAACTCAGGAGGCAGGCGGGTTCAGAAGCACAGCTCAGAATGAAGGGAACATTCATTACTCACAAGCATTGGTGACAGCAAAGCTGTTGGCCACCTCCAGATTGTCGATGTGGGATGTCAGCCGGAAATCTGAGGTGGAAAATTGAACCAGCCCTACTCGAAATGCACTGTATTCCTGGTCAGCTCCCCTGGGGAAGAGCCCCCCTGTAAGGTGAACAAACACACATGGAAAGAGAAGGGGGGAGAGAGAGAGAGAGAAAGGACATCAGTGCTGCAGACTGGGCGGTAGCAGTGACAGCCCCCTGAAGGGAGAGTCCTACATTCATTCACCCTGTAACCAAATGCAGACTAGAGTGGCCTCCATTCTTCTTGATCTTAAGAAGGATGTATTCTAACATCTCCCTATATCTAGAAACAATGCCCAGATTTGGGGGGGGGGGGGTTGGTGGGGAGGGGGGGAAGAGACAACGGCGCAATCACAGAGCAAGCTATTTTCTGTCCATGAAGGGATTCATTCAGATCTGTGGGTTTCACCCATCCAGCCCAACTGGCTTCAGTAGGAAGTGGACTGCACCTTTGCTAACGGTCAGCCCTTCACCCTTTAAACACAAATGCTGGAGACGAAGTCAGTGGACTGGTCTGTGACACCATACCGAACTGATTTGAAGACTGGTTTGTCCGGGAGCAGGGAGCAGGGCAGATGAGAGACGGTAGAGCAGTCGCTTGATATGTGCTTTTGGGGCGGGGGGGGGGGGGAGAGAGAGAGACCAGCAAGGAAGACACTCTTCGCATCCTTTCCTTCCAGCCCAGAGAAAGCTTGATTTCAAGCGCTCGGACAGAGATGCTCCGATTGCCAGGGAATGCCCGAGAGCCCGAATCGCATGTAAAAGAAGAACCGGTCAGGATTCTTCCCGGCGAAGGCGGGGGGCAAGAAGCACCGGATCCTCTCCAAAGAGGGCACTCACCTATTTGTACGCCGTTCGCGTAGGCTCCCCAGACGAGTCCCCAAACCAAAGGAGCCAGGAAGAGAGAAATCTGCCGGATCTTTTGCATTGCCATGAAAAGTAGAGCATCCACAAAGCCACGGAATGTTCCTTCGCCGCCGCCGCCGCTGCCGCTTCTCCTGCTACTGCCGGGGCCGCCGCCGCCGCCGCCTGCTCCTCCTCCTCCTCCTCCGGCTTCTTCCTCCCTGCCCGTTTCTCCCTCAGCGAATTAGATCCTCCGCATTTTAGGCAAGCGGTTGCAGGACCCGAGCTGGAAAGGAGCCCTCCGCGGGAGACAGGGGAGAAAAGGAGCCCGGGGGGGGGGGGGGGACCGCGAGGTTCGGCCCGCTGCTGCACCGGTCCTCCGGAGGCCAGCCCGAGGAAGCGTCCGAGGTCCGCCGGGGGCGACAGAAGGCGAGAGAAGGAGGCTAAAAGGCGGTTGTCGAGGCTGCCCCGGAGCGGTCGCCGGTGCTTCTGTACATCCAGCTCTTCCACCGTCGAGCGGAGACACCTTCACGCCCTCCCGGTCCTCCGCTTTCTCGTTCTCTCAGTCCCTCTCGCTCGCTCTTTCTCACACACACACACTTGCACACTCTCACGCGCTCCCGGCACCGCGCAGCCACACGCGCGCGCGCACACACGCCCAGGCACAGGCTGAACGCACCAGCCGAGGCAAGGCGGGCGAAGGCGAGGAGAAGAGCCGCCCCCCCCGCGCGCCCCCGCGGCCTGGCTTCTCCCTCCCCTCACAAGGGCGTCGGGCGCGAAGCCGGAGCGCGCCTTTCTTCTCTTGAATGGACGGCGGCGCCTGCTTCCTCTGCCTGCGCGGGCCGTGCTCCTGGAGCGCGGGCTGAGGGGAGGGCGGGGAGAACGGCCGTCCTTTTCAGCACCGCGGACAGCGCCAGCGCAGCGGCGGCGGGGACGCGGCGTGGATTCAAAAGCAGCCCGCCCCCGAATGCTGCAGCAAAGCAAGCCCTCTCCCTCTTTCTTTCCCTCTCTCACTCCCCTTGCTTCCCCCCCCCCCCGCTTTACTCTCGTGATTTATTTATTTTTTTGGCCTCCCCCTCACCATCTAGCTAGCTGAATAAATATAGCCTTCTGGTGGAGAAAAAGGGAACGTGGGCTGAGCCCAGTGCCACCTAAAACGACTGCCCCGTTGCCAGAGCGTTTTGCTTTCCCTCCCTCCGCCGCCGCCGCTGTCCAAGCTGACGGTTCAAGGAGCTTCTCGGGCGGAGGAGGAGCGATCTGCGGGCTTTTCGCCTGCAAATCGCTCGTCTTCCTGTTTTTTCTGGTCGCGCTGAAATAAAATGCCACGCGCGTTGGCGTGCGGGAGAACGCGGGCCTAAGAAGAAATAGAAAGGAATCCGCGCCCACCCAACGGATTTCGTTTTCCCGGAATTTCAGCTCGAGCATTTAGGGCAAGTTTTTGGCTCTTGGGAGGGGGGGGAAGGAAAAAAAGAGACAACAACAAAAAAAGCAAGACGAAAAGGCCAGTAGATTCGGCCAAATTCAGTCGCGAGAAACAAAATAGCCAGCATTTCATGGCTCTTCACAGCAAAGCTACTGAAAATCCTGGTTGTCTTATGCCTCCACATTTAACGTCATATTCCCGTTACATACGCACGCCCGTTTCTTTATAACATTTCTTAAATTCAAACTCTTAACTAGAAGGATCATTAAAAGGCATTGTTACAGATAGATCCACAAGTGCACTCCGTGATTTGTACAACTTGATGTGGAGCACCAGACTACCCGAGGGTATTTTTTTTTAAACAAGGCACTGATCCTCTGGGAGCTTGGAACAGAGGCCCCCCGTCGGTCTCTCATGGAATTTCATTGTATTTCGAGATTCCTGTTTGCTGTGGTTTTATAGTTTATACCATATTAAATATTTTAAATATGTTTACATCATTCATAAATATAAATGACTGACATTACGAGGGGGTGCTGATAAGTATTGAGGCTTTCCCAGAAAAAAATGAGCTAGGAAGCTGTAACTGCCACACTATTCTACATATTCCCCCAGGAAGTCAATGCACTTGCGACATCTGTCCTGCAGCTTCTTAAGTCCCTGCAAATAAAATTCTTCCGACTGCTGGTGTAACCACTCATTTGCAGCATTAGTTGCCTCCAGAACACTCCCAAATCATTGTCCCTTTAGGTGTTTTTTGAGTTTGGGGGAACAGATAATAGTCAGAAGGAGCCAGGTCGGGAGAATAGGGTGGATGGGACATTACTTGAAAGCCTAAGGACGTCAGTTTTGCCATTGTTTCACCTGCAGTGTGTGACGAGGCGTTGTCATGCAACAGGATGACACCTTTGGAGAGCTTTCCTCGACGTTTTTCCTTGATGTTTTGCCTCAACTTCGTCTATAAAGCACAGTAATATTTTGCATTGATGGTTGAACCCTGTTGGAGGTAGTCCACCAGCAGAACTCCCTTCTTATCCCAAAAAACTGTTGCCATTTGCTTCTGCACCGACCTTTGCACTCGGAACTTCTTTGGCCTGGGGGAACCACTGTGCCTCCATTCCTTAGACTGTTCCTTTGTCTCAGGATCATAACAGTAGATCCATGTCTCATCACCAGTTACCAGTTTGCCCAGGAAATCAGACTCATTTCTTGCAAAATGTTCCAAAACAGCCACCGATGACTCCACACGTTTCCTCTTTTGTTCGGTTGTCAAAAGTTTGGGGATCCACTTTGCTGCCAGCTTTCTCATTTCCAAGTCGTTGTGGATAATGGCACCAACTCTCTCACATGATATTCTCAGATATATAGCAATACTTTTGGCTGATATTCGGTGGTCCTCCATGATCATGTCATGGATGGCTTTCACATTTGCAGGCACAGAGACAGAAACAGGCCTTCCACTGGGTTTCTCACTATCAACACCGAAATGGCCAGTTTTAAAATTGACAACCCAACGTTTAACTGTTGCATATGAAGGGCCACTGTCACCCATAGTTTGTGACATTTCATCATGGATCTGCTTTGCACCTTTCCCTTGGAGAAACAGGAACTTGATTATGGTCCTATGCTCTTCCACATTGAACTTTTCTGGAGGTGCTGCCATGTTCACTTTGGAGCTGAAAATGAAAGATAAGTTAAAATCATAGGTAGTTGATTTTTGCACCATTGAATACAGACAAATTGGCCAATACACCCTGCAATTTATAGCTTCCTAGCTCATTTTTTTCTGGGAAAGGCTCAATACTTATCAGCACCCCCTCGTATCATGGCAAACGTCCTCACTCTTGGCACCAGATGCTCACACAAAACTAGAAACAGAAAGCTGCTACTTAAAAAAAAACATGAATTGGATTGTAGTCCCCAACATTAAAGAGGTATGAGAGATTTACAGCCAAAAATACTTTGACTGAAATCCTGTTTGTGCTGCTGCACTACGTAAGGCTGGTGACATCATCAACCTTCTGTGATATAATTTACAGAACAGTATTTCAGGCATGGAAAATAAGGAATGTGTTCAATCTGTGCTTGTCTAAAAATGACTACATAAATTTAATGTTACAGAGATCATGTTAAAATTACTAAACTGATATCTTACTGGGGAAAAAGATTTTCTCTCTACCCACCTAAACTGAAAGGGCAAACATGGGGAACTTTGTTCCAGATCACATTCTAATCCATAAATAATCATCCAAACAATAACTTAAAAGAGGAACGGGATTTAAGACTGAAGTGAAATTTCAGTGTTTGAGTTCTAAATATCGTAGAAATTAATTTCTCATAAATTTTCTTTTAGGGAAGAAACTCTCTCCCATTCTGCTCCGTCTCACTGGAGAGTCTGTTTCTCCAGTAGTGCTACGTTATCAGAGGAAATAAAGGTTAGAGAACAGTTGACTACTGTATAAGAACAATGCATGCACTTCCCACTGAAAGCAAGCAGTGAAGACAACCACAGAAAGGGGGACACTCGGTGGGAGCCATCTGGAAGCAACTTTGAGTTAGAGCTGAGAAAAGTTATTTTTGAAACCACAAGTCCCAGAAATTCTAACCAATAGTTATACTGGTTGGGAGAGGGGTTGGAGAGTTGTCATCCAGATAACCAAAGTTCTGGATTGAGTCATATTTTATTGGATAACTGAAAAAAAAATCCTGTTTCCAAACTCTGTTTTTTGCTTTGCTGCTAGAGGTCCTCTCCACTGATTTTTTTAACCCAGCACTAGACCTAATTTTGTGGAAGACTGAGAGCAAAGAAGCTTGAGGAAACGGATATCACACTCCTCAATGCTCACCCATTGGGCTGAGCTTAATTCATTATCCTTCCTAATGGAAGGACATTTCTTACAAACAGCTGCAGCTACTACTATTTCTCTTTCAAGGCCATAAAGAAAATATATAGCTCTCGTGAGTCACATTAGCCACTCTATGTTTTTGTTACAGAATTCTTGATTGTATTGAATCTTATGTTTTTGCTGAACATTCATTGGTGGAGTTGACCCACTTTCTCAGAGTTGGTAGAAAAGGAAATTGACTTACATGACAAGAGTATTGCCACCTGTAGGCCATACTTCCATGGAGAATTCTGCATTCCCTCAGCCCCTAAACTAAGAAGCTTCTCCCAATGGCTGTGATTTGTACAGGAAGCCCTTCCCTTCTCTCAGGGCTACCATAAAAAAGTGATGATGAGGAGACTGTCCTGATGTTATGATGATCTACTTTCATATGCCTCCCAGGGCGTACATGTTTTTGAATTTTAGTGAGCAAAAAGATGAGGCTCAGCTAGCACAGTAATGCAAAAACATCCAGCAAAGCCTGAAAAGTATGCTTTTGCCTCTGGATTGTTTCTTTTTCATTTTTGAGACAGACATCTCTGGATATCTTCTGTGTTTGAAAAATATGAAATTGTAAGTACTTACACTTAGCTGTAATTAAATGACATTTTCTTCTCTAGAAGAGGAAAGGGAATATTTTGCCTTTTGTAGTTTGAATTTTTGCCAGGGCATGATTGGTGTCTTTGCATTGTCTTGTTTACTTATTAGTTTTATCCAACCTGATTGTTTCAGATGGGAACTCTGCTCTGGCTCACAGGTTACATTTTTGAAACAATCAAAACAGACATTTATCTTAGAGAGTCTTGTAAATGTAACCCAATTTGGTGGTTAAGTAAAAACAGTAAAACTGGGGACAGACTTTGGTAATTACTAGTTTTTGTATTTCCAAGATTAATTTTCCAATGTATACTTCTCTAGGAGCCCTATTGAAATTCATGGAATTTTTCTTGTGAGGTAGACAAACATTGAATCATGTTTATTCTCTCAGGTATTTATTGTATAGGATGAATGGCTATTGCAAACTATTTCATTAAAAAATCATATTCATAAAACATGAATTACATTAGCATATCCCTTGCACAGTTAACTACAAAAGCATTCCTAGAGATTGTGTCTCATTGCCATAGCCGGTTTATAGGTAACATAAAACAATGACCACCAAATTTGCAGAAGAAATATTTTTATCTTGCAAATATGCCAAAATCAGCCCAAGGAACTTGCCCCAATATTTTAGTACAGAGAGCAACATAATGTGTAATATGAGCTATTTTCTACTTTTCCCAGATTGCATATATACAGTCAGAGGTTCTTGAAAATGTTATGTCTTCTGTCCAGGAAGGATATAGGAATTGTTTGAATGTGTAGTTCAGTGAACAATTCTCAGTGAAACAAAATTACATTTCTAGATACAGGGCTTTTTCATGATTTCATTTAAACAGATATTATCACTGAAGAACTGACAAACTCAAAGTCCTAGTTATTGTCTAATCTATATCTCAAAATCTTCTGCTCAGTTTTTCTTCCAAGAAATACATATACCAGAAGATAACTTTTAAGAGTCACCACTCTTGAGAAGACTGTTCTAAATGTATTTTCTTCATTTGTTTTCACCCACAAATTTGGAGAGGTGATGCTCAACAAAGGTGGCTCTGTTTGAGATCTGGCTGCCAAGCCTCACTCAAAAATGTGGTTTGACAAACCTCCAGCTCTTTCAACTTGCTGTGGCTTAACCTTTCCCTTGCACCTCAGTACCATATTGCATTTGAGCAATAGCTTTCCTAAGAAACAATTTTAGTGCCAGACCCACTAATTTCTGCAGTAGGAGAAGAAGAAGAAGAAGAAGAAGAAGAAGAAGAACAACAACAACAACAACAACAACAAGAAGAAGAACAACAAGAACAACAAGAAGAATTATGATGGGACTATTCAAGGTGAAATCTGAAGAGTCCTGCTATAATGTCTATAACTTCTTCCTCATGACATCATGAGACAGCATGCAGTCTACTTTGCTCTAACTTTTTGTAATCATGCCCAGTGAAGAAGGGTGTAATAATAATCATGTGCTGTCAAGTCAATTCTGACACATGACAACCCTTTTCAGGGTTTCCTAGGTAGACCATACTCAGAAGTGGTTTGCCATTCCCTTCTTCTGGGAGCGTCCTGGGACTGTGCAGCTTGCCTAAAGCCACACAGGCTGGCTCTTCTCCCAGGAGGCATCATAGGGAATCAAACTCCCAACCTCTGGCTCCACAGCCAGATACCTAAACCACTGAGCTATCTGGCCAGTTTGAAGAAGGGTGTAGTAGTTGTTTTTAAATCACAAAATCTCATACAAAGAATACTATGCCTTTACAAAACACAGTTTTCCCTGTATATGATAGCATTAGTTGTGTTTTATTGTGGTACTTTAATATTGTGGAATGGAGTCTTCCAAGAACATGTCTCATCTAGTTGTCCACCCACATGAAAATAAGAAGTGACTTTCAAAGGAAGAGAGGTAAATGTTAAATGGCCAGTAGTGGGGGACAGGTGGGATTGTCTATTTTTAAAATCTCCCCACCCACCCACCCAGCTTGGGTTCTCTCAGGGGTATCTGAAGGGGCAGAATGCACTGGGGAACCTAAAAGGCTGCTCTTAGACACACACACCTCATTTAGTTACAACTTCGAAAGCCATAGGCACTGTTAATAGAGTTAGTGATTTGGTAGCTATGATTGCTGGTGCTGAATGATAATGGCTGGGTGGGAGAAAGTATGGCCAAAACCATGTGCAGCCCCTCTCCAAGATATATGTGTGTGTCCAGGTGTGCTGAAGCAGCATGCACAATGCACATAAATTCTACTATAGCCTCTCTAACATTAAAATTCAAGTGTGACTGGATTCTAAAGAGGAAAGCTGGAAATGATTAGACTGCCAAAGACAAAGGTTCTATTGCCTTGAAAGAAGAAAGAATATCCTTCAGATGAAAGCATGTGTAATCTAGAAAGCCTCACTCTTAAGAGCTTTTTCTTACTGAATATCCTGCAAATGGCACTATTACTTCTTCCCTTCTTTTGAGGCATCACTTAAATGCTATGTATTTACACCTTTATTTATGCCTGTGAGTACTATATCAGATGGAATGCAATGATACAAAAGAGCAAAGGAAGTTTTATTGTGGTGAAGTTACTTTAAAAAGATCTATTTCTGTACCAGGTAGTCAGATTGACTTTTAGCCTGAGAGAGCTATCCCCTTTTCCTAGTATGGAGAACAGAGGATTTGACAGAGGCTTAATTTGATGGACCCTTTCATAGTCCCCAGGCTATAAATAGAAATGAATTCATTTTTCCTTTTAGCATGATATCTACATCTTCCAGATTATATATTTTCTGAATTTATTAAATGCATGTCCTGCCTTTCTGGCAAGAATTGGCTGATCTTAGGGATGTTTGTTCTGGAGGATCCTACAGATAAAGATTAGGCATGTTCTAAAGAGCTGTAGTTACAATAATAACAGACAACTCTTACAATAATAACAGACAACTATAGAAAAAAGAGTATTAATTGGAAAGAAAACAGAGATAGAGGCTGACTACACAGGAGTTTACCCCACTATTTGGTCCACTGCAGGGATAGGCTGGTTTGCTCTGAGACAGTGATCAGATGATGTCACACCAGCCTGCCCCCAAAGCAGTCTCACCTACACTTTTTTGGCCCTTGTCATAGGGCTTCTGTTTTTTTGTGCAGGTAGGATCACTCTGTTTTGGATCATTTCCAGTGCATGTGCTTGCTGAAAATATCCAAAGCAAGTCTTCCTCTTTCAATTTGCCAATATCCTGAAGTGGCTTAAGAAGAGAGCCACTTCAGGATATTGGCAGATTAAACACTTTCTCAGGTCCATGGCAGGACTGAGGAAGTGGGAATTTTTTAAAAAATTTTTATTAGGACAGCACATATGTGTTGCATCACTTTAAAAAATAAAAGCCGAATTGGGAGGAGACAGGAGGGGGCAAGGAGCGGGATTTTTCTTTGCTTTTCTCTTAAAGGTTCTCCACTTCATGATATTGATAAATTGACAGAGGGCTGTTGTGGACCAAATAAGGTTGCTTGAGATTCATATACCTAGAGACCCTATTTAGCCTGATCCTGTCCACTCCTTTGAGACTGTCTAGGCTCCTTTGAGCCCATAGTTTCAGTAAAGTTTCTGACCTACAATGGTGGTGTATGTTGCATTCATCATACGAAACAGATAATGAATATTTGTTCATTTTAAAATACGGAGAATATACACATGGCCCAATCCTTTGGATATGAGATGAAGTATTTTTGCATTCACTAAGTAGAGCTCATTAAAGAGGAAAATGATCATCCTAGCACTAACCCACAAAAATAATTGCTCAGGGAATACAGAGCTCAGCTACCATTAGGACAGTAATTGGTGAATGCGTCTCATTTCTAAGGTGGCAGAATAAGGTCCAAAGATTAGGAATGACTTTCAGTATCCTATTTTTTAAAAAAGAAATAAGTTGAAATGTAAACCAATAAAATTCAGTTACTGCCCAAGACAGTTTGCTACTTGGAGCAAAAGAAAAGCCAATTCCTTCTTTCCCAGATTAGCTCAAGGAAGTCAGAAGCTCAAAGCATGTATTTTTGCATGTAGAATATCACAAGTGATAGATCCCTCATATCCTCAGTTAAGAATATCTACGACCAAGTAATGAGAAAAACTCCTGGAGAAGTTCTACTGGTGAAAATGAACAACGTCCTGTGATTAGATAGATAGATAGACGGACAGACGGATAGATCGATCGATCGATCGATAGATAGATCGATAGATAGATAGATAGATAGATAGATAGATAGATAGATAGATAGATAGATAGATAGATAGATAGATAGATAGATAGATAGATAGATAGATAGATAGATAGATTCATTCTATCGATCAATCAACAGAAATACTTGACTTGAAGAGAAGACAGAATGCTGGAAGGTAATGGAAGAGAGTGGAAGAGGTTCATCATTTCTCCTCAGCTTCAGGAACTTTTTGTTTTAAAATATTAGCTCCTACTCCCTGCCTTCTGCTTTAAACATAAAAGAAGACACATAAAGAACAAACATGGCTGTCCCCATCATGTCCTGTTTTGCTGTAAGTTAGATAAATAAACACATAATATCACTTCATGACAGTGCTTGACTATTTAATATAGACAGTCTTTTCAAAGACATATTTCTTGATAACACTGATATATTTCAGACACACTTGCCAGTGGACTCTAACAACCTGTGCCCTGATGTATCATATTTCAGGCAGCATGATTGTTAAGTCTTCTACTATGGCAATAAATAATAATACAAGTGTATTATCTTTACAAAGATGTATCAGTTCTACTTTCTGTAGAGTTTTGATCTAGGCTCTTTGAAAGATTTCTAATGCAGGTGAAATATTTTATGCCAACCCAGAAGATAGTATTTGTTTGTTGTGTTTCAGAAAATTGAACAAGATTTCCAGGAAGATGAAGACAAGTAGCTAATGTCCAGTGTAGTTCTGCCTAGTATATTAGGCTGCTTGTACTTGTTGTCCATGGGAGGAACCAGGGAGGCTTTTTATCACACTCCTGGATAGCCTATAAAAAGGGACACCCCATTAAATGTTTCATACCTTTAACAAAACAATCTTATCCCAAAATACTCTCAATGAAGTTCTGTGAGGAGGTGATTGTTTTCCATTGGCGAGCTCCTAACTACAGATCTGGAGATCCATTGTTAGAAAGGAATGTAGATTGTTTTTCAGCCTCTTTGAAACATTTAGATATTAGTCAGGAAATGTTGTATGGCAGCAGTGGACATGTTTTATTTTGTGACAAGTTAGGGCAGTGATAGGCATGTCCATTCATTCTGTTGCAATAAGATTTCCCCTTATTGTTATGTCTCTGCAGTTCAAAAAATGTGTCAGAGTTTTGAATTTTTGATAAAAAATTACCTTTTGCTATGCAATAGAAGTACAGAGATCCACAGAAGAGAATAACTACAAGTTTCCTAGAGTCCACCCCTTTCTCAGTAACTGCCACTTAATATATTACATCCCCTAACTCTTTGCTTTCTACCTCTTTGTTAAGATGGCATACAGTCTCTTTGTTCTCCTGTTCCCTTTGAGTAAGTAAAATTAAGTCATTTATATAAGCAAGGATACAGGTTAAACGTATTCTCGAAGGCTTTCACGGCTGGAATCCGGGAAAACTCTCCAGAACACAGCTAAACAGCCCGAAAAACCTACAACAACCATACAGGTTAAATGTTCATTTCTGCTTCTAGAATACAAGCCCTGATCTGCATCACCCTGCCTTGCTGCAGTAGCATCTTCTTCAGTTTCTTGTTTCAGGTTCAAGCAGCTTGCTTAAGTCCATACAGGCCATTCTTTAGTTTGCATACGAAATCAAGATTTCCTGGTTGAGGAACCTTAGTGCCTGCTCCATAAATAGTTCCTCTGCAATCTCTCCATATAGAAATGCAGTCTTGACATCTAAGTGCTTGACATACATCTTTCTGGAGGCTGCCACACTCAGGAGCATTCTTATTGTACTGTTCTTGACTACAAGAGCAAAAGTCTCATTAAAGTCTTCTCCATGTTTTTTGCACGAACCCTTTTTGCAACTAGTCTTGTCTTGTAGTGCTCCACTTCTCCATTTGCACCTTGTTTCAGCTTGAATACCCACTTGCACCCCATGGCTTTCTTGCCCAGTGGTAGCTTAGTCAGTGTCCTTGTCTCATTCTTGTGCAGTGCTTCAATCTCTTCCTTTGCAGATTTTCTCCATCTGATGGCTTTAGCTGCCGGCATCTACTTAATCTCCTCCCAGACTGCTGGTTCATTAATCTGTGATGTCCTTGCAAGGTAGGACAGGCAAGTTGCTGGTATACCTTTGTTGGGTCACGATGAGTGTCTGATGGCTGGCTCTGGAACAGTTTGCAGCAGAGGTGCCTCTTCCAGTTCAACAGCTGCATCATCTCCAACTGTGTCCCCTTCTCTTGGTGTATTGCTCTCAGTTTCCTACTTAATATCTGGCTCCTTGTTTTTGCATATCTGGCTCCTTGCATGCAAGGTGGCAAATAAAACTCCAACAAAAAGAAGAAAGGCATGGATGGGGTCTGCCAGTCAGGCTGGAATGAAAAAGGAAGAAGATGCATCAGGAAATGTGATTACAAGGAAAAGACCTATAGTGAAATTCAGTCAATATAGTTTATTATGATAAAATGAACCACTAAAAGAATCAACCAAACCATTCATATGTATGTGTACCTGATAATCTTTGCTCATGCACAGAATTTGTCTGAGGTTTCTTTCACCCTCTCACAGTTGCTTTCAACTGTGGTTCAGAATTATGACCAGGTTGGTATGGCTGTGAAGAGGCTACCAAAACCTTTTGTAAACCCACAATCATTCAGCTTTATGGTTTCCAATTTACACCGATTCATACCTCTCACATTTCATGTTCCAATTCTATGTGTTGTGTGGCTTCAGACTTTCCTTTCACCTCTGTGCAAGTCAGCCACTAAACATCCTTTTCGCTTTAACCTACCCGTGTCATTAGCAACAACGCTATTCCTACTTGTCCTTTGCTCTTCCCCAGTAGCTGATTGAGTGCTTTCCAATCTGGGAGTCTCATCTTCCAGCATTATCTCTTGTTTCATTTTGGACTGTCTCATCACAGGGTTTTCAAGGTAAGAAAGGTTCAGTAGTGGTTTACCATTGCCACCTTATGCGCAGTACTAACCAAAGTTAGCTTCAGTGTCATTGCTGTTGTCTGTTAAAGATCCTCTGCCAGTGTCACCTTCAGCTACTGCTGCTGCCCAGTAGCTGCCCTCCAGATGTTTCTCGCCCCCATCACCATTGGGACTATCCGTTCTTTTCTGCAGATTTATTTATTTATTTATTTATTGAATTTATATCCTGCCCATCTAGTCAATAGACTACTCTGGGCGGCGAACAACATATAAAATAAAACAATTTAAAATATAACAATGATATTATATTTCATTATATTACATGTGTACATTACTCCTGAAGAGGGTGGATTCATCTTAGTCTGGTCCCTCAGCTGTGAACACTCCACCATGTGTAATCCTGACAGGAGTCTGGCCTTCTAATAGAGTCTAGCATCCTGACAGCATTACTCTCAGCTTCTCTGACATGCTCAAATCCTCTCACAACATTAAGGTGTACATCCAAGAAGAGGATCATAGAATGGCCACTATCATTCATAAATGAATGTTTGTTGGCACTGTGGCTGAAAGATAATTAGCAAATTGGGAAGTAACATAGAGGTTCTGTTCTGATAAATACTACATAAGCAGCTGCTTGTCAGAATAACCCTGAAATTTATACGAGGGGGTGATTACTTGGCTTCTCAGTTCTACATAAAAGTTACAACATCAAAGAAGAGGAGATAAAGATTCAAAGGTTCTATCCATATACAAGCAAAGTCTTTGTTGGCAGGGAATATTCAAGAATCTGCCCTGAAGCCTTGCTGAGGGCAAAATGTTGACTCTAGCAGGCAGAGTTGCTCTATAAGCTCGAGGTGTTCTAAGAATAATTAACTAGAATGCAACTGCCCTCAGAGCAGGAATATGCCATTTGCAATAGGGAAGCAAGTTCTATTTGCTTGAGAATAGAGCTCTTGTCTCCCAATATCATACCACCTTCAAGATGGTATTCTGAATGCTTCTTGATGTCCAAGCATTATGATGAAATCAAGTGGGATGCCAACTGAATAAACAGTATGCATATCCAAAAGTCACCATTTTATTTGTAGAAAAGTCAATGAATATGGAATGCACGTATTTAGAATAGTTTTTTAAAAGGAAGGCATATCCAGAACTTTACAGCCTAAAACCAGGCTGTAGTTTCCAGTCAGTTTTCAAGCAGATCACCACATAGCAGGAAGGAAGGAAGGAAGGAAGGAAGGAAGGAAGGAAGGAAGGAAGGAAGGAAGGAAGGAAGGAAGGAAGGAAGGAAGGAAGGAAGGAAGGAAGGAAGGAAGGAAACTGGTTTTAGCTTTGCCTGGGCATTGTAGGTCAAGCAGTAGCTTAGAAAAGTTGCTTAGAAAAGTTAGGCAACTCTCAGAATCCCTGAAAGAGCATAGCTAGTGTTCATGTGCAATAGCTGGCTGGAGAATTCTAGGAGTTATAATTTAAAAAAGTAACTATTCGAAGCTTTAGGTTTCATTGCAGCGGAATGTCACACAGTGTCCCAATGCTCTTTATCTGGTGTCCTGAAAAAGTAAGGAAAGCAAGCTGAACAACCTTCACATTTTTTTCAAAATTGCCTTTGATGTTCCTAATTTAATACTATTGAAAGACTATCCTCTACTTTGTTTCTTGAAAAGTATGTTGCATATCTCCTCTAGGTCAACATTGTTTAGACCAATTGTCAGTTCCCATCAGGGTTCCCAGTGGTTGGTTTCCTTGCATAAACTGATTCTCTTCTTGCTGTTTCTGTTGTACTTTGTGTGTGGGGTGTGTGTGCGTGAGAGAGAGAGAGAGAGGAGTGTGTGTGATCACACTGTACCTATCAAAACATTTCATGAAACCCATGAAACATTTTACCTGCCATCTTCAGTCTGTTAAAGTCTAACAATTAGCCTTTTATAATTTTTTAATTTAATTATAACATAGCTGAAAGGATGCAATGTTTCAGGCATTCCTTTTGAAATTAAACTAAAGAGCAATAAGGAGCATAAAGCACTATCTTTTGTATAGCTCTAGCATTGGAGAAGGTATGGTGTAGTACTGTAAGATTCAATGCATAAAACAATGAAGCTACAAGGAAAAAAACAACATGTGATGCCATATATAGCTTCAGGCTGGGATGAGTTATTTGATGTTCCAGTTAATAGTCTCATTCAATTGCATTATATTTTTCCATAGAATAGTATCGGATTAGATTGCTTATTAGGTTTATAGTAAAATAACACTGCAGAACACCGTGTCAGTCCTGCTGTGTTTGAGGTCACTGGTTCAGAACGCCACCATTTGTTTATAACAAAGTCGCTCAAAAGGCTCTCGTCTTGGGCAGAAACATGACATTGCAAAGGCAATGGAGCAGTGCCAGCAAAGACATGTTGGCTTGTTGATGTTCTGCATGCAAACTAATGGGGGGAAATGTGCATTGGTATAAGATGGGAAAGGCATACTGAAGAAAACAGAGCAATGGTGGGCATCAAAACCAGAGTCACAAAAAAGCTAGATAGCAAATACTGAACTTGCAAGAAGCAACATGTTAGCAGGTCAGTACCAACAAAAGCTGTAGGAATTTTGCAAATTGGTGTCTGTATAGGCACAGATAGTTAAATTGACAGGTCTGAATTTGGGGAGCGTTCAGCACTACAATTATATGGCTGAAAAGATTTGCACTCATTTTGTCCCCTCTGTTGCCTTTCCTTAGTTTTGGACTGCTAGGAACTGTACTTCTCATTCACTGGGGGAATATTTTACAGGTGTCCACTCTGTAGTTGTTGAGAATCTAAATGACTGTTGAAAGAAAAGTGCAGTATTGCTATGCCTGTAATCACACGTTTATTTGTAGCTGCTGAAAGAAATGTCTCCAAGGGCTGACGCAAGAAGAAAAGATGGCAGTGTTTGTGCTTAGAACCAGTCAGAACAGAAGTGAAGACAGCTGGATGTGTCAGGGACTAAAATATAAGACCTGCCAGGATTGGAACCACAGTTAAATGAAGTGCTAAGGCAATTCCACAACAAGGTAAGGTGAAAGCTGTCAGGTTTATTTATTTACTATTTATTTATTTAAAATATTTGTATCCTACCTTTCTCCTTAAAAAGAACCCACGGAAGCTTATAGCTTGTAAAAAGACAATATGTAGAAGCTAAAAACAGTAGGTATACAAATATTTAAAAAGAATTAAACAAGTATACATTACAAACAGTAACAAAATCAATACTAAAACATATTTAAAAGAACAGAGCACAACCATTTATTTAGCAAAGCCAGTTTAGGACTTTATAGGTTAAGACCAGCATTTTGAATTGTGCCCGGAGCTGCTGTAACAGGGGGGTCACACGATCTCTCTAACCAGCCCCAGTCAACAGTCTGACTGCTGCATTTTGAACCCCCTGGAGTTTCTGAACACTTTCCAAAGGAGGCCCCACGTAGCGTGTTACAGTAATCCAGTTGAGATGTAACTAAGGCATGCATCACCATGGCCAGATCAGCCCTCTCAAGAAATGGGAGCAGCTGGTGCACTAGTTTTAGCTATGCAAGAGCACTCCTGGCCACCACCAAAACCTGGGTGTTCAGGATCAGAGATGAATCCTGGAGCACCCCTAAGCTGCGTGGCTGTGTTTTTGGAGGGAGTGTAACTTCATCCAGCACAGGCTGAAACTCTGTTCCTTGATCTGCTTTTTGACTAACCAGGAGCACCTCTGTCTTATCGGGATTAAGTTTCAGTTTATTCGCCCTCATCCAGTCCATTACTGACACCAGATACTGATTTAGAACTGAAACTGCTTCCTTGGATTTAGATGGGAAGGAGAGATAGAGTTGGGTGTCATCCATATACTAGTGACACCAAACCTCAAAACTCCGAACAACCTCTCCCAGCGGTTTCATGTAGATGCTAGATAGTATAGGAGACAAGACAGATCCCTGAGGGACACCATAGGCCAAAGACCAGAGTGTTGAACAGGAGCCCCCCAGCACAACCCACTGAGCTCTCCCCTCCAGGAAGGACCAGAGCCGCTGTAGAACAATGCCTCCAAGTCCCACCCCAGAGAGAGCCCAGAAGGATACCATGGTTGATGGTATCGAAAGGTTCTAACAAGACAAGTCATTGCTTGTTTTGTTAGAACCTTTCGATACCATCAACCTCAGTCATTAAAGAGGGTGAGACAATCATCTTAGGAAGCAACAGTGGCTGCCCATCCACCATCTGCACTTTCTCAGACTCTTGGTCACCCCCATCTCATAGAAGACAAAGAAATGTATGACACTCAGCCTAACCTGTACACCTGAACTAGCCTCATGTCTGGCGGAAGATGCTTTTGTGTTTCCAGAATTGAATTAAGACTGAAGCTGCCAGTCTAGTTGGCTGGCAGAGAGGCTGCCTGAGAGAAAGAATCATGCCAGGATCAAAGAAAACAAAGCTGCATCTTTCCCCTCCATTTTGCAGCCTTCAGGGACTAACATAAGGGGCACTAGTCAGTACATGAGAGCTAGAGTGGTATAGTGGATAGAATGGTGGACTAGGACTCAGCAGATGTCAGTTCAAATCCCCATCTAGTCATGGAAACATTATCCTTAAATATCTTGTGTTCCTCAAAAATGTAGTAGGGTAAATTAGAAGCAACTTGATGGCACGTTAACAATATTCACTTCATAAATCATGACACTGCTGGCTTGTTCTTGTCTGTTTATGACATACAAATCTCAGATTGCTTTTCCCCACCCTGCTAATTACCAGATATTTTGAACTATCCCATCATCCCAGAGGTCATGATTGTTGGGGCTAATAGAAATTGTAATCTAAAACTTAGAAGATCACTGGTTTATAGAAGGCTGCCTTACACTCCTGGCCTTTCACCAGCCTTTTACTATCTTAAGGCATTCCTTTTCTGATATGAATACCTACTTTTTAAGGTCTATACCAGAGACCTTCTTCTGTATTCTACCACCAAGTGGTGACATGAGACAGAATCTTCTCAATTGTGACTCTGAGGCGCTGGAATTCCCTCTCCTATTGGAAGTGTATTGCTGGAAGTGGGTGGGGTTGGAAGTTTTGTTTGTTTATTTGTTTGCTAGATTAATTCTGGAGACTTTAAACAATTTTGCCAACCATTGGCCTTCACTGATCATTCTCCTTGTTCTTTACAGCAGTTTTTATTCAAAACAGAGTAGGCGTCTGTTTCAGTCTTTTGAATGCTTTTGCTTGTTGTTCTTCCATTTTATTGTTTCATAACTGCATTGTCCTAAAAGCCACGTAAATGGAAAAATGGACAATATTAATATACTGTAAGTAACAAACTCCTATGGTCTAGGCTAGGGATGTGCATTGGTTTCCTGACATCATCTGTGCTGGAAAAATGGCACACGGATTGGTGCCAGATCCACCCTGTGTCTTTCTGGGGATGTCCCAACACCGTCTTTGGATCTGTAATAGTCTTTCTGCTTGTTCAGCCCCCTTCTCCCAAAAACATCCCCAGGAATGGGAAATGAAAATGGCAAAGACATCTGGCCAGCAGCAGACTAATGAGCTGGGCACTTTTTATTTTTATTTGTCTGCTTCTCTTTTACAGCCACCAGAAGGAAGTCCCAATTGGCTTCTTAATAAAACCACAGAGGAGGGAGTGACTGAGGGCCTTTAAAAAGGTAATTAGCATGACTCCGTTGATTCCTTATTAAATGGGCAATGCAGGGAGCCTCCTGTTTGCTATACTTTCCATCACTTCTTTCTCTTCCCTGGATCTGAAATTAGTAGTGCTGTGGCCACAGAATAGACTTTGATATTTGATCAATGACATTGCAAAAGAAAAGACAGGGAAGTAGGGAAGTTTTCTTTCTGAGGTCAAAAGTATGCTCTTCTTTGCTGCCACTTAGTTTTTCCTTCCTTTCCCCACTTCTAATCAAAATGTATTAATTCTGCATTTAACACAAGGGAGGGTTGGGACCCTTTGCCCTTTCCCATGGTTGCCTCAGGAATGTACAAATATCTATGATCTAGTTTGCATTTTACACATTTGACTAAAAATGGTGCACATTCCTAAGCCAAGAAGGATTAACTCACCGAAGGACTGCTGCCAGGTCAGCAGCATCCATTTTCTGAGGTTCCAGGCCAAAGCCTGAGGTTGAGGGAAAGACACTTGTGAGATTACAGTAGCAAGTCCTTGTGTGGTGTCAAAGAGGCAGTGCAGGCAAGATTCAGAAAGGGTTTGCACTACTTCTGGCCTAGCCAACTGAGAAATAGGTATGAGGAGAGTCAAAGTCAAGGGGCACAGAATCTGAGTAAAACCTGGTAAAAATGGTAATATGGCAAGCAACAGCCAAGGAAAAGAAAGTTGTGTTTTTTTTTTAAAAAAAAAAAACCAGCCCATATATACAGACCTCTATGCTGGGACAATGAGCCCAGTTGCCAGTTGGGAATGAGTGATGGGTGCCCAGACTTTTAATCCATTCAGGCACAAACATCAAACTTTCTCCTTCTCCAGAGGTGCTCACCTGTGATGTCTCTCCCTATCTGGAGACCCAGAACAAAGCAATTTCTTGAAATTGCAGCAGACACCCTAGACTTGATGATCCCTGAGATAAAATTTATTTTATAGCAGATAAAATAAAATCTTTTATTTAAATGGTGGTGAAGGCAGGTGCTAGATTATTTGCACTGTGAAAATGTTCATGTGTCAGAACAATGATTATACTCTCAGCTAATTTAAAGCGAATGAACACTCTCTCATAGTTTATATTAACTGTTGCAATAATAAGCCTTTTAAAATGCTTCACACCATTCTTTGTGCCCATTCTTCGTGAAGGGCAGGAAAAATGGTGTCCTTCACTTCTTTTCAACTGCCGCTTGCATAAACCCCAACCAGCATGGCCCATGATCAGAGAGGAGAACTGCAGTCCAGTAATGTTTGAAATACCTTGCATTATCTTCCCAAAACATAGATTAAGAAGTAATCTAACACATCATCGAGTGGGTGCAAATGATTTATATGTATTGTAATCGCCACTGAAGTGAGCAGGGAAATGAATGCTTACCTACATACCTGTATAATACACTTGGTCTGAGCTGTAAGATACTTCAGTGCTTCCAACCTTATGAAAATAGCCATACTTGTCCTTGTTTATTATACAGTCCTACTTGTCAGGCTGTGCCAACAAGGTAGCTCCTTCAGTCTTTGGTACTGCAAAATGTATCTCAATACACTGTTTCCTCTCATGGGAGTTTAGCAGAAAAGAATATTTATTAGATTATTGACTAAGTACTTTTTGTCACCCCCTTCATGGATTTCTGCCTTGTCCTGGCGAAGGGGCGTGAGTAATTCAGAGAAGCTATGGGCTATGCCGTGCAGGGACACCCAAGACAAACAGGTCATACTGGAGAGTTCTGACTAAACACGATCCACCTGGAGCAGGAACTGGCAAGCCACTCCAGTATCTTTGCCAAGAAAACTCCATAGACAGAAACAAAAGGCTAAAATATATGATGCTGGAAAATGAGCCCCTCAAGTCGGAAGGCGTCCAACATGCTACTGAGGAAGAGCGGAGGACAAGTACAAGTAGCTCCAGAGCTAATGAAGTGGTTGGGCCAAAGCCGAAAGGACACTCAGCTACGGACGCACCTGGAAGTGAAAGGAAAGTCTGATGCTGCAAAGAAAAATACTGCATAGAAAACTGGAATGTAAGATCTATGAACCTTGGTAAGCTGGATGTGGTCAAACAGGAGATGGCAAGAATAAACATTGACATCCTGGGCATCAGTGAACTAAAATGGATGGGAACGGGCGAATTCAATTCAGATGATTATCATATCTACTATTGTGGGCAAGAATCCCATAAAAGAAATGGTGTAGCCCTCATAGTCAACAAAAGAGTGGGAAAAGCTGTACTGGGAAACAATCTCAAAAATGATAGAATGATTTCAATACGAATCCAAGGCAGACCTTTCAACATCACAGTAATCCAAGTTTATGCACCAACCACTGATCCTGAAGAGGCTGAAATTGACCAATTCTATGAAGACTTACAACACCTTCTAGAACTGACACCAAAGAAAGATGTTCTCATTATAGGGGACTGGAATGCTAAAGTAGGGAGTCAAGAGATAAAAGGAACAATAGGTAAGTTTGGCCTTGGAGTTCAAAACGAAGCAGGGCAAAGGCTAATAGAGTTTTGTCAAGAGAAGAAGCTGGTCATCACAAACACTCTTTTCCAACAACACAAGACACCTCTACACATGGACATCACCAGATGGGCAATACCGAAATCAGATTGATTATGTTCTCTGCAGCCAAAGATGGAGAAGCTGTATAAAGTCAGCAAAAACAAGACCTGGAGCTGATTGTGGCTCTGATCATCAGCTTCTTATAGCAAAACTCAAGCTTAAACTGAAGAAAGTAGGAAAAACCACTGGGCTACTCAGGTATAACCTAAACCAAATCCCTTATGAATACACAGTGGAAGTGAAGAAAAGATTTAAGGAACTAGATTTGGTGGAGAGAGTGCCTGAATAACTATGGATGGAGACTTGTAACTTTGTATAGGAGGCAGCAACGAAAACCATCCCAAAGAAAAGGAAATGCAAGAAAGCAAAGTGGCTGTCCAACAAGGCCTTACAAATAGCAGAGAAGAGAAGGGAAACAAAATGCAAGGGAGATAGGGAAAGGTACAGAAAATGGAATGCAGACTTCCAAAGAATAGCAAAGAGAGACAAGAGGGCCTTCTTAAATGAACAGTGCAAAGAAATAAAGGAAAATAATAGAAAGGGAAAAACCAGAGATCAGTTCAAGAAAATTGGAGATATTAAAGGAACCTTTTGTGCAAAGATGGACATGATAAAGGACAAATGGTAGGGACCTAACAGAAGCAGAAGACATCAAGAAGAGGTGGCAAGAATACACAGAGGAATTATACCAGAAAGATCTGGATGTCATGGACAACCCAGATAGTGTGGTTGCTGACCTTGAGCCAGACATCCTGGAGAGTGAAGTCAAGAAAGCATGGCTAACAGCAAGGCCAGTGGAGGTGATGGCATTCCAGTTGAACTATTTAAAATCTTAAAAGATGACGCTGTTAAGGTGCTACACTCAATATGCCAGCAAGTTTGGAAAACTCAGCAGTGGCTAGAGGATTGGAAAAGATCAGTCTACATCCCAATCCCAAAGAAGGGCAGTGCCAAAGAATGCTCCAACTACCGTACAATTGCACTCATTTCACATGCTAGCAAGGTTATTCTCAAAATCCTACAATGTAGGCTTCAGCAGTATGTGGACCAAGAACTCCCAGAAGTACAAGCTGGATTTCGAAGTGGCAGAGGAACTAGAGACCAAAATGCTAACATGCGCTGGATTATGGAGAAAGCCAGACAGTTCCAGAAAAACATCTACCTCTGCTTCATTGACTACGCAAAAGCCTTTGACTGTGTGGACCACAGCAAACTATGGCAAGTTCTTATAGAAATGGGAGTGCCTGACCACCTTATCCATCTCCAGAGAAATCTATATGTGGGACAGGAAGCAACAGTCAGAACTGGATATCGAACAACTGATTGGTTCAAAATTGGGAAAGGAGTATGACAAGGCTGTATATTGTCTCCCTGCTTATTTAACTTATATGCAGAATACATCATGTGAAAGGCTGGACTGGAGGAATCCCAAACCGAAATTAAGATTGCCGGAAGAAATATCAACAACCTCAGATATGCAGATGATACCACTCTGAGGGCAGAAAGTGAGGAGGAATTAAAGAACCTCTTAATGAGGGTGAAAGAGGAGAGCACAAAAAATGGTCTGAAGTTCAACATCAAAAAAACTAAGATCATGGCCATTGGTCCCATCACCTCCTGGCAAATAGAAGGGGAAGATATGGAGGCAGTGTCAGATTTTACTTTCTTGGGCTCCATGATCACTGCAGATGGTGACAGCAGCCACGAAATTAAAAGACTCCTGCTTCTTGGGAGGAAAGCGATGACAAACCTAGACTGCATCTTAAAAAGCAGAGACATCACCTTGCTGACAAAGGTCCGCATAGTCAAAGCTATGGTTTTACCAGTAGTGATGTATGGAAGTGAGAGCTGGACCATAAAGAAGGCTGACCGCCAAAGAATTGATGCTTTTGAATTGTGGTGCTGGAGGAGACTCTTGAGAGTCCCCTGGACTGCAAGGAGATCAAACGTATCCATTATGAAGGAAATCAACCCTGAGTGCTCACTGGAAGGACAGATCCTGAAGCTGAGGCTCCAATACTTTGGCCATCTCATGAGAAGAGAAATCTCCCTGGAAAAGACCCTGATGTTGGGAAAGATTGAAGGCAAGAGGAGAAGGGAGATGGTTTGACAGTGTCATAGAAGTTACCAACATGAATTTGACCCAACTCCGGGAGGCAGTGGAAGACAGGAGGGCCTGGCGTGCTCTGGTCCATGTGGTCATGAAGAGTCGGACACGACTTAACAACTAAACAACAACAACTTTTTGTCACAAAGTCCATTGAGAAGCAGGGGTGCAAGAAGGAATAAACATTTAATTTCAAGACTAAAATAAATACTGAAAGATTATAAAAGTAACAAGTAGACATTAATTACAAAAAAGCTGTTTTGTAGAAAGTGCTAAAAAGGAAAATTAGCTTCAAATTAATTTCAAAGACAAGCTAATTATTTTCCCTTTAGAAACCACAAAGGTGCTAAGTGGAATTAAATGAAACAAACATAAATTGGGGAAGAAGTGTATGGTGCATACACACACAAAGAGAGAGAGAGAGAGAGACACACACACAGAGAGAGAGAGATTTCCTCCCCAAGACCAAGAAATCTGTAAAGTAGTGGGTTCAGACATGGAGATGACTTCAGCATAGCTCTTTATTTGGAGGAGACACAATGAACAAACACTCACAGCAAGCTGCCATATATATACTCAAACCTTCCCCAGAACACATCCCCAACATTCAATCACTCAGTAACCACACCCAAGAAAAACATCCTTGGCCCATTGCTAGTCTGTAGGAGTAACCTAACTGACCGGCTCAGCAAGCACAGTCAATATCAGTACAGCTGCAAGCAGCCTATCCAACAAAGGATCTTCACCTGAAGCTCCGAATACATTACACCCCTCCCCCCTAAGACAAGGTTGCACCCGATTACACACATAATCCTGTAGATAGCAGGGTGGTGCTCGCTCCCACTGCGAACATCTCAATCCATCATTGCTTGTCACGGTACCTGCCTTGGAAGGTGCTAGTTGCACCGGTGTGGGTGCCACAGCAGAGTCTTAGGTTCTAAAAAAACTTCCTGTAGCACCACTTAGCTCTGGCTGGGAATTTGTTGAGAGGTCCAGAACTGGCTGCATGGGCATTCCTTCTGCGCTAGGTGCTGCCATTAAGTACATGGGCCCCAGGTATACCCCCAGGTATTGCTGCCCTCTCTGGCCATCTCCGCCGTAGCTGGTCCAGGTGGTGACACAATTCCTGGCCATAGACTGTGACCAGTTGACACTGGTCACAGTCTATGGCCTATAGTGTCTATAAGACACTGGTCCAGTTGACTTCCCCACCACTGCTGGCACCCAGGTCAGACCCTCACTGTAGTTCTGGGCATAGACCAAGTCTCTCAACTGGAACTCCCTCACCTCTTCCCCAGGTCGCTGTGGTTCCTCCGGTGACAAGTCCGGATGCAGTTTATCAAGTATGGTGGTAAGCCTTCTGTGCATTAGAAGCTCTGCTGAGCTGTGCCCTGTGGTGGAATGGGGCGTGATGTATTGCTGTAATAAGAACTCAGCCAATTGGGCATGCCAGTCTCCCTGGGTGATCCAGCAGAGATTGTCCTTTGTTCTCCCTACCATTCGCTCTACCTGCCTGTTAGTTGATGGATGAAATGGAGTAGATGTGATGTGATGGATGCCATTGTTAACTACAAACCACTGAAACTCTACTGCTGTGAACTGGGCCCCGTGGTCAGATACAGTAGTGTTTCTGAGAAGGGATAACTTTACCCCATTAGAAATGCCTTTTTATGCAAACACAGTGGGGGAGGTTGCAGGTTACTTGGCTAATATAAAAGGGGGTCATGACTCAAAAAAGGTTGGGAACCACTGCTTTAATTTCTTTAATTGTCAAGGCTTTCCCACAGAAATATGTTTTTGTGGGTGTCAGGAACACTGGGGACCCTTGTGTTTCAGATTATATAGCTGACACACCAAATTCAGACTTTAAAACTGTCCAATATACTTTGTCTACTAATGGTAGACAACTACATTCTCATCATTGGGCCAATGCATTTTGCTACCTGAGGCAAAGGGCCTCTGGACTAATAGCAGAATTTTACTTCATCCTTAGCTGTAAGATAGTGTCCTTCACAAAACCTTAGGCATGAGGATAGTTTAAAGAGCCTAAGGACATTAGGATAGTTTAAAGGGCCCAAGTTGTGTGTCAGAAGAGCACAACTTCTGGAGTGGCAATGGAACATCTCGCAGACTGCCATTCGCAGCTGCCACCTGAAGGGATTGCCTCACTCTGCCTAATGGTACAATCAGCCCTGGTTGTATGCTAAGGATACAATTGTATATCAAAGATATACCAAATAACATATAAGATTTGACACAACCCTACTGTTGGAAGAATACAAAGTATGCTACTGCTGCCGAAAGAAAGAAAGAAAGAAAGAAAGAAAGAAAGAAAGAAAGAAAGAAAGAAAGAAAGAAAGAAAGAAAGAAAGAAAGAAAGAAAGAAAGAAAGAAAGAAAATATAAATCTTTGGAGAAACAACTTAGATATTCCAGCAAAACCACTGGAGTTATAGGGTAGCAAATGGGAACAGCGCACCTCTTCTTCAGTTTATGGTCACACTATGGATAGGGAAACTTTACAGAGTTTCATACACGACACAAAGAATTTTCTTCTTCTGGATTTCAATGAGAAAAAAGAATCTTTTTTTAAAAGATAGTTTTGCCACATTGAGAACTGCCCAACACATTTCACAATGTCAAAGCAAAAGACAGAGTAACTCCATACCAAATGACTGCACACCATTAGCAATATCATAAACTCCACATAGGAAGACCGTAAGGCAGCTAATAAGGGCCTGCAGGATCCTCCTCTGGCCGCCAGCCATCCAGTGGAATTGTGGTGTGTGGAAAATAGGGGGAAGAGGCACTTTCCACAAAGGGAAGCACTTTGCACAAAACTGTCTCACCTCAAAATCTGAACAAACGCAACTCATCTCAAGAATTTTCACTTTTGTGAGTAGGGCATTTCAAAGATGAAGACTGAAAACAAAACTGTGCATACGTTTTAAAAAGCGGAGGCGGTAAATGTGCACATTTGGAAAAAATGTGCACATTCAATGAGGGAAAATATAAATCATGTAAAACATGTAAAATTTGCATTAGTTAAGGCACATAAATAAATACACATATTATGGAAAATGCACCGAAATGTGCACAAAAATGCAGTATAACTGCAAGTGAGATATTCAGATCCCCAGTCAGCTGCTTTGGGACTATGGTATTTGACACAGTGGTTCCAGTTTCTTCTGAATTCATAAAACAGTGGCATAAGGGGGTTTATATCCCTGACTGAAGGGATGCCTTGGGGCTATAAGTAGTGAAATCATTGCTGGCTCTGCTTCTGTACCTAATAGAGCAAAGGCACCTTATAATGTGTCTGTTGAGGATGCAAGTAATATGGAGGGGCATCTCCCCACTTTTGTGAGCCCATTGGTTCTCTTTTGACACAGATATCATCCCTGGCACAGTCTTTATTTATTTATTTTATGATAATACCTTTAGGAGCATTGTGGGTGTGTTTTGTTTTATTATTTTTTCTTTCCATGCTACTTACGTATTTTCTGGCTGTGAATTTATTTACTCACCTTTTGGGCTGAGCACAGAGAGGCCTTTCTTCATATGTTAGCCTTTCTGCAAGCATTGCAGTGGCAGATCTCCAGTCCTGGCATAATGTGAATATAGGATTGCCCAATATACAACCTTACAGATAGGACAGAAAACTTCAGTCCCAAACATATTCAGAGCTGCTAGAGATGAGGCATGTCTCTATCCAATATACTTGGTGCACATTTGCTCATACTTTATGTTGAAGCAACACAATTTTAAATAAATAATCTAGTTTTGCAAAACTAATAATTCTCTGATCTTTATTTTTTCACATAAACAAGATCAGCTTAATATATACTTTGCCCACTTACAAACTCTACATAATTTGACTTACAATATCAGCTTGTTCTTCCACAGTGCCATTTAACTTTATACAAGAACAAGATGGGTCTTTTCTTTGAAAGTCATAAGGAGAACTTTTAAATACTACATACACTAGAATATTGATCTTACTCAGCGTGCACATCAATTTCATTGTCAGAAACACTTTGACTCTTGGTTATGTTCATAGGGAGTGTTGTCCAGCTTCAATAATGTAGTATGCATTGTCCTTCGGATATTCCTAAAGCAGAATGTATGCTGTACATTTATATACAACAGTTGGTTCAAGCACAGACATTGCAGTGTCATGCTTTCATTCAAAACCAGGATGCCACTTCCCCCACCCCACCCCCATTACAATCACATATGGCATCTAATATGCAAGGTATTGCTTTGCAAAATGCAAATTTGTTGCAGACCGGCCTTCATGATGGTAATGGAATGGCGTTATATTGCACACACATTTTTATTGATTTATTCTTTTTTTAAAAAAGGTTTATCATAAATATACGGACCAGTATATGACATTGAAGAACAGGAAGCAAAATGGGAATAGTGCCCTTGCGTAAAGGTCAATCCGCTTGGCTGCTGATGGGATGACAGGCTTAGGAGGCGGAGGCTTCTTATTGTTCTTTGCCTGAGATTTCCCAAGCCCGTTGTTGACTTCAATGGGCTTCCCGTAACAATCATAGTTCGACAGTTCAAAATCTCTTGGCAAGCTTCCAACAATGCTAAAATCGTTGGATCTGAGGTCTGATTTTGAAGTACAAACCTTTTTACATCGAGTCTCCCCGACCTATTAAAAAAAAAGTTTCAGAAGTCAGGAGGTACTCAAACATTTCAGTAAGAAGGACTGGGCATTCTTAGGTAATATGTAAATCAAGCTTTAGAAGAGGTAGCCATGTTAGTTTGTGCTAGCATATCAGGCAAAAAAATAAAAAAATAAAAATAAAGATGACAAAAACATTGTGGCACCTTAAAGACTAACTGCTGTTTGAGGAAGTGGACTTGTCCACAAAAGCTCATATTAAAATAGAGCTGTTGGTCTTTATTTTTTAAAATTTTTATTTTGTTTTTCAATGAAAATCAAGTATATATTTTTGTGGATTGGCTGTAGCCTTAGACTTCTGAAATTATACATCAATGAGAATGTGTATTCCTTAGGATTATTCCATTTTCCCTTAACAATCAGATTCACAAATTAAGCCAGTGTGGCCCTTTCAGTGACCAATCATAAAACAAATTATGCTAAATACAAGATACATAGGTAAAGGTAAAGGTTCCCCTTGACAATCTGTCCAGTCGTGTCCGACTCTAGGCGGCGGTGCTCATGTCCGTTTCCAACCCATAGAGCTAGCGTTTGTCCGCAGACAATCCTCCATGGTCACGTGGCCAGCGTGACTAGACACGGAATGCCGTTTACCTTCCCACCGAGGTGGTACCTATTTATCTACTCGCATTTTTGCATTTTGCATGCTTTCGAACCGCTAGGTTGGCGGGAGCTGGGACAAGCGACGGGGGCTCACTCCGTCGCGTGGATTCGATCTTACGACTGCAGGTCTTCTGACCTTGCAGCACAGAGGCTTCAGCGGTTTAACCTGCAGCGCCACCACATCCCTTTCAAGATACATAGGTGATACGAATTATGTGCTAGTGAGATTAATTCCTTCAGCACTTGAGGGACTACCTCTGTAAAAGGTCCATGAATCTATTATCAGTTTAGCTGGGAGTATGTTCATAAGACTCTGCAGTGACTCCAATTGCTGCTCTTCTCTGTTACTTGCGTGCAAAGAAAATATGCCAATCTGCCACATTTTCACACCATTGTTTTAATGTAGGTTTGATTTTATGTTTTGTTCATTGGCTAAAATTGTGTTGCTTTGTTATGCACATGGCAGGCAAAAGGCAGGACATTCAGCCACTTCTAGCTGGCAATTAATGAGTCACCACCATGATTCATAAGAGGGCACATGCTGCTGATGTGCACAGGGAAAGTTTTCATGTTTTTTTTCCATTTTGGGGTGGTTTTTTTTTGTAGGGGTGCCGCTTTCATTTTTGTATTTTATTCTGTGTATCATTTATTTCTTCATTTTTCATGAAAGGGAAAGCCACTGTTGGGTTTTCTGGCACTCTGAAACCACCAAAGAACCCTTAAAAACTACTCCAAAAAAACAGAGGCAAGGCAACAGAAAGTCAGTCTTATCTAAAAGCAAGCAACAGTATATTAGAAAGAAAAATCAGCATTAGACCTATGCGGGAATGAATTAATATTATCACATTCAAAACCACAGTAGCTCTTCAGTGATACCACCCAGCACAATGGACTCTTTAAGCATGAGCAGCACTATAAAAAACAAAAACAAAAAAAGGTAGCAGCCAGGCAGCCTGGCACACAGAAACACAACTCACTAAAGCAACCAATGACAATACAACATCAAGAACAAGAAGAGAGAAATGCCCACAACCTAGCCCAGCAAATGTAACATCCCTCCCTTTAAAAACACAGCAAAATATACACTTTTAATAGAATATGCAGTTAATTAACCAATTAACTATTTTAAAAAATCAATCAAACAGGAAAAGCACCCCTACCTACCCACATGGGAAAAAGCAGCAAATTCTTAAAAAGCACACACAGTCCCCTCTCCTAAAAACCAAGAAATCAACCAAACAAATAAAGGCAAAAAATATATAATCAAAGCCGCCCCCAACCAAAAGTACAAGAATATGGGGAGATGTCTTTATAATACAGGAATATATATATATATATATATATTTAAAGGGGGGGGGAAATCCACCAAGAAATAAGGGAGCAAAAATCCAAAATATAATCCCAAGGAAGCATGCTGGCATCGATAAAAATGAGTCAAAGAAATGGGAGGTGAAGATCCCCCCAAAAATCAAGGCAAAAAAGGAAAGGATCCAAGATGGAGGTACAGGCAGGCAGAAATAAAAAAAGTGGAGGACATCAGGAACTTAATACTCAGGACTTCTACAAGGAATGACAGAAGCAAAGAGCACTGGGTTCCATGCCATTTTACACATTTAAAATTCCCACACACCCCAGGTGTTCTGATTGGCACAAGGCTATTGCATGGAAAACATCTGACAATTTGACAGACAAAGGACGACAAAAGGTTACATGAAAGAGGGAACAATAAAGAAAAATGAAAGTTTCCTATAGCCTTATTTCACAAACATCAATCATTCATATTTAAGAGGCTCTCTTCTGGCAGTTGCCAGAAGAACACAAATTACATGAAAGACAGCCTCTTTAAACATGAAAGGCCCATCCCTAGCTTTTGTGCACTGGCTTAGCATGAACTCAAGAACTCCAGTGGGGATCAGTTAACTATCAGCTAGAAGTAAATTAATATTATACCATTTACCTTCTGCATGCGTAACAAAGCAACAGGATTTCAGTCATTCAGTTTAACTGCTTTATTGTACCTCATTCCATTCTAAATTTGCATTTGTAAACTGTCATAGGTTAAAACTGATGGAAGACAGTATGTAAATACCATAAACAAGCACACACAAACACACAAAGAAACAAACAAACAGATATCTGTCTGGCTCAATAAAGATGCCATCCGTCACAGTCTTTATGCTGAACACAGCAAGCTTGTTTGTCCTAAATCATCATTACTGAACACCCAGAGTTCTGAAAGCATAAAGGTAATTAAAAGGCTATGCTAATAAAATCCCAAGTCCCTGCTCAACTGCCAATTATGCTTAACAATCAATGTTTGTAGGGCGGAAGTCAAAGATGTGCATTGTATGCATTTGCAGCATAACTTCATGAAGACAGATTGTACAAGTCAAGAAAGAAGACATAAAGAAACAATTGTGTGCATGGTTAGCAATGGCCAGAAATGTAAACCAGCGCTGATGAACATCAAAAGCAATGGCCCAGACATATTGGAGAAGACGGTTGCATACAGAGGAGTTCCATTTTCCAGACATCAATTCATCACATGCAAAGGCAATTATTCCTTTAACAAAGGCTTAGTTCAGTACATAAGGTGAATGGGAGTGGGTAATGTCTGTAACACTGCATGATGAAAACAGGATTTCTCAAATCCTGAAGGATTCGCCAAAGCTAGCAATATAATCTCTCTGGGAAATCTCTTTGTAGATACCTGTGTTCTCCACAACCCCCATTTTTAATCATTGTGCTATGCCTACTTCTAATAATATCTCACTACATTATCAGTAAACGATATGCTGCCCACCTTCTTGGTAAATTAATTACATGGCTAAAACAAGAAAACATCATAGCTGATGGACAGGCAGGTTTTAGAGCTTGAAGATCTACTATAGATCAGGGTCTTTCACTTCAGCATGTTGCTAAAAAGTGTGCCACACTTTTTAGAGGACAAGCCTGGTCAGCCCTGAGCCATATGTCCTCTATTTGAGTACAGGGGCGGGGGGGCTTCACCTTCTCCAACTTTATAGAACTGGTTCTGAAATGCAAGGTTCAGAGGGACATTGGTAACAGGGCCTCAATATAACAGTTGAGCATGAATTTACAGTTGGGCTTCAGCAGGGAAGCTTGGACTCCCTTCACACCTCATGAAGAACAAAATGAGTTTCTTCTGCAAAGAACTAAATATTTACTAAATAATGGGGTAACAAGGGCAGCAGATAAATTCACTGTCCCTGAATAATAAAAATCAGCTGGAAAGGGTATGTTTCAAAACAGGGTGATAGCTCACAGAAAGATTCTACATGCACACAGCAATGTATATGTAGAATCTTCAAGTTGCCTGTGGCACATCGCTCAGAGGGACATGCATGCTTGCTTCCTCCTCCACCACTCAGTGGCTGGATGACAGTATCCTCCAGTCCTCAGACCAGCTTTTATGAATCATCTATCTATAGCTGTCCAAATCAGATGTTTAAAAATGATCTTTATCTTTACATGCAAGTAAACCAATGTTATGTAGCTCCTCAACATTGCCACACATATGGTGGGTGTTTACATATTCATCATAATTGTGTTAAGAGAAGATGCCTTCCCATGTACAACTCTATATCACCTGGACTGTTCACCCAGCTGATGTGCTAGAGCGAGATCTACCATGGGTGGGGAACCTGGGCATCACAGAGGCACTTCATAATTTTGATTTAATATTTGGGAAGGAGACAAGTTCAAGCTTATCTTCCCCAGAGGTTGTGGACATTTCTGTTCCCTGTCAAGACATGGGCAATTCTTCATTTACAACTTTGATAGGATTCAGTTCTGTAAACCAAACCCCACTCAACTGCATAACTTACACACACAAACATGAACTCAAGCATCTATATCACACAATTTGGGGGTATTTTTGTAGTCAGACAGGACACTAGTCTTAAGCATTCTCAAAGATGCCTACTAAATGAAACAGACCTTAATAAGGATGTAAGAAGCATAAATAATGTGCTAAGCAGACTTCTCAGCACATTGTTTATTCATAGAACTCTTAACAACTTCACCCTCCTTCCAACACAGTTGCATGATAAAGAAAAGGTAGCCCAGAAGGCATATACCAAGACAATTCAGAAGAAGGTTGTTCCATGAAGGGGATTTCAGGCCTAGCAGGAAGACATCCATAATAAGGATCACTCTTTCTTTATCATGCAGAGTTGTGCATGTAAAAGCTTCCATGCAAAAAACAGAACCTTCTGTTATCAGGATTCCAGTTTGTGTGGAAGCCTCCACATGCATAGTTCTATAAATGAAAGCTTCCTCTCTATGGAGGTTTGCACTAAACACAGAGACACCCAAGGAAGCTTTACATAACATCTGGAAATTTGGAGGCAGCAATACACAAAGTGACTTCCTCCCCCCCGCCCCATATGTTAAGGTATGACTAAATTTGAATGCTCAAATATCTTGTGATAAACAGATGTACCTGAATTTAAAACATATTTTCAAATTCGTGAATTATTCTTTCATAAATCTTCAACATGCCCTTATGATTCTGCATGTTGCTTTATATTTAAAAGAATATGAAAACTGTGCCTCACCAGTGCTAGTAATTTGCTGTCATACGTACTTCACACAGAAACCAGACACAGGTATACTGTGCAGCTAGGAGCAGGGTAAATTTGACGAGACTACAAGAGTTACCCACATTTTAAACAAAGGAGTTTCCTTCATTGTTTAGCAGAGTAAGATATAACTATATTCTCAGATGTGTCTGATTTGAGCTATTAAACGTCTACAGAAACATATGAATGTGCTGAGATGCTTAATATGAATTTAACAGAGATGCTAACAATGCCACAAACAATCACTAGAGGGTGCAAGAGGGTAATGTGTTTCTCAGTAGGACTTGCTTAGCAAAAGACCAAGGCAACACTGGGAAGGCATCCAGCTAGGTGGGAAAGCTCAGAAGGGCAGAAGCTTGGGAAGTACCTAGTAAGTGATACAGACAAGATCAGATTCTGGGTGTAGATCAAACATGACTGAGAAGCATTGATAGCCAGGCTAAAGCAGGAGCACCAGTTCACAGCCTGAGTTGGGTGAGCTCTGCTGAGACCCCAAGAGATAACACAACTGCTTCAGGCTTCTCTTCATTGGCTCAAGTATTAAGGAGCACTGCAACACCTATCTGGAGATATTGCTGTAATTTCAGTCCTGATTTGAATATGATCTTAGGTAATACTGCAGAGAAGTGATCTAAGCCTTTATCTGACCTAGCAGAAACTGATTAATTTTTTACTGTTCAACGGCTCAGATTGTTGACAGTTAATGAAATACACGTTGTTGTTGTTACATGCCATCAAGTCACATGTGACAGTAGCAGCAACAACAGCATATATTTCCTTACCTGTCAAAAATACATGAGCTGGTAACAAAATAGTTTTACAGGAAAAATCTACTTATTGTTTCATTATACCAGAGCAGACCTATGAAAGCAGTCCTCCTGGGAAGATTATCACATGCTTTACATAACATCTGGAACATCATGATCATGGATAATATCCCTCAGTTTCCACTGTGTGCCATTTATAATTCTCTTTTTGTTCCCAAAGAGCCACCAATAACATCCCGCGCTCCCTCAAAAACCCATCAACAATGAAACCAAAAAAACAAACCTAACAACAACTCATACTTTCCACCCCAGTGTAACATGTCGGGCTAAAAAAATGCCAACAAAATCTGACCAAAAAAAAAAAAAATCTAAAGTAAGCAGAATTATATTTAGGCTTTTGAGCCTGTATTAGTGTTCATGTGGCTGTGAGCACCACACTGCTGTGGATGATACAAAGGTCACCAAAGCAAGAATACAAATGTAGAACATCTTCCAGCCACTGGGCAATACTGTTAATTTTGGCTGCAACTGGCTCACTTGGTGTGTAGACTAAATTTCATCCTAACCTCTCTGATATGGAGTTTACCACATTTCTGCATGCCTCTGTTCCCAGCCAAAAAGGAACCTCGTGTTTCAATGCAAGGCGATTGGGGGTGGGTGGGATGCTGGATGATGGCCAACCTTTGTCTAATAAAATTGGGATGGATGTTTGAATTGACACAATCGGAGAATTTGAAACCTGTACTTCTAACCTGAGTCTCCAGCCCCAATTCTGAAACTTTTAATAAAGCAAATCTGGCTGTGATTTTTGGAATTGGGGAGGGGGGCTTTCTGAACCATCCACAGCTCTGTGGTGCCCACAGCTGGAAGAAGACCTGTATGGGGTCAGAAGCTACCCTACGTTTGTGATTTTTACTGGTCTAATAAAGACATTGTCCATCCTTGCCTTCAGATTGTATCCAAGGAGCATCCTTTTTGGGGGGTTACATTTTACTTATATGACGCACTGACATACTGCGGTCCTTTATAGGCATTTTACTACACCAGGATATCTTTGAATGTGGCTGGGGATTGAGAATTGTCCCTAACCCAATTAAGTCAGTCCCATGAACATTAACATATAGTAAATTTTCACACAGATTGGAGGGATTTATTTGGTATTAAGTTAATCACATTGGTTAGTAATACTTGCACAATACACAGAAATGCACATTTGGTACTGTTTTAACCACCCCCCTTTTTTTAATGGACAAAATAAAATTCAGAACAAAAATTGCTCCAATAAATCTGAGTGCTTGTGTAATGTATTGGGGGAGGGGGGGGAGAACACTCCATCCCATTTTTCAGCAAAGCATGATGTTGAGAAGCAGAATTGATGATTGACAACTGATTGCTAATAGGTTGGCCTCATTCACAAGGAGGGAGAACTGGAATTCTTGTTAGGTTCAGGATTACAAGCTATGTAAATTTACCCCAAACTCTAATTCTAACCGCAGTCTGAACCATAATGCTACTACTAAACCGCGATGCATTGGAATTCTCATGGGTCACCAAATTTACTCAATTGAATTTTGACCGAGAGCCCCTGAATTCACTCAATACAAGTTTCCTTGTTTAAAAAGAAACCCTGATGAAAGACAGTTAAAGAGGAGCTCATATAATAGGGGTGTCTTGGGTTTCAGAATACAAAAAGAAAAAAGTCAGCTCTACACAGGCATTGGGATCACATAATTTAATGTCACACATGACAATGAGTTGTATGACATAAAGGAACAGATATTTCCTGAAGTCCATGGCTTTAGATATACTTGCTGGGATACATCGAGCTATAAAATTCATAGTAATTTATTTATCTATTCATATTATACAATGTATCTCTTCCTTTACACCCCTTCTTTATAATAATGATCCCAAATGGGGTTGTGATATACTAGTACACAACAAATAGAACTTGTAGAAATGTACAAGTATAATATCAAAACATCATATATCATCATCCCTTCACCACCCATGTTGTCTTAATAATCTTTGAACTGTAGAGCTGGAAGGGACCCTATGGATCATAAAGTCCAGCCCCTTTCAAGGAGGCACAGTGGGGAATCAAACTCCCAACCTCTGGCTCTGCAGTCAGATAGCTAAACCACTGGTAACATGGGAACTCCTGGTGTTCCAGGTTTAATGGCTCACAAATCACATCAGCCTCACTGACCATAAACAATAGTAAGGGATTATAGGTCTTGTAGTCCACAATATCTGCAGGATCAAGGATTCTTCACCCTTGCACAGATGTAAAACAAGATGACGGTGGGAAGGGAGCTTCCCCAATCCCTACATTATATTGCTTGTACGAAAGTGTGTTGTGTCTGGAATATAGGACCATTGTCAATAAAAGTTCTTAATATTTGGTACAAAGGACCATAACAGCAGAAATTCTTTTTCATCATTCTCTTTGCACCTGCTGTAGAGGGGCTTTGGAAAATGGCCTCCACTTACACTTACTTGTTTTAAAAATGTTTCACTGTGATACTGCCATAAAATACACATTCATTTTCTACTGTCTGTACCAGTCTCCCTAAGTACTATGTGCTTACACTGTCCTCACTAAGCTGATGCATTCTGGACTTGTTGGACTACAACTGCCATCATCCCCAACCAGTATGACCATGACCATGACCACTAGCAGTTGTAGTCCAACATACCTAAAGGGTATCAGATTGTGGAAGGTTGGTCTATGTAAAACCCTAAATAAGAGATGGGAAAAGTAACTTATGTAGAACTACGCATCCCAAAATCTTACAAGCCAATACTGCAGGGGATTCTGGGAACTATAGTCCCCAAAAAGTAACTTTCCCCATCTCTTTCCTCTCTCTGCCATTTGCTTAACAATGAAAACAAGGCTTTGCAACAAAACAAAGAAACAAAGACAAGAAAGGTACATACCTGTAAAGTGCTGATGTGCACAGGGGTCCCTGTGCCATTCACAGTATTCTTTTTTGCTGCATTTCCACCTTTTCCTTCTGCTTGCTCTGCCTTGGCAATCTTTGCCTTTTCAGCTTCAATTTGCTTTGGGTTGTTCAGCATGACTTGAACCACAGCATACTCAACCAGTGAAGCAAACCCAAAGAGGAGGCATGCAATCAGCCACACATCTAAGGCCTTCACGTAAGACACTTTGGGAAGTTCAGCAGCAAGGGTAGTACATTCTGATGCCAAGCTGAGCACTGAAAAGATACCTAAAAGCAGAGGGACAAGAATAATAGCACTAATGATTATTAAACAATGGAAAATGTTCTTTACTGCTAAGTTTTCCCGGTTTTGCTCCCCCTAAACCATTTCTGCTGCCAGATTCTAACTGATATTTCCTCAACTTGATCATGGACCACAGAAGTTTTGCCGGAGATGGAGATGAATGTACAGGGTGAATTATGGAATTGGCTATATACACAGATACATAATATTTAACATAAGCACACATAACAATTATAGCTGGAAATATCTTTATTGCTGCTGGCAGCTCGTAGTTATCATGGAAGATCACTTATTTATTAATAATCTTGGAACCCAAGGCAGATTGCTACCAATTTAGTGATCTGCACTGATTTTTACCATTTGTTAGTCACATTTTTAGATGTCACAGAAAGATGAAGTAATATGGTAATGGAATGGTTGACAGGTGACTATCTCTGTTTTGGTTCTCCTGTAGGCAATATAGATAATTTAGTTAATTTAGTTTCTATGTATTTTACTGATATTATTCATTACCAAATGTCTTAAACAGTCAATTGTTATAAACTGGATTGTTATTTTGTTATTTAAAAAAAATATGTTTATTTCTAAATAAACATAGTAGTCATGGAGCCTTCAGTAATCAGATATTGTCTAGCTTTCAGTGGGAAATAGCCTGGAGCTACATCCAGAATCCTTAAATATCTGGCATCTCATAGTCCATCATGACTGAAAACAAGCTTTGAAAATCTGAACTGACTTAAAGGAGTGTAGCTAAGCTTTCAATGCTTTGTTCAACAGGGTAGCAAAGGTCAAGGTGATGTCTTGCTGGTTTCCATTTGTCATGAAAAGTTCAGTCTCAAAATGATGAGAAAATGAAAAAGATCTTACAATACTTCCAAGGAAATTCATAATCTCACTAAAGAGAGCAGAAGACAGATCTCATCACATTGATGTTTTGCTTTGAAATAAAGTCACTTCCTCAGAACGAGCAAGGTGCATGCTTCCGACCATGTTGGAGTTTGGGATGAAGATAGTTGAAGAAGAGATGTTTAATCCAGAAGAGGACAACAGACAAAGAGCATAGGCTACCTATAGCTCAACAGCCTACAGCCACGTCAATGACCAGGGCCACTCTTGGTGCTCAGTCTGAGAAAGAGCTAGCCCTAACATTAGGAGAAGCAAGACAAGTGCCTCAGGCAGCAGAAAGTGGTAGGCAGCAGCAAGATGTTGAAAGACTTATCCATCATCTTCCTATCTTGTTGCTTTCAGATGTGACAGAGTTTGCTCTTTTGTCACTACTGCTGAAGCAAGATTCCACTTGGCAGGTGAGTTGACTTTTGTACATGGAATGAAAGGGGATGCCATCTTGCTCTTCACTTCAGGCAGCAAAATATCCTGGGCTGCTCCTGGACTAACAGAACTAAGCCTTATGTCATATCCTGCTGAATCTTCAGTAGCCACCCAGGATCCCATGAATTGAGGGGATAGTGCTTTTCAGCAGAAGGAAAACGGCTTACTTCCTTCTACCTGCAAGACCATTACCTGCTTTCTCTCACTGTTTTTGGAGACTCTGTGGCTAGTTTTAGTAAGCTGTTTGTTTGTGAGAGAGAGATACAAGTTATTTTACCGTTTTAAAGTACCATAGTCAGGATCAGAGGCACCACATGGAATTCTTGTGGCGCCGCAGATGCCTGCCCTGGATGGATGAGCCTCATCTTTAAAAAAACAAAAACAAAAACCCTTGGGTTCTGGCTGTAACTCAACTTCACTTTTTCCAGAATAAAATCCCAATAGGATTCTGGCCAATGGCTCCTCTCCAGCTAGTACTGGTAACTGGATTTAACCCCAAGGATCCATTATTCCACCTCCCCCCCCCCCCAATACTGAGATCCCTTCTAAATTTCTACTCACAGTTGCACTCATACCCGTCAGTGATGATTTAGTGAGCAGATGCCAGGAACAACCTGCTTATAGGATACAGATCTTGCCTTTTTAAAAGTAGAGACATGTATGGGACTGAAAAAGAAAAGATTGGGATGAGACGAGAGTGAAGAGCATGCCATGAGAGTGTAGTTGCCTTCAGTATCCAATGAAATATCTTGCTACTGATGCAACTCAAAAGGACAAGTTGCATACAGGGGGTTCTGACAGGATGTGAAAATATAGTTTACCCAGTGGCACTCTTGCAGCACTTGCATCAGGATTGATCCAAAATGACAGCCATGACAGCACGACAATTAGCAGTGTAGGAGCATAAACGCCCATCATGTAAAAGCCAACTTGTCTTCTTAAAGTGAAGATCACTTCTACACATGTGTAATAACCTTTGAAGAAATAAACATGCATAAGTACTTGTGTTTCTACAAACCCCTCACCTCAAATATAAATTCACAGGCACCATCTTAACTCAGAAGTAAGGTCCATTAAAATGAAGGGGTTAATTTTGAGTAGTTAGTTAGTTAGTTATGTGCCATCAAGTCAGAACCAACTTACAGTGACCCTAATAGGGTTTTCAAGGTAAGTGAGATATTTAAGGAGTGGCTTTACCAGATCCACTTCCCTAATGAGTTTCCATGGCTAAGTAGAGATTTGAACCCAGGCCTCATGAGTCCTGATGCATCACTCCATCCATTACACCACACTGGGTACCCAACTCTGAGTACACACGTACAGAATGGCATTGCTAACATCACCAAGAAACCTGTTGTACTTTAAGATTCTTCTCCATCTGGTATCCAAGAAAGTCATGTGGAACTTTTGAACCTGACCTAACTTGAGTTCAAATTTAGTTTGGAAGAATGAACAGGGAGTTTCCATATTCAGATGTTTCAGATGATGTATGGGCCCCCACAGTCTGGCAGCAGCTTGGAGGGCCTTGAAGTATTATTACAAAAACAGCAGTATTGGCAACCCACGACATACTAGTAAGGGCACCATTACATTACAGCAGTGGTAAGGGCAGTTCTATTTGCATAGTATGAATTAACTTTACATCATCTTGGTAAGTATATATACAAAAATATAAAAGTTGTGCTATAACCAATGTGGCAATGCAGCACATTCTACTTTCTGTGTAATAGAAATCTTTGTAATTATCTTTAACTGTGTGATTGAATAAAAATGAGTTACTCTTGATTTTTAAAATAAAAGAATAGAATAAAATAAAATAAAAAGTGATTTTAATTACAATGACTCTGCTCTCCAGGAGGCAATTCAAGATTTAGGGTCACATAAGATTTGCTGAAAACAGGATTCATTCTGTCACTGGATTTGGAAATCACATGATCATAATAATCAACCACCCTCATAAATGATGTTCAAAATTTTAGAGTAAAATACTTTAAATAGTTGGTGGCTAGTGTGAAAAAGGACCAATACAAAATGCAACCCATTAAAAATGGGGGAGGGAGGTGTACAAATAATGTCCTCAAGACAATCACGTTCTAGTTATTTGATCCTCCTCTTTCATGATCTTGAGCTAGTGGAATGCTTTCTATGCCATTTATAAATGGACTCCACAGATTGTCAAATTCTTATTTCATTTTCCATACTATTTATGACTTTTATGTGTTCAGCTGTTTGTGTTGGGTCAGAAATTCACTTGTGCTCTGACTAAAAGCCTTATATTATCTTTCAAATGCAAAGCATAGCATTCTTAGTCACAACATAAAGCACGTATGTTTTACATTAAGGGAGGCCAACCATTTTTTTAAATGTTCAGAATAACAATTTTCTCTCATAAAAATAGTGAAAAGAGAAAACAATACACTATCCCAAACTTCCTTCTGCTTGTACAGACTTTCTACAAGCTTTCTCTTACATATTTTCACCGATTTAGTCGCCATCTTGATCCTAATTCTGTTAGACTAAAAAAAGGAAAAATATGCATCCCTGTGGTTACATTCACCAAGATATGCCCAGAATTTTGGTTCTACACAATTACAATTTGATCCATGGTCCAGTCATGACAAAGAGATCATGGAACGTCCTTCCTCCAGAGGTGCAACTGTCCCATTCAACTCTTTCTTTCCATTGCTAAATGAAAACATACCTCTTTACAGAGGTGTTCAGGGAATCAGTAGGCAATTGAGATGAGGAAGGGTTTTTTTTTTTATAGATATATAGGTTTAAAATCATGTTTTAAAAGATTTGTACATTATAGTTTTCAAATTTTAATTGGTAGGTTTTTAATTGTAATTACAAATATTTTTCTGCAGCACCTTGGGTCCCCACTGCAAGATAAAAATTAAATAAAAAATTAAGAACAGGATAAAAATAAATAAATAAATCATGCTAAAAGATGCTATAAAACCTACCAAAGTGCAACAAAGAGAGAATTGGTGACTTTGAATTACCAAAGCAAGCAAAGTTTAGTAACAAATGAAGTAAATCATGCATTTGGTTTCTGATTCCAAAAAATAATAATAAAGAAATAAATAAGTAAAATCCTTTTTAACAGGTATTAAAGACCTAGCTGTATTAAGTGATTAATATAAATACATTCACATTTAAATATATAAATAATATTGTATGACTTGCTCCTGCAATCTGAAGAACATAAGGTATTTCCACCCCCAAAACAGGATATCAGTTTCTTCACCTTGCTACAGTGTACTTGCACAGAAGCTATTAGCTGATTATAAATCTCCACAATTAACTAATGAATTGGTGAATGACATACTCCAGTGAGTGTGAGTCATTCAACTAGTCTGCCCCACAAACCGCTGTGAGGGAGGGATGATTACTTCTCCTTTTTACATGGCCTGTCACAATCTCTAGATGCTGACTATGAATGGTATCAGCCTCTGTAGTGCAATAGGTTAATGCTCTAGTATTTGTCAAAGCCAGAAATATCTGCAGCTAATCTGCATAAAAAAGATATAACAAATTAGGTTTAGAAAGCTTTTACTGTAGTAGCAACAGAAGAGGAAATGAATCTATTCATTTGTTCACTTAATGAGCACTTATCACTTAGTAAGTCTTGTATGCACTGAAATTGAGAGTAATCTAAAGAGTTAGTCAGTGCTTCTATTCAGGCTCATCTTCCAGAAAAAGAACTCTTGCTGATATAGACTGTAGGTGCATGTCTGTGACAAATCAGTCAGTATGGAGACAAATAATGTGGCATACTGTACCACGTTTATTCAAATATGGCATCTCCCTGGCATGTAACTGCAAGCCCTGTGTGCTACAAAGGCAGATATTGGTCTGAGACATTATTTACTCAAATAAATGGGATAACCCACCCTGGGATAACCACCCACCCTGTTCATCAGCAATGTTCTTCCCGTGGGCAGAACAAAGAGCTTGTGGTGGTGACAAATATATAATTTTATTTTGTTGCAGCAATTTATATACACAATGTTTCTTTATCTGTGAGACACAAAGAATCTTATGGTGAAAACAGCAATATACAATAGAGACTACAAAACTGTATAATATAAAATACAGCACCAGTGGAGTGGCAATCAAACAAGAACAACTCATCAAAGAAAAACAAGAATATACGTAAGCGCTGCACTGATATATTCACATACTAACAGCCTGCAAAGTCATGACGAGCACAAGACTCAATGCCTAACTAGCCAAATGTCTTCTGAGCTCCAAATAGACGAAAATTCTAAAGCCCCTGGTAGAGAACTGGGCAGGATAGTTCATGAAGGTGGTCCTGCAGTCACAAAGGCCCTGCTCATGGGAGACACCTGCTTCATTTCACCTCTCCTTTGCTGGTTTTTCTTTTGATACATATTTCAGCTCTGTCAAGGTGTTGGTGCTTGTTTCATGCTCCCTGAATGTTTATCCCTGTCTTTCTTACATGTTAATTTTTAAATAAAATATTGTTGATTGTTTTTTAAAAGTGTACTGTGAGGTGCTTGAGTGTTTCTTTAGATGAGAGAGGGGGGGTTATTACTCTTCCTAATCAACTAACTAACCAGCCAACCAATCTTGTATATAAAGACTGGACCAGTTCCAGTGGAAGCACAGAACATGCCAGCCATCATGCAATTTGAGATATGAATGGACATCCTACATGTATTACCCAGTATAAAAAAACAAAAACATTCCAGTTCTACTTATATGGAACGGCTGCAAAAAACATGAAACCCAAATTATTGCTCCACGCTGAGTTGTTAGAGTATTCATCTTTCTCGTCAGTTTATGATTCATGTGATTAGATAATCATTAATTTGACCTAGCATCTCTCTCAGAATAATCAAGCAAATAAAATAATAATGGGATGTGACTAATGGCCACCAACTATACAGTATACAACAGGTATGGGCAAATCTGGCAGGTCAAGAGGCCAAATCTTCTGCTCCATATGGGGCCACATGGACACCCAAAATACTAAAAAGGAAAAGAACTAAACTAGAAGTAGCCATTAAGTTCAATTCTGGTTTAAAAAATGTGTTAAATATGCAACAAAGGGCCCCTTCCACCTGCTTAAAAAGCAAAATACTCAAAGCTTCCAAGAGCAGCAATATGTTGTTTGTTGCTGGGGGCAGGGGAGTATTTGGTAGCGGTGTCTGCAGCTGCAAAATCATCCTTAGGAGACTATTTGGAGATGACAAGGCCACCCTTTGCCTGTCCCTGCTATAGATGAATGGAGCCTTACTGTGTAGCTGAATTCATACTGAATTAATGAAACTACATACCAGTTCCTTGGTAGTATTTGGTACAGTTGCCATATTCAATATCTTCTTTTTTGATGTCAAACTGGGGCAAAGCTATTTTCTCTAGTTGAACAGGATCACCAGATTGCCAGATAAATCGTAAATCATCAGTAGTGTAACCAACTAAAAGAGAGAGAGAGAGAGAAATAACAAATGCAGTAATCAAATATAGATTTTTGCCTTATACTTTTTATCTCAGAATGTGGCATCTTAATTCATAATGTGTGTTCATCATGCCCATCATATCTTACCATATCTCCAAAACATCTGTACTGACCTCATATGTTCCAGGCAAAGTTCAAAGCCCCAAATGGCCTTGGACCACATTATTGGAAGAACCACGTTTTCTCACAAAAACCTGTTCACTTGTTAAAGTCTGTCCTCTGAAGCCTTGCTCCAGGTGCCTCCTTCAGAGCATTACCTTTTGTTGCCTGAAGCCAAGGAGAAGGTGGCGTCCCTCTTCCAATTCTATGTGCAGATATGTATGTACAAGACTAATAGCTGAATAAGATACTTGGTACAGGAATGAAGCCTAAGTACAGAGAGTGCAGGAGGATACATAGCTCTGTATTGAACATAGTTGAATGGCCTGGAGCCTGCTGCGAGATGACTGAGTGGTGGGAGAGGAGATGGGCCACCCCCAGCAGCTGTTGCCTGAGGTAATTGCCTCACTCTGCATAATGAAAGGGGATAGCCATGTTTTGGAAATGGGTCTCCCTATATTTTTTCCTACTAAAGAGCCCTTCCCATAGAACATCTTCAAGGATGTCCACCAGGTGTTTTCACTGATTTATTTTGCATGACATGCAATAGTTATTTTATTTATCAAGAATTTATCAGGGTGTAATTCTAATTTCTAGCATTGGGAAGTTATGAAATAGATTATAACTAGAGATTGAGGTATTTGTATACAAATACGAATATCCCAGCGCAGTTACCCCCGGGGCCAGACCATCCACTCACGTGTCCTGCTGTGGTGCCAATCCCACTCATCCTTCCAATCATGCCCGGAGTGCCACTCTCTTCCAGGTCAGCTGGCCACTCCAGGCAGGGGGCGGGAGGAGAGGTCTCCCTGCACGGCTGCTGAGTGGCCAGCCGAGCAGGAACAGAGTGGTGCTCCGGGTGCAATTGGAAGGATGAGTGGGACCAGTGCTGCAGCAGGACCCATGAGTGGACGTTCCAGTCCCGGGGCCTGGACCTTCATTAAGCCCAGCTGCATGGGGACTTAATGCTCCCATCTCTAATTATAACCACTGTGTATGGGAGATGAAGCTTACATTTCCCAACACCTCCGGTTGGAGGTTAAAAAAGGATGGCAAAGTGTTCATTGGTATAGCAGTCTTTCCCATTTTTAAAACCAGCGTGATGGTCCCAATCTGGATTAGGGTCTTGTATGCTAACTTGCAAAGATATAGAAAGAAGAAGGGAAACTGCATGCTATATGTTTAGAATAATGTTTAGTTTGATCCTTAGAATAACTATGCCACAAATAATTATCATTGTAACAGAGAAACATTTAAAAGACAGGCTTCTAGAAATAATTTTACGAAGAAATGTTAATAATCCACATTAAACAGTACAATGTAGCACATGTTCTGGTTCAATTTCTGTCTGCAACAAAAAAAGAGAAATATTTATATCCATGATCTAATTTACATACAGCTCTCCAACTGCATCTTGCAACGCTGTGTATCCATAGGAAATAAGGTCAAGTCCAACGGGCATGACAGCGTAATGGATAATCTGGAAATATAAACCAAAGTTTATAAGCAAGATTCATTTTCCCAGTGCTTTCTTGTTAATTGATGTAGTACCTCAGTATATACCATGTTCATATGAAGACAGATTCATAATAGGCATCTAGTGCAGTTTGATCACAACATTATGAAGTACAGAAAACATATATGTGTGTGTGTTTTCTGTGCCTCATAATGTTGTGATCAAATGTCACTAGTTGCCTATGCATATATTCCTACAGAAGTTTGGAGCATTGTTTTTCCAAATACATATCCAGAATGTGTGACACATAGGGACAGACAAATCTGTTCAATTAGCATTTCCCCCCTTTTCCAATTTTACGTTCTTTTCATCCTCTTGTGCACCACTCTGAGGATATTTGAAAAGTCAGCACAAAAATCCATACATATTTGTATGCATAGTCTTCCTGATTTTTGCATTTTTGTACACGGTGTTGTTTGATAGACTTTTTTTTTTGCAAGCCATCTTCCCAAATACAACCCATGTTTATAGATAATTTTTGCAGATATATGACTTTCCTATGCATTTTTCTGTAATATATGTGCATTCATAAACAAAGTGGTGTCTAGAGAATGGCATAAAAAATTAGGAATGGTGCAAATATTAATGTGTAACTGTATTCAAAGCAAGTATTTCGAAGGCAAGTTTTCATTAAAATGCACACTGACCAAAGCAACTCCCCAGATTCCTAGCTGGATACCACTTAGTCCTTGTCTTCCAAAGTAAAGTGAAACTTCATGCTACACTTAAGACTTTCCTTGCAGCTAAAGGTTGCCCTTTCACTCTAAATAAGCATTCACAGGCCTAATCCAGATTGTGACCAGTACATGCAGATGGGAGAAAGTTTTACCTGCATTTCCATCTGTTTTTCATAAATAAATAAATGGACACCATGTACAAACAAATTAAAACCTCCAATGGGATTTTCTCTTTGGAAAATTTCATTGGCACAGAGATTTTTAGATTTAAAAAGCCGGTTGAAAAAATATCCTAAATCTCTCCCAGTCATTCACATTTGTCCTGACCTAGTTAACAGATCTGTGTGCTAACTTTAAAGTAAAAAAATGATCTGTATTCATAGGCAATGTGTTCAGCATGTAGGCTGATCATTTTTAGAAAGGTGTCCCCTTATTCTAAAGACATCAGTTTGTCATAGCACATGATTTTTGTCAATCAGGTATCATGCATTTAGTGTGCTATGCTTTGTGGCCAGGTAACCACAGAATTACAGTCCTAAGTCTGATGGTTAAAACCTGTGTCTTTCAAGAAGTCACATTAAGGGACAGAAAAGATTTTACTGGCTGGGAATATGTATTCCCTTTAATATAAAATTTGACTGTAATTTAACCAAGTGGTTATTTTTATCTATGAAGTCATTAGGAAGTTTACAATTCAAAGTAAAAAAAATACCTCATGCTAACTAGGACATCTCCATCACGGAATATAAACAGAAGGATATTTTCTTGCGTGACATCATGAAAATTGGCATTCTTTTCATTTGCAAAGAATAGATCTGGTTTCCACAAGCATTTAAACATGGTGGGATCCACTGTTAATGATTCGGATCCTTTCCAGTCCGTCGGCAGTTTAAGTCTTGGATCATTCCACTTTTGTCTCAGGAAGATGTTAACTCTATAATCCTGTTTGAAACATGTTATTAATGGACATTAGCCTGGTAGAGAACCAACAACATGCAAAGCCGAGCCTATGAACTGCATTTCAACACTTTCAAAATGACACTTCACTAAACCATTTGCAGCAGCAGCAGCAACAGTAATCATTTCCCAGAATAATTGAAATACATGGCCTTCTCCTCCACATCTTGAGAAATACAACAAGGTTTTAGTTATAGTTAAATGCTTTGGTGGAGCACAAACAGAAGAGGCAAGCATTGGGTAACTACTCTAAAGCACACAATCATAAATTATAGCCACAGCAATAATCAAAGAGTTCAAAAGAATAAATACAAACAAGGCATGGGCAAGGTAAGTATAGTAGTATTTAGACTGAGAAAGAAGGAATACAAACAATATGTGAGCAGGGTTGACCTAACCCTATATACACAGACTAACAGAATTCCAGGTATAGCTCCATTCTGAGTTCTTCTTCAAAGACAGCCCAGCTTTATGTGAAAACATAACCACCCTATGACAGATTACAGTATCTGCAAAGATGCAGTGTTATTTCCCAAGTCTAATTAAAGGCTAAAAAGAAGTATTCATGAAACATCTGTGTGCATTCACTGCCATTTAAACCACTACTGGTAGTATATCTGGAGTCCTGTATAATTGTTGCATTCACCTTGCCCATGTACTATATAGCCATGTATTTTGGCTATATACTGCTTTATATATCACACCCACACTGTTTGCATTTATTCCTTTGTAATTTGTGATTATTATATTTGCTTTCAATTGAGAATTTTTAGGTTGTCTCCTCTGCAGCACTTTTTGAGACTAAAAGTTTTAGTAGGGATTTGGCCATAGGAGTTAGCAGTCAAACACATAAATACACACAAATACATAGAGAGAAAAGAGGAAGGAAACTTCAGTTACTAAAGCCTGCTCTACTTTAGCCACATAAAAGAGGAATAAGGAAAGCAATGCAGTATATTAATCAAGAAGGCTAGTAATTCAGGAGAAAATCATGCTTATTATCTTACTAGAAAGGAGAGAAGGGTGGGGCATGTAAATATGAAAAAAACAAGGCTGAGTCAGATAACCAGATCCATGTGAGATAAAACTTAGCATCCTCTGACAAATATATTCTATTTGTCGCTTCCCACAGATGGACCTATGACTCTTCCTAACCACTGGTGTTTCTGTTCATAAGGGGTGGTATTTTTTTAAGCTCCAGAATTTGATTTTTAAAATGCATTCAAACTTGTTTAAAAGTAAACTACTACTGGAAGGGTAAAATTGGGTGGGGATGTAAATAATGAATAAGAGTAAGACAACAATCCATTCGAGGGAGGCCTTCTCCATCCCAGTTTCAGAAGGGGAAATGGGGTAGGGGTGGTCAGCCAGAATTTGGGAAATCTAGATTCAAGTCCCCATTCAGCCATGAAGCTCACTGGATGAACTTGGTTCAATCACATTCTCTCAATCTGAACTACCTCAGAGGGCTGTTGCGAGGACAAATTGGAGACAGCTAGAGATGGGCACAAACCTTGGTTCAGAAGTTCGTGCCTGTTCATATGCATGGCACCACATGTTCCACTCCCCTACCTCCCCAGCCAATGATCCACTCACAAGTTGGAGCAAGCTCCTCTCCTCCTCCTCCTCAGCTGTTCAACCAGCAGGAGCATGGGTTTGCCTGTTCTGCCTCCTTGTCTAAGTAGGTGATCAGCCAAAGAGGTAGGGCAGAGAAGCCCATGCTCCTGCTGGAGACTGGCTGAATAGCCAAATAGGAGGAGGGGAGGAGCTCATAACAGCTAGTGAGTGAGGGATCCAGCCAGGGCGGTGGGGGAAAGGAATACCCAGCACCTTTGGTGCCACGCATATGAACAGGCACAACCTCCAAACTGAGGTTCGTGTCCATCTCTAGAGATAGCCATACACACCACCTTGATTTCATCAGAGGGAAATATAAATAATAATAAATGTTAAATCCTTCTCAGCCAATGACATTTCTTCTCTTCTGGAATGGAGCCAATACTGGACAAAAAGATCAATGGAGATAATAAACTATTGTCATACAGCATAAACAATTGTTTCAAGAATGGGGTTTCCGAGCCATATGATGACCTACTAATTTTCAAAATGTTACTTTTATTGAAAAAATAACATGTTTTTATTTAAATTTTGCTATAGAATAAAGGAAAAAATACATAATAACAATATTTAATTGGCACACAGACAAGAATATGATGACAGTGCTACAGAGATCCTTTTGAGTTCTAGTTGCATCTAAATCTTCTTCACAGTTGCAGAAGGAATAGTAAATGGAGCATTACTAAAATGTTCAGAGGGGACTTCGGTTTAACAGAACAGAATGGAGCTGCCTACAGCAATGTGGTTGGTGATAAAGAGTTCTTAAAATAAGGGAAGGTAATTACAAGGGGAGTGGATCCCAATATGAATTTTATACCTGTAATATCTATGAATATATACAAAAATATATATGCAAAGAGATAGAAAAATCAGTTTAAAGAGTATTCTGGTGTGCAGGACAGAATGATTAATTTAGGGAAAGCAAACCAACAGAGATGCAGCTTGAATTCTGTGACTATACAAAAAAAAAGAAAGTGATGTTTTTTAAGGGTTCATTATGACCACTGAAAAAGCTTCAAATGCCTTTTTGAGCAATCAGCCACTAGGCACTCAAAATGCCAAACCCTGCTGCCACCTTCCCAAGCAAAAAGAGAGCTATGTTTGAGGGGTGAGGTTCAAGGCAAAGAATCTTGCGATGTGCACTGTGCACCACAGGTACCTGAAGTACTCAGATTCATCCACAAAGCCAAATTCTTCATTATCCCAATGCTTCTTGTATTTCAATTTGTCTCCCCCGATGGGTCAATAGTCATGCCCAACCCCCAGCAATAACAACAAAAACTCTCTAAACATGTGCAACATAGGGCTTGTTGTTGTTGTTTAGTCGTTTAGTCATGTCCAACTCTTCGTGACCCCATGGACCAGAGCACGCCAGGCCCTCCTGTCTTCCACTGCCTCCTGGAGTTGGGTCAAATTCATATTGGTAGCTTCGATGACACTGTCCAACCATCTCGTCCTCTGTCGTCCCCTTCTCCTCTTGCCTTCACACTTTCCTAACATCAGGGTCTTTTCCAGGCAGTCTTCTCTTCTCATGAGATGGCCAAAGTATTGGAGCCTCAGCTTCAGGATCTGTCCTTCCAGTGAGCACTTACTTTATAGGGCTTACTTTATACTAACACCTAACTGGAGGCAAGTGAGGGATACAGCCATGAAGTGTGCTGGTATGAGAAAGATACAGCAAGTGAGTATATTCATTTTACACTTTTTTGCATTCATTGAATGCATGAGGAGTTGTTTGGCCACCTCTCTTTCTTTTTTCTGTAATCATATACTGGTTCATTCAGTTCACCTTCAAGACTCACTGCTATGGGGAAATTAATTATTATTAGAGGCAGCGAGTTTATCTCCCTTAAAAGATGAACAAATATCCTTATAAGGGTAGTGGATTCATTTTTGAAGTATACAAATATACCTGACGTTTTCTATTTCTGGAACACAAACCGTAGAGTAATTTTAACTCTCACTGAAGCTCAGTTTAGGAGTGGGAGTAAGGTAAAGCTGAACCCTACCAGTTTCAGGACCAAGACACCCCCATGGCTCTAGTATGCCAGTGTAAACTCTCAACAGTCATAAGAGAATGAACCATCAGCAATTGATTTTTGGACATTAAAGGCTCCCTCCTCGCCCCCAAAAAACCCAGAAAAAGTTTCCCCAAATTGAAAGGGATATCTAGGGAGCCTCAGAATCTGAGGGAGATAAAAAGGGAGATAAAAAGTGCCAGCAAGATTCCAACCAGAAAATCATCTAAAAGGTGACTTTTAAATGCTTTGAATGAATGAATGAATGAATGAATGAATAGTTCATTATTATCTTTTTGTCATTTTCTTTAACAACTGTTGACTCCATTCCAGCGTGTCCAACATTGGCAGCATTATAACTTTGATTGAAGCCTTTGTTTTATTAAATTAATACTTATTAAATTAATAAGAAATGTCTTACCATAGTGGTCTCCTGTATTGATCCAAAACTGTTGATGAAAATATTGACTGCTACATCAACTGGGATTCCTAAAATATACATAGAAAAACGAATATCAGACTCAAAGCTGTCAAGAAATCCCATTTCCACTTTTCCCCATCTTCTGATACCAAAAATGAATGAATATATTTCCCTTTTTAGACCTGTAGAGTGAGAAGGAAGGAAGGAAAGGCAGAAATGATGAAAGGTTTACAACTATATTTCAAGCTGCAACTGAATAAGGGCAACAATCACAGGAGAAATTAGCTCATTTAAACATCTAATGGAAGCAGGAGGTCAGCTTTTTCACATTTTTTTTTGCTCCTTGGCATGCATGGTATATTAATTTGTATAAAGGTCAGAAAAATTTAAGTTTTTTTCATTATTCCCTGGATTTTTTTTTTTTCAACCCCAAAGCAGCCACACAGAGGACTTCAGTTTTATCTGGAAAGTGGCAATTGCAGGTTTTCACTCTGAATCTCCCTCTTGCTTCAACTGCTATTATTAGCCCTGCTGGGGAAAATGTAGGGATTCTACAGGCACAATACAGTTACCTGCCTTTTTCACCCAGATAGTCTAATAATAGCTCCGGAGGAGCAGTCATTTGATTAGGATAATCACACAGGGAAAAGGTTATAACATCTTCTGTCCAGTGTTGCTGCCCTGTTCATAACTGCATTCCCATTGCCACACAATTGTTATGAATGGGTTTTAAAAAATAAAATACAGATTGCCCCCATCACATCTCTTTTGGTACTAGCATGAGACTTCACGGAGAATGCTTCAATTATTATGCATTAGATACAGAAAGTTCCAAAAAGCAAAGCAGAACCCATGCCCCATCTGTTTCCCCTTATGTGTGGACACCGGACGTGAAAGAGAAGAATAACCATTTGGTAAGAACTTCAGTGAAATCTGAATTCAGCTTCTTTACCTGACCCTTGTATTAATACCATATTTTCTGGTTTTGTGGTCCCTATGAAGATGGGGGTAATCTCTTTGGATCCTAGGTGGCCAAAATGATCCAACGTTTATATCATGCATGGATAATGCGTGGACCAGGGGCTGCAGGCAGCATCCTGTGTTCATTTTGTCCCCTCCCCTACATTCCTGCTGCTGGAAAAAGTACTACTGCACTGCTGTTTTTCTTCACACTACCAAACTGGTGTATTGTGCCTTTTGATTAGTTGTTCCCAGCCTTCCCTGTATATAGTGCTTATACCTCTTGGTTCATGCCATTCATTAAATGTTCCATGTCACAAAAACTCCATGATGGCTGAATACATAAGCGTATCAGATAACAAACACTTTAATAAAAGAGGATTTGTTGATGAACATGTCAGTAAAAACAAAACACTCCAGTACAAGTTTCAGTACAACGTCTGAGGAAGTAGACTTGTCCATTAAAGCTCACATTAAAATATAGCGGTTAGTCTTCCAGGTATCACAACATTTTTTAATTCTTTATTTTTTATTTTACTTTTGCTTTTGCCTGAAATGCAACAAACTAACACAACTATCTCTTCTAAAAGTATAATTCACATTTGCTTAAAGGTGAGTTTCCTGAATGCTGCAACATACTATACATTATACTTCCTGGCAATTTTGAGAGTTTTGATGGCCATATAACTTGAGTTATTGGGATTTTTTAAGGTGAAACAATGCAAGATTCTGAATGAGGTAGTACTGCAACACAGGAGAGGGAAAGGTTTTTAGTCATCAGAAATGGTATGGACTGAATATGCTACTACAGGGCATTCGTTTCCAGAAAAGGAGATTCCTGATTATATGATAATCTAACTTTGAAAATGTAACTTTATGATTTAAGCTTCTGTTGGGTAACCAAGCTAAAATTAAAAGAATCAATTATTATCCTGTTTATAATTATTGTTGTTGTTATTTCATTAAAATATTATTAAAAGTATATGTCAAGCACTATCCTGCCCACCAGGGCTCCCAAAGCAATGTACAATAAAAGAGATAATGGTATTCCTTAAAAATGGATCAAAAACAATTTCAAAAGCTAGTTTTAAAACCTTAGGTTCCCACAGAAGAATACAATTTTGGCTCCTGCCAGAAGTTTAACAACGATGGAGGCAGGTTAATCTCCCTTAGGAGTTCCACAACTGAGTTGTTTCTACAGAGAAAACCTCACCTCTGGCTATACTGAGGTTTGGAATCTGATCTAGTCTCACTTTCAGCAAATGTCTAACTGGTTCACAGGATTAAGCAAACAGAATTGGCTATTGGTACTAATTTATGGACTCTTAAGTAATTACAAAATAAACTAGTCTTGTTATACATTAACCTACCTTTGAAATTTGGTCTTATCCTGGGATCGTAGCTAACTAGAAGTCTATTCAAGATGTTGCTGGTGGAATTCACTGGTACTCTTGCAAGGTCTTCAGCTGATTGTTGTCTGTTAAAAGCAAACAATACGGGTTATTTTAGCTAGAATTAAACAATGGATCTATTATACTTGATTCAAATTTTGAATAGCTTATAACAAGATTTTCAGTGCATTTGTAATTTATGAATAAATATGAATCACTTTAAAAACCCATGAATCTGACATGCAAAGCTAAAAAGAAAAATGGTTCTTATTTTATATAGATCTGTTTATCTTTTTTATCTATCCATATATCTATTTGCTTATCTACTTACCTATCTATACACACAGACACAGACACACAAACACATCTAAACAGACAGTTTATTTGCACTGCAACTTTCCCTCTAAGCCACATGGCCATGCAGTGCTACATCAGGGCTCCTCAGCTGAGCCAGTGCTGCCACACATTTGCTTCCAGTTGCAGTCGGAACCCAGTGTACACAAGGCAGGGCCCCCACCCTGCACTACTGGAAAATTAGAGGGAACGTTGCTGCTAACAGAAACCAATAATGTAAAAACGCAAAATTCCCATAGCTCATTCATCCTTGACAATGAATATGAAATGGGTTCTGCTGAGCTGTGCAGAGCGGTTATGGTTCTTTGCCTTCAGAATGGACACTTCAAACATGTGCCCAACTTATTTCCTTTTTACCTTCAAAGCCCATCTATTTACACACCACAAAAGACGTATATGTTCCAGGGAATGTCAGGTGCATATGTCACAGCAAATAAAAAGTTGACTGTCTTCATTATATGAAAACTAGATGAAGAACCATGTAGGCAGTCCTTTCACTGGTGACTGCAAACATACACTGAGAAAATTATACCTCTCCTCCCAAAAAAATAATTGCATGATCTAGCCCTTATCCATGGAGCCCAAGATATAACCATAATTTACTATGTCAAGAATGAAGGACCTCTTTCAGCCCAATGTTCATGTTCTACTTCAGAGAAATTCCCAGGGGGGACATTACAGTGGTAGCCAGGGTCAGAGGCAAAAGTGTGGAATCAACACACTAACATCTTTATAGCATTCAATTTGTACAATGGCAATAATAGGGGGAAAGCCTGCACAAACATTGCAAAACCATTAAACTATGTTGTCATGGGGAACAAGGCACGGCCATCTGGGGAACTACTTAAGTCTAGATTTCAGCTGCAATATGTATGCCAGATCTGGCCCCATGGCCTCAGATTCCCCACTACTACTTTGAAAAATAGCAATCTGTGAGACTAGATTTCAGGAAGACTTGATTCAGCACTACTTGGGCCTTTGTTTGTGCCAGGTGTACTTATTGACTGCCCAAACACAGGAAGGGAAAGAACAACATATTGCAAATAGTGATATCAGCTGTAATCCATTATTTCAGGAAGTAATGAAGGCATAACAAAGCTGTTAGTTAAAGTTGTCTATATATTTCATAGGTAAAAGGTAAAGGTTCCCCTTGACAATTTGTCCAGTCATGTCCGACTCTAGGGCACGGTGCTCATCCCCGTTTCCAAGCCATAGAGCCAGCGTTTGTCCAAAGACAGTTTCCGTGGTCACGTGGCCAGTGCGACTTAGACACGGAATGCTGTTACGTTCCCACCGAGGTGGTCCCTATTTATCTACTCGCATTTGCATGCTTTCGAACCACTAGGTTGGTGGGAGCTGGGACAAGCGACGTCACATGGATTCGATCTTACAGCTGCAGATCTATAGACCTTACAGCACAGAGGCTTCTGCCGTTTAACCCGCAGCGCCACCACGTCCCTATATTTCATAGAGAAGAAGTAATATTTACTTGTCACTTTTGTTACTTATAGGGGACGTGGTGGCGCCGCGGGTTAAACCGCAGAAGCCTCTGTGCTGCAGGGTCAGAAGACCAGCAGTCATAAGATCGAATCCACGCGACGGAGTGAGCTCCCGTCGCTTGTCCCAGCTCCTGCCAACCTAGCTGTTTGAAAGCATGCAAATGCAAGTAGATAAATAGGTACCACCAGGGTGGGAAGGTAACGGCGTTCAGTGTCTAGTCGCGCTGGCCACGTGACCACGGAAACTGTCTACAGACTGCAGATTCTGTAGGGAGGCTGGGTTCCAAAACCCTGCTCATCCCATAATAAAAGACCTTATCCATCTTCAGTAGAAAAACTGTTGCAGATTGTCTGTGGCAGTGTTCCTGCACTCTCTCTCTTCCTTCATCAAGATTCAAATAAGAAGCCAGAGATGATACAAGGTTAGCAGATAGGAAACCACACAGTAGCAAATGCATTCACTGTGCAAGACATCTGGCAGTGATTAAGCAAGACACAGCTGCACACAAGCAAATTCAGGAGCCAACATCTTCACTATCTTTCATCACTTATTATCCTGAGATGAAGCACACAGCAGGCCTTGGTGCAATGCTGTCTAACAGCAGCTACATAAATTCAATCCAAAATTTAAATGGTAAACTGAATTCTGGTAAAGAAGCTCACAAGAGTAGACTCAATACTCAGTCAGAATGCTATAACCTCGTAGTGCATAGACCAACAATGATGATTCAGATGTTTAAATACTACTAATTCTATGCTGCTATGTGACGTCAATAAAACATAAATATGTAATAATGATCTTTTTAAAATGCCAGGGGAAATATGTTCCATCATTATCTGCACAACCACTCCTGGGGATCCCTCTATAGTTAATACCAATATAGAGGACTATGTCTTCTGTGCTTCTCCAATGCAGGAGATTCCTTGTATCCTTAGGGAAGCTGCCACCATATATTAAGACATTTTTGTTCACACTGATAATATGTCCCTGGCACACATCCAAGGGAATCACTTTTTTCTGTTCAAAACTGCAATTTTATTAGAGCAGACTAAGCTCCCTTCTTCCTCCCCCAGCCCACACAAAGACTGAGGGGAAAGAAAAATTAAGTTTGACACTAGGGTGATACAGTTTTGCCCTACTCAAGATTCCACCCATGTTCAAAGACATGGCAGATGAGAACACCAGCAGGAAGTAAAATTATTTTTCCAGTCTTCCTCTTTTTTCCTGGCCACCTTTACCTATTCCCTGTTCTGTTTTCGTGCTAGTTCAGTGAAGCTAGCACGAAAGGGATTACATTCTGCTTGTAAACGAGGTACATAGGGAGCATAGACCTTGTTTTAAAGGGGAAAGTGTTGGATTTTCTGCTGATGCCATTGCAACATTAGCAGCAAATTCAGTGGTGGCAGATCAATGGGGTGAGAGATGCAGACCTCAATGGGTTCAGGGGGTGCCATCCTAGACTGCAAGAAGAAAAAGTTGGGAGTTTTTTGTTTTAGTCACAGTTCAGGATATTACAGAAGCCTCACTTCTGTTTAATCAGCTCAGTTCATGTTTTTAATCTGTAATCAAACCATTAATCATTCCAAATATACTGATTAATCCAGTAATGTTTTAAAGATGGCTTTAAGGTTTAGTAATGGGGATTTCATCTTCACTTCTATAGCAGCCTGGAATTCACAATAGGATGATATTGTAGTTTTTAGATTAATGTTTCCTTTACTCTTCAAAATTATTCAAATAGTCATTGTGTTATAGGAATCCTTTTTAAAAAAATCCACACAAGACTCCCTATCATTGCCACCTGGATTTCAATGAACATATTATAAAATGGTATTTGGAAACAGTGGGTGTGATGTAGTGGATATGGTGTTGGGTTGGAACTCAGGAGAGTTGGGTTCAAATCCCTGGGTTCAAATCCCTGGGAACTCTTTGGGATATGTGGCAGTGGTAAACTACTCCTTGAATGGCTCTCATTTTTTAACTCCCCACCCCCATTAGGGTCACTGTAAGTTAGAAAAGACCTGATAATACATAGCAACACCTATATTCAGGTGCAGAGTTAGGATGGTGGACTACGGACTGGAAGGACCAGATTCAAATCCCATATCAGACACTAAGATCACTTGGGTGATGATACGCCTACTATTTTCTCTCTCAACTCTGCTCCATAGGGTTGTTCTGAGGATAAAATGGGTGGAGGAGAACTGCGAAGACTGCCCTGACTTCCTTGAAATAAGTAAAGAATATAAATCCAATAAATAAAACTCTGTGAATAATTTTCTTAGTGCTCAAATAATATTAGTTTGTGTTCAAAGTGACTATTTCACAAGCCCAACAGAGACAATCCTCAAACAATCCAATGAACATGCTTGGTATGTTCTTGCAGCAGGATGGATAAAAATAAATGATTTTTTTTTTAAAAAAAAAGACATTCAAATCACAATTTAAATCATGATTTTAAAAAAGATTTTTATTTAAATTGTCAAAAAATGATTTTTTAATTTAAATCATGATTTAAATTGTGATTTAAGTCACGATTTAAATTGTGATTTAAATCAATTTGATTTAAATCAAATCTACCTTGTTTTTCAGTGTGTACAATAGTTATTTTTTACCTAAACTATTTCCTGAATAAGAGCTACATTCAGGAAATTCAGCATACAATTGAAAAACTGTGACTTTTTAAAATGGCAAATTAATTTGTGTGGATATTAGAAAATTACAAACAGATCACAAAACGTTTATGATACTGGTCACTTTGGTCTGTGAGAAAATGAATAAAAATTGTATGACTTTGAGTAAGAATTGAACCTTTTAAAAAATAATAATTGTGATCTCCCTCAAGCTTGAAGGCCTTGCCCAAAAGTCCTGCTCCTCCATAGTACACAGTGTTTCTATTAATTTCTAAGGTATCATGGAAACTCTCATTATTACATTCTGTTTGACCAATGTAGAACATAATGGTTGAAATCCAGTGGTAATTTTCAATTAGAGTAGGTCCACTGAATCATTGGGAATTTCATGAGTCAACATTTATGTACAGTGGTGCCTCGACTTACAAACGCCCCTACCTACGAACATTTTGACTTACGAACAGCTCCGTTCGCAAGATTTTGCTTCAACTTGCAAACGGAGCTTCCACTTACGAACACAAAAAGGCAGGGGAAAAGGGCAGGAAATTCAAATAGCTAACTGTAGGTGGCGACGAGGCTGCTTCTTTGTAGCTCTTTCACCCCGGCAGTTAGAGAGTGTGTGATCCGAGGAGGCTGCCTGCTAAGGTAAGGTGCTGCTTTATACTTTTAAAAAACTGTTCTGGGTATTTTTGCAGCGTAGTTTTCGGCTGGGGGGGGGTTATGTTTCTGTGCTGTGATGGGTCTTGGGGTTTTTTTTGTTTTTGGGGTTTTCCCCCCCATTTCCGATGGGGGGGATTGGTTGCTTTTTGGAGTGTTTTTTCCCATTTCTGATGGGTCTTGGGGGTTTTGTTTGCTTTTTTGGGTTTTTCCCCCCATTTTCGATGTGTCTTGCATGCTTCCCTTGCTTTTTTGCTTTGTTCTCTTTGCATTTCTGATCTGCTCCGTTTGTTTTCTGTGCTTTTGCAATGGTTCCTGCATGCTTCCCTTGCTTTTTTGCTTTGTTCTCTTTGCATTTCTGATCTGCTCCATTTGTTTTCTGTGCTTTTGCAATGGTTTCTGCATGCTTCCCTTGCAAATCAGAAAAGTTTTTGCAAGGGTCTGTGCTGGCTTGGTTTAAAATGTGTTGGTGTAAAATGTGTGGGTTTAAAATGTGTGGGTTTAGCATGTGTTTTAGACTCCAAACTCTCTCCCCCCTCCCATTGTCTTCTCTCTCTCTGTCTCCCTCCTTTCCTGCCCTTTTTTTAACCTAAGTCATCTTAGGTTAAAAGAAAAATTCTCCCCCTAGTCGTAGAGGACGGATTAACCGGTTTTGCATTAGTTCCTATGGGAACTAATGCTTCGACTTACAAACTGTGCCTCTACATACAAACAAAAAACAGCCGGAACGGATTAATCGGGTTTCAATGCATTTCAATGGGAAATGCTGATTCGACTTAAGAACATTTCGACTTACGAACATCTTCTGGGACGGATTAAGTTCGTAAGTCAAGGCACCACTGTAATTGATTCAATGGGCCAACTCTAGTTCTGACTTGCTACTATATTTCATCTGATAATATATATCTTTCAGTGTATATCTTTTGTTTTGCTTATTTGAAAAAAGTCTGAAACAGGAAGCATAGCCAGAATTCCTCTTTTCAAGTTTCCCCATAACATTTGAAAGGATGTTCAGGATGTTGTGCTATTCCCAAAACAGACAAATGAGCATCTCTATCTCCATACTACAAGACAGGTAAGATTTTCCAGTGTGCAGCTGTCAAATTAGATGTTTAGACAAACATGAAAACAGGTGGTATGGTACAGTTGTGTTTCCTGTTTCATGAAACAGCAATTTCATAAACTGACCCTGTTTCAGGGCATTAAAAACTGAACTTCTGTCAGTTTCCATCATTAAATGATGGCATCATTTCACAAGCTATTCAGAATAGCATATGTTAAAACTTCAGGTACCAAATACTAGGCTTTACTAATGGCAGATACTACCTGCCCTGGCCCTGTATTATGGGCACACAGGTAAAGGTAAAGGTTCCCCTTGACATTTAGTCCAGTCGTGTCCGACTCTAGGGCATGGTGCTCATCCCCATTTCCAAGCCATAGAGCCAGCGTTTGTCCGAAGACAGTTTCCGTGGTCACGTGGCCAGCGCAACTAGACACGGAACGCCGTTACCTTCCCACCGAGGTGGTATCTGTTTATCTACTTGCATTTGCATGCTTTCGAACTGCTAGGTTGGCAGGAGCTGGGACAAGCGACGGGAGCTCACTCCGTCGCGTGGATTCGATCTTACGACTGCTGGTCTTCTGACCCTGCAGCACAGAGGCTTCTGCGGTTTAACCCACAGCGCCACCACGTCCCACCTTGTGTGCCCACGTCCCATGGGCACACAAGAAGCAGGCAATCACTTTCTTGCAGTAAGCAAAGGGGACCAAATAGTGTGCCACACTGAGGCCTCATACAACAGAAGGTGTCTTAATAGTGCATGACAGTATCTTAAGAGAGTTGCTGTGTCAGCACATAAATACTTAAGAAATGACAGACTTGCCAATTGCTAAGCCAAGACCATATCTAATTTATCCTACCACTCTAGCAATTCATGAATAAGAGGATAAAAGCCTTGTTGGGCCTCTCTAGCCCAGTATTCTGCTCACTACCCAGTGTTTGCCTATGGGAAACCTGCAGAAAGGACACAAAAACCCAGTAGTCACATGATATTGGTGAAAGTTAAGTGTCTGCGGCACCCACTGTGGTTTCAGACTAAATCAACAGGAGGTTCTGTGAACCCATCTTAAACATTACATCATGCAATAACAATGCACACAAAAAATGGAAATTATACCAACTCATGTAGCATAAGAGGAAGTAAGAAAAGGAGGAAAGCTAACACTTAAATAGGCAACATTCAAGACACTTTAGAGAACAGAATCCAAAGAAAAATGACCAGTTTGATTAATCAGAACCAATCTGATTATCCAATAGAGCACTTGTTGAAACAAGCTGGCTGAGATCTAAACAGACAAAAGAAAAGCCTCTCAAAGTTGATCTAAACAAAAAGCCTGAGTAATCAGGGCAAAACTTCTCCTATTTGGAAAGCAGAAAAACATTTCTAGTAAATATTTGGCTATGACATAATAATTGACTCCTACACACACACACCAATTGTCATGTCTGCAGTTCCATCTGTTGGCTTCATATTGCTACTAGCCAACCTCACACTGGGAAATGGTAGCTGGCTGACATGCTGCCCTGAGGGAAGAGCCTAGACATATTTTTGCAAAAATATTGAATGTTACCTAGACAATGCTGAGAAGGCTACCAGACAAACAGCACTGAATTAAGTGGTTACTCAAAGACATATTGCTCTGGTAAACTGGCCACTGTAAGAAAACATCCTTAAAGAAAGATAATATAGTATAGTGTTTATTAATCTCTTGATAAATTATGTTACAGGCCTGTAAGATGGTCATGACTATATAATATAATTTGCACAATACCCGCCACATTGTATGAAGATATAAAGTAGTAATTAAAATTGCCATTAGAATTGGGGCCACCGAGCAATTAAGACAATATTCTATTTTAGGCAAAGTAAATGCAAAGTGTGCTGCTTATACACTTCCCCATTGTGTTTAAAGCACTCTCTGGATGGTTTACAAGTTAATTGTGCCTGCTACACATTGTCTCCCACCTCGCAGCGAGCTGGGTACTCATTTTACTGACCTGGGAAGGATGGAAAGCTGAGTAAACCTTGAGTCAGCTACCTAGGCTTGAACAGTGTTTGGCTGCAGTACTGCAGTTTAACCACTGTGCCACTTTATATCAAAAGTGGAAGAATGTTTTAAGTGCATGTTTTCATGAAGAATGTTGACTTAACCCTACATGTGCGGAGAAAATAAATAAATAATTCTAAAAGTGTGGGTTTTTTTTCATTTCCAGGTGAAACAGACAAGTATTAATCAAATGACAATCTTTCATGTTGTGCAATCGAGAACCCAGTTTTCTGGATTCAGACAGTCAAATGAAACCTCTTGCTCTCCTGCTTTTCCAGACATGTGTAGAAGTATAGGATGTTTCTTCTCACTGCATGACCAGGCCATGCAGATGATAATATCATCAAGTGGTCATGCTGGATAGCTCAGTGACTTAAGAATGGTTGAAAGTTTGATCCCCACTGTGCTTCCTTGATAAGAGCTGTACTCAATGATTCATGGGGTTCCTTCCAACTTTATGGTTAACCAGTTTGGTTATGACCTATAAACTTGTATATGGTTCAAAATTATGTCTGCAGCTAGTAATCAGGCTATTTGAAAGCCAATGTGCTACCATAAGAACTTTTCTCTGAAGATCAATTGAGGAGGCCCTTGTCTCAGTCCCACTATGCTTAAAGGTATACTTGGTGGTGACATGAGAGACAGATTTCTCACTGGCCAGTGCCAGGTTCCAGAATTCCTTGTGAAAGAAAGCTAGGCTGAGTTCCTCCCATTGGTTCTCTCACACATTCAAGGGCCTTTTTAATCATATATGCTTCTGGTTTGGTGCTATCCTTCCTTTTCAGTTCTCTTTTTAACTGGCACTTTGAATCTGTTTTTATGTTTTAATTTGTTTCTTTGAGGGTTTTTTAAAACAAGGAATTAGACACCCTAGGTGCTTTGGCGGGGGGGGGGGGGTTGTCAGAACGGTGAAATATATGTTTAATCACCATCAGTTAGAACAAAATAATAACAGATACAATTGGTGACATGTAGCAGCAAGATTTATCTTAATTTCTTCGCTCTAAGATTACGTTCGCACAACCTGGAGAAATAAATTATGGAGGAATAAATTGTACGGGTTTCTTACATAGAAATAAGTATTCATAAATTTTAAAAAAGGGATTTAAAATAGAAGAGGGCCAGATAACTTTAAAAATAAAGAGGGTGGCCTCAAAAAAAGAAATATTTTACCATTTTGAGTAGAAAATTTTGTTTTTCTTTGATGCAGTGCACTTAATTTTTATGAATCACAATAGCAAGGCTGTTAGGGTATTAATCCTGATGGAATGTGAGTGCCCAGAATTAATAGCAAATTCTGATACAATTTCATCTCAGGTAATTTACTTTTCCCCTTCACGGATTGCTGCCTTGTCGTGGCGAAGGGGCTTGAGTAATGCAGAGAAGCTATGGGCTATGCCGTGCAGGGACACCCAAGACGGACAGGTCATAGTGGAGAGTTCTGACTAAACGCGATCCACCTGGAGCAGGAACTGGCAAGCCACTCCAGTATCTTTGCCAAGAAAACTCCATGGACAGAAACAAAAGGCTAAAAGATATGACGCTGGAAGATGAGCCCCTCAGGTCGGAAGGTGTCCAACATGCTACTGAGGAAGAGCGGAGGACAAGTACAAGTAGCTCCAGAGCTAATGAAGTAGTTGGGCCAAAGCCGAAAGGACGCTCAGCTGTGGATGTGCCTGGAAGTGAAAGGAAAGTCCGATGCTGCAAAGAAAAATACTGCATAGGAACCTGGAATGTAAAATCTATGAACCTTGGTAAGCTGGATGTGGTCAAACAGTAGATGGAAGAATAAACATTGACATCCTGAGCGTCAGTGAACTAAAATGGACGGGAATGGACGAATTCAATTCAGACGATTATCATATCTACTATTGTGGGCAAGAATCCCGTAGAAGAAATGGAGTAGCCCTCATAGTCAACAAAAGAGTGGGAAAAGATGTACTGGGATACAATCTCAAAAATGAGAGAATGATTTCAATACTGCCTTTCCAAGGCAGACATGTCAACATCACAGTAATCCACGTTTATGCACCAACCACTGATCCTGAAGAGGCTGAAATTGACCAATTCTATGAAGATTTACAACACCTTCTAGAACTGACACCAAAGAAAGACGTTCTGCTCATTATAGGGGACTGGAATGCTAAAGTAGGGAGTCAAGAGATAAAAGGAACAACAGGTAAGTTTGGCCTTGGAGTTCAAAACGAAGATGGGCAAAGGCTAATAGAGTTTTGTAAAGAGAACAAGCTGGTCATCACAAACACTCTTTTCCAACAACACACGAGGCGACTCTACACATGGACATCACCAGATGGGCAATACCGAAATCAGATTGATTATGTTCTCTGCAGCCAAAGATGGAGAAGCTCTATACAGTCAGGAAAAACAAGACCTGGAGTTATTGTGGCTCTGATCATCAGCTTCTTATAGCAAAACTCAAGCTTCAACTGAAGAAAGTAGGAAAAACCACTGGGCTACTCAGGTATAACCTAAACCAAATCCCTTATGAATACACAGTGGAAGTGAAGAACAGATTTAAGGAAAACCATCCCAAAGAAAAGGAAATGCAAGAAAGCAAAGTGGCTGTCCAACAAGGCCTTACAAATAGCAGAGAAGAGAAGGGAAACAAAATGCAAGGGAGATAGGGAAAGTTACAGAAAATTGAATGCTGACTTCCAAAGAATAGCAAGGAGAGACAAGAGGGCCTTCTTAAATGAACAGTGCAAGGAAATAGAGGAAAATAATAGTAAGGGAAAAACCAGAGATCTGTTCAAGAAAATTGGAGATATTAAAGGAACATTTTGTGCAAAGATGGACATGATAAAGGACAAAAATGGGAGGGACCTAACAGAAGCAGAAGACATCAAGAAGAGGTGGCAAGAATACACAGAGGAATTCTACCAGAAAGATCTGGATGTCCCGGACAACCCAGATAGTGTGGTTGCTGACCTTGAGCCAGACATCCTGGAGAGTGAAGTCAAGTGGGCCTTAGAAAGCATGGCTAACAGCAAGGCCAGTGGAGGTGATGGCATACCAGTCGAACTATTTAAAATCTTAAAAGATGACACTGGTGCTACACTCAATATGCCAGCAAGTTGGAAAACTCAGCAGTGGCCAGAGGATTGGAAAAGATCAGTCTACATTCCAATCCCAAAGAAGGGCAGTGCCAAAGAATGCTCCAACTACCGTACAATTGCACTCATTTCACACGCTTGCAAGGTTATGCTCAAAATCCTACAAGGTAGGCTTCAGCAGTATGTGAACCAAGAACTCCCAGAAGTACAAGCTGGATTTCGATGGGGCAGAGGAACTAGAGACCAAATTGCCAACATGTGCTGGATTATGGAGAAAGCCAGAGAGTTCCAGAAAAACATCTACTTCTGCTTCATTGACTACGCAAAAGCCTTTGACTGTGTGGACCACAGCAAACTATGGCAAGTTCTTAAAGAAATGGGAGTGCCTGACCACCTTATCTATCTCCAGAGAAATCTATACGTGGGACAGGAAGCAACAGTTAGAAGTGGATATGGAACAATTGATTGGTTCAAAATTGGGAAAGGAGTACGACAAGGCTGTATATTGTCTCCCTGCTTATTTAACTTATATGCAGAATACATCATGTGAAAGGCTGGACTGGATGAATCCCAAGCCGGAATTAAGATTGCCGAAAGAAATATCAACAACCTCAGATATGCAGATGATACCACTCTGATGGCAGAAAGTGAGGAGGAATTAAGGAACCTCTTAATGAGGGTAAAAGAGGCGAGCGCAAGAAATGGTCTGAAGCTCAACATCAAAAAAACTAAGATCATTGTCACATGGAGGCGGTGACAGATTTTACCTTCTTGGGCTCCATGATCACTGCAGATGGTGACAGCAGCCACGAAATTAAAAGACGCCTGCTTCTTGGGAGGAAAGTGATGACAAACCTAGTCAGCATCTTAAAAAGCAGAGACATCACCTTGCTGACAAAAGTCCGCATAGTTAAAGCTGTGGTTTTTCCAGTAGTGTTGTATGGAAGTGAGAGCTGGACCATAAAGAAGGCTGACCGCCGAAGAATTGATGCTTTTGAATTGTGGTGCTGGAGGAGACTCTTGAGAGTCCCCTGGACTGCAAGGAGATCAAACGTATCCATTCTGAAGGAAATCAACCCTGAGTGTTCACTGGAAGGACAGATCCTGAAGCTGAGGCTCCAATACTTTGGCCATCTCATGAGAAGAGAAGACTCCCTGGAAAAGACCCTGATGCTGGGAAAGTGTGAGGGCAAGAGGAGAAGGGGACGACAGAGGACGAGATGGTTGGACAGTGTCATCGAAGCTACCAACATGAATTTGACCACACTCTGGGAGGCAGTGGAAGACAGGAGGGCCTGGCGTGCTCTGGTCCATGGGGTCATGAAGAGTCGGACACGACTTAATGACTAAACAACAACAACAATTTACTTTTACTGTTAACACTAACTGTTTAATTGTTAACAGTGTGTTTTAGTAATGTGGCAATGTTTCACAGAAAGAATAAGAACAGAATTTGAAACATAATTTCTTCTAATATTTGTATTATGCTTTCTCACATCTTTACTGCAGTTATAAAGGCCAGGATTTTCTTCAGTCAAACCACTCACACAACAACTGTGGTATGAATCATTTGACTTTCATAGCTTTTGTGTGCAGGGAGGCATCCAGGACCTCCTTGCCCAAGTTTCTAAATGGAACTTCTATTCGTGTAAGGCTTGCGTAAACACGATCCTCAGTTACTGTACCAGTGTAGCTTTTCACTCCAGCTGTGTTCTACAGGATTCAGACGGGGGTATTTAAGGGAGCAGAAAACAGATAGCTGAGTTGTTGATGTTTATCATTACAAACACACACATGTGCAAGATGTTATCTTACAGTAGACTCCACTGTTCTGCAGCAAAAATATACAAAATATAGCAGGACAAATATATGAAGCTTAACTAGATATTATTATTACTGAGCATTAATGATATTAATATTGTTGCATTGATCAATGATACTATCGAGAGCATAATCACACCTGTGGCTTATTTTGGGTGCTTATGCTTGGGGAAACTAAAAGATAGTAAACACAAAAAAGCCTTCATGTCACAGTCTTTCACATGCTGAGGACAGCAAGTGATTCTACTGAAATTAATCAATCTGAAAGGATTTTTTTCCTTTATTCTCACATTTTTATGGGATCAGGAAGTTGCATGCAGACAGTGAACTGATTTCCTAAACAGTGATTGGAAGCAGGTGCGTGGCAAAAAGAGGGCAAACTAAAATTCTTATCCTTTAAATATCAGGAGGTTTAAACCAATGGACAAAGAGGTACTGCACTGTGCAAACACTGTGGTGCTGTCCTGACATAGATAATGTTTCCTGACATTAGCAATGGTGACATCAAATCGACAACCATGTGTTTTCATGGTTTGTCTAGTGAACTGTCTCATTGGTGGCAGTGGCTTATGCACAAAATTAGGAAAACACACAGAGCCCCAACACTTGCAGAGTTCCAACAAAGGGAATTATTTTTACATATGTACATATGTTTCCTTAAGACTCACTCAAAATTCTTAAGGACAGGTGAGAAGCAAAAGTAAAAGGTAACAGAAGCAGGGTCAGAATCTTAAATGCCACTTTTCAGCAACTGACATGTAGAGACAAGCTATTAAAGTGACCAGTGCAAAGAAACAAAAGAGAATAGCAAAACAAGAAAAAGAAGAGATCTCTTCCATAAGATCCACAAAATTAAAAGGAAATTGAAGCCTAGGTGAGGAATGCTGAAAGACCAACAGGGAAACACACGATCTGATCAGGATAAAATAAAGAGAAGGTGGAAACAGTATACTGAAGACCTATACAGAAAAGATAAAATGATGATAGACTCCTTTGAAGAGGAGCCCTATGATGAAGAATTTATAGTTCTAGAAAGTAAAGTGAAAGGTGCTCTGAAAGTACTGGGAAGGAGTAAATCACCAGGGGTAGATGGGATACCAATAAAACTATTTCAAGCCACAAAGATGGAATCTGCCAAAATCCTAACAAGAATATGCCAACAAATATGGAAAACAAAACAATGGCCCATAGACTTAAAATGTTCAATATATATTCCAAGGAGTGCAGTAAATATAGGATCACTGGTCTAATTTCCCATGCAAGCTAAGTGAAGAATGAGAAATACCTGAGATTCAAGCTGGATTCCAAATAGAAAGAGACAATTGAGGCTTTATAGACTACATCAAGGCCTTTGACTGTGTAGATAATTAGAAACTATGAGTTGTTTTGAAAAAAAATGGGTGTGCCTCAGCACTTGATTGTCCTGAAATCATGGGAAGTGGGCAAGGTGCCAGAGGATTGGAGGAGGGCTAATATTGTCCCTATCTTCAAAAATGGCAAAAAAGAGGAACCTGGGAACTACAGCCCAGTGAGCCTGACATCAATCCCTGGCATAATTCTGGAACACATCGTAAAGAGGTCATTGTGCAAGCACCTAGAAAACAAGGCAGTAATAACTAGAAGCCACCATGGATTTGTCAAGAACAAATCCTGCCAAACTAATTTGATCTTGTTCTTTTATCAGGTCACCTCCCTGATAGACAGAGGGAATGCTGTAGACATAGTATATCTTGACTTTAGCAAAGCTTTTGACAAAATGCCCCATGATATCCTGATTAGCAAGCTAACTAGGTGTGGGCTGGATAGAGCAAGTGTTAGGTGGATACATGATTGGCTACATAATCGTACTCAGAGGGTGATGATTAATGAGTCCTTCTCTAACTGGGAGGAGGTAACAAGTGGAGTACCCCAAGGCTCAGTCCTGGGTCCGGTGCTCTTCAATATTTGTATTAATGAGGGATGAGGGAGTGCAAGGAATGCTTATCAAATTTGCAGATGATACCAAATTGGGCGGAATAGCTAATACCCTAGAAGACAGAAACAAAATTCAAAATGACCTTGATAGGATGGAGCACTGGGCCAAAAGCAACAGAATGAAATTCAACAGGGATAAGTGCATAGTACTGCACCTCGGAAAAAGAAACCAATTGCACAGTTACAAGATGGGGGATACCTGGCTCAGCAAAACTACAAGCGAGAAGGATCTTGGAATTGTCGTAGATCACAAGCTAAATATGAGCCAACAGTGTGATGTGGCTACAAAAAAGACAAATGCTATTTTAGGCTGCATTAATAGAAGTATAGTTTCCAAATCCCGTGAGGTGCTAGTCCCCCTCTATTCAGCACTCGTTAAGCCTCACCTTGAGTATTGTGTCCAGTTCTGGACACCACACTTCAAGAAGGATGCTAACAAATTGGAACAAGTTCAGAGGAGGGTGACAAGGATGATCAGGGGGCTGGAAGCCAAGCCTTATGAGGAAAGGCTGAAAGAATTGGGCATGTTTAGCCTTGAGAAAAGAAGGCTAAGGGGTGATATGATAGCGCTTTTCAAATATTTGAAAGGCTGTCATACAGAGGAGGGGCAAGATCTGTTCTTGATCATCCCAGAGTGCAGGACACACAGCAATGGGCTCAAGATAAAGGAAGCCAGATTTCAGTTGAATATCAGGAAAAACTTCTTAACTATTAGAGCAGTACAACAGTGGAACCAGTTACCTCGGGAGTTGATGAGTGCTCCAACACTGGAGGCATTCAAGAAAAACTTAGATAATCACCTGGCAGATATCCTTTGACTGTATTCCTGCATTGAGCAGGGGCTTGGACTTGATGGCCTTGTAGGCCCCTTCCAACTTCACTTTTCTATGATATGATTCTATGATTCTATGATCCTTAATCTGTACTGTGGACAAGAAACTACTGTTAGGACAGAATATGTAGAGACGGAATAGTTCCCTATAGGCAAAAGTGTCAGAAAAGGGTGCATTACATCTCTCTATCTGTTCAATCTATATGCAGAACATATCATATGGAAACTAGATTCGGATGAAAGACTAGATTCTGGACTAGATTCAGATGAAAGAGGAGTGAGAACTGGTGGAAGAAACCTCAATAATTTGAGATATTCAGATGGCACCATCTTACTGGCAGAAAGCAGAAATGAATTAAAAGGACCTGATGAAAGTGAAAGAAGAAAGTGCAAAAGCAGGACTGCAGTTAAGAAGACAAAAATCATAACTACAGAAGAACTACACAACTTTTATGTTGACAATGAAGAAATTTAAAGTATTAAAGATTTTGTATACCTTGGTTCAATCATCAGTCCGAATGGATACTACAGCCGAGAAATCAGAAGAAGACTGAGATATGGACAAGTAGCAATGACAGAATTAGAAAAGACCATAAAGTGTAAGGATGTGTCTTTGGTCAAGACCAAGATCTTTCAGACTACTGTATTCCTGATTACTATTTTTTTTATATAATAATAATTATAATTACTATTATGTACAGGTGTGAAAGCTGAACAGTGAAGAAAGGTGACAGGAAAAAAAATGGATTCATTTGCAATGTGGTACTGGAGGAGAGCTTTGTGGATACCTTTGATTGCCAGAAAGACAAACAAGTGGGTCCTAGATCAAATCAGGCCTGAACTATCTCTGGAGACAAAAGTGATGGAACTGAAGCTGTCCTACTTTGGCCACATCTTAAGAAGGCAAGATTCTCTGGAAAAGGCAATAATGCTAGGAAGAATTGAAGGCAGCAGAAAAACAGGAAGACCAAAGATGAGATGGATTGACCTCATAGAGGAAGCCATAACCTTGAGTTTATAAGATCTGAGCAAGTCTGTTGAGGGTAGGAAATTTTGGAGATCACTCATTCATAGTTTGCCATAAGTCAGAGGTGACTTCATGGCATGTAACAACAACAAATTCCCCTTGTACTGAAATACATTGGCATCAACCACCAGTACAAGATCCCCGTGATCACATCGCTGCACATACAGGTTTTTTAAGCTATAAGACAAGGGTTTTTTTAAAACAATTTTTAAATTTTTTTTTAGAATTAAAACATTAAAAGCAACAACAAAGTTTGTACTGTCAGTGTTCAACTATCACCTTAGAATACCTTAATGACAGAGCAGACTTTTCCCCCCAGAAAAGCTCCAGATTCCACTCTTGACTACTCCAGGTAGTTTGGGAAAGTATCTACCTGAGCACCTGGAGAGATGTCCTCAGGTGGCATAACTTAGCATAGTGACCTACATCAGTGTCCCCCAACCTTGGGCCTCCAGATGTTCTTGGACTACAACTCCCAGAAGCCTTCACCACCACCTCTGCTGGCCAGGAGTTCTGGGAGTTGAAGTCCAAGAACATCTGGAGGCCCAAGGTTGGGAACCACTGACCTACATGGACCCAGAGAGGAATGTGATATGCACAAGAACCATTGGCCTGGCTCCATACGACATAGCTTCATGTTTTCCCATGTTCTTTTTCATTAGCATAACTCCTGACTTATATCTTTATGAATATTTATGTCTGAGCATATCAGCATAATGATTTTCTATGAAATGCTAGTATAATTGGTTAAATCTCAACAAAATGAATGTGACTAATTACTGCTTCTTCAAACTCTGTCTTATTTCATGGAAAAACTGCAGGATCCACTTCCTTAGATGCCATCTCTTGTTGGGCAACACTAATACAACAACCAATATATAACCAATACATTCATTATAGACAGGTATTTTGAAAAGGAAAGAAACATACGAAGGGCAGAGATATTGCTTCTTTTTTCCTTTTCCTTTCTTTGAAGACTTCTCTTTGGAATAAACTTCTTCAACATACAAGGAGAAAAAAACAAACACAAGAATTGCCAGTAAAAACTTCATCGTGGGGACTTGGAAATCCAGAGGAAAAATCAACCTATGATAGATAAGAGAGAGAGAAGGGGAAACAATCATATAAATATGGAAAATAGGAAAAACGTTAAACAGGAAATAAATTTAAGCCAAAGCTTGGAAAACATTTTTGGATGGTAGTTTCCAAATCCCGCAGCTAGCGTGATCAGTGGCCATGAAGGCTGATGCAAGTTCTGGGAGTTGAAACCCAAGCATTAACTTTTTCAAGCTTTATTTTTAACACTGTAAATGTTAAATATTTATATATATTAGTAACCAGCTATTGGATATAACTTATTCGGCTTTCTCAAGGTTTCTCTAGTATGGACTTGGAAACTGGGTAGACCAATGGGAAAATTTCTGATTATGGTGATAGTATTCTAACTCTAATTCTACACACACACTTTGTAACATGTATTGATTATTATACTGTGCAACTACATAGGATTGGGTACAGATTAAGCCAAACATAGAATAGACATTTTTATTTATTTTTATGCACTACATTTTTATCTCACCTTCAGCTAAACAACAGTGGTCACAAACATAATGAAAAACAACAAAAAACAAAAGAATGTGAAAAATAGTGTAACAGTTATGTGTGTCCTATATTCCACTGACTTCTCAGGTTCATTCTACAAATGAAAAAGCCAGGATCTAATCTTATGTGTCTGCTCTTTCTAATGATACATGCATGTTACAAAGTGACGCAACCCACTATAAATTTTTTTAAAAGTATTTGTTTATTAATCAAGAGCTGGGGTTGATGTGCTTGCAGGGAAAAAAACTGTATCTTTCAAAAGAAACTACGTATATGGAAATCACTAACATGAACTTCCCAAACAATAAATCTTACACTCACCCACATATGCTGTCTTACACTTCAAACTGGTCAGCAGAGTAATCAATGTGTAATACTTTTACTGTGCCATGTCGTTAATAACAAACAGCACATGTATTCAGGGCCTTGTATTGCTAACATTTATTTAAAGAGTTTGCTCTGTTACTGTAAATGGGACATGATAGTGAATAGTGCACTATTAAAACATTGTACCAAACCAATTACGATTGATTACAATGAATTACAGATCAATGCTTACATAAATTACAGTAGTCTTACACTTACTATTCCATTTACAAATGGCATGTGCGACTGCAGCACTGAGAACATTTTACTTTCACAGTGCACTGACATGGCACTTTCTTACGGAATATTTGTTACCAATTGATTTCTAGCAAGGTAAAATGTTTTATCTCCAACACCAAATATTGCCTGCTCCCTAGCTGTATTAACTGGAGGTGGGGTGGGTGGGCATCTCTGCATATTATCATCTTAGTAGCACCATATGCAGTTACTTTTTCAGCCTTCACTCTCCAGAGCAAATGACTGGGCCTTATTTTTCTAAAAACTTGCTGCATATCTCCGTTCTCCCACTGTTTTTATTCTGAATGCAGACAATGGCCACCACTTTTTCTTAAAAGGAGAAAGATATTTATATCCTTCCAATCACAGCAACACAAGACATTCTTGTCTTCCTTCCAAAAGCAACAGAAGCATCTTCTTCTGCCCAGAGCAACAGCAGCCGGGGCTTCCAGCCAAATTGGGAGACGTGGGGCTTTCTGTTTCCCACAGCCACGCTGTGATCGCAAGGGCGTTCTCCCCTCCTTCTGCTGCTGCAGTGATGAGGGGATGGGGGGCCTCGCTGACCCTTCAGAATCAAAAACCTCCACCTGGGGTCTCTCTGCCACTCTCCCCTACATTCAACGCTACAGGACCTCTGAGGTCTTTCTCCAGGTGTGTGAAATATTAGATATTTCCAAGAAATTAAAAATCCCAAAGAGCATAGAACACACAGCTGCAAAAGGTCTGAGGATACATAGCATGTTTCAGGGGCCACCATATCATGAAAATCCATTTTTAGAAAGTAGATTTTAAAAATAATATTATTCCCTATGTAACCTTGGCAACAGGTGTCCCTTTTGTACCTCCACTCAAGACTACTGCAGGGCTTCCATAGATCTTCCTGCCCCTTCATCTAAGCAACAAGGCCTTCGGACACCCTTCCTCTCTTGCCAAAGCCTCAGATGCGATCTGCTTCTGGCCAAAAACAGGACAGCCAATATAGAGCCTTGCCAGGCCAGACCTGTCCTACATTTTTACCTTGGAGTTTCCACACCAGATCTTCAAACCCCCTCCTCTGCCTTGTTCTCCAAGGAAAGGCCCCAAGAGGCTTTGCATCCACTCCAACACGAGTCTCCTGCCTTTCTCACACACTCGTGTCTCCACAGTAACAGGACCAAGCGGTCTCCTCTTCCCCCCCCCCCCCACTTTCCTTTCCCGCCAATGCTCGCTTTGCAGAGCCGGCCGAGCGCCTGGTTCGCAAGCAAGGGCAGCCCCGCGCCACAAAGCCGCCTAGTGCTGGCCGAGGTCCTGAAAACCGGGGCGCCTGGAAGCGGCGGGGGGGGGGGGGGGAAGGATGCCCGTCGCCGGTTCAGAGGGGCTTTGCTGCAGGCGTCGGGTCATCGCCCCGGGAGGGCGCACCCTCCGGCTCCCTGCGGGGAATCCATCACCCATGCGCCCGCCAGAGGCCGGTCTCCCCCTTCCCTCTCTGCAAGCGGGCGCGCAAGGGCTCACTTTGCCTTCCCCTCCCCGCCACGTCCAGCGCAGCGACACGGCCCTTTCTGCCAAGGTGCGGGACTTACCACAACAAGCCGGAGAGGAAGAGACGCCCAGGATGATGCAGCCGCCGCCACCACCCCTGGATTAGAGCCGGCGATGGCTGAGAAGCCTGCAGTGGGCCATGGCCAAGCCGAGGTTCCTGAGGCTGCGGGAGGCTTGCGGGGCGGCGGGGGGGGGGGGCAGCTGAAGGGGAGGAAGCAAAGCGATGCCTCGGCAGCGGCCGCTGTGGAATCAAAATAAACCCTGCATCGGAAAAGCGTCCATTTTGCCACTGAGCATGTGCACACCACCTAAGCTTGTGCTACGGAGCATGCGCGGTCTTCTCTGCACATGGGCAGTGGGGCGGTGAAGCCACAGCGAAGCCTCTGCCCTTGCTGGGCTCTGAACCTCGCTTCCCTTCCAGCGGCGCTTCCTTGCCTGGAAGGAAACGCACGGAAATGCGATGGCTATAGGAACGGGAAAGGACGCGGGAGAGTCCACGGAGAGCCAGCCTCGCCGCTGCCCCCTCTTCCCCTTGAGGAGTCAGGGCTGGGAGAGCGGAACGCGGGGTCGGTCCAAAGAGTTGAAGCAGAAGCGAAGGGCAATCTACTCGCCATGACACCGGCGTCTTTCGAGGACCTGAAGCCCTCCAGTGAAGGGTGATCTCGCACATCCACTTGCTGCATTACAGGGAGGTGGCAGAGGGCACGTTCCGACGGCAAGAATAGCTTGCGTGTCCTCAAGAACACGTCGGTTCCCTAAGAACACCTCCCGTTTCTTTTCGCAATGCATTTATTTGTGTGTGTGTGTGTGTACGTGTGTGTGTGTAATGAACAACAAAGGCTCCTGAGACACCTTAAAGGATTACAGATTTTATTTAGCTTAATGTTTATGGACTGTAGCACTCTTCTTCAGCCATATCATTGTTTCTGCTGGAACAGATCAGGGTCTTGCTGCCTCCCAAACTCTAATTCTTTAACATAGGAAGAAATGACTGCCAAATCACTTCTAAATATTTAATATCTGGGAAACCTTAGCAGGGGATGCCACAAGTTGGAAGTGACTTGATGGCACATAATAATTATTATTACTAACATGTAAGGATCTTTTTTTTTTTAAATCATTTGCCATGGGGATGTTTTTTCTTCCAAATATACATTATTCTCCACCTCTTGCTTCCTACCACCTGTACTGCAAAACAGATGGTGGAATAAGGTGATCTTGTGGCCTTTTCTGATGGGTGTTTCTGTACTCTTTCAGAGTTCCACTGAAAGGTGAACTGGGAAAGAATTTGTGCCACCTTCCTGTCTTCTCTGCCTGATCCACCTTTACTGCCTTCCCTCCACAGCTAAGATGTCTATTAAGCAGAATGAGGCAGAGTGCCAGAATGCCAGAAAATCCTGCATCCACCTCTTTCCCTTGCTTTGCTTCTCTCTCACCTCATCACCACCATCTCGCCCTGTGCCTTCCTTTTCCTTGTCCTCTGCTTTCCACACCTCCTTCTCTTTCATGTCATTCTTTGGCTCCTTCCATTTGCTTCACCTCATGGTGCTGCCTGTCCATCCTGTGTAAAGCAGCATTTTTCTTCTTTAAACAGGCAGGCGAGCAAGCATACAGAGGCAAGGGACAGGGACAATGGGAGGAATGGGAGACCGAAGGTGATAATAATGACAGTGACTCTTTCTGTCTCTCCCACATCAGGTATTGGGGATACGGTAAGGGAGAAGAGAATGTGACAATAATAGAAAAAGCAGAATTTTTTAATCTCATGTTTGGGAGTGGGGGAGCCTGGCCTTTCCCTTCTCCCCCCTGTTTATCTTGCTGCCCCCTTCCCCCTAATACCTCTTCCACTCTCTCACTTAGTCCCTTGTGGTAATGGTGACCCTGGTGCACTCGTCCACCTACCTGACTGCCCATTTTAGCTAAGGATGGCAAGGAGGACTAGGCAGAGTTTGACATTTCTGGTACTCTTCTGCCTGAAGCAATGGCCTTACTCTGCCAACTGGACTGGCTGGCTCAGCTTACCAGTCAAGCTCTAGGAATGAAAAAGATGAATGAAAGAGGTGAACGAACACAACATTCACAATATTCAGAGATACAGGCTGCAATTCTATATCTGTTCTGGAAGTCAGAGCCATTGAACTCGGGGGTAGATATTATGGGACTATACAGACATTGAAGCTTGAAGCTGCAAGAGGCTACAATGAAGCTTGAGAATAGGATGCTCATCCTCTTTCTCTTCTTCCAAAGTGAATGGAATAGCAGATTTTCAAACCAACATAACCTTGGCTTCCAGTATTTTTCAGAGCTCATGGATTTAATATGGGGTAACAGTATAAGTCACATTTCCCCTTGTTACTAAAGAAGCAGGTAGTAAAAATGTATGTGAAATGCTCATGTATACTTCTATCCATAGACTTTGCCATAGCAGCTGAAATCCAGTAATATGTAGCAACGAGAATAGGTCAATTGAACCAATGAAATTTGCATAGGTTTTGACTCACCAAATCCCTCACTGATTCAATGGGTGTACTGTTGTTGTTGTTTAGTCATTAAGTCATGTCCAACTCTTCGTGACCCCATGGACCAGAGCACGCCAGGCCCTCCTGTCTTCCACTGCCTCCCGGAGTTGGGTCAAATTCATGTTGGTAGCTTCAATGACACTGTCCATCCATCTCATCCTCTGTCGTCCCCTTCCCCTCTTTCCTTCACACTTTCCCAACATCAGGGTCTTTTCCAGGGAGTCTTCTCTTCTCATGAGATGGCCAAAGTATTGGAACCTCAGCTTCAGGATCTGTCCTTCCAGTGAGCACTCAGGGTTGATTTCCTTCAGAATGGATGGGTTTGTTCTCTTTGCAGTCCATGGGACTCTCAAGAGTCTCCTCCAGCACCACAATTCAAAAGCATCAATTCTTTGGCAGTCAGCCTTCTTTATGGTCCAGCTCTCACTTCCATACATCGCTACTGGAAAAACCATAGCTTTGACTATGCGGACCTTTGTCGGCAAGGTGATGTCTCTGCTTTTTAAGATGCTGTCTAGGTTTGTCATCGCTTTCCTCCCAAGAAGCAGGCATCTTTTAATTTCATGGCTGCTGTCACCATCTGCAGTGATCATGGAGCCCAAGAAGGTAAAATCTGTCACTGCCTCCATATCTTGAATTGTATCCCTCAGACATGTAGAATTAAAAATGGGAATGGATTCACCACCCCACTGAAATCAGAAGCACAGCCTCTTGTGGCAGCATTCCACTGCCAGTAATAGGTGGCTACTCATGAATCCCTTCATGGTGAAAATGAAAACAGCCTGTTATATGCATTATCCCAAAGAAAACCCCAAATTAGTTCCCCTAACATCATCAGCTTTTGCCTATAGTTTTGAATTTTCTGTCACGCTTCTACAAACCCTTATAGATGTTGGTTCCCTAAGAGTCTTAAACTTGACAAATGAGCATTGACAACTCAGATTTCCAAGTAAAGACATCTTCATCTGGAAGTTAGTCAGTCTTTTTCAACACTACTAAAGGGTTAGGAAATATTTGAAGAAAAAGGGACTTGCCTTTCTTCCCCAGTTCCTAGCTGAGGATGATGTCCTTTGGATGTCGGAATGTGAAAAGAAACAATAGAAAGAGCAATTATAGTCATCAGAGAATTCGAAGATTACAGAGTGAAATAGAATGAGCTGTGTTTGGTGGATTTCTAAGATAAAAGCATTTGGGGATGTTGGCTTCATCTCTATGGGATCTGATATAGTACAGCAGATGTGGCTGTCTGCGGAAGTAATATGCTGTGCTTTTACATATACTCATCCTGTATATTTTAAATAAATTCAGATTTTGCTAATATCATAAGCGCTGATGGAATTCCTCCTAAAGGGAACAAAATCTAGGTAAGATCTGTGCCCCTAGAATAGATTCCTGCTCAGAGACCTGGTAATGTCTACTTGCTTGATGTTTAAGTATATTTTAACCAGGTTTTTTTTTTCCTGGAATGTGTCCACACTTAACCAAAACCTGCTGGTACAGTCCACATTTGCTTCCAGCGATTCCCAGATGAGGATGCCAGGCTTTTGTTATGAGGAAGTCAGTTCTTTAAATGCAAACACATGATCCTTATGATCACCTTTAAACCCATAAGCTAAAGAAAAGGAGGTAATGCATGTCACCCATGGAAAATTAATGTTTCCTCTGCCTTTTATGCTGATTATAGGAATCCCAGTTTTTGAGAGAGACAAATTATTGGGGCTCTTGAATTCTCAAACTCATGTGGTATCTTTGGAAGTCCATCTTAAGTTGCTACTATTAGTTGTCAAAAACTGGATGTAAGATATTGCACAATATAACATATATGAACATAATTTTCACCCGATTTCTAAAGAAAGTATATTCTGTTATGTAGCCTGCTTAGAAGTGAAGCATATGACATTCAGCGATGCCTACTGCCACATGAAATGCATTATTTGGACACAGTTTTACTTTCAGCAGTAACCACACGACTCTCACTGACTCATGAAAAAATTACAGGGCTGCATATGCGGGCAAGAACAAGGCCAACGAAGTGGAAGCTGAAAGTTTCCATTTACTGACCTCAGTGCAAACCTACTCTCTTATTAGACTAGTGATGTTTCTGACTGAGCTTTGTCCTTAACTGCTTTTTGATTTAGACACAATCCATGTAACATATTAGACATCAGATTTCCAAAGTCAATAGAATGACACCTCCTAAAATTTCAGAATATTCTAGTTTCTTTGTTGGCACAATTTGTGGGTAGTAACATTATTGTTTAACAGGAGTAACCCATCCCTAGCCAGTAGGAACTTCTTCCAAAAGCAAATATGTGTTATTCTTCTCCAGAAAGTGATTTAATTCATTTAGTAATCCATTCATACACAACTGCATCTCACCACCAGCATGGCCAAAAGAACTGTAGTTCACAAAAGTAACTTTTCCAAATGCTGACTGAAATCAAGGCTGAAAATTCAAATCTTTCCCCAGCAGACAGCAGCAAGGGTAGCTTTGCTAGGACTGACATCACAAGCATCTATGTTTTGAGGCTTTATTGATATGAAGTTTCCTGTAATTGTAATGATAAAAACAAGCATGATTGTGCAAAGTTTGGCAATACAAATAGTGTTTAGTGCCACGATGCAAAGCTTCACATCCCAAATCCAACTGCTAGTCTCAACAAGAGTAGACTTGTTGAATCAACAACATTTAAGTCTTGCTTTACCATTCAGCAATTGATTCAATAAATGAGACCAGCAGTTGGATTTAGGTCACTGAAAGCACACTGGATAAAGTATTGTTGCATGTTTCTGTGGAAAAAAAGTGATGGGAAGTACGTATGGGTATATGCTGTGAGAAGAGAAAATTGGTTCAGTGAAACATGATGTTTGTGTTTCAGCACTATTTTAATATCAGTACAGATAATATATAAATCATTTAATACCATCCAATATAGTTATTTAATAAGCATTTTAGTTTTGGGGAGTAAGCCCTGTTTAAATAGGAGTGACTGTGTGGAGAAGAGAAGGAGTGAGGCTGGTCAGTTCCCTTGCTGTTCTCATCTTTAGAGTAGGGCTTTTTTTTAAGGCTAGCGAAATTCAGTAAACTCTATTCTTCCCTCTAAGGAAGGGGGAATATGTTGAAAATAAAGGGCAACAAACACACAGGTGGTTTAACTCATGGGTCTGAGGTATTATCAAGCCCTATTCATTGTTAAGAATGTAACTGAAAGTGAATTCCTCCTCTTCAGTTTACTTTCAGCCACTTCTTATTGTTATCAGACTGTAGTTCCTATCAACAGCCAGCATAGACAATGGCGAGTGAAGGCCACACTGTCTCAGCTCTTGGATCTAAGAATTAAAGTAGAGTCGTGACTTTCTCTGTAAGTCTGTTCTTGTGTAACCAATGGAAGCCGGGGGGGGGGGGGGGGACAGAGTGGCATTGCTGCAGAAAGAAATGACTAACATGTGGGAAAATATTGAGAGGGATGATATCTTCCTGGCCTAATGGGACTGTAGGTAAAGGGCACATGGTAGATATATAACTGTATTCGTGGAGGGAGTATATGTAAGCAGGTGAATGTATCCTCAGCTGTGAACAGACAGTCAAGAGTATGCAAACATTCATTCAGGTATTGAACCACTGGCTGAAATCCTGTTGCTTAGTATTCACACTAGAATTGGCCCATTGAATCGTGGGGATTTGGTGAGTCAGCTCCTCAGTAAGTTCCTAAGTAATAGGATTTTAGCTAATATATTTTTTCCTAGACTGGATTCTGCAGTTGTGATCATGTCTTCATACTACTACTTCCTACACTGGGATGTCAGTGAATCTATCAAAGCTGAATTTTAGGAGTTGAGTTTATTCCTATATAAACAGGTAGAAATGTCAAAAACTGCAAGAAGTAAATTTGCTCTGCTTTCCTTTGTTAATGTGAAAGGCATGACAAAAACACCAGTTCATTTTGGTTGTTTGCCAGTCATTATCTTGGCCAGTAATGTTACTTTGAGAATGAATGTCTCTACCAGTTGCTAAGCTACACAGGAGTATTCTGAGAAGAATTTTGCACACTGAAGTAAATGCCCTCTTTCAGGGGTCCTGAATCACAATGTAAATGCATACTTTGTTTTAATTTTGCAGACGGGAACTATGGAGAAGTAATGAGCTAGATCAAACTGAACAATAAATGGTCTTAACAGATGTTCATAGGTTACAACAGTAAGATTATTGTGCATTGTTTTTCAAAACAATAAAAAGTCACTCACAGAACTATAGAAAGGAAGGTGATGACTGCAGTTTTCTGCACATTTAAATTCTATTGAACTTGCTGAGAAGCAGCATCTGACTAAATACTGTAAAGGATAAACCTGCAAGCCACAGATCTTTATAGTAGCCAACAGGAATACCTAGTTGCAAATGGCACAGAAACAGGGGCTCAGCTGTAAAAGAAGACACTAATTCCACACTAATTCAATTTATCTCACATGCTAGAAGAGGCAGTTTAGCATATCTGTGCTGCATTTAGATACATCTGGGCTCCTGGTGAGACTAGCTTTGACCATGGCACTCTGGAGAGCAGCTGGGCTGCTGGCTACCTGTATGGGAGGCAGTCAAGTTAATGATTAGAACTGGATGCATTGCAGTGTTCCCAGAGGAGGCCGAGAAAGGGGAAGAGAGGAAAGGCTCCACTGATTCAGTATGGGAATCCATTCCTCATGAGCTGTTGCACATCTGATAAAGCAATAGGGCAGGTGCAGAGCCTGGAAAGTTGCTTTTAAAGAGTCGTTTATTCATGTTATTTGTCCCAGTCCATTATTATATATAAATGTTCAGCATTTGATCCATAACAATACTGGAAAAGTGTTGTGCTTACTTGTTATAATGTGTAAAAAGCAATTTATGATGCAGATGACAGGCTTTTGAGGGGAAGAGAAAGAGAGAAGGAATTGATTTGGAATGGAGAAAAATGGAAAAAAATTCCACTCAAAATACCTTTCAAAAACAAAGCCCACATCCTGTCCACGTATTATCTTCATTATACCAAATTATCTGAAAAATGCAATGATATAGGTAACTCTCTTATTTCTTATGCAATATTGGTAGGTGAAAGGAGAAAGATGAACCATTTACTCTTCTGCCAGTGCAATCAAAGAAGGAAAGGGTCCCATTTCACATCACTGCTGGAGGGCATCATCTGTAGTGACAGAAGGATAGACAGATTTCAGAAAACTTCTGCCCACACCAGTAGTGAGCAGATAGAGCCGCACTTGCAAAAGGGAGTTGACCATCCTTATAGTTTGCAGTAGCAACTTATCTCCTTTGTTTTAAAAAGCTCTATCTGGCTAAACACAAAACACCACCTCTCGAATTTGCCATTTTACTTTTACATTATTTTATCTGCTTTGGGCAGTTTTCCTATAGAATGGTACTGGATTCAAAACCAAAATAGACTTCATGCCAGCAAAAGCAATTTAAAATATTTAAAGTGGTTGGGTTTATTTTCTTACACTGCAAGTAATTATATTGACTTTTTAAAAATGCATTTTGGTATTTCTGTCACGATAAAAGTCAGAACAGAGATCGCTAAGAGCAGCCTCTTGAACATAAAGAATATAACATGCAACCAAAAATTTAAACTGGTTTTGAGAATGTGCATTGCACAGTGTTATGTTATTTTCATTTCTTGTGTATGACATGGTGTCACAGGCTTTGACATAGATTAGACCTCAGGAGGCCTGCGTTTGAATCCCTGGTCAGACATGGAAGCTCACTGGGAGGAGTGGAAGTGGTAAAACTACTTCTTAAATATTTCACTTACCTTTACAGCCCTGTTAGAGTCACTATAAGTAGGTTCTGACTTGAAGATACATAACATAATAACTATAAAAAGTATACACACATTAAAAACCTAGATTTATCACAAGATATTTAGAAATTATTGGACTGAGAGGGAAATCAAAATAAACAAATACCAAGAATTCATAAAGCATAAAATGCAGAAAGCGACAATCATAAAATTACAGAATCATAGAATCATAGAGTTGGAAGGGGCCTATTGAGTTCAACCCCCTGCTCAATGCATTAACCCAAGTATATCTGAGAGATATCTTTTGTTAGTTGGTGGTCCTCTTGGAAGACAAGGTCCGGCAGCTGGAGGCCTGTGTTCTAATCTCCGCACTATTAGGGAGCAGGCCGGGCAGGTGGGGCTCGTCAGCCTTGGAAGGCAGCCCATCTAGGAGAAGGAAAACTCTGATTTCAAACCTCCACTGCCTTGTGGCTATATCCACTGATGGAAAAGGCTTCAGGAGTTAACCTCGAGGCAAAATCCGGAGCCGGAGTCCCCGAGGCAGTTTGTGTCGTTCTGGCAACTCCTGCGACGTCGCTGGAACCACTGTTCATTCTCGGAGACTTTAACGCTAGAGTTGGTGCTGATCACAATTCTTGGCCCACTTGTCTAGGCCGTTTTGGCATTGGGAAGATGAACGAAAATGGCCAACGCTTGTTGGAGTTTTGCTGTTATTATGGTCTTTGTGTCAGCAACACATTCTTTAATACGAAGCTTCAACACAGAGTTTCCTGGAGACATCCAAGATCAAAGCATTGGCATCAGCTCGATTTGATCCTCACTAGACGTTCTAGCCTTCCTAGTATTACGATCACACGCAGTTACCAGAGTGCTGGTTGCGATACTGATCACTCCCTGGTGTGTAGTAGAGTAAAACTGCGAGCAAAGAGATTGTATCACACGAAAAAGGAAGGAAGACCATGTATTGACATCCGCAAGACTTGCGATCAAAGAAAAGTGGAGGAATTTGCCCAAGCGCTTGAGGAAACTCTTCAAGGCCTGGCTGATGCAAATGCACCTGGACGATGGGAACATTTCAAGAACGCTGTTTATAACACCGCCTTGTCCACATTTGGCAAGAAGACAAAAAAGACGGCAGAATGGTTCGAAGCCCATTCGGAGGAGTTGATGCAAGCCATCGAGGATAAGAGGAGAGCTCTAGCAGCATACAAAACCTCTCCTAGTGAGTACAACTTGCAGACTCTGCAAAGTCCAACAGGCTGCCAGGAGATGTTCCAACTATTATTGGCTTCAGCTCTGCTTTCAGATACGGATAGCAGCGGACACAGGTAACATCAAGGGAATGTATGACTTTAGGCTTTAGGTCCAATACAGAAGAAATCTGCTCCTTTAAAGTCTGCTACAGGCGTGACCATCCAGGACCAAGCACAGCAGATGGAACGCTGGGTGCAGCACTACTCTGAGCTATATTCCAGAGAGAATGTAGTAACCGAAGAGGCATTAAATAACATCGAGTGCCTGCCTGTCTTGGAAGAGTTGGACAGCAAACCAACTTTAGCAGAAATAAAAGCGGCCTTGGATTCCCTCGCCTCTAGCAAGGCACCTTGGAAGGATAACATCCCTGCTGAAGTGCTGTAAAGAGATCATCAGCACCGAGCTGTATGAAATCTTTTGTCTTTGCTGGAGGGAAGGTGGAGTACCACAGGACATGAAGGATGCAAACATCGTCACATTGTATAAGAACAAAGGACACAGGGGCGACTGCAATAACTACCGTGGCATCTCTCTTCTCAGCGTTGTAGGGAAGCTGCTTGCCCGTGTTGTGCTGAAGAGACTCCAGGTGCTTGCAGACAGAGTCTATCCAGAATCACAGTGTGGATTTTGAGCTAATAGATCCACCACTGACATGGTATTTTCCCTCAGACAGTTGCATGAGAAATGTAGGGAACAACAACAGCCACTCTTTGTGGCCTTCATAGATCTCACAAAGGCCTTTGATTTGGTTAGCAGGGACAGCCTTTTTAAAATACTTCCCAAGATTGGATGTCCACCTCGACTCCTTAACATCATCAGGTCCTTTCATGAGGAAATGAAGGGCACTGTAGTTTTTGATGTCTCAACATCAGATCCCTTTGACATCCGAAGTGGAGTGAAACAGGGCTGTGTCCTCGCACCGACACTGTTTGGGATCTTTTTTGCTGTCATGCTGAAGCATGCCTTTGGAACTGCAACAGAAGGTGTCTATCTCCGGACTAGATCAGATGGAAAGCTCTTTAATCTCTCTAGATTGAGAGCGAAGACCAAAGTCCAGCTGAAATGCATGCAGGACTTCCTCTTCACCGATAATGCAGCTGTTGTTGCCCACTCTGCTGAAGACCTCCAACAACTCATGAATCGCTTTAGCAAGGCCTGCCAATACTTTGGATTAACAATCAGCCTGAAGAAAACACAAGTCATGGGCCAGGGTGCAGACTCACCTCCCTCTATTACCATCTCCACACAAGAATTGGAGGTTGTTCATGACTTTGTGTACCTTGGTTCAACGATCTCTGACACTCTCTTCCTAGATGTCGAGCTGGATAAATGCATTGGCAAAACAGCTACCACATTCTCTAGACTCACAAAGAAAGTATGGCTTAATAAGAAGCTGACGGCATATACCAAGATCCAGGTCTATAGAGCCTGTGTCCTGAGCACACTCCTGTACTGCAGTGAGTCCTGGACCCTTCGTGCACGGCAGGAGAGGAAGCTGAACACATTCCATATGTGTTGTCTCCGACGCATTTTTGGTATCACCTGGCAGGACAAAGTTCCAAATAGAGTAGTCCTAGAACGAGCTGGAATTTTTAGCATGTATACATTACTGAAACAGCAACGTCTATGTTGGCTTGGGCATGTCATGAGAATGGCTGATGGTCGGATTCCAAAAGATCTCCTGTGTGGAGAATTAGTGCAGGGAAATTGCCCCAGAGGGAGACCACAGCTGCGATGCGGGATCTGAAGGCCTTAGGAATGGACCTCAACAGATGGGAAACCTTGACGTCTGAACGTTCAGCCTGGAGGCAGGCGGTGCATCATGACCTCTCCCATTTTGAAGAGACACTTGTCCAGCAGGCTGAGGCAAAGAGCCAGTTCCGAAAGCAGCAAAATCAGGGAGCTGGACAGGGGACAGACTGTATTTGTCTTCAGTGTGGAAGGGATTGTAACTCTCAAATTGGCCTTCTCAGCCACATTAGACGCTGTTCCAAGTCCTCCATACAAAGCACGTTACCATAGTCTCTCGAGACTGAAGGATGCCTAATCTAATCTAATCTGAGAGATGGTGGTCTAAATTTTCTCTTGAATCTTCCAGCATTGGAGGGCTCATCACCTCTTGAGGTAATTGGTTCCATTGTTGTAATGCTCTAACATTTTTTCCAGATATTCAACCAAAATCTGGCTTCCTGTAAACTGAGCCCATTATTATGTGTCCTGCATTCTGGGATGATTGAGAACAGATCCTGCCCCTCCTCTATATGACAATTTTTCAAGTATTTGAGAAGTGCTATCATATCTCCCATCAGTCTTCTTTTCTCAAGGCTAAACATGCCCACTTCTTTCAACCTTCTCTCACAGGGCTTGGTTTCCAGACTCCTGATAATCCCTGTTTCTCTCCTCTGAGCTTGTTTGAGTTTCTCAGCATCCTTAAAGTGTGGTGTCCAGAACTGGACACAGTATTCGAGATAAGGCCTAGTCAGTGCCGAAAACAGGGGGACTAGTACCTCACAGAATTTGAAGACTATACTTTTGTTAATGCATCGTAAAAGAGCATTTGCCTTTTACTTCAGACATATTAAGAGACAAAAAGTTAAGTTATTAGGGTTGCTCATTCAAGTTTTAATACATGTGGGGGGGCAGAGCAGTGCAGGTAGAAGAAGACTTCTTCGCTGAACAACCTAAGAGACTAGTTTGGATAGAACACAAAACGTATCTGGAATTTCTGCGTCCAAATAACAACAAAAAGATAGTAGAGGCAGTTTTTTTTCTTATTTTGTTTGTTTGTTTAGATAATTTTCTCAGCTCTCTTCCCCCCCCCCCCCCCGGCTAGGTTCCTGTAGTAAGTCTGGCTCTTTGATGTGCAGCAGAGTAAAAATGAAATCTAAATTAAACTGAGCTGTCTCCTTGCGCATCCATGCTGGTATAAAGCATTTTTTCTGCCTAAGATGAAGAACAAGATGGCTCTTCCCATTTTATGGACCAATGACTTCTAAACGGGCAGCTGTTTCCCCCCAGAATCCTGCAGTGCCTTTGAAATTGACAGGCTGGTTTAACGGACACAGGGCAGATGAAATGACACACAGGTCTCAGTACTTTGATGCCCATTTCCAAAATCTGCAGCCTTAGTGACTCTTCTCCCCACCTAATGTTAAGGTTCACAGTAGTTAATCATGATGATGATGATGTGTCATCAAGTCAATTCTGACTTATAGTTACCACTTTTCATTGTTTCTTTCTGGGCAATTTTCAGTTCAATTATGCAGGCTAAACAATGCCCCACAGTGGGCTGAGCACTCAATTTATCGACCTCAGAAGGACAGAAGGCTGAGTCAGCCTTGAGTGGGCTACCTGAGCCTGTTGGGATCGAACGTGGGTCATGAGCAGAGTCTTGACTGCAGTACTACAGTAACCACTGTGCCACAAGGCTCCTAATATTCACAAATGGTTTACCATTCCCTTCTTCTGGAGGTGTCCTGGGTCTGTGCAGCTTGTACAATTCCACACAGGTTGGCTCTACTTGCAGGATGCACAGTGGAGAATTGAACTCCCAACCTCTGGCTTCTCAGCCAGATACCTAAACCACTGAGCTAGCCAACCAGCTTCACAGTGGTTAGGAGTAGAGATGGGCATGAATCAGAAAAATTGTCATACATTTTGATTCATGATTCATCAAGATTGATGAATTACAAATTTATGAAAAAAAATTTATGAATCGATTCATCAATTCATTTTTGACCTTTAAACCATTAAAAATGGGCCCCCGAGCACCTAGAGAAATTCTCAGGGAAGCTTTCTCTGACTCTCCTCTACAAGCCCTGCGTAACTGGTGAAGTTTGGGTTTTGGACCTCAAGAGTTATACACCCAGAAAGACAGGTCCCCCAGAAAAGTTTCCCCCAGGCACCTAGAGACACCAAAATCACAGAGAAGCTTCTCCTGACTCTCCTATACAATACCTCCAGGTTTGGTGAAGATTGGGTTTCAGACATCCACGAAGTGGGTCCCCCAGGAAAGTGCCCTTTAGCAGCTGGCTTGCAGAACCCCAATCTTCACCAAACTTGGAAGGACTGTAGAGGAGAGTCAGTAGAAGCTACTCTGTGATTTTGGTGTTTCTAGGTGCCTGGGGAAAACTTTTCTGGGGGACCCGTCTTTGTGGGTGTATAACTCAGATATCTGAAACCTAATCTTCACCTAACATTCCAGATGAGGATCAGAGGAAGATTCCCTGCAATGTTGGTGTCTCTAGGCACCTGGGGGACTGTTTTAAAGCTAAACAAATTAATGAATCAAAAATCACTAAAAATTAATTAATTCGTATTCGTTGGGGGCATTGATTCATACAAATATGAATCAATGAATTATCAACTTTTGAATGAATTTGGTGATTTGTTTTTTAATTCATGCCCATCTCTAGTTAGGAGCATTCAAATGTACTTCAATATAGCTCGTGTCGCTTGTCATGTGTCATGTAAGGTGAATTGCTTTCATAGTCCAGAATGTCTCGGTGAACATACTCACAAACCAAATAGTCATTTGCTAATATATTGCAAATAAAATATATATTGAGTGTGCTCTTTTTTTTGTCTCTCTGTAAAGAAGATGTGGTGACAGTGGATGACACATCAGTGACACTGGCAAGATCCACTCTAATTGTATTACACAAATTCTGGAAGAGGTCAAAGAAATGAATAACAAGACTTTTTCCCTGCTTTATAAAATCCAGGAAAGAGAAGAAGAGGGATATCTGTCAAATTTGTCCCAAAATAGATATTGCTGAGAAACGACTGTATAAAGAGGTTGGCAGCATAGCCTACGGATGAAAATTATTAGGTTAAGACATTTTGTTCCACCGTCGCCATTGTAATGAAAAGATATGTCATCCAACAACAGACAGTTCTGTGACTGGATTCTTTTAGCTTCAGCGACAAATATCAGTCTACAGAAATTATTTCTTGACTGTAGAGGATTCCTACAAGAAGAAGAGCTTAACCTCCTCAAGGTTGTACGTATTAACAACTGATGAGATTTCCAGATCATGAGATCTCTTCATCAGTGACAGCATTTATTTCAGCAAGTTAAACACTATATGAAAAGAAATGCTGTTTTCTTCACGTTACAACAATTTCTTTGTTATTTAAATGTTCTTTGCATTTCAATTTTCAAACACTCAGTTGTTTCTAAATATTTGCTTTTAAATTTTGAGTGATACATTTATCTAGAGGAATTCCACAAGGAATGGAATTTTGAGTTACAAAGTGGGCATCTCATAGTTTTGTTATTTCCAAAGGATGTGGCACATACAAGTAATTTTTGACCAAAGGAGTAAAAGGTTCTTTGGATATTTCTCAAGATGAAACTGTATGTTGACATTTATTTCCATGTGTGTGTCTTTCTAAGTGCACAAATTTGAATAACAAAATCAGAATGTGAGATAAAGAAGAGAAACACAACATAAGTAGAATGGGGTGCCATCAGGTCGACAGCATGGTGAAGTTTAAACCTCTTGATGACAGCAATTAAAGATAAAGAAATAAACATTAGAAAAGAGCAATAACTCATTTCTACATGACAATTTCATTGACCTTCTCGTATGCCAGTGGTGGGCAACTGCAGAGGATTGCAGAGTTACAGCCATCCCATTTTCCACATATACACTCTCCCCTCTATAGACAACATGACCTCCTCCCCACCCCATAAACGGAATCAACAATGAAGGGCATCCCATGCCCTTAGTGCTCTACAATCAGTACCTGGATCCATCCTCATGCTTCATAAACACTACAGAGACAGGAGGAGTTAAGACCCCTTTGCCTCTGTCTCTTCTTTCCATCTCTTTCCACAGTTTCTTCTACATCCATCTACAAGCCAGCCATTGGTCTACTGGTTTTAAAGAAATGTCTGAAGTTAATAATGGGTTGAATGAGCGGGAACTAGGTGAAGCTCAATCCAGACAAGTCAGAGGTGCTCCTGATCATTTAAGGAATATGCTTAGGAAATAGGAATATGCTGTATGGATTTCCCTGGTTTGGGCACACTTTTTGCTTTGGCCAGGAGCCAGATGTTTCTATATTAATGAAAAGGAATCGGTGTGGGCAGCCAGCGGTGGTCCCAAGCATAGTGAAGGAGACTTTCATTTTATCCTTCAGTGAATCTACTGTAGTTGGGACTAACAATTGGATTTAGCCTTCAAGTGTATTATGATTTGTTTCAATATGTTTTAATTAACATTGTGTAATTCATTTGGTCAAATCCTTAACTGTATCTGGCTGATTTAGATCAAGTTCAATGTGAACTCGATTGCCCTGAATCAGGTCCAACATGGATCTCGATTTGCTTTGGACTAATTTGGTACTCTGGATATTACAAGAAATGAAGACAGGAAGAAAATGCCAGGGTGATATGATGGAAAGAAGAAGTATAAACTACATGTTGGTTACTGAGAGCTCTAGTTTAAAATCTTGGAGAAAAATCTCACCAGGGTTTCCAATCACATTGCTTATAGAAGTGATGGCGAACCTATGGCACGCGTGCCACAGCTGGCACGCGGAGCCCTTTCTTCTGGCACGCAAGCCATAGGTCACTACTCCCCCCGCCCCCACCCCCTGCCCCCCCCCTGTGCAGCCAAACCTCATGAGGTGGCTGCAGCCAGGATTCCCCCTTCCGCCGCGACTTCCGGGTCCTCTGGGTCCATCGCCATGATTCCCCCTTAAACCGCCACTTCCGGTTCCGGTCTTCTGGGTCCTGGTCCGGGTCCGTCGCCGCTGCAATAGCGGCGGCGCAACGCCACCCGCTGTTTTTTTTTTTTTTTTTACCCCCCATTTTGGGCACGCGAGCCCAAAAAGGTTCGCCACCACTGGCTTATAGAGAGGGATCATGTGATGTTACTGAAGTTATATATGCAATATTTTCATGCAGATGTTATTGTTTTGCTTTTCTTAAAATCTGTTATTCTTACCTAATTCTTTCCTGTCTAATCCCACCCATCCCCTTTCATTTGTTACTTGCAGCACTTTACACAATGGCACTTCCTTTATTCCCTCACATTCCCTACCCACATTCCCCACCCCTCAACTCCAGGTTATATTAGGATCTTCATTTCAATCTATGCTGCCTAGTATGTTTGTTCTGTCTTTACAGAAAGTAGGTGTACAAACACCACACTATCATCTTATGAGAAAATAGCACACAAATCAGTTAAATGCATTTTAAATATGTACAACACAAAAAACCCTGACCCGATCTTCATGAAATTTCTCAGAAATCATCAGCTCAGAAGGGGCTGTATTATGACCATTTTTATGTAAAAATTTAAATGTGGCTAGCACAAATTAATACACAAAAACACCGCTCTGGATCTATTTGTCTGAAATTTGACAGAAATAGTCCTTTCCATGAGGGCTGTAAAGTAATTAGATTTTGTGCATATCAGTGAAAAAACATTAAAAAGTTAAATGCCAGATTCCTGTTACTTAGGTACACCATCAGAAGTCAAAAACATGAATCACACAGCAAATTGTTGTGTCAGCAATTGTATTCTTTTTTGCATACCAGTTGGAAACTTGGTGCACAATGACACCTACATGTATTGACTTCTTAACTAGCAATGACGATTCCAACCCATTGGTTCAGGTATGTGGACAACACCAGGGTGAAGATCAGGATTAGAGAAGTACAGGCTGTCACAGACTACATAAACACAATGGACCCAAACATCAAGTTCACCATGGAAGACACCAGAGACAACCAGCTGGCTTTCCTGGACTGTGCAGTCATCATAAGATCCAATGGCAGCTTAGGAATAGAAATCTACAGAAAACACACACTGATCAATACCTGTGATTTGACTCTCATCACCCATTGCAACACAAACTAGGGGTCATCACGATGCTAAACCACAGAGCAAGAAACATCCCCACCTCCACAGAAGCCAAGAAGAAGGAAGATGGACATCTGAGGACAGCCCTGAAGGCCTGTGGATATCCAAAATGGGCCTTTAACAAGGCAATGTCACAACCCAGGAGGACAATGGAACAGTCTGAGACCCAGAGCCAATGGAAGAACCTGGTCATTCTTAACACGGCGGGTGTGTCTGAAAAGCTCAAAAGACTCTTTTGGTAAACACCACATACCCGCACACTTCAAACCCACAAACACACTAAGGCAGAGACTCATTCACCCAAAAGACTGGATACCAAAACACAACAGGAGCAATATAGTATATGCGGTCCAATGCAAAGAGGAGTGTTCGGAGCTCCTCATTGGAGAAACCAAACAGCCATTAAACAGGAGAATGGCCCAGCACAGAAGGGGCAATGGCTCAGGACCACAGTCAGCAGTGTTCCTTTGTTTGAAGGACAAATAACACACATTTGATGACCAAGATGTACTCATTTTGGACTGAGAAGACAGGTGGTTTGAGAGAGAGGTCAGGGAGGCCATACATGTGCATATAGAAAATCCCTCACTCAACAGGAGTGGAAGCTTCAGATACAATCTGTCTCCTATTTATCATGCTGCCCTTTCATCCGCCCTCAGAAAGATTAGGACCACGCACACCAGAAAGACCACTGTTAACGACCCATGACAATGGGTGGAGAAGGACTGCAGAAGTGGGATTATCCCTCACCCCCAGTCCTTTGTCCTTCTAACAAGCCTATTCAGACCAGGGGGAAGTGAAACCAATGTGGAGGATATATCAGCAATCTCCTACCAACTCTCCTCAGACTGAAGAAGCTGCTTGGATGAGTAGCGAAACGTTTCAACCTAACAAGAAAGAAGTCCCGTTGCCATGACTCAACTTCCACACCTGAATGACTGAGAACCTTCACAGATAGCAATGATTAGCCGCTGCAGTTTACACTGTTTGACTTAAATTGACATATATAAGTAGCAGGATTCTGGCCACAGCTGTTTTAACTTTCTTCTGCACGTAGTCAATAGGATGTGTGAAGATTTGGATTTCTGAATTTCAGCTGCAATTGGGATTAGAACTGGAGTGTATCAAACCTGTATCTGATGGATCCTTTGTTGTTGTTTAGTCGTTAAGTCCGACTCTTCATGACCCCATGGACCAGAGCACGCCAGGCCCTCCTGTCTTCCACTGCCTCCCGGAATTGGGTCAAATTCATGTTGGTAGCTTCAATGACGCTGTCCAACCATCTCGTCCTCTGTCATCCCCTTCTCCTCTTGCCCTCACACTTTCCCAACATCAGGGTCTTTTCCAGGGAGTCTTCTCTTCTCATGAGATGGCCAAAGTATTGGAGCCTCAGCTTCAGGATCTGTCCTTCCAGTGAGCACTCAGGGTTGATTTCCTTCATAATGGATAGGTTTGTTCTCTTTGCAGTCCAGGGGACTCTCAAGAGTCTCCTCCAGCACCACAATTCAAAAGCATCTTCAGCAGTCAGCCTTCTTTATGGTCCAGCTCTGATGGATCCTAGTCAGCCCTAAATTTGAATCAGTTCCTGAACCAAAAGGGAAATCTGCAGAGCCTAATTTTAACATTATAAATGTATATAGTTTTCTCTGTATTTGTTTTTAAATGTTATGAGCTGATTTGAATATTAATTCTTGCAGAAAGGTGGGATATAATTCAAATAAACAAATAAACAAAACCTAGACAGACACTAACAAAACCACCCAGTTTCACGTTAGAATAACTGTTACAGTGCAATATACAAAAGGCATCAAACAATTTTATGACACAGTCAAAATTGGACAGACTTTTACCATCCACCGTGAATGAAAGAATGAGTTATCTATAGACCTGTATCCTCTTGTCTTTTTGTGTTCTCCACCAGAGAGCTATCCATAGATTTGGAGCAGCTGCACCTTCCCACCATTGCAACATGTACTTAAAGATTCTTTCTACCTGATTTTATGGTCATGGGTGCAGCACACAGCCAGTTGTACTTAGACTTGCAGAGCGATAACCCAATACTGGATTATAGCGAGAAAAAAGGTGAGAGGTGGTTCCTTCTTCCAGCCATAATGTTTGCTTCTCTGTCTTGCATGCTTCTGCTGTGGAGCCTCAGCAGCTTTGCATGTACTCTTTCTCACTTTGCTTGCTTCTTTTGCAAGCTGGCCTTCCAGAGCTTACTTGTACTGCATGCGGTTATTACCATTCTGTGTATAATTTGCTGTTCCAGAGTTGCTCTGTGGTCCCACAGAGTACTCTGTGGTGCTCTTAAAGGAACTTTTGCTAGTCACTTTTCTGGTGGGGACGGGGAGGGCGTAATCTGGCTTCTTCCATAATGCCTTGTTTCAACAGGAAGGACTGTCCTGAATAATAGTTATATCATGTTTAGGGATGTCTGAAAGACAGTGACTGGGTGAGAACTGTAGGAATGCAGAATAAATTAGTATGCTATCTGCTAAACAAAGTGGCACGTCAAGTTACAGGCAGATAAAAATGGATCAGTATGACTTAATATATATTAATAAAGCTGAGGTGTTCCCTCCTAGGGCTCTCTACATATCCTTGCTAAGTTTCAGGTGTCTGGACATCACAATCTTGGGAGTTAATAAGAGATTCATTTTCTCTCACCTTGTCGTAAACTATCTTTTTCATCCTGTTCTGCCCTTCCATGCAACAAATGTGAAACATTAACTTTAAGTTTATGTTGTTACGTGAATGAGAGATATAAAATGCCTATTTTGTTGTTGAAAATATAACACTGTGGGGTCCAGGCAAGCTTTCTTGGGGAGGTCATTCCATGACTAATTTAGGTCTAATTGATTTCAGTTGTTTACTCTTAGTACGGCTAAATCTGGAACTAATCCACCGTCAGAAATCTAGAGTTTCAGACTTGTCTTCTTTTCCCTCTCAATTGCTATGCTTGCTATGGATACAAAGCAAGTGTTAGTTAAAATGCTGATTGTGCCATAAGAGAGGAAGATTTTATTTTATTTTATTAAGTAACATTTCAGAAACAGTTTTGGTTTCCTTTTTTTTTTTCCTCCTGGGGATTCCATTAGCTCCTGAAGTTTGACAACCTGTGGTAAATTTCCAGGTAAAATTCCTGTTTACCTGTGACAGACCGCTGACGGCTCCTTTTATTCACATCTGAAATATAATGAAATTCTTACCCTGAAGAACTGAGAACATGATGGCGGTGAAACGGAGGAAGAAAACAAGCTGTTATTGAGGATGGAAGTGTCTGAAGCCAATAAAAATAAAGATCTCTCTGGTGCCACTTCTTTCGTCAACATCCTTTTTCCTTTCTATTGTATGCCACTGTTCTGGGAATGGATTATGAACCCAAAGCAACTAAATAACAAAAAATAAGGATAATATCAGTGAGCCAACACAAACTTCCAAATGTCAGGCAAGGTTTTTCTCTCTGACTAGACACAATGTGGACAAGGAGGATAAAACAGAAGATTCTAAAACAATTTCTATACAATGATTTTAATTATTATTATTACTAGAGCATGTGATATCTGACAGTCCTAAGAGGTTTCATCTGTTAGCTTTTGTACAAACATAACATTTCACTTCTAGCTTTGTTTCATCCTAAGAATTGATTGTAAATTTTATATTACAAGCCTCTTTCTCAGGGAGATATTAGCTTAGCTATGACCTTCCAACATATAAGAAAATAAAGAGCTTGTGAAAGCTTGTTTGATCTTCACCCAGACAGTCTAAAGACAGAAAAAATTCCCATCCGTTCTTAACAGAAACAAGAGCAGGCATTTACTTCAAGATTATTTTAAAGCACAAAGCAGAGTTGATGGTGCCTTTCCACAGTTTCTCGAGTGCTGGTTGTAATTCAGTAACAGCTTGTCCACATTTGTTCTTTAAAATTGGGTGTTTTGAGCATTTAGTTTCATCTTAACTTGCTAATACACTTGATTCAGGAACTCTGCAATGAGTATCCTCCTGCACTGCTGTCTTGCCTGTCCACTGAACTGAGAAGGGAATGCTCCACCACAAGGAGCAGGTTGTGGGCACAATGTCCCAACCAAACCCATACCCTTCACTGCAGAAAGCATGTTGTCTCCACTGTCTATGACCATAAAGCCCTAGTGGGGAGTCCCAATGTCACCAAGACAAGAGATCAGGAAGTCCTAATATCACTAAGACAAGATCAACATCTCCTGGAAAACCTGGTCTACTATGTGATTCCTGTCTGTCTCTCCTGGACTTCTCTCCTCCCTGACCCCTCCCTGCTTGAGAAAAAACCTCCTCTGGCACCCACTGATGTGCCACCCACTTCAATTAGTCCACAGGCCCGAGAGAAGAGGGCTTGATCCATTCTCCAGAAGCCAGGTTCCCTACTATAGGGTAGGCACAACTGTCTAACTCATGGTCAAACAACATAGAACCTGGGAGGTGGAAGCATTATAGCTGAGGTCTGCAGACATCCACTTGCTCAACCAGCATGAAGGGAAGGCTATCATTTCACCATTAAGAGCCTGCAGCCTCTGAATGACCCAGCCCCCTTTACCGGACTGCACAGACAAGCAAGGCTTCCATCACAGTCTGCAGGAGGGCAAACTCACTTCATCACCTCCTACCTGCCCCCTACCCACCAGAAGCCATTTCCTAGTAATGTTGCTGATATACTAGCCTCACTCTCTGCTACCACCTTCACTGTGGCATGGGTGTGGCTCTAGTGTCAGCTCATACCTGAATTTGAGAGGGGTTTCAGATCCTTCTCCCTGTTAATTTGGGCCTTGTACATCTTGCACATGGCAAATCAGTGCTGTGCCTCAGTGCTTCTAGATTCAATGGTTGTCCTGGGCCCACAGGTGGTTCTCACCACTTGCATACCTGGATCACCCATTACAGTATGGGTGCTAGGAGGAGCAGGTGTTGGCCCGCTTTCCTCCAGCTGCACACAAGACACTGGAAGCCTGAGCCCTGCCATCGAGGCTGCAGGAGAAAAGGCTGGTCTACTGGCTTATGCCAGAAGGAGAAAGTCCCTTCTCCAGCATCCTGCTCTTTATCGCTTCCTTATCATCCTCCCCCTCCTTCATAGCCACAACCAGTGCCAGCAGCAGGAAAGCCCTGACCCCCGCATGTGGGCCTGGTACAGCACCAAATCCAGCATTTGAGTACAAGCACTCTTTCTAGCAGGTGTCTCCTGCCCATGCATTGTCCTCATCAGCACCACCATGACACCTACCACTCATAATATTTCCCTAGGCCTGACCACTACAGTTAAAAAAAGAGAGTGTGCACAAGTTGCATCCATAGAGACTAAACACCCCCACACCACAGTGAACTTAACCTACCCAGCCAGGAGCCACCTAGCCTCCCAGTCAGCACCACCACCAACTAGTCTGGCTGTGCATTACCCATATGCCACCCAGCCACCAAGACTATCTGGGGGAGGGGGAAGGGCTGAAGAAGAATTCCATTCCTAGAAGACAACTACAAGCAAGCAGGTAGGTCAGGTCTGATAGCCCCACTCCCACCCCCACCAGGTAGGCCTCTCTCCAAGGCAAATCTCAAAGCAACAAAAATCTCTAACCACACCCTAAAGCCTATGCTCACCCCCACTCAACCACCCCAAACACACAGGCCACACAAAGTTGCTCATCCAGCCAAGAAGATTGCATCCCACAGTACCACCTACCTACCAGGCTACCAGCCAGTAGTACCACCATCACCAAAGCAAAAGTGATACAGTGCTTAACTACCAAGAACTGATTGAGAAAAGCAGCAAAGCATAGCACCTACAAATTAGGAAAGAGAAAAACATAACAAAAACACAGAAACACACTAAAAACATAGTAAATCTTCAGTACCACCCCCATACAACACAAAGAGCCTCTCTGGTCTGTAGCATACTCTATGAAAAATAATGAGAAGCCCCCTTCCCCAGCCCAGCCCCCAAAGAAACACATAGAATGGTCACCCACAATATAATACGTAAGTGCACATTCTCTAACAGAATCAACTAAAAATAAATACACAGAAAATTACCCGCCAAATAGCAATGTAAACAGGTCTGGAAAGAACCCCCACCTCGAGTTAATTTCATCCAGTAAAAAATCAGTAGTAAAGTAATGTCTTCCATCCCAAAATATGAATGCAACTTTAAAAGGAAAATTGATGGAATACCAATGACAATGAAGCACAGCACATACCCCGAGCAATTTGGCAGGCAAAAGGACCCCAAATTATGCAAGAAGACATAATATACCAATTAAACAGCAAATATATGCAATGCAGTCCTAAGTAGGAAAAAAATGTATAATTTGATTTCCTATTATTCAACACAGGTGAAAACAAGTGCATCCTCCCCCACCAGCAAAAATATGTCAAAAGCATACACACACACAGAAACAGACAGACAGACAGACAGACAGACACAGCCCTCTTTCCCAAACTCCAGAAATTAAAAAGCATGAACGATAAGGGCAACTCATACACATCCCAAAGCCTAACCCTTCTAGAATATGGGACTGGGGATTATTTCCTCCTACCACTTTAATGCTTTAGTCTAGCAGCAAGATGTCCAGCACAGGCAGGAAACCACAGGAAAGATAAAGAGGGAAAGGGAGAAATTTTCCAACAACAACAAAAAAATCAATAAAACTGGTTAAAAAAAAGGATTTTTTTTAAAAAAGCAATCTACAAGTAATCTAAAATGGAAAGGCAGAGGGCAACACGATGATGGTGATCCAATCCAATTCAAAACAGAGGGCAAGCCAAAATCCCACAAGCGACCCACAGAACGACTGGCCATTACTGAGCATGGTGTCACTCTGGTTATGAATGCAGATTAGAGGCAGCTGGTGTCTATTGTATTTATTTGGGCACAAAGTAGAGCAATCAAGGCCAGGCAGAGCCAGAACCAAAGTGGGTACACATGCACCCCAACAGGGGCAGGCCTTCACAGATGTGCATATGCCAAGTCCTTTTGCCTCTGGTAAGGAGACAGGTAGGAGTGGGGTGGCATGGTGTGGCCTGACATTGAGCTAGGATGGGGTCGTACTTGCCTTAATGGGCAGGCACCGATTTAGATGTTGTTACATATTTTAGAATAGTGAACTTTAAGTTGTTCTCAAAAAGAAACAACCACACACAGAGAAAGAAACCCAATCCTCTTCCATCGCTGTGTTTTTTGTTTATGAGCATAAGGCAGGATTTTTAAAGGATTTTCAAAGAAGCGTACTGAACCATAACTTAATGTAGTATACTGCAATCTATTTTCTTCTAGAAGCTTGTAATAAACCCCACATACTCAAGGAGAGGGCCAGGAGAGGGCACCACATCTGTGTTCTCGTACCTTTACAACATCATTATTAGCTCATAACAGAGAGAAATGTTATGGGGCATGCACGGTGGCTGATTTTTAAACATTACTCATGTTGCCACTTAAAATTATTCTTATTCATGCCAAGTCCAGCCTGAAGCAAATTTTTTATGATGTTGGGTTATAAACTCTTGAAAAACTAGATTTATATTGGAAATCCTAACAATCTGGACTCATATTAGACACATCTGCTGCTACTTTCAGACCTGCCGGTTATCCAGGTTTCACAGACAAATGAGTTAGAATAGCAAGGCAGCCGCAAGAATTTTAGAGACAGATGGTGACTATTTATTTGGCTGGGTGCTTATTAAGTGCTACAGCTTCTATTAAATGCTACCAACTTGCGTTCAGACAGGGCACACAGGCTCAGTTCTGAATTCACACCAGATTAATCTTGATGCCACCTCAGAACCTCTTGGCATGATTAAAGGAAACATACCCTATAAAATGTTAGCCACACAGAGCTATAGCTCTGCATGAGATAGGGAATATATCTCAAAACTTTCATAAACATTTGAAAAATAGCACGGGCTGCTGGTAATGTGTTGCTGTGATCAACCACTATGTCATAAGCTCCCTTGGAGCCTAATACTATCATTTCTTTTAGCACTGAAGACTGAAAAGCATGCATTAACTGGAGAGGAAACAGCATTTTTCTCAGTAAAAGCATATTGTAATAGGACATCTGAAATACTTGCAGCTGAAGCATGGATTTCACCTTAAAGTGAGGTGAGCCACCCCTCCCATAGACATTTTTAGGTGTCTCAAGTAGACACAAGAAGTGCAGAGAAGTCCAGAAATGATCTTTTCCCTCAAGAATGACCCCACGTGTACTCTGGGAGATTCTGCTGAATATATTGCACAGTATGTGGTTGTTCCCACTCCCCAAATGGAGTATGGATTGAAGTAAGCAATGTACCTGCAGTGCAGGGTTTTGAAATGCTAAGTCAGGATGCACTAGCCTTCCTTGGCTTGGTATCCTCCAGATGTTTTGGACTACAACTTCCATCAATCCCAGCAAGTGTGGCTAATGATCAGGGATGGTAGGTCTCTAAGTAGAAACATCTGGAGGGCACTAGATTGAGGAAGGCTGGTGTACCCACCAAATTAGAGCTATCTGGACATACCCTAACCCAAATAAGGTATATCTTCTTATTCTGATTCTTATTAACAACACATGTCTGCTGATAGTATTTTCTGCATTCTTTCTCAACAGTGTTTAATTTTAGTTGAAAGGCTTTTACCTTTGCAGCTCCTGCTAGAAATGGTGTGTGTTGGGGAGAGAGAGTCCTCTCCAATTTCAAAAATCCCTCAGGTGATCTTCAAATGTCACTAGCATTATCATCAGGGATGGGGACAGGACAGCAAGTCTGCATAAATCACAGATTCTTTGGATGTTTATGAACCAGATCTTTCAGAAAAGATCCACCTTTTCCAACCCTGGATTTAGAAAGGAAGCTATTTTAGTCCTATGTGGTGATTTTCCACAAACATCCAGTGTTGGCAGGATTCTTTTAACTCAGCAGTAGAAATTATCTAGATCTTGGAGATGTCAGTTTTACTGCTAGTAACAGAATGGAAGATATTCATAAGCAAATATGGTATTCCGGCAGGCAGTTCCTTCTTGGCAGTTTAAAACATCAGATATTGTCTTGTTGTGATTTTATAAATTCCCTTTCCACCAAGGTTCCAAGTAACTGGCTGGAAACCCTTTGGTAATGGCATGGTAAAAGAGCCCTTGAAATATCAGAGATGGTACTGAAACAGTATACTTTTTCTACATATACTGTATAAAACAAAATGAGATAACTACAAACTGCAAAAGACATAAATATGGAGCTCCTCAGAGGTATGGATGGAGAAAGACCTGCTTGGTTCTGTCATTAAAATTACAAAAGTATAGTTATCACTCTGATACTAAAGAGAAGGGTCTTTTAGTTGACCTGCTGGCTAAGGAAGACACCCCAAGATTTCTGCACAAAGACCAGAACTGCAAATGTTTCATGGTACCTGCCTTTCCTTTCCAGGCATGAAGGAGGAAGACAGAATAACTTGTAAATACGACAGCAGAGAGCGAGAGAAAGAGGCTAAATGTTATGCACATTGAAGAGTAACATATTTATTTCACAGTGAGCTTGGATGGACCAAAATAGACTTCTTCAAACACCAAGTGGATAGGGATTTTGACTGTCTCTCTCATTGAATCTTTACCAACATGCTGAGACAAACTAACATGGCTACCTTTGTTAGAAACTGGTAAATGTTACACCAAGTATTGTGATGATAATAATAATCACCATGTGCCATCAAGTCAATTCTGACTTGTGATAACCCTTTCCAGGGTTTTCCAGGTAGAGAATATTCAGAAGTGGTTTATTATTCCCTTCTTCTTGGGGTATCCTGGGACTTACCCAAGGCTCCTTTACTCACAGGAGGCACAGTGGGGAATTGAACTCTCAACCTCTGGTTCTGCAGCTGGATACCTAAACCAATGAGCTATAGCCACAGTAAAAGTCTGTGGTCATATAGGTCCTTTGACCCTGCTGCTGTGAGAGATCTGGGTTGGAATATTAAACAAAAAGGAGAATCTGGGCAGTAGAAAGGACTATCAAGCAGGATGGGTGTTTTTGCAAGAAGAGGAACACAAAATGTGGGGGGGGGGAGTGCAGTTGGCAACTGACAGATGAGCAGTTGGAAAAATACAGAAACAAATAGATTGTGTGCATTGGTTTATTAGGGATTTAAACAACAGGTACTGTCATGTAACATACCATTCCTGGGCAAGGTGATAGAGAGGGTGGTGGCGAATTAGCTGCTGTCATACCTGGAGGAGCAGGATTGCCCTGACCCATTCCAGTCTGGATTCAGGTTGCAATGGGTACTGAGATGACATTGGTCACACTGCAGGATGACTTTTTAAGGGAGGCTGACAGGGGCAGATGCACTCTGTTGGTACTCCTAGATCTCTCCGCAGCTTTTGATACCGTCAACCACAGTATCCTCCTGGACAGGCTCTCTGAGGTTGGGATTGGGGGCTTAGCATTGAGCTGGCTCCGATCCTTCCTTGAGGACCATGTGCAGAGAGTTCAGCTGGGGGAGGAGGTGTTGGCACCTTGGACCCTTCAGTGTGGGGTTCCTCAGGGATTGGCACTATCCCCAATGCAGTGGATGCTGTCTAGATGCTGGAGAGTTGCCTGGTTGAAGTTCTGGAATGGACCAGGGCTGACAGGCTCAAACTGAACCTGGACAAAACAGAGATTTTGCTCCTGGGGGGGGGACCTCTGATAGGTTAGAGGGGATGGTCCCTCGGCTGGATGGTACTCCCCTCCAGTTTAAGGACCAAGTGTGTAATTTGGGCATTCTTCTAGACCTGGCTCTTTCTTGGGAGTCCCAGATTGCAGCCATGTCCAGATCAGCCTTTATCCAGCATAGGCTAACCGCCCAACTTCACCCCTACCCAGACGAGGACTCCCTCAGGGCTTTGTTGCAGGCCCTGGTCATCTCCCGGATCGACTACTGCAATGGCCTCTATGTGGGACTCCCCTTGAACCTGACCCGGAGACTTCAGCAGGTCCGGAATGTGGCAGCCAAACTGGTGGTGTGTGCAAGTAATTTTGACCATATCACTCCAGTTCTGGCTCGCCTCCACTGGTTGCCCGTGGTGTCCTAGATCAGGTTCAAGGTTTTGACACTCACATACAAAGCCCTCCATGGTTTGGGCCCATGTTACTTGTTGGAGCATCTCTCCTTAATGTCATCTGCCCAACCCATAAGATCAGTTGAGGCTCCTCCGGGTGGCCATCCCAAGGGAGGCCCAGAAGCCCTCTACAAGAGGTAGGGCCTTCTTGCAGTGGCTCCAACTTTATGGAACCAACTTTTGGAAGAGCTCCACCTAGCTCCCTCCCTGTGGAATTTTAGGAAGCAATTAAAAACATTGCTTTTCAGGAAGGCTTTCCACACTGACCCCAGCAGACCACCTTTTCCCCCTCCCTTTTTTCCCCTCAGGCATAGTTATAACGTTGCTGGTTTTAAGTAGAGCTGAACCAAAAAGAGTTGCCTCAGAACATTTTTCAATGTTGCCTCAGAAAACCACTGTGTTGGTCGACCTGGAAGGAGCTTGCAGATGCATGGATTAGGTTGTCTATTGATTTAGGGATGCAGTCCTGTTATGAAAATACAGAGATCTTGAATTCAGTTACATATGATCTCCTGCATTAGATTCTAGACTGTGGATGGAGCACATATTCTCTCTGCACCACCGGCTTCGTTGCCCCCAATACTGATATTACATGTGGCCAGATAGAGTTTGTTGCATTGTACTGATAAGTCCCTGCTGTCCCCTAATAATTCCCCGCTCATCCACAAAGCACAGGTGCAACAACTAAAGATGGAAATATGACCTCAAAATGGCTACAAAGTGGCAGCAACAAAAACAGTTCCCAGTGTAGTGAAAATCATACGCATTGTTCATGCTACTGCAGATGTGACAGGATACCTACAGAACAAAGGCTGCAATCTCACATACATGGTCCCGGGAATAAGACCCACTAAATAAATTGCACTGTTAGGGGATCCTTGAAATGGTGTGTGGAGTCAAGAATGAATCTATATAGCACATGGTTTTGAGCCAAAAGCAAATAGCCTTCTTTTTTTATTTACTGTGACAAATGCTGAGGTTAACTTGTGAGTGCCCCCCTCTACGTACCAAGTCCAAACAACAAATGCAGTTGGAAATTGAACTGCAAACAAACAAGCAGAAGAAGAAGAAAACCCTAGAATACTAAGAATTATAGAATTCTTCCCTACTGACCTGAATCTTTTGTTCTGCAATCTACAAAATCATACTTGGGCTCATTTTCAGGCACCAACTTTAAGAGCTAATCTAAGAACTACCTGTCATCTTTAATGTCACTGAGATATGATGCCCTTTTATTCTTACTGACTGGCCTTAGGCATGTACATCTTAAAGTCTGTCCTTCACTCTGCTTCAAACTCCTTATGATAAGATAGGTGACATAAGTTTAAACTATAGTGTTATTGCAAGGATTACAAGATTATATATGAATCACTCTAAACACCCTAAAGCACAGGTGCTTACTAAGTATTAGGTATTTAGGACTGTAAAAACAATCTTAATAAAAACTAATTTCAAATATTAGACAGATGGCATATTTTCCGACATCTCACTGGTGAAAATAGGGATATAACTGAGATAGCCTTGTTCTCATACCATACTTTCTGAGCCCCACCCTGGCAATGAGAAATTGCTGAATGATTTTCTACCACCTGCTGGATTCATTTACTCTGCAAAAGTCTGCCCAGAAGTGAGCTGGTGTTTGTTCTTTTGGTTAAATATATACTAGAAAGAACCTCAACTATGTTATGAACAGTTCAAAATATATGCCCCAGCAACCACGGTGAGAGAAATGGCATGCTATACACTGAACAGAAATTGTGTGCATACATTTACTTATATATATATTAGAAATTATTAGATCTATCTATTTACCCATTCAAAGATTTAACTTTTAAAGAACAAAGATCTGATGGCATTTTTAAGATGAAAATATTGATGGTACTATGCGCTTCTGTGCTGAATAAGACTTTGTACTGGCTAAAAGAAACTTATCACATCATGTGTGTTAGTTTTCTTAATTATTGCCAGGAGGTTTGCGTTTGCCCGAACAATTTTTGGAGTGACCAGTATTGATAACATACTTGTCATAGTTCTTCTTGCATCACCATTTTCTCTTACCCCACTGTCAACGCTGCACTGTCAACACTCCCCCCCCCCCCATGCACTGCATATACCTGAACTTCTAGATTGGGGTAGATGATCATCTGCTCATCTTTCAAAATTGGAAGTGACAGGAAGGTAACTTTTGGTATTTACAAAGGGAAACAATTGCCGCCTATACCACCAGCAGAATTCTGGGTTGTAACTGAACATGGTTACACTGGGTTTTTTATTTATATTTTTTTTGCATAGGTGGCTGTTGGATGGTTCTCCCAGGCATCTGAGGAAAAGGGTGTAAACTACAAAATCTCTTGCTATAATACATTAGTTTGTCTTGAAGTCTTCCTCATTTCACCTGCAACAGACTAATACAGCTGGCTCACTGAAAACCTTTAAAAGTTATGTGAAGGCTGCTGAACCATGAAAAAGAGAGCTTTATTTATTTAATGAATAAATAAATAAATATGGCTGACTTAGTGCAAAGCACTATTCTAAGTGGTTTACAGCAAGAAACTATAATAGTGACCTAACCATCCAACATTAAATATCTCATATAAAACAAACGATAGGTACATACACTAGCAACTCACATTAACATAAAACAAGCTGATGTTAAGAAGAGGTCCCATGAGCAAAAATAAAGCAAAACAATGACAATTATTAATTGCAGAGGAAAACCAGGAAAGAGAACTATCCTTAAGGGTGGTGTAAAGAAAACTTTTTCCTGCTGTCATCCCTGGCCACAGAACCTCACTCTAGCTTCAAGCAATGAATGAGTACTACGTTTATCATTCTGCCTCACTGTGAATGCATATTTAAGCACTGAGAGGGTCCCAGTAGTATCATCACCCCAGATCATTCAGTCTCTGGAAATCAGTGAGGCCTGTTGTGCCCTAGGTTGGGCACTCATGTACAGTAACCCTTCAGCCATTCTACCTGCACCACTTAAGTGCCACAAGGTATTTGCCAATCTTTATTGCCAAATGCTTTTCTACCCAAGGGATAGTTCACTGTGCTATCCACAACCTAACAATGTAGATATCAATTCAGAATGAAGCACGTGCGTCTACTTGGTCCCTTAAGGGGCATCTCCCATTACATGGAAACCAACAAATCCTACTTTGCTAGAGCTTGCCTTGCACTGAGGCAACTTGTGAGCAGGCCTTACACAAGAAAAAAGGCACAATTTGCACTTCCCCACTAGCAAATAAAGGATGTCATTTCTCTGTTTCTTTTCTGTGAGGTTTCATTCTTACCTTGGTCTTCAGAATGTGCTAAATAAAACCTTCCTCACTGCATTATTATGGGAAGAGAGTGATAATCCTGAAACAAGTCATGCCAGAATCCTTGGATTTAAACCTGTATAGATATGGAAACACATCAAACCCACTGACATATAGATATTCTGGTGGTTCAATTGGTTTTTGATGGATTATTAAGTTCTTTTCTTTGGAAAAAGCATGGGAGTGATCATCAAATGCAACTCCCACTGTTAACAGAACAAAGCTGCTATTTGTAATTCCACAGCATTCTGACAATAATTTACAGACAAAGCAATGACTCTTAATTTGGCCGACTCTCCCAGGAATTATAGCATCAATATTGAATTAAACTGTATAATGAATGACATTTCCCCCCAGTTTGTTCAATTAGCAGTGCTCTTTCTACCTGGTCAGAGCCACAGCACTTAGTTGATGCCATTTGAATTAAAACATAAAACCACTAAGAATATTTTAGTACTATATTAGTGCCTTATTCTCTGTGGGTAGAAAGTGGCATCTACAAAAGAGTGTGGGAAGTTATTTTTTTTTAAGTCATTAGCTAAAGTTCTAAGGCAATGAAAGGTAGTCAGTTAGCTGTTATATTGCAATTTTAAAAAATAATGCTGAGCTTTTTCATTTTTTGAAAGTAGTGTATTTTGTTGTTATGTGCCACCAAGTCACTTGCAACATATGGTAACCCTATGATTTATGCTGCCAGTGTGGTGTACTGCTGACGACATGATACAGCAGATAGACTGACAGACTAACTCATGAGACCTCAAATCCAAACTCAGCCATGGAAACTCACTGACTGGCCTTGTGTCAGTCCCCTTCTCATGGTTGGATCACCAAATGATAAAATGCAGCCTCTCAGTGGCACTTCCCCTCCGCGGGGAGCAGGGACACATAGAATGGTCCACCCCTGCAGGTTATTGGATCCGGCTGGTTTCCAAGATGCAATGGTGGATGGATGGTATGCTGCTGCTACCAGGGCTCTTGACATGATCGCTCCCAAATGCCCCCTCCATTGCCAAGCCTGTCCAGCTTCTTGGTATAATCAACAATTACGGGTGATGAAGCAAAAGAGGATGAGGCTAGAGAGCATCTGGAGACGAGCCCCAACGGAATCTTGAGATGGACCCCAATGGAATCTAATTTAAAAACTGCAAAAATCGTGTCAAATATTTATCTAGCTAAAGTGAGGGCCACAAGGAAATCTTACTTCACCACCTGGGTAAGTGAAGTTTGAGACCATCAGGCCAAACTCTTTTGTATAGTACGTGATTTATCCAGGACAGTAGCATTTCCTGTGACCAATTTGTGGCCTTCTTTAAAAATAAAGTGGAGGCCATCTGCCAGGACCTGAATCTCTCTTCTTTACCAGTAGATTGAGCTGAGACGTCCATTGCACCGCCTTGCCCATTGAGTTTAACATAGTTTCAGCCTGTGATGTCAGTTGAGGTCGACAGAGTGCTTGATTGCTGCAGGGCCACCACAACCTCCCTGGATCCTTGCCCAACCTGGCTCTTAAAAGCGGCCAGGCCTTTAACAACGGAGTAGGCTATGGCTATTATTAATGGGTCTCTCCTTGAGGGCAGGGTCCCCTGTGCCCACAAGGAGACACTCATTAGGCCAATTCGTAAAAAACCCAAGTTGGCGGTGGATGATATTAACAACTATAGACCCATCACCAATGTCCCATTTAATAGCAAGCTAGTGGAGAGAGTGGTGGCCGACCAGCTTCAGGCACTCCCAGAGGAAACCAATGCCCTTGACTCATTCCAGTCCAGGTTCAGGTTGCATCATGGCATGGAGATGGCATTGGTCGCCCTGAAAGATTACCTTTTGAGGGAGGCTGATTAGGGCAAAATGTCATTGTTGATCTTCCTTGACCTGTCAGCGGCCTTTGATACCGTCAACCACTGTATCCTCCTGGGGAAGCTCTCTGGGCTGGGGAGGCCTAGCTTTGGCCTGGCTCCAGTCCTTCCTAGAGGACTGTCCCCAGAGACTACAGCTTGGGGAGATGTTGTCTGCCCCTTGGACTCTCAATTGTGGAGTCCCACAGTAGTCGATCATCTCCCCAGTGCTGTTTAATATCTATATGAGGCCTCTGGGGGAGGTCATCAAGAGTTTTAGAGCTTCTTGTCACCAATATGCAGATGACACCCAGCTCCATCTCTCCTTCCATCCTTCTGCAGTGGATGCTGTCCCATCCCTTGAGCGCTGCCTGGATGCCGTGCTGGGGTGGATGAGGGAAAATAGATTGAGGCTGAACCCGGACAAGGTGGAAATCCTGCGAGTGGGTGCCCCTAGAGTTTGTGGTCTGGGTGCTTCCCTCTCCTTTGGTGGGGGCACTCTTTCCGCTAAGGATGAGGCTCGCAGCTTGGGCATACTCCTGGACACAGCGATATCAATGGAGTCTCAGACAGCATCTGTGGTCCGCTCTGCCTATTTCCACCTAAGGCGGATTGCCCGGCTGCATCCCTACCTTGACGCTGGGTCCCTCACCATGCTAGTTCATGCACTGGTAGTCTCGAGATTAGACTACTGCAATGCTCTCTACGTGGGGCTGCCCATGTGGCTGTTACTGAAACTTACCCAAAATTCACCTGGCTCCTCCACTGGGAAATTTCAAGAGACTACTAAAAACCTGGTTGTTAATACAGGCCTTCCCAGACTTTAGAACATCTTAATACAGCGGTGCTTTTTAACAATTACAACAATTACATCTTCAACCCCTCCTCCATTTCTTCTTATTATTTCAATTAATTTACTTGTCGATGTTGTCCCATTTTGTTTTTAAGTTGACTTTTGTTTAATTTTTTTGTATTGTTATTTATAATGTTGTAGAATTTGTAAACCACCCAAAGTGGCCTTAGTAGCCAGATGGGCAGTATAAAAATCAAATAAATAAATAAATAAATGAGGTGTGTATGAAGAACTAGTAAAACATCTCCTTAAACATCTCACATACCTTGAAAAACCCTGAAAGACCTTGCATCCTTCAAGAATTGGGGTGGGGTGGGCATTTGTTTACCAGGGAAGAATGGACCAAAAATTCTTATCTGGCTTACACTAAGCAACAGGATTCTACCTCATATATGGTAAAAGTACCTCATCAGTTAGCCACAATTTGCCATAATAAGTTAGGCAAACCTTAACGAAACACCAATAATGTTTTAGACAATGAATAGCTACTTTTCTAAAGAAAAAGGTTTCTACATGTGTCTTTTATGCTATGAAATTTATGAGTAATTTACAGCTGGCAGTAAGAGGAGGCATTGCTCTTGGAATGACTGGATCTTAAGTGTGATTCAAACAAAGCATGATTGCAATCCTAGACACTTACATGAGAATAAATCTACAGGATTTACTTCTGAGGGTGAAACCAAATGATATGCTTAGTATGTAATTCAAAGCAATACTCCCCACAAGTACTAGAAGACATCTGTCATAGCACAAGCTTTTCCTAGCCTCCATACCTTGCATGCCAGCAAGCTTTGTTTTGTGATAAACAGAGCTTAGCTTACTTTAGGAGATAAACAGAGCATACTTTGAGAGACTGATTAGTGAGGGATGCCCCTCTGAGAAAACACTGTAGCTGGTGGGGAAATGTTGTTAATCACAGGGAATATGCACCATTCCATATGGTCTAGCTTGACCCTCAGTGAACACGCAGATGTTTGTATTGCACTTGTCACACAAATATTGTGACACTTCAATTGCACATGGATAGGTAGTCATCTGAAAACAGTACTACGGTAAAAAAAATTCAACATCAAAAATTTACCATGTGAAAGAAATCTTTCTGAGAAATGTTTGGACATACTGTATCTCACAACGAGTGTCTTCCATGTGAAACCTGAGATGATACAATCCATAGGGAGACTGCATGGCCTTCTCCAAATTTTCTATAACTACATTATACACATATGCTAGTAAAGAATTATAGACAGTTCTAGTTCGGCATCACCATTGTTTAAATCTTTATTTAAATGAAGTAGATTCATTCCAATACCTGAACATCATATTTTATAGGGCCTGTGTTACGATTACTTTTTCCCACTGATTGTAATTGGGTGCCATTTTTTCAAATACAAACCCAATGACCCTTTAATATGAAACAAGTGCTAAAAATGACCCTTTAAAAACACACTGTCAACATTAATACATTTTATGAGATAATCTGTGATCCAGATGGTGGCAAGATTGAAAATGCTTCCTTTTCTGTTCCCCTTGTTGCTTCATGAATAATACATTAGGATCTGATTCCAGTGTATGATCATTACAGAAAAATGTTGGCAGCATCTTCAATATATTTTTATGAAAAAACTGACATAATGATGATCAATAGGTACCTCTGAAACTCTGACTTACTGTGTGGGGAAAAAATCCTTCTCTCTAACACTTTGTGTTCTATTTCCAGTAAACAAACTGATAATGAACTGCAGTCAGCTCTGTCACTCATATTAGTTAGTTGGTGTATTCTCATTTTTTTTCTCTCTTCAAAGTATATTTGAAGTATGCCCAAACATATATCCAAGTCTGAAAATATTTGTTAATTTAGTCAGCTCTGTGAGTGAGATAACATCCCCCCCCAAAAAACTTTTGGAGATAATTTGGAGGCATCTGTCAGAGGACTTGGAGGTATGAGACAAATTGAGCTAATGCCTCCAGATGTGTACATTACCTATAGGATTATATAATCTGCAGCAATGGTTGCTATTCTTTTTGGCAGCTGTGTCACTAGTGAAATCCAAGTGTGAGGTTCCAGTACACATAATATAATAAAGCCCCCTCCCCGATATCACGGTACGGTAGGTTGCTCATAAAATTTGGGAATATTAAGCAGTGGACTGCATGAAGCAGATGGAAGTGGAAACAAATTCATATAATAGCCAGGCCTATCTGTTTCTGTCCAGGAATACTTAAATCCCCATGTCAAAGTCACAATGACATTACTGTATAGTGCCTGGAATCCTGTTTCTTAACATAAAAAGTTGCAAGTAGAGTAGGCCCATTGAATCAGTGGGAATCTGGTGAGTCTACTCCTCTGAAAGTTCCATCAATTGAATCGGTCTACTATAGTTAGAACTTACTATGTTAAGCAACAGAATTTCAGCCACTGTATTATATATACTATCCTATATCACACTGGCTGGATAATTCAGTGGTTTAGGTATCTGACTGCAGAACCAGAGGATGGGATTTTGATTCCTCACTATGCCTCCCATGAAGTAGAGCCAGCCTGTGTGGCCTTGGGCAAGCTGTACAGTGAAATGATGGCCCCAGAAGAAGGGAATGGTATATCACTGTAGTTGTTGTTGTAAAAAGAAAACAAAACAAAAATACCAGGCACAGTCAATCAAAATTATAAAAACAGTGACTGGTATTATATAACAGATACAGGTTTTAACCAAAAACCTAAGTATCTGTTAAATATCAACGCAGTATGTATGCTGTTCCTAATACTGCTGTTTTTTGTAGCTCTGATTGTGTTATTTCTGAGATCTGCAACTGCTTATAGTACTATGTGAAATTTCTTGATATTGTTCCCAAAGCCCCAATGACTATGGGGACCACTGAAGTGTGTTTCATCCACAAGCGGGATGTTTCGATTGCCCGGTCTCTGTACTTTGTTAGTTTTTCTAAGTCTTTATTTTCAACTCTGGCATCCCCTGAATTACAATGTCAATGATCCAGACATTTCTTTGTTCTATTACTACTATGTCTGGTGTGTTATGTTCAAGGTGTCTACCAGTTTGGATCTGGAAATCCCATAAGATCTTGACTTCCTTGTTTTCTGACACCTTCTCTACCTGATGTTCCCATGGGTTTTCGTAGGCTGGCAAGTTATATATTTTTTTGTATAATGACCAGTGCACTAATTTTGATCATATACTGTGTTAGGTGCAGGGAGGCAGTATTTAGTGCTTGAAAGGCAGCAAAAATATTGGCTTACCAAAATTACCAAAACCACCAAAACCACCAACAGAAGCACTGTGATACTCCCTCGAGTCCTGTGCAGAGTCCTGGACCTTCCTATTGCCAAGTATATAAAAACGAATTTGATTCTCTCTTTACTATATTAGAACAAAATATGATATCTGCATGAAGGAATAATAGATCAGGCAAGTTCAAACTTGTCCCAGTGGCAATATACATTCATTCCATGGAGTTGCCAACAAACATCTGGAGATGTTTTCATACTGTCTGGAATTATAAGAAACAAAAGCCTAGAAGTAAGCAGTAGTCCATGCAGTCTGAGCTATTAGGAAGTGAGGCAACTTTGGTTATGAAGGAACAATTTTAAGAAGGATTACACATAACTTAATACAGTATACTCCTAACTCTATATGACAGGCATTTTTCTTGCAGATTAGAAACAGGCATTCCTGTCAGGCAAAGGGTTAAATTTAGTTTCTTTAATCTGCAAGACATGCCTACATAAGGATTTAATCTGAGGTACACATGAAATCAACCACCTCAGATAAAACTGCTCAATTTTAGAACTCCACTCCCTGTAACAAAAACAAAACAAAACAAAAAGAACTTAAGATGTGCTGATTTGCTATCAGTCTCTTAGAAACACCTAAAATAATTTTGACCGTCTCTAAGAGAAATAATATAAAATAATACACACAGAGATAAATATATGCATATTTAAAGTGGACAAAAGAAAGAGGCTTAAGGTCTACACACACTTCGTAGAAATCCAGATGGTCTGAATTATCAAGTAATGTAAATTAGTATAACTCTTAGTGGGATTGTTCTGCTCAGGATAAACTTACTAAACTAGACCTAGCTGTGCGTATTAGAATTTTAGTTTTTTTTAAATTGTCTCAAAATAGTCTGGCAGTTCACATTTACTATTAACTTATAACCCAATTTTTTCGGATGTATGGAATATAGTATTAGAGGCTTAGGTATTAGAACTTTAGGCATACATGTACTTTGTGTACATAGTTGGGAACTGGTTGGCATGAGAATGAAATTGAGTGAATGCTTTTTTTTTTCTGCATCCAGTTTCACCTTCATCAACCCTTTGCCATGTACACTGCACATATACTGTATACCCAAAGCTCTAATATTATATTAACACCATGGATCTGAGGTATGGGTTGCAATTCATGGAAACACAGGCTAAAACAAACCTGGTAGTCTTAAATATGTCACAAAGTATTTATTGTTTTGCTGGAACAAAGCAAAAAGCAAAGTGTGCTGCTTATATACTGCCCCACAGTGCTTAAATACTCTCTGGGCAGTTTACAATTTAATTATGCAGGCTACACATCCCCCCACCCCCCGGCCAGCTGGGTACTCAATTTACTGACCTCGGAAGGATGAAAGGCTGAGTGAACCTGGAGCCAACTACTGAGATTGCAGTACTGCAGTTTAACCAGTGTGCTACAAGGCTCCTAGACTAACACAGCTGCCCTTTTGAAAATTGCTCACTTATCCAGTGGTGATTCTGGAGTGGAAGGATCAGCCTATAGGGTGATGTCATTGTCCACATTCCTCACACTCTTTGGGGGAGCTGCTTCCACATATCTATATTTCTACATATTTTCAGTAAAAAAGTAATAGCACAACCTTAAGTAAGACATATGGTGGAAGGTGGGGTTAAGGCTAGACTCATGACTCCTCTATAGGCAGAAATGCTCTTCTGCCAGTTGTTCTCAGAAATCTAAGAACAGTTCTAAAAAGGGATAAAGAAGGAGGACCGTAAAGGACCAGTTGAGGTACACTGAAGCCAACCCTCCAAAGTAGGGCTAAATTCTTAGCATAAAGTTAGGCCAGGGCAAGTGTAGGAATTTCCAACATTCCTTTACTGGGACAGTTTGGATTCAGCACAGCTTCAACTAGCCTTGGTTGGCTCAGCTGTGCCCTAGCCACTTTGACCAATTATGACTGCATTCTAAGGAAAGCAACTGGATGCACTCTTCTTTGCTCAGTACAACCTGTCCTGAATTATAGCATGTAGAAGTACCTATAATCAGGCTATACCTGGAAAAAAATGGGTGCTATCTTCTTTTGAGATCTCTGTAGAGCCACTCTTGCTAAACAAGGAGAAGGTACAAGACAACCTATAGTAACAGCCTCAGTATTATTTGATTAGGTTGGAGCAATCTACATGCATCTTTTCTAGTACTGTGCCAAAAAATTCTTCGCTCAGAATTTTAACCATTCACCTTCAATTGGATAGAAATTTCCTTCAAAAAGAAATTTCAAAGGTGGGGATTCTCAGTTCTTGTGCTTACCTTATGAGGTGGCTCAGTTGAGTGTGGCCAGCCATGAAAACTGCAGAAAGAAGGTATTTGCAATAGAAAGAAAAATAAAATACAGCATCATTGTACATCTTGCCCTATCATAGTATGTACTCAAATATCCCCAAAAGTAATTCTAAAGTATCCTGGGAATGATATAGGGAAAAAAGAAAAACTTTTTCCCAGAGAAATAGAATCCTTGGGAAATTAGAAGATAAATTATTAGTTTCATCTTTCTCTTGGCGTCGGATGTAGCACTGCTCTCTCTGGCACCTGCTACAGGGCTTGCAGGGAAGTACTGTAGCTGTATTATAAGCATCCACAATAGAGACAAAATGTATTTACAATGATCCCTGAAAAATACAATTTTTGAAAAATCTGGGGAATGAGCTAACGCCGAAGAATGAAAAGTGTGGAGCCAAAATTCCTCAAAAGACTTTTTTTTTTCTTTTGAGAAACTGAGATGGTCTTTTCTTTGTCTTTCCCCCCTCTAGAATGGGGAAGGCTACTTTACAGAATTATTTCCAAAAATACTCCACTATGTTTTGATGGCTGCCTCCTCCTCCTGCTCCATGGCCTAGAATGACAATAGGCAGAGGGCTCTGTCGAAAAAGCAAAATGATGACCAGACCAGTTAAAACAGCAGTGCAAAAACAACAAACAAAAATAATAAATCTGTAAGGTAAAAAAAAGAATAAAGCTGTGTGACAACCATTGCTCAAGGCTGAAAGCCCACATCTAAGTAACGACTGGTTTGACAAAGTGGAACTCCCCCTTCCCATTTCTCTGCTCTCAAATATGGTGGAGAATCCTGAAAGGCCATTTGTGCACATTTGTAATTTTTTTTTTTGGTCAACTGAGTGGAACTTCTGAGGGCAGACTGAATGAAGGGTTTGGCAATACCACATGATACATGGAGCTGGTTCCATCTTCAGGAGCCCTGGCTGAGCCTTCTGTGCTGAAAGAGCAAGTACAGTACCAGGGAAAATATCCAGCCAGTTTCAAGACGGTTGTAGAGGAAAAGGGATTTACTGCTACAACAATTGCATCACAATCCTAGGTCTTTTCAAAAATGAGTTCAGTGAAACATAATCCCAGAAGAGTGTGCATAGGATTGCGTTCAATGAAATCCCATGGAAGTCTGTTCCTGATCTCAGATGTGGGAAGCTCACCGTGAAAATAATCTGTGTACTTTGTGTATGTTCAGCAACACTATCATCCTTGAAAAGGCAGTCTGCAGTCAAGCTGCTCATGCCAGAGCATGGACACCTTACTTTTTAGACTATAACTCCCAGTATCCCCAGGCTGGCTGAGGACTTCTGGGAATTGTAGTCCAAAATGTAAGATGTCCAAACTGGTTTGACTTCTGCCCTGACAGGAGCCATTCTTTACCATCTGCTTCTCGCGGCACCTGCTGCTACTGTGAAGTCAGTCGGCACCGAGCAAAGTAAGAGGGAACGGGAAGGGGCGTCCTGGAGCTGTCCTGAACTTTGCACGACTTTCGAGCCGCCGCCGCCGCCGCCCGAAGAGAGAACGTCACCCTGTGCGGCCGCCGGGCACGCCTGGCTAGCCATTCCGGGGCTTCCTCTGCGCGGTCCCCCCTGCTGTTTGTTGCTGAGACGAGGGCAGTCGCACCCTCCTCCCCGGTCGCCGCACAGAAGGCGGAGTGAAGGCAGGATTCCTTCTTACCACCACCGCCGCCGCTATCACCCCCTTTTCCCGCCAGCCCTGGGGAGGGGGGCGGCGGCGGACTGGGGGGGGGGGCAGCTTTTGGGCCGCCGGCTCTTGAGGGAAGATTCTTAGAAGAGTTGGAAAAGAGTCCCAAGAGTTGGCCCGCGATAAGCCCGTTCTTAAAGGCTCTGAGAGGAGGAGAGTTGAAAGGAGGCGAAGGGAGGACGCGGAAGAATGTGGGGTGGAGCAGAGAATACTTAGGGTAGGAGGGTCGTGGGACGGGGGGGGGAAGAGAAGAGGAGGTAGGAGGAAGCGGTGAGGTAAAGGGGTGGCTTTTAAGGCACCCTGGGGTTGGTTTATTTCCCTTGGTTTCCCGTTCCAAGCAAAACTGCTGTGCCGTATGACTGGAACCAGGTGGTATTGGGCTCTGCAGTCTGGCCGCTCCTGCTTCAGAGGGGCGAGCAAGAGTCGGGGTTCTCCCCCCCCCCGCCGTCTCTCCTCCCTCCGTTTCCTCCGGCCTGCCCAGGACCTTGCCTGCTGCTCCCTTCTATTTTCCTTTCCCACCCTCCGCCCTCCTCCTCCTCCTTTGATCAGGAGCGATGAGGGGGAATGGCAGGAACACGTGAAGGCGAGAAGGAAAACACACACACACGTCGCAAAGCAAACCCAGGAGTTCTAGCCCGGGGGGGGGGGGGGAGAGAAAGAGGCGGGCGGGCGAGGCTGCTTAAGAGCAGGCGAGAGAACCGGAGGAGGAGGCGGCGGCGGTGGTGGCGGCGTGGTGCGTGTTTCCTTCCCCAAGGGGGCTCTTTCCCCCCACTTCTTTCCCTCCCTTCGTCGAGCAGTCTCTTGTTCCCGAAGCTGACAGGTGCTCCTGGGAGCCAGTAGCGATTCCTGGCACCCTTTTTTTTTTCCTCCTCCTTCTCCTCCCCTCAACTCCCCCCCCCCCTTGGTTAGGATTGATGCGTCTTCGGGAAGCTCGCTGGTGCCTCCGGATTGTGCTTTGAACCTTAGGGGGGAGAGAGAGAGAGAGAGAGAGAGAGAGAGAAACCCTGGAGACGCTGGGGAAAAAAGACGGTAGCCGGAGAAAAAAAGTTTTGGATGGGATTATGTGGAAACTACTCTCTTCTCTGCTGCTCCTGCTGCTGCTGCTGCTGCCGCCGCTGCCCGAGCAGGCTCAGTGCTGCTGCTGCTGCTTTCTCTCCAGCGGTGCAGCCTTGGCGGGCTGGTGGAGGTGGTGGTGAGGAGAGGAGGAAGGAGGACGCCGCCGCCGCCGCGCCGGGGAGGACTTGAGCCGCGCGCGTGCCTCGCTCGGCCCGGGCTTGCGTGGAGTGTCGTCGTCGTGCGTGTGCGTGAGGAAACCTTCCACCCCCCCGGCCTGCCAAATGCTCCTCTTCGGGGTCTTCTTGCTGACATCTGCCCTGGTCAGCCAAAGACAGGGAGCTCGCGCCGAATCCAACCTCAGCAGCAAGTTCCAGCTCTCCAGCGGCAAGGAGCAAAACGGTAAGGGCGTCCTTTCCTCTCTCTCTCTGAGCGCGTGGAGACGGGTTCGCGCGCGCGCGTGTTTTTTGTTGTGTCTCAAGAAAAAGACATAAAGGCTCTCAGCGTTGTAGCGAGCACCACACATACACGGTGCGTGTGTGTGTGTGTGTGTGTGTGTGTGTGTGTGGAGGAAGACAGGAAGGAGGAGTCGCTGGGGCACAGGGAAAGATTTGCCTTCCCCTTAGTTTCTGCAAAATGCCTCCAGGGGTTAGGTTGGTGTCGTGGAGCCGCTGCTGGGTGACAACTTTTTTTTTTTTAAAGGGCGGCTGTGTGTGTTGTTCACGCTGGAAGCGAGGAGCCCGCTTCCTGCACTGGTGTTGGAGCGAGGCTGTAAAGATCGCGTTTGAAACTTGCACCCTGGGAGGGGAAAACATCTCCCTTCGCCAGAGAAGTAAGCCTTCTGGAAGATTGAAGCCAAAATGAATGAAACTTGGCAGGTCTGACTTCACGGTGTGTTTTGTCACTCCAGGAAACTTGTCGACCTCGTTAAGTGAAGCAGGATAGGTAAAAAGGCACCAATTAAGAAGCCAGAAGACAGGGAACAAATTAATTCTTTCTCCTCTCCCCTCAGTGTCTGAATCATTTGGTGTGTGTGGGGGGGGGGGAATGTGTTTCTTTTAATCATCCCCTTTCAATCCCTCTCATGTTTGCCCCAATTTAAGCTTGGGTTCTTGGAGAATGAACTCTTATACATGCTGGAAACCAGTTAATCTGCATAGGAAGTGGGACTAGCCTTTAAGCTTTCAAGTGTACCTGAAATGTTTAGGAAACTCTCAGATGCAAATTCCCCAGGGTTGAAGCTGAGCAGACTTGGAGAAAGACTCCTTTCATGCAGAGAGCAGCTTTGGGGTGTGTAATTTGCTTAGCCTCTGAACTCCATATGATTTGCATTATTCAGATTTTAATGCCTTTCGCTCTTGATCTTCTATAACAAAATCATTTGAAGGCATATGTAGCAAACAGAAATGTTATTTGCCACTTGAAACCACACCATGAATGGAGGCAGCCTAAATCTAAGATGTTAAACACCCTGCTTTCCAGGGGTGTATGCTAATGTAAGGGGAAAATGTCTTAGTAGTTTCCTTGTTAGCCAGAAAGACATGATTTCATCTAGGCACAAACTAGCCAAACAGGCATAAAGGAGAGGGGGAAAATCTTAAACTTGCAATAGGAAAAAATGAATATAGTATTGAATAATATGTCAGTTTTGAACATGTTAGTGCAGAGCTGTGAAAATCGCTGTGTTTTGTGGGCAGGGGGAAATAGCCTCTTTTTGCTGTATGAATTTGCAGATTGTGCGTTGTACATGGTGAATTCATATGGTTGCTGGTTTCTAATGTGATGACACATGACACATGCATACCACTGGAGCTGCTGATCAAAGAGCAGCCCAGGGATCAGTCTCCAACAAGAATGACTATAGAAGACTAGAGGAAAGTGATCAAAAGACTCCGACTCAGATCTGCATCCAAAAAAAAAAAAAAAAAATCATGCTAATCTTTTCCCTTGAGCAAAGGAGGTACCTGCCTAACATGAGATCCTTAGTGTTTTCATCCTCTGCTTCTCCTTGGAATAGAGGTGGCTTTTTAAGATTTCATATGATGCCGTTATAATAAATGAACTGAAAGCATGCCTTATGCTTCAGTCTTGCTAGCTGTCACATTTCCTCTAAAACTAGTGTTATTTCTAGGAATACTCTTGTGACTGATGTAGTTTGTGGATTGCACCTTCAGAGTAATTATAGAGATTCAAGAGTTTAGAATTAATCTTGATTTGTTATTTCAAACAAAATAATGGGGGTCTATTTATTGATTTAATTTGTAATCTGTCGTTACCCAAGGAATTTGGGAGCAGAAATTTGGGAACAGCTATGCACATTGTCTTTTATATGGAGAAATACAACTTGAGTAAAATCCTCCACTCAGAAGATATCTCTTACGTGGCAGTAGAACGAGGCTTTAAATATGTTACATGCCCTAAATGTGCATTGAAGTTGGAACACTGCTTGACAGTAGAACAGTAGCATACTTCATGGTGAATGTCATTAATAGCTGAATTTCATTGTGCTCACATTGTTTATTCTGTACCCAAGTTTCACTTTTATAATGGACCATTGGTAGTCTTCTAGTGGCATCATGAGGTCTTCATTGAACTTAACGTAAATAAAAACTTTGCAGAAGCGGAAAAACTCCTCCTCTCTTTTGTAATTATGCTATTTGTAAGTCAATTTATATGTCTGCATTGTAGTGTACTTTGATTTATAATTTCCATCTTTGTTGCTGTGGCAGAGTTCCTAATGTAAATGTTGAAGCAAAACCACCAGATTATTTTCTTAATACTTCCCAGTTATTTAGGGAATCTTATTAAAGCTAGTTGAACTAGTTTTAACTTGTGTAATTGGAATGATTTTTGCACTCTGCTGAAGCTTAAACATGTTGCGTCTGTTAGATAGGAGCAGGTTAAAACTCTTTAAATTCCCATTTCAAGTTACTCTTCATATTGCACAGTTGTGTATAAGACATAATAACAATACTATCATGTTTTCTCTCCTTCTCTCTTCTCACTAACTTTCTCTCTATCTAAAATAATAATTACATACTATCAAGTTGGTCCTTTATAGGGTTTTCTAGGTACAGATTTCTCAGATGGGGTTTAACATTCCCTTTTTCTGGGGGTGCTGTGAAACTGAGTAGCTTGCCCAAGACCACACAGGCTGGCTGTTCTTCTACAAGGCACAGTGGGAAACTGAACTCCCGACCTCTGCTCTCTGAGCTGTCCAGCTAGCCCAGCCTTCCATTTACTTGGAAATATATTCCATTGAATTCTGTGACATTCATCTCCAAGGAAATTTGTGTTGAATTCCAGCCTCACAATGTGATCGTACACTTGGAACTTAGTGCTAGATAATCATAGGACGGGGTAGGCAATTTATGGCCTTCCAGTTGTTGTTAAACTGGCCATTGGCAAGAATAGGCAATGGTGAAGGATGATGGGTGCTGCAGTCCTGATTGATTCAAAGAATACTTGCTAAATTCTTTGTTCTCATCAACTGAAGTTATATCAATTTGATATATTGCCTCAGTGATGAATTTTGAACCCCCTTGGCAGTCTTTGCCATGGGGAAGCACAAGAGGAATACCACTTTTCTCTAGTCAGTTTCTTCATAACTTCTGCAAACTGTCTGTGCAAGCTTGTATTTTGCCTTTGAAAAGCTAAGTACACGTGTACAGAACAATAGCATAACAGTGGCTAATTGAAGAGAATGTCTGGGTCATTCTCAACAGTGCTGAAAGTCCATGCAATTATCATTTTACACAAGTTATGTTACGAATGTTACTGAACAATTTTGCTTAATGTGTACTTTCTCATTTACCTTCTCTTGTCAAGAGTGCAAAGAAATACCTCATCCTCTGAGGATGACACAAGTGAGGACTTGTCTGGAAGACCACAAATTATCCACTCTTGTGCAGAACACACAAAACTGTCTTATGCCAAATTATGTGTCCATCTAACTGTGTACACTGACTATAATCCTCTGGCTTTTTGTGTCTTTCACATCACATGTTACTCATTTTTTGGACTGGAATTGGGTATGTCTGTGTGCAAAGCATATATATTTTCTACTGCTGAGCTATGGTTATTCCCCATCAATTGCAGCCCATGTCTGCTGAAAAGTGGTCACTTTATCTTCATGTGCACTATCTTGTTATCCTTACAGGAAATCATAGAACAGAGGTCAGTGTTGTTATCTATGGCAGATGGTGGAGGAATCAAAACTGAGAAAGGGAAGTTCATGGAGGAGAAAATATTTGAAGTACAGATCTTTTCATTGAAAACTGTTTTCTTTTTTAGTCAGTGTCAGATGTTGTTATAAGCCACTTCCAACTTGCCAGACCAAAAATGGTTTTTGAGGTATGTGAGATGTGCAAGGAGTGGTTTATCTCAGCATGAATTCCCATGGCTGAGCTGGAATTTGAACCCAGGTGTCCTGAGTCCTAGTCTGACACTCCAAACATTACACCACACTGGCTGTCAGTACTGTTATTGCAGATACTACAGTCTAATTAAATATTAGTCAGTTTCAATGGCTACAGTAACTATTCTCAAAAATTAGTAATTCCTGATTAAGTTCTAAACTATCCTAACGTATGTGGAAAAAGAAGATATTGTCACTTTGTGCAATGAAGGAAACTTGTCCAGACATTCCTATCAGCTACTGAGGTCCTGATCTGTAGGTCATCAATATTAGGCTGACAGGTACAGTGACAAGGCCTTTCTTGAACTTTCTCCTCTGTGAAATATTAGAGGGGCATTCTTTGAAAACCTGTAAAAAAATATTTCTTTCTGATTTTTATTAATTGTTGCTGCTTTCATCTATTGTTCGTGATGTTTTAACTACTAGCATTGACTTTTTAGTTAGTGCAATATAGTTTCAGTTGGATAGTTACTTTATTATTACTATGGTTTATGAATTCTTGTACTCTACTTTGGAATGCAGTTGTCCCCTAAGAGGCAGTGGCCAGAATCTTATTGTGCATTTACACTGTCATAAGTGAGTTTATATAAATTGCAGCAGTGAGTTGCCATTAATGAACAAGTTGCTTCTCATACTTCTAATCAGATACTCAGCTTGGCCCATGATTTGTAATGAAAGCAGCAACTTTTTAATTAATTGCTTGCCATCAAGTCAATTGATTTATGGTGACCCTTTCCAAGTTTTCAAAGTGTTGAGTACTCGGAAGTGGTTTACCGTTCTCTTCCTCTGTAAGCACTGTGAGACTGTAGAACTTGCCCATGACTGCACAGGCTGGTTCTTCTCCTACAAGGCACAATGCTGAATCAAACTCCTGAACCTTGGCTCTGCAGCCAGGTGCTCCATCTCATTGAACTATAGCAACTTCATCAGCAGCAATTTACCCACACAATTTATGCAATTGTGCTTAGGCTAGTCCGTATAGGATTCTAGTCTATTAATAATAAGTAATAAGTCTAGTAATAAGTAGTGCAGTCCTAGATATGTATACTCAGAATTAAGTATGTTAAATTAGATAGTCCTTATTATCAGACAAGTGTATTGGGATTACAACTGTAGTGTTTGCTGTAATGTGACTTACTTAGCCTTGTGCTACACCCTAGAAAATATATTTGTCATAATGACTTCCAAGTGTGGATATCCTCATAGTAGTAGTGGATGAGAAGCCTGCATTTTGCCACTGCCCAGCATATCTTTACAGAAAAAAACAATTTAAAACCTGTCTCTTTAAGGCTGGTAGTGTCTAGTCAATTGATATTTTACCATAATGCTTTTTGGAAAGGTAAAATTTTGCTAATGGAAAGGCGTTAGTTTCTCTTTTGATTATATATTTTACAGTTCATTGATTTAAAGGAGGCCTGATTCAGGAAAAAATGGAATTTTATTTGACATAATCTTTTACCACTTTCATCAAAAAGTTCTGCATCTTTCAGTTTCTGCTTAAAATGTCACACAACTGTTAGGGACTTTCATGACCTTAAAGCATCTGAATTATTTATTTCACAAACATTTTGAAAATTTAGTTTGTTTTACCCATAAAATCATCATGCTGCTTCCATTGTTTTTGTCTATATTATATTCATTGTGATAAGGCATCAGTTCTGTACACAGTCAGCTTGCCTGAATCCTACTGGATTCTTTGATTTAAAAAATGCAGTTTTATACAAGATGGGAGATAAAGTAATAACTCTTGATTCCTGGGATGATAGGAGATTGTGTGGTTTTTTTGAGAGGCTATGCAAAATCCAATACTTAAAAAATATTCAAGGAAGACAGAAAAGCAAAGCACAAAGGTGTTCATGTACAGAAAGGTTAGTAATGTTTTGCTAGTAACACTTGCTCATCAATTTTTTGTATTCTCTGGATATAATTTAGTTTAGATAAGATAAAGCATTTCTAAGTCCCACTGATTTTATTGAAATATAGTTGGGAGAATTACTCACATGCTTCCATTGAAATCAGTGGCTGTTGTGTTTAGCCTGGGATGAATCAGATCCTCTCATCAAATGACTAGAATACAGGTTAGAATGAATGAGTGAATGAATGAATCAGAACATGTGTCCATCCCAATATGGTATTGCTTTTCCTGCTCAGGACATGTCTCTTTTTGGAACACAAACAGTTGTAAGAATCAAGCTCAGCAAACGTTTTCCTAATAAAATCCTGGCTTTATAGTCCTATAAGACTGTCAGCCCAATCAGATGGGTCCTGAACTCCCCTTTAGAGTCTTCTAGAACAGCGTTTCTTAACCTTTTCTTTACCATGGATCCCCTTTAAAGATCTTTTGTTACAGTGGACCACCACGACTTAACTCAAGATTTAGAACCCTAAAGTGCATCAAATATTTATTTAAAGTTTCTCATGAAAGGTCTTATCGACAGATATTTCTTGCTATAACCATGACACTTTTTAAGATGACTGGAAGAAGCTTCATTTTGCTTTCAACAGGATGCACCCTCGTCAACAGCATCAGTTTTTTTTACGTTGCAAATTCAACCAGCTATTCATTCTGAGGCTCAGCCAAAATGTATTGTTACAAAATTCACTACAATAATATTGAAAAGTCACGTTACCCAACATTAACCAAATGGTTTTATTAGCAGAAATCGAAGAAGAAACATGATCATGAAGTCCGTTTGAACATTCACTCACACTGACACTGACGGAGTCCAACTCTCTTCCCGCAGCTTCTGACTGTCTGTGCAGTAGCAAGAAACGTCATAGGCTGTCTCTCAGCCACTCAGTGTCATTCACTTGTGTGTTCTCACCATGTGTAGAAATATCAGTTATTTACTATCAAGCAGTTATTTTCATAACCAATTTTTACTTTTATTTGTTTTTAATGTAGACAGTAGGTTAGAAAAGCCAAGTTTTACACAGTCAAGCAAGGGAAATTAAGATTCATTCTTTCTTTCTTTCTTTCTTTCTTTCTTTCTTTCTTTCTTTCTTTCTTTCTTTCTTTCTTTCTTTCTTTCTTTCTTTCTTTCTTTCTTTCTTAACTGCAAAAGATCATAACATTTCTTCAAGCCTTCGTGTACCCCCTATTGCAGCTCCCCAGGAGTCTATGGACCATAGGTTAAGAACCTGTGTTCTAGAATCTGACACCTCCAGGGAAAAATCATAAGCCTGTATTCTTTCACAAGATTCTGTTTATCAGTAAAGCCAGCACAAAACTAGTACCATTTAACCAAAACACAAGGAGTTAAAAGTGTTTAATCAGGATCTTTTTTAGATTCTATTTATATGGTATCCTTGAAAAGCAATTAAGAACTGTTTTTTTTCTAGAAAGTTCTGTTGAAAGAGTATAACTATTAGCAATTAATATGTGACTGTGGAAATTCTCTCAAAAGCATGGTGGGAAGATTGTGGTGGTCTAGATCAGTGGTTCTCAATGAAGGACATAAGTGTTGCTTTAACAAGTCCAACTTATTCAGTGGCTAAAATCCAGTAACATAAAGTTAACACTGTATTTAAGATTCCTGTTTTGTTGTCCCCAAATCCTTCCTCAGGACCAAAGCAATCCTCAGAGAGCCTAAGAACCTGTGGGAAGAGTTAATAAACTTTTATTAACCAAATATGACTGTGGCTGATGATGTCTTGATTTCAGGCAGTGAGTTTACTCTACTTGGGAAGAGCAACTGGTTTTAACCCACTAAGCTCATTCCAGATACTGTCTACGTTATGTACTTATGGCGATTTGACACCTGTCATAGCACTATACTAAGGAATTCTAGGATTTATTGTTTGGTGAGGTACTTAGAATTCTCTGCTAGAGAGCTCCAGTGTTGTAGTTCAGGGAGGTACACTAGAACAATTTAGCAAAGAATTTCCACAAATTCATTTCTTCAAATGAAGCCATGGCAATTAAAATGATGCCAAACTATAACTGTGTAGTGTAGATATCTTGATTAGCTTTTAAAAGCATGCATCTACCTTCCAGTATATTTTAATATCACATGACTGGTGGCTAAGAATCTTTGTATAGAAGTCTGTAGTTCATAGAGACCTTATGTTTACTTGGATTGAACTAATAGTTTCTGGATAAACATTTTTGATGTGAAAAGAAAGCATGGGGGCAGGAGAGACCCACCTCATTTATAATTCCCACTGCATTTTGTTAATTTTGTCTGTGTGGTCCTGACATGCTTCTACTGTGTAGCACCCTGTTTTCCCTTTTGTCTAGAAGAATACATATTGAAAACAGGAAGCAGTTGTCCTTGTTCTGATAAGGCTACAGATGTCATAAAGCAGCTGAATCTCATCATTTCCCTACTGTTGTAGTGTCACACCTTAGCTGTAGTGTTGTCTTTGTAGGAAAGAAAGAGTTGTGTCCCCATCCATGAGAGTAATGGTAGCACATGTGGTATCTCCTTTCTCCAGTGTTTTGAAAACACATTGGAAGAAGGAGAAGAAGAAGAAAAAGAGGAGGAAGACTACTACTAGTGGTGGTGGTGCAAACAAGTTGGTGAGGATAGGATTTCAGGTGCATACTTTTTATGCATATAAACTAATATATGCATGTAGAACAGCATTGGCTATGCCTGTTCCTTCATGAGTACAATAAAACATTATAGGAAATAAAACATGAATGTAGAGAAAATGAAGTAGGATTATTTCTGTACAGTATTTAATGACAACTTTTATGCTTCCAGAGGGAGCGTGTGGTTGGGGGATGGTAACTAATTCTAGTGGAGAAAGCATCAGTGTTGGAGGTGTGAATTAAACTTCAAAGCAGTGAAAGAAGAACAGCAAAATGCATTCTTTGTGTATCGTATCCATGCACATTTCAGGAAATGTAATGCAATAAAAATGTAAGGAATGTAGCTGTTGAAAGCTGAATGTCAATTGAGAACATTTTAAACACTGTAAATCTGCATCTTGCCAACAAAGCCAGTGACTCATAGTGCGTGGCAAACTTCATACTTTGTTCATAAAGATAAGTAAATAGTACTTGGAAATATGTCATGTGTAAAAGAGGAGTTGGTAGTATGAAGTCTACTTGTCCTAATTTTAGTTTTTCTATGTATTTTAATATATTCCATTGCAACTTTATGAATCTTTTGCAAGAAGGTATTCTTAGTAATGCAAAATAGTAATGAAACACTAGATTTCAGTGTAAAAATAAAGAGTAAATTATTTGCTAATTTGGAAATCCTATCCACAAACCATTCATTGTACAAGAAAAAGTAAACTGCAGAGAGAATCGCTAGCGATTGTTCAGAACCACACATAACCTGCCTTCATAGGCACTGCATATGTTAAAGTACATTCTACATAAGGAGGAAGTAGTAGCATGCAAAAATATTCCAGAGTTTTTATTTATTTTGCTTTCTAAGCAGGAAATGGTTTTCTTAGTAACATAAGTTGCTTTATACCATATCATACCACCAGTCCATATAGCTCAGTATTGCCTGTACTTACAGTACCTCTTGGGTTTGGGACAGGAGAGCTTCTGACTTCAGGGATTGGAATTGGAACCTTCTATATGCGAAGCATATGCTGTCTTGCATGAGAGAGCTGTGACCTTCCTGGTCTTCAGAATGCAACCTTGGAAAGGGGTAGTATGAGTCCTAGTCCAATAATATATTTCTATGTATTTCATTTATTCACAATAACATCACTGCAGTCTCATGCAGAGGTAGCATAGAGACATACATGCCTAATGAGGTTAGTGCAGTGATGGTGCTATGTGAAAATAGCCCTATATTTTATGCGTATATTCAAGTGACAGTGTCTTGATAGAATCTGTATAGATTTATACATGTTATAAAGAACCAAAATTACACATTAAATTTGAATTTTTATCATTAATCACATGACATAACAGTAGTGTGTGCAGCAGTATGATCTGCATTTACAATTCTGTTAGTTTTCATACTGCCAAAAATGAAACAGACCTCTGAAAAGCAGCACTTCAAGAAGTGTTAATATTAAATTGTTTGCTTGTATGGCTGATATCTTGAACAGTTAAACTCCTTGTGCAATGGAGATAGTGCAAGCAGTTTGACTTGTATGGCACTTGGACGGGGAGGTATCCTGGTAAGCCAGCTATTCATAACAGGAATTTTGCTTGTACACCAGCACTGCTTGTGCAAGTGACAGATCTCAAATTAATGCACTGGTGGAGTGTAACATGTCTCTGGTGCTCAACAGGATCCTGCCCATTATCTGTAATTGCAAAATAATTGTAGTCAGAATACTGTTGTGCATTCACGCCAGTGTAAGTGTACTTGTGTGAATCATGGTAGCAAATAGCTACTAATTAACAAACTGCTGCTTGCATTCTTAGTTGTGAGATTAAGATATGAACAGTAATGCACCATTGCACTTCAAACCAGACATAGGGCTTTCATATTTTTTGGACAGAAAAAAATGTTTAAACCCCCTCCCCCAAGGCATTTCAGGTGTTCAGAATTTCTTACAGCTGAGGCATATAGGTTCTGTCAGATATGATGAATCTTCATGAAGAGAGGGGAAATGGCTGGGTGAGCCTAAGCTCTATGAGAGCTGCAAGGCATTGGGGATCTAGTAGTTTCCTGAGAGACACTCTGTAGGGAACATAATGGACAGAATTCCTGCAGATCTCTGGGGTCCAAAAATACGAAACTCCCTTGTTTAGTTTGTACTGTTACACTTACACTGACATAAATCCACAGTAGGTTTCTGACCTATAACTCAATGTTAAATTGCTCCATAACCAGGATTGTTGTCCTGCCAGTCACTGGTTTCTAAATTTGGACAGATAGATTCAACATTCCAGTGTTGAACCAATATTAAAATTTTCAAATCGTGAGAAATCTTGATTCTTAATGAATTCTGATGTTGCAGCAGCTAATCTCCCAAACTTTCAGGAATCCACTCCTAGTTTTTTTCACTCCCTCCTCCTCCCCCCATCTCATACATAGATTCCTCCTGTTTGATTTGTTTTAACCATAGTTTGCAGTGATGATCGGTTTAGGCAGACTAGAGAGGAATTGTCTCCATGGTGAGGAGGATGCCTGCAGTATCTTCTCAGTTAGCTCTGTGGCTCCACAACTGAGTCCATGCTTTGTGCTTTAAGAAGGATCATATATTATAATCTGCCCAAATATGTCTCAGTTTTATTATTAAGCATCTGTTTTTCAAACTTTGCTTATAGAATCTAGATACACATTGCAAACATTACAGTGGCTTCCTGGAAGGTTCTGTCTGTCACAATAACACTGTCCAATTTTATGATGAAACTTTCTTGCATGGTATATAACATGAAAACATGCAGGAAACCCATGTAATATTTATAAAGTTTAAATTTCATGCTCAGGGTCCTCAGACTGAGGCTTGGCTAGTAGAACCAGCCATTGAATTTGCTAGTTAGCAGTGAAGTCCAATTTCACCATGGTGGAACAACAATAAAATGTGAATTTGCTGACTGATATTTTTTTATGAAATCAGTGCTGTTGTATCTCTCAGGTTTGATGTATATTATTTAGCATATATGTTATTTAGCATATAAATATATATAAAACTTTTGACATATGATTCCTTCTACAGCTTTACAGTTTTTTCTTCCTTCCATATTTTTAAGGCTGATTTCCCTGACCATAGTATAAATACAAGTGTTCTTTATAAGGTCAAATATTAAATAACATTTACATGTTTTGTCTCTGAGTTCCTTGTACACCACTCAGAGGATAGAAATCTAGAGCTGAATCAAATCTTATCCATCCCTAGAGCTGACCCATAGAAATTAAAGGGACTTAAATTGTTTATGATGACTAGTGTATTATATTCATTTCAGTTTGTCTACTCTTGGTAGGACTGACAATGGATTTAGTCCATAGAAAATAATAACTTGAAATCTAACTTTCCATTCCTCTAACCGTTTTTAAAAAAACTGGATTCTTTGCTTGTTCCAGTTGATTAACATAGATAAGATAACTGAACAAGCATTCATAGACAGAGGGCTTGGCTTGGTTTCCTCTATTTCCACGCATGTCAAATTAGAACTGATTTGTCACAGACTGTAGTGAAACCTGAAAGTCTCATTTACTTGCCAGAGCAGAAAGAACCTGTCACAATAATTACTTTAGCAAGTGGCTTTCTTGACATTCGTTCATGATTTCTGAGCATTATAAATATGATCAGTACTATTATTCCCAGATGTCTGCAACTGAGGCTATAACCATATTTAGTATAAGCTGATGACCCCCTCCCCGTTGCAAAATACATCTGGGAGTGAGCGATATGCAGAGAAGTCAGTGGTCAGCAATCTCATTGCCTGCCAACTTCTACTGAAACTTCCGCCTCTCCAGTGGCTGGTGCTACTTCAGCCACTGTTTTAGAACTGTGTTTAACTTGCAAACACTTGTCAGTGCTAGTGAAGGTGAATTTAAAGAGGAAAAAAATGGCTAGTGAGTCTCCACTTAAACAGTTTTTCACCTTTGCCTTTTCTTTCCTGCAGAGTGGGCTCTCCTAAGAATAAATTGTATCAGAAATGGAGTGTGGGTGTGGTCAGCCTCCAGCACTGCAAAGCTGGCAACAGCTGGGTTCCCTGACACAAACTCCATGAGCTCAACTTCAGAGTTTAAACATATGGGCACTTTATTTGCAGTTGCACTACAGCTTGGCAGAATTCTTGCAGCCTTGGAAGAAGCAGGTTGAGGGGCATACACCAGTCCTTGGGCACCCTCTCCCTCAGTGGGATCCTCAGTTATCTTCACTGAGGGTCCCCACAGTTCAGGTTCATCAACATGAGACTTTCCCCAGCTCAAAGAGGTTTGTATTGCCCTTGATATGGATGCTGGCTGCACAGCCCTGCCCTCCCCCCTGATCCTTGCCTGTCCAGGTAAGGAGGCTCTTCTGTCAGTCAGCAATGGTCCTTCAGCTGCAGGAACATCACACAGCCCTCCCAGTCCCTTCAGGTGGCAGCCGCTCCTCCTGGGCATCAACCCAGTTTCCTTCTCCTGTTGACCAGCAGCCTCCCAGAGCCCTGCCTTCACTTATCTGGCTCCTGGCTGCCTTGGACAGATGTTCCTCATTAAGCTACTGCACCTTCCCCAGGTGTCTTTTCTCCCTCTTTCTCTGTGCCTTATAGCCTTTTCCCCTGACGGAGCTCTCTCAGCCATCTTAAAGGGGCCCAACAGCTTGCCATGAGCATGCCAGCTACCTGGCATGCTCACCCTGTCATATGGAGTAACTAGGATATCACTGTGTGACAATGTATTCTTCTTCTTTTTTTTGTAGTAACAGTTGTGATACTATTAGTTGTGATATTATTGGGTTTTTGAAGGAAGTATATGCTCAATTTTGCATTGCAGTTCTTTTTGTGAAGGTCTGATGGGTAATGTTGGAGTATTCCTTCCAGAACAGCATCTTTTTTTCAGGGTGCATTCAGGCAGTGATAACAGGGGTTCAGGAATGACAATGTATTCTGTAGGTATAGTTGTTCATACACCTCTCTGTATATAATTGTGTATCACTGACTAAATGGTCTTGTGCAATTAATCTCTGGTGTCTTAGATATTTTCATATCAAGGACAGAGGAAGAGGTGGTGTTACAGATTTATGAAGGTGATAAAAATGAAGATGCATGCAATGAGAGGTAGTGTTTCTGCAGATGGAAATATCTTTTTGCTTGGCTCATCTTCAGTATTTTCAAGTGGTACTTCATTCAAATGTAACTATTCAGAGTTCTGCTGAAACTATTCTACTAGGTCTTCTTTTGGGAAGATCATGTGTAGTATAAAATCATTCATAGAAATTATTAATTTCTCTTCCAAGGAATGATACTAGCTAATTTTGTGACTTTTGTGACAAAGGGACAGCTCTCCAGTGACTCACTGATCTCTTAAACTGATGTCATCTCATTGAAGATGGGAGTTAGACGTGTATAAAGTTGGCATATTGTTTCCTAAATTGATGTAGATTACATTTTCAGTGGATAGAATCCAGAAAAGTCTGGGATGCGTGCCTATTTTGGGGTTGGGGTTTGGGTACTGCATTTTCCCCCTTCCTGGCAGCCTGTGGAGCCTAATGGAACACTGCTCTGAAGGGTTCCCTGACCTTTGTGTGACTTTAATGGGAGCTGCCATTAAAAAAAGTGCTAAAAAGTCTCCTTATTCACATGCGCCTCTGAATCCCAGCCATAATGACAGTATTTAAATAGACAGTTAGCTGTGGCTTTGCAATAGATAGGAGAAGTTATTTGAATGACACAAAGCACAGGAAATGCTTTTGGTGTGGGGCTTTATAGTATTTTCAATCTGCAAATATTGTTCCAAACATTTCACCAGTGGTGGTGAATTTATGTGAGGTTATTTCCATCAGAAAAGAGTTTGTTCAACTTGCTTGTGGTTATGGACCCCATTCAAACACTCCAAAACAAAATAAAGGGAATGGATGTAATAACATTTTTAAGGAAAAACTGTAAAAAGTTGCAGGGTTGTGTAAACAAATTGGCTCATTTACTAGACATTTAAGTGATAGACCTGAATCTATATTCAAGAGTGTGGGTTATTTTACAGCAAGCATGTGAAATTTGCTGTGTTCCAGATGTTGTTAAAGTACAGCACCCATCAGCTATATGTAGCCAGCATAGCTAATGGTGAGAGATATTGGGAGTTGTAGTCCACTGGCATCTCAAGGACCACAGGTTGTCCACTATTCTTTTTCAGCCACCTCGAGTGTATTTCACCTGTATACATGGAATACTTTTGTTTAAACATCTTTCCCTAAATTAAGAATGGCAAATGCATTACTTTTGCACTAAAACGGTAATGAAAAAACTTTATTTCTGTTGTGCTGAATCTTGTTATTGTGATCTATAATACATTTATTATTTTAAAGGGGGAAACCAGAATTACTTGACAAGGTTCTGCTCTTTTTCAGAGCTTCTGCAATGTTGTTGGCATTAGAACCCATATTTATTTAAAATAAACACCCTACATTTCCATTGAAAAATGTCTGTTTGAGAATACAACAAATTAAAATTTTATCTGTAGGTATAAGAAACAACAGAGTAACTCCCCCATTGTAGGGAATGGAATTCCTTTGTTCCTTTTATCGCCTTTCAGGAGTGGGATGTGAGACAAGATTTAAGAAAACCATGGAGTAACCCAACATTTTAATATGATTTTGAATGGGCAGCTGCATGGCAATCTAGAACTTGTGGGCAGAAACAAAGAGAAAAGTTAATGCTCTAACTTGATTCTTATTTCATGTTAAAAAGTAACATGTGCAGGTTTCAAAGCCATGTGCAAGTATGGAGCATAAAACTTCTGCATGCAGTTAAGCACTGAATTTCTGAATATAGCAACAGATAGACCTAGGATAACATGTTTTGTTTCAGTGTCCCACCCTTAAATTTGTACCCTTTCTTGATCCTTTGCCATTTCTAAACAGACATCTTTTAGTTTCTGCTTTTGTGCTGCCAGTTCCAACCAATATCTGTCCTCCAAGTTACCATGTTATAAAGATTATTCTGTAATGCCCAACCTTGTAAAATAATTGTTTTACTCTGTGGAAATCTATTTTTGCATATCATTATCAATATGATAAAACTGGAATGCATTAAGTACTTGGTAGGATGACAAACTAAATCATCTGAAGCAATTTGTTTACCTTGTAAACATTGGCACAAAAAGTCATGAAAAGTGTCTAAAAACATGTTGTTTTGACATCACCAAAGATAAAAAAAGATATTAGTTGATGGAAACATAAACTATGAAAAGAGACCTCTTTGTGAAGTTTTAAAGGACAAGTCTTGGAAAGAAGCAGAAAGTTCTATGAAGTAGAATTGTGACTGAAAATGTACCATCACAATGCACTGAAGGATAAAAAAATGCTTGGTCTCACTGTGCTTGCTCCCAGCTCATATTAAAATTATTCAAAGATGTGGAGAACATAGTTAGACATTTTTGTTTTTGAAGTGCAGCTTTTGGTTTCTAGTTTGTTGTGTTGTGGTGGTGTAAGCCTGAAAGGAAGAGAAACAGAAGGCTTTGACAAAATATTTTTCAATTTATTAAAAAATAAGTGAAAATATGCATTGGGAAATAATAGTTTATGACTGATAGTTTAGTGACTTAAGTAATAAGAGGTCATACAGAATTTCCTAAGAGCACAGGGTTTCTTTCTGACAAAGAAGGAATAAAGTTGCAAATCCTGGGAAAAGGTTGATGGGTTGATGCAATATTTTTTTTTTCTGACAAGTCTTGGAACAGCCAAATGTAAAGTGTACATACAGTAAGTGTGAGAGGATCCACCATGAAGACTCGTAGCTCTATTGTAAACAGTTTTTGGCTTCAAAAATCTCAAAGTTATATATATTATTAGGGCAATATATAATAATGCAGCTTTTAGGTGCCTTGAGCACTGGATTTTAGTTATATTCATTGGCCCATCAGCAGGGTCTTGTGGGTTTAGCTATTTTTAGATTGATTGGGAAGTGGGGGAGCTCAAACCTTGGCTTTATTGATGGAACCCGACCCTTTGTCATGCCTAAGCCTTTTTAGTAATCCACTGGAGTTTGGTTTATCCTAATATTCCAGGCAAGAAACTATGTTAAAGTTTTGCAAGATAGTGTGCAGAGACCAGTGGAATCAGTTAGGTAGTTGATGCAGATCTACACATGGTAGTTTGGTGGAATCGGTTAGGTAGTGGAGGCAGATCTACACTTCCTCAATGCCTTCATTTCTTAATTCAGTACTCCTGTATCTTTGAAGCCAAGCAGGCCTATATGTTACCTAGTGTATGTTGGATAGCCAGATAGGCTTCACAGCTGAGAAGACATTAAAAAATCATGGGCATGTTCAGGTTTCTAATTATCTGTAGTGAGCGGCTTTCTGAGCCTGGTTGAAGCATCCATTGTTAACCAAAACACACGTAATTTTTTATTCCTCCTAGTAAATGAGCTAGAAAGCTTTCCTGGAATCAGCAAGGCAGGCTGTGGACATGCCCTGAACTGTTAGTTGCAGATTAAGTAGTGGCTTAGAAACAGTGCATAGTTTAACTGTGGCACTTTTCCTGCCTTTTGCTCAAAGAGACATGAGTGTGAGAATTGGTAGAAGAAACATCAATAACCTATGATATGCAGATGATACAACCCTCCTCTCAGAAACACAGGAAGGTCTAAAGTACCTGATCATGAAACTCAAAGAAGAAAGTGAGAAGTTTGACCTCTTTTTGAATATTAAAAAGACCAAACTCATGACAACTGCAGAGAATCAAAACATCAAAATAGTAATTGGTGGAGAGGAGGTTGAATGTGTGGAAGAATTTTTTAGGTTCACTGGGCAATCAAAAAGCGCTTGCAGGCAAGAAATAAAATGCCGAATCATGCTAGGTCTCACAGCAATGATTACTATGAATCAAATATGAAAAAGTAAGGATGTCAGCTTGACAACCAAATGCAGATTAGTTCGCACCATCGTGTTCCCCATAACTACATATGGCTGTAAAAGTTGGATGATGAAGAAGATGGACAGAAGCAAAATTGATTCCTTTGAGCTATGGTGTGGAGGAGGCTCTTGCACATTCCATGGACAAAGATAATGAATAAAGATGTGCTGAAGCTCATAAAACTGGACATGTCACTGGAAAGCAAAATAACAAAACTTAGACTTAGTTGTTTCAGCCATGTCATGCGATCAACATCATTGGAGGAAGACATTGTGCTCAGAATGGTCAGTGGTAAAAGATGACGAGGACACCAAATAATGTGTGTGTGTGTGTGTGTGTGTGTGTGTGTTTGTTTGTTTGATTGATTGATTGATTTATATACCACCCATCTGGCAGCCAAGGCCACTCTGGGCGGTTTACAACAAAAAACAACAGAGTAACAAAATAGCAAATAGCGACATTAATACATAGGGGTGAAAATCAAAAATCATAAAGTGAAGTGAGGATAAAATTATAATACAATAAATACAATTAAAAGCATAGAAGAAAATAAATACATGGAGCATGGCAGTATGATAGAAGTTATATCATTGGACACTATTGTATCAGAGTGTAGTTTATTCAGGGAAGGCAAGTCTAAATAGCCAGGTTTTTAGTAGCTTTTTAAATATGCCCAGTGAAGGGGCCAGGCAGACTTCGGGTGGAAGAGAGTTCCATAATTGTGGCGCTACCGCCAAGAAGGCCCGATTTCTAGTGGTTGTTTTCCGGGCCTCTCTTGGGGTCAGAACTCTCAGCTACCCTGCCTGCGATGATCTTATAGGACGGGCAGACCTAACTGGAAGGAGGCGCTCGGCCAGATATCAAGGTCCCAAACCGCTTAGGGCCTTATAGGTTAGTACCATCACCTTGAAACTGGTATGGAAGTGAAGAGGTAGCCAGTGTAAGGCGGCCAGGGTGGGGGAGATATGTTGGTATTTTCTAACCCCACTCAGAAGTCTGGCCGCCGCATTCTGGACCCGTTGCAGTCTCCGTAGCAGTCCCAAGGGCAGCCCCATGTAGAGGGCATTACAGTAGTCTAATCTCGAGACTACCAGCTCATGGACCAGCATGGTGAGAGACCCGGTGTCAAGGTAGGGATGCAGCTGGGCGATCCGCTTTAGGTGGAAATAAGCGGATTGGACCACAGACGCTATCTGAGATGTCATTAATAACGATGGGTCCAAAAGCACGCCCAAGCTACGAACCTCATCCTTCGTGGAAAGAGTGCCCCCCCCAAAGATAGGGAAGCACCCAGACCACAGACACTAGGGGCCCCCACCCTCAGGATTTCCATCTTGTCCTGGTTCAGCCTCAGTCTGCTGTTCTTCATCCACCCCAGCACCGCATCCAGGAAGCGCTCAAGGGACGGGACAGCATCCACTGCAGAAGGGTGGAAGGAGAGATAGAGCTGCGTGTCATCCGCATATTGGTGACACGAAGCTCCAAAACTCCTGATGACCTCCCCCAGCGGCCTCATATAGATATTAAATAGCATTGGGGAGATGATTGACCCCTGCGGGACTCCACAGTTGAGAGTCCGGGGAGCGGACAACATCTCCCCAAGCTGAACTCTCTGAGGACAGTCCTCCAGGAAGGATCGGAGCCGGGCCAAAGCCTGACCACCGATCCCCATCCCCGAGAGCTTCCCCAGGAGGATACCGTGGTCAAACGGTATCAAAGGTCGCTGAGAGGTCGAGGAGGACCAGCAAGGACATTTTGTCTGTCGGCCTCCCTCAAGAGGTCATCTTGCAGGGCGACCAGTGCTGTCTCCATGCCATGACACGGCCTGAACCTGGACTGGAATGGATCAAGGACATCGGTCTCCTCCAGGAGAGCCTGAAGCTGGTCGGACACCACTCTCTCCACCAGCTTGCCAATAAAGGGGATATTGGTGACTGGACGATAGTTGTTAATATCATCAGCCGCCAAATTGGGGTTTTTTTCGGATATGCCTAATGGGTGTCTCCTTGAGGGCAAGGGGGACCTCAAGGACAGACCCATTGATAATAGCCTCCACCCACTCAGTTGTTATCGGCCTGGCTGCTTTCAACAGCCAGGCCGGGCAAGGATCTAGTGAGGAGGTGGTGGCCCTGCAGCGATCAAGGACCCTGTCAACCTCAACTGACGTCACGGGCTGAAATTGTGTTAAAATTCCCATGCAAGGCGATGCGCTGGACGTCTTGGCTCGATCCACTGATAAAAAGATATCTAGGTCCCAGTGGATGGCTTCCTCTTTTTGTTTAAAGAAGGCCACAAACTGGTTGCAGGAGATGCTACTGGGAGGCCTGTCACTGTGACCAGTTCCAGATAAATTATGTACTATGCGGAACAGTTCCGCTTGGTAGTCCTGAGCGTCATTTATCCGGTGAGCGAAGTAGGATTTTCTTATAGCCTTCACTTTGGCTAAATAAATATTTGACGCGATTTTAGTGGCATTTAAGTTAGCTACCCTCGGGGCCTGTCTCCAAATGCCCTCTAGCCTCCTCCTATTACACTTCATCCACCGCAGCTGTTGGTTATACCAGGCAGCTGGCCGGGGTCAAGAGTGGAGGGGACGTTTAGAAGCGATCCTGTCAGCCGCCCTGGTGGCAGCCACATACCATTCATCCACTAGAGCTTTGACAGGAGTGCCAATAAGATCTTGGAATCCTACAGGATCCAATAGCCTGCGGGGGTGGACCATCTTAATGGGTCTCTGCTCCCTGCGGGGGGGGGGGGAAGGTCCACTGTGAGGTTACATTTTATTAGGTGGTGGTCCGACCATGACAAAGGGACCGATACCAAGTCAGTCACCATCGGTCCACTCTCTCCCTGACCTGTTGAGAATACCAGGTCTAATGTGTGACCCACCACATGGGTGGGACCGTTGACAAATCGGGACATGTCCAAGGAAGCCATGGTTTCCAAGAACTCAAGAGCTGTGCCTGTGGCCCCAACCTCAGCATGGACATTGAAGTCACCCAGGACAATTAGTCTGGGGGACCTCAGTGCCACTGCCGAGATGAAATCCAAGAGTTCTGGGTTGCGGGGAGCACGGTAAACCAGCACCATCCCAAATCCATCCCTGGTCTCCACCGACACGTGAAGGGATGCTCAAGGCAGAGAGCCTAACAACCTCTAAGGTGTTTTTATAAATAATGGCAACTCCCCCTCCCCGACCCTCCGGTCTGCCTTGGTGCTGGATGGAATATCTGGGTGGGCAAATTAATGAGAGGGTTTCACCGCCCTCTGCACCCACCTAGGTTTCAGTCATACAGGCCAGATCTGCTATTTCATCCAAGATCAAGTCTTGGATTAACTGGGCCTTATTTAAAGCAGGTCTGGCATTTAACAGCATCAAGGATAGAGTGGAGGGTTGGCTGAGCAAGTTACTTCGATTCTGGTCGCTGGCAACAGAGCTAGAACAAGGGACAGCCTTCAACCATCTGGCCCCCGTTCTTTTGGGTTTAATTGCTGCTGCGCCAGCATCATACCTTCCTCTGCCTGTAATAACTGTTATATTATTCATTTCCCCTTCACTGGGTGACAGGCCTATTGACTCCTGTGTAAATGTTGTGTAATAAAGTGCAAAGAAGTGTAAAGAGTGGTGCAGATAAAGTGCAATAGTAGTATGTACTAAAATAATTTGTCAATGGATTAATTTAGCTGTAATTAATTATCATATTATAGAATAATTGATCAATAATAATTTCAAGAGATTAATAAGGGCAATTTCATCATTAAAGATATCAATTTTAATTTTAGGTAATTTTGATTTAGATTATTGAATTAAATTTAAAGCCAGATTCCAACCCCCACCCCCTGATAGCAATACTAGAGCACAAAACTGATGGAATTATAATAGGATGTTGGTTGGATGTAATCAAAGCAGACACTGGCCAAAATATAAAGCAGCTTAAGTAAGATGTACAAGATTGGAAATCATGGAGAGAGCTGGCTCATGAAATCACAAAGGGTTGGATACCACTGAATGGATAATTTGATTCAACTTTCCATATGACACAAAGTATCCATTAGCCTGTTGAGGCTAAAATGGGCCCTTACAAGAGTCATGTATGACAGGAACCATCTCTGGATTAATGTGGATATGATGAAATTGTTTAAATTCATAAAATTCATAAGTATCATCTGAATACGTGATGAGGGCCATTCCTTTGTTGGTGGATCAGTGGTCAGTGCAAAATTTCACAGTTTGTCTTTCTTAAAACTAGAAGAAAAGAAATGTTACCCAAAACAATAGTCCATTTGTTATTCATGGAGCAAGAGATTCAAGAAAAAGAAGATCCAAAGGCTGTATTCAAACAATTCCATAAGCTCGTCTGGTTATGTTGTACAGTGGTTGGCAGATTTACCAGGGTGGCATGAACTAATTCTCCAAGAAATAAAATCACTGTGTACAACCCATGAACCCTGCATCTTTTTTGTTCTTTATTTATACTTCCTGGCCTTGCTTTGCATAGTTTGGCATAACAATTTATTATGTCATATACATTCCCAAACATGGAGCAGGTCTGAGACTGGTGATGTCTATTTTGTAATTTATTAGATTCAAGAGCTCTGGTAAATGAAGGAAATTCATTCACTTTGCAAAATCCTTATAGGAATCCTTTTTCCCACCTAAGCTACACATGGTTCTGCAGTTTTTACTGCACCTTAAGATGGAGGGGTTATCACAGTCTTCTACAAAAGTATGTTACTTCCTGTTTGCAGTAACTTCTGCATGCAAGCTAGCAAACTGTGTGCCCTTTAGCATTACCCTCCCTTCTGTTGTCATAAGGTGACCGTGTTCCCCAAATTCTCTTTTCTACCCAAGGTGTTCTCCGACTTTCACCAAAATCAGCCTTTGATCAGCACCTATCTTGGAATTGGAAAGGTCGCTCCACACCTTGGTTGTATGCAGGACATTGTCCAGATCACATCACTTCCAAAAGTCTGCTAGAATGTATGTGAGTTACCAAGGTTCTAAGAAGGGTGAACATGTCACATCTGTAGGCATCCTTCAGTTTTGAGAGACTATGGTAACGTGCTCTGAATAGAGGTCTTGGAACAGCATCTAGTGTGGCTGAGAAAGCCAATACGAGAGTGACAATCCCTTCCACACTGAAGACAAATACAATCTGTCCCCTGTCCAGCTCCCTGATTTTGCTGGTTTTGGGACTGCCTCTTTGCCTCGGCCTGCTGAACAAGTGCCTCTTCAAATTGGGAGAGGGCATGCTGCACCGCCTGCCTCCAGGCTGAATGCTCAGATGTCAAGGCTTCCAATCTGTTGAGGTCCATTCCTCAACAGGGTGAACATGTCACATCACAAATTATTTAAATGGGTAGTCAGTACAATCACCTTAAGCTGTTGATTAGCAAGAAAACCTGTGCCTGTTTCATTAAAAGGGCATTCTGTTAGAGCAGATTATGTGTCCACAGCGCTTCTCAAAAGTGTTCAGTTGAGAGACATCTGTAAGGCAGCAACTGGGTCACAGTCTTGGATGTTCATTAAACATTCTATACTGGATGTTAGGGCTAAGCTTGATTCTGCATTAGGCAGAGCATGCACAGTGCTCTGCCTAATGCAGAGTGGAAGGGCATATTCTAACACTTCCCTTAGACTCTAAAATGGGTCTCCAAACTTTTCAGAGTGAGGGCCACAGAGTTCCAGATTTTCGAGGGTTGAAGGATGACATGCACGTACACCCACCCGCCCGCACTCCCACCCACCCGCCTGCATGCACTCCCGCCTGCCTGCACGCAGGGCCGGATAAAAAGGCAAGGCAGGCCGGATGTGGCTCACGGGCCATACTTTGGAGACCCCTGCTCTAAAAGGTCTGAAGTTGTCCACACAAGCACAAAAGGAAGCCATATGTGTGAATTCACCTGCCCTTTTCTATGCAAAATACAAGGTTTCCTTTCTGTACAAAATACAAGGTTTTGTGCAAACTACTCCACATTTGAGAATTTTTGAGAAAAATATACACACAAAAATCTAATCTCACCCAATAGTGAGAAAACTTTAACTGTTTAATTATTTATGTAAGAATGATGTAAGTAAAGTTGTATTCAATTTGGCAGATATAAATAAAGGTAGATATAGAATTGGTTAGCACCTGGAGGCATCTTTATGGTGATTTGTGATTCCTGAGGCCTTCTGCTTAAGGCTTTTGGACCTGTGGACCAGAGATAATCCCCATCACCTCTTGTAGTTATAGGATCCTAGGAGGGGTGGCACAGGAAAGTTTTCCCTGCACTTTATTTGGTGGAGCTCTGGGTAGGGTAGCTGGCTGTCACTCGACAAAGTCTGGGTGGTCTGACCAAGTAATCCTACAGGCTAGTTTCCTGGATTTAGAACTTAGATCCTTGTACAGAAACTCTTCATAAATCTTACTACTTCCGTAAATGTGGCCCTAGTTCAACAAACTCACCTCTATACTCCCTTCTGTGCTCTTAGTAATTCACAGAGTATGTTGGATATTCAACTTACTAAAAATTTCTAAACAGTGATTAATCAGCGTGTTTGATACCTTTTTCATAGTGTCCATGATATAGAAATACAAGCCGATATTAACCTGTGCAAATATATTAGAAATGTATTCTTCTTGACCCTGTCTGCTTTTACTTATTTTTTCTGGTTCTCTTTCAAGAGGTCATGGGAGCACAAAAGAATGGCATGTATTTATATATTTGTAAATTCTTAAGTCACTCTCAACTTGAGTAACATGCACATTGACCTTTTATGGTCAGCAATGAAGTATTCCCTTCTATATTTGTGAAAGTTACAGATTAAATCATATGAAGTTATGTTGTTTGATTTAATAGACAATTCTTTGTTACTATTCTAAAAATGTATAAAGACTGGCATAAAAATAAAAATACTTCTGTATTCCCCTTCAAATATGAACAGATTCTCCTATAATAGTAATTTGAGTATATTCTAAAAGTATGTCTTTGGTTCCTTGTTGCTGCTTAGTTGAGTTGAATCATTGTTTCTATTTCTAAAAATAGCATCCAGACAGATCTTGGCAATATTTCTTCTTGGTTACTTTGTGGGACGTTCAATTATCCTAGAATGTAAAACTTTAATATCTTTCTTTGCTAATTTTTATTTTCTTTAGCAAATGTGTTTAGTATATATGTATGAAAAACTACTAGCATATGGTGGAAATAAGTATTCAATCTAATTAGTGGTGTAGAGATGAATTCTACATATTACAGCATCCACACAGAGGCTGCTAAAAGCCAGTTCTGTACACCAGCCTCTATATATGGTTATGTTAGGACCAGAAATCTGGCAGTAAGACATGAAGCAGGCAATCAGTAATATGCTGAGACAGAAAGTTAGAGAGTGTAGTTTGTGACTTAATGTTGAATTTGCCCATACTAAAAATTCAGGAGAAAGTCTAGTTTGCAAGATCTCATTGGTCGCTTGTGTTTATAGCTGAATTGGTAGCTGTCATATGACATAGGGATATAAAATGCATTCATTGAATTTCTCCCAGTTCCATGTACACTTTTGCCTATGATTGTTGGGTATCAACTGGGGGCTCTTTGTGTGTCTTTCATGCATTGAATTTGTCAAGAGAGTGCACTTATTCGTTATTTTTGTCTAATGTATGCAGTGTTTCCCCATTAATTAACATGTGTTTCCATCTGTTTTTTAGAATTGGGTAGATTTAGCTGTTTACATTTTAAAATATGTACATCGTTTTTGCACATATCACTCCTCAGAAACATCCTATGTGCCTTGCAAAACATGAGGATTGTTGAGAGAAGGTGTTTCTTCTCAGATTATGTGAAAATACTGTTTCATTAAGATTGTCAAATCCAGTAAAATTGTTTTGAATCCCTAATACTATTCCCTTAACAGTTGCTGTATTAGCAGTCCTAAGTGGCAAATGGTTGTTTTTCTTTTTTGGATTTTTGTAAATATTGTAAATAGTGATGGGACTTTGGGGTAAATAGAACGCCCAGTCTCCTAAATCGGTAGGAATTATGGAACTGAGAGCCATCAAGCATTAGGAGATAAAGCATACCTCTTATCTCCGCACTATTCCTGCACCATTTCTTCATGCCTCTGAAAGGCATCCTGCTGCAGCTTTGTGAGACATGAGGATTCCTTGCAATTCAGCCCAGGGGGGGGGGGGGTGCCCACCGAATTATGGTACTGGGAGTTCTTTATTTGCAAAAATGCAGAAGTCGGATCCCTATAAATACTTTGAACATGAAGCGTTAGAACTGATCAGTAGAAGGAATTGCAGAGTATTTATCTGAATTTTTCAGGCCTGTTGGTGATGACAACCTGGCAGGTTAGCAGTTATTTGTGTGATCAAAGCAGGAATAAAGATAATGGTAACCTGTCTGCAGGTAAATAATGAATAATGCAGTGAGTTACTTTCAGAAACTAATGTTCTGAGTTCTGCCCTTGCCTGACTTGCCTGCTCTTTGTTTAGACCATTTATACTTGAACTTACACTGTGTTTTATTTTGTTTCTATTATTGCCATCTCTGATTTTATCCTGGTATCCAAAGCTTTGAACCGTTTTAATCCTGTCCCTTGAGCTTGCTCTGCCTGGAACACAATTCTGAAAGGCAGACTGTACATCAGATGATCAACTCTTTAACAAACATCCGTTGGAACACAGTGTTGTTTTCAACATCCAATTATTTTCCACTAAGTAATCTCAAGTACTTCTTTGTTTTAAGGGTTTGTTGTTGATAAAAGTGACTGACTGAAGATAAATGTGTTGTCTTATACTCTCATATACCTGACACAGCTCTTAGCAACTAATTGATAGGTAACAAGGTAGCTGAAGTCTTACTCAGTGTGAGCCATGACATTTCCTTTTACTGTTAGAATTGCTTTGGATCAAGACCATGTTAGCTGCACATCTTTCTTCTTGAAATAAGTGGAATAAGTTCAATCATGATTTAAATCTCATTTGATTTGAATGAAATTTAAATGCAGGTAATAGTCTTGATCAAATTATTGTCTATTTAATGATAATCCTAACTATAAACTGACATGGTTGAAATATTTGCATCTAAATTAGGTAATTACATTGCCATCTACATCTGGTTGTTCTTGAAAAAATGTGAGGAAATTTCAGCTGATAAGAATTTAGCAGCCATACTTTAATCTGTTTTGAGACATTCAGATCATAGTAGTCCAGTACTGTTCGTGTTCTGTTTGTTGCCATACTTGCTTTTGAACTCAATTCAAGAAGTAAGTTTTAACATTTAAAGGTCTCAAATGATTTGTGACCAAGTTATTTCAAAGACCAGCTCATGTTCAAAGATCTTCTGTATGAACTTGGTCATGAGCTTGGCTCATTATTTGAAGCCCTAGTGTTTCTCCATCTCCAAAGAACAATAGATGGGTACATATTAGTGCCTTCCCGGCAATGCTATATGAGCTTTAGACTGCTGCCTGTAAAAGGATTTGACTCTCCGCTATGCCTGTCATTTTCATAGTGTGGCACATGTGCTTCCAATGAGACACAGAAATGATGGGATTCAGAATTATCATAACAACAAGAACTGGCTCTTCCTCAGTCCACATGACCTCTTGCAGATTTGGTGTGATGTCTTGTATTGGCATTTGCTGCTACAGATTAGCCATCTGTGATTTTTGGCAAGCTAGTGGTAACTTGGAATACCAAACCTCTATTCCTCTTACATGATTTGCAACCCATGTGTTGTTTCCCTTCATTATAAGTGAACATGAATGATGTGCTACTTCTTGCTATGAATTATGCACTCTGCTTCTGTCCTCCTAATTTATGGTGTAAATGATAAATGTAATAACAAATGTTCTGCTTGTGACATATATCTAAAAATATTTTTTGTCTGTGGTAGTGGGACCTAAATTCTTTAACAAAGTGAGTGGTGGGGCATAAGATCTGAAAGATTAAGAACCTGTGCACTCTTCTCTGGTGCAACTGAGTGGCTTTTCAACACAGATTTTGGATTGAATTGTTATTTCTTTCTCTGGCAGTTTTTTTTATTGATTTGATTGGATCTTATTCATTACTTTTTAAATTATAAAGTAATCATATGATATTGCCAGTGTATGCCACTGGACTAAATCCAGCTGTTACTTCCAACTAGAATATATCCATTGAATCACTTAATGCACTTAACTAATAATTGACCTAATAAGCCTCATTTATTCAGTGGGTCTCCTCAAGTTCATACTAACAATCTTATTGTAGTTTTCTGGTTTGTTGCAGCCATAAATATTTTTTAAGAAAATCTGTTAAAATTACACACATGCCAGGAAACTGAAGCTGGTAAACAGATTTTTGTGTACTTTAGTACGAGTATTTCAGGGGGAAATACCCTTTATCATAGTAGAAGAGGAGACAATATTTGAAAATTTGTTTGATAGAAATATAAACTTTTCATGCTAAGCTAGCTTGAAGCAACTATTAGCACCCTCATGCCATTTAGGATGTTATAATCTGTTCAGAATTGTCCTTTTGATACTGTAAGAGCTTTTAATAATTGGAAATAGAAAAATTCTATTCTCTATAAAAATAATTCTGCAAGACAGTGTGTGTGTGTGTGTGTGTCATACATCTGTTCAGGAGAAACTGTTAAGCATCAGAATTCTGAAGGTTTATTCTGTAGCTTCATATCTTATTTCAGCCTCTTGCCATTTCCTAGTGTATTCTCTAGGTTAAAAACAAAATAAAACAGCAAGTAGTTTCAGAAATATAATTTTGCAAGTTTTGGTCAAGAAATAAGACATGTATTAAGTACATGAAGCAGATAACGTGTTCGGTTTTGCTGAACTTTGTAGTTCTCTTGGAATTCTTAAATTGCTCTTGCAATAAAAATAGATTCATTTGGATATATATATAAAATAATACTGTAGAGGTTCAACCACTCTTGTGTCCCTCCAGTCCCATTTGTCTGCATATATTTGACAGTCTGGTAGTGTTTTTGGAATAATAGTCTACTAAGTAGGAAGAAATACAAATGTTATAAAGGGAGCTCCTGTTTTCAGGCTTGTAACTGTGGATGCATGGATGTCCTCCTTTTAGTTTTATTATTGATCTTGGATTGGGTCTAACCTAGTTCTTAGATACTTCTAAAATAGATTGCTCTTAAAATATAACTAGCAACCTCTTTTTCCTAATGAAAAGTAGACACAGGGGTACCTGATGCAGATTGCAACACTAGCATTGGAAGAGTCTTAACCCTGTGGAGGAGCCATAACCATACGTCCCCATGTATGTTTCCAATCTAGATTGGGATCCACATACTTGTAATCTGTTTCGCCAAAAATGTTCTAATGTTTTGTGTCTTTTTTGGAGGGGGGACAGTGCATATTGTGAGTACAGTGAGTGCAGTTTGCATCAGGACTGTAGGAGGGATCTGGACCCTGCCTCTACTTTTCAGTAGACTTGTGCACACTTGTGTTTTTGCTCTATAACTTATAGAATTCCATGGGTGGAATGATCACAGACCATGTTGGCTGGGGAAATCTGGGAATTGTAGATCCCCCTTGACATTTAGTCCAGTCGTGTCCGACTCTAGGGCGCGGTGCTCATCCCCGTCTCCAAGCCGTAGAGCCAGTGTTTGTCCGTAGACAGTTTCCGTGGTCACGTGGCCAGCGCAACTAGACGCAGAACGCCGTTACCTTCCCACCGTGGTGGTACCTATTTATCTACTCGCATTTACATGCTTTCGAACTGCTAGGTTGGCAGGAGCTGGGACAAGCGACAGGAGCTCACTCCGTCGTGTGGATTCGATCTTATGTAAGTTAAAGGAAAGTTGTATTTGCTGTAGTTCAGAGCACAAAGCATGGCAGTAAAGAGAGAAACTCATCCTTCTGTGGAAAAAAATATTACAGATAGTTGATACAATTTCTTCACAATCAGTTAGTGAATCTCTAAAGCTTGCCTGGTGAGCAGAAATGCAATATAGAATGTGTTGGGCAGAAATCCTTGGAGTGATAAATTTATTATTGGACGAATATACTCTCTCCTATCTCATTCCACTCCTCTGGATCACTTTCTAAATCTAAATGAACTATTATATTTACTACAGTAGCATATAAGTTGTATTCCAAATGTTCAACATACTATATAACAATAAAACATACTGAACATTAATAGAAAATTCTGGCAAAGTACAAAATAAATCAATAAAACAAACTAGCTGGTTGAACTGAAATCTTAAAGGAAGAGACGAGAGATGGGGATGAAGCACCAAAATGGTGCTTCGTCTTCATTCGTGTGTCGTCAGACTTGACGAGCCATGAATTGCCCCCCAGTGACCCGATGAACAACTGATCAATTCGTAATTCGTCGGGTCATTTTTATTTTTATTTTATTTTTTTGCTTTCCCTCCTCTTGCTATGCCCTGCAGGTTCGCGGTCGCTTTGATCCCTTTCCCCCTCCTCTTGCTAAGCCCTGCAGGGCATAGCAAGAGGAGGGAAAGCATTGTGATCTCACAGCGCTTTGATCCCTTTCCTCCGCAGTGGCTGGGGGATCCCTTTGATCCTTCTTTGATCCCTTCCCTCCTCTTTTTATGCCGTGCGAGCATAGGAAGAGGAGGAAAGGGGAACCAAGCCATCCCCCGGCCCCGGAGGTGGGATGCCCTTTGGGCAGGCTTTAGCAAGCCACCCAAAAGGAAAACCCCTGTCTGCTTATGCCTCCGAGGAACAGCTGATCCGCGGGGACATAAGCAGATAGGGAACAGAGGGATGAATATAAAAGGGTTATATTCATTGCTTTGTATTCGTTGGGGTCTCTGGACCCCAAGAATACGAAGCAATGATTATCTGATGTATCAGGGATATTTAATGAATATCCTGATTCATTTTTATATTCGTCCCCATGTCTAGAAGAGACCATTTTACTGTTACACATTTTTCCATAGAACATGTCATTTAAGTCTGAGATCAGTTTCCTCATTTCTCATGCTACTTGAAGAATGATTCTATGCAGATTCCATTTGGCTCAAGGTTATTTGCTGCTGAATTATGGTGAGTGAGTGAGTGAGTGTGTGTGTGTGTGTGTGTGTATTGCACAATGTATTTCAGTGCAAAAGGGGAATACACGCAAGAACCCTTCATAGTGCTGTTTAGCCAGTTACCAGCATGGTGGGTGGGCTAGGAGAGTACTCAAGAATTTACTGTTGAAGATGCTACGTAAGGGAGCTTTGCTCATTATGCACTGTGCCTTTTTTTTGTGTGGATTGTTCTGCGCATTATATTTCTGTGCTTTATTGTTTTAATACTATACTAGCTTGCCCAAACACTTCTTTTCAGAGCAGAATGAGCACTTCATAGATAAGGAGATGTGTCTCTTGATTAGTATACTTGTTATGTTCTAAAAACTATTTAGGGTGGTTTTTAAAAAAGAAGTCAGTAAGCTTGCAGAAAGGCTGGTTTGGGGACTGGGATTCTCTGTCCTCGTCTAAGGTCATGACTGTTGTTGGTTTTGTACATTGTCAATGAATTACTAAGTTGTTTCCTTTAAACGTGCACTTTCTCAGATCTCATTACTTTTGTAAAAGTATTTCAGATAGTATTAATTGCAGTGTGAATCTTTAATTCAGCTGTAAAAATTACAGCAACTCGAATATTTGTGTGATTTTGCATCTTGCACTTGCTTTTTCTGTGCTGAATCAGTAATGTTCAAAAGTATCAAAGGATGGCAATAATATGTATGAAAGCACCATGCTGTTGAACTCTAGTAGCAACTGCAGCAATGTGTGTGTTTGTGTGAGGGAAAATGGTAGCCCGTAAATTTTTAAAACTGTTCTTTGTTATCACGTGCTATCAAGTCAATTTACAAGGACCCTAATCGGGCTTTCAAAGTAAATGAGATATTTAAGGAGTGGTTTTACCAGTTCCACATTCTCTGTGAGTTTCTGTGACTGAGTGGGGATTTGAACCTGGGCCTCCTGAGTCCTTAGTTCATTACTTTATCCACTACACTGGAAAACTTCATGGGACACCTGTAGTTATATGATTTCTGCCTTTTTATTTACAGTTGTCCTATCTAGTGTATCTCTGAAGACTGAAAGGGAAAAAGAGGCCAAAACTGGTAAGAGAATGCTTGATAAGTAAAACTGTCATGAAACAGTCGAAGGAACTGTTTTCAGTTTGCAGAAAAGGCATCGGACTTCTGAATGAAAAGAATTTAGGTCAGAAATTAAGTCACAAAATAGAAGGGATTCAGAATGTAAATTCCTCAGTAAAATTCTTTAAATTCACATGTTCTTTAGTAATATGAATATTGTAATGCATTTAAAATTGTTGGTCATTCAGTTGTGTTTAGTATTAACACTTTAATTTTGCAGTTAGTTTTGTTTCTTCCTACTTGGTGGTGAATTTAGTAAGGTGCTGTGGTTTTAAATGACAATAATAATCAATGTTTGGATGAGAATAAACTAATTAAAAACCAATGGTCAAAATCCTGTTAGTGTTTGTGTAACATTTGTGTAACTTGCCTATGGCTAATTATGGCTAAGTAATGAAGTTCTGGGATGTGTCTTGGGTTGACCATGCCTGATCTCACACCCAATTGCACAACCAAGGTGCCTTGGTGCCTTGTCAGTTAACAACCATTAGCTGCAGCAAGTTACACATGTCTAACACAAACACAAGTAGGTTTCTGGCCAACTCTATGCACCCCTGCCCATTGTAAAGGAAGTACAAAATCTTTACAATGTAGATTACAATATGAAATTAATAGTAGCTACATTTAGTTCATCACTGGACCTGTTCTTTAGATTTGCGTAAGTTTATTCAAATAACATTTCTTTTGAGCAATTCACAAAATGAAAAAAAGAAACCATCCACTTTTTTAGATAAGACTGCAGATAAAATTTGTTGCTTTGAGAGAGAAGTCAGTCTTTGGCCTTGAAACTATTATACTTTGTTGGAGCTGAGCCCTGGAAAGTCCTCTGGAAGTGGAATGTTTAGTCTTTGTAGTGTGAGTGATAACATTTTCATTTGTGTTTTAATTCCATCCTAATTCATTTTGGCACATCTGAGTAGCTGGAAAAATTAGCAGAACTCTTTAGTTTCTGAAGTTGTTGGAAAGGCTCTGCTCTTTGTCCTACTTTTGGAGATGGGATTGATAGAGCAGGGCCTTCTTGGTAGTTTCACTGCTTTAGAGTGTCTTGCCCAGGAAAAACCTACACTATAAGATTTTTTTACTCCTTTGATGCAAACTGTTGTGATTAAAAGTGCTTCCCTAAGGGCTGGTAATGTGGTTTCCCTTATACTGTTGTGAGTTGGTCTCATGTTTCTTCCATAGTTGTCCTGTTGGCTTCATTTTTATGTTTTCCTTGTATGTGCTTTGTTTTTTCAGATAGAAAAACATTTTATAGGTCTTAATATTCTGATCGTCTCCATCCTCCGCTGACATAAATTGAAGTCTGAAACTTTTCACAACTATTTACATTATGCTACATTAATGTGTTGCAACTGCAAAACAGGAATTTCTGCAAAAAGTATGATAGTTCCCAAGCTTCAGAAATATGAGACATTGCCATATTATATCATGCCATTTAAATAGTCAGTGCATTAGTCATGCATTAAGAAGTTACACAGTATGTCAGTTTGGGCTAGCCACTGATTAAGTTTTTAAAAACTGATGAATCTAGTCTTCTAACATTTTCATTTTGATTAACAAAACATGGGAAACAACTACCACCATGGTTTATCCTTTCAGAAAATATTTTGCTGCTCCTACTGCCTTTTAAGTAATTCTAGAATCACCATTTAGTGTGCATGACTGGGGCTAGTCAGAAGATGATTAGGAACACCACTGTTTTATGCTCAGGATGATGGTGGATTTGCCAGTATCATATTGCAAGGGATCTAACAACTCAGTTACTTTTACTTTGATTCTGCTTAGCTCTCATTGAGAAAATATCTGTGAAAATGAAACTAACCAGGCAGAGAGAGACAATCAGAATACTGGATTAGATTTCAAAGCTAAAGTTAGAAAGGACAGCTCAATATTGGGTATCTCCTGCTGTCTTAAGTAAAATCTCTGGTTGTGGCAGCAAACTTCCAGTCCTCTTCGGAGGGAGAGTTTTGACTTTTGATATCTTAATGAAATTAGCAGGCTTAATTGTTATTATATAGTATTAGGTTGTGTATGGCTGTAGATGGGTTGTGCCCCAGCAAGAAGTTAGATTATGGTCTTTTTGTATCTTTAACATCTAACATTCTATAAAGTGATATATTTTGATTACATGGAATAGGTGCTATATATTTTAAAGATAACAATTTTGTGTATTTTAAAGCTGTATTTATCAGGTTCCCAAAACTTGCTTTTTGACATGGAGTTGTAGAAAGCTTTCAAGGTCTTTTCTGCATAGCGGCAGTATGTGTCACAACAGATACCGTGTTTAACTCTTACTTGACATTTTGTAACATACACTATGGCCAGTGCTGTCCAATGAATTTTGGATGTAAAAGCAAACATTGCCCATTTTTAATTCATTTAAATGGTTATCATTCCATCTTTCTTTTTAATGTAGAATTTAATTTGAAATAAATTGAGAATTACAGGCAATAAAAAAGGAAACACATAGCAATCTAATACTTTCTGTACTTGCATGACAAAATTTCTGCTATAGACTAATAAACTGTACTTGAGGTTTTATTACTGAATCTCATTTGTAGCTCGAGGTCCATTGCAGAAAAGAAAATAAGTGATATTGGAATCATGCTTATTATGTAAAGATATTTGCTCCAATTTCTTGCATGTTTAATGTATGTTTGCTTACAACATGGCAGGTAAACTTTGCCAGGATTGCAGGAGCTTTACTTCCACTCTGCATTAATGAAGCTTCTTCTTCCTACACTACAGGTTATTTAAGTGTTGAATGAAGCTACAAAAAATTTAAAAAGTTTCAAATACTCAAATGAAATTATGTACTAACTACTTGTTCTGACTATTACAGTGAGATACTACAGCTAAATAGAGCCTTTATACCACCAGCTGTTGAAAATATATGCTTTTTCTTAAAATGATTTTTCATTATTTGTGTGAAGATGTAGCTAAAAGTTAATCGCATGCACAAAACCTGTTGATCAAATTGGAGAGCTTATATACTTAGGAATAAAAATGATAATCACCCAGGTCAATTCTATAAGCTTTGAAGTCTTTATTTTATAGCCTGAAAAGGTCAAGGACTGACTAGCTTCCCAAATCATGTGTAAGCTACACAGTAATCAAGTTTAATATTATATGTTTTATTCTGCAACTGCAATTTGCAAATTTATTTGAAAGACTCAAGGTTGGATGACTTTTGTTCATGTACCTTTGTATCAAACTTTATTCACTTTCCTTGGATTTAAAAAATAATTTTAAGTGTAGTACAAAGTTGAATGCATATGTCTAATAATATGAATAAAACTATGTAGGAGGAACAGGTTGTCTCTAATGCTTTACATAGTTACGTGGGTTTGACCTCCATGAATTACAGTGTGTTTTATTTCTAAATAAATGTGCATAGAATTGTGTAACTCACTTTACCTTAAAGTATTCTTCAGCTTGTGTGTGTGTGTGTGTGTTTGTGTTACAGTAATTACATTAGAGCAGAGTGACAGGATAGCTGGCTTATTCTTGACTCATCTGCTGTGGCTGTCACATATCAACTATCTCTTCTCTCCCCGATGCTCTCTCAAAACATCACAGACCCACCACATTCAGCTCAGTTTTTGGCCTCCCCTGAAGCAACAGTGACTGAATGTTCCTTAAGTGACTTATTTAATCTCTACAATAAATCAGAAATTCTCTAGATAAACATTTACTGCTGAGTGCAGTTGGTGTTCTAAATCCAGCTAGATTGCATTCTCTCCATCAGTTCAAAGAATTTTTTTCTTATATGATGACCCTCTTGTGTAGTGTCCCTTTTTCCAGTACTGTTATCGCTGTAATTTGACGCATGGTTCTTTTTCTTAATACTGTAGAGGTTGGTAAAAATAGAGCCTGCTGTATGTCCAGGCTGGGGGCAGTTATCAGGTTGATCCTGAAGCTTGAAACCCCTCTAAAATAGACTCATTAGCCAATCAGCTTATTAACTACATACTAGTCGAAAAAATAACTTTTCAATTTAATTATGCAGCTCTGATATGAAACATTCCAGATGATAAAAGAAAGTGACTGTATTTTTCAGCAGAGTATATCTTTTCTGTAAAATTTGTTAGCAGCATTTGAGGAGCAGGCAGACAACTTGTTGAACTGGGCCATTTTAAAATAGTTTTTAAAGATGTCAGTCCCTAGGGAGGTTTTATTGAATAGCACATTGGAGGTATCAAAACTGCTATTTTATCAGTCTTTTGTGGGTACAAAGGTAGTGTTCACTAATACAGACATTTCTTAAAATGTTCACCAAGTACACTTACTTGCCTTTCTTGCTTTTAGAGCTCAAAGAAAGTCAGATAATGGTAGAAAGGTACTTTTTAGAAGTGCCTACCAGCATCTGCACTGCCTTAAGAGAGACTGGCTGAGGGAGATGTAGAATGGTATAGTGTTGATGTTGGAAGATGCCTCATTGACCCTTCCTTTGAGAAAGGTCAACTGTGGACTTTGTGTTGGGTACTGTTGTTAGAAGATGCTTGGAAAAGTAAGGACACTCGAGCTACCTTCACACAGTGGCACTGACGAGATTCACATTTGAGGAAAGGAGATAAATAGGGAGGCTGGTGACATTCAGTACATAGATTCACTGTCAAGATGTTATGAAAATTGTAGACCCCTTTCCATTGAACTCCGTGTTACACACAAATAATCTATGACCATTGAGCTATGGACTAGTTACGCAGTTACACTATGGACTAGTTATTGAGTTACATGCACATGCACACAAACACAGAGAAAGTGCAGAAAAGAAGGGCACTCTTTGTGGGTAAAAAAAACTGTAGAAAATAAATCAGGGCTTCCAAGGATACCTTTCCTTGAATCTTCTTAGATTGGTGCTCAAGAGAAGATGGAGGGCTTAGAAGTAGTGGTTATTGATGCAAGAAGCAGGGTACCTTTGTAGCAATGTCTTCTTGCATGGGTCTCAGGTTGCTAGAACTGGGACTTTAGGGAGAACAGACTCTGACAATGGTCTGGTGTCATGTAGCTCAAAGTGATTCTCATTTTGCTCTGGCTAAACACAGATTCCTAGCACATGAAACTGGAATGCAGAAGCCTGGTGGTGGTGGTAGTACTGCAGCCAGTCAACAATATAACAATATGCCCTTTCAAGAGCCAAGCATAGCGATTACAGTATTGCATTAGTTCAGTCACAGATGTTACTGGACAGCAAGTGTCACAAAGGCAGGGCAGTATGGTTGTCAGGATGTTGTCAGACAAGGACTAAGGAGATGGGATATCACATTTGTGCTCAGCCATGAATATTGCTAAGTGACCATATGCCTTACAGGATTGCTGTGACCAGAAAAGTAGTAAGGAGGATACGATCGTACACCTCATATCCAGAATTGCACTCTTTGGAGGAAAGGCAAGCTATAAAAGGAATAATAAAGATACACAGCATTTTCATGTCACTTTTGCCCTGTCGTGGTTTTTTCCCCCCCTTTTCTCTCTCTCTTTTTTTTTTGCCATAAACATTAATTACTTGACCATAAAACACTTATAGTCATATACATGGTGACACTGACATTTGAACTTTCTTATAGTTGAAGTTAGGTTGTTTTGTTACAGCTGTACCTGGTAAAATGTGCTAGAAGGAAGCATGAAGGAAAATGAAAAGATTCTCCTTGCTGGATTTTATCATGATGAGAAGGATGAACTGGATTGGGTAGAGATAATGGCATGGTTGACAAAATGGCTTGTGAATGTGGTCTCTAATTTGAAAATGATTGGGTGTTTTCTTCTTTTGTGGGCAAGAGCATACTTTAATGAATAGTGTCCTTTTAGAAATGTGTTTTCCAGTTAAAATTATGGAGCAAAATCTTTTTCTAAAAATGTAGTTCCATGTTACAGTAGTACTGGAAAATGTGCAGGTCAAGAGCTTCTGGTCTTTGGTGAGTCATGGCAGCTGAAACAGAATTCACATGCTAGTTGAGGTTGAATGTGAGTTTTTTATATATACAAGAGAGAAAAGGCAACCACATAAAAACTGAGTAACTGTGGCTGTTGTTTAGTACTCACAGATAAATCCCCAGTGATTTGTTTCTAGTTTTTCTTCTTGTTTCCAACAAATGAATCACTTTGGTTAATGCTATTATCTAAATATCAAATTTTATCAAGGGATATATAGAATTGTGCAGCTTGTATTAAAACTGTTACAAAACATTGATTCAGACATATTTTATAAAACAAAGGAGGAAATGACATTTCTTATTTGGTTCCTCTGTTGTGTACTACATATTTCAAATTGCTGGCCTGTAGTTACACTTTCATGTGCTTATGTGACTGATGACTGTTTGAATTTAGATTGTATTTTGGAGTTATTTTCCTCAATGCTTGAAGGCATTTTTGTGGTTCTGGCAGTGCAGTTTTAATTAACAGATAACACTGAAGACATGTTATAATGAGTTAAGTGTTAAGTCAACATGTGTTTACATATGGAGACACACATACTCCTTGTTTTATGTAAAAGTCATGCTTATATATATTTAGAGAACAGAGAATTTGCCATATGTCTTATTGGACTAGGTGTAATGAGTTATGTCTGTTCCATTGTTGATTTTATAGTACACCAGCAGAAGTATCCAGATTCAGTTTAATTCAAACCTCCAATGCTATTTCTTTTCTGTCAGCTTTAGCCTTCTTTCATCCCAAGACTCATTCAGCCTTATCAGACTTGCCTAGGTTAAGAACTCCTTATACATGTTTTCCTTTTCTGTCTCCTCTCTCTTCTCTCCCTCTGCAAACTGTTTGGTCAGTGGTCTGTGTCTCTCTCCTCTCTTTTGGCTAACACCCATCCCCACCATTAAATAATAATTTTATGCCTTCAAGTAAATTCTGACTTATGATGTCCCTTTTCAGGGTTTTCTAGGTAGAGAATACACAGCTGTGGATTATCATTCCCTTCTTCTGGGGGCATCTTGGGATGGTGCAGCTTGCCCATGGCTACACAGGCTGGCTGTTCCCTTAGGAGGCACAGTGGGGAACCAAACTGCCAACTACTAGCTCCTCAGCCAGTTACCTAAACCACTGAGCTATCCAACCAGCTGTCCCCACTGACAGTAAGTGATTCCTCTGTCTTTCAGGGTTGCCATGTTCTTTAAACATTTGCAGGCAGCACACTTTTTTTTCTTCCTTTTTTTTACCATAATCTATTTTTTTTATTTTATAATAGTGTTTTTATTTGATACATACAAACATACAGAACCGAAAACTAAAACCAAACAGAAATAACACTAAATAACAACAAAACATCAAAACTAACCATCCATACTACACATATAGATCAGAAATTTCGCCATCGTCTAGACATCCAAATATCATCAAAGGATTCTAGTGAGCACTGATTCGCCATAAACTATTTCTTCCCCTAAGTTCCTGTCTTTTTCTGGGCCCAATTATATATCAGCTTCCAGCTTTCCTTTACAAAGTGTCTCGGTTGATCCTGTAGTGCCTCTGAAAGCATATCTAGTTCTGCAGTGTCCAATAGCTTCTTTAATAGCTCATCCATCGTTGGTGTTTCTCCATTCTTCCATTTCTGAGCCGAGAGTAACCTAGCTGCAGTAAATATATACAGTAGACAATATTTTATTTTCTTATCAATAATTTCTGGCATTATATTCAATAATAACATTTCAGGTTTAAAACCTAGTTTTGTTTGAACGATTTCTTGTGACATTTCCCAAACCAAATTTTTTTTTGGTTACAAATCAAAAGACAGTTCCTTAAGAAACAGTCTGTCTTGTGACCTAGGTTTGAAAGAGCATTTAGTAATTCAGTGATATAGATGTGTATTTATTTAGCAGTAGATGTTGGGAGGCTCACCATACAAAAGGTATATACATTTAAGAACCATGTCTTCAACAAAATAAAATGATCAAAAATTTTAAGTTCAAAAATATGTGTTCCATAGCTTCCAGAATGTATAATAACATGTTAGGCTAACAAGGTGTTAGCATAGATAGATAATCATGTAGAATTGGCTATTTTAATATGAAAGAAGAAAAAAATTAAGTAACAACACCATCCAGAAAGAGTACTTTAATGTTAGTTTGTCTTACTATACATAGGGAAAGGGTCTAGAAATCTGCACTATGAAACTATTGATCAGATCAATACAAGCCTAACATGACTTTGAGCATTAAGGATGTTATGAAAAGTGTACAATGTATTCATATGTGAAAGTTTTAAGCACTTTCCATACATACAGTACATTATATTAGTTTTATGAAAGATACACATGAGGCACATGTGTCAAACCCAAGGCCTGTGGGCCGAATCTGGCCCGCCTGGCCATTTCATGTGGCCCTCATAGTGTTGCCTGCTATTGTGCAGTATACAATACGCAGACACTTACTTGGTCACCCATAGTGCTCTGAAAGGATGCAGGGAATCCGCCCAGCGGGACTTCTAATCCCAGCATTCCAAGTAGCAAAGAGTCAGAAAGTGCAGTCACTTGGGCGGCGTACAGCACCTTGGGAAATGTAGTCCTCGCTATTGCCCACTCCTGTTCTTATCTGCTTGCCATTATTTCTAGACTTTGATCATAGAGTTTTACTTTCAGAGCTAGTTATTACTTATGTTATTACTAAAACCAGTAATAATTGAATGAGGAAGATTATATTTAATATGATAAAGAGTAGATACATTTATATATTCTTACAGATACAACCAGCCCTTTGAGGGCAACCATAATGCCGATGCGGCCCAAGATGAAATTGGATTGACACCTCTGAATGAGGGAACAATGATATTTTAGCAGCAGAGTATGTAAATCATCTAAAGGTGTAAGATGACATAGTATACAGTCTAAACTAATAGTGGAAGATGAGAGGCTGTGTTAAGGAACAGCTTTATTTGGAAAGGCGGTGTGATAACAAAGACATATTGCTTTATCTCTGAATATTATGGCTTATGAATATTTGTTTCCCTTGTGTTAAGCTGTTCGTGGATATTTCAATATTGAACCCTTTGCACAGCTCTTAAGGGATTTAGATATGTGTTGTTTGCATCACCATCACTTTTACCAGGAATATTTAAATTTGACCTGACATCATTTAGGAGAAGTCCAACAGAAAATATTGTTGGTTATACATGTTTAGTGGTCTTCAGATAATCTCAGTGTATTAAAAACTCAATTAGTTTCATTTGATTTGCAATTGGGTGCTTCCATGGTGTAGATCTGCTACCAAAATTTACAAGTGACACGATGGAGACTAGGACCTGAATCCCAGTTAAGGAGTGATTGAACAGGAAAATTTCAGGGTGAGTTCAGACCAGGGGATATCTCCACTGTGCATCTTCCTCATATAGACCTCAAAGAACTGTGGAACTGGAAGGGACCCCAGAGGTCATCAATCCCCTGAACAAAGCAAGACATCTACAGCTAAAGCATCCTTCATATATGGCTTCCAACATCTATTTAAAAACTGCCAATGAAGGAGAGTCTGACATCTTAGTAGAAAAGGTTACAAAACAGCTCTTTTGTCCTGATCTTAATAGTTGGCATATGTAATAAAGCATTTAAGGTAGTGCCTCGTCTGTCCTCTCTTGTTTTCTACATATGGAAAGTGGTATTTCTGAAGAGGAAAGGTTTCTACTTACATGTAGATTCTTTACATGGACAGAGACCCCAGTTTTCCATGATTCTTGTTCATATGTAGGCTATCTAAATACATACTAAATACAGTATGTAATTCTGTGGAAATGTTTTCTCTAGAAGTGTTATTTTCCATGCATAGAAACCGATGATGGGAAAGGGACTTGATACTTCTTTAAGTGTGAGGAATCTCTCTGGGAAGGTGACACCTGAATAAAGGTATGCTCTATGAACCAAGCTAGATATGTGAATATCTAACAAATACATACTAACATACTTCGCTGTGAATGTTGCTGGGGGAGTGTTTGATTTTTATATTAAATAGAATACATGGCCAAAAGAATGAACTCCCACTTTCCCTTTCCTTCCGTCACACTTTGCTTTTGGATGTTTTTATCCAGCCGACTTATTTCAGTGGAAGTAAGCCAGGCAAGAGGGGAAAAAAATGAAATCAGATCATTGTTGTGCCATAAGGTGGACAGTCCCAGCAACATTCACAGCCATATATGTTAGTATGTGTTTGTTAAATATGCTACAGCCTTAGAGCTTCTCTCATTCTGGTAGGTAGCAGGGGGAGGGGAAATTAAAAGTGCTTAGCCAACACAGTGGATCTATGTTTTTGTATAGCTCAGTGGCTTAGGCGTCTGATTGGGGAGCCAGAGGTTGGGAATTCGATTTCCCACTTGACAGAGGCTGGACTCGATGATCCATGGGGTCCCTTCCAGCTCTGCAGTTCTAAGATTATTATTATTACATATTTTGTCTTGTTGTCCACTGGGGTATGAGAAGGCAGCTATGTGGCTGCAGTGAGCAACCGTGTGTGTGTGTGTGTGTGTGTGTGTGTGTGTGTGAGAGAGAGAGAGAGAGAGAGAGAGATAGATAGATTTAAGAACTGCCTGTCACGATCCCCACGTGGCCCCTGTTTGTTTCACCAAACTAAGAGCTCACGCTACGTGTCTTTCAGCTGCCACCAGTTGATTACATCAACATTATATATTATTAGTGATAGATGTCCAGGCCATATGTCATTTTAAAAGAACCAAATAGAAATTGTTTATTGTTACAGATGTAGATACGTCAAGCAATGTTGTTAACTCTTAACAAACATCCTCCTTCATCCACTCTCAACCACCACTCTCCCGCCCAAATTCCAAAACTCTCTCAATCTCCCTAACTTCCTCTGACTAACTTCCTATCTAAATGCCTCCTCCTCCTGCTGAGTCTCTTATATCTCGTGACTCCGCCCCTCCAGCACTCCCATTGGTCTATGCAGATAGCATATGAGTATTCATGACCTGGGCGGACGCCACACTGCCCAGTACACAGTGCCCTAATGGAGTTGCTCTATGTTGGGGGTGTTGGATTAAAATGGCAGCTTCCTTTCTTGCTTGCTGCAGTTGTCCATCGTTTTTTACTTGCTTATTTCCCATATTCACTTGGCTAACTCTCTGGGAAGGAAAGCACATATTCAAGGGCAATTTGCATATGCCTCCCCAAACTGGGAACTAGACTTGAAGGAGAAGAGGGAAGTGGTGGCTTCCACTTCCTTACCCCAGGTGCTCCACTAGATAGAACAGATACATATTTGCATCCTGTTTTTTGGCCAGGCCACTGGAGGCCTAGCTCATGGTTATAATACTTAATTTCTTTACAAATATAAAGCAAAGTGTAAGTGGAGAAAATCAGGTTAACATTGCGAATCTTGTTTATAGTACCTGTGGTCAAGTCTATGATTCCATAATATGTTGCAGTGATTATATAAAATGGTGATATAATGATTTTGAGTGTTTTTTAAAAGATTATCATAGACAATTCATGTTACTTTTCTGTGACAGCTCATGTACTTTCTTCCTTGGAAATATAGGGCAAAAATGAACTTGTCTGTATCTGTATAATAACATAAGAAGAGCCCTGCTGGATCAGGCCAAAGGCCCATCTAGTCCAGCTTCCTGTATCTCACAGTGGCCCCACCAGATGCCTCTGGGAGCGCACTAGACAATGAGATACCTGTCTCCTGATACCCCTCCCCTGCATCTGGCATTTGGAGGTGCCTTCCTTTGAAGACTGGAGATTATACATCCCCATCATGGCTTGTAACCTGCGATGGACTTTTCCTCCAGAAATCTGTCCAATCCCCTTTTAAAGGCATTCAGGCCAGATGCCATCACCACATCCTGTGGCAAGGAGTTCAACAGACTAACAACACGCTGGGTAAAGAAATATTTTCTTTTGTCTGTTCTCACTCTCCCAACACTCAATTTGAGTGGATGTCCCCTGGTTCTAGTATTGCATGGCGGGTAAAAGAGCTTCCCTCTATCCACTTTATCCATCCCTGCATAATTTTATACATCTCAATCATGTCCCTCCTCAGGCTCCTTTTCTCTAAAGATCTCTAAATGCTGTAGCCTTTCCTCATAAGGGAGATGCCCCAGCCCAGTCATCATTTTAGCCGCTCTCTTCTGCACCTTTTCCAGTTCCACTATGTCTTTTTTGAGTTGCGGCAACCAGAATTATACGCAATACTGCAGGTGCAGCCTTACCACGTTTTGTACAGTGGCACTATAATGTTGGCTGTTTTATTTTCAATCCCCTATTTAATGGTACCTAGCATGGAATTGGCCTTCTTCACTGCTGCCACACACTGGGTTGCAACTTTCATCGAGCTGTCCACCAGCACACCAAGATCTCTTTCCTGATCCGTCATGGACAGACAGCTCAGAACCCATCAGCTGATAACTAAAGTTTTGATTTTTCTCCCCAATGTGCATTTCTTTGCATTTTCTTATAACTGAAACACATTTGCCATTTTGCCGCCCATTCTCCCAGTTTGGAGAGAGCCTTCTGGAGCCCTTCACAATCCGTTCTGGTCTTCACCACCCGGAAACTTGGTCCAAACTTGGCCACCTCACTGCTTATCCCTGTCTCCAGGTCATTTATGAACAGGTTGAAAAGCACCGGTCCCAGGACAGATCCCTGGGGCACACCGCTTTTCACCTTTCTCCATTGTGAAAATTGCCCATTGACACCTACTATCTGTTTCCTGGTTCTCAACCAATTCTCAATCCATAAAAGGACCTGCCCTCTTATCCCCTGACTGTGGAGTTTTCTCAGCATCCTTTGGTGAGGGACCGTGTCAAATGCCTTCTGAAAATCCAGATAGACAATATCCTCTGGTTCGCCCGCATCCACATGCCTGTTGACCTTTTCAAAGAATTCTAAAAAGTTTGTGAGGCAAGACTTACCCTTACAGAAGCCATGCTGATTTCCCCTCAGCAAGGCTTGTTCTTCTATGTGTTTTAAGATTTTATCTTGGATGAGGCTTTTCACCATCTTCCCTGGAACAGACGTTAGGCTAACTGGTCTGTAGTTTTCCGGGTCCCCCCTCCTTCCCTTTTTAAAGATTGGCTTGACATGTGCTATCCTCCAGTCCTCTGGCACTGTGGCCATTTTAAGGGACAAGTTGTATATTTTAGTTAAGAGATCAACAACTTCATTTCTCAGTTCCTTAATAACCCTTGGGTGGATGCCATCTGGGCCCGGTGACTTATTGATCTTCAATTTATTGATTAGGTCTAAAACATCCTTTCTTTTAGCCTGTATCTGATTTAATTCATTAGTCAGGAGGGGCTGTTCAGGCAGCGGAATCTGCCCAAAGTCTTCTGTTGTGAAGACAGATGCAAATAACTCATTTAATTTCTCTGCAATCTCCAAGTCCCCCTTTACCTCCCCTTTACCTCCCTCACCATCCAGAGGGCCAACCACTTCTCTGTCAGCTTTCCTGCTTCTAACATATTTAAAGAAGCTTTAATTATTCCCCTTTATATTGCTGGCCATAGGTTCCTCAAAGTCTTTCTTTGCCTTCTGTATCATCTTCTTACATTTCTTTTGCCAGAGTTTGTGTTCCTTTTTACTTTCCTCGTTTGGAAAGGATTTCCATTTACAGAAGGACTGTTTCTTGCCCTTCAGAGCCTCTCTAACTCAGCTTGTTAACCATGCTGGCACCCTGTTGGACTTAGTTGAGCCCTTCTTTCTTTGCAGTATACACTTCTGCTGGGCCTCTACTACCGTTGTTTTAAACAGGCTCCATGCACTCTGGAGAGATTGGATTTTTTTTACCTTCCCTTTCAACTTGTTTCTAACTAGTTTCCTCATCTGAGGGAAGTTCGCCCTTCGGAAATCAAGGGGTTTTTTTTGGTCAGATTTGCTTGACACACTCCCCCCCCCCAAAAAAAAAAAAAACATGCATGGCGAAAGAGATCGCAGCATGGTCACCATTCCCTAGCAGCTCAGTGAAATTCACATCCCTAACCAGGTCCTGAGTACCACACAATATTAAATCAAGAGTCATCTGCCCTCTGATGGGCTCCATGACAAGTTGTTCCAAGGCACAGTCATTTAGCATGTCAAACCCAGTGTCTCTTTCTTGACCTGATCACGCATTGGCTCAGTTGATACGAGGATAATTGAAGGCCCCCATGATTACAATTCTGTCCCTTTTGGACACCCTGATTTGTCTCCTCATTTCAAGGTCCCCCTCAAGTTTTTGATCTGGAGGACGATAGCAAACCCTCCCCCCCCCCCCCCACTATCGCATCGCTCCTTGGGCCTGGTAGTTCAACCCACAGTGATTCTATGATGGAGTCAGACCTGCCGTCCATCTCCATTCTGCTGGATTCTACCCCTTCTTTGACATAGATAGCCACCCCACCTCCAACACGCCCCTCCCTATCCCTCCTATAGAGTTTATAGCTTGGGATTGCGGTATCCCATTGGTTCTCCAAATTCTACCAGGTTTCCGTTATGGCCACTATATCAATGTTATCCCTAGCCACCAAATGTTCTAGCTCTCCCATTTTGCTCGGACGCTTTGGGTATTTGCATAGAAGCACCTGCGTACGGGGTCCCCCAAGAAGGGTTGCTTGTTCATTTCTTTTTTTCCCCCAGTTTCTCCTTCCAGTGGACCATCTATCACATCCCATCATGCTCCAAGTCCTAATCTCTACACTGTCATCACTTTGTGGTTCTCTACCCTCATTCCAGAGGGATGAGGAGTTCTGAACCAGATGCCGCTCGGCTCCTGTTGGCTTTTCCCCAAGATTCAGTTTAAAAGCTGCTCTGCCACCTTTTTAATGTTACGCGACAGCAGTCTGGTTCCGTGTTCATTCAAGTGAAGCCTGTCCCTCTTGTACAGGCCTGGCTTGTCCCAAAATGTTCCCCAATGCCTAATGAATCTAAACCCCTCCCCCTGACACCACTGTCTCATCCACGCATTGAGACCCCTGAGCTCTGCCTGTCTAGCTGGCCCTGCGCGTGGAACAGGTAGCACTTCCGAAAACGCTACCTTTGAGGTCCTGGCTTTGAGCTTCCTCCCTAACGACCTAAATTTGGCCTCCAGGACTTCACAGCTACATTTCCCCACGTCATTGGTGCCGACATGCACCACCACTGCTACCTCGTTTCCAGCACTCTCTACCAGACTATCCAGATGACACATGATGTCCGCAACCTTTGCACCAGGCAAGTCACCATGCGGTCCTCACAACCACCACACACCCCTCACTCTATGTTCCTGACAATCGAATCGCCCACTACCAGGAGCCCCCCTCCCCACAAGGAGTATCCTCAGTGCAACTGGATATGGGCCTGTCACCTGAAGAAGGGGTCCCCCCTAGAGGATGGTTTCCCTCTTGTCCAGATTGGCGTCCTCCAGCCCGGAGATTTCCAATCCCAGCAGTTTAGGAGCTGCTTGTCTGTGGGTGGGACAATGGCTGAAGGTCCCTGGAAGTCTCGCCGTGGTCCCTCTCTCCCTGACTCTGCTTCTCCCAGTCCGCAACCAAGACCTCAAGGGAGCGAACCTGTTGCCTGTTTTGCCCAAGAGGCATATAGTCATATATATGACACTCAGTGCAAAACACGGGATAGCCCCCAACCCACTGCTGTCTGTCTGACTGCATGCTGGTATTTGTTTAGAGCTTGCCAAACCTCTTCTCAAGGGAAGTGACAGGCAGTATCTGGGGGCCTGGCTTCCTCGCCCTGCTGGTGAACTCGCACAGCTGCTAACACTCGCTGTGTATGAGTGTTAATCATCTCAAAACCTTAAAAAAATTAAATTGGGTAACTTTTGCCATCATCTAATGATGTCCGGTGCCGCGTAGATTTCAAAGTCTTAATGCTTACGTATAAAGCCCTAAACGGTTTAGGGCCTCGTTACCTGACGGAACGCCTTCTCCCACCTAGATCTACCCGCATCACCCGATCTAGCCAGGAGGTGAGACTGAGGAGCCTAACGCCGAGGGAGGCCCGGAAGTTAAAAACAAGAAACCGGGCCTTCTCGGCAGTGGCTCCTCGTCTCTGGAACAATCTCCCTCCTAAGATTCGAGTGGCCCCTTCCCTGGGCATTTTTAAATGCCAATTGAAAACCTGGTTGTTCAAGCAAGCCTTCCCTCCACCCAATGTCTGAATTTTTGTTTCTTGTGTTCTTTCCATCTTGGATTATTGTGTTTTTAGTAATATATTGTCATTTTAAATTGTAATTTGTTATATGTTATGTTGTTACCCGCCCAGAGTAGTCTATATGACTAGATGGGCGGGCTAAAAATGTAATAAATAAATAAATAAATAAATTAAGTTTATAATTTTAATCTCGCATACACATTCTATTAATGTATTTTGTACAGTAACATTTAAAATCTGCTTGTTCCTGTCCACAGTTTGAAATCCTCTTGAAGCCTCTTCAATAAGTAAGATATTTCTTTCACACCATGGCTGGTATAGATATATTTTGCTGTAATGACCACCAGAAAGTGTGTGTGTGTGTATGTGTGTTGTAAAATCAGTGAGGTGATTGAACAGCATTTCCTATTTAATGGGGCATGCTACTGAGACTACAAGTCTAAGAACCTTTGTTTTGTCTGACTTGAAGTGTGGTCACTGGTTCATTATAAAGTAACTTAAGACTTTGTAATTTCCTGTTGTTCATTTGTTTAGCTTCATAGTTGTAAATTTACTCCTATCTGCATTATAAAGCTTTAGTGTATGAGCAGGGCAGGAAAACCAGCAGCTTTTAAAATACTTTGATCAGTCAAATACAGCATGCATGACAAAAGGAGCTATGGCATAGTCAGCAATGTTTATTAATGCAACAGTAGCCATGAATGTTCAGTATCATGTAAAATAGAAGCAAATACATTTAGTGTTATCTGTTCATCCATATAACCAAGGTAGATTTTTTTCCCTTAATATGAAAATAATGTGTTATTTTAATCTGTATCTGCACTAGAGTTAATGGTGGTTGTTAAGCTAAACTAGAGTATCTTACCTTTGCTAAATAGCCTGCATTAAATGAGGAATAGTTAAACGTAATGCAAAGGGGCTACCATTAGCAAATAAAAGCAACCAGCTCTCTTACTGCATCATGTTGCCAAACTAAACAGGGTAGCAAGATAATGGTGGGAAAGTTGACACAGTTGTGTTGTCGTGAATATTTGCAGATAGTATCTCAGAAGAATGTGTTGACTCTTCAACATAAATGTTGCACTTACAGTAATTCACTCTTCTAATGAAATATTTGTACAACCTGTGCAGTGATTGGAATGTTTCAACATAAAACGTGTATTCCAGCTGTCAGCATCTGATGAATGTGTTTACAGTAGTTTTACACTGTGCCTTTTTTGATCACAGCAGCTGCAAATTTTTCTTTCTTACCAGAGTCTATGTCTATCATTTTCTCAGATGGTGTAGTTCTGTCATCAAAAGATGTATTTCCCAGTCATTGTAAGAGAAGACTTAACAAGATGGATGGTGGCAGAAATATTTTTGTGTGGCCGGGGATGGAGATCAGGTGATATGGTACGAGATGGGGCTGAAAAGGGAAGAAAGCCCTTTTCAGCATACTAACATCTATGTATGTTAGTTTTAATATCTTAACTAAGGAGTAAATTTAGATTTTTTTAAAAAAGCCTTTATTCTGTTATATATTTAGAAGGGAGGGAAGAACTTTTGTACACTGCATTGGAGAGAGTGAATGGGGACCCATAAAGGTTTAAGAAATTTTTATTGAAAATGGATTTTCTGCTGTATAAAGAGAGTTAAATTTAAAAGGTGAGTTGATGAGTGAGTTAGTTCAGATGCTTCTTTCACAATACAATATTATTTTGGGGTGCAAAACCTCTCATAGTTGTTCCTCTTCCCTATTCCATCAACACCATTAATCAGGTGGATTCTCTGATGCTTATTTTGTTCTCTTGAAATAAATTCCTCGTTCAGTACAACACATTAAATGGGGGAAAAAGTCAGACAGCAAACTCCCAAAATTGATATCAAAACTTCTGTACTTTGACAGTTATAAGCTGTAGACCAATATGCAGACTTTATACTGCAGTTAATCGTTTTCCAGTGATATAAATATTGCATGTTGGAAACAGCAATAGGTTATCTAGCAGCTTTCATTTCCTGTTTTAAAGAGGTTTATTTTCTATCTTGTTGAAAGAGCTCAATTCAATACAGTGAACTGAAGCTACTGGAAAAGATTGCTCTGCTTCTACTTCCGAAGAAGTACCGGTGTTTGTATCCTTGTTTTAAAGAATTCAAATGAATAGAAAAAGAAATCTTCCCGATGGAAAGAAGGATGAGGTAGTCCTGGGCCAAATCAAGCATTTTCGAAGCTCTGCTGTGCTTTTGCTGCTAGGGCAGGAGAAAGGAAGTAGGAACATTCATTATCCCTTTCTTTTTATGTTTTTCCTCATGAAAATCAATTATCCACCCAGTGTAAGCAGTGGAAGGAAAATACCTAGAGGGACCCTAAGTTTGGTCTGAATCTTCCCTGCTAGTGGTAAGGTGAACTGTGACACTTCCTCATCTACAGCCTCCTGCATCCAGCCATGGCAACTGTATCCCCACCTTTCCCCTTTTTAGATATTGGAGCTCTGGCATCAGAGAGGATAGCATTGTAAGAATTTCCACTGGAACAGGGGCTGGTGGTGGCAGAGGTGAAGGAGCTGGAACTCTCTATCTAACTCTACAAAATGACTCCTGAGCTGTATTGTGGCCTCAAGGACCTTATTGAAGGGAACTTATAATTACCCTGTTTCCCTGAAAATAAGACCTAACCTGAAAATAATCCCTAGTATGATTTTTCAGGATGCTCGTAATAAGCCCTATCCCCAAAATAAGCCCTAGTTAAGTTAAACCCAGCTCTCCACCATTGTGTAGCATTGTGCATCAACCAGAAGAAGATGACATGACTGTAAAATAAAACATCCCCTGAAAATAAGCCCGAATGCGTTTTTTTGAGCAAAAATTAATATAAGACCCTGTCTTATTTTCGGGGAAACACGGTAGAGCCTAAGTAAACACAGACTTTCCTTAAACTGTACAGCCTAGATAACTACAGATTGTGCTTAAACAAAGTGGGATGTTTTTTTTTTCTAATTAGACCTATTGAATACCTGCATACAAAAGAAATTGTGGAAGGTGCTATCGCTGATTACAACTCCCTGGCAAGGTGCCAGGTGCATGATTAGGTGTTTGATCAAGCAACTGCCATGCAACCAGCAGCTCATGAACCAGTGGCAGAAATTTCTGTAGTCTCTTGTGCCTATATAAATGTCCAATACAATTCTGGCCACAGTGTTTAAGCTAGGAGCAAACTATATAAAATAAATGCACAGTGGCATTTGGGCTGTATGGCCAACAAACATAATTTTATGAATATAAATGTAGGCAGAAAGGTAACTTTTCCCGCCATGACATTGCAGTGAGGACAGGTAACTTTGGAAGATTATCAAATCTTATTAAAAGATAAAAGATCAAATGATAAATGATAGAGGAGTGCAAGTTTGTTTTTTAATGGCCTTGCACTCTACAGCTTGGTCAGGCATGCGTTCTGAGGTGAAATGTTCCCTGTCTGTCTCAGCCTTGAGGTAGATGTGAGATACTTAAAATATATTACTTAATTAATTATTTTTGTGTTACTTTTATATTCCATCCCCCCTGCAAAGAACTCAAGGTGATGTACATAATCACCTTCACAAAAACCTTGTGAGACAGGCAACATTGGACTAGCCAAAGGTCTCTCAGTGATAAAATGGGGATTTGAATTTGGCTGTCTAGTCCTAGCCAAACACTCTCTAGCCACAACATCAGGCTTTCATAATGGAAGCTGCAGTCTATTGTGCTAGCACCAAATTGATGAGATAGCCTGCCTTAATCCTTGTCTTGTCTACCTGCTAGAAGAAAACCTAGCAAATGTGAATTATATACATCTGTGCCAGAATACACATATGGGTCAGAGCCTTGTTGAGTACTGAGTAGGTTCCATCTACCATATTAAGGATATCCCTCCCCCATGGAGAAAACTGATTTTGGATTGCTCCAGATTGTAATCTGTTACGTTGTGATAATTAATTAGGTATAACTGCTGGCAGTCTTTGTAAAATGTTGCTGAGGAATTTGAGAAAAATTTAAAATCTATTGATCAACATGAATTTGCTTTCTAAATTTGTGGTGTTTTGAAAGACTTTAGCTATGCTTCTCAGACCTATTTACTTTGAGATGTTTTTTAGCATCAGTTGAAATATTCTCCTGGAAACAATTTTACGCCTGGAATTTTCCTACAGTACGTAATTTGATGGCTGTTGCTTGGTTCAGACATTGGTGACTGCGTGTGTTCAAGGTTTTTATACAAAAATAGTTTCAAAGTTTACATATCTGGATTTTTTAAAGTTTGTTCTCTTTGATCTTTTTCAAGATAAAAATATTTGGCTGAATAGAAGGAATGATTTTACAAGCACTCCCACATAGTTAAAATAATTTCACATTTTGGAACTGAGGTATGATTCAGGAATATGTCTTGTATTATCATTTCTTTCATTTAAAAATCTAATTCTGAACTGCCAGAAATACTGAGCTATATGTAATTGTAGTGGAACTGTTAAACTTTGGTGAAGAAATTTCTCCACATCTCTTAAACTCCTGATTAAACTGAGAATTAGTCTAATCCACCAGTGCTCTTAAAAAAAAAAAGGCGCTAGAGTCACAACTGTAAATAATTAGCTTTTAGTCATCACTCTTTTCCATAGGAACTAAAGTATACACTTGTTGTAACATAATGAGGGATAACTTTAATTCTTTGTAATGTAACTGTAATTTTTTAGTTTTACAGCTGTGACTGTATAGAGTTGCAGTTGGAGAAGGACTATTATGTGACTCAAGTACTGGCTTGCATTGGTTCTTCTGCTGCTAAATAAAAATCACACTGATTTTTTAAAAAGTCAACTGAAAATAATAATTTAGTTACCTTTGAGAAACAGAGAAGTAACTAGTTTTTTTTTAAAAAAATGCAATTACAACAGTAACTAACTGCTTTTGGGTGACCTTGCAACTTCAGTACTAAATAATTAATTTTGGAAAACCTGTGGAAATATAATTTTAGGTAATTACTTTCAGAATGTAACTTTTCATGCTTTGGTTACAGTGGTATTTCTTGCACAATGGTAATTAACAAATGTTGTCCTCTTTGTTTCTCCTTGGGAGCTTATTGAGCATTTGTGGTATAATGAGTTTACCAAGACATCTCACATGTTTAGTACTGCTAAAAAGACATTAAGTTACTGCAACCAGTGGCATAAGGCTCACAGTAATCCCTGAAGATAAAACTGTCCAGAAGTAGTAAATGATGTCTCAAAGCAACTTACTGGAGAAGGTTAAAGCAGGATTACAGATGAACTTTAAGCAGATGATAATAATGCCTGCAGAGGAATTATATAACTTTAATATCAACAATGAAAAAATTGAAATTGGTATAGATTTTCTAGACCTTGCTTCAGAAATCAATCCAAATGGCGACTGCAGCCAAGAAATCAGAAAAAGGATGAGATTCGGAAGAGCAGCAATGAACAAACTAGAAAATACCTTTAAATGTAAGGATGTACCTCAGGGGATGAAGACCAATATCATCCATATTATGATATTTGTAATTATGTTTCATGGATGTGAAAGCTGGATAATGAAGAAGCTGACAGGTGGAAAATCAATAGAAACTAAAACATACTTGATAAATACTGTGTTACTTTGGACTTACCATGAGAAGATAAGGCTTATTAGAAAAGACACTGACTGGTAAGGATGATAACGATAGGCAAAATGGAAGTCAGTAAGGAAAGAGGAAAACTCAACATGAGATTCCTTCAATAAAGGAAGCCAGTAAGGAAAGCTTTTGTTTGCAAGACTCGAGCTGGGCTGTTATTGATAGGATCTTTTGGAAGCTGTTTAATCCATAGAGTCACCATAAGTTGGAAACCACCTGATAGCACATAAGAACAGTTTCGGACTTTGTGATGAATGTGAATTTTTTTGTTTTCCCCAAACATAAATTAAAACAAGTCTGGGTAATGCTATGTTATACACTGTGTCGCTCATTTTGCTTTAGTTGTTGGACAGTGATGGCAGCACATACAGGACTTTGGAGTCTTGGATGTGCCTTTGTCACACTGAGATCCCTATCATTAGACTCTCATAACTGAGCACAGAGCAAAAATCACAGGCAGTTCTGTAAAGTCCACCTGCTTCCCCCCTCCTCCCACTTCTTTCTGGTTTTTCTTCTCAATGAAACTGAGATGCTTTAATGACTTCATTCTGTCTCCTTTCTTTATCCTCTCCCATCAGATTTGAACTCTCAGGTTGATACAAGTAGACATGTTAAATATTTGTGTGTGCTCATTTAAATAAGTTGAAGCTAGAGTTGTGACAGTAGTTAGCCCCAAAAAGGATTTTTTGGCTTTTTAAATATTATAGGAAAAGTGAGAATCCAATGTTTGATTCCTACCCACCCCCCACATCTGCCGAACATAAGGGCTGGCTGAAGTCTATATAATTCTAGTATAATCACTTCTACATGAAACCTGCATGTCATTTTTAACTTGAATTTGTTATCAGTTTGATCCAAATTTACCATATATAGAATTAATGTACTCCCTTGCTGGGAGTATGCCTGAGATTTAGAGCAGACACACAGGCCAGTTTTTGCAGCTGTGTTTTATATGACATCTGGAATGCATCCACAGTACCAGCTGTAGAGTAAATGGAATAAAAGAAAACAATGGCAGATGAGAGGGATTCCAGTATGTTGTGTCATCAGACTTTCGGGGCTAGCCTAAACATCCAGGTATTGATGGGGAAATAGCTCTGTAGACAGGATCTATTATTTTGTTAGTTATTTATTGTTTTAATATCTGCTGACCCAAGCATATCAGTACTTTTTTAAATGAATATTTGGGTACTGTATGTAGGAATTTCTCAACAGTGAGTGGTAATTTTGCATTTTTGTCTGGTAAGTCATGAAGATTTATTTTGTTCAAAGCAAGAAGCATCTTTAGAAACTTTTGGAGCTGAAAGGAACTCTTTAGTTGCTTTATGCAGCTGACTAGTCGCTCATCTGATGACAACGTTAGTTCTTTTTGTTTTTAATCTTAACATTTTTATGATGCTTCTGTATCTGTATGTAATGTTCATCAAAGCAGCCAAGAGAACTATTTAAAAGTAAATAGAAATAAAATGCAACAAAATGTAGTGAATGCAAGTAAGAAACAAAAACTCACAAAACATGACAGGAACCAGTTTTCAATTTAGGACTGGAAAGGGAGTGGAATTGATAGTAAAAACATGCTTGAAATAGCACCATGTTTACAAGATGTCAGAAACACTGGGGATAGGGCTATGACTACAGCCTATCCCTATTCTCAAGCATATGTCTCTTGAATTTTGCAGAGCACATGAAAAGGTAATTTTTGCTGTATTTGCATCTAGAAAAAGAACATGGATACTGGGGATAGAGTGGATGGTATTGATTTCTCATGAGTGTAAACTTGAAAACTAATCTCAGATATTATGTGGACTGTGCTATTAAATGGCCAATGAAAGAAGTTTAGTTTTTGTACCTTGTTTCCCAGCAGAGCTATACTGATCTGGGATGTTCCCTGGTTGTTGTTCACTAACAGGTCATGTACATGACTGCCATGTGTTGCACAGCATCAAAGCCAGAAAGGGGCTGACTTTTGAAGATAACAGAAAATTAGAATTTATGACTTTTATTTGTTTAGACTGTTGTGTTTCTTGTAAAACACAAAATTACAGCAAAATTCAATCCAGTGAAATATTTGAAGCACTGAGGCAGCAGATATTGCTGATAAGCATAAGACATTTGTTTGTGTTTGTTTCAGTAATGGTGCTCACTAACATTGTCATTTGCTGCTTTTAAACAAAAAATTGCTAGTTTTCCAGATGTTGTTCGACTACGAATCCGATTAGCCCTAGCCAACATAGCCACTGGTGCAGAATAATGAGATTTGCAGTCCAACAACTTCTGGAGGGCCACTCCCTCCTGATCCCTGCATCAAACAAATGAATTTCCATGTTCTGCTTACATTATCATGTAAACCTCAGTGGTTCCAATGAGCTTTCAAGTGAAAATGTTAATGATGCTGCTGTTATGAGTTGTATGCCTGTTGCTTTTTAGTGTATATTTATTTGTATTTGTTTGGTGCTAGGCATTTTATGGAAGGGTGTTTGCTTTATTATTTTAAACTTATAGCCACATCCTACATCTTTCTGTCAGTTAAACTTGAATGTATACAGGTAACTATCCAGCTTTAATGTGTGGGGTATTACAATACTTTCTTAAAGTCTCCTGCTTAAAGCAGCTGTTGTAGGTTTTTGGATACTTATATATATATATGATATAAAAATGTTCTTTCAAGTACGTATGAAATTTAATAATTGTTTCAGATTGTCTTCTAAATGCTTTTAAACATGAAGAATTGTCTTAAACGGTGCCACAATGGCTTGTGTAAAAACGTATAGCATGAAAGTTTATTAGAGGATTGTATTGTTGCTGCTAGGGGTGATCTACTTCTTTTCTTCTTACCCCCATCCTTATGTATAATGAAGAAAGTGTTTTGTTATGATCCAAAAACAGGGGGCTGATTGTCACATATGTGTGTAATGTGTAGCCACACTGCCTGCTTCCATTTTATAAATGCTGCTTATTCTTCTATATAGTGTGCTGCCTCTTTAAAAAACAGATGAGAGAACTGGCCAAAGTTGGCTGCTTCAGGCTAGAAAGCTAGACTGTTTTTATTATATTCTAGGCCAGCTTGTTAAGTGCCATACCATAGGTCACTGGTGATAAGAAATTGCCTCTGGGTGATCAGGCAGAGGAGGTTTTCAAAACTTGTTTCCTTTTATTAATTTGGGTTGCAATTGACCTAAAACACCATGGTACTGTGGATTGACAGAGTAGTAAGAATAAATTCTGTTCACATATTTGCACCTTGAGTCTACGATATACCAGTATCATATAATTTCTGAGAAATCTATCACTAAAAGTAGCACAAAACAGTGCATGTTTGGTGTATGTGTAGAATGTGGTGCTGTCTTGCATCCTACCCGCTTTAAACTGGGCAAATGGTGCTTAATGTTAATTTTCCAGACTTTATATATCTGTCTCTTCCTGAATTTTGATTTGGAACATGCATTATTAAAGTGGAAGCAATGGTTTCAGACTTTTACAGCCCTCTACAGAATTACAAAGAAGTAGTCATTGCTTTCAGAATTCATGTCCTCTGTTTCTATAATTGCATTTGACATATCTGTTATTAAGAAAAAAGATGAGATAAAAGCAGCTGGTGTAAAGAAATTCCACGCATATGAACACACTTCTAGAACTTAATTATTTGGTTGTTTGTTTTTTAATTCATTCATACATGTTTGTATAGTAGCAGGGCATTTGACATCACAGCCTCCAAGGGAGACACTGTTCTTTATATGGACAGAGTCCAGCAGTATGGCCTAGCAAAGAATAGCAGAGCCAACACAATCCAGTCTCTGGTGTGCCACAAGCTGACAGTGGCAGCTAAATGTGTCATGAAAAGGAACGAGGCAGGTTGGACTATTTTATTTTATTTTATGGCTTTTTTTCTTCCTTCCATTATTGAATACATCATTCACAGTGTCTTAGAATAGCCTTCAGAACAGTCTAAAAAAGAAAAACAAAGAACACCATAACACTATGAAATTAACACAACCTTGGACCTATCATACAATTGAAAAATACTGATGGTAAACAGTCAGTACCTACCCCACAAATAATCTGAATATTATTAAGTAGAAATCACTATCATGCCATAACAGAATCTGAGGTGTTGTGAAGTGCTACTGACTAACTGCAGATGCTCTCTTCCTTGCACACAATTTGTGATTTTTAAAAACCAGAATTTACAGAGTGGTGACCTATTTCTCACAGAGATTTGGGGCTCAGCACTTCTTTGTCTAGAAATTAAGCTCTTCCAGCAAACTGGAAACACAGAAAACATATTTTGTTCCATTCCTTGGATTCCACAACAATCCATTCTTAATATTGCTCCTTAGCTTACTTCTTAAAAAACAACTCTCTACCCCTCATAGAATCAAAGCAAAACATGCAGCCCCCAATTGGCCAGTTGTCTGATAAGAAGCAAGCCTTTCCCTGTGACTTGTCAATGAAGTTAAGCCATCTACAATTTGACAAGATTTCACAGAGATTTTATAAACTACAAACTCTGGTTAGTGTTGTTGTTGCGCTATGCTTGTTTCTTAGCTAGTTTGCAAACAGCTGAAATTTATTTGCCGAGCTATGTTCAAACAGTGCATGGAAAGCAAGGAAGCCGTAAAAATGAATGCTGGCTTGGAGATTATGGAAACTGTCGTCCAGAAAGGGAACTGTTATTATGCAGTATGTACTTCCTACTCAGTGGAGGTTGACTTGATGGCCCTTGGAGTCCCTCTTAGCTATAAAGTTTTGTGAATCTGCAAGTTTATGATTCTGTGACATTTCAGAAACATCAGATTCCATTTTATCTTCTGTAGACTTCTAGGACCTTAGCTAGCTGTTGCCCTGAAGAAAGGAGGAGTTCGCATAAACAGTAAAGGAGGAGTATTAATTATGAATCTTCTGGTTGTTGTTGTTTACCTTATGGTTGCTGTGAATCATAAATTTCAGGAAAGAGGTTTCAAAGAATGATATTATAATATCCTTTTAGAAGAACTGATTTATAAATATGCCTAGGAATATCTGCATATTCTAAGAAGCAGAGATTGACAGATTTACTTTCTTGGAATACAGCTCCTAGAATCCCCTAGCCAACATGGCCAGTGACTTTTATGTCTGAGATACTCTAAATTGTGTTATCCAAAAAGTAAAATTTCAAACTCTGCAGTGAATCTCATTCCATGCTACACTGTGATCCATAACAGTGAAACCAAACAGCAGCTAATTGAGGTGGGCATTTAGGAGAAAGATGGAATATGTGTATGTGTACATATGCAAAAAATTATATATGTTGAACAGATTTAAGCTCAGATACTTTCTAGTTATAAAAAATAAATCTGTATTTCTAAACAAAATAGTAATTTGATTTCTACAATTTGTCCTCACTTTGCACTACATTTTCCCCCCTGAAGATAAAATGGTATTGCATCATTGGCATGGGATTCCTGTGGTATTCTCATGGATCTGAATGGACTTTTTGCCATAAATAAAAAGTGATGATAAAAAACACCCTCATGAAACTATCACAGAAGTCCACGAATGTGGCAAATAGTTATTATTCATTTATTTATTTGCACCATGAAGGTACCTGGTTCACTGCCTCCTGTTTTATTCCAAAAATAACCTCGTAAGGTAGGCTTGACTGAAAAATACTGACTGCCCCAGCAAGGATTTGAATTCAGATTTCCTTTACCCAATAGCAGTACTCTAATCACGACATCTTGGATCAGTGGTTATCATACAAACGATACCAAGGTTGAAACATATTGGTCGACAAACAGTATGGAGTAATGAATGTTTCTAATTTGCATAATATGAAAAGTCTATATTCATTGGTATGCAAATTTGAGGTTATGCAAATTAAACACTTAAAATGCAGTTGAATTATGGCAACTCTATTTCTGGGGCAAATGTTTCCTAAGGCATGGGTGAAAGAGTTAATTTTCACTTCCCTGCAGCTCTGTCCAATATACTTCCATCTCTTTCACACACACACATGCACATATACTCACACAAAGAAAAGTCTAAAATTAACAAAAGTTAAAAGTTAAACATTATCTAACAGCAAAAAATGTTGAGCTTGGGAGCAAGATAACTTCTTGAAAAGAATTTGGTTTGGAATCATCTGAAGGGTTTATTTTATTGCCGGAATTCTCAGCACACATGTTATAAAACGTTTTAATTGCCCTTCTTTTCTTTGAAGGAAAGCCAGAAAATTAGGTGAAAGTTGGCAGAACATTCGAAAGGTACACATTTAAACTCATTTTGGTTAATGTTACTTCTTGAAATCAAAAGGCAAGTTATTTGTTTTTCTGCTAGTAAGTATGATCTAAATCAAGGGGCTGTCAAAAATGAACCTCTATAGAAGATGCTTTTTAGTTAAGAAAAGCTTTTAAAAATGCTTCTTCTTCCATCTCTTGTTCAAAAATCAAATTATGTTTCTGATTCTGAAGCAAAATTGTCATTATCTTAAAAAGGTGAAGATCATCCCTTCCCCTCTGCACCACAGCTTGTCCCAGTCAAAAAGGGCCACTAGGCCATTTTTAGGGGGCTAGAGTGGCTGCTATAGGAAGCATGGGTCTGGCGTAGCCATTCCCTAGGGAAGGCTAGCCAGGTTCAATCCACCTAAAGCTGGATGTAACAGAATGAGTAGAAGTTGACAGAATAACACCCATCCTCTTCCCTTGGCCAGTGAGCGCATACAGGATGGAAAGGTAAGGTAAAGGTTCCCCTTGACATTTAGTCCAGTCGTGTCCGACTCTAGGGCGCGGTGCTCATCCCTGTTTCCAAGCCATAGAGCCAGCGTTTGTCCAAAGACAGTTTCCGTGGTCACGTGGCCAGCGCGACTAGACACGGAACGCCGTTACCTTCCCACCGAGGTGGTACCTATTTATCTACTCGCATTTTTACATGCTTTCAAACTGCTAGGTTGGCAGGAGCTGGGACAAGCGACAGGAGCTCACTCCGTCGCATGGATTCGATCTTACAACTGCTGGTCTTCTGACCTTGCAGCACAGAGGCTTCTGTGGTTTAACCCACAGTGCCACCACAGGATGGAAGGGCTCAAGCAATTCCAATGTCATTCCTTGTTTTATGATTACTTAAGGGTTGAATGCAACCTATGTGGCTTTTAGTTTGATGATCACATTGTCAGAATTCCCAGATTTTGTAGATACAGAGCATAGCGAGGCAATCCTTTAAAGCAGTGGTTTCCAACACTTTTTGAGTCACAAACCCTTTTATAATGGCCAAGTAACCTGTGAAGTGGTTAAGGTTTCTGGGAACTGCAGTCCAAGAACATTTGGGTTACTCAAGGTTGGGAACTGCTGCTCTAAAACAAGGATCCTGTTCAGACAGATACCCTAGTACAAAGGGGAAGGGGACTCTAATCTTTTGTACATTATTTTAACTTATACTTGAGCAATCATAACATCTGTGTTGCAACCCCAAAACACTGTTTATCCTGAAAATGGCTGAACAAATTCACTGACATTGTAACTCACAGCAATTTGCTACAAAAAGTTACACAAGTGCAGTTAATATCAGCAACAGAAGTTTGGCCCATCAACAACAGCAGAGATGGACAAAGTTACATTTTTGGGCTAAAATTCCAAGAATACCCCCAACTAGCATTGAATCAAGCTTTGCTGGCTAGGTGTTCTGGGAGCTATAATCCAAAAAGCAACTTGTCCAATCTGAAGGCAAGAATAAACAGTTTCATATTTGCAACATTCATATTATCTTACAGTGCAAAGCTAGGGACTTCAACAATGATGAATGCTCTAATTATCTTGGCTTCTGCTGTTGCTTATCCATGAATTCACTTAGTGCTTAGTTAAAGCTTGCTGCATGATTGAGTACTTTTAAAACCATTTGTAATATACAACTTTGTAAATATAACTCCCTTTCAGATTCTGTTGGTAGCAAGATCTTCTAATTCACTCAAGGACAAATCTATGCAAATGTTCAGTGCTGTGTTCCCTCAATTACCATGACAATGGTTCTGTAAGCTTTTTTTTAATGGGGGGGGGGAGATCCATTCCACTCCTAAAAAATCAGGGATCCACATTGGGAGTTTTTCAGGCAACATTTGTGCTCTGTTGCTTTAGCTATGGACTTCCGCTTTGAAAGAAAATAACATCATCAAATTAGTTCTTTAAAAAGAACATAGCACCATAAATATAAAACTCTGTTCAAACAAATTGTAATTCAAGTGTGCTTTAAAGCACATCGTACTCAATGTACTACCTGGTTAGATGCTCCTATCACATTGTGAATATCTTCATTTTCTTCTCACAAATTCACCCTTGGCTTCATTCCAAGGTTGATTACTTTTTGGGAGTTGTCACCATTATCTTTATGGGATTATAATGAGGATTATAATGATTATATAGGATGACAGTGAGTGTTTATATTTCCAAAGAATCAGGCATGCTCTTTCTGAAATAAATTGTGCCTGCAGGGAGGAAACCTACTTTGAGCAAGACATGACTTTACTTGCCCAGTTAAGGTTTTCAGCTTTACTTTGTGATAATAATGCTTGTCTGATTTTGGTACCTGACATGGTTTCATTATTGTTTGCTTCGTTACAGGGTCAATGCATAGTGCTTCATAGGAAGACGAATGTGGTTTCAGTGGTATATACTGTTCAAAGTTTAATGATAGTTTTAGTATATTGAGCCGTTTTTGCTTAACATCTGAAAGAAACTGCTACCAGTTTAATGAAATATTGGCTTGTTTTCTGTGCAGGGTGGATTGATATAAATCATGATTTTTAAAAAAATTAAATGGATTTTTTTTACAATTTAAATTTAAATAATTTTTTAAAAAATTGTGACTTAAATCAATTTGATTTTTAAAAAAATCATTGATTTTTATCCACCCTGTTTCTGTGTCTAATAACTAGTAAAGATAGTGTCATTGCATTTCTTTTACACCTTAGTCATAGCAACATATTTTTTTCCATGATGGGAAAGGGCTGTAGCTTTGTGATTGATCAAATGGTATGTATGCAGAAGGTCCCAGGTTTTGTTTCTAGTGTCTCCAGAAAGGGTTGGGAAAACTTCTGCCTAAATCCCTGAAGAATTGCTGCCAGTTAATGTTGGGGATACTAAGCTAAGTGGACCAATGGTCTGGCTAAGTATAAGACAACTCTCTTTACTACCTTGCATATTTTCTTCAGAAGTGAATCCCACAGGACTAAATTAAGTTGTTAGTTCCAACTAGACCTGTCGGTGCATTGAATGAATGGCAGTTCAGTAGGTCTAGTTCAGTAGGTCTACTCTAGTTAGGCTAACAATTGGATTTGGCTCACTGTGTTTAATGGGGTTAGTCTTTAGAAAAATATGGGAGTTTTTTAAAATAAATCTTCAATATACTCTCTCTCTCTCTTTCTTAGTGCGTATATGGTGTGTTGTGTGTTTGCTTTACCAAACTGTGCATCTATGATGCAGAGTTTAAATGCTGAAACTAGATACTCCATTACATTAAAATTTTCACAGGCTGCCAGAATACCTGCTACAGTTCTGACAACCATTTATATATAAATCAAGAAAACCTGTTGCTTTGGGGTTTGAAATTACATTTTGCTTATAAGTTGAGAAGTGTTTTCCACTCTACTATAATAAAGATCTCATTTTGCTAGCATGCTCACATACTTAATGGATGACCTTAAGCTAAACAACTAAAATAATACTGCTTATAAAGAAAAACAAAATGAGTACAAGGAAGAGATTCTTAATTTAGGCACCTCATTTGCTTTGTAACTGGCAAATTTGTAAAATATTTCTTCTGAAGATATTTAAGCTAATATTTCCTCATTAAACATTGGAGGCAACTGGAATAACAGATTATATGAACGTTTTGGAAAACATTTGATAAATTTGTGTTTACTTGTGTCTCAGACTTGGTCCTAATGGAATTCATGATGACATGTTAAACAGCGCACTTGATACCTGCCATGCACTACAGTCCTGAAGGAATTTATTTTAGAACATTTCCAAAGAGGCCTCAGTGGTTTATTTTTTTTATCATATATGCCCACTATTTCAATGAATTTATGGCTGAATCTCACATATAGATAAACCACTTGATCACTTGTTATTGGAGATGTAAAGAATACTCACTAAATTCTTTCTTGTCATCAATTTCAGCTGTCTTGGCTTGGTGAAGAATTTTCAGTTCTCACAAGATTCTGCCCCTCCAGGGAAAAGTGAAATAAGGGGCATGATTTTTCTCGTCAGGTTCTCCGTTGTTTTCACATGTTGTTCCTCTGCAAAACTAGTGTCATTTCCCTTTGAAAAGCAAAGTACACATAAGCAGTGAGCATGGAACTGCTGGATAGTTCACTTGTTAGGCCTCTGGCTGCAGAGCCAGACACTTGGGAGTTCGATTCCCCACTGTGCCTCTTTGACAGGGGCTTGACTCGATGATTCATAGGATCCCTTCCAGCTCTGCAGTTCTAAGATGATGATGATGATGATGGTAAATCTACCTGATTGTTAAAAGAATTGCTTCATATTGTTTCTACTTTTTAAAGTTGCCTTTGCAAATAAACCATTAGTGGTATTATAGCATTGTCTTATAAGAAAATCTTGTAAATTTGCCAATTGGGGAGAAAACTTCCAAATTGTACATTCAGACCTTTGAGAGTGAGATAAATGGAGACTTAAAACCCCCTATTTTGTACTGACCTTCATACAATGGGTGGAGTGACTGCTTCTATACATGCAAAGTGAATTTGGACATTTACCTCAAACAGCAGGCTAAACCTCTTCTGGAAGGGAGAATTCCCTAAGCAGTTTGTACTATGGTACATCTCTTTCCCTGCCCAAGGGGGAAATAGCACAGCCAGAGTAGCTCATTGGATCCTGTTGTTTACTGTCCACTTGACTCAACAAGTTATTGCTTTTTCTATTCTTATATGTATTTCTTTTGTTGTAGGAGTGCAAGAGCCACAACATGAGAAGATTATTACAGTGTCTGGCAATGGAAGTATTCACAGCCCAAAGTTTCCATATACTTATCCCCGCAACACAGTACTGGTGTGGCGATTAGTAGCAGTGGAGGAGAACGTGTTGATACAGCTCACGTTTGATGAAAGATTTGGGCTTGAGGACCCAGAAGATGATATATGCAAGTAAGTTACTATTGCTGAGCTCACATAAGCCTATTACAATTGATGATAGATATGATAATGGCATGCTCCAAACGTTATGGTCTGTCATTTCAGAATTTTCAATTAGACCTCCCCATCTTGTTCATTGTGCAGTTTATACAAGCTTTTTCTTATTTAATCTTTTTTTAAGTTCATCACTGTTATACATTCAGATGCTCATCCAGCTGCAGTTGTGTATGCTACTATAAAGTAAGAGAACGTGATATCCCCTGTCTACAAAACATTGATGTAGCTTTCCTAACAGGTTTGCTGTTTCTTTCTAACTGAGGAATATTGATTTACGAAGTGAGATGATTTTAGCAGTGCATAGGAAATATAAGCAACGGGCTATAGCAAAATAAAAGACATGTAGTAAATGTAGCAGAAAATTATGAAAATAGGGAAAGATTTATACGATCTGAAGAGAACCCAGAGTATGACAAAAATGAAAGCAAGACTACTGTTGCACTTTTGTTGTTGTTTAGTCGTTAAGTCGTGTCCGACTCTTCGTGACCCCATGGACCAGAGCACGCCAGGCCCTCCTGTCTTCCACTGCCTCCCGGAGTTTGGTCAAATTCATGTTGGTAGCTTCGATGACACTGTCCAACCATCTCGTCCTCTGTCATCCCCTTCTCCTCTTGCCCTCACACTTTCCCAACATCAGGGTCTTTTCCAGGGAGTCTTCTCTTCTCATGAGATGGCCAAAGTATTGGAGCCTCATCTTCAGGATCTGTCCTTCCAGTGAGCACTCAGGGTTGATTTCCTTCAGAATTGATAGGTTTGTTCTCCTTGCAGTCCAGGAGACTCTCAAGAGTCTCCTCCAGCACCAGAATTCAAAAGCATCAGTTCTTCGGCGGTCAGCCTTCTTTATGGTCCAGCTCTCACTTCCATACAACACTACTGGAAAAACCATAGCTTTGACTATGCGGACCTTTGTCGGCAAGGTGAAGTCTCTGCTTTTTAAGATGCTGTCTATTTATTTATTATTTATTTATTTATTTAATTTATTCCCCGCCCATCTAGACCCAAGTCTACTCTGGGCGGCTAACAATAAAAAATTGGCATAAAAGCGATATAATAAAATAGAGAACAACAATAGTAATATCGTTCAAGATGGGGAAAAGATAAAAATAATCAAGTGATGACAGGAGGGAAAGCCTGCCTAAAGAGCCAGGTCTTAAGTTGGCTCTTAAAAACACCCAGCGAGGGAGCCAGACAGATCTCTGAAGGGAGACTGTTCCAAAGGTGAGGGGCCACTGCCGAGAAGGCCCGGTTTCTTGTTCTTTCTCTCCGGGCCTCCCTCGGCATTAGGCCCCTCAGCCGCCCTTCCTGGCTAGAACGAGTGATTCGGGTAGATCTAGGTGGGAGGAGGCGTTCCGCTAGATATCGAGATCCTAAACCGTTTAGGGCTTTATATGTCATCATTAACACTTTGAAATCAATGCGGAAACGAATGGGCAGCCAATGCAAGGCAGCCAGAGTGGGGGAGATATGTTGATATTTTCTCGTCCCACTGAGAAGTCTGGCCGCCGCATTCTGCACCATTTGAAGCTTCCGCATCAATCTCAAAGGTAGCCCCACGTAGAGTGCATTGCAGTAGTCTAATCTCGAGATTACAAGCGCATGGACCAAAGTGGTGAGTGCCCCCACATCAAGATAGGGACGCAGCTGGGCAATCCGCCACAGATGGAAATAGGCGGAGCGGACCACAGATGCCACCTGGGTTTCCATGGTGAGCGCCGGATCCAGATGGACCCCCAAGCTGCGAACCTCACTCTTTGCGGTGAAAGTCACTCCCCCAAAAGAGAGGGAGTTTCCCAAACCACCAATGGAGGGGCCACCCACCCTCAGGACCTCCGTCTTGTCCGGGTTCAGTCTCAGCCCATTCTCCTGCATCCATTGCAGTACAGCCTCCAGGCAGCGCTGAAGGGATGGAACGGCATCCACTGTGGTTGGAGAAAAGGAGATGTAGAGCTAGGTGTCATCAGCGTATTGATGGCACGAAGCCCCACACCTCCTGATGACCCCACCCAGCAGCCTCATATAGATATTAAACAGCATTGGGGAGATAATCGAGCCCTGCGGAACCCCACAATTGAGGCTCCACAGGGCCGAAACACTCTCCCCAAGCTGTACTCTCTGAGGATGGTCCTCCAAGAATGATCGGAGCCAGGCAAGCGCCAGACCACCGATTCCCAACTCGGAGAGCCTCCCCAGGAGGATACCGTGGTCGACGGTATCGAAGGCGGCTGAGATATCGAGGAGAACTAACAAAGATATTTTGTCTGTCAGCCTCCCTCAGCAGGTCATCCAACAGGGCGACCAGTGCCGTTTCCGTACCGTGACGCGGCCTGAAGCCCGACTGGAATGGATCCAGGGCATTGGTTTCATCCAAAAGAGCCTGGAGCTGGTCAGCCACCACCCTCTCTACCACTTTGCTAAGGAAAGAAACATTGGCGACAGGCCTATAATTGCCAATATCATCCGCCGCCGTCTAGGTTTGTCATCGCTTTCCTCCCAAGAAGCAGGAGTCTTTTAATTTCGTGGCTGCTGTCACCATCTGCAGTGATCATGGAGCCCAAGAAGGTAAAATCTGTCACTGCCTCCATATCTTCCCCTTCTATTTGCCAGGAGGTGATGGGACCAGTGGCCATGATCTTAGTTTTTTTGATGTTGAGCTTCAGACCATTTTTTGCGCTCTCCTCTTTCACCCTCATTAAGAGGTTCTTTAATTCCTCCTCACTTTCTGCCATCAGAGTGGTATCATCTGCATATCGGACCTTGTTGATATTTCTTCCGGCAATCTTAATTCCAGTTTGGGATTCATCCAGTCCGGGCTTTCGCATGATGTATTCTGCATGTAAGTTAAATAAGCAGGGAGACAATATACAGCCTTGTCGTACTCCTTTCCCAATTTTGAACCAATCCGTTATTCCATATCCAGTTCTGACTGTTGCTTCCTGTCCCACATATAGATTTCTCAGGAGATAGATAAGGTGGTCAGGCACTCCCATTTCTTTAAGAACTTGCCATAGTTTGCTGTGGCCCACACAGTCAAAGGCTTTTGCATAGTCAATGAAGCAGAAGTAGATGTTTTTCTGGAACTCTCTGGCTTTCTCCATAATCCAGCGCATGTTAGGAATTTGGTCTCTAGTTCCTCTGCCCCTTCGAAATCCAGCTTGTACTTCTGGGAGTTCTCGGTCCACATACTGCTGAAGCCTACCTTGGAGGATTTTGAGCATAACCTTGCTAGCGTGTGAAATGAGTGCAATTGTACAGTAGTTGGAGCATTCTTTGGCACTGCCCTTCTTTGGGATTGGGATGTAGACTGATCTTTTCCAATCCTCTGGCCACTGCTGAGTTTTCCAAACTTGCTGGCATATTGAGTGTAGCACCTTGACAGCGTAATCTTTTAAAATTTTAAATAGTACAACTGGTATGCCATCACCTCCACTGGCCTTGTTGTTAGCCATGCTTTCTAAGGCCCACTTGACTTCGCTCTCCGGGACTTCTGGCTCAAGGTCAGCAACCACACTATCTGGGTTGTCTGGGACATCCAGATCATTCTGGTATAATTCCTCTGTGTATTCTTGCCACCTCTTCTTGATGTCTTCTGCTTCTGTGAGGTCCCTACCATTTTTGTCCTTTATCGTGTCCATCTTTGCACAAAATGTTCCGAATCTAGTCGAATGGCTAGATGGGCGGGATATAAATATAATAAATAAATAAATAAATAATATCTCCAGTTTTCTTGAACAGATCTCTGGTTTTTCCCTTTCTATTATTTTTCTCTATTTCTTTGCACTGTTCATTTAAGAAGGCCCTCTTGTCTCTCCTTGCTATTCTTTGGAAGTCTGCATTCCATTTTCTGTAACTTTCCCTATCTCCCTTGCATTTTGTTTCCCTTCTCTTCCCTGTTATTTGCAAGGCCTCGTTGGACAGCCACTTTGCTTTCTTGCATTTCCTTTTCTTTGGGATGGTTTTTGTTGCTGCCTCCTGTACAGTGTTACGAGCCTCCATCCATAGTTCTTCAGGCACTCTGTCCACCAAATCTAGTTCCTTTATCTGTTCTTCACTTCCACTGTGTATTCATAAGGGATTTGGTTTAGATTATACCTGACTAGCCCAGTGGTTTTTCCTACTTTCTTCAGTTCAAGCTTGAATTTTGCTATAAGAAGCTGATGATCAGAGCCACAATCAGCTCCAGGTCTTGTTTTTTCTGACTTTATAGAGCTTCTCCATCTTTGGCTGCAGAGAACATAATCAATCTGATATCGGTATTGCCCATCTGGTGATGTCCATGTGTAGAGTCGCCTCTTGTGTTGTTGGAAAAGATTGTTTGTGATGACCAGCTTGTTCTCTTGACAAAACTCTATTAGCCTTTGCCCTGCTTGGTTTGGGACTCCAAGGCCAAACTTACCTGTTGTTCCTTTTATCTCTTGACTCCCTACTTTAGCATTCCAATCCCCTACAATGAGAAGAACATCTTTCTTTGGTGTCAGTTCTAGAAGGTGTTGTAATTCTTCATAGAATTGGTCAATTTCTGCCTCTTCAGCATCGGTGGTTGATGCATAAACTTGGATTACTTTGATGTTGAACGGTCTGCCATGGATTTGTATTGAAATCATTCTCTCATTTTTGAGATTGTATCCCAGTACACCTTTTCCCACTCTTTTGTTGACTATGAGGGCTACTCCATTTCTTCTATGGGATTCTTGCCCACAATAGTAGATATGATAATCGTCTGAATTGAATTCGCCCATTCCCGTCCATTTTAGTTCACTGACGCCCAGGATGTCAATGTTTATTCTTGCCATCTCCTGCTTGACCACATCCAGCTTACCAAGGTTCATAGATCTTACATTCCAGGTTCCTATGCAGTATTTTTCTTTGCAGCATCGGACTTTCCTTTCACTTCCTGGCACGTCCGCAGCTGAGCGTCCTTTCGGCGTAGGCCCAACCACTTCATTAGCTCTGGAGCTACTTGTATTTGTCCTCCGCTCTTCCTCAGTAGCATGTTGGACGCCTTCCGACCTGAGGGGTTCATCTTTCAGCGTCATATCTTTTAGCCTTTTGTTTCTGTCCATGGAGTTTTCTTGGCAAAGATACTGGAGTGGCTTGCCAGTTCCTGCTCCAGGTGGATCGCGTTTAGTCAGAACTCTCCACTATGACCTGTCCGTCTTGGGTGTCCCTGCACGGCATAGCCCATAGCTTCTCTGAATTACTCAAGCCCCTTCGCCACGACAAGGCAGCAATCCGTGAAGGGGACTGTTGCACTTTAGAGACTAACAAATGTATTTCAGTTTGAGTTTTTGTGAGTTGCAGCCCACTTCCTCAGATGCAAGATAGCGTCTTGTCACAAGATGGAGAGGATTTTTCTTCTTCTTCAGTTTCAGAGTAACTATTCATTCTCAAAACTGATTTTGGGTCAAAGCCTGATCAATGTGCTAAATTTTAAACTGTGATGGCGGTTGTCTTGTTGCATGGACTAGCAAAAGTAGTAGCAGTGGATGGGTTGTCCTCTGCTCTGTGAGTGCCTAGTTTCAAAAGGGCAAAGAAGCCAGTTTTGCTCAGAGAGACTTGGGGCAAATTTTAGAAATCATGAATTTAAAAAATACTTGATTGGTCTCACACTCTCAGACCTTGCATGGGGTTGGGGTAGAATAATGAGGCGTATTACTGATTTAAAATACAACAAATTTCTGTATTAAGGCATGTGCTGTTTGTAAATTCAGTCTTGGGCCATGCAGTTAGAGCATTTTGTGTTATGTACTCTCAGTTTTACATGCTGCTAAGTCTGATCATTTGCGAACATACTATTGAAATATTCATAATTTTTTACTTAAGGTATTTGGACAAAGATATTACCTTGATGCACATACCATTAGTAGGGGGGCTTTTTATAGGTGTTCTCCCAATGTTTTCAAAATTTGTGTTACCACCCCACATTAGCTAGCATACAGTGGGACATATTTTAATCATTTTTAACATATTGACTCTGAAAAATTATCTGAAATTCATTGGTTTTGACCATACTGTTGAAGAACTCATTACACTGATACATCACAAATTAAACAATTTTTGGATGAGATAAATTGGAGCTTATTTTTCTCAGTGATACAAAACTGAGATTGAATGAACACTCTCCTATGAACCTAAACCTTTTAGTGTCTGAAATCCTTTTGCAAAGGTACACAAACAGCATAATTGTTAAACTTTATTTGTGGCATACTTGAGTCTCATGACTTGGTGTGCAATAGATAATATTTACAGAGATTACTGACTGCAGTTTGTGTCAAGATGTTCTGCCGATTATGTAACTGTACAACAGGATTCCAGCCAATATTTTTAAAGAAAGGTTTACTAGCATTGTCAATTGGGATATTGGCATGACAGGGCTTTCGCTGAGTGATTTCACTATGCATGTATTTAGCTGACTTGACAAATTGTCTTGCTTTGGAAGTTAAGTGAGAAATGGGTCGTGTAACACTGCTCTGTGTTTACATTAATAAAATGTCAATTTCTGATTTAGTCTGCCCTCATTTGACTATTTCCTTAGTCTGTTAATCAACAACAGAGATTGCCATGTTTTTCCACACTGCCTGAAGTCTTGCTGCTTAGCGTAGTAAGTCATGAGAGAATAGGCCCATGGAATCAGTGGAGATCTGGTGAGTCAGCTCCTCCATGAGTTCCATTGATTCAAATGGGCCTACTCTAGTGTGACTTACTGTGCTAAGCAACAGCCATTAAATCTGCAGTGTTATCTACAAGTCCCACTGCAAACCCATTAAAATTTGCTTTTAAGTGGACCTGTTGTTTTTGAAAACCTCTCCTTAACAGTTTGCTCCATAGGTCCTCAAACCCTTGCAAGAGATGCAGTGGGATTTTTGTACTGCTACTGGCTTGTTTTATCAAGCACAGTTATTTGTAAAATTGCATGAAAAATGCAGGGGGACTTCACCCTGTTCTGACAGCAGCAATTAGTTTTATTTGAGCTTTGGTTTCTATTTTTCTCTCTTGCAGCCTGTATAATATTGAGTAATGCCTAAAGGTGAATATCTTAGTATCTTTTCGACCCCTTCTGTAGCTCATATATCAATGATCATTTGTGTCTGTGTATGTGTTGTTCAGCACACTACTTGATTTAAGAAGATTGCTCCCAAGTGTTTATTCATCTGTTTATGACTGAGTATGTAAACTGCAGTGCTAAATATTTTTAGATTAAACATTCAAAGTAAATGTATTAAAGAAACATAGTAGGAATAATTGCCATATACAATTGAGTGAATTCCAGAAAGAAGTAGGTACACTTCAGTCCCATTTATATTGAGGAAACTAAATCACAGACAGTCTTCTCTAGATCTCAGTTGTGTCTCAGTATTCTAAGAGGAACGGATATGAATCAGTCTGAATTGGTTGGTCTCTCACACACATACATGTTCTCTTCTCAGATTTAAACAGATAGATACACCAACATGTTTGATGGAAGAAACAAGTTTATACATGTATGTATGACTCTAAGATTTGACACAGTATAAAGAGAAGGAAATGCGTGCGTGTGTGTTTACAGTTGATCCTGAACTTGTCATTGCTACATTTTGTATTATGTATAATTACAGAAGCAGATAGAGTAGAAGTCCTACCTGACAAAAGTAATCTGTTTCATTAAAAGCACCAGAGAGATACTTTTAGAACAATTTGACAGTCTGTAGTTATAGGCATGGTCAATATGTAGCTCCTCTTTCTTGCTCTTCTGCTAGAAGATGGAAGTCATCATTTTTTTCTAATTTTTTGCTAAGTTGCTACACTTATATAGGTCCCATATATTTCAAAATCCATTTATCACAGAATTTTTTTAGTGCACATCGTGAACTGTATCTCCGAATGGAGGAAGGCTGTTCTTTCCCTACATTCCTAAGGTTCACTTTCCCATAATTACCCTGCTAAAATGGAAATCCGGACCAGAGAATAGCACAAGTGTCCAGCAGTGGTCTCTTCACCAATAATTCACTTAACATGCTACAATTTTTAAAATTGTGCTTGCAATCACGGGTGTGCTGGGACACGGAAAAGAAAAATTAAAGCAGAATAAATGTGTACTGTCTTGGATATAGATCAGCGGTCCCCAACCTTTTTGGGACCGCGGACCGGTTGGGGGGTGCAGGCTCCATGTGTGGGGGAGGCGGGGGCACCCCTGCGCTCGTGGGTGGGCGTGTCGCGCTCGCGGAGGGGGGCGTGCTTGTGGAGGGGTGTGTCACGCTCACGGGTGGGCGTGTTGCGCTCGTGGAGGGCCGTGTTGCGCATGCACACGAGCGTGACACGCCCACCCGCGAGCGCGACACGCCCCTCTGCAAGTGTGACACGCCCACCGTGTGTGTGTGCAGGGGGGTGGAGATCCGTGTCCGCGGCCCAGTTCAAGGAAGCCCACGGACCGGCACCAGGCTGCGGACCGGGGGTTGGGGACCCCTGATATAGATGGATGTCTGAGCCAGCACTTTGTATGCCTTCTTTTATATTATGATATAATGAGCCTTCATGATTTTTCTTATCCTAAGCAAAAAGGAGTGTGTCAACATATGGAAATGCCTGCTCAAAAACAATAGTTAGTCACTGAGATTTTTCACTGGTGAAAAGAGTGACAAGGCTAATACTTCTTTTTGTCATCAATAGCATAGCAGCAAACTCGCCTATCACAAAAGCTCATCTTTTTCATGAAATACAAGATTTTCTAAACACATACATATATAAAAACCTCTGCAATTTTTTTTGGCCAAACAATATCAAAATGCAAAACAATGCACACATTGTCTTGTAATTTCACCCAGTGGCGAGAAATTTTTTGAAATGTTTCATTCTCACCTGTAAGAATGAAGTAAGTAAAGATTTATATCTCTACTCTTGTAAATATGTTCTGAACAGCTGAGGCAGACAGTTCTTATTAGAGTAGAAATATACTTAGAATACTGTGATGACTTGACACTCTGAGTCAGGATGGCTATGAAGCAGGTGCACAGCACCTCTTTATTCCTACTGAGCCAGTTTCAAGGAGACAGAGCACACATGATAGTTAAGGGAAAAAATTTTTTTGAGAGTTTTGAGTCTAGGAAAATTCCCTCTTTGATGCTACATCAAAGGGTGTCTTGTGGTTCTTAGCCAAGTTTGTAAAGACATGTTAATAAAGCCAAAGCTAGGGGATTGGTCCAGTGAATGACATCAAGATCCGCATTAAAATCTTTGATGTTGTCTGTGCAGAATGGAAGATTTTGTTTTATTAATATTTTCCCCTTTAAAAACCTAAAATACTGACAAAACTTTGCCATAGACCACCTTGGACACTTTCTAGAAACAAATAAAAAATCAATCATATTGCAGTCATCATAATCATCACAACCTGTCTGCAGACTTGAATTCTTGCCATCTTTCATTTCCATGAGTATGCTTGGAACTCTCAGTTATTGCAGCTTTCAATTTCCCCCTTTTTTTTCTTTTTTTCTTTTTTGTAACTCTCATAAAGTACTGGAGAGTGTGGAAGACAAATTCTGGACTACTGAAAATTTTCTTGCTGGTTAATAAATACACAAAAAATTGAAAATAAATACTGCCACCCATTTTCTATTATTGAATATCTTTTAACTGCTAGATCCACTTAGCTTGTTCTTCATTTATCCAAGTATAGTCTTTTGTATTAAGTTTCTGAAACCGCCACTGAGAAGGATGGCCTTTCCAGTGTCACTAAAATGCACAGGTTCTATGGTACAAGGATAGCAGAGGGACAAGAAATTATTGGGAAAGGACTATAGAAGAAAGAACATGAGGCATAAGAACGTTGCAAGACGTTTGCACTGTCTAAATAAGATTCCTAGTATGTCGAGGAATCTTATTTGCTGTTGTCGTCGTGTACCATCAAGTTACTTTTGACTTACAGTAACTCTGATAGTCATCAGGATAGCTGAGAGGTTCAAGAATGGCTTGTCATATCACAATGAGTTTTCATGGGGTTTGAACCCATGTAGTCCTAATCCAGCATTCAGCATCACAGTCCATTGTGAGGTCCAATGTGAAGTACTGCAGAAGGATCAGATAAATCAGAGCCTTCCCTACCAATGAGGCAGAATGGGGTGAATTGTGAATTACTGCATTTATACTTGGTAACACAAGAAAGGAAAAGAAGAGCAGGAAACAAAGTGAATGATATGAAACAAATATTTTATTTGTTTGTTTATATGTTTATATTATTTATATGCTACTTTTCTCCCTCTAGGACCCAAGGAGGCTCACAACAATTAAAACTGTACAAAAAACAATAGTTCTAAAATGCCATAGAAATATTTTAAAAAACCAATTAAATAAATATCAAGATTAAAACCAAGAGTAAAAACAGCTTTTAAAACATTTTTTTTTAATTTAAAAACTCTAAGCTTAATGAGTATGGCATCATTAAATCTCTAAGTTTAGTAAATACAGTGGTGCCTTGACTAACGAACGCCCCGATGTACGAACGTTTCGACTTACGAACAGCTCCATCCGCAAAATTTTGCTTTGACTTGCAAACGGAGCTTTGACTTACGAACAAAAAAAAACGTGGGGAAAGCGGGAAATGGACTTTGGACTGCCTGGTACTGTAATTTTAAAATGTAAAAATTGCTTTAAAAGGTGCTTGGTTTGGTTTAAAGCTGCTTGGTTTTAAAGGTGTTCTGTTTAAAAGGTGTTTGTTCCCTCCCTCCTTTCCTGCCCTTTTTTTTAACCTAAGTCATCTTAGGTTAAAAAAAAAAATTCTCCCCCTAGTGGTAGAGGACGGATTAACCGGTTTTGCATTAGTTCCTATGGGAACTAATGCTTTGACTTACAAACGGCGCCTCGACATAAGAACAAAAAACAGCCAGAACGGATTAATCGGTTTTCAATGCATTCCTATGGGAAATGCTGATTTGACTTACAAACGTTTTGACTTATGAACATCTTCTGGGACGGATTAAGTTCGTAAATCAAGGCACCAGTGTATTGTATTAAAAAGGAGGTGTAGACTGATCATGTGGCACAAGTAGTAGGTTCCATATTCTATTTTTTTCTTTGCTGCTTCTGTGACTATTGCCCTTGACATAGTAATGCAGTTGCATTAGTACAGTTGAGTTCTGCCAACTTGTGCTGACATCAGGCTGGAGTCTGGTGGGCTTGCCTAGGTATCAGGCTGAGAATATTGTTACTGTAGATGAATTGCAGCAGTGGGTTGCTGTAGCTCTCCACATGTTTTTGCACATTATGTATGTATGTATGTATGTATGTATGTATGTATGTATGTATGTATGTATGTATGTATGTATGTATGTATGTATGTATGTATGTATGTATGTATGTATTTACCACCTTTTTCCCCAAAAGGACCCAAGGCAGACAGATCCACACTGTGTCTGCTGATAAGGATTGTGGGAGTTGCAGTCCGACAATATCTGGAGAGTCACAGTTGCCCACCCCTGTTATACACTAGTGGAGTATGAAATGATTCGAACACCTGGATAACTCAGTGGTTTATGTATCTGGCTGTGGAGCCAGAGGTTGTGAGTTCAATCCCCCACTGTGCCTCCTTGACAGGGGCTAGACTTGATGAACCATAGGGTCCCTTCCAGCTCTGAAGTTCTAAGATCACCATCATCATTGAATGTGAAAAGGGGGAATATGTAGCAGTTGCAACATACTGAATGTAACAGATAGTAATTAAACTTGTACAGAAAGTCCCCAACCCATTCTGTACCATACAGGGTACTGACTATCTCTGTGCCCTTTAAGAGACATTCTAACACACTCCATGCAGAGTCTGTGACACTAACTGTCTATTTCTAGTTCTCCATTTTTTAAAAAAATTATGAAACTGTGAGGAGGGGAATACAAATGGCTAGGACCTGGGGGCAGATTGCAGTGCCATCCATTTCAGGGAGTGGGTGATCTTACCATTGAAACCAGAATCCCAGTTGACATTGGTTGGTATGTGCAGCACTGCAACAAAAGAGGGAGGCAGGAATGCAGGAGGAGACAAAACAGACCTTGGTGCCCTAATTATCCAACCAAATCCCCAGGGCTTGAAAAATTTTAGAATGTCTCACCAGTCAGTCAAAAATTTCACCAGTCAGCATGACCGGATTATAGCCTTGCAATTTATGTTTAAACTTAAATTTAAATTTAAACTAGGCATTTTCTACATAATGCATACAAACCCAAAATAAATATACCCTCAGACTTGAGTTGCTTTATTACCTGCGTGCCTGTGGGGTCATGACACTTGTATTTTGAATGTCTCCAGCAAAAATAAAACTGAAAGCAAAAGCGCCTGCCCTCTTAAGGAGCCAGGTCATTCGGTTGAAATTGGGAGCAGGGAATCTCCATATTCTCCAGCATGGGACTACTCTACATTCTCCTGCAGAGCTATATATCTATGTGCCGCTCAAACTCTCTTCTCAGGAGAAGAGGGCTGTTTTTCCTTTTGCAATGGGAAGGGGGAGGGGAGGACTGCATGATCAGAGAGAGAGAGACGGACTGAGGGTAAGGAGGCAAGGAGGGACGGAGCTGTAGCTCGTTGAGCAGCGTTTTTTCACTCGTCACAGACGAGTGGAAGAGTGGATTTTTCAAGCCCTGCAAATCCCACAAAGCAGTCATCCTTCCTCACACACTCAAGCCTGATAATGTTTCAGAAAAGTTTAGTAAACTAAGCTGAGTAAGAGGAAATAGAAAAAGAAGATACTGCCCATGTGGCAACTAGGCCACTTTGGGTGGTTTACATATTAAACATACACCGTTCCAAACAATAAACATAATAGTATAAAATCAAAATAAAGATAAAACAACCAACAATTTAAAAATAATAATTGAAATATTATAATATAATAATAAAGAGCAAGACAGCAGGACTGATAGTATAAATGTTAAGATCAATCACTGTATTAAGGTATTGTGTTAACGTGTCCAGGAAAGCCTGTCGAAAAACCCATGTTTTTCATTTGCATTCTCCTTTGGCACCAGGAACTCAAGAGTCCTGATTTCACCTTTCAGATTGTAGATTATTTTTTTGATCCTAGGTGTGCCAAAGAGAAAAAGAAGGACCTGCTATCATGCTGTTTTGGCTTGGGGTAAATAGTGACTCTTTGCTCTGCCCCACAGTCACCTGAGAATTGAACAAATCCCCTAATTCAGTCATTTTCTTCAGATGTGTCCAAAGATAGCATGCCTGCCTAATATTCATACAGAGAGCCAAGGTAGTGTAAAGCAGTGGTCCCCAACCTTGGGCCTCCAGGTGTTCTTGGACTTCAACTCCCAGAAATCCTGGCCAGCAGAGGTGGTGGTGAAGGCTTCTGGGAGTTGTAGTCCAAGAACATCTGAAGGCCCAAGGTTGGGGACCACTGGTGTAAAGGGGCTGCAGGGAAAGTACTAACATGGACTAGTGAGAGGAAGGAGAGATCAATTGACTCCTGTTTTCCAACGGTCATTAAACAGTCATTTCTTGATATTATACCAGTTTATTACTGACCTCTTTCTATAATCTCTGGACATAAAGCTATCAAAAGTGATTTTGTATTTGCTTCTCATCCTTGAGTAGTGACACAAGTATTTCAGAAAGACACTTATAACATCAAATATGTTGCTTTCTCTTTGAAGTGTGTACTTACACAATGGAAAATTATTTGCTTAGCTATTGAATTCATCAAACAAGTACTATGGAGTGGTGAGTTATGATAAACATAATAAATAGACTAAACATTGGGATATCTGAGGGTTCATTGTAGCAAAGGATTATAAAAAACATATGAGCTAAGCCTTTCATGTTGAATCCATCACTGTATATCTGAGTGTCTCAATGGAATCCAAAATTAGAAAGCTGTATTTTCTTTCTTATTAACTGTAGACAGGGCTAATCTTTCTACAACACTCCTTTCTCAAGGTGCACCATCTTTAACATACAGTGAAACAAAATTCCCAGGAGTCTGTATTTTGATATCTCTATAATGGTTGCAGCTCAGCTCCTCAGCCACAACTAGAGACAAGGAAGGTTTCAGTGGAGTAGGACAGACACTGAAATCAACCCAGATGTATGGCCACAGCCATGCTGGCCTGTTGCCTTGGAGGCTATGTGCTGATGTTTTGTTGTCATACATTTTTGTGGGCTAGGATCTACTTCAGCTGCTTAACCTGCTTAACCAGCATTGGTTGAAGGGAGAGGGAGGCAGCAGTGAGATCAGTGGAAAGTGGATTCAGAAAGTGCAGATAGTAACAATCTCATGAACAGTCATTAACAGTAACAATTTTGTTGTTGTTTAGTCGTTTAGTCGTGTCCGACTCTTCGTGACCCCATGGACCAGAGCACGCCAGGCCCTCCTGTCTTCCACTGCCTCCCGAAGTTGGGTCAAATTCATGTTGGTTGCTTCGATGACACTGTCCAACCATCTCGTCCTCTGTCGTCCCCTTCTCCTCTTGCCTTCACACTTTCCCAGCATCAGGGTCTTTGCAAGGGAGTCTTCTCTTCTCATGAGATGGCCAAAGTATTGGAGCCTCAGCTTCAGGATCTGTCCTTCCAGTGAACACTCAGGGTTGATTTCCTTCAGAATGGATAGGTTTGTTCTCCTTGCAGTCCAGGGGACTCTCAAGAGTCTCCTCCAGCACCACAATTCAAAAGCATCAATTCTTCGGCGGTCAGCCTTCTTTATGGTCCAGCTCTCACTTCCATACGTCGCTACTGGAAAAACCATAGCTTTGACTATGCGGACCTTTGTCAGCAAGGTGATGTCTCTGCTTTTTAAGATGCTGTCTAGGTTTGTCATTGCTTTCCTCCCAAGAAGCAGGCGTCTTTTGATTTCGTGGCTGTTGTCACCATCTGCAGTGATCGTGGAGCCCAGGAAGGTAAACTCTGTCACTGCCTCCATATCTTCCCCTTCTATTTGCCAGGAGGTGATGGGGCCCGTGGCCATGATCTTAGTTTTTTGATGTTGAGCTTCAGACCAATTTTTGCGCTCTCCTCTTTCACTCTCATTAAGAGGTTCTTTAATTCCTCCTCACTTTCTGCCATCAGAGTGGTATCATCTGCATATCGGAGGTTGTTGATATTTCTTCCGGCAATCTTAATTCCGGCTTGGGATTCCTCCAGTCCAGCCTTTCGCATGATGTATTCTGCATATAAGTTAAATAAGCAGGGGGACAATATACGGCCTTGTCGTACTCCTTTACCAATTTTGAACCAATCCGTTGTTCCATATCCAGTTCAAACTGTTGCTTCCTGTCCCACATATAGATTTCTCAGGAGATGGATAAGGTGGTCAGGCACTCCCATTTCTTTAAGAACTTGCCATAGTTTGCTGTGGTCCACACAGTCAAAGGCTTTTGCGTAGTCAATGAAGCAGAAGTAGATGTTTTTCTGGAACTCTCTGGTAACAATAGCCATTCACAAAATAGGCAACAGTAACAATAGCCATTCACAAATTAGGCATCTGGTAGTCCACAGTTCTGTTCAGCTCCACACTAAAATCTTTGATATAGCATAAATTACTAAAAATATGTTTTTTTTAAATTAATCTGATACAAGCTCCCAAAGGTTGAATTGAGCCTTTTAATGTATGGTGTCTTGTTCTAGTCTCCTGTTGAAGTTTCCTTTACTCAAGAATTGTGACTGTAAGATCTGTGATGATGAAGTATCCTGGAAGACTGAAGTTTGTCTGTCACCTAGTTTTTCAATATTGAATATTGCCATTTCCTATATCAGATTTGTATCTATTTGTTATTTTGCTGCCCTTTGCCCTGTATAGAATGCAGTAGAGGATTGCTAGCACTTGATATTACATTGGAAGATGAATAATTATAGGATTCCGTGATGTTGCTATGAAGAAATACCTGAATAAATTACTTCTGCATACATTGGTACTATAGCTAACTGCTAATAGATCTAGGTCTGCTTTATTTTTATTTTTACTTACACTTTGTAAATTAAATGTGTTATTTCCAGATTTAAAACCTGAGCAGTGATATAGCTGCAAATTGACAATGAAAGCACAAGCTAGTAGATATTACGATCTTTTTCAGCTGCTGTGAAGAAGTGTTTCATCCATCCAGTTTCTGAAAGAGTTCCATGGATAGATTTTTAGATTAGCAATGGAAAGAGCACTAGCTGGATTCCTTACCTTATAGATTTAGGTTGTTTCAACAGGATGAGACACTTTGCTGAAAAATAGAAGCATGTTCTTTAGTATTTTTGGACTGCAAGCCCCAGAATTCTCCAGAATTTCTCCAGTTTGCAGACCAGCTTTCTGATTATTTACTTCCCTTACTGCCTTCTTCAACCTGTTTCTACTTTCAAAAACAAGGGAAGTGCCATGGTGCTAGCTGAGAGTCATAGCTTTTCTTAGGAATTGTTCTTTATGAGCCACCCTTTATAAAGCCTAATGGGCTGTAGGACTATAACTCCCAGTGTGTTCCATATCCAAGCATGAAGATCTTAGTATTGGACCAAATGTGGGATTCTGTACATGAAGAGAATCCCACATTTGGAACAATACATCAAAGTTTGAGAAGGTGCAGATCGGTGCATAATAATGGAAAATGGAAAATATGGAAAAGTATTTACAGATAACAAGGAATCTAAGCTCAACATTAGACATTTCTCACATCATCTCAATATTTATTCAGTTTTGTGCAGCATTTTAACAAATTCCCTTTCATGGTTATAAATTATTAGAGATTTAGTCTCAGCTCCACCTGTTCATACTGTTGCTAGATTCTCATCAAGGAAAGCTTGGATAGCCTTGGTAGTGCTGAAGTAGCTAGAAGTAAGGAGTTACAGCTGGAAGAAGCATTGTAGAAGGGTCATTACTTTTATATATATATATACACACACGTGTGTGTGCATATAATTTTTAATTTTATTAAATATATAACAAACACACAAACTCAAAAAGAATAAAAATTCAAACATATACTAAAATACACTCCATAGATTCACTATTCTTAAACAGTCTCACTCTTGATAATTTCCTCCATCCCCACTGGGACTAGATTACAATACTTTAACTTTACAATTCGTGCCACCTCATATCTTTCCAGAAATATATTGATTCTTCTTTTGGCACTTACCCCGTCCCCTGAGTTAGGACATGTTCCAGAAATGGATTCCATATTTCCCTGAAATCATTATTTTTTAACATACTTCTAATTTTCATATCACAAGTCAATTTATCATTAATTACCATGTTCCACATTCCTCTATACCATTCTTCCATATCAATCTGATTATCACATTTCCAGTTTTTTGCAATTAGTAGCCTTGCCACAGTTACCACTAATTAGCTCCTTTTCTCTCTCTTTACCTGAAAGATAATTTCACCATGTTCAGTAAAGCAGTCACTGGAGATAATTGTATCTCCATTCCTATTATGTTCTTATTTCATCAAAAAACAAACTCCATCCTTTCCTTCTTCTTTTTTATAAGACCACCACATATGCATATACATCCCTTTCTCCTTCTTACAACTTCCAGCATAGAGATGATACGTTTTTGTTTATTAACAGGTGTAAAATACTACTTCCATTTCACCTTATAACAATTTTGTTTGATTCTCACTGACATATTTTTCATTATTCTTTTATTCCATATCTTGCTTCAATCTTCCCCTTTAATTTCTTCATCCAAATCTTTCTGCCAGAGGTCTTTTATCATTGGTGTTTAATATTCTGTTTGTACCAATAAATTACATATTTCGCTTACAATACCTTTCCTGTTCTTTGTTATTTCCTCATTCTGCCTTTTTTCTATATATTCCTCAAACTGGTTTGGAGCATTCTCTCTCCAGAGAGCATGTCACTTCCCATTCTCATATTGAAAAAGGAAAGAAATGTATACCTTGCTTCTAATATTTATACTGTGTATAGCCTGACTTTTGCCCTGTAAATGCATTTGGACTCTAATATGCAGAAGTCTTATTGACAATTGGCATTTCTCAGGGTTTCTGGGATTGTCGTATAAGGCCATCAAGAGTGGCTTGAAATAACTGGCTTCAGTCTCCTGTGGATAAGGTTGAACAATAACATTACTTGAAGAAAGGTACAATCCAGCAATAGGATGCAACAGGAATAGAGTGCAAAAGGAGCTGGTCACTGTAATTTCAATATCCACCTAAAATGGGACAGCCAGATCTCTGATACTAGTTCTCCATAGGTCTAAATTTTAGGTTAGATCTTCATATAGTGTTACACCAGAGAGGCTGTCATGACAGCAAATTTCCCATCTTGATCAACACTAATATGTCAATTTAATTTATTCTTTTAACTGTTTTATGAATGATTTTATTGTGATCCGCCCTGAGTAGACATTGTCTAGAAGGGCGGGATAGAAGTCTAATAAATAAATAAATAAATAAAATAAATCTGTATCAATAGTCAACAACATATTCCAGAAACCCTAACATTTCTATTACTGTTTTGCAACAGTAAGAAAGGTTAGAAAAAATTAACATCCATAGAACGGTAGTTTGTGATGTCAATGTTGATGCTACTGATAAGTCACAGATATCAGTTGATGCTTCATAGAAATCAGCCAGTCAGCTCCACTGAAGGATTTTAAAGTTACCACCAAGAGCAACTTTTGTCTCTCTGGTCATCAGCTGGCTGTGAGAGACAGCTGATCCCAGGACAATGGGGGATGAGAAACAACTAGGTGCTGTGAGTAGACTCAGAGATACAGAGACCTAGTTGTGTCAGGGATTATGATTCTGTTTCGCTGTGCTGATTATCCAGAAATGTCTGCATGTGTTTCCTTGTTAATTTAAATTGATGTAAATTTAAAAATCATGATTTAAATTTTATTTTTTTAAATAATTTAAATAAAAATTATATAAATCATGATTTAAATTAACTTGAATTTTTTAAAAATCATTGATTTCTATCCATCCAGAGTGCCATTCATTTTAGATGGATGAAGGAGAGGGATGTGGTGATAGGAAGCTTACTATGGATGCCTAGTCACCGCCACTTACACCAAACCTGCCAGATTTGTTTGCAAATATGCTCAATAATCTCCACACATCAGCTTTCTTATTTAAAGTACTTTTAGGCATGTCTCAGGGAGTTTCTTGGTGCCCCATTGATTTCTGTCCATCCAGGGTTCCAGGCTGGAACACATGGCTGGCATGCAGCTCTTGTCATGTACTGACCTCTGGAAAAAGATTGCCCATACCTGCAACAGAGCAATTTTCTTAATCATTTTAGTCATTTTTTTCCATACCACTTTCTTCTACATGCTGTCTGAAATGCAGTTCTTAATCCCATCTGGAATAGACCTACAGAATCAGTTGGTGTTACGTAAATAGTGATTTGTTATTCAGCAGTTGATTCAGTGGGTGTATTCTAGTTGGAATTAGCAGTCCAGTTTGGCCTTCACAGTCAAGACATGGGATTTACAGCAAAGCATGGTAGAAAGCAACAATTAAATTAAAAACAATAGTGGGAAGGGCCAGAGTTAAAAGCCTGTATTTGCTCTCTAGGACAAAGCTACGTGTACCAGGAATATGGCTGAAAAGGGAGTAAAAATGCATCAGTTGAACAGTGTAAAAGCTGTTATGGGAGATGAATGGAATGGATATATTTCATCTGTGGAAGTGTTTAAGTGCTAACAAACTGCCAGCTTTCAGATCCTCAAGAGGATGCTCGAGTATTAGCCACTTATTCATGGGACAAAGAACATGAATCAATGGCATTTAAAATATAGAATGTAGATTTACATTAATGATTGAGGAAAAGATTTTGATTATAGCTTAGCATTAGAATGAGATGCTCAAGAAGATTATGCAGTTTCCCTAAGAGAGTCTTCCTGCCCTAAGACAGGTTTTAAGACTGTCTTGGACTGGACATAATAGTCTATTAAATCTTCTCAGAGACAATGCTCTCATTTTCATTTGTGATGTCACAAGACTACTTGTTTATCAGATCCAATGCCATGGTTTTGCTATCTTTCAGATGTTCTTAACCAAGGTATTTGGTTTTGATTGGGGTCTCAGATCATTCAAGATAGGTACAGGCCACACATTTGTTAATAGTGGTGGATCTCTAAACTTGATAACTATTAAGATCAGGATTTTTGTGTTCATTGTGAGAGCAAATTGGTTATGGAAAGGACAAGGCTCTGAAATATTTCTCCAAATATCCATAGCCATATTTCTGTTTCAAGTTATTTTTCGAAAAACAAGTAAGCATTATTCACTGTGCTTACTTTAGTGCATTCTTTTATAAGGTAACCAATTTTTCATTCCATAAATATTTCTATTTAGAATAGAAACTGTGAAGAAAAAATGCTTTTCAGAAGGATTAACTTTATTTTAGAAACAGATTAATTGTGATTGCTGATACTTAGAATATAATTACTCAGTGTCATTTCATCTATTTATGAAATTATTAGGACAATTGGTCTTATAGCAAACATCAGATTTGTTTGTATTTTAGAAGAGGTGACATGCTATGAAAGACTGGTTTCTTAATCTTCTGTTCATTTTCCTCATAGTGTCTGCAGGACTTCATACAGAAAACTTTATATTTCATAAAGTGTCTTGCGTGTTCTGTGTCAAACAGGCTGTTTGAGCAAGCTAAACTAGTCTGCAGTATCAAAATATTTGGGTAAATGAACCTAATCCAAATTTATTGCTTCTAAAATTGTTTCATGTTACTGTTGTTGGCTCAGTTTCTAAAAGGGTTATTTTTCCTTCAAAATAAGTGCTGTGTTCTTAGATCTTGTTTCTGTCTAGGAGATTCTGGGAACAATTAATGTTGATGGAGCATTTTCCCTACTCATTACTTTTACTAAAAGATGCAAATAAATGAGTACAATAAAGTGACATAAAAACCAGATTCACTAACTGCTGACCTTCTATATTTTAGTTGTACAATGCAGGCCAGCAATTTGATGCCAGAAATCCAGACACTTCTGTGTGGTTTTGTAAATGGTGAAGTCAGCAGTTAAATGCAAGCAAAGCTGTGGAAAGTGCCATAATAAAAACATGCTATGTATAGACTCTAAAGAGTTACACATACATCAGAAGCTGTTTGCATACTTCTGGAAGGCTAAATATCTTACAGACAGTAGATTCACTTCTGAAGTTTAGAAGCGGCCTGTTCTGCCATTTTAATTGATAGAAACAGCAGACTTGCCTACATCTAGGAATGATGTAACTATCTGAGGGATCAGTCATTTGATAACTTTTACCTGCCAGTGCTCAGATGCTTGTTTATCAATAGGTATGGCCTGGAATATGAGAGATCTTTAGTCCAAATTTCCAGACAACTGCATGGTCCAGTGGAAGAAGAGGGGCCCATATTTTATGAAAATATTCTATTCTAATAATACCAGAATTTGGGATCAGTCAATGAAGCTGCTTGATGATCATTTCAGGACAGATAAATATAAGAACTACTTTGCCTACTATATAACTGATTTACAGAGTTCACTTCCAGAAATGTAGTGATGGCAACTGGCTTAGACAGCATCGGAACAAATTGGTCCATCATATGTTTGGGAGGGAAGCTTTGAGCAGAATCAGAATTGGGCCTTATATACTTACTTAAAGAAAACGGAAATGCATTCTCCTTAATTCATAACATATAGTACTAACTGTTAAATGTTATGAATTAAGACTGCAGTTCCTTTTCTCTTTTTCTTTAAGTAAGTATATGAGGCCCCACTAACAAAAGTTATCAATTTTTTTATTTTAATTATTTTAAAAATCTGATTTTTTTAGTTTAAGTTGTGATTTAAATAAATTTGATTTAAAAAAATCATTGATTTTTATCCACCCTGATTTTTAGTCTCAACTAGTGTACACTCATTGAATCAGCAGGAGTTGTATGTGTTGAAAGTCCCATTCATTCATGGATAGACTCTAATTGAGACTAACCACTGGATTTAGCCTACACTGCCACATCTAGTTTAAGGCATCTTTAGATGAACTTTACAATACTTTTTGGTATTCTTATTATACTTTTCTTTGAAGACAACCTAAATAAAATGTTTGAAAAGCTAGAAAGACAATAGCTGAAATCCTGTGCATTGGTTACCATACATTAATCTGATAACATCTCCAGCTGCTGATTTTTTTTCAGAAAGAAAGCATTTCTGATTTCTACCCCAAAAGACCTGAGGCTCCTATGTAATCATTTTAATCACTGGGAAGTCGTTGAATGTGACTGGATGTGTGAGGGAAAGTCTTTACTACCAAAAAATTGTCCTGCAGCACTCAGCTGCATAACTTACAGCAAGAGGATTTCAGCCACTATTTTTATTAAATTTCTGAAATAAATGAGTTGAAGACAATACATTTGAAAAACTTGTGAAGCATCCAGGCATGGACAGGCAAGCCAGTGTAGATATACGTATAACATTATTATTTCCTGTACATTAGGTAAAGGTTCCCCTTGACATTTAGTCCAGTCGTGTCTGACTCTAGGGCGTGGTGCTCATCCCCGTCTCCAAGCCGTAGAGCCAGCGTTTGTCTGTAGACAGTTTCCATGGTCACGTGGCCAGCGCGACTAGACATGGAATGCCGTTACCTTCCCACCGTGGTGGTACCTATTTATCTACTTGCATTTACATGCTTTCGAACTGCTAGGTTGGCATGAGCTGGGACAAGCAACAGGAGCTCACTCCGTCGTGTGGATTCGATCTTACAACTGCTGGTCTTCTGACCTTGCAGCACAGAGGCTTCTGCGGTTTAACCTGCAGCGCCACCACGTCCCCCTATTTCCTGTATATTACAGATAGCTAAATGAGGAAAAGTGTTAAAATTGTATTGAAATAGGGGAATGGAAGCCCACAGATCATTATTATTGCAGAAACCTGACATTCGCCTCACGTGAATGCTTATGCTACCATGTGCCAAATGTGCTAGCATTCAGTGTTCACAGCAAATGTAAGATGAACCAGAATTTAGTAGATCCATCTGTTAGGGTTTATGTAATAATGTAGCAGGTCCCTAATTTAGATCCTGGTTACCTCTGATTAACAGGTAAGATTATTGGAAAGACTCTTGCATGAGATGCTTGAACTTTGTAATAAAAAGTAAAATTACAAAATAATTCAACTGCTTGTGTTTATGTGTTAATGATAGGTTATACTGTAGCAGCACTAGTCGCCATTATAATCTTCACATATTTCATTCTCATAGGTAAGAACAAAAAATTCAAAAGTTATTTCCTCACAGAGCAAAATTATTAGAGTTTTTGTAAATTGTTTGCGTTTTGGGAGTCTTTTCTTACAAATATGTGGAAAAGTTTTTATGCAGAGAAGGAATTTTGCTCCTGTATTTTGCACAAAAACTAACTTTAAAAATAAGTTTTTAGTGTGAAATACACTTTTGCACAACAACACATATTAACTTGCGGCTGCTGATGATAAAAAAAGTTCCTTTTTTAACTTTCTTACAGAAGTGTAAAATCTCACAACAAGTGGCAATTTGACTATTTTTAAGGACAAGAAAAGCTATGAGTGTGTATTAAACCTTTAATCAGGGTACCAGACCAGTATATGGCAGTAGCATTGTCCAAAAGGAGGTTCAAAAGGCCACATTTTTTTGTTTTTGAACCGGCTAGGTTCAAAAGGCCACAATTTATTAGCAGTTGCAAACCATGGTTTGTTTAAAGTGCTCCCACAATTCAAGAAAGAATCCATCGTTTGTTCTTGGCTTATTGGACAGCCTGCGAGGTTTGGGGACACTCTTCTTGCAAGCAGGCAAAGCCAGAATGAAGTCATCTACTTGTACATAAACACCAAGCCACAATTCTCGTGGGATTTGTCACTATTTTGGAGGCTCAGTGTTGTGGGCATCATATGAAATGGACTATAGTCCACAAAACCTTATCACATAATTTATGTTGCTACCTTTTGAGGTGCCATGTGACTAACACAATTATGCCTCTAAAACTCCAGAGGGACAGAAGGCCAGTTGTCTCTTTCTCCCACTTCCTATTTATTGGTTAATATTTTCTTCAGTATTTATCTATACACCTGTGAAAGCTACCAAAGAGTTTATCTCTAGAGTCAAAACATTTTTACATCTCATAGATCTGAAAGCAATTATGTCCCAGTAAAGTCTGACATTTCAGGTGGTTTAGGTAAGCTCTTTCAATCCAACGTGTGACCAACACTTTATCAGATTGTCATGGCAGGTGCCACAGTTGGAGTGCAGCATGCATAAATGCTGTTAGGCAATTGCATTTTAAAATAATATCTCCATGTTAAAGATGGTTTGAGCAATGAACAATTGAAATAGTGAGTTTGAGCACTTTAGAGAACTGCTGGATAGCTCAGTGGTATATCTTCTGTGCTTATATGCAGTTTTCATGGTGGTCTATTCAGACAGGCTATTTTGTCTATTTTCTCTTCCTGATAGAAAGCAGGTCTGCCACAGCAGCTGTGGGTAGGTAGAAGCCTCCACAATTGGGAGACTGAATTGGGGACAGTTTCTCCTCCCTCTGGTCAGAGAGATTTTTGAATAAAGTGTGCACTTCAAGGACTTTGAACTACTCATAAGAATTTTGTTTTGACTTTGTCTCCGTAGTGAGTGTGGGCTTGTGGTGTTTTGTGTTTTATTTTTAAAAAGTAATATTCTTCTGTATAGCTGGCAAGCTTCCTGAGTATGCAGAGACTCCTACCTTGTGTTTGGGTGGTCTTATTTCATTATCCTACTAGTTGGCATGGGAGCTTTAACTTCAGTGTTAGAAGGAATTATTGTTGTATGCAGATCTTATTTCTGTGTTTTATCAGCTAGTAAAATTCTGAAATCCAATGCTTCCATTTAATCTTCCACTTTCATTTCTTTCTTGTGCTTTCTTTGGTCTCTGTCATGTCTTCTTAGTGTTTATTATTCCTTTTAATACAGTATTACATGCAAGTACAAAGCAGACACACATACATACACACATCCCAACCAACGAATTTCAGCCCACACTACCGAGTACCAAGCTGTTCTCCTATACCTTTGTAAGCTTAGTACAGTTTGATCTGTGGGTCTGCCAGCAGCATTCTGGATGAAGAAATTATTTGCCTCCAATGAGTGGCTAATTGGAAGGCAACTTTAATGAAGGGCGGGGGAAATACTGTGATGGTGTCATAATATATACTGAGGGCAATTCTCTGCTTGGCAGCTGGCCAGAAATAACAAATAATACGCTAACATTGCATAGATTTTTAAACCAGCTGAAATGTCAGACAATTGCTAAAGGCTAGTCTTAAGTGACTTTACTGGGACATAATTGCTTTGAGATCTTTGGGACAAAAATGTTTTGGGACTAGAGATAAAATTGTAAGACTTATTACTGTATTAATGGTTTCAAGCAGTATAAACCAAACCTTTTTTTAAAATTGGGAATTGAGAATGCTGTGAAATGTTACAAGTGGAGATGACAAAATGTAGCAGAATGTTGTGTTCGTATTTGTAGTTGCATAATAAACAATATATATGATTGTTTGCTAATAAATCACATTCTGAAGTGCAGTTTAGTTGCATGACTGACTGACTTAACAATAGTTTCTGTGAAATTGGTCTGGGTTCAGTTATAATGTCATTTGTAGAAAAACAAGAAAAAATTACGTGAACTGAGTAAAGTAAATATCAGGGCATATTATTAAGACTTGAGCTATGTGCAAGTGAATTTAATTAAAGTAAATAATACTAGCATAACTTCAATATGAAGTTCTGAAGTTGAAGTTTCATTTATATGTTTTTGCAGAGGTTCTGAATATTTAGTTTTGAATTTTATATTGTGCATCTAAATATCACTGGCCTCTAGTAGACCTTAAGGAGGCTTAAGTGTTCCTTTTCTGCAGCCTTCCTGGCCTTACATACTTGTTAGTAGCAAGAGGACCCACCCAGTGTGTGTGTGCATCATGTGATGCCAGTATAGTTCATGCAGAAAATTAGCTAAGAAACAATATTGGTGGAAGTTGTAGAAACATTTGCAGAATGCATACAAATGAACATGTGTGCGCACGCACAAACACACACATACTGCAAAACATAACTTTTTATTCATATTAGACATATAAAAAAGTCATATTAGACATGTTAAAATGTTTTTTAAAAAAAATCAAAGTTACAGTTATAATAACAATAATAGGTTCTTTAAAATGTTAATAAAATGTCAGTAAAAGGGGTCATGTTGAGGCATAACACTGAATTATGATTCCGAGATAAAGGAGTTAGGATTGTTAAGCGGTAGATACCCATCAATATAGCAAAGATCCTAAACTATATTCCAGTGTGTAATTAGTACATGAGTTCAAATTCCCTCTCAGCCATGAACTCACGGGGGGGGGGGGGGTAGCTGGGGTAAAAAAAACCTCCATAAACATCTCATATACCTAAAAAAAATTGAAAGTGACTTAACAGCACACAGAACACACACACACACACACACTAGAAAGCAGAAAAATGTATATAATTTATGTAACATTCTCTGCATTTTATGAACAAGTGACACACATAAAACTTCCAACAAAAAACAGGGGGGGGGGGACATGTGGTCCTTGTACAGAACTAAGAAGCAATGGTGGGTGTTATCTTTATAAGACCATTAAAAATCATAAGCATATACTAGCTTTCAACCCCTTTTGGGGGTCTTCATCGAACTGGGCATCATAGAGCAGGGGTGGTCCAGAAGAAACAGAAAAGTTCAAAACATCATGGCCAGATGTGTGGGCCAGGCTTCTCTGCCTAAAGCTTCCAGGGTTTCAAATTCCTCTCATATATGACTTGACACAGACTGGCTTTTGAAATGAATTATTCATTTTGATTATACATGGGGTCTGTATCCCAGTTTGTTTGGATAAACCATAATTGAAACTGACCTGTTTTGCCACTTGAGAGGAAATGGCAAGCCTGCAACTAACTGGAAATGGAAGAGGACAATTCTGTTCTCCTTTTCTTCAGATGGGAACTAAAAATGGGCTGGGGAGCAGTTTCATGTTCATAACACTGAAGCGTGGTTAACTGTTGTGTCCAAGCCAGACAAAATAGGAAACTGAAAGCATCATTTTAAAAAAATAAATATTTTCATTGAGGGTTTGCCTACTAAGAACCTTGATCTGACTCAGAAAGCTCTTCAGGATGGTGTCAGGTGAGCAAGCCTGAGGGGGATTTTCCAGAAGCAGGAACCCAGCACTGAAAAGGTTGTCACCTGTCCAAACTCCAAAAAAGGGTTCACCAATACAAGGGCCTCAACTATAATCTTAAAGAGCAAGCATCTTCATATAAGATTTCTCCATATACTCAGTTGGATTTTCTGATTTAGAGGTAATTTTTAACATATCTTTTAGTATTGATACACCAGGGGTAATGGCACTCAGCAGATGTTGAGAAACTGCTACTTACATAACTTTTCATGTACACGTCTCTCTTGAATTGCACGTGTCTGAGCAGCATGGTTTTGGTTATACATGGATTTTTTTCAATGCATAAATCAATACTGTGCCCTTAGTGATGCAAAACCAGGAGAATGAATTCAACACCAATGGCATTGAAGTGGTCTACTTGCCCACAAACACAACATCTCTACTTCATTTTCTAGGTCAGGGGATCTTAAGGACCTTTAAGAGTCATTACACACAGTATTGTATAGAAAGGACTGTCAATGCAGTGGAAGAGAACTGTCATAGAACTATTCTCTCTCTTTTTCTCTCTCTGTGTGTGTCTCTGTGTGTAAATTTATGTTTATGCTTTGTAGTTATGTTTTTGGAAGCATAAGAGTTATACATGGATTTTGAACTACATGGGGGTTCGGCACACCAACCGCAGTGTTGTTGAAGGGAGAAATGTAGTTCATAGTAATCTACAACATGTAATGAAGAATCAGATGTACCTAGAAACACTGAGGAAGAAGCAGCATATCAATCTTACAAGCCAAGGTAAAGAGTCAGAGTTAGTTAATGACTTTGAAAAACACACACACAGAAGAGATTCAAGGAAATACATTTCTTATGAAAATAAGGGAAAAAATCATAGAATCATAGAAAAGTGAAGTTGGAAGGGGCCTACAAGGCCATCACATCCAACCCCCTGCTCAACACAAGAATGCAATCATAGCATATCTGCCAGGTGATTATCCAATTTTACTTGAATGCCTCCGGTGTTGGAGTACTAACCAACTCCCAAGGTAACTGGTTCCACTGTCGTACTGCTCTAACAGTTAGGAAGTTTTTCCTGATATTCAACCAATTTCTGGCTTCCTTTAACTTGAGCCCATTGTTGCGTGTCCTGCACTCTGGGATAATCGAGAACAGATCTTGCCCCTCCTCTGTATGACAGCCTTTCAGATATTTGAAAAGTGCTATCATATCACCCCTCAGCCTTCTTTTCTCAAGGCTAAACATGCCCAATTCTTTCAGCCTTTCCTCATAAGGCTTGGTATCCAGCCCCCTGATCATCCTTGTCACCCTCCTCTGAACTTGTTCCAATTTGTTAACATCCTTCTTGAAGTGTGGTGTCCAGAACTGGACACAATACTCAAGGTGAGGCCTAACCAGTGCTGAATAGAGGGGGACTAGCACCTCGCGGGATTTGAAAACTATACTTCTATTAATGCAGCCTAAAATAGCATTTGTCTTTTTTGTAGCCACATCACACTGTTGGCTCATATTTAGCTTGTGATCTATGAGAATTCCAAGATCCTTCTCGCTCACAGTTTTGCTGAACCAAGTATCCCCCACCTTGTAACTGTGCAATTGGTTTCTTTTTCTGAGGTGCAGTACTTTGCACTTATCCCTGTTGAATTTCATTCTGTTGCTTTCGGCCCCGTGCTCCATCCTATCAAGGTCATTTTGAATTTTGTTTCTGTCTTCTAGGGCAGTGGTCCCCAACCTTGAGCCTCCAGATGTTCTTGGACTTCAACTCCCAGAAATCCTGGCCAGCAGAGGTGGTGGTGAAGGGTTTTGGGAGTTGTAGTCCAAGAACATCTGGAGGCCCAAGGTTGGGGACCACTGTTCTAGGGTATTAGCTATTCCGCCCAATTTGGTATCATCTGCAAATTTGACAAGCATTTCCTGCACTCCCTCATCCAAGTCATTAATAAAAATATTGAAGAGCACCGGGCCCAGGACTGAGCCTTGGGGTACCCCACTTGTGACCTCCTCCCAGTTAGAGAAGGACCCATTAATCATCATCCTCTGGGTACGATTCTGTAGCCAATTGTGTATCCACCTGACACTTGATCTATCCAGCCCACACCTAGTTAGCTTGCTAATCAGGATATCATGGGGCACTTTGTCAAAAGTTTGGCTGAAGTCAAGATATACTATGTCTACAGCATTCCCTCTGTCAGGGAGGTTACCTGATCAAAAAATGAGATCAAATTAGTTTGGCAGGATTTGTTCTTGACAAATCTGTGTTGGCTTCTAGTTATTACTGCATTGTTTTCTAGATGCTTGCACAATGACCGCTTTACGATCTATTCCAGAATTTTGCCTGGGATTGATGTCAGGCTGACTGGGCTGTAGTTCCCAGGTTCCTCTTTTTTGCCCTTTTGAAGATAGTGACAACATTAGCCCTCCTGCAATCCTCTGGCACCTCCTCTGTTTCCCATGATTTCAAGAAAATAATGGATAGTGGTTCTGAGAGTTCTTCAGCCAGTTCCTTCAGTACTCTCGGTTCATCAGGCCCTGGAGATTTGAACTCGTTCAAGGTGGTAAGGTATTCCTTGACTATTGGTTTATCAATCTCCAGCTGCAATCCTGTCTGCCCCACTTGCACCTCCAATTTGTTTGAAAGTTCATAGTCTGTCTTATGGGAAAAGATTGAACTAAAATAGGAATTTAGGACCTCTGCCTTTTCTTTGTCCTCTGTTATCATTTTTCCATCTCCATTGAGCAGCTGTGCCACTATGTCTTTTGTTTGTCTTTTGCTACTCAGATACCTGGAGAATGTTTTTTATTGCTTTTAGTGTCCCTAGCTAACCTCAGCTCATTCTCAGCTTTTGCCCTCCTAATGCCATCCCTGCATTTCCTTGCTACTTGTCTGTACTCATCCTTGGTGGCCTGGCCTTCTTTCCACTTCCTGTACATGTCTTTTTTAGTTTTTAGGTCTTCCCTGAGCTTTTTGTGAAGCCACACTGACCTTTTTTGCCGCCTCCCACCTTTTTGCTTGTTGGAATTGTTTGGAGTTGTGCCTTTAGAATTTCTTCTTTTAGAAGCTCCCACCCTTCTTGGACTCCTATTCTTGTTAGGATCTCCTGCCATGGGACCTTACTTATCCTTGTTCTGAGATTATTAAAATTGGCTTTTTTAAAATCCAGCAGAAATAGGAAAATAATTTTATTGGAGTACAGGAATTCTTGTTCTTTATTTTTAGGGTCTTGAAAAACTGAAAGATACTGACTTTTTTTGATAACTTTTATGCCATGAAGAAATAAATTTCTTCTTAGATGATCTGTGAATCTATTCTTTGCCAGGAACAACACATTCTTTAAAAAGAATTCCTTGTGAATTAGTAGGGACCCAAGGAGGAATGGAACAGTTGATCTCATTTTATAACATATAATTGATTGCTCTGCAAATACTCCATTCTCTGTAAGAGATTATTATATAGAAGAAACTACAGTTTGCACAACAAGTTACCAGTTACTATTGATTGACTACTTCTTGTGTTTTGATTTTTGCTTTATTTTTGGGCACTTCCATTGTTCAGACTAATCCTATCTTAAGTTCCATACTGTGCTTTAAGCAGGACCATTGAGATAGTGAAAGCACCATAGCATCTCAGCAATTTCACTTGTTTCATTATCTTGTACAGCAGCTCAAATTTCAGTCAATATGTACAGCACAAAGAATGTAGCGATACACATCAGATCCACTTGGCAGGCTCTCAGAATAACTGTTAATGGGGAAGAAACTCCACTACATACTGGAAATACATTTTCTTATGAAGTAGCTGTTCCTGTAAGTTTCATTTCCTTAGCTGGATAATTCAATATATTACCAAATATTTGTGCAATCTTGGGGACCACATAGCCTTGTTCTTCCCAAATATTTACAATTTCTTTCGTAAATAGTCAGATACAGCCAGTGGTTCAGTATGTGCAACAAACGTTGTTGTTGTTGTTTAGTCGTTTAGTCGTGTCCAACTCTTCGCGACCCCATAGACCAGAGCACGCCAGGCCCTCCTGTCTTCCACTGCCTCCCGGAGTTGGGTCAAATTCATGTTGGTAGCTTCGGTGACACTGTCCAACCATCTCGTCCTCTGTCGTCCCCTTCTCCTCTTGCCTTCACACTTTCCCAACATCAGAGTCTTTTCCAGGGAGTCTTCTCTTCTCATGAGATGGCCAAAGTATTGGAGCCTCAGCTTCAGGATCTGTCCTTCCAGTGAGCACTCAGGGTTGATTTCCTTTAAAATGGATAGGTTTGTTCTCCTTGCAGTCCAGGGGACTCTCAAGAGTCTCCTCCAGCACCACAATTCAAAAGCATCAATTCTTTGGTGGTCAGCCTTCTTTATGGTCCAGCTCTCACTTCCATACGTTGCTACTGGAAAAACCATCGCTTTGACTATGCGGACCTTTGTCGGCAAGGTGATGTCTCTGCTTTTTAAGATGCTGTCTAGGTTTGTCATCGCTTTCCTTCCAAGAAGCAGGCGTGTGTAAATATCTGTGTGCCCTCACTGTAGGTTTTGTTTGTTTTTTCCAATAAGCTGCTGGTTATTTATATATATAAAGATAAGAGATTTAATGTGAATGTTCAGGCTAGGTTTTCTAGGCCCTGTTTTTACAGTTGAGAGTTTGATACCTCCTCTGCCTTGTGGAAATGAATCATGGAGATTGGCTGATGTAAATTATTTTGTTCCTCATTCTTAAAAGTCAAATGTGGGATGACACCAATTATCCTTCTTGTGATATTTCAAAATACAAAAATTATTTAAGTTAGTATTTGAGGAAAATTTGAGAAAATTGTTGTGTGATTTTTTTGTGTTAAGGAAACATGCACAAACCCCACATATGTGCTAATTTAGTAACCTTTTTAGTAATACATGACATTAGTATTAGCACAGTATATTAATATTCAAAATGTGAAGAAAATTGATTTAAATAAAATAGCTTTTTCCTGCTGAGCACTGTTATCAGTGGCCAAAATCCTATTGATTTTCTCCATGCTTCGAAGTTGCAACTGCTAATTGATGCCAAATAAGGAGGTGTTGGTTGCATAACTAGCACATGACCAAGCATACATGCAGCACCTCATTAATTAGCTTCAGTTACCCACCAAGACTTTTGGAATGCATTTCCATGGAGTCTGGGCAACACTGCTTAGATTTACATAGTATAATACATTTCACTATTATCACTAGGGGGAGGATTTCTGTGACATGCCATTTTTTCCTACAGCCTATGATTGAGCTTCTGGGTGGGTTTGTACATGTTTATGAGTAATCTGGTGAGAAAGGCCAGGTTACTCATACATATATTTGAACTTGCTTATGGGTTCAAATGTAGGTTGCAGAGAAAATGTGAAATCTTCCCCCTGATTATCAGTATTGTTCTTGAGCAGAATGTTCGAGAACACAAAAGAAACAGCACCTTCTGGTAAGATAACTGCTAGACTTTATCTGGGTTCTGAGGTACCACTAGTACTTCATCAAGGGAAACTTCAGGGTAGGTCAAGGGATGCAATGTGAAGAAACTGGTTGACTTTTAAAAGTTGAATAATCCCCTTACCTACAAAATTAAAATACATGTTGAGCAAAAATACGACTCCTTTTTATACATACAGTATCTTGGTGTTGTTGTTTTGGCACTAGCTCTAGTAATCTCAAAGGGAGTGAGAATTCCACTTTGGGGGCTCTTACCATGCTCCAGATTGCTGAAGATAAAAAAAAATCAAAGGAGTATACTTTATATCTCAATATATGAGTTCTCTAGAGTTGAATAGTGTTGATCATTGCTACACAGAGAGTGATTGTACTTTGGCCAGATACTCATTTAAAAATATTCAGAACCCTTTGCTACAAATACTGGGGAAAACATGGGAAAAGAAGTGAAGAGCTTGAACATCTCCCTGGCAGAAATTGTTTGTAACTCCTCCTCCTGCAGGCATAGCAAATAGGCAATGTCAAATGCAATGCCTCTGCATGCTCCTGGGTGCCATGCAAAGTGCAACACTGAGTGCACACTTAGCATTGCACTTGGAATAACATGAACCATATTAGGAGATTATATAGTAGGTGACACAGCTAATTTGGATCACAACATTAGGAAGCTCTTCTTGTCATTTGAACTATCATATGGTTCTTGGAATTTATTTGTTGTTGTTGTTGTTTTTCTCCTGTGCCTTAATCAAGTAAAGAGCTTCCCAGTAAGAATTCAATATGAGCCCCATCCAATCACTTATTTAGCCTTATATTGATCTAGCAGTTGTGACTTGTTATTTCTGTACCCCTTTCTTTCTGCTTATTTGAGATTCTGTTCAGTTTAAGGTTGTTTGCTGGTGGAAGTAGAGATGGGAAGGCCTAGGGGAAAATGGAAAAATTGGGGGGGGGGGAACTGGTTTTTCCCCATTTTTTTCCAAAGATGTTTTTTGTTTTTTTTCCCAAAAAAAATGGAGTATGGAATATATTCTTTTACAATAACAAATAATATGTCTGTGACATGGCACTCAAACTATTTAAAATGAAGATCTCAATGAAAGACTTTTGAGACTGTATGTAATTAAGTTCTCTGGAAGAGTATGTTTTAATGAGAGAGAAAGTGGTGAAGGGGGAGGCAAGGAGTAACCATCAGAATTATACTGAGAGGGAGGCAGCAGATAAGGAAAAATGCAACAGGGGTGGGTGACAGAGTATAGGTTGTCCCCAAGCTGTCCCACAATTCAAATAGCTTAGTCCTGGCTTCAGGCCCCCTGCGTTGAAAATGTTGCTGCTTAATTACAGGTTATTTAATGGCAAAACAACAGACATCTAGGACTTGATCTTGGATACATGTGTCGACCTAGCCTGTATTACTGAGACCTAGCTGGATGAAGTGGAGGTGTATGTTAGTCTCTCTTCCTTCACAGATTCCCTGGGTACCAGCAAGTAAGACATGGAGGGAGGTCAAAGAGGCAGAGTTGCAGACAGATCGAATCTTATCACAATTCCATCCCTTTTGCCAGGTTTTGGTTTATGTATCTAAAAATGGGTGTTTAGAATGGGGAAATGGAAATGGCTGGGGCAGTAGACATAATCACACCAAAGAGACTACTTCCACGGTATGAAGCGAGACTTGCCCTGGGTTCACAAAGTTCACTGTGATGAAACAAGTAGGGCAGAGACTAGAGCAACGATGGTAGAAAACTTAAAGCAGATCAAAGGAAACACAGGCTAGAGCCCTCTGTAAGGCCTATTTTGGAGTGGTGGAAGTGAGGAAGTCCTTCTTCCACCATTTTGTCTGCATGGGGGGGATTCCTTTGAACAGTTAAAGAGAGAATAGAAATTATTGTGACAGCAGCTTCTTTGGCTCCCTGTCTGTCCTGACATAAATAAGGTGCCAGATTTGACCTATGATCAACTTGGGTCCTATTTATCTGAAGTGCTGTGTCTCCCCATAAAAGTTTCCCTAGTTTTTTAAAATATCAGAGGAGGACTTTCTCTCAGTCCTGCTGTTGTCAGGGGCATACGTGGCAAGGATACAAGAGAGTGCCTTTTTAGTGGCTACGCCTGGGCTATGCAGCTCCCTTATGGAGAAGACTAGGCTGGTCCTACCACTGTGGCCCTGCCACCAGCAAGCAAAGCCTTTTCTTTTTGGCAAGCTTGTAGAAATTAACTGGTTGCTGAGGAAGGGGTTTTAATGGGGAGGGGGTTATATTTTTAATGCTTTGAATGTCATTTTCAATTGCTTTAAATTATTTTTATTGGGCAGTTTTAGTTTGCAGTATGTTTAATTGCTTTTAATATCACAATTTATTGTATTTTAGGTGTATTTTTTAATCTTGTGTTTATTACCTTGGGTCCCTTTGTTGGAAGAAAGGAGGGGTATTAAACAAATAATTACGTAAATGAATAAATGATGCTTCCCGTTTGTAAGGCTCAAGGTCATTCAATGCTGCTTCCATTTCTTTTTAATGCTACTACAGTATCTGTCACAGGGCAGGCATGTTTTCCAGCTTCCTAGAGGACCACTTCTCTCAGGTGGGCTTTAGATGGTGTTACTAGTTTTCTTTGTTATTTAACTATTTAGCTATTTGTTTTTGTTTTTTCATCATAACTTTTATTGAGCTACTAATATGGATTTGGAAGTGCCCCAGCTTTATGAGTAGGTTCTGAAGAGAAGTTCTCCTCTGAAAATGCTATCTGTTTCCCTGTGCAAATAACATTTAATTTGGATTAGAGCTGTAGCAGAGCAAGAAAAGCTTAATTCTAACTCTTAGAGGTTCCATTTATGAATTATGAAAAAAACAAAAAGTGTTTCCATAGCAGAATGTGCACTAGCGCATGTAGCCAGAGATTTAATTTATTGTGTGTATCTTAGAACAATAAAACAGAAAAACCCAGCTATATACTTTTATCACAGTCAACTAACCAGGCTAAATCCACTTTTGGCCATTGTTCCTCCACTCTTATTTCAAAAGTGCTTGAATGGAGCAGGGTCATGACTGAGCCATCATTTCTAACTCATCTAGATAATACTGCTTTGCATCATGAGCTCCCAGATCTTACAGAACTGCCATGCTACGAGCAAAGTGCACATGACCCATTTGATCAACCAGCTCTTCCATTCCAGCTATACCTGCCTGTCCTTGGGCTTTCATTTCAACTGAGACAATGCAGAGTTTCCCAAGTTTTCATCCTTATTCACCTATCTGAGCAGAGATACAGACAAGATGAGAAACTATAACCATCCCAAACCATTGTGGGGACAGGCGTATAACAACAACAACAACAACAACAATAACAATAATAATAATAATAATAATAATAATAATAATAATAATAATAATAATAATAATAATAATAATAATAATAATAAATAACCAGAGCAGGGTGAATGGAAGTATGGAGCTGATGTCACAGAGACTGCCCTTCAGCTGGAGAGCAGTATCAACCAGGATATGCTGAACTAGCATCATGTTGCCTCCCACCATACAATTCCTTATATATGTGACACTTGGGAGACTCTCTTCTGTGATGAGGTGAAGCTGATCAAGAAATTGGAAGAATACATGAGGACCATGAAGTGTTTGTGCACCAAGGATGAAGGCCTTAGTGAATGCCTCTTTCACTGTCTCACCCTAGGAGAGTCAAGCAACAAAGCCTAGAGTTTTTGCCTTTTTCTAAATTTATGGAAAGTTGTCAAACTTTGTTTGGTTTAGCCTGAAATGAAATCTGACTGCTGGAGGAAAGAGGGGAGGGAGGCTTCCTCACTCCTACCATTGGGGGGGGGGGGGGGGGAGAGAGAGATAAGAAGATCCCCCCTCCCATTACATAGCTTCCTTATCCCATCTTGGATCCTGTTTTCTTTATTGATCTTTATTGCTTTTATGAACAAAGTTATTTGAATGCTGTTTTTATCTTTATATTCTGTAAGCCGCCCAGAGTAGATTCCCGAATCTAGATGGGCAGGGTGAAAATGGAACAAAGAAATAAATAAAAAATAAAACTAGTTGCCTGTTGAAAACGTGGGTCTCTTAAAAATCACCATCATTCAAATTAGTGGAGGCTGGGCAATCTGGCCTTCCAGACGATGAGGAATCAGAACTTCCATAATCCAGCACTGTTGGCTATGCCTGTTGGGGCTGGTGTGAAATGCACTCCAGCAACAATTGGAGGGCCACAAGTTGCTATCCCACATAGTAGTGGATCTCCAGCATAAAAAAATTGATCTCCAGGGTGAGAAACTAGCAGTTAGAAAGGAGCCACTACAAACTTTCATTGTTTTTCTTTGATGCACTTGGGGTATTCCGTAAGGCACTCTTGGCAGAATAATGTTAATCACCATTTTAGAGCTCTATGTCAAGAATCCAGAACAGGCATTGTGTCTGCAAAAACAGACTTGTTTGTGAAGTACGAAAAGAGGTAAACCTCCTGTAGTCCCAAAGGATGTCTGTAAAAAGAACTAGTCATTATGACATGTAGTTATGTACGTACTGTATCATGTTGCTCTGAGAAACCTGCATTTGATTGGCCAATAAAACAGGCTTAGTAAATCCTTTAAATACTGAGTTGGACAGTGCAATACAATACTACTAGGTATGTTACGGGGATTACAGAGACTCAAAAATGATCACCTGGGGGCATGCAGGGTTCTGATTGTTAATGATAGTTCATTTCACTTCATATGTCAGGTGTTATATCACTTCCCGAATTCCCTAGAATTTCACAGATTATGTGTGTGCTTTCTCTCTATATACTTCTTTGAAAAATATAATTATAATGAATAAATAATTGTAGTGTATGCAGATAAAAAAAGAATAGTGGTTCATGTGCAAACAAAAGGTCGAGAATAAATGTGAACAAAAACAATACACAAAAGAGCATGGGCCAGTTTGACATATTGTTCTTAATCCTCCAATTTACCATTTGTTTGACAGGATTCTCTCTTTTCTTACCATGAGTTTTTCCATGTATTGTACCCATACTTTAAAATGTTCAATCTCTGTATGCACTGCATAAATTTGTGTAGGCAATATTTTAGTAAATCACTTACGTTACCTGAAGTTTTTAACACCCTGACTTGCATCCTTAAATTTTTAATGTAAGGAATGGTGTGATTTCTGCCAGCTCCCCTTCATCTGGACCATGTTACAAACCATTTACAAGGGTCCTCCAGTCTCCATTAACATTTTTTTTTTTTGCAGTTTAGCAGGTTGCACAAGGAAGGTAAAGGTAGAAAAGCCCTATTCTATGACTGAGTTTACATTCACATGAGCAAAGTTAGGATTTCAGCTACTATATGTTTATTCCGTAAGACAGTAAAAATGTATGGTTTTTTTTAGAGTTTATGATAAACACCCATTTCAATTACCCTTGCTTTCTGTAGTTCCTAGAAGTTAGTGAACTCATAAAATTTGTTTACTTCCAGTTAATAATAAAAGTTAACTACTTAGTAGCAACTCATAGAACTACTCAGAGCAGTTCTTGTGCTTTCTTTACATTATAGCCTTTGCAGAATGCAGTGAATCAGAAAGTAAATTCTGGCCACATTGTAAGATGTGAAACATTACAAATCTCATACAGTTGCTGCTGAACCTCAGACAACACTAACTGCAATGGGACATCACATGAAGCTGTTTTATATTAAGCCAAATTATTGGTCCATCTAGCCCAGTGGTTCCTAACCCTGGGTAACCCAGGTGTCCTTGGACTGTAATTCCCAGAAACTCCACTCAGCACAGCTAGTGGTGAAGGCTTCTGGGAATTGCAGTCCAAGAACACCTGGGATACCCAAGGTTGGGAACCACTGATTGAGCCCAATGCTGCCTACTCTGATGCAGATGGAAGTATTTACAGCCTGGAAATTGCCCACCTGTGAGCTTATTTTGAAATGAAATTATTCTTAATTTTGTTTATATGACTGTGTCTCTGCTATGCAATGATTCCAAAGAAAGTGATAGAATACATAACAATCAGTAAATTGTATATTTTTTCTTAATTATAGGTATGACTTTGTAGAAGTTGAAGAGCCCAGTGATGGCACTATTTTAGGACGGTGGTGTGGTTCATCTACAGTTCCAGGCATACAGATTTCCAAAGGAAACCAGATCAGGATCAGATTTGTTTCTGATGAATATTTGCCTTCTGAACCTGGATTCTGTATCCATTATACTCTTCTCACATCAGTAAGTAACACCGGATTTCTACTTCCTAGTTTTTCAAAACATAATGATAAAAGTAAGAAGATTCATGTGATAAATACTAAAAAATGTCATGTTGCATAATTTGTTTGAAGTTAAAAGGTTCAGTCAGAGATCAGTCTTCCTATTTATAGCATTGGAACATCAATAGCTTCACTAAGCTATGTTCATTTTTTCTGCATCTGACATTGGCTTCTCTTGTAACAATCCTTACTCTTAACCATTTCTCTCCTTACAAAACTGAAGCTTCTCATTTTCCTTCATGCAGGAAGGAAGACTGGTTTAGTTAGAGGACAATTTTGAATGGCAGGAATAGTGATAGAAGGGCAATCTATGTTAATCAACTTGTTTTATGAATTTATTTAATTTGTGGTCTCTGGGAGGATTAATGAAAGTGTCTGCATATCTCTGCATTCTTTCACTGGGTAAAAATGCAAATCATAGATTCTTTCTCCTTTTTGAATTATACACTCACAAATATGCATTACTTAAAATATACATTTTTGAAGTGTATTCATGTATACATGTGGAACCAAGAGTGAATGTCTGATACCCATAGGACACAGTTTTTCAAACCACAAGTACATTCTCCAGCTAGGGCTGTTGTCTGAGGAGCCTTGCCTTCTTCCTTCAGATTTTTGTGCCACTCCCTTAATTGTATGTGTATGTTATTCAGAAGTAAAGCACTCCATCCTTACTCAGAGATATTTTCATGATCCTTATATCACAGAACATTAAACAGTTGATATTAAGTTTAATCTTGAACTTGACTTAATTTAAAACTAAATTTGATTTTAGTTACTTTTTAGTTTAAATTCCTTTATTCCACACAATAGGGTGGGGTAGAAATTACTATGGCCAGAATCATTCTGGCATTTGTCTAAAGTCTGAATAATTTGCCGCAGCAAATTGACAAGGTTCTGGAGCATGTCTTGATCATGCGCCCAATTGTGCAAACAACATGTGCCCCAGCACTTTGCCAGGTAACCTCAGAATGTTACACAAACCTTACACAAACACCATTATTGGAATCTGGCTGATAAATTTAAAAAGAGGGCCTCAAGTAGAAATAATTTAAAGCCGCTGCTGCAAAGATAAAATTGCTGTGTGTGTTTGTTTGTTTTTAATACTGAAGCATATCAGGATCATATTTTTACGAATTGGCCTAGAGTAGTGAAACATCCCTCTTTGCTCACATTCTGCAAGGTGAAAGACTGTGTGGATTAGCAAAGAGAAATTGTTTGAAGAGAAATGAAGTAAAATGAAATAAAGCAGTGCTAGCTCCTGTTTGTTATTGGAGGCCACACACAGTAGAAATAACATCTTAGACTGTTTTTAAAAGTGTTTTTGTTTAAATCTTCAGTAATTTATTTAATTTTAGTAAACGGATTTAAAGAAACAACTTTTATGTTGATTAAGCATCTAAGAGAATTGGTAACTCAACCTGGACTTAGCCAACCAAAAGGAAACAGAGCAAAAGCTGAGGTCACTAAAATAATAAAGTTATCATTCTCTGGGGAAAAAATTAGTATTGTGTTTTCTTTTATGTAACTACACATTGTATATGCCCAAATACAGAGCAGATCAAATGTATATGAAAATCCAAATATTAGGGATTAATGAAAGTTGATTTTGTGTGTGTTTCCTAATTTATATATACAGTGGTGCCTCGACTTACGTACGTCCCTACTTACGACCATTCTGAGTTACGACCAGCTCCGACCGCAAAATTTTGCTTCGACTTGCGGCCGGAGCTTTGAGTTACAACCAGGAAAAGGCAGAAGGAAAAGGCGGGAAATTCAAATTGCTAACCATTGGTGGCGAAGAGACTGCTTCTTTGTAGCTCTTTCGCCCCAACGGTTAGGGAAAGGGATGCAGCGGCAGGGGGAGGCGGCGGCAGGGGCGCCCCTTGGCGCTCCTCGCCACCCTCCGCGGGGCGATGCCACCGTTGCTGCTGGGTCCCGGTCCTCGGCCTCTTTCACCCCAACGGTTAGGGAAAGGGATGCGGGGGTGTCCCTCAGCGCTCCTCGCCGCCTTCCGTGGGCCTGCTGCCTCCGCCGCTGCTGGGTCCTGGTCCTCGGCCTAGGCGCAGGGGCCGAGGGGCCCCGATCCCGGCTCCCGGAGGAAGGGTCCTCCTGCGCCGCCGTCTCCTCCTTCCTGGCGGGGATGCGCTCAGTCCTTGGCCCCGCGGGGGCGGCTCCTGGGTGGCCGTCAAAGAGCAGCAGGTGGCTCGCCTGCCGGGGGCACCCGACTCCGGCACTGGCTCCGGCGGCTGCTCGCCGGGGCAGCTGCGTTGGGCCTCTGCGTTGGGGCTCCCGTGGGCCTCACCGTCGAAGCGCCACGACAGCTTCCGCACGAAGGGCGAGAGGCTCTGCCAGGCCCGGCCGTCCGGTGCGGAGGCAGCACCAAAGGAAGCCGCGCGGCCGGGCAAGCACCGCTGCCGCCTGACGGGCTTCTACGAGGACGGGGTGTGGGGTGGCGGCAGCGGCAGCCCGGCGCCGGGAGGCTGAGCCTGGCCCGGGCCGCCGTCATGGCCGCGCCCGCCCCTGTCCACTGTGATCCACCTCTCCAGGCGCTGAAAGGAGAGGCTCCTCCTGGCCAGGGCACTCTAGCCGCTCGCCCCAGCCTTGCCCTTCGCCATGGCCGGCCCCGCTGCCGCTGCCTTGGCTGCCCTACACGGCCGACCGGGCCTGTCGTCGGCCGCCATCTGCCGTGGCTCGGTTACAGCTCGGTTCCCCGACCACTGGGTTAGAGTGAGTGCGATCAGAGGAGGCTTGGGACTGCCTGGTAAGGTAAGGTGCTGCTTTTTGCTTTTTAAAAACTGTTCTGGGTGGGTTTGCAGGGTGGCTTTGGGCTGGGGGGGGTTATGTTTCTGTGGTGCGTTGTTTTGTTTTTTGGTGATTTTTTTTTTAGGCTTGTTCTGTTTATTTTGGGGTTTGGTTTTTTTTTTGCAGCCCCAGCGAGTTCCTATGGGGCTTGCAGTGTTTTATTTTTATTTTATTTTTGGGGTTGTTTTTTTTTGCTGGAACGGATTAATTGTGTTCCCATGCATTCCTATGGGAAATGGTGTTTCGACTTATGACCATTTCGAGTTACGTCCATCTTCTGGAACGGATTATGGTCGTAAGTCGAGGCACCACTGTACCTCGAGTTTCTAGCAATTTTATCAGGTTTGTAATATTAGAAATAACTCAGAATAATGACACTGGACTCCTTCACGGATTGCTGCCTTGTCATGGCGAAGGGGCTTGAGTAATTCAGAGAAGCTGAATTATGCCGTGCAGGGACAACCAAGACGGACAGGTCATAGTGGAGAGTTCTGACTAAACGCGATCCACCTGGAGCAGGAACTGGCAAGCCACTCCAGTATCTTTGCCAAGAAAACTCCATGGACAGAAACAAAAGGCTAAAAGATATGACGCTGGAAGATGAGCCCCTCAGGTCGGAAGGCGTCCAACATGCTACTGAGGAAGAGCGGAGGACAAGTACAAGTAGCTCCAGAGCTAATGAAGTGGTTCGGCCTAAGCTGAAAGGATGCTCAGCTGCGGACGCGCCAGGAAGTGAAAGGAAAGTCCGATGCTGCAAAGAAAAATACTGCATAGGAACCTGGAATGTAAGATCTATGAACCTTGGTAAACTGGATGTGGTCAAACAGGAGATGGCAAGAATCAACATTGACATCCTGGGCGTCAGTGAACTAAAATGGACGGGAATGGACAAATTCAATTCAGACGATTATCATATCTACTATTGTGGGCAAGAATCCCGTAGAAGAAATGGAGTAGCCCTCATAGTCAACAAAAGAGTGGGAGAAGCTGTACTGGGATACAATCTCAAAAATGAGAGAATGATTTCAATACGAATCCAAGGCAGACCTTTCAACATCACAGTCATCCAAGTTTATGCACCAACCGCCGATGCTGAAGAGGCTGAAATTGACCAATTCTATGAAGACTTACAACACCTTCTAGAACTGACACCAAAGAAAGATGTTCTTCTCATTGTAGGGGATTGGAATGCTAAAGTAGGGAGTCAAGAGATAAAAGGAACAACAGGTAAGTTTGGCCTTGGAGTTCAAAACGAAGCAGGGCAAAGGCTAATAGAGTTTTGTCAAGAGAACAAGCTGGTCATCACAAACACTCTTTTCCAACAACACAAGAGGCGACTCTACACATGGACATCACCAGATGGGCAATACCAAAATCAGATTGATTATATTCTCTGCAGCCAAAGATGGAGAAGCTCTATACAGTCAGCAAAAACAAGACCTGGAACTGATTGTGGCTCTGATCATCAGCTTCTTATAGCAAAATTCAAGCTTAAACTGAAGAAAGTAGGAAAAACCACTGGGCTAGTCAGGTATAATCTAAACCAAATCCCTTATGAATACACAGTGGAAGTGAAGAACAGATAAAGGAACTAGATTTGGTGGACAGAGTGCCTGAAGAACTATGGATGGAGGCTCGTAACATTGTACAGGAGGCAGCAACAAAAACCATCCCAAAGAAAAGGAAATGCAAGAAAGCAAAGTGGCTGTCCAACGAGGCCTTACAAATAGCAGAGAAGAGAAGGGGAACAAAATGCAAGGGAGGTAGGGAAAGTTACAGAAAATGGAATGCAGACTTCCAAAGAATAGCAAGGAGAGACAAGAGGGCCTTCTTAAATGAACAGTGCAAAGAAATAGAGGAAAATAATAGAAAGGGAAAAACCAGAGATCTGTTCAAGAAAATTTGAGATACTAAAGGAACATTTTGTGCAAAGATGGACATGATAAAGTACAAAAATGGTAGGGACTTCAGAGAAGCAGAAGACATCAAGAAGAGGTAGCAAGAATACACAGAGGAATTATACCAGAAAGATCTGGATGTCCCGGACAACCCAGATAGTGTGGTTGCTGACCTTGAGCCAGACATCCTGGAGAGTGAAGTCAAGTGGGCCTTAGAAAGCATGGCTAACAACAAGGCCAGTGGAGGTGATGGCATTCCAGTTGAACTATTTAAAATCTTAAAAGATGAGGCTGTTAAGGTGCTACACTCAATATGCCAGCAAGTTTGGAAAACTCAGCAGTGGCCAGAGGATTGGAAAAGATCAGTCTACATCCCAATCCCAAAGAAGGGCAGTGCCAAAGAATGCTCCAACTACTATACAACTGCACTCATTTCACACGCTAGCAAGGTTATTCTCAAAATCCTCCAAGGTAGGCTTCAGCAGTATGTGGACCGAGAACTCCCAGAAGTACAAGTTGGATTTCGAAGGGGCAGAGGAACTAGAGACCAAATTGCTAACATGCGCTGGATTATAGAGAAAGCCAGAGAGTTCCAGAAAAACATCTTCTTCTGCTTCATTGACTACGCAAAAGCCTTTGACTGTGTGGGCCACAGCAAACTATGGCAAGTCCTTAAAGAAATGGGAGTGCCTGACCACCTTATCTGTCTCCTGAGAAATCTATACGTGGGACAGGAAGCAACAGTTAGAACTGGATATGGAATAACTGATTGGTTCAAAATTGGGAAAGGAGTACGACAAGGCTGTATATTGTCTCCCTGCTTATTTTACTTATATGCAGAATACATCATGCGAAAGGCCGGACTGGAGGAATCCCAAGCCGGAATTAAGATTGCCGGAAGAAATATCAACAACCTCCGATATGCAGATGATACCACTCTGATGGCAGAAAGTAAGGAGGAATTAAAGAACCTCTTAATGAGGGTGAAAGAGGAGAGCACAAAAAATGGTCTGAAGCTCAACATCCAAAAAACTAAGATCATGGCCACTGGTCCCGTCACCTCCTGGCAAATAGAAGGGGAAGATATGGAGGCAGTGACAGATGTTACTTTCTTGGGCTCCATGATCACTGCAGATGGTGACAGCAGCCACGAAATTAAAAGACTCCTGCTTCTTGGAAGGAAAGCGATGACAAACCTAGACAGCATCCTAAAAACCAGAGATCACCTTGCCGACAAAGGTCCGCATAATCAAAGCTATGGTTTTTCCAGTAGCAACGTATGGAAGTGAGAGCTGGACCATAAAGAAGGCTGACCATCATAGAATTGATGCTTTTGAATTGTGGTGCTGGACGAGACTCTTGAGAGTCCCCTTGGCTGCAAGGAGAACAAACCTATCCATTTTAAATGAAATCAACCTTGAGTGCTCACTGGAAGGACAGATCCTGAAGCTGAGGCTCCAATACTTTGGCCATCTCATGAGAAGAGGAGACTCCCTGGAAAAGACCCTGATGTTGGGAAAGTGTGAGGGCAAGAGGAGAAGGGGACGACAGAGGATGAGATGGATGGACAGTGTCATTGAAGCTACCAACATGAATTTGACCCAACTCCGGGAGGCAGTGGAAGACCGGAGGACCTGGCGTGTTCTGGTCCATGGGGTCACGAAGAGTCGGACACGACTTAACGACTAAACAACAACAACAATGACACTGGAAAACCTTATTTTAAATTCTGTCAAGTATATTGACATATCTATGTATTGTGTCGACACAGATATTTTAAGTCCTGAGCTACATAATAGCATGTTTGTACTTCTCTGAGTATGCAGGAGGGGAAGTGACTTGCCAAAAAATTATGTTAAAAAAGTCTGTCTCAAATCTGCTCGATACTGATATGATTTACATAGCAACTGTATGCTGTGTAAACAAACCTGATAAAAGATTCCAATTTGGGTCTGGGTAATATTCCTTCTAGTGACTTGTTTAGTTTAAATTATGTCAGTTACAAGCTTGGCATAGAACACCCAGTGTAGTAAAGTCTATTGTTACTTGGGGGGAGTGGGTGAATGGGACACTTGATGCCTGAGGTGCCATTAAAGAATGCATGACTGATTGCCAAAGGAGTTATTAATTATTCAGGGCACTGAGAACAAAGCGGCTCCAGTTGAAGCTGAAGTTGAGGGTGACTATATCCCCCACCCCGTCTATCTTGGCACCTGGTAGTATGTCATTTGTCATTCAAGATCATGCCAAAATTTCTTTACAAGAAACTCACTTCACCCTCTTCCATGGAAATTGAGATGGAAGGTGGAAATTTAAGACGCTTCTGAATGACCACCCTAATCTGAAATGCATTTTATCAGCTTTGTACATGTACCAGGCATTAGTTCTGAGAGACAGTAATTTTGTAGCAGGTAGTTATTATTGGCTTAAGAATAGTTTCTCAACCTGAGGCAACTCAGCTTGTAGTTTAACATAGATAATCAGTATAAAAATTATTTTATCACAAGCCGCTAGGATTACCAAACTGGTGGAACACCAGACACACACTGAACATCTTCACAAACATTTTCCTAAATGTTGGTATTTTAGTTTAGAAACAAATTCTTTATCCAGTAATACATTATTTGCCTTTTGATAAATTTGAGTTGTAATTATATCTTTGTTTGTGCATTCAATATCCAATCAGGACAGGTCTCAAAGATGCATTGTGGTTTGTAAATTCTAGATGAATTCTGGGGGGAAAAATCTGAGGTTTACAAATATAATTCTGATTTTCGCAAATTTAAAATATCGTTAGTGATCCGATTTACATTCTTATCCAAAAATCAATAAATGAAGCTCAACTAACAAAGTATGTAGTACTGTGAATGGCTGTATAAACATTTTGAGAAGTGACTGGCTGCAGTTACTTTTACATGGCTCAGAAAACCAAGGAAGTAGCCATCCACACCTTTTCTGTTTCTCAGAAGTAATTAAAATAGATATTTTTCAGTGACTTAAAAGTTCTGAATTCTACTAACATAAATCTCTCAACCTGTCAACTGTATCACCACCTCAACATCTGCAGCAGGTCACAAAGCAGAACAGGAGCTTGCATTTGCACCACATGATATATTCTTTCCATTTAGTATTCTTTATGTTAAGTTCACTGTAATTCTAGACAGTTGCTGTTCATCTGCTGGAAGAGATGTTCATGGCAAAGCAGTTCCTGTCAATAACTTATCCTACAAATAGACATTGGCTACTGAGATAATTAAAACGGCAAAGTAGTAAATTAAGAGCATAAATGAAAATGAATATGTATTATGAACAAAAATAATAAACTGTGTTATCCTTGAGTAGTATTCAATTGCGAGTGTGTGTATGGTGGAAATGAAATAAATACTGTTCAGTAGATGAGAGATCAAACAGGGCCGCGTTAGCTGATGTTATCAACCTTAATGAGCGAAAACCCTCCAGATCTACTAAAAGCACCTTTTGAAATGAAAATTGATTGTCGTATTAATACCACCATGAAGTGGCTCTAGGGCAAAAATCTGTCAACAGAAAGATTAATACATAGATATTGCTAGAGCTGGCAAGAGAAACTCTCTTGTTTGTCCAGAGATGTTATAGAAATCACTAGATCTGCCCTATTTGTATAGTATCTGAACTCTGGTATTGTACATTAAAAGAGATTATGCGCTGATGTATCATTTGCTCACCATTCACAAATACTCAGCAATAATGAAATATAGAAGATTTCCAACTTAGCCAAAAATCAAGTAAGCAATACAGTGGTACAACAGTAATGAAATATCTATGGTTTCGGACTTCTGCTTAGTAGTAAATCACTCACTGACGTAATCCAAGCTCTTAAAAATGTTTTTCCCCAACTTGTAACTAGTGTCTCAGTAAACAACATGTTTTGAAGTTGAGAAAGTATCTCTATTCCAGAGTGTCTCTGAAGGTAGTACACTGATTTCAGAATATTGCTGGAAAATAACTGATTTCTATTGTAGTGTGATACTGTATTCTTGTTTCTAGTCAGAACCGGCTAGAATGGGGACTTTTTAATAAAAATTGATGTAAGAGTGGGATGTGATAGATGCACATGAGAATCATATTTTAGAAATCAAACCCATCAACCAGTGCTTTTTCATTAACCCTTTGATGCCCTGAATCAACCAGAACAGAACGGCCAGAACAGCAGTTTCTGAGTAGGATAAAACAAATGACTCATATGCTTCTAGAAGAGACTGATGCACTATGTCTGAAAACATTCCCAGGAACCATATTCAAGTACGTGTGCTGGGGATAAATTTACCTCCAACAAGAGTAAATGGGAATTATTAATATTTATACATCCCATTGATTCTACGTGTCTACTCTATTTGGAACTAGAAATTTGATTTTGGTTAATGATTTTTTTATTCTTCTAATTAATCTAACAACTGGAATTAGCTGCATTGTTTTCAGAGGTTCACAAATTAATGAATGTTTGATTTTTTTAGTGGTTCAATACCTTTGTATCACCCACTCTTTCATTTGTGCAATCTTAAATACCACACAGCCTTTTCCCAATTCTTTCAAATTAGTGCCAATCTCTTTATAAACTCATTTCACAAGACCATGCAATTCTTCATTACACCACAGTGAACACAATAGTCATTTTTTGTGACTGTAATCCTTTTGCAGAACAGTCACCAGTGGGAAACAGTCATTTTAGAAGAGGTAGCCATGTTAGTCTGTGTTAGCATATCAGGCCAAAACCAAAAGAAAAATAAAATATAAAGAAGACAAAAAATACTGTGGCACCTTAAAGACTAGCTACAGTATTTTAAGGTGAGCTTTTGTGGACAAGTCCACTTCCTCAGACATCTGAGTGGGAAATGAGTGGGAAACAGAACTTCGAACTATAGAGACGAAAAGGACCCTATGGATCATCAAATCTAGTCTATATCAGAGAATATATTTATTTTAAAAGTTATTAGATATTGCTGAAATGGATAGCTTATCAGAGACACTACGTGAGAACTTGAGAATATATATTAAGGAAAGTTGGAAAATGTTTTATGACTGGGCCCAGAAACAGATATGAGTAGAGAATGTATTAGAGATTATCACATCACAGTCATGAAGTCAAGAGCTTTTTAGATATTGTACGAAAGCTAATACACCCCTGTGTATATGTTTTGTGTTTTGTTAATCCTGTTGTTTCCCCCTCCCTGTTGTTGGATTGTATAGTTGTTTGGTAATAGTTAATTGAAAGAAAAAAGAACTTGAAAGGGAGAGATAGGAAGCTTTCAATTAATTTAAATTTTACTGCCCTGGATGATGACCTCATCTCACATCTGCAGTGTAAATTTATGTCAATAGGTTTTTGGCCACTGAATGTACTCTAATGTCTTTATTCTTAGAAAAAAAGTGTGCTCAATTCTGGTATTATTTTTTCCTTCATAGGATTAGTTGCAGGTGAGGTCCTGGAACAATAGATCAATGAATGGTTTGATTTTTACAACTTCTGTTTTAAATTAGAGATTGTTCAGCGTCCCAGTTCGGCAGATTGCTGGTGTTCCATGTTTCGGCATTCCGCACCCCTCTGGTGGGTGCCCACACAGAAGCAGCACCCCAGCTTCCATGCCCCACCTCCTCTGGGCACTTCCTCTGAGTTTGGCCTTCTGCTGAACCGGTGGTTCATGCCCATTTCTGTATTAAATTAATTGTAACTAGGTTGTCACCCAAGACAGACTGGTCATAGTGGAGAGTTCTGACTAAACGCGATCCACCTGGAGCAGGAACTGGCAAGCCACTCCAGTATCTTTGCCAAGAAAACTCCATGAACAGAAACAAAAGGCTAAAAGATATGACGCTGGAAGATGAACCCCTCAGGTCGGAAGGCGTCCAACATGCTACTGAGGAAGAGCGGAGGACAAGTACAAGTAGCTCCAGAGCTAATGAAGTGGTTGGGCCAAAGCCGAAAAGACGCTCAGCTGCGGACGTGCCTGGAAGTGAAAGGAAAGTCTGATTCTGCAAAGAAAAATACTGCATAGGAACCTGGAATGTAAGATCTATGAACCTTGGTAAGCTGGATGTGGTCAAGCAGGAGATAGCAAGAATCAGCATTGACATCCTGGGCGTCAGTGAACTAAAATGGACGGGAATGGGCAAATTCAATTCAGACGATTATCATATCTACTATTGTGGGCAAGAATCCCGTAGAAGAAATGGAGTAGCCCTCATAGTCAACAAAAGAGTGGGAGAAGCTGTACTGGGATACAATCTCAAAAATGAGAGAATGATTTCAATACGAATCCAAGGCAGACCTTTCAACATCACAGTCATCCAAGTTTATGCACCAACCGCCGATGCTGAAGAGGCTGAAATTGACCAATTCTATGAAGACTTACAACACCTTCTAGAACTGACACCAAAGAAAGATGTTCTTCTCATTGTAGGGGATTGGAATGCTAAAGTAGGGAGTCAAGAGATAAGAGGAACAACAGGTAAGTTTGGCCTTGGAGTTCAAAACGAAGCAGGGCAAAGGCTAATAGAGTTTTGTCAAGAGAACAAGCTGGTCATCACAAACACTCTTTTCCAACAACACAAGAGGCGACTCTACACATGGACATCACCAGATGGGCAATACCGAAATCAGATTGATTATGTTCTCTGCAGCCAAAGATGGAGAAGCTTTATACAGTCAGCAAAAACAAGACCTGGAGCTGATTGTGGCTCTGATCATCAGCTTCTTATAGCAAAACTCAAGATTAAACTGAAGAAAGTAGGAAGAACCACTGGGCTAGTCAGGTATAATCTAAACCAAATCCCTTATGAATACACAGTGGAAGTGAAGAACAGATTTAAGGAACTAGATATGGTGGACAGAGTGCCTGAAGAACTATGGATGGAGGCTCGTAACATTGTACAGGAGGCAGCAACAAAAACCATCCCAAAGAAAAGGAAATGCAAGAAAGCAAAGTGGCTGTCCAACGAGGCCTTACAAAGAGCAGAGAAGAGAAGGGGAACAAAATGCAAGGGAGATAGGGAAAGTTACAGAAAATGGAATGCAGACTTCCAAAGAATAGCAAGGAGAGACAAGAGGGCCTTCTTAAATGAACAGTGCAAAGAAATAGAGGAAAATAATAGAAAGGGGAAAACCAGAGATCTGTTCAAGAAAATTGGAGATATTAAAGGAACCTTTTGTGCAAAGATGGACATGATAAAGGACAAAAATGGTAGGGACCTCACAGAAGTAGAAGACATCAAGAAGAGGTAGCAAGAATACACAGAGGAATTATACCAGAAAGATCTGGATGTCCTGGACAACCCAGATACAGAGGTGCCTCGACTTACGAAGGTCCCTACCTACAACCATTTCGAGTTACGACCAGTTCCGGCAGCGAAATTTTGCTTCTGCTTGCAAACCTATCCATTGTGAAGGAAATCAACCCTGAGTGCTCACTGGAAGGACAGATCCTGAAGCTGAGGCTCCAATACTTTGGCCATCTCATGAGAAGAGAAGACTCCCTGGAAAAGACCCTGATGTTGGGAAAGTGTGAAGGCAAGAGGAGAAGGGGACGACAGAGGACGAGATGGTTGGACAGTGTCATCGAATTTGACCAAACTCTGGGAGGGAGTGGAAGACAGGAGGGCCTGGCGTGCTCTGGTCCATGGGGTCACGAAGAGTCGGACACGACTTAACGACTAAACAACGACAACTAGGTTGTCTTCCCTAATTATGAGCTACCTTGTCAATGTCATTTCAAGGGAGGCATTCTCCATGTTAAGGAAACCCGAAAGCCCACATAAAATCTCCAAATCACTCCCTTACTGGTATCTTTGGCTAAAATTACTTTTGTCAAAATGTTCTGCCTACTGGCTCATTTCCTTTTTCTTGCATGACTGTTTGCAGCTGTCCTGTTTATAAAGAGTTCAACTCTTCTCCATCACTTGCTTGTTAATTGACTCAATTATGCTGGTTCACGAGATGCCATTGAATGTGGCCTCCCAGTATACAGGGATCTCTGCCTTGGATGTGTCATGTATAGACATGGGCTATTTGCATTTGTATCCCTGGGGATACAAATAGCGGCACCACAGGTGCCATGGGAGCCCATTCCCTCCCCCCAGAACTGGCCAGTCCACTCACCATTTGCTGCGTGGTTCTCAGCTCTATCATCATCATCACGCCAATTACGGAAGGAGCCCAGCCAGCTCTTCCCCACCTCCGCGCACAATCGACCACTCATCAGCTGAGCGGGAAGACTCCCCATCCCACCTCTGTTCCACAGCAGTCGGCTGCGCGGGGAGGCATGGAAGAGCCAGCCCGCCTCCTTCCACAATTGGCGCAATGACAATGATGGAGCCGAGCGCTGCGTAGCAAATGGTGAGTGGACTGGCCAGTTCTGGGGGGAGAGAATGGGTCTCTGTGGCACCTGAGGATCTGCTATTCATATTCATATCCTCAGGAATATGAATACAAATAGCTCATGTCTAGCTGTGAGAGTTACTGACTGCAAATAATGTTCATATCATAAATCATGGCACCAGCTATGCATCACGGGGCAGAGAGTTTCAAAGTCTGGGGAAAGCAATAGAAAAGACCCTCTTGTACCCACCAACTACTGTACATTTAGAACTTGAAGATCTTTCAGTGGCAGAATGAGGAAAACCAAAAAAGATAGGCAGAATTATAGGGAAAGGTGAATTATAGGGAAAGTCTCTAAGGTCTTTTATTCCCAAACAGTTACAGCATTAAAAGTAATAAATAGCACTTTGAACTTAAAAGCAAGCCAGAAGCCAACAGTTTTAAAAAGGAGAAAAGGTGGTGGGAGAAAAAAGCCAATTCAACATTCTCACTGCTGCATTCTTCACCAAATGTGTCCAAAAAATGTTTTGAAGGTACTCTTGAATAGAGCCACTGAAAAAAAAATCCAAGTTAAATGTGATAATGGAAGACTGGCCTTCTCCTGTAAATTTTATATCACTATACCGTGTGGATAAATCACTTTCATGGCCATCTATGTTCAGTGTCAGAACCAGAAACAATCTCTTTAAGGAAATCAGGCTCTTTCCAAATAGTCTTGAGTGTATAATCCCAAATCAGGAAATTTCTGTTAATTTTATAATTCAACTATTTTTTTAAAGGGTTTGTAAATTATTTTGAGCAATACACATGAAAACACAAGGTGGAAATACCTACATCATTTCACATACAATATATTTATAATACCTTTAATATAACTTCTGGGTGGTACATCAAATCAAATAAAAACTTGAAAACGACTCCAACTAACCAGAAGCTTTAGATGAAAAGGTCAGATATTGGAATGATAAGGGAAGGAATATAGCTTGAGGTATTCAATGAAGGGGAATGTTTTATGAGACAGTTATTCTTTTCTAAGATCTTGCCCATTGCAGAACATGTAAGGACATGAATGAAAGGAAATGAGAGTAGCATAAATCCATTCATTCTCTGAGTGCCTTCAAGGTCATTTGGAATCAATGTGCAGGTAGATTGAAGGTATAAATACGTCTGTGGTTTAAAAGTTGTTATAACTTGGAACTTTAGACACAAGGATAGCTAGAACTTCTGTAGACTTCATTTGTAAAGCACTGAGATTTGTTAATTTCAATCTCACCTAGGTTGTTTTCTGTTTACAGTTACAATACTGTGATGCTTGGTTTTAGAAAAAAGTGATAAACTTTTTCTGTCCCAGACCACCAAATGTTCACAAGTGTCTTGGTTAAAATAAGAACATAAATAAGATTATCAAGAGAATCCCTCACTCCATTCAATATTTGTTTGTTCGTTTTAAGTCTGTTAGCTCAGTACACTTTTGCATACAGAAGGTCTCCAGCATCCCCAGGTAATATGAGGACAAAGTCCTGCCTGAAAACCTGTGGTAACAGAAATTATTTCCAGTAGCTTGCAGAGCCAACTGAAGGCTGTTTTCTAGTTGTGCTTTTGGAGCTCCACCCAGCGCACTGCTGCAGGTCTTCAGACATCAAGGGAAGAACCCAGCTGCAGGGATGTTTCCTCATACAGAGACCACTTACCCAAAGATACTTCCCCTGTAGTCGAGCACTCATGGATTTCAAACCATGCTCATGCCTTCAGTCTCATTCACTTCTGAGTTGTCCGACCTCAGACTCCACCCTTGAGCTCCTACCATCCACAGGCTTTGCCTCCTGGTTCCCTGAGAGTCTGGGACCTGCACAGTCAAGCAGGTCCTTCATCCTATCAGACTCTGAGGTGTCAAGCTCTTCCAGCTCCTCATTGCTGGATGACCCCTCTGCTGAGTTTATAACATTTGACTCTTAAGTGTCTATATTTCCTTTAGTCTTTTTAATCACATATTGCAGGCTTGGCTTTGTTTCTTTATGTATTTCAGAAAAGAAAAACATGCTTGTTTGTTTGGTGTGCAATCTTTTCGGCAACCAAAAGTGTTATTTTGAACTACTGTGGATCTGAGGGCAAGGAATGCTGAGGAAATTTATGGTGTCGTTGTTTATTTTTTTCAGTGTACCAACCACAATCAGCTAGTCACTTGGCTTGTGGCACACTGGTAAAAAGGTTATCAATTAGTTCATTTGGTGTTAGATTATCAACTAATTGCCTGGCCTAGATTTTGAATTGCCAAGGTATCCTTATGTATGTGAGCATCATAAACACATGACAGTTTGGAACTGCAACAGAAACAGAATTTTATGCCTTAGTTGTAGACATGGATTTCATGTTTTGCCTTATTGGGCATGTTCCACTGGATGGCACTCGTTTGTTCTTTAGGTGCAATATTTCTTTCTGGTATGAAGAATTCTGTAAGGAACTTTCAGGTGCAGCCAAAATGATCTTGGAAGTTAGATTAGTATGTTTGTGCGAAATGATAGCCATATTGGCACAAATTCAAGCGTTCTTATTGAGGGGAAATTCAGCTTTGTAAAGGGAAACTATAAAGCTATGCAGTGATTCCTCATACATTTCATGGTGCTGATAAAGAAAACGTATAAAATGGAGACACTTTCTGTAGTGGATTCTAGGTATTGCAGTCATTGACAATTATTGGATCCTCACTTTGATTTTCAGGCATATGCCTACCTTCTGGCTTAGCACATCCCCAAAAGTCTAAGTTGAACTTGTTAACTGACAGTGAGAAGTCCTTGTAAGTTATGCTGTTTGCCTTCCACAGATGTAACTAAGCAACAGGATTTTTGCCACAGCATCATTTCCATAAACTGTACAGAAAATTTTTGGTTTTTGTGTAAGATTTGTGTAACTTGCTGTAGCTAATGGTGGCTAAGTAAGAAGAAGCTAATTAAATCTTGCTTGTGCGACTGGGTTTATGACCAGGCACATGAAAAAACATGCATCTCAGCACCTTGTCTAGTAACTGCAATTGGCCGTATCAAGTTGCACAAACCTTACGTGAACATCAGTAGGATTCTAGCCAATATGTTCTATATGCTACTGACCTCATCTTTTGCTGAATCAAGTGATATTTTCAATGTCTAGTAGAAACTGTATCAGCATTAATGGCTTATAATCATAATAATATTATTATTTATATTATTATACTATTATTTAATATTGCTTTTTGAACTAAAATATTTTAAATACATTAATACATAGTGGCCATTTTTTCCATGCAGAAGACACGTATGGGATCATGGAAGTAGCAATGCAGCATCATCTTGGTGGCTACTTGTTCTCCCACCTTTAAAAGATAGCTATGAACAATAGGATAAACAAAAAGTTCTGAAAAGGACAGATTTCCCCATGTTTCATAGCAGAGCTGGACTACCTTCCTCATACAGAGTAGTCGAAATGACTAGATGGGTGGGATAGAAATATAATAAATAAATAAATAAAAATAAATACAGATCTGTTATATTGCAGTTTCTCAAAGACTTGGCAATTTGCTATGCTGGCCAGTCTTTATGGGAGTTGTAGGCCAAAAACTGCTGGAAAGCCACATTTTCCAACCCTGTTGTCAGAACATTTTTTAAAAAGCTAGTTGTGTTCAAGTGTGCAAGTAATTCACTGTGATGTATGCTATGTCATTACAGGGGAGTACTTTCTGGTTCCATCTATTGGCCAATTCTGATATACTGTATGTCAGAAACAATAATACTAATAATTACATACTGTCAAGCCAATTTCGACATGATTTGATGGTGCTCCTTATGATGATCCTTTCCAGGGTTTTCTGTGTTAAGAGTATAAAAGGCAAGACCAAAGAATACTTCTTGTGCCACTTGAGAGTGATAAGAGAATGCCACACTCACTGAAAATATATTGTCAAAATGCCTTTATAATTGCCCTAAAATGCCCTTTAAAAATAACTTTTGAAAGTGTTACTTGTCATACCTAAAAAGGAACTTTGTAAGTACTCATTACAGTGCTTTTTATCCAGTTATTTCAAGATAATTGTGTTACTGGTGGCTACTTCTAAGCTCTACCTGTTCTGTTGCAGCTAAGATTGTAATTACATGTGCACAACTACATGTAGCTTAGCCACCACTTCTCTCCACTTCCATCGTTGCTTCTTCTTTATCAAATGATAGATTTAAATTGTTTGGACAGGAATCTGGATTGTCTTCCTTTTCATTCAGGCCGTATGTGTGAAGGTTGGTTAAGTATGAATGTGCTGACTTGATTTGTTAAGTTCCACTGAAGAAGAAGAAATCTCTTGTGCTTCTTAGGAATTCACATGAGCTGTCCATCACATGTACTGTCTCATCTGGAGAGACAAAAGGGCATAGGCAAATAAAGTCATAACACAATTTGCAATCATGTGGATCAATCCTTAGAGTATGGGGGGAAATGAGGGAAAGTTGAGAGGAACAGTGAGGGTTGTCTCTTGGGCAGAGATGGAAACATTAATTCTTTCTGTTTACCTAAAACTTTCAAAATATGTCAACTAGCCAGTTGACGTGCTGGCTGGAATAATCTGATAGCTGCAGTCTGGAAAAAAAATGTCCTTAACTGTATTATGAGGTTCTTGGTCTATGCGGGTATGTTTAAAGTTTATGATTGTAAAAGAGAGGTTTTAATAATTAGTAATGCAGCCCTAAAGCACACTTACTCAGTCCAGTTTAGTTCAGTGGGGTTCACTTTCTCAGAAATCTGTCCACATTTATAGCATAAATACTTCCAATTATGTTGACTCAATGTGTTTTGTTTTCCTTTACAAAATTCAAAATACTCATCAGTTCCCAAAAGAACCTGAAGCATAAGGATAATATGTAAACTTATTTTCATGTTGAGTGAAAAAGGAAATGTTCTACCTAAGGCAGGACAAGCTCTGATTTGCAGAATGTTTTGTTTAGGAATGTTGGGTGTGCACCTTATTATGAGCTGAATGCAAAGCGGAGATGGTTATCCGTACTTGAAGTGGAGATGCCACAGATGGAAGCTAGGACCTTTTGCTTTCAAAGCACCTGCATTTCTCTTATTTCCCTGCTATCCACTTAGGTTCTGGCAGAGACCTGTGCTTTTCTGTTCCAACTTTTCAGAACACAAGTCCTAAGAGACAGATGTGGTGATGTGCTCTTGATGGAAAAGGGTCCAGCAGAGAAGAAAATAGGCAGAACTATTTCAGTGTTAACCAGCTAAAGTGTGTATGTGTGTGAGTGGGAATGAATGGGAATGTTTAATGGCTGACATTACATTGCTGTTCACAATTAGAGTAAATTCACTGAATCAGTTGCTCAATGCTAAGTCAACACAATGTGTCACTGAATTTCCCTGCTTGGGACTAGCAGTAGGATACTGGCCAGTGTGTATGAGAACAATGAAACATACATGAGAGCCTATAAACATGAATAGGATATATGTGTGTTGAGCAGGAATGCCTGAGAGGTTATAATCTCATAGAAAAATGAATGTACCGTGTACGTCTTTGTTAACAAAGAGCCATTATAATTTTGCATATTTTAAAAATATATGTATATTTTTTAAAGCAAGGTGAGATTCAGACTCAAAGTATGACAGAGTTACAGAATAGCATACAGAATTGCATGGAAGACGTAAATCATTGGGACTGTACTAAGGTACTTAGAATTAAGTGCCAAACCACTGGAAACTTTGTTTTTCATAGTCCATTACCAAACTAAAAAATACACCCCCCAAAAAAGCCCTTTCCATAAAGAATGATCTAGAATAGTTTCTCAGTGAAAAATGTATAATGACCCTAACCTTTATTGCTCAAGACTTCATAAATCGTTTTCCTTCTCCTGCCTAGGAAGGCAAACACCATGACATTCAAATTAATCTTTTAAGCAAAAGTCCTTCATGTATTTCCTTTCACCCTTTCTCAGCAGTCGCCATATCTTTTTTAATGTACTGGTTTTTTTCTGCTGTGTAAAGAAGAGATTTGGCCTTCTGCTTTCTCATCATATTCTACGTTTCTATGATGCATGGTTAAACATAGCTGCCTTCTTTCTTACCTGCATGTGAATTCTTGCATATTAATCTATACAATCTATGGAACATTAATTCTGAGTGTGGTATTGGGCCACCTAAAGAGATCCTTCAAATTGTGTAGTGTAAATTATTCTGAACAGGGCATATTTTACAGTTGGTTCTTGCTCTTCCAGTTTATTAATTAGATTAACAGAAAGAAAGGATTCAATGACTAGTTTAAATAAAAACAAATACTGTCATGTGCTAAAGATCTTTACTTAGACAGGTGTTTCTTAGATGGAATCAAGTTTAAAACAGCAGAGATGGTAGTAGAAACCCCCAAATCACTCAAGGCAATCAAATTCTTTGTAGACTACTAAGAGCTATAAAAACATGTGAACAACTAAATGGAAGTTATACTTCAGTTACAAAACGAAGCAAGTTGGAGCAAAACTCCCCATTTCATATGACTTGCATATTTAGGCTGAAATCCTGTTGCATAATTTATGCCTGTGGAAGGGTGATGGTGTCAAAGAGATGGGTGATTTTTGATGATTGAAAACGTCTGACTTCTGTCCTGTAGCTTTTCCTACTGCTGTGTAATCCCTTTCCTCATGTAGAATTCCTAGAAGAAAAGCTGGACGTCTTAGTTACCAGAAATTATCACTGCCAGAGAATGTTACCATTAGGGGAAAAATTTTGATAATTGAATAATGGACTAGCAGACTGCAGTGAGGCTATTTTCACTCTAGTCTGCCAGAGAAATACTTAATACTTTACTGCAGGGATCTCAAACATGCGGCCCGGGGGCCATTTGCGGCCCGCCGGATGATAGTTTGTGGCCCCCGCCTTGCCTGCCCCCCCCTGAAGCGCCCACGCGGCCTCTGCTGTCAAGAGTCAAAAAAAGCCTCACCTCGCTCGCCGGCTCTCTCCCAAGACAGCGCCTCTTGCACCCTCCATCCGTAACTGCAGCCTGCCAGCAAGCCCGCCTGTCTGCCGGCTGGCAGGCTGCAGTTCCAGATGGAGGGTGCAAGAGGCGCTGTCTTGGGGGAGAGCCGGCGAGCGAGGCGCGCTGCTGGCCCTTTTCCCCGAGCGCCCGAGCCAAGCCGCCAACAGCAGCTGCCGCTGCTGCTGCCTCTTCCAGGGAAGCGGCTCTCTGGCTCTCTTTCTCTCTCGGCACCCCCAGCACCAGCCTGGCCAGCAGCCGTCTCAGCGCCCAGCGGTGCTTCCTCCTCCTCCTCCTCCTCTTCGTCCTGCTTCAGCTGCCTCGGCTCTGGAGGCTGCCTGGGCTCGCCTCGCAAAGTTTGCTCCTCTGTCGTGGTGGGGGTAGCTGCTGCTGCTGCTGAGTGCACCTTTTTTTGAGGGGGGGGGCCTTCAGAGGAATGTTGCCGGACCTCCGTGTGTGTGTGTGTTTGTGTGTGTGCATGCGCACGCACCTGTGGGGGCCCCCGCCCCGTTCTGTTTAATTTCGCAGGTACCGATGGGGGCTTTTCTCCTTTGGCAAGGTGATTCTGTGAGGTTTTGTTTTTTTAAAAAAAATTATGTCGTGCCCTCCCCCCCCCCCCCGCTAGGCGGTCGCCGGCACTCCCTCCCTTCTCCGCTTCTTCGTCCTGCTGCTGCTGCTGGTGGTGGTAGTGAAGAAGGAGCCGGAGGGGGTCGTGGCCGGTGACGAGGGCTCGCGTGCCCCTCCTCCTCCTCCTCCTCCTCCTCCTCGCCCCAGCCGGGCTAAGGAAACTCCTGGGCGGCTTCCTCGGGCTCTTGCTCCGCTTGGCGGAAAATCTGATGCGGCCCAGCCTCACCCAGACTCTGCCTCCAGCGGCCCCCAGGTAAATTGAGTTTGAGACCCCTGCTTTACTGTAACCAATAAAGTAGCGGCACTCACCTCTGAACTTATGTCAATATGAAGTTAACTTCCAGGGTATGGGGAAGACGGTAGGAGCAGCAAGTCCTGGCATGTTTTTGTATGGTGTTTTTTTCTGTCTCACCTTGGGAATTGTATTTCACTGTGAGAACTCTTCTGTACTCTGCTATGAACCATTTTGGTGAAATCTCTTTTTGAGTCTGACTTGCTGCACAAGAGTTACTGTGAGGATAAAATGGGGAGAAGATCAACATACACACCTTTGAATACACTGGGAAAAAGTCAGGCTGTAAATGTCTCTAGTATGTCCCGCCCACAGTAGATTCATCTAGATGGGTGGTATAAAAGCCAAATAAATAAATAAATAAATAAATAAATAAATAAATATAGTAACAGTAGATGAACACATATTGCTTGTTCTGCACTACTTGTGTTAGGAAATAATAAGTGACATAAAATAGCAAGAAACGCCTGAATGACTCCCTTCATTTCTCATGTGTTGGTGTTGTAGGAAATGTTGTGAGATGGTGTTTACATTGTGTGTGCTTGTGAAAATTAAAAACAAGAGTGCATGTTTGTTGGTAGTTGACTCCTATATAAAGGGTGCTATGTCTTGAACGTGTTATAATTTTAATGTTCACATGAAGTGTCTCAAAGTTCATAGTTTTTGTGTGTGGTAGACTTAAGAACTACTTATACATTAAACACCTTTCATCCCAGATGTTATCATATGGGTACCTCCTTTAAAGGGATGCATGAGTTATACTTAGTTTTTAACTTTATATTAAGATATTTTTTTTTTGTTCTCAGTGAGAACAACATCCTCAGTGTTATATATAATACACTTCCCACTGGCACTGCAAAATACTTGTTTCCCAAATAGTCTGCTATATAAAATTTGAGAAAGGCAAACATATACTCAGATTCCATTCATATTTCAGTTAGCCACTTACTTTGGTTTAGCTTTGATAAAGCTTCCAGTATTTTAAATCATATGAGTATTTTTTTTAAAAACCTTGAAAGAAACATATTCTTTAATTGTGGCTGACCACATCCCCCCATGTAAAAGTTGGTATCCTGGAATACATTTGTTCTTAAGTTTTTTTTAATGCCTTCTGTGAAATAAATCTTATCTGTAAAACTTTCCTGGTTTAGCTATATTTCTGTTTTTCATGATCATAAATGAACTTCCCAAAAGCTGTATTAAAGGTCTACATACACATCAGCATTCTTTAAAAAGTAAATGCTAATTTCTCCTTTTAAAACTCTCATCCCTGGGTTAGATGTAAAATAGATGGTTTAAATATTGGCTTAGTATGCTAAAGAAGGGACGTGGTGGCGCTGCGGGTTAAACCGCAGAAGCCTCTGTGCTGCAAGGTCAGAAGACCAGCAGTCGTAAGATCGAATCCACGCGACGGAGTGAGCTCCCGTCGCTTGTCCCAGCTCCTGCCAACCTAGCAGTTCGAAAGCATGTAAAAATGCAAGTAGATAAATAGGTACCACCTCGGTGGGAAGGTAACGGCGTTCCGTGTCTAGTCGCGCTGGCCACGTGACCACAGAAACTGTCTTCGGACAAACACTGGCTCTATGGCTTGGAAACGGGGATGAGCACCACGCCCTAGAGTCGGACACGACTGGACTAAATGTCAAGGGGAACCTTTACCTTTACCTATGCTAAAGAAGGAGGGACCGGATACCACTAGCTCATTGTTACATGTGGCCACAACTTTATTTAACAACAATATACATATGATTTATCCCACAGAAGGAAAGGGATCACTGTGTTGTGGGTCAGTCAAAACATTCCTGACAGCATAAGCCCGGACAGGCTGATGACTCAGACTGCCCTGGCGTCTAGTACTCAGGCTGCCATTCACACTGAGTATTGTCAGGTTAAGGCAGCATGAACTTGCACCACAATTAACCAACTCTGCAGGACATCAAACTGACCCATCTCCTCTCCTCTCCTCTCTTTATTTCTATACACCCAGCCAAATTAGAGGCTCTGTCTTCTCTCCCCTTCTCTTTATATTCATCAATTTGTGAATGCATATGCCACTAAGCCTAAAATAAACACCCACATCTATATGCAGACAGGTTTTATATAGGCCTGCTTTCACAGAAATCCCAGGAGACAATTTTATTTTATTTTTTTGCATTTCATGTGACTTCTGCTTGTGATACGCAGCTTGAGATATCACAGCGGCCAGAAATCTGGCCACAGCAAGGTCCTCTCCTGGATCACAAATTACAGCCACCACATATCTCTCTCTTTTTTTCCCCCCTTCTTCTTTCCATCACATAGCAGTTAAAGAAGCTTTCCTCTCTGCTTCATCCAAGCCACTGAGTTTCATAAAAAATACAGGAGGAGAGTGGATGATAAAGCATGAGTGATAGCTCATTAGTTGACTTTTAAAAGGAAAAAGCCAACTAGAGCCAAAATGAAAGCTTGTAGGAATGGGGTATGTGACAAGGGAAATTGTTGTTCTTGTTATTGTTGTTTCAACTTATATACCACTAGAGTACTCTCTGGGCATTTTACAACATTTACAGCATTTACAATTGGGAATGAATTACAAGTTGTGAGCAGAGGCTTGACTGCCATACTGCAGTTTAAACACTGCCACAGGGCTTGGGACTAAATACCTGCTTTAGTCTCAAGTTGCTCTCTTAAACCACTGGCAGAGAAACATTTAAGAAGGAAAGAAGTTTCTTTTTCAACTGTGTTAGGCAATTATAATAAAAAAATTTAAAAATTGGTCTGTCTGAGTGAAGGACGGCTGTTTCATAGACAAAAGTGACCATGTCTTCACTATTTTCCTGAAAATTATTGGTTGAAAATACCTTTGCAGAAATTCTGCTCTTGAACTCTAAGACTAGAAGGGAAGGGAAAGGGGGAAACACTCTATGCAGCCCTAATTGGCTGACTTGATCCCTTCCTAGACAGGAGGGAAGTGGAAAGAGCCCAAAGGAAATTTAGACATATTCAAATATATGTTTTGCATATATTGGAATTGCAGTGTAATCTGCCGTCTGCCTTCCTTCTCGTATCATCTGAAACCTCGTATGTGCGTATACTTTTAATTACTGATTTTTGTCTGAGATATATTTTGGGTTGTGATTGCCCTGCTTTTGCCTCCCATCATGGGTAGGACACTGTCTCCAGTCACATCTGCATAAGAGCGTCCATAAATTTGAGTGAAGTATTCAAGGGCACACTTATTTGCTTTGAGTGCAACTGATGCACCTTTTCTTGCCCAAATTAGAAGTGAGTGGCTTTCATTTGCTTACTTAATCCAGGAATAGGTATGCTGTTTTTTTTATGAATATATTTGAATTTAGCATTTATAAATACTTGTTAAGAAAATAGTGTTTTATTTTGAATATTACTGTTCCTTTGCTTTTCCAGCTCCTAATGTTTTGTTCTTTTAACCTGGTTACCAACGTTCCCTCTAATTTTTGGCCCCGCTGTGTGGGAGCCTCACCATGTGTGTGCACAGGGGTAGGGTTTCATCTGAAATGTGGAAGTAAACAGGCATCAGCACCGGCTGCCGCTGTTCAGTGCCGATGGAGCTCTGTGCACACACAATTTACAGGGCACATTACTTGTCACCAGTAACTGCGAACAAGATTCTCCAGCATGGGTTTGGGTTAAGATGTAGTTTCTATGTATGTCTTCATCTGCATATATCAGTCCATAATTCTAGTTTATAATCTATTTATGAGGGAAAAGCCACCTTCTTAATGAGATATAACTGACTCAGTTGGAATAGCCTGTTTAATTTTTGTATTAAAGTAGTAGTGTGTTAAGTAGATTTCTGTGCTCAGGTTACCTCTTTATACTTCCATATTTGAAGATACACATAGGTCATGGTAGGGGTTTCATGAAAAAGGTTATATGGCTTGATTTACAACATATCGCTATGAGTTGGAACTTGCTTTTGGAACTTTGAATAATCTGAATTTGACAGTGCCAAGTGTTTGTTCGGATATATTTCATCAGCCAAAAATCCCTGCTCTTCCAAGTTATCAGACATTTTATTTCTGGTTTGTTCCTGCTTGTTGCCACTTAGAATGCATATGCATTTCTTATAGGTCTCCAAGTCCCTGATAAGAGCAGACATTATATGCTTTTGTAAGCTATTGGCTTGTTTCCCTCAATGAAGGAGAACCGCATAAACAAATAAACCCCACTTGTTATCAGCTCTTCCAGAGGAAATGTTCTCTGTCACAAAACAACAGTGTTAAATAAATTTATCCAGAGCATGCTTATGCTTTAGCATGATCTGTGCTGTTGTTTCTGGCACTCCTGTTGATGCCCCATCCTCTAAAATTCTTAAAAATGTAGACTAATGCATAACACTGGCATAACTGAGCAAAAAGTAAAAGTAACTTCTGCACTGAGATGAACTAAGACTTTTTTTCATACTCCCTACCTCGTTAATATTTCATTTTTTCTATACAAAGGATACAGTAAGGGTTATAGCATTCCTTACTAACCCTGTTGGAGGTGTGTGTGAGGTGAAAAGGTGTCTTTATCAGTCTTAAACTCACTGTATATATTTGGCTTAGCAAAGCTGAGGCATAAATCTTTTTGAAGTTCAGAGACCAAAATATTTTGCACTTGTTGCTAGGATTCAGAATGTAAACTTGCATTCTTTGGGAAGAGTATATATATCTGCAGTGGGAAAGAACAGCTTCTTGTAAATGACATTTCTTAAATTATAGTGACAAGAAAAAAGCAAATAAATGACTGTCCACTTACTGGGAGATAAACAATGCTGTTATAAAAGTAGTAATTATTTAGATATTAATAGCTACAATATTAATAAATATAAATATTAATAGATGCAAGAAATGAAAATCATCAAGATACTATTGATTCATTAAAGAATCAATCAAGATTCATTAAAGAATCAATCAAGATTCCATCGTCTGATTGTGAAATTTGTTTGGAAGACTAAGAAACCAAGAATAAAACTCAGGTTGTTACAGGATTTGAAAGAAAGGGGGGGTTTAGGCATACCGAATTGGCTATTATATTATAAGGCTTGTGCTATGACGTGGATAAAGGAATGGATAACTCTTGTAAATCAAAGATTACTGAAATTGGAGGGGCATGATTTAAGAATGGGTTGGCATGCATATGTGTGGTATGGAAAATATAAGGAGCAATCACACTTTATGGAACACATTGTGAGGAAGGCTTTATACCTAGTGTGGCAAAAATTTCAAATAGAAACCTACAAGAAAATTCCAATATGGGTAGTGCCTATAGAAGCATTTACTCTGAAAGTATTGAACCAGAAAGGGGCATTGCTAACATATAAAGAATTGCTTAGCAAAGAACAAAACATAAAAAATAAGCAAGAACTAGAGGTACTGGGGGTGGCAACAGATTGGTGGTCAATGAACAAATTGGAATCAAGATATAAAAAAGACAAAATTGTAGGTTTCTTTGAGGGTGAAGTTCAAGTGGATAAACTGGATCTATACTGATGAGAAAATAATTAAAAAAATGTATACATACCTATTGGAATATGAGATGGAGGATGAGAGGGTAAAGGAGACGATGATAAAATGGGCAAGCAATTTTGGTTACAATATTGATATTGATGATTGGACATTGATGTGGAAAGAATCCCATAAAATGATTAAGCCGGTAAATTTAAGAGAAAATATCCTCAAAATGTTCTATAGATGGCACTATACCCCTGTAAGGTTGGCAAAAATGTCAGAGGGTAATAGCAATGTTTGTTGGAAGTGTAAAAAAAAAGCAGGAACCTATTATCATATGTGGTGGACATGTGAAAAAGTCAAGAGATATTGGATGCAGGTGTGGGAAATAATAAAAGAAATCATTCAACAGAAATTAAATTTTAAGCCTGAAATAGCACTGTTAAATATTGTGTCGGAAATCACTGATAAGAAAATCAAATATTGTCTAATGTATATACTTGTAGCTGCTAGGTTACTCTGGGCCCAAAAATGGAAAAGTGAAGAAACACCCACGATGGAGGAGCTCCTAAAGAAACTGTTGGATATTGCAGAATTAGATGCACTTTCAGAAGCACTACGTGAACAACCAAGAGACTATGTGAAACAAAGTTGGAATTTAATATATGTTTGGGCTCAGGAAAAGACAAAAATTTAGGGGAAAATGTTTTATGTTCATTATCTTTTTCAAGGCTCACTGGAAACCTGGGGAATCTGGGACTCAAAGGAGGTTGGAATTTCTTGTCCTCTGAAGGGGGGAGGGGAGGGCTTATTTTGGGTTACTTTTTTATTCCTTTTCGTTTTTTGATATTTTATATTTTGTATTCTGTAGTTCTGCTTAATAAAATAAATATCTATTTTAAAAAAAAAAGAATGGTACAGAAAAAAAAAGAATCAATCAAGATTCCTAATAAAGAATCTAAATACATAGTGACTGATTTGGACATGACACACAAGTATAGTATCATGTTACATACATAAGCCTTATGCTTATGTATATCTTCATTCCACTTCTCTGGCATATGTGTAAGAAAGAGATTAGACATTTGTGCTCCCATGTCCATTTAGCTGTCAGTCAAACTAAACAGCATGTTTTTTATATATATAAAAAAACAGAGGTGCTCCTTCAAACAATGCAAGACAAATGTTTGTAACATATAGCACATGATTCTCCTCACCTACATATTTTGTACTTAGCATACTCTTTTGTGATTGGTTAGTGGGATTTAAACACACTTTATTTGCAAGTCTGATTGCTGAGGCATGTCTCTAAATGTCAGAGAGAAAATGGGTTCATTGCAGAGAATGCTTATTCTCCTTATAGTTAGGGCCTGCAGCATTATATCTAAGCTCAGATAAAATGTGGTTTTTTGTATGATGGCCAGTAGGAAAATGATAGTTGTACATTTAGCATATTGTACCCCCTTTTATGTTTGCCAGTGCCTGGATATATATTTTTTATTTAGTCTTGCAGCATTTGTTTTCGGAAAACTTCTGTATACTAGCAAATGTGTATTGGTCTATCAACCATAAGATATACCCCCCCCCCAAAAAAAAAAAAGAAATCCTAATATAACCAAACACTCCATAGAACATTTGGGTCTCATACAATTCATAAAGTTTAGAAATGTTGCAATGTTTACAAGAGAAGGGCTGTTTCAGTATAAATATCCTTTCACCATCTGACTTGCATGGAACTGCACTAATCTCAGGTGCAATATTTTGTCCCCTTGCATCTGTACAAAATTGCAGTAGAAGAACATATGCTCTTATGGGCATAGTCCTTGATCATAGGGTAAACCTTGAAAGTATCCTTCCACCATCACTGAGGTCATGGCATTGACCTTTGCTAGGAAGAAATCTGTATTTAGGCACTGATTTCCTATACTTAAGTATTGTCTGTTTGTTTAAATAAGAAGCACATGCATTACTGAAGAAGTCATTTTTAAAAAGTTATCTTTCAATTCCTTGGAAATAAAAGGAACATGTTAGTGGTGATTTACACATCTCTGGACTCAGAAGCAACAATTTAGTAGTTGCTGTTTTGTTTTTTGTTTTTCTTTTAGAAAGGTTTTCATTGATTGGAAGCTGTTAAAATAGGTCTATTACTATGAAATAGCAACAAGTAAACCTTGGGATAAATAGGGGTGTCAGTTGTGAGCTGAGAAGCAAAAGGAAGTATTAGTTGTGCCAAAGGGACCAGGCTGGGTCACCATTTTCCAGCCCTCTTTAAAGGCTATCTTACTGATCAAAGTGATATACAGTATATCACAGAAGTGAGTACACCCCCTCACATTTCATAAATATTTTAGTATATCTTTTCATGTGACAACACTGAAGAAATGACACTTGGCTACAATGTAAAGCAGTGAGTATACAGCTTGTATAACAGTGTAAATGTGCTGTTCCCTCAAAATAACGCAACAAACAAACCACTGGCAACAAAACTGAGTACACCCCTAAGTGACAATGTCCAAACTGGGCCCAAGTAGCCGTTTTCCCTCCCTGGTGTCATGAGACCCGTTAGTGTCACAAGTCTCAGGTGTGAAGGGGGAGCAGGTGTTATCGCTCTCATGCTCTAGACTGGTCACTGGAAGTTCCACATGGCACCTCATGGTAATGACCTGTCTGAGGATCTGAAAAAACAAATTGTTGCTCTACATAAAGGTGGCCTAGGCTATAAGAAGATTGACAAAACCCTGAAACTGAGCTGCAGCATGGTGGCCAAGACCATACAGCGGTTTAACAGGACAGGGTCCACTCAGAACAGGCCTCGCCATGGTCAACCAAAGAAGTTGAGTGCCCGTACTCAGCGTCATATCCAGAGGTTGGCTTTGGGAAATAGGTGTATGAGTGCTGCCAGCATTGCTGCAGAGGTTGAAGGGGTGGGAGGGTCAGCCTGTCAGTGCTCAGAGCATACGTGGCACACTGCATCAAATTGGTCTCCAGGGCTGTCGTCCCAGAAGGAAGCCTCTTCTAAAGATGATGCAGAAGAAAGCCTGCATACGGTTTGCTGCAGACAAGCAGACTAAGGACATGGATTTCTGGAACCATGTCCTGTGGTCCGATGAGACCAAGATAAACTTATTTGGTTCAGATGGTGTCAAGAGTGTGTGGCGGCAGCCAGGTGAGGAGTACAAAGACAAGTGTGCTGTGCCTACAGTCAAGCATGGTGATATGAGTGTCATGGTCTGTGGCTGCATGAGTGCTGCCAGCACTGGGGAGCTACAGTTCATTGAGGGAACCATGAATGCCAATATGTACTGTGACATACTGAAGCAGAGCATGATCCCCTTCCTTTGGAGACTGGGCCACAGGGCAGTATTCCAACAAGATAACAACCCCAAGCACACCTCCAAAACGACCACTGCCTTGCTAAAGAAGCTGAGGGTAAAGGTGATGGACTGGCCAAGCATGTCTCCACACCTAAACCCTATTGAGCATCTGTGGGGCATCCTGAAATGGAAGGTGGAGGTGCGCAAGGTCTCTAACATCCACCAGCTCTGTGATGTCATCATGGAGGAGTGGAAGAGGACTCCAGTGACAACCTGTGAAGCTCTGGTGAACTCTATGCCCAAGAGGGTTAAGGCAGTGCTGGAAAATAATGGTGGCCACACAAAATATTATCAGCATTGGGCTGATTGGTGGACATATTTTGGGAAAGATGTGGAAATTATTCCCTATCACAGCCATATAGAAACCTCCATTACTCTGTTGATATATGTGCAGAGCTGTATCACTGGGAACAATTTAAAATAGCTTGTTAGTATAAAACAGGAAATGACCTATCCAAACAAGGCAATTCTTCATTCAAGACTTTTTAAAATCTGTGTTTTGCCTTCCCATTTTTTTAAATATATATTTTGTCCTCCAGACTTCCTTAAATCTATGTACTTTGTTCTCGATTTTGTTCTTGCTCCCTCCCAGTTGCTAAGAGTTTTTGTTTCTTAGTCTATCAACATTCCATGTCATTATGTTTTTACAGAGCTGTTTTGAGCCTTCCTCCCTTTTTTTTCCTGAAATGTTTTGGGGGTCTGATTCCCCCCCCCCCGAATTCTAGTACAGATACCTCCCCTTATGTGTGGATAGTTCCATTCTGGCAGCAGCTTCACAAGTATAGAAAGGCTTTAACTGGAAACCATTTGAATTAAGAACCAGTGTGATGCAGTGATGAGAGTTCTGGACCGCAGCTAAGGAGACCTGTGTTCAAATTTTAACTCAACCATGAAAATCCTTGGCCCAGTCATTCTCCCAGACAGACCTACCTTCTCTACAGAGTTGTTACAAGGATAAGTGGGAAGGAGGATAGGCACATATACTGTGTTCAGCTCACTGGATATAATATTATTGTAACTAATAAATAATACAAATGAACAAAGGGCATGGTGTATTTCCAGTGTTCTGATAAGTTTTGGTATGGGGCATTGTCTTAAGTGTGACTGTAGAAATGGTTTGATGACTGATATCTTGTCCTTGGCTTTTGACTCTTTCATTAAAAGCTACTAATGGGGATTTTTTTAAAAGGGTTTTCCTTCACAAATAATCAAGCCAATTTTTATTTAAATATCTGTTAGGTCTTCAGAGCATAGTTTGTATTGCTCTCGATGAAAGCACAGAAGTCTTACAGGAAAAGATTGGCTCTGCACTAAATCCAACTGTATTTTGATAGCTTGAAATGTATGCAGGAAAATACCATATAAATAGCAGAGCAGGAAATTCCACTTGATCCAACACTAATTGTCATTTTTGGCTTCACTACAAGGCAGCAGCAGGCACAGAGTGTTTATATTTATATACAGTTTGACTTGCTATCCCTATTCATGTAGAGGAGTTATGGGTGTGATTAAATAATTGGAACTATCTAGTATTTAAATATATCACTCTATATTAAAGTGAATGTAAATTGCCTTATCTTGTAAAAGTGATAAATGTTTTTGATCTGTATATGACACAAGAGGTAAAATAGCAACTTCTCGTCTTTTTTCTATAATATTGTATCTCATCTGACAAAAATAGGATACCATGTAGACTGTTACTTATTTCCAGACCCTTTGTTCTAATCCATATCCCTAACTTTGCCTTTTAGCAGTACAGAAGAGTAAGCTAACTAATCAAATGAGCTTTTCATTGTGACACCAAACTCTCCTTCCTCACTGATCATATTACTTTAATCCACTGTCAACATCCATGTGAAATGTAGCTTAAAGCAATTTTATCATGGTAACTAATTTATATCACCCTTAAAGTAATTGGTTTATTTCTTATTCACTCCTGATTCCAAATTCTCTTTGTCACTGATAGTCATATTTATATTTACATTTTAGTTTTTGAGAATCTGCTTACTTCCAAATTTCAAGCAAGTGTTTTTCCCCTTTTCATCTTTGTCAAAATGTGTCCCTATTATTGTTTCCCATCAGCAATACCACACATTCTGAAGATCTGTAATTTTTCCACCATCAGTGTGACCCCATAATGTGGAGGTTTAAAAAGATTAATATATAGACCTATTGTCAGATATAATTATTTGTTAGGTTTCTGGCTGCAGAGGCAGGAGTTGGGAGTTCAATTCCCCACTGTGCCTCCTTGACAGGGGCTGGACATGATGATCCATTTGGTCCCTTCCAGCTCTGCAGTTCTAAGCTTCTTCTTCTTCTTCTTCTTCTTCTTCTACCTTATCAAACTCCAGTGTAATTACACAAGTAACACATATTTTATTGTTATTCCATTCTGTGTCTCTGGTAACTAGACACAGACATAGAACAAAACAAACAAGAAGGTTCAGGTGATATTAAATAAATAAATAGTTTATTTTTATTATTACTAACAACAACCAATATAACTAGAGATGGACACGGACTGCCAGTTCAGCAGTTTGTGCCAGTTCATTTTTTGGACAAACAGGTGTTTGGGACTTCCCAACCCCACCTCCTCTGGTGGGCTTCCACTCAGACACAGCACCTGCAGGACGTGGGGCTGGGAAGCCAGGACACTGCCTCTGTGTGGGTGCCCGCCAAAGGAGGCATTCAGCTGAAAAACAAACCGCTGAGTCGGCAGCTCGTGCCCATCTCTAAATATAACTCTTTAAATAATGACTTAAGGAGGATGTAAAGTATCATTAAACCTGTTACTTTTGCTAAATGAAACTATATAGAGAAGTTCTGTAACTTTTCTGAATTCAGAAAAAGTGTGTCTGTCTGTGCGCATACTGCTGTAAAGAGTTATTCCCTGTAGTGAAACTATCTTTTTTCTGTCAAAGCCCAACTCTAATCATTTGATGACATAACTTCTGTCATTCTGCCTCAGTGAGGATCTTCAACAAACTCGTATTCTAGTTTGTCATTTTATGATCCAGATTTAGAATATGTAATGAATGATGGAGGGACTTAATAAACAAAGTAAATATTTAAAAATTAATTTGTATACCCCAGTTATCACTTCTGGACATTAACATGATAAGTAGATTCCTATTGTCTTTTATAGTTTGCATTTCCAGTGTATTGGACTCAACAAATATAATGGTTTTCAAACTATATATATATATATATATATATTTAAGGTGTTCTTTGTCTCATTACAGCATCATACAGAATCTGTCAGTCCAACAGTGCTACCACCATCAGCTTTACCATTAGAATTGCTAAACAATGCTGTCGCTGGATTTAGTACTGTGGAGGAACTTATCAGATACCTTGAGCCAGATAGATGGCAATTAGATTTGGAAGACCTGTACAGACCAACCTGGCAGCTCCTTGGAAAAGCATACATTTATGGGAGAAAATCTAGAGGTAATCAATTTCTTATTTTCTCTTTCTTTCTCCCTGTCTTTCATGTTTTGCTCAAGTACACAAGAGAGCTCATAGTCAAGTATTCTTCCCCTAATTTGTTCATTACATGACTGTGGGCATTACCTTTCAGCTATTTACTGCTTTCAAATACCTTTTGAAATACTGTGGACTACCTGATACTATATTATTATTTTACGTGACTACTAACATTTATGGGACTTGAGGGGAAGTAAGTCAGAGTGCAGGACACACAACAATGGGCTCAACTTAAAGGAAGCCAGATTTCGGTTGAATATCAGGAAAAACTTCCTAACTGTTAGAGCAGTACAACAGTGGAACCAGTTGCCTCAGGAATTGGTGAATGCTCCAACACTGGATGCATTCAAGAAAAACTTGGATAATCACCTGGCAGATATGCTTTGATTGTATTCCTGTGTTGAGTAGGGGGTTGGACTTGATAGCCTTGTAGGCCCCTTCCAACTTCACTTTTCTATGATTCTATGATTGTGATTGAGAAACAATTGTATCTTACATGGTACCTGATGCAGAGAACTAGGAACACAATTTTGTATCAGAAAAATTGACTAGGATTGTTCTGATTATTCACAATCTATAATGTAAGTGCCTGTTCAAACTCTCAGTCAAACATTCCTATCCTGACTCTCTACAAAAAGTAGTGACCACTTGCTTAAATGGCTTTTTATGAAGGGAATATGCATCCTAGGCTACAAGCTTGTCACTTAGCGGGGTGTAATCCCTATTGAATTGAACAGGAGAAGAGTGTGCTGGGTGCTGTGAATGGATTAAATGCCTCTTAGTCTGCTCTTAAATATAGTTAAAATAAATCTAAATGCTATCGACTAGTAAGGAGAGAAATTGCTTTTTAGGGTGCAAAAAGTGGCAAGGTAGGATCACAGCTGCATTAAACCTCCAGGGCAGATTGTTCCACTACTGCTCTTCTATCTTATCCAACACAATAAGCATGGCATTTAGGCAGGGAGGCAATTACATTGTTGAATCAATATAGTTCAAGTTGCATGTTAAAACCTGTTTTCTTACCTACACAGAGTATTGGAAGAGTTTTGTTTGCTTTCTGTTTTAATTTAGTTAAAGACAAAATCTGCTTTAGATGCTGGGCACTACTACATAATATCAGTATAGGACTACTCAGAAGTAAAGCCCATTCTATTTAGTAGAGCTGACTCCCAGGGAAGTTTGTGAAGGGTTGCAACATTAAAATGTTTCCCATTCATAGTGGAGATGTAGACAGTACTTTCAGTGTACCTACAGAGCTCTTTCCTAATTCAGCTGTTCTGTTCTTTTGCCTGTTAGCTGGCTTGTATGTATGTCTTAAACTAATTGAAGCATATTAACATTTATGTAAAACCAGTTCCATTACAGCAATTATTTCCCACTGCCATCACCCCCAAGGAAAACACTTTTGAAATATTTTTTTAAAAGCATTCTAATTAGACACTACATAAAATTGCTATTGAATAAACACATCAGGGTATTAGTACATCAATCTTAAAAGGACCACCCTCAGACTGCATTAGTAAGTTTGTAATGCAGTAGCCTAAGGTGAAAAATGTGTCCAATTGTAATGACATATTAACTGTTGACATACAGAATTTTTACAGAAATGAAATGCATGATTTTGTAAAAATACAGCATGGAGCTTTTAAAGAAAATTCTCAATGAAGAGAGTAATTTGGGAGACCTGAGAGTTTCAGTTATACTTTTGGTTTCAAATATAATTTTTTAGATTGACTTTTTAATATTTTGTGTTTAAAGAAGTATCAAGAAACCTGATAAAGTTACACTGATCATGTGCATATATGCCTATCTTTGCTGTGTAACACTGGAAATGCTGGAAAGTTGCATGAATACTGCTACCCTTGTAGTGGGTTAATTTATGCTTCTTTCAGAATTTGTAAACAGCCAGAATCATACAATGTACATATATTAAAATCTAGATGCATTAAAATCAAAACATTTCCAAGGAAGCAGGACCAACAAAAAAACATTTTCACATTTTTAAGACTAGCACATTTTATTTGGAATGAGCTCTGTGGAAGTAATCCACTTCTTCAGATGCATAGGGTACAAGTTAAAGATTTATACACTCAGAGATTCTGGTTATAGATTGGGACAGAGTAAAATGAGATGCAGAAAATGAAAATTGTATTACTAACATGGGTCATAAACCTTCAGTGGTCTGGTTATGACCAGTATACCATATGTGACCTGTGTTAATAATACAGTTGTCATTTTCTGTTACTTAATTCTGTCTCACTTTCATAACCAGAACCACAGGACATAGAAACCTGTGCTTTGAATATTGTATTCCTTGCACATGAAGAAATGGGCTTTGGTCCACAGAAACTCATGCCAAATAAAACTTCTTAGTCTTAAAGATTTGCCATAAGAGGTTTTGTTGTTCATAACCATTAGTATAGACATTTAAAATTTAGTGTCCTTTTTCAGTCTGAATGAGATTAGTACTGGCAAATCCAAAAGTTATGCTGTTAGCATTATGCAAGAAGATTTTAGCCTTAGGATTTTGGGGAAAGATTACTGGTCACCGCTTCAGTCCTTTAAATGCTGGTCAGAGGAATTGCTGTTTACATCTGGAAGAAGAGTGTGACCAAGTTGACTAAAATTAACATAAAATCCCTTGAGGTATATTTCATTATCAAATTGGCATATTACTGATATTTTATTGTTAAAGTATGTCTTTTATTTTCTTTTACTTTCTTATTTCTGTTGTATTTGGGATATGATGTGCACAGATTAAGGTAAGAACCATGTTCTCTTTAAAAACTTCCAGCAAATGAGGGTCCATCACCTTCTAAGGTAACCCATTCCTCTGCTGAACAGTTCATACTTTCAGGAAGATCTTCCTAATATTTAGTAAAAATCTCATTTCTTGGAATTTGAATCCATTTCCTCTGGAGCTGCAGAAAACAAGCTTGCTCTGTCTTCCCTATGGATAGCCATTCAAATATTTATGAATGATTATCATATAATTTCTCATTCTTCTCTTTTCCTGGTTAAACATACTCAGCTCCCTCCATCATTCATCAGAGGGCTTGATTTTCACACTTATTACAACTTTGTCACCCTCCTCTGTATACATTCCAGCTTGTCTCTATTCTTCTTAAACTGTGGTGCTGAAAATTGGACATAGTATTGCAGTTCCAGTCCACAGTATTCTACAATAATCAAAGTTCTTATAGAAACAGAAGCTAGACACTTTCTATCCAGTGTTCCTATGATGCAGAACATCCTTTTTCTAATTTGGAACTTTTTAGATATGTTGAAGTATAATGCTTGTCATCTCCAGTCAGCACGGTGATTGACTGGGCTGATTTGGGATGCTAAATATTGCAGTCCAGCTTATCTTCAGGGACCAAGTTGGAAAAGGCCAATGCACCATTTACAGCAGGCAACAAAAACACTAGCATATTCAGAAACTCATCAAATAAACCTTTTTGATATCAGCCCTAACTGAATACATTTGAGAAATTAACGTTTCTGGTTAGTTTATTCTCACTGAAGCTTTTATGGATTTCACTAGAAGACTTTTGGTTTTGGTAATTTTAATTTTAATAAACGTTTTTATTTGAAGCCATGCATTTCCATGTTTGGGTTGGATTGGCTTTTCAGGTAATAGCTCTGAATCATGTTCTTACTTTGCCACTGCAAACAACGCTGTGTTCTTTCTGAGGTTATTCTAAAAAAGGTCTTTGACTACTGTGTCAAACATGATGAATGAAAGGGAGCCCAGTTCAAAGGGTGTTTAAATTTTCACATTATAATAGGTTTGGTAGATGAATCCATTTTGCAGATCCATATAACCTTTTCTTTTGGTTAAGTAAACATTTTAATGGAATATATATACATTTTCTCATCTTGTGTTTTGTCCTCCAGTGTGTTAAAGCACATTTTAGGTAACACAGATATGGGAAAGAATGGAGGGATGAAGGGATTTTTCCACTTCAAAGACTAGATTACACAAGCAGTATGTGAAACACTAGGCAACCTATTCATCTAAAGTATAGCATTGTGAAAGGGCAGATATCGTAGTGTCTTACAAGGTGATGGCATCTAATTTTCTGAACCCAAATAATTTTCTATAGACTCAAAATTCGGCCCAATTCTGGAGCTATTGTGATTTAGGGAGTGAGCGCTGCCAAACCCTAATTTAAGACTCATGAGTTGGAATGGTATAGGGCATTTTTTAAAAAGTCTAATTTGAGCTGAAAACTCATAGACATTGCTGTTGGGAAGTTTTCCATCAAGCAGCCAAACGGAAAGTCACCATATTGGATTGAACCATGAACAGGCTTACTTCCGTAGGCCCACATCTTAAGGAACTTCTAGTCTCAATAGGACAGCTCTATTCTTAAACTGATGAACAGTTCAAAAAATCCTACAAATTCAGGTACTTCCTTTATGCTGGCCAAGTAAACCATTAAGTTCAGATGCTCTTGTCAAATTCATAAATGTTTCAGACCCTGCATGTTTTGCTTGATGAGGATACTACTCTTGAGGATTTTCTTAAAAATAGCTGGACTCTCCTGATATATTATATTTTTTATATAAGTATTATATTTTAAGTATGCTTTTATACATTATTTTAGTGTTTTTAGATTTAAAGCAATTGCTGTTTTTTTTAAACTAACTAAATAATTTATTGTGTTTTTAAATCTTACTTGTATTTTGATCACTGTAAGCCACCTTGAGTCCCTTTATGGGAAAAAAGTGCATTGAAATAATGTAATAATTAATCAGTTGATATATTTAAATTAAATTAAACTAAAATTGTCATAGTCTCAGAATACATTGTGATATTTCAAACTTATTTACTGTACAAATCTCAGCAAGCACTGGCCTTCTGTAACCCACCAACTTCATAGCAAAGCATCATTGTCTGATCTAGTTTGCATATCACATGAACTAGAATTCTGAGAAAATCCTGGCTTGTCATTCATGAGCAACATACTAGTGTGGAAGTGGCTAAACAAAGCACAGACCTTCCATTTGTATTTCTTTACAACAAGGATCAGCAACATTCAGGCTGCAGGCTGTTCCAAATGGTTTTGTAGCTTCCATAGCCCTTTCATCATTTTCAGTTGTATAGTGCCTCTGCCCCACCAGCAGCAGCAGCTTTGGATGCTTTGGAAGTGAATTGTGCACCCAGAACCCTCCCGGGAAGTGCATTTTTACTCTTGAAACAAGGCATGCAGCTCTCTTGTGCACCTTGCTGGAAAAAAAATGGTTTTATAACAACTGGAAATGGTTCCTGCTGGGCTGCTGGAGGGGGAAGGACTGTGCACAACACAATGGGGAAGGGTGAAATTAGTGTCTGGATCCACTTCTGTAATTTATCTTGACGTTAAAACAAAGCAAGAGCCAGCACTATGGCTTGTCTGTTTCCCAGCAAGCCAGAGAAAAGAACAATGATTTTGGCTATTGAGTGAAGCCTGGATCTACGTATCTTAAAAAGTGACTGCTGCCTACTTAGCTCCTTGCCGTGGGAGTAATTAGCCAGCATGTATCCATTCACCAACACATTTTTAACAAGCCTGAATTCTTTAGAAAACCTACCTTTAACCTGGACCGGATATTTTATTGGTCAGAGTTCTTAAATCAGAAAATGATGTTACCAGATTAATAGTATTTATATTGAACATTCACATTTTCAGTAATCCACTAATGGCCTGGTGTGGAGACTTGATGCCACTGGTTGCATAGCCTTCACTGTTAACAGAAATGTACACTGAGACAACTGAATGCATAAGTGACAATAAACATTTTTTTAAAAAAACAATTTATCCAGGTGTAGATTTGAACCTTCTAAAGGAGGAGGTGCGACTGTATAGCTGTACTCCGCGCAACTTCTCAGTGTCACTGAGGGAAGAGCTGAAGCGAACAGACACAATCTTTTGGCCGCTTTGTCTGCTAGTGAAACGTTGTGGTGGAAACTGTGCCTGCTGTCAGCATTCGTGTGCAGAGTGCCAATGTGTTCCCACTAAGGTCACCAAGAAATACCATGAGGTATAGTGATTCTTCAAAACTTTGTTTGAAAAATATGGCCATAGAAGAGTATCTATAAGAAATTTCCAGGGGGTGAGTTAATGCAAGAACAACGCTCTTTTGTGCCATCTTTTTATTTGCACCAATTTATTTGATCTAAGATGTTGTAGGTTCTACACAACTTCATCAGATGCATGAAGTGATGCCATGTATATTAATACTAAATAAAAATTCACATTACTGCAAGAATCTTTATGTATTAAATTAGAGGCTATCATAGCACCTTTGTTGGGACTAAACAGTGTTCACATGGCTATATTTGAGATTTCAGGTTACATATCTCTTGGAGATTAGAGGTGCTGTTTGAATATGATTATTATGTTAGGCCAATGCAGAGATTTGGAATATTAATTTTTTTGGACTTCAGTTCCCAGAATTCCCTAGCCAGTATGGTCTTGCCAGCTGGACGTTTCTGAGAATTGTATTCCAGAAAATAACTGTTCCAAGCTCTGAGCCAGTGTGACTTCAGATTTTGGGAGTCTACAGGCAAAATTATTTTCATTTTTGACCCATTGCTATTATCTTTCTAGAGAGATGACTAGTGGTTAAGGAGGTAGCAACAGCTGTTTGCTTGTTCCTCCCTTCCCGGACAAATCACGGGAAAGCCAACAGGCAACAAAAGCTAAAACAGCAGCATGAGTCACTGGACTCTCAGTATTTCTGAAGTCAAGATACCTTCATCTTTGTAAGCATAACATAACAATAGATTACTGGCATCCCCATTTCTGTAGCTGAGGACTAGCTGACAAATAAATCTCTATTTGACTAGAGCCTGAATTTGTGTAGATTTTAGACAGACCTGCATGTCTGGATCACTTGCCTTTGGTTAAGTAGTAAGAATAGAATTTTCAAAATGAACAAGTTTTTATGGCATTTTAAAAGTGTATTTAACTGTTCCCCTTGCAGGTTCTTCAACTGAAACCCAGGAATGGTGTAAGAGGATTGCATAAATCTCTGACGGATGTACCATTAGATCATCATGAGGAATGTGACTGTGTGTGCAAAGGACATACAGAAGGATAATAGGAACTAGATGTGCTTCTTTCTTGTACAGCACATTCAGACAGCAGCTGATTCTGTTTTGGGGCTTGTGCATTAATTTCCCTCTGTAATCTCAGTTTGTTTTGAGAATCTTCAGTCTTCAGGATTGACAGTTTTTGGAGAACAAAGAGAGATGAGCTCCAGCTGTGCAGTGTAACAGCATGGTTACCTGAAGGCCCGTTCTAAGGATGAGCAGAAAGCATCGATGAGGGATTTTTGTCTCCAAGTATATATACATGCATAATATCATCTCTCAGTCATCTTGATTTTTTTTTAAAAAAATTAAATTTAGAAGTAGAGGAAAAGGCAGTACTGAAACAAAGCCTGGACTTTTTTGGAGGTCTTGTTTCTCCTGGTCTGTTACTTCTAGCTCAGAACATCTGGAATCTCTTTTAAGTCAACTCAACAGCTCCTGCATATTCTAAATCAAAGTGTTAATTGTCTTACAGACTGTCTTATACTGAATTAAACTTAATTTTTCACTCATACAAATAGAAAATAATGGACACTTTCCGGTGAAGTGCCTGTTGTTATAACAACTCTTGAATCGGTCAGTGTAGGTAAGCAAGGAGGGAAAGTTTTATATCAGGAAGTGGTTTTAGTCTTCTTGCTATGGCATACAAGTACTTTTGTTTGTTTATATTTTTATTGTGTACATTTTTATATTCTCTTTGGCAACATAACTGTTTGCTTCTCTAATCTTGTTAAATATATCTGTCTTTTTTTTTTTACCAAAGGTATTTAATGTTCTTTTTAAAATATTATTATGGCCTAGATAAACTACTTTTTAGTTTTCTAAGATGTTGAAGTCAGAGATATAGAAAGGGGGAAGAAAGGACTACTGTTTCTACACGGCATGGAACTAAATAGTGCATATGCACGTTAAAAAAGGTAAATAAGGGAGATGAAAATATTCATGTGAATTTCCGGTTGTAGGTAACTGGGTCTATTATGTTGGTACAAAACTGAACATAATAGTTGTAACAGTCCTCCTCTTCAAAAAAAAAAGTGCCTTGATCCAGACAAGGAGGTCTGTACACAGAAGCAGGTTTCAGCATGATAAATAGATAAATATAATTTGTCATATCAGGAACCATTAGCATAAATCTGATAGACATAAGAATACACAAGAAGGCAGAAGTCTACACACACTGCATCGTTTTCAATGGGTTTTGTATTCTGGTACATTTCTGGTACATTTACCTTATGTATAGTATCATGTTTACATGTGACTAGTGAAGGAGCAGGATGCAGTTATTTCAATCATGAATCCAAACTAGAGATCCCTGCTCTGTCTTGCCACCTTATTCTATGCAGTTTTATTGAGAGTAAAGTCCAGTTGAGTATAAGATAGTTTGCCTTCTGGTAAATACGATTGGGATGCAGTCCTGCTTCATTGTTAAATTAACAAGTGAGAAGATCCTGACAAGAGCACCACCACTGATATTTCAGTGTATTCTTTCCTGCAAAATACACTTGTTCCTGTAAAAGACACATCTATTTATTGCTATAGGTGTAAGGTTTTTTTTAGAAAAATATTATTATTATTGATGGTTATTTCTTCATAAAAACAGTGGGCTTCCAATATTTTAATAATGTATAATACATTTTCATGAAATGTGGTTTTGTTTATGTACAGTCTATATGTAAACCAGTACATTTGTATCATCTTTTGCCAGCAGGGAAAAAGCAGTAAAATATTTTGCTTGTAAAATGCTTTAACATTCTGTAGTGTGTTTTTTGTGTTTCTGTTTACTGTTTGGACTTAAATATTTAAGAACTCCACAAAGTGGTTGCATTAATTAGGAGTGAAAGGAAATGCCATTGATCAGAGTGGTTCATGGTGTTAGGGAGGGTTGAGGGAAGTCTCATTTCAAAGTTTTAAGATGAAGAGTGACACCTGCTTGGACCACAGCTCAGCAGTACCACTGATATCCATGTATGGCAATTAATTACCTTCACTTAAAAATGCAGAAAAACAAATTTCTGTGGCATATCTATATTAGCAATCCATTCTGTCATACACCATTTTTAAAGGTGAAAGATAAATACCAACTAAGCATTACAGGAATAAAATATGACATTTTTCTTAGGTGGTTATTCATTCTAATACATATGTTCAGTACCTGTTAAGAGCTAATGGGGATGAAATGCATTATGTTTCTCTTTGAACATTCAAGATCGGAGCAGAGAATATGCTGATATTTTGGCAGTCCTTACTTTGTTGCCATACCACCACCATTACTGAATTCTGCCACTGCCAAAACTACTTTATTCATGGTCACCATATGCTTGATGATAAGAATTCTGAATTTTGTTTCTTTTAATATATACTGATGGATGCACTGTGTTGTAGTGGCATAAGTTATCCATGTGGAATATAGTAACATTATACATTTTTGCTCCCATCCCTGAAAAATTCCTGTGGACACCCATGTGCTTCACCATCAGTTCAGCAAAACTCTTGGACTGGCCGTTAGGCTACTTTCGGGATGTTTTTTTAAAACGGAGAATTAAGTTTCAGAATCATTTGGGTGCTTCTAAAAAATGGCACTCGGTAGTAGTATGTTCTAGTCATTTCTTCATGTGGATTAAGCAAATAATCCCTGAAGAAGAGCTGGAAAACTTTAAATGCACTGAAACAGGTAATCATTTTCACCACATTTTTGAAGCCTCCTCTTCCATCTTTATGCTGTTACTTCCCTTCCTGTGCACATTCTACTTTGCTTGGAAAACCAACAAAAAAACCCCACAATTTTATCTAAACGTATACTATATTAAAGAGACTCTGTAACACTTGCAGCATCAAAACTCCATAGTGTAGGTTTTCCGTAGAAGCACAGAAAATTGAAATCTAGCAACTAAGTGTTAAGGATATGATATCAGCACTTACAATAAAAGGTAGTATAATGGTGCAAATAAGAGCACTGATTGATTCAGTGTTTTATTAGCATTATCCCTGATAGCAGCATTAGGCAATATATAAATCTAAAAATAATGAATGGACATTCGTAAAAGAATGTTCTACTTTTATCACTAAACAAATAGCAGCTTTGGAACTTAATCAGTATTTCTGCAAATTTTTTGTATTGTCTTGAGTATTTTCCAGTGAAAATGAATTTGCAACATTTCCAAATATTTCTACATTTACAAAGTTACGAGTTATTACTGGAAGTTATGTTTTTTTGTGAGTCTGAGCATTGAGTTGCTTTGTGATATGATAGCTACTGAAAGGCTTTGCTTCAGTTTTGCTCCCAGTATCCTTCTAATGTTTTATATATTCTTTGTTAATCATTACTGTAGAGTTAAAGATAAGAATGTGAGATTACAGCAGCACAACCGGATAGCCAAGAAGTTATGCCTAGAAAAAATAATCCTATGTGAAATCACCTCTTTATTTTTTCAACCTGGCTCAGGTTTCTAGAAGGAGAGACATGAAGTGTTGTCAGATAACGTCCTGAGTAATTCTACTTCCAACGAAAAATAGGACAACTCAGAAGAAAGGAAGTACAGGGAGCAGTTCTAGAGCAATGAAAACCACTTTTTAAAAGGAGTCGGTGACAGTTACAGGTCAAAGGCCTACAAAAGAGGTTATACTTTTGTGCTGTGTACCATATTGTCATCTGAGCCCCTGCACTTGGTTCACTTGATCAACTTTTGTGCCAAGTGAACTTCTTCCTCCATTGCCTTTTGCTTCTATCAGGGATAATGCTGAGGCCATACTCCCATAACTATTGAAATCACTAAAAAAATTTACAGTTGCATTGCAAAAGGAGTCAAATTATCCCTTGTAAGTTACAGTTGCAATGTTGTGTCATTTTGCCTTTGTTGCTGGAAAAAGGAAATAATTACAAAGTCCTGAAGTAGTCACTGTAAAGTAGGTCAGCCCTGTATGGAAACCCATCTGTTCTTCATCACGGTCTCTGTGAATCACACATGTGGGTGTTTCTGCACCTGTGTAAAACCTCATTGGAATATTCTGGATCTCAAAAGAAAAAGACCTTTAGGGTAGTCTCTCCTCCACTGCACATGTCCCTATACCTGACACTTATCCTCAGTTCCTTTTAGCCACTTCTCAGATAACTTCTCAGAATGTGTCTCTAGTGCACTTTATACCTTAAAACCTACCTTTGTTTGTCATCACCATTGCCCTCTCTTGGTTGTTTAGAAATCTTCCTGTGAATTCCTCCTTTTAAAAAAAGTGTTAGCATTTGTTCGTCATTTGTCTTCATCCTCTAGGACTTTCTCTCCCTTCTATGGCCCCAGCAGACCCTTTCAAGAAGTGTTGAGGGTGTTGACACTGAAGGACAGAGAACATTCCACTTCTCTATTCTCTATCCTTTACCTCTTCTGTATCTCAGAACTGTTCAAACCAACATAAACAACACTGTCATCACCCTGGTCTCAATCACGGTTTCAGTCACTGAAGAAGACCCAACAGTACTAATCACACATTGATCCCATGTCCAGTCCTCAGTTTCAGCGTCAAAGAAACCTAAGAAAACCAGATAGACGTCATGCTCTTGGGATGGATATTTGGATTGGAGTCTGAAAACTCTAAAGAGCCTGAACATCATGGCTTGTCAACAAGGATGGAAACTCAGGGACATGCTACTCAGAATCACCTTCTCATCTAAGAGGACACCCCATCACTGGCAAAACACATCAGAAAAGACCAAGCACCCTTCCAAACAGGGAAGCTTGGTTTTGAAGGATATACCTACCCAAATGCCTTCCAGAACTGGGAAACGTCCAAAAATTACAAAACCATCTGTAAGACATGAACATATCGTTGTTACTGAGGATTCTGCTTCTACCAACAGACTCAGATCCCGATTTACAAAAGGACTCCTCTTTCATTCTAGTCACCACTCCTGAATACAAAATGGGAGATGTCCACCCTTCTTCTCCATCGGATGATTTCTGCTCCTACTCAGATATAATGCTCAGGATGGCCAACTCCATAGAGTTAGAGGTCCATAGGCCACCTCCACCCAGGTCAGATCCACTTTACAACCAGATTAATAAGGACGTTAGTACTCCAGACCATATTGATGTGTTGCCATCCTTGCTTGACTTAGTCAAACATTCCTGATATAAACCACCATTATCATCGCAACCCACTTTTCAATGAGTGGAGAACTTGTACAAGATTCATAAAAGGATGCCTCATACCTCCTTAAACAATCCCAACTGAATTCCATAATCATGTAGGCATCCCAAACAAGAACAAGAGGGCACTATAACACCACCTCCAATAATAAGGATGGCTGTAAAATGGATGCATTGAGAAGGAGGATGTCCTCTACTGCAGCCCTTGTCATACACAAAGCCAACTATCAGAGTGCTATGGGAGCTTACTAGAGGTTACTCTGGGGGAAAAAATCCAGCCATTCATCAACAGTATGCCAGGTGAAAAGAGAGTTATTTCCCTAACCTTTCAACAAGAGGCCATGTCTCTCACCACTCAACAAATGACATCTGCACAACATGAAATAAACTCTGCTTACTTCCATATTACCATCCATTCGGGCCATTGCTGCTTCCTATATTTCATGGTGGGCAATTGTATCTACCGGTTCAAGGTGCTCCCGTTTGATCTTTCCACAGCACCCAGGATTTTCGCAAAGCTCCGGGGCATTATGGTGTTCTCTTGTATAGACAACTTGCTGATAGTGGCTAGTTCCAAGGTCAAGATAGAGACAGATGACCTATTCACACTCCATCTGGTGGTGAATCTCAGTCTTTGCACATATCTAGAAAAATCCAGTTTAAAGCTACATCAGAAGGTTCATTACATTGGTGCATTGCTGGACTCCACAAATATGAGAGGATACGTACCAGAAGATAGATTGAATGAGTTAATACCTTGACAAATGAATTCAAATCAGGTGCAACAGTCTCAGTTCTCACAACATAAAGACTTCTTGGCCTCATGATATCTACAATGGCAGGACTACTGCACATACACATGTAAAAATGAGATCTCTTCAGGCCTGGTACCTGGCCTCTTTCAATACATTGGTGGACAGCAATTTTAAACTGCTGACTGTATCCCCCGAACTAGTGCAGAAACTCCTATGGTGCACCAATGAATCCAGTTTAACTATGAGAAGGCCATTCATATGTCTCAGGCCCAAGATTCAAGTGACAACAGACACAAGCTTGACAGGATGGAGAACACATTGCAAGCATCAACAAATACATGCCAGGTTGTCTGAGGAAGAGAAAAACTTTCACATAAACGCACTGGAAGTACTAGCAGTACTGAAGCTTTGAAGGCGTTCAAGGAAATTACACTGAGCAAAGTAGTACAAGTTGCCACCAACAACACCACAACCATGTACTATATGAACAAACCAGGTGGGACTCACTCCATGTCTCTGTTGTTCCTAGCCATCAAATTTTGGGAATGGCACATCCTATGTCATATATTCCCGATGCTCATGCATGTGGCATGGGAAGACAACCAGTTGGCAGACAGCCTGAGTTGGAAGGCATCTCAGGATCACGAGTGGGAACTGGGCATAAACATCTTCAATGACATTTGCATATGGGATCAACTAGGCATAGATTTATTTGCCACTCACAACAAGAGTAAATGTCAGACATATTTCCCCAGAGCAGGTTGAGGGAAAGATTCTCTAGGAGATGTCTTCATGACCCATTGGTCCAGGGATATTCTCTACCTCTTCCTGCCTGTTTCCTTACTGCACAGGCTAATAATAAAGCTTTGCCAAGAGGAATCCAATGTAATCTTGATAACTCTATGGTGACCACTCCAACGCCAATGCTAAAACTAATGTCCACAGATATTTATCACCTGCCCCCAGTTCCTCACTCACTCGAAACAAGGGGACAATTCACCATCCAGACGTAGTCAGGCTGAGACTGACAGCATGGAGAATTCTCAAATATTAAGAAGGATCGTGCACAAATTCAGGAAACCATCTACTAGATGTAGCTACAGATACAAATGGTGGAAGTTCTCTTCCTCCAATCAATCAGAAAATCTGAGCTGCAACATTTGTTAGACACAGTGTTGCATTTTATCCTGTATCTAAAAGAGAATGGCTTATCTCATTCTTTCATCAAGATCTGTTTGTCTGCCATAGTGACAATACAATTTCCTGGCTCCAAAGCATGACAATACTTCAGAAATCCAGTTCTCAAGAGGTTCCTACAGCGTCTGAAGCTCTTTTAGATATCCAGAGCTAATAGCTCCTTTCTCAGCGCTTTTGCTACGGGCATCCATGCTCAAAGGCACATTGTTTCCAGTTTAAAGGGATAGAGGATGTTGCTACCATTATTCACCAACATGCAATGGAAACTCCCTATTCCCCAAAGAAGTCCACTCTTATTGTCCAAAAACAGACTGAGAAATCTCCTCAGATTAACCAATTGCAAATGGTGATTTGGGAAGGATCTTGTGCAACATTAAATCTTTTGTAGAGTAGATACTGCATGCTTAGATAAAGATAATGCAATTATGAATTAATATAATCATTTCACTATATTCAAAGTAATTTCTCAAAAATATTGGAATTCATCATTTAAGCTAACAGTTCTTGTATTTGGAACTCCTTGGAATAATTGGTTTGACAACCACAGTCTGCATCTTTAACCTAAACATACACAAATAGCACTAAATCCCGTGTTTTCTAATGGAATTTACTTCTAGGTAGGTTTGTATAAGATAACAGATGAAGGAAGTACTTCAGTCTTTCAGTGCTTCATAAATAGTGATTGCAAGCAAAATGTGAACAGGAAGAACCTACCTGTAATCTAATCATTTGAGATAAAACCATTCTGGCAACAATGGATCCCTTCTCAACTTTAAATCAAGATTACTAAAGCAAATTCATACAATCAGCAAGCACACACTTTAAAGATTTTGACATGGCTTTGATATGTCATCCTCCAGCAACGTTCTGCATTAGACAATCACTAAATGTTACAAAAACAGAAAATGTTTTATTTCTACATGCTTCGGTTACACAATTAATTTACTCATTTGAAAACTTAAATCTAAATTCAGAAAGAATGAAATGCACCCCTTACATGAACAACATGGCATGTGTGAATATTTTTTCTTGCATCACAAAATGCTGTAATTTCATTTCTACAATCTTTATACACCTTACAAATGCTGTAAGCAAAGCTGAATAAGACCCTACTAGGGTTTCACTTTTTCCATTGTGTCGTCACCTTGCTAGTTGCTTACATAAAACGTACTGCATGGAATGTTAGGTTGAATGACTTTCCTAAAAATGTTTTTTACATGTCAGTTCTTGCTTCCCTCATGTATCTTTAAAGCATAAATTACTCTTCTCTATTAATGCTTCCTGTAGGTCAACAAGTTTAACTACCAGACGCCTTGTCAGTGTATACAAGGCAGATGCTTTCTGGTAACAGGAGCAAAAAAACAGTGGATACAATCCAATGAAGAGGGGGTTGTGGAGGTTGTTCATTGGTATGGTTTGGACTGGGATTTTTGCACAACCCACAATTGAAAAGGACAGGCATTTCACAAAAGGACATCTATTAATTCTGACAGAGACTTGGAAGGACATCCTTCTTTCTACTTTGATCCCTGGAAATATGACAATTGAGTAGTATCAACAATGTTTAACGTTGTCAATTCTTTGTTCTGTGACAAAAAAAATTAAGAGATTTAATGCATTCTTAATGCATATGGGGGGGTAGGGTTTTGTTTGTTTTCTTTTAATATGTTTTATATGTTTTTAATATTTTAGCTGTATGTTTCATAATATTTGTAAGCCGCCCAGGGTAGTGGCATGCTCACTAAATAGGCGGGGTATAAATCTAAATAAAATAAATAAATAATTGTTAGATTAGATGGTGCAAGAATTTTGATTCAGGCCGTCTTTGAAATTTTCCACATCTGTCTCAGGAGAGGTCAGTCTATTATCATTACTCCAACATTTGAGTCTTTACTGCAGGTTCTACCTAACAGTGAGATTTATGACCAGACTACACCCTTATCAAAGCAAAAGTGGGCATAGCGGAGTCCTCTGGATATCTCTGGACTATCTAGGGCTGTTGCTGTCTAAGGCTGAGGGGAGTTACAATCCATCAGCATCTGGAGTGCTGTTCTGAACAAATTCAATGGGTGTGTACATAATGTCAAAGCAGTGCATTCCCCACGATGGTCTGCTTTTCTCTCCATCTGTGAAGGTGTTGTCACCATTGCATTGAGCAAACTGTCAACTCCCAAACCAGACACTCAGACCATAACCCTGAAGCCAGCTAATGTTGGTTCTGGGACAGGAATGGGACTAGAAGACCAGACTCAGGAGGGGAAGAAGGTCCAACAAATGGAGAGCCACCTGGAGGAGGGCAGAGGGCAAAAATGTCCCTATAGCTCGAGATTATAAAGGAGAACTGGAGGAGGCTGGAGGGGAGGTCATTGTAGAGGCAGCCAGGATGGGAGTGGCAACTCTTTGGACTTGGAGGAGGAACGTGATGCCCAAGGGGAGATGGAGGAGGCTTATCATGCCAAGTAGATCCCAGAGACCAAGGAACACTGGCAGTACATCTACCAGGATGACCCCTGGACTACAGTCCTTGTGGAGCTCCAGGTACTCTGGGGGCAAGATAGTATTCCCAAAGGACACAGCCAGTCTGGATGCTCCTGCTATCACTGATGAGACCATCCTTGCTGAGCCGCATAAGGCCAAGAAGGCCCCATTCCAACCCAACACTGATGCTGGGAGTGAAAAAGACAGAAGTGACATTTCCAGCAACAGCAGGAGCTACTGCCACAACCTTCTCTACTGCACCCACTGACACTGTTGGACCCAGAATCTTGCCCTCATTGCAAGCTTATAAGCTGTCATTTCCTCAGAGCTCCAACTTACAGCCCACCACAGTGGCCCCCACTGAAAGATATTAGAGACTTCCCATCCCCAGTGAAGCTAACGCAGGGTTTGAAACAAGCAGAGACTGGGAAGGGGCAAGTGCAGTTAATGTCACCCCTGCTGCAGACAAGCGGAGTGCTGTTAACTCCTGAGCTGGTTGTTTGCATTTCCCTGGTTACAATAACCCCCCTTGAGCATAAGCCGGAATGCGTCAAGTTTATAGATATGAGTATGTAAGAGAGGCCACCCCTTCACCCCAGAAGGCTGGTAAGACTCACACCATCTTAGTAAATCCAGAGTTCTCTGAAATATTCCTAAACTCAGTGCTGTGTTTCAATTTTTATGTATGCTATATGGTCCTCCGTCGACCCACTTAGCACTTGGGTAGCAAAACTCTAGGTGATGCTCCCCTAGCAGAGCTAGAGTCTGGCAGATTGATCCCCTGCAGCCACAAGCTGTTTGCAGGTGATGCTAAGACTATGTCAAGGAAAGATACCCAGGCTTCCCGAAGCTTAGTTGTCTTTCTAATTTCTCCAGCTACGTATGTACAGCAGAGTGCTTGGAGGAATAAAAGTACTGGGCTAAATTCAGTTGCTAGTTCCAGCTAGTGTACACCCACCAAATCAATAAAACCTATGTATGTGTTAACTTAAGTGTTCCTGATTTACTCTAGCTGGATTTAGCCCACTAATTTTCAGGAACTACTCATATGAAGTGATAGTTCATAGTACTTATCCAAGCACAAGGCAAAAGTTGCAGTCTACATCTCACTTTGCAATTTTACATATCAATTATAAATCAACAGCTGCTTCTACCCTAGAATGTTGCTCCTGGGCAAGATTTAACTATTCAAGATAGTGGAATGAATGGAATGTTGTTTCTCCTTTTAACCAAAGCTAAATTACTAGCAACAAAAGTAGCTTTTTAGAATTGCATTCTAGCGTGCATTTTTTGTAATAAATTCAAACTGTGTTTGACCCAGGAAGATGGGACCTATCCATCCATTTGATGCCAGGCTTTTGGGACATTGAATAAATACAGGGAACGCTATATGGAATATATGCTGTTACATGGAAGAAACATTTCTTTCAGATTAATAACCCAAGCAGTTACTATAGTACAATAATCCAAATACTACGAGTGTGCAAAGAGAAAGTTTAGGTAGACTTGGGCCATGATGTTATTGCTGAAGAAAGCACCTATAATGTAAATTTGAGGTTTACAGTAGGGCAGTTGAGAGCTGGTGCAATCTAGTTGGAAAAACAGGACTCAGGAGGAGATCTGGGTTCAATCCCCACTTGACCATGGAAATTCACTGGGTGGGTGGCAATGGAAAATTACTCCTTACATATCTCATATACTTTGAAAACCCTATTATGATTGCTAGAAGTCAGATGTGACTTGACAGCACATGATAAAGCAATAACTTCATTAGAAGCAGCCAAGAAGTTGCAAAATAGTGAGTTCTCCCAAACTCTCATTCTGATTGACTTTTAAGCAAAGCAAGGTGAGGAAGGGAGAAAATATACTTGGCTGGTATGAAAGGCATAAGCCCTGTTTTTGTGATAGCCTTGATAGGCAGTGTGGTGTACTTCATATACAAAGAGGTAGTGGACATGCAAGGCAATCCAGTACATGTCTAATGAGAAGTAGGTTCCACTGAGGTTCCTGAGAATGTCATGTATGTAAATCTGTCTAGGATTGCAGGCTTATGTGGGCTGAGTACTCCTGGGTGCTATGCAGGGACAGAAAGCATACACAATTGCCTGCCACCTCACTTTTGAAAACATAAAATCCAGCAGTGACCCAGCTTTTGCTCCTTGTTAGGTAAGGGAAATCCTGCTGTAAATTTTGGGTAGTCTCTATTGGGCCATAGTTGGGCACATCATGGAAACAGAAAGTTACAGTATTGCTTAAATGCTCAGCTCTCCAAATAGTGTGTTGAGTCACTGCTCAGTCCATACAAGAGTGAGAAGCAAAAGTTATATGGTGAAGGTTGGGTACATTTAGGCAATTACCTCCCCAAATATTTGATTACAAGGCAAGATTAAAGGTTCTTGTATTGTTCCATCTTCAAAGGAAACTCTGTTCTTGATATTGCAGTAATTCAATTCTACTAAGATCAAATCTGCCTGATCTAAAACTAATTACTGTTCATGCTTACTGGAAAGCAAATCCCACTGAATTCTGTGAGTACAATTCAGAATACACTCTGATATAAGTATGCACAAGAGGGAGCTGCAACTAAACAGGATTATAATATATGCTTATTTATAATATATGCTTATTGGTTTTACTTATTTATTTATTTATCTAATAAATAAAATAAATAAATTTATTATTTTTAAATTTGTAAACTGCCCAGAGTAGACCTTTGGTCTAGATGGGCGAGATAGAAATCTAATAAATAAATAAAAATAAATAAATAAACGTTGCAGCGTTACACATTCCTGTTCAGGGTTTCATCCAGACAAGCCTTGCCAGTGGATATTCTGTTCCATTCCTACCTCTCCACCAACTTTCCATTATTTTTCTGCTTAGCAGTTCACCTACAGTCTACAACCCCTGAACATTCTTATTGGTTGAGACGTTCTGGTAAACTTCAGGGTTATGAGGGGATTGATGGCTTTAAAAGAGAAGCGGGGTGGCAGCTGGCATGCCAACTACTGAAAGGACTGTTGCTGTAAAACTGTTATCAAAAAGTAAGCCAGGGATAATTGTGGATGACACTGAGCTCCTTCTAGTCTTCAAAATTAGAGACAAAACATTTTCTAAAGAAGATCTTGAAGATCAGCAACAGAAAAACAAAAACTCCCCACAATGGCATGATAGCATAGACATGTGACATTTTAGGACTACGGCTTCTAAAATCCTGCAACCAACATTGCTTTCTCCTCCACCAAACCCATATAATCAAGCTGTATCTTGGTTTTGTGCGGGCAGTATTTTGCCAATGCATAAAAGCACTAGTGCACATAATTAAAACATAGAACAAAAATCATCTTGGTGAAGTCTTGTGTAGAATTTCACCAGCATTGTTTGTTAAGAGTAGCTCATCAATGTGTGAACTTCGAGAAAAAGAAAAGAATGAAACAGGAGACCCATTCATCGATATTCAAAGAATGCAAGACACCGAGATACCAGACAAACTAATTCCATATGAAACATACATTAGTATCAGTATTCTGCCACATCATAATGGGTGAAAAGAGAATCTGCTTGGAGCAAGTAGCAGCACACACATACAAAGAAAACAAAGAATAAATCAAGCTGTGGATTATAAAATGCTGCAATTTTAAGATAAGGTACTCACCTGCTATAGAACCGCTATAGTATTAAAGACAGCAAAGCTGGTGGTCAGACTAATTTTGGCCATTACAATGATTGGCATGGTCAACCTGAATGTTAATGCAGCAACGATAGTTGTGGATCAGTTCTTTACTGTATCTGTGTCACGGAATCTTATTTAGTGCAGCTCCTTATTTTATAGTCCTAGTAATGCCCAAACTCTAAGATACTGAGAGAGGAGTATGTAAAGATATAATTGCTTACACTGGTATGTGTTCTTAGGTCCTAGGCTACACTCTAAAAAGGAATCAATTTGACATAGAAATAAGATTATCTGATGTTCGTCTTTGTCCTTTACAAGTGTCCTGCTCTTATTTTACTTTGGTGACCAACTAAGCATATGCAAAGATGCTGTTCCAGAGAAGCCTGAAGGAAAAAACATCATTAAGAGCCAGCCTATGTGGCCATGGGCAAGCTGCACAGTTCCAGGGCACCCCCAGAAGAAGGGAATGGTAAACCACTTCTGAGTAGCCTGTACCTAGAAAACCCTGAAAGGGGTCGCCGTAAGTCAGAATTGACTTGATGGCACATTATTATTAATAACGTAATTTAAACCAGCAATTTAATTGTCTTTATTTCAGATTTCCTATATGAGACACAGATACAATTGAGGAAGGAAGGAAGGAAGGAAGGAAGGAAGGAAGGAAGGAAGGAAGGAAGGAAGGAAGGAAGGAAGGAAGGAAGGAAGGAAGGAGGAAGGCTGCTTCTTAGGTAAAAGTGAGACAGAAGAGACATGTTTCAGACAAATTTCAGCTTAGAAACACATTCTTTGCTCAGTCTATAGCCAAAGATGGTAGAGACACTGCCTATACAAACAGTATCGTATCAAAGAAACTATGCTAGTATAATATGCCCATGCAGAACAGAAAGCTATAACTAGAAAGCTGATAATAAATGGGTTCCTGAAGTTCACTTTTTTAAAAAATGTGAAGTCTAGACTTCAAAACTATGTGTGCAGTCAAGCAGGTTATTAAAGGCCACAATGCCTCAGAACGAAAGCTGGCACTCACACAGAAAACATTCTAAAAATACCACTATCCTTAGTGGTGTTGGGTTTTTTTTAATTATGCTTCTGCTGAAGAAATACAGGCACTTACAATAATTAACACACCATTGTTTCACATAATTCAAAATCAAACTTGTCTCCTTTGTTAACCACACCATTTTTTAAAAGGAACCTGAGTAATGTTGCTTTATTAGAGGTGCTTCACACACAACAATTTCCTAAATGGTCTTAAGAGCATTTGTATATTCCAGCTAGGGAAAATTCTGAATGAGAACTGAATTCTTCAAAACCTTTTGGTTTATGAATGTGGAATATTGTGCTTCTGTTTCCACAATTCAAAATGCCAGGAAATGGCCTGATATTGCTGCACAATATTGAGCCCGCATTGCCAGTAGGAAAAAGGATGCCAAACTTTACACAGCAAAGGGCAACCTGAATGTTCAGTAGTCAAGATGGAGAACTTGTTGAAAAACAGCCCTGATACAATTGCTTTGTATTCAGGTGAGAAGTGATTAACTGATGAAAAAAGCAGTCATATTCTGAGTTTTTCTCCTGCTTGATGCCTCCTTGTGAATGGTAGAAAGCACAAGAGGGCATCCATCTTTACTACTGACATGGGTGTTGTCAGCAGTCAGGCTGCTCTTTGCTGTGCAAAATTTGGCATCCTTTTTTTCCTGCTAGCAACATGGGCACAATATTGTGCAGTAATATTGGGCCATTTCCTGGTGTTTTGATTAATATAAAATCTTGCAAAGCCATTTTTACAACATCTTTAGGTCTAGAAATGAAACTAGGCTAGGCCATGGGCAAGAACTAATGGACTATTGCCCTGTAGCTCTTAACCTGTGGCTGCAACAGCAGCCTGCTAAATTGATATACTCGCAACCCTGCAACAACAGCAAAAGAAGAGAACTGCTAGAGAGTTGGAAGACAGAGAAAATTAGTTTATGGAATGCTGTTGCCTAAAGAAGGAAGCCAATCCCGGTTGTTACAGCAGGAAAATGACACAAAGGCCAGCTGCTGAAGGCGGAGTTGTTTCAAGAAAACTCCACTGGATCTTACCAGTTGGCCAGTACTAGCTACTAGCCAATTTCCAATCTTTTCTATTATAATGTCTTAGAGACGTTGATGCTGATTATTTGGGTCAAATCTAATCTAGGTTCAGAGTGAGCCAAAAAACAGGGTTGTATTGGTAGATTAACTTCACCAGAACTTTGGTAAGAAGTATGGGTCCCTCTTGGTTCTGCTCCTTGATACCATCCATCGTAAAATCCATCTGGGCCATTTAGCTGATAAGGAACTTGGTGGCCTCTTTTCTGTGGTTGTTCTTGTCAAATTTGACTGAACATTTGAAGACAGTGGTGTCGGGAGACTGCTGTTTGGCTTCCTGGCTTAATATGTAGGTTCCTAAGAGTTCAGTGTTGTCCCCTATGTTTTTATAATTTGCGCAAAGCTGCCTGTTTTATGTAAAAACAAAAACATAGTCACAGGTATGCAGCTCTAATGCTCTTTTTCAACTGATGTCAAGAAGGCTGTGGAAGTCCTTCATTGTCAGATGAAATGAAGGAATGGATGCTGGTAAACAATCTGGGGTTCATCTCAAACCAGGCAATTGATCAGCAGACAAGTCAGTCTGATACTGTGGTTTAATCTGTTCTGGATGGGACTGTACTCTTAATGACTTAGTTCTTTGCAGTGATCTTGGGGATGTTCTTTGAGCCAGTACTTCTCCAAATGGATCAGAAGTCTGGAGTGATCAGAAACTAGTGTGTCCACCATAACTCTTTTTAGGAAAGGTCAATCTGACCACAGTAGAGTTCCACATGGCAATGCCTTTGCACAGTACTGAAAAACTAAAGCTAGTGCAAAAGGCAGTTGCCAGACCGTTATCTAGTACACACTTTAGAGGCCATATATCACTGGCCTGGAAGCAACTGCACTGGTTTCCAATTGGTTTCCAAACCCAATTCATGATGGTGTTTTCAATCTGTAAAGCCCTATTTGAGGATATTGAAAAATGACTTCCTTCACTATGAGCCTGCCTATAATTTATAGACATCAATCAGCAGCCCTGTTGCGTGATTCAGAAAAAAAAATGGCAGTCACCAAAAACAAACAAAGGGTCACTGATGACCAGCACCAACAATACCTTTTGCAGACTGTCTTCCATGTTCACATCACATTGTGGGGTGAAATGAAATTTGTCCTTCTTGTTTCAAGAAAAAAGATCTTCCTTGAGAATTTCAGCTCAGCACTGGTGTTTTTACATGTATGCCAAAATAATTCACCATAATCAAATTATTGTTATTTTAGATTAATAACTTAAATTAAATAATTAAATCCAATTGCATTATTTTAATCACATTAAATAATTAAAGTAATAATTTAAAACAGTACCATTGTTTTCACAAGCAAAAGTGTGAAATATGTATGGACTCCATTGCATGCATTTTAAAGGAAGAATAATTGGGTCAGGGAGTTTATGTACATTTCTGGAGTCATCTGTTCCTAATGGTAATGTTACTCTGAGTCAGGAATTCACCATGAGTCTCAACCACAGCAATTTCTGTGAACTGCAAAGCTCTTGTAGGTACAGCTGAAATGATAGACTTGCCACTTAGTTACTATGGGCTCAGATCTGCACATTTTAATGGGCTGTGTCATTGCCCCAGTGATGCTTTCCACAGGCTGTTGAACGTGGCAGCTCTAATTATTGTTCCCACACTATCTAGCTATATGCAATCTCCCTTTCTCTCCTCTCCAAATTAATTAGACTTTTCTAGTTGAACACCCAGACTCAAAAGGTGGGGGCATGGGTTGCATGTCTAATCACTTTGAAACCCCAGTTGCAACTTGAACACGGTTGCTCCCATCTTTCCTATAAGTTCCTTCCACCTTGTCCTGCTTCTTAAAAAAAAAGATTTATCAGGCAGAAAGGGCAATTAATGGAGGGCTTCTTTCAACAAAGCTTGGAATGTTTTGCACCTCATTTTCAAACAGAGATTTGCTTTCTGTCCATCCTCCAAAATTTAAAGGCTGTTTATTTTTCCCCCATGAGGAAGATAGTGGGGGTGCCAGGGAGCATCAGAGATGAAGGTGTAAGCCTCATTTTAAAGGAGAACCATCTCAAAGGGGGCTGCAGGCATTTTTAAACAGAGATAGCCTGCCTGAGCACTTGAGTTTGCATGCTGAGGTCCACCTTTTGAAGTCTCACACCCAACCCAAAATTTGGTACCAAAGATTAGAATTCCTCCCTCCCACTGAGCTGCTGGATGGTTCAGTTGTTTAGATATCTGGCTGTGGAACCAGAGGTTGGGAGTTTGATTCCCCACTGTGCCTTCTTGATGGGGGTTGGACTTGATGATCCATAGGGCCCCTTCTAGCTCTGCAGTTTTAAGATTATAATTATTTCATATGCCTTTTTGAAAATGTACATGTGCTATATTAGTTTTTCCTCACTGAATAAAGCATGTTTGTGCACATTTTTAAAATATGCATTTTTCGTTGGGTGCGTTTTCACAAATGCATGGGTGTTTCCCTGAGTTCCCTCAGGAACACATTTGAAATGTTTGTCAGATAAGCATGAATTCCTGAGGAATGATGTGTTCCATTCTGTAGGCAGACTCAGGGAGTGCAAAAATAGATGGTTTCACAACAAAATGTAGACCCCCAAAATTTCTCACCTGCCCATTTCAAATTTATAAAACAGAACAGTAACAAACGAGCTGCAAAACTATTTCCACACACTGAGAGCAAACTTTTGTAGTGCCACTGAAAAAGTTTCTAAGCCTGTCCTTTTTCTAGATTATCTTCAGACTTCACAGACTTGAAAGCAAATTGTATGGGAAATGCAGGGCAGCCTTCTGACTTCAGCCGACAAATAAATGGGAAATTCAATACCTCAATAGTATTAACTGTTGTATTTACAGCTGCTGCTGCCGCCGCTGCCCCCATGAAGAAATCTTTCCCAAGGGCAGAGATCAAAGGTATTGCCACTATGTGACATGGTATGGGACTACACTATAACAATTTTACAGATTGTTCTGAATGGAAATGTGTGTGATATAAGCTGCAGGTGTTCCTGAAAGGGGGCCGCAAGATCAAAACAGTTAAGAGATGCTGGATTAGATTTCAAATTAGCCACTTCACATAAGAAGCTGTCTCATTTTGCACCTTCTTGTGTATGGTAAGTCAATGGATATTTAGAATCCATTGACTTTTTTAGGGCTGTAAATTCCCCCACAGACGGTGCCTATAAAAATGAATGCTTGATGGCACAGATATCAAGGGTTTTGTATAATCAGTTAAAATTAGCCATCTTTTTGGCTTTCTCCTTGCTCCAGGTTGTCTCCTACTCAAAGTTTTTAAATGATCTAAGATTTAAAACAAAACGATAATTGTGAGATATTTAAGACCAGATTTGGCTCATGCAAATTGGGGCAATTCTGCTGCTAGTTGTAAAGAATTGTGGTGTATGTCCCCATTCATTGTCTCTTTCACAGAACTGGATTGTGCTGTTCTGAGTGGCCAAATTTTGGAACTTTGCTTTGAATTTTTTAAAATTAAACGTGGATAAGGAACTACATTTTGACCCTGCAAATGTAGTCTTTGGTCCCCCCACTTGCTGGGATGCAGCTCTCCAAGACTTTTTCCAGCTTGGAATTTAGCCCTTGAACTGAAAAGGTTTCCGTATCTTTGCCATGAGTGAATAATCAAAGCAGAGTGGGGTCCTGTGTGAGTTGTCATGCTGGCCCAAACCAAGGATTCTGATAAGATCTTTCATAAGCACCATTCTCATCACTTGCTCCAAGTCTCATGAGATGTGGGCCCAGACCTACTGAGATTTCAGACAATTTCATCCTGAAGTCTTGCTGTGTGGCTGTCTTTCCTGTTTGTCCTCAGTTGTCAACAGGGAATGTGGCACCACAGCAGAGAAGATATTTGTTCTGGCTCATCCACATTCATAGTACTATTGAGATTTTATTTTATTTTATTTTATTTTATTTATTTATTTATTTATTTATTTATTTGACATATGACTGCTCAAAAATGAGAGAGAGGTCATGGCTCCCCCCCCCCCCCCGTCCCCAAGCAAGCAACATCATATGCTAGAAATGGAATGATTTAAGTGCAAGTAGCTCAAATTTCGATGTGCAGAAATGAAAATATCCCCAAATTACTTAAGGAATGAGAACGTAAAATAAACTCCAGTCTGGTCGCATCAGTTCAGAAGGGGTTAAAAACTGTGCCACACAAATGAGACAAGAACCAGGCACCATTCTGAATGATAAATGTTTGGAATTCCTTGACTACTTAAATGCAAAGGCATGCAAGAAGTCCAAGGGAAATAAATGGTTGCTGAAAAGAAAGGCATGACTATAGTAAACCAAAGCCCAGGGAACTTGGCTAAATATTTTTCATCCTCATTTTAGAAATGTCAAGAGCTGAAGCCCTGGAACTATGCTGGTTTTGTTCACCATAAAGCTCTCAAACTGAGTCAGTAAAACCAAGCTTTGCATAGCAGAGGACAAGGAAGGTTCACTTCAAGAATTAAACATAGATACAGCTGACTGCGTAGAAAGGAAACAAGAGCAAGTTACCCCTCTTCACCTCTGCAATCGTTTTTCTAACCAGGAGTTGGGACCCAGAAGCCCCAGTCAGGCATTAAACGTTTTAACCATGGAGGGGTTACAGGAATGGTACACGGTTGTGATCAACTCATACATTACAGTCCTCCTGATGTGCTGAGAACTGCAATGCATGGAGGGAAGATGGCTAGTGGTGTGCTCCATCTCCACCAGCAGCCTCCCTGGGGAAGGTTTGAACAGGTGCTGTATCACCACTCCTGTTCATGCCCAATGCCCAGATGTTGCATGTGGAGACACTGTCCTGTGTGAGATGAAGTTTTCCCTGCACCCAATCTTATACAGTATATGGAACAGAATATCTGAATACAGTTTCTGCCATCTCATGATACAAAAAGGAAAATGGCTTTAAAAGGTCCTTGGGTCACCATTTCTCAATACCTGGAAGGATTATGTCACAGTTATATTCAGCTATTGGTTGGTGGATAGCTCGGTGAGTTAGGTATCTGGCTTCATGGCCAGAGGTTAGGAGTTCAGTTTTCCATTGTGCCTCCCAGAACAGCGAGCCTGTGTGGTCTTGGGCAAGCTGCACAGTCCCAGGACACCCCGAGAAGAAGGGAATGGTAAAGCATTTTTGAGTACTCTCTAGCTAGGAAACCCAGAAAAGGGTTGCCATAAGTCAGAATTGACTTGATGGCACATGATTATTGTTCAGCTAAATACCTAAGAAATGGCTTTTGAAACCAACTTGTGTGATGGTACACAACTTTTTGGTTTGTCTCTAAGTTAACAAACATCCCACACCCCAAAAATAAATAAATAAAATTAAGTAAAAATCAAAGCCCATGGATGGAGAAGTATCACAAAGTGCATCCTCATGCCCTGAATTACCCAGTCCTCACACAAGACTCAGGAAGCTATCCAGCTGCCAGTGTTTGAGATTCAACGGACAGTCCAGTCAGGCTTGTGAATGCAAGAGGAGAGGGCATCCTGATGTCTCCTGTGTGAGGCAATAAAATATCCTGGGTCCTATTTCCCGTTGCCCTCGTGCTCCTTCCTCTACATCCAATGTACACTTCCTTCTGGGTTTGCTTTTAAAAGAATTGTAATAAGAAGCACCACTGAGTCTCTGTTGTCTCCTTTTAAATAACCTGCCAAGACATGCATCTGTCTGGACATCACTCTTTTGGGAGCAGGATCAGTTGCTGCAGGTGGTGTCATTTCCCCCAATCTTCATCCATCCCAATCAAGATTGTTGCTTTCTGCAACTCTCATCTGAAAGTGCAACAATTGCTTTTGGGTGCCTTACCAACCACACCCCTAAAACACTCCTGAGGTTTGGGTTTCTGCTGTGTACATCATTCACCAATGCAGCTGTTAGGCTATTTCCTCTGAAAACCACACATAAATGTTTAGTAGCTTTGGAGCCTCCTTGAAATGTCTCACTGTCGTCCTGATGAGTCAAAACAGTGGCTAGCTGTGTAGGGCCATAAGTAATTGAAAATACAGACCATGCTCCTACGCCAGACATCGAGACACAACAGTGCAGAGAAAGCTGAAGAAGAAACAAATAAACTGCACAATCCTCTTTGTTTGTGAAGGCTTCCTGAACAGTAGTCTTTGCCATCTCCATGTAAGTTTTTATTTCAATAACAGAAGTTCAATAACTGAGACCAATATTCCATTCTTCCTCTGATATTCTCCAGGTTCATGTATTAGTTCATACCAGCATTTCTGATAAAATGACAGACATGGAAATGGAGTATCAGAGACGTCTGACTCTGAATGTATACAATACATGAAAGTTGAGAAACACTGCCTGACTTTATGTTGATCCTCCCTATGGTGAAAAACCATGGCCACAACAACACATCTCTTGCACTACTTTCTGCCTCTCTAGCAGAGTATAAGCACTGTTATCTTAACACGTGCTGGTCATGTGTTAATGGTGGATATGCACTCTTTTGCCCCTGCTCACTGGAGTCCCCTGTTTCCTTTTCAGACAGACGCACAGACACACAGATGGGGGAGGGGAGCTCTATTAATATGACATGGCTGTAATCGAAAAATATTTGGAGGATGAATAAACATGGCACATCACTATAGCCAAGCAATCATGGGACAAACCAGCAATAAGGAACAAGTAAAGATAGGGTCATGCAGCAAACCCAAATTCTGGATTTCGGAGTAAGCAAAGACGCAGGAGCACAAAAGAACTCAGGAAGAGTTGTTGTGCAAGCAAAGTTCAGGTGAAAGAGGAAGCCCTTTATATTTTGTTTCCTGTCCAGGAGGACCCAACAGCCTTCTGGATAGGGAGCTGCTCCAGAAACTTCTTCATGGGGAACTTGACATCTGTTCAGTGTTTCACAACATGGAGGCAGGGCCAGATAAAGGCACACGTAAGTCTTAAATTGTGGCATATTTAAGAGACTGTGCAACTTTAGAAAGGCAGGAAGGCAGGCAGGCAGGCAGGCAGGCAGACAGACAGACAGGCAGGCTACTATGGAAAACTCACATCTGCAACTTGCAGCTATTTCCACGCCCCTGATAATTTGGGTCCCTACAGACTGAAGTTGTCTACAGATCCATTTGTGGAAGAGATGCACATAGTTCCAGCAGCTTCTGACACTGCAATCTCTTTAAATCAGAAGGTTTTTTATGAGGGCATCTTATTGGGCTGCCATGAAAAAGGTTCAAAAGTTTATCATCTACAGGATTCTGGGAGCTTACCTGAATGCTACCTTGAAGAACTGTGGAAAGGTATGAGGGGATGATAGAAGCTAACTGAGTTTCTGCTGTTTGTGTGAATCTTACATTTCTGCAACACTTTTCACACAATGATGAAGAAATAACTTCCTTTTGGAAGGAGGAGTAACTCCTCATTTACTTCTCTTAAGAGTATTATATGATCCTTTTTGCTACTTACTCATATCCACTAAGTTAAATGGGCCTTACACCTAGATGAATGTGCTTAGGACAATGGTACATTTGTATTTCTTAGGAATCAGAACCTGGAAAAGTTACTTTCCATGTAGTGAAATTTGGAAACAGATCATCACAGCTCTCTCTGAGCACTGTTCATCTGTCACCTCTCAAACAAGCCATAGAGTAATTATCCAGATGCATGGAGCTCTTTTAGTAAATCAGATATTTTAGGGTTACTACATCTTATGATTTCATCTCTCTTTTATACTGAGTTCTGTTGGATACTTCCAGTTTCTCTCAGGCTTTATGTCCTCCATAGAGATGGGCACTTACTGCAGTCTGGCAATTTGGTGTGGTTCAGCTGATCAGGCCCACAGGTGTTGTGTAGGTGCCCTGGATTCTGTGCCCTGCCTCCTCCTGCAGGTGCCCACTCAAAGGAGCAGGTGGGCAGGAAAGCCCATGGTGCTGCTTTTGACAGGGCTCCCATAGGAGGAGGTGGGGCATGGAATCTGGGGCTCCCGTGCAACACCCGTGGGCCTGATCAGCTGAACCGTGCTGAACTGCTGAACTGTGGTTAGTTCCCATCATTACACTTCCCCCAGAATTTTTACTGGTGAATCAGATGACAATTTGGGACTTCCTGTAGGGTTTATTATTATTATTATTGCCAGTCCAACATTCTAACCATTCCACTCACTATAGAAAGCATTGATCTGATTTAATTTGTATGTGAGGCAAAGCAGGCTGTCTGGATATGCAGAACAGCAATATGGCAACCCTACCATCCCCACCTCCAAATTTGGAGATTGTGCTGTGTTCAGTATTTTGCAAAGCTATACTAAATGAACTGTCTTTATTGCTGCATCGGGGAAAAGGGGGATAGTGTGCAAATCTGATTAACAAAATGATGCATGAAGTCTGTTCTAGCACAGCCAGCTCGAAGTGAATATACGTATGCTTTCACTTCCCAACGTGTACTAGAGGCAGCCAGAAAATCAGCTGGAAATCTCTTTTTCTTTTTATGCTAGCATTTCATTTTGTGTAAAATTCTTTCCAGCCAATAAAGCAAATGAAAAAACACTTTTGGCTTTCTTTCATAGGAAAATCTGGGAGTCATGGAAAGGGATACAGTGCAGAAAAGCAGCACCAATGAAAACCTGCTTTTGTGAGGGGTGTAGCCACAGTCTGAAACACCTTGCAGACTTTTGACTACCAGACTACACATCACACATGGCTGTGACTTTCTATGGGAACTTGTCCCAGCTGTGCATTTCTGGGAAGAGGCAAGGCTGATAACAACAGGCAGCTGAAGACCACAATGCAGTGGGCCAGCTGCTACTCCTTTCTAGCCCTCTCTCCTCCAACTTTCATCTATTAACACCTGCTGTATATTCCCCCTGCCTTTGGCTTTACTCTCCCAAACAAAAGTATCTCAGTGGGTTTTAATGGGGCTCCCTGGAGTTAGTGTAGCTACCTGCATAGATACAAACTGCAGCGGCAGGAATTATTTTTTTCCTCTCATCCTCCAGCAGACGTGGCATTCAGCATGGTGTGTGGAAGAGTCACTGTGTGGTGTCTGTTGTGCCCTGACAGAAAGCCGCATTTGGAACAGTCTAGCTCTGACTAGCCAGAGCAGCTGGGAGAGCAAGCAAATGCAGGAAAGCGCTACATGTAAAATATAGATTTCGTTTAAGCAGTATGTATGAATTTCTTCCATATTAGTCACTGGTTGCCTATAAAAGTCTTTCTTGGTGACATTGGGAGATGTGTGCACTCTTTTCATTTTTTTAAAAAAAGCAACCAGATGGTTGTCATTCAGTCCACTTTTCGTTTGCTACAAATTGAATGCCATAAGTAATAAAGGAGCATGAGAGTGAATCATTTTTGTAATCTCTTTTGTATTAATTTGTGGAGATATTAGGTACCTTCTTTAACAGCAGCACAGTTCATTTTAGCAACCATATTCTGGCAACCCCTCTTTGGTTTTCTGACATGTTTTGTCTTTCTGGGGTATTACAGAGAAATAAATAGTGAATTGATGGATAAACCACATTTTACACTTACGTCCAAAAAAGGAGGCATTTTCAGTAAAAGATGACTTGTAAAATAATAATAATAAAGGGGGGAAAAAGGAAAAGGAAAAATGCTTAATGGCAACCAGAGTTTGGAAAAGTTATTTTTTTCTTCCTTTGAACTACAGTTCTCAGGATTTGGGGAGATATAGTCTAAAAACATTTCCATCTCTAATTACCAGAAATGCATTAGCCCCAGAGCAGCATTAATGAAATGTGTTATCTCAATACACAGAGAGGTGCAGTAGCCTAACCCTGCCCACTCTAAGGAGAATGATAATCTGAAGGTGAAGGGTTGGCCCTACCAGGGCAGGATCTGGTGTGGGGAACAGGAGGAAGCAAATTGGCAATTTCCTCTCCCAGCAAGTATCTGGTTGCTCTGGTGGGTTGCTGTTAGTACTTTGCATTGCTTTCCAAAACAGGAAATTGCATCAATGTTTGATTGCCACTTCCTCCCCACCCCCTTCAGAGAAGAACACTCCAGTCCTCCAGCTCTGCTATAACTAGAGACAGTTGTACATGCTCCTTCAATTCATTGTGAGGATCCATTACCTGTGTTGTAGTATGTGTTGTTTTGCTGGTCATATCATCTCCCACAGTTCCAAGGGCCTCAAGTCCATGAGAATACTATAGGACTACACCACCACCACCACCACCCACGTTGTCATCTGACTTTCTGGAATAAAGTGAGGGAAGGAGGACCCAAGAAACAGGAAACATCTAAGGAACCCAATTTAAATAAATAGAAAAACCAAGTCCTAAAGAGTAGAAAAAACATATTTCTGCCATAGCTGCTACCTCCTGATCTTCTTTTGGGAAGATAATTGCCATTATTTCATCCTCTTTGTTTTTGGCCAGGGGCTTTCTGGCTCTTTTCCTCCTCTAGCTAGGAAATTGGCTGTGGTGTGACTGGAAGAAAGCTTGGGCTTCTGCTGTGAAGTAAAGATCAGAGACATAACAAGGCCAAGTCTGGTGAGACATTTGCCTCAGGTGTGCAAAGCTAAGGGCTGCAAGAAAAAAAACGTATATGATATGCATCTACTATTCAAAGCATGCCATTAGGAAAAGGGCACATTTTTATAGTCCTGTTCAGTCATTCCTAATCCAGGTAAACTACCACACTTAAATGGCATCAGCTAACCTCTTGCCTCTCCATCATTATTTCCCACACATGAAAAGCAAAAAGTCTACAGGGGAGATGTTTCTGCTTGCGGAAAGACTCCACCTCTGATCAAGAGCTCTGAAAACAAATATTTATTTTATTTATTCATTTAAAATATTTTTACCCCACCTTTCTCCTTGAAAAAGTCCTTAGACAACAATGGAAAACAATATTTAAAGTTGCAAACAATGAGTATAGGATGGTGGTTAACATCATTAAAAGACTATATTTAAAAACTACGAACAGTAAATATGGAAGCATCTTACATCATTGACATCAAATGTGAATTTGAGGCTCAGATAGATTTGGCTATATAATGCTTTAGGTGAGGATTTTATAAAGTCATGACCCTGACATGATCCCTGGTTTCACAAGTGGATTTACTTTTTTGAAGCTTGCCCAAAGAAGGATCCAGCACCTCCTTGCTCTGGCAGTTCTTCAGTTTGCCTGCCACAGCTCCACATCACCAACTAGACTGGAGGAAGAGCTGAAGGTTCTAAGCCAGCTTTGCAGATGTTGGAACTGCCCAACACCATTCTGGATGCTGTTAGAGTCTCCAAAATCCAGCAGCAACATACTGGTGGAGCGTTCCATTCCACCAGCATTTTATATCAACTGGCCTTTGTAACTAAGATCTAAAGCAGAGCTTGAAAATGTTACTTTTGGATTACAATTTCCAGAATCTCTAGCCCATGGCCATGGTGATTTTTTTTAAACAAAAAGAAAGCTCACATTAAACCATGGCATAAAGTTGTACAAAACTAATTGCACAGCTTATTTGATGCTGGATCCCTGAGTGTAAGTTAAGTCCATTGTACCCTTAAAGCATTTATGGACAAAAGCTTCCCACTTTTATGGATTTATGCATAGTAATATGCTTAGAGCTTGCAATGTCATTTTAAAGAGGAACTCATTGTATTTCCCATTATACTGAGGCAGCTGGGTGATGGTTGTTGATACACCAGCTGCAACAGTAATCTGTTGCATTGCAAAACTAATTTGTTGAATTGCAAAATTAATGTGTTGCATTGTGCATTGCTGATGTGTTGTATGTCCTTGCCAATATGCCAGAAAAATTAAGGGAAATATTCTATGGCTCCTTCCAGTGGCCAATTCTGATGCTGCTCCTTGGAAATTCTTATGAAAAGACAAAAGACAGAACAAAACAGTGGCTAAAATCTTGTTGCTTAGTGCAGTAAATTAAACTAGCACAGGCCCATTGAATCAATGGGGATTTGATCACTCCACTCCACTGTATGTTTCATTGATTCAAATGGGCCTACCTAACTGCAACATACTATGTTGAAGTAAGTTGCAATTAAAGGAGACCCCTTTGAATCTATGGAATTTTTGCAGGAATTTACTTAAGAATCCCCATTGAATCAATGGGCCCATGTTAGTGTGATTTACCAAGCTAAGCAACAGGAACTGGGTCATTATTTCTCTTGCCTTTCAAGACTGGTAACAGGATAAAACTTAACACCCCAAATGCTTTAAAATGCCTTTGAAAAGTTCTGAAAATAATGAGAAAAAATTACTCATTTCCCCCAAAAACGAACTTTGTAACTACCTATCAGTTTGTTTTTAAATTATGACTAGAGATGGGTGTATTCGTATTCATATATAAATATCCCCGCACAGGTGGAAATAACAAGGGTCCCACTCACAATTTTGCTGCTGCCGCCAGCTCCGCAGTGCCTTCCTATCACGCCATTGTCGATTATCTAGTCCTGTCAGGAGGCGGGATGACAAGCCTCTCTGCTAGGTCCGAGAGTGGCTAATCCATTGTGGAGAACAGCGCGATAGGAAGCCGCCACAGAGCCGGCGGCAGTGGCGAGATCATGAGTGGACCCTCATTATTTCCATGAATACAAATACCCCCATCTCTAATTATGACATAGTTACATCCTCATCACCCAAACAGCAGCTACTTATACTTAACTATATTATTTGTAACAGCTCCTTCTAAGCTCTAAAATACCATGTGTTAGACAATATTCAAGAGGATAAACAGTTGTCTCAGAAAGAGCATTAAAGAAAAACTAAAGTATTCTGAGAAATCATTTAAAAACTGGAAGGCTTTTTTTTATACAGGGAAGAAAATCTTAGGTATTCCGGAAGATAGTTCTTGGCATGGCACGTCTAGTCCTGAAGACATCAGACCAATTGATCTTGCTACTCATTTCAGATTTGATTATCCCAGAAAGTTCCAGGACACCTTCAATACACTATTGCTAACTTTAAAAAAGAAAGGAATACTGTATCCAAAATAATGGCTTGAAATAGAAAACTACTATCTGAAGCAAAATTAAAATATCTTTGATTTGTATGTCCCACTTCTGAATTAAAGAGGTTTGGATCAACTCTTTCTTCATTTTGTTTTATTTATGAAATGGTGCCACTCACTTGAAATCTCAGTTATTACTATAGAGTGAGTTCTCAGAGCAAAGAACATATGATTTATTTCTTTGAGGATAAGCAAGAGAAGGGTTTTTGTTGCTGCATTAACACAAGAGATAAATGGCTTTGCTGAATAAACATCTTCCATAGTATGTACAATATCTTGGGGAGTCATTGTTTAAACAAAAATGAACAGGGTTGCAGAATTTCAATAGTTTAACATTTGAAATCCCTTCTGATATCCTCAAATTAGGTGCCACATGACAGCTCTATCTGTGAACTGTATAAAGCAAATGAAATTGTACTATAGTGCAGAATAACATAACAAAGAAAAAGATTATGAGAATGCATTTCTTAGCCTCATTCACCCATTAGCAATAAGGATAATATTTAGTATTTCCACAACATGTCAAGGTGATTTGCATTCATTCTTTATCAAAGCAGCCTATGCCTTGGGAATAAGCTTATTTAAGCGAATTGGGGCATACTTCTGAGTCTGACTTGGAAAAGTTACATTTTTGGACTACAGCAACCAGAATCCACTGGCCAGAATACTTATTGGCCTTGCTGCTTGCTGGTTCAGGGAGCAGTCATTGAAATATAACTTCCCCAAGGTTTGTTTCAGAGTAAATATACATAGGATTGTGCTGTTACCTTTTTTTTTTTTACAGCAATATTATAAAGCAAGTAGGCAATTGTTTTATTTCAACAATTTGGAAAGGGGGCAGAGGTTGAAGTACTGAAGCTGAAAGACTAGCTGTTTGCCAGGATTACCCTATAAACTCATACTTTAGCAAGGTTTGAACTATAGACTTCCTGCCAGGCCAGGTGCCAATACATAGTACCCTCACACAGCTATTTGGCCCTTACATAACTCACCACCAATGTCTGCTCTGGGAACCCTTCCATCCATTTTACCTGCCCTGCAATCATGCTATTTTAGTGGCTTGGCAAGAAATGATAGGGTCAGGGCCACAACCATTCAGTTCCAAAGTATATCTCCACTTCATAGGTAGCTCAGTTCAATACCATTTTTACTGTCATATAGGCATCCTTCAGTCTCAAGAGACTATGGTAACGTGCTCTGAATGGAGGACTTGGAACAGCATCTAGTGTGGCTGAGAAGGCCAATTTGAGAGTGACAATCCCTTCCACACTGAAGACAAATACAGTCTGTCCCCTGTCCAGCTCCCTGATTTTGCTGGTTTCAGGACTGCCTCTTTGCCTCAGCCTGCTGGACAAGTGTCTCTTCAAAATGGGAGAGGCCATGATGCACTGCCTGCCTCCAGGCTGAACACTCAGACATCATGGTTTCCCATCCATTGAGGTCCATTCCTAAGGCCTTCAGATCCCGCTTGCAGATATCCTTGTATCGCAGCTGTGGTCTCCCTCTGGGGCGATTTCCCTGCACTTCCATACAGGAGATCTTTTGGAATCCGACGATCAGCCATACTCACGACATACCCAAGCCAACACAGACGTCACTGTTTCAGTAATGTATACATGCTAACAATTCCAGCTCGTTCCAGGACTACACTATTTGGAACTTTGTTCTGCCAGGTGATGCCAAAAATGCGTCGGAGACGACGCATATGGAACGTGTTCAACTTCCTCTCCTGCCGTGCAGGACTCACTACAATACAGGAGTGCACTCAGGACACAAGCTCTAAAAACCTGGATCTTGGTATATGCTGTCAACTTTTTGTTAAGCCATACTCTCTTTGTGAGTCTAGAAAACATGGTAGCTGCTTTGCCAATGCGTTTATCCAGCTCGACATCTAGAGAGTGTCAGAGATTACTGAGCCAAGGTACACGAAATCATGAACAACCTCCAATTCTTGTGTAGAGATGGTAATAGAGAGAGGTGAGTCCACACCCTGGCCCATGACTTGTGTTTTCTTCAGGCTGATTGTGATTCATGAGTTGTTGGAGGTCTTCGGCAGAATGGGCAACAGCTGCATCATCAGTGAAGAGGAAGTCCTGCATGCATTTCAGCTGGATTTTGGTCTTCACTCTCAATCTAAAGAGATTAAAGAGTTTTCCATCTGATCTAGTCCAGAGATAGTCTGTTGCGGTTCCAAAAGCATGCTTCAACATGACAGCAAAAAAGATCCCAGAGTCGGCATGACAACACAGCCCTGTTTCACTTTGCTTCGAATGTCAAAGGGATCTGATGTTGAGCCACCAAAAACTACAGTGCCCTTCATTTCTTCATGAAAGGACCTGATGATGTTAAGGAGCCGAGGTGGACATCCAATTTTGGGAAATATTTTAAAAAAGCCATCCCTGCTAACCAAATCAAAGGCCTTTGTAAGATCTATGAAGGCCACAAAGAGTGGCTGTCATTGTTCCCTACATTTCTCCTGCAACTGTCTGAGGGAAAATACCATGTCAATGGTGGATCTATTAGCTCGAAATCCACACTGTGATTCTGGATAGACTCTGTCTGCAAGCACCTGGAGCTGTCATGGTGTCCTCTTAAGTAGCCCTAGGATTTGTAATTTGGGGAGCTGTTTAGATTTCTCTGTAGAGAGCTCTTGTGTATTTTTCTGAACTGCAGCAGAGAATTCCAAAGTACAAATGCCAGTATTCCTTCAAATGGAGCTATTAACAGTTTAAAGTGGTATCAAACTGCTATAACTGCACATTGTAGATACACGTCTTGATAAGCAAGGGGCAGGGTGGGAGCTCTGAAATTCCATGAAGGCACACCTGAAACCTAGAGTTGGATCTGGCCCGCCTTTGTGTGTTCAATCAGGCACTCCCTTAGAGACAGTCCTGTACCAGCAAGTGCCTCACAAGGCCTTCACAAGGCTAGCACATGCCTCATAAGCAAAGGAAGAAATGCTTCTTATGCTCCTGAAGTTATAAAACTGCATTTTACTCTCTATATATTAAATACACAACTAATTATAAAACTATATTATTTTTGGCTTTCGTGGTTGACATTGTTGGCAAAAATACAAGATATGGATTTGATAGATAAATATTGGGCAATGTTTATGAAACAAAGTGCGTTTATATATTGCATTGACTCAGCTGGAACTGCAATGCTATAGAGACAACATGGAAATTACTGTGAATGAGAACAATCATGTTTGAGTTGGAAACTGGAACTGCCTAGAGTGGGGATTTTTTTAAAGCTGCATTGAGGGCCATGGGGTAATCTTCAGCAGGTGGGACCAAACCCCAAGTGGGCAGGGGTGCCCCTCTCTCTCTTTAAGCACAATCCCCCTCCTTCTTTTTAACCAGTCATCTGATAAAGAAGGAAGAGATCAATCCTGCCAGATACCAGTACTTTACAACCTGTGGAACATTGTTGAAATGAGACCAAGGGCTGCATGGACTGAGAGAAGCAGGTGGTCCATGCCTATACCTGTCATAACACCAGAAAATGGAGTGTCGAAACAGGCAACCAATCAATGCACATATAGAATTTTCACAATCTGGGAATCAGGCTTCAAGAGATACGTTGCAGATAACAAAACATAAAGCTGATAAGAAGGGCAGAAATAAGCTGATGAGTGGTAGCAGGCTCACAGATATGTCTTCCTACATGAAAACCCTCTGGCTAATGACAAAGTAAAGAAAATCCCTCACAAGTGTGAAATTGGCTGTGTAATCACAGGACTACTGTAGTTAGTATGAGAACTCAGCAGGGTTATATGGAACAAAACAAGAGATTATTTCATGTGTGCTTTGCCCCTGAGAAAAGTGCCATTTATTGCTTTGGGGGAAGAAGGGGTTGTGAATACATCCAGAATTATTAGCCCTTTTGCTAATAGGACAGAAAAAACTACCTTCACTCTGGACTGGCTTTGTGAAATCAGCATAGACCCAAACCTGGACTCCGAAAGCTAGCAAGAAAATACTGCTGTTGTTATTGTTATAGTGCTGAGCCAGCTGATAAGAGGGTCACTAACTAGCAGTAAAGAGGCTCAAGCAAAGTAAGCATTTGGGCCAGGTTTTGGGAGGATTTTAGGCTCTCCAAAAATTCCCATTTGAGCTGATAACATTAGCTTGCAAGAGCAGCCTTATTTTGTGATAGAGTTAGCTCTGCTGTGAGTTATCAGATATTGAAGCAATCATGTGATTTAAAACTTGGGTGATATACTTGCAAGTACAAACCAGTTCATGGGGCTGAAATAAAAATTTCGTTCATGAAAACACTGTAAGAAAATGCTGAAATGTATCTTAGGACTCTTTTCACAACCACTTGAGAACATATGCCACTGAAATTACCAGATATTCAAGTCAGTGTGTCTGGGATTCTCAGCCCAGTGGGTCCAAGCTTTGAGTCATTCACTTTTTCTACTGTTGTGCTTGGCATAAGAGAGGCATAGATTTGTGGGCAAATTGACACCCTTAGGTTTCATGTGACCTGGAACCCTTCTTTTTATCAATAAAAAAAATGTGAATTGCAGCTCCTGGCAGGAAGCTGGCAGGACTAATACATGACCTTTGAAAACGGTCCTAGGTCTCCTACCCTTCCATGGTTTAACTCTCCCAAATAATAAGTTTCCAAAATTGGATGTGGATTTCTAGCTACCTCTAGTCTCTCTCTCTCCCCCTCTCCCTCCTCCACCCCCCGTCTGTCTGTCTCTCTTGAAGTTCTGGGGTATTTCTGGCAGTCTGTATGCTCGCTAGAGAATCCTGAGGAAAGAAAATTGATCCCTGGGTACATTTCACTGCACTAGCTTTTTGGGAACTTGGCTGATGACAGATTAGGGTTTCCCTTCTGCGAGAACTTTGTGGTTTTTCACTTCCTGATAACCCGAGGGAGGTTTCTGTGGGAGCCCTTCCAAAAGCTTTTGCAGCTGGCAGTGTATCTGTAGTTTGCCATATAATTTTTCATGCCCGTGCTTTGAGCCTTGCAGCGCTTCCTGCTTAATGCCAACTCCTTTCCTCTGATGTGGGTAGACAGTTTCACAGCTTCTATCAATCTGGTTCCTAGCTCAGGGCAATTCACCCCAAGCTTTGTAAACAAAAGGCTCATTATATTGGTAAATTCAGAACCTCATTCTAAAATCTCAAAACACTCTTGAGGTAAATCTCTGCCTTCACTAGTGCTTTCAACAGCTTTTATCCACTACTGTTAAAGAATCTAGATTTCCTCCATAATATTAGATGGAGTTGTTATATGCTGCAGGTGTAGTTAGACTGAGAAGGCCATGCCATCTAGATCAGAAATGCCCAAAGCCAGCCACTGTACTGAACCCTCAACAGCTGGTAAATCCTGTTGCTCATTCATCAGCAAGATGAGTAAAAACAGATGTTATCCCTATGGCATACAGACGACACCAACCTCCAAACCACATTTTCCTATGGGATTCTGTTCAATAAGTTTGATTTTTTGCAAGGAGTGGGGTGGATCAAATGAAGATATTGATGAATGTGCGTTGTGCTGTTCTGCTGCAGTGCTGTCTCTCTGAACATAGTGAGATTGCGGTTAGGTTCCCTGAGGACTGTTACTCATCCCTCTTTGCCAGCAGAGCTGAGAAGAATGAATACAATAAAGGAAACAGCAACATGACCATGACACAAATTCCTTTCTGAGAATGTATTTGTTGCATGATATGCAGCTGAAGTTTTGAGACAGAAATAGTTTTTACTGGAAAGGTCAAAACCTCACTCTATTCCAAGATGGAGTCACTGACATTTAGCTCTCTGAGGGGAGTCAATGGAGGCTCCAAAGAATTAAATGCAGACGGCATGTCACCCTGGCCAGAGAAGCAGCAACTGTTCCACAGGACCTCATCTATTATGTCATGGGGAGACCTTCACATATCATCCCCCACCACAACCACAGCCACACAACTGCAAATTGGTTAGTGGCATTAACTTCATGAGAGATCCATATCTTATCCATCAATCCCACAGCCCTCAGTGGGGAGGTGCAAGTTCACAACAAAGCTTCTTCAGAATGCTTCCTGGTTCTGTATCCTATCTAATATCCCCACCCATTCTTGCCATCAGTGATAAACTTCTTTGGAATGCATCTAGAGGAGGGTGACAACATTGACAAGATGTCTGGAGACTAAGTCCTATGAGGAATATTTACTCTAGAGCAGAACTGTAACTGGTAGTATTGGCACCTAGAAAAAGTGGTACCCTTTGACCCTTTGACAATCAGTTTCACAGTGGAATAGTCTGCCTTGGAAGATGGTGGTCTTTCCTTCAGCTTGAGGCTGAATTACTATTTTTCAGGGTTAGACCTCCATCAGCAGGAGGTTGGAACAGGAGTCTTTTCAAGTATCTTCTAATTCTATGACCAGAGTCCTGTTGGTGATTTACATATGTGTCATTTATATTGCATAACTGACTGCCATTCATTGCAGTTAACAAGGTGTTGGTTGCATTAGTAAGTGCACTCTTGTTGTGCAATCAGGTATACAACTTGTAATGTGACTGGTGTCTCATTAGTTAGCAGCAATTTGTGGCACTAAATTATGCAATTTATACTGTATACTTGTTGTGACGCTCACCTCCTTGAGGCACCTACGTTTTGTGCCCTCACAAAGGCTCCAGTTGTGTTTTCCTCTCACTGCCACCAGTGGATTACCTCAATCCACAAAATAAATGACGTTTGATCAGACACTTGTGAATGCAAACAAAACTTATTTATTGAAGTGAAGCCAATTTAATAATCACAGAAGTTCTTCAGATATACATACGTTTCTCTTGCCATATAATTTCCACCTTCTCTATTTATCTTAACCAGTCTCTAACTCACTCTCTCTCTCTCTCTCTCTCTCTCTCTCTGACTCTCTGACTGACTCTTCTTCTCAGGCTCCGCCTTTTAACCTCTCTCTTGGCTCCGCCTCTCAACCACATTAGCATAGAACATGAATAATACATAACTCATACCTAACAAAGGGTGAACGCTACACTTGTAAATCACCAACAGGATCTGGCCTATTATTTTACGGAATTTCAAGTATGTTGTCAAGTATGTTGTAAACAGAAATCTAAACTTTCAGTCATCATGGAATGAAACAATAGAGTTCTTTACATGCCAGATCCAACACCTCTAAATCTTGCTTCATAGAATCACAGTATCATAGAATAATGGAGTTGGAAGGGACTTACAAGGTGATCAAGTCCAACCCTCTGCTCAATGCAAGAATTCAAATCAAAGTATAAGCTTCTCCACCTGTAAAATCACCAGAGGCAGCTTAACCAAAAATAGAGGACTTGATATATTAATATATTTACCTAAGCAAATCAGAATTAGGTAAATTTGCTTAAAGTGTTTTTCTAAACTCACATTAATTCAAAAGGAAAAAAAGAAAGGATTACAATGGAAGAGGGAAAAATAGTTTTGAGAACTGAGATTTGTGTTGAAGGCTCAAAAGCTCCAGAAAGCCCATCAGCTGTAGGTTAGTTGTTAGAATACATTGCCTCTTATCTTACTTTTGTGAGAGTACTTTCATCTCTGGATTAAGCTATAATGTCTTCAGGTATCTTTCATTTGTCTGGATTCTTCACCTCCCTCTAGCAAAGTCAAGATGGTGGCATTTAGTGGTCATTGCCAAAAGATAAATGAATAAAAAAACCCCAAGAGTGCTTTAAACTTTGTAAGTCACGGGTTTAGGCCAAAAGTAAATCCATTGAAATAAACAGTTCTTCAGAATGAGTCCACTAAGCCTCCTTGATTTCAATAGTTCTACTCAGTGCTTGAAAAAGTGACTTATTGAACTGAAAGTGTTAGAGCTTGGAAAAAACAGAGCCAATGGCCCCCTGCTTGGGGATTCTGGGAGTCGTAGTCCCAAAACAGCTTTACTTTCTTGTGATTTTATTTATCAACCAGATCTAGAAATTATACCCTATTATTCATTAAAGATAGCAAATTTTGATTTTATCTAAGCAGGCTTGGCATCTCAAAAAAGTACATGACCTCATTTTATTAACCAGTGAATTCTGAAGAACAATAAAGCCATTTAGATGGTTCCCTGCCCTGACGATTAATGGAAGAATGTTTTATTTCTTTCTTGGGTTCTTTACCTCTCTGGAAAGTAGGGTGAAATCAATTCTTTAAGCGCCATAAAAAGAAGGCTTATGTCCCAGACCACAGTCACATAGCAGGCACACTTTTAATACCCAGAACGACCATCTGGATCATGTTGAGCCCCCCCCCCCTTTCACCATGGCAAAAGGGGTAAATGAAACTTAATTCCTGACTTCTGATGTCATGGGGATTCCTTCAGTTGGGCAACAGCTGGAGTCCCCAATCCCAAAGAGCATTTATAATTTTCAGAAAATGTTACAGATGTTCTGTGTAAAGAATCACTCCAACACATGTTAAAGTTACAAGAAGAAACAGTAATTAAGGAGCCAACAGTCTGGATCACAACCCAGTTAAGCTGAAACTCACAGTTTTATGTCAATACAGTTCTGTTGTCTTTTAGTGGCATCACAATTTAGTACCTCTGCTTAAGAGTGTTGGCTATTGGACTGACCGTAAATTCAGTGTGCCATGGCCATTGATATAATAAACAGTCACTGGCTAGGAAGGAAAAGTGAACTAGGAAATGGCTCAAGGTAAGTCCTATTCAAATTTTACATTAATCTACCTCTAGTTAGGGGTAGAGGAACTAGAGACCAAATTGCTAACATGCGCTGGATTATGGAGAAAGCCAGAGAGTTCCAGAAAAACATCTACTTCTGCTTCATTGACTATGCAAAAGCCTTTGACTGTGTCGACCACAACAAACTATGGCAAGTCCTTAAAGAAATGGGAGTGCCTGACCACCTTATCTATCTCCTGAGAAATCTACATGTGGGACAGGAAGCAACAGTTAGAACTGGATATGGAACAACTGATTGGTTCAAAATTGGGAAAGGAGTACGACAAGGCTGTATATTGTCTCCCTGCTTATTTAACTTATATGCAGAATACATCATGCGAAAGGCAGGACTGGAGGAATCCCAAACTGGAATTAAGATTGCCGGAAGAAATATCAGCAGCCTTAGATATGCAGATGATACCACTCTGATGGCAGAAAGTGAGGAGGAATTAAAGAACCTCTTAATGAGGGTGAAAGAGGAGAGTGCAAAAAAATGGTCTGAAGCTCAACATCAAAAAAACTAAGATCATGGCCACTGGTAATGATCACCTCCTGGCAAGTAGAAGGGGAAGATATGGAGGTAGTGACAGATTTTACTTTCTTGGGCTCCATGATCACTGCAGATGGGGACAGCAGCCACGAAATTAAAAGAAACCTGCTTGTTGGGAGGAAAGCAATGACAAACCTAGACAGCATCTTAAAAAGCAGAGAATCACCTTGCCGACAAAGGTCCGCATAGTCAAAGCTATGGTTTTTCCAGTAGCGATGTATGGAAGTGAGAGCTGGACCATAAAGAAGGCTGACCGCCAAAGAATTGATGCTTTTGAATTGTGGTGCTGGAGGAGACTCTTGAGAGTCCCCTGGACTGCAAAGAGAACAAACCTATCCATATTAAAGGAAATCAACCCTGAGTGCTCACTGGAAGGACAGATCCTGAAGCTGAGGCTCCAATACTTTGGCCATCTCATGAGAAGAGAAGACTCCCTGGAAAAGACCCTGATGTTGGGAAAGTGTGAAGGCAAGATGAGAAGGGGACGACAGAGGACGAGATGGCTGGACAGTGACATTGAAGCTACCAACATGACTTTGACCAAACTCCAAGAGGCAGTGGAAGACAAGAGGGTCTGGCATGCTCTGGTCCATGGGGTCACGAAGAGTCGGACACGACTTAACGACTAAACAGCAACAACCTCTAGTTATACATTTGTGAATGTTAGTTTGCTACATTTCACTTCTAAAAGGTTTTCAGAATGCTTATATTATTGCACATGCTCTTACAAAAGAATGGAGTGACCAGCACTAAATACAAATACGTTGAGCAGAATCCTGCTAGTTCCATTCACACAACAGTCCATGGAGCAAGAAGATGGACAGCTTCCTAGGTGACACAAGGAAGAATTAATGGACATCTCCTTGTCCAAGCTCAGAAACTGTCCAGATATTTGCACATCAGACCATTGTGCAAGTGGAATGAAAGAACAGAATTTTGTCCATAGTCCTTAGACACGGACAAGAGATCATGCTCTAACAGTGCCAGTTCATTAACATGCAGAATTGTCTAAAGAATGAATAAAATAAAATCTGGCTCCCAAAGTACCCTACCGTTTCATCTACTGAGCTTAAAGTTGATGAATGAACAATAAACAGTAATCATGTCTGGAGGCATGCTGTCAGCCTTCCTGGTCACCTGCAGCCCCTTACTCATTTGAATGGCACTCCTTCTTGAAATCCCGCTTGCCACACTGTAGCATTAAGAGGAGGGAGGCCTCTAGAGCACAGAATGTATTTTAAATCCATATGACATGGTCTGTTTGAGCTAAGTACAGTGATGTGTCTCTATGTATGTGTTCAATCAGATGGCTTTGTTTGCTCCCTTGCTTGCCTGCCTGCTCACTAATAAGATCCCTGGTTTTTTCACCAACACCCCATACAACATAGCACAAATGTGAAAATATTGGGGAATGAGGGTTGCAAAGGAATGGCTTGGAATAGGAGGAGGAGAGGAGAATGGATCACACATTTCAAATCTGGGCATGTATGTAAATATACTACAGACTGAAACATGCACATTCATGGCTTAGACACTGAAGGTAAAAATAAGCCAGATGGCTTCTCCAAGCATCATCAGCCTTAACATGAAAAGTCCTTTGGGTTTGAGAGGAGTTCAGAAAGAGTTGCCTCTATGATGAAACCACAAAGAGAATCTCTGAAGCTTCTGATGACAACTCCTTCAATAAACAATTTGCTTCAGAGGTTTTTGAACCATCTGTTGTAAACATTGCGTTATACAGACCTGCATTAAGATATTCAGCTAGAAGAGAAATCACTGGTAACAAAGCTCTTTAATGTGCAAATATGATGTCCCAGGAAGCAAAAGAGTGCACTTTTCATGGGGAAGGAAGCAAATCTTGGCAGGCTTACATTTATTTTCCCAAGATTATAAGAATTCATTTATAATGGAGTAACTAACTGATCTGGCCATGGCTTGGCTAATTGTACTTGGTTCTATATTTCATACTGAATTTGTGACTAGAAAGACCACATACTGTTCTGAGTTTCAAGGGTGAAGATAATTTTATACAGAACTAAACACTATTGGTTAAGTCCCATCAACTGCAATCCCTGCTCTCCACTAAAAAAAAAAAAAGGACTTGAACTGGTAAATGCGAGTAGATAAATAGGTACCACCACGGTGGGAAGGTAACGGCGTTCCGTGTCTAGTCGCGCTGGCCACGTGACCACGGAAACTGTCTTCAGACAAACGCTGGCTCTATGGCTTGGAGACGGGGATGAGCACCGCCCCCTAGAGTCGGACATGACTGGACTAAATGTCAAGGGGAACCTTTACCTTTACCTAAGTCAATTTCAAAATTTTGAAACTGACTTACCAGCTGAAATACAAGATCTGGTAGAAACAAACCATAAGTGATAATGGAATTGCTGAGAGAGTGTTAATGTGAATGTATGCATGTAGAAATCTTTTTAAATGTTTTCTTTTTAAAACAAAACAAAACAAAACAAAGCAGGCATACAACATAAAAAGAGTGTGGCAATTTGATCCAACATCCTGATCAGTTTTGTTTCTCTTTGTGATATCTTTTCCAGTTCTACAACATCCTTTTCACAGTTTGATGATGAGAGCTGCACATGGTCCCACTAAAATCTAGACACTTGCACTGGAAATAGATATCAATGCATATGACCTGCCATTCTTAAATTATATATTTTCGTTGCTTTTCATTCTGAGTCCTTGCAAGTAGGGAAAGCTGCTGGAAAAGCAGTCCACGTATTTTATTGATGGATATTTTATCCTGGAGAAAGCTTTCAATAGCTACTAGTTATGATAGCTATATGAAAGTTGTTCAGGTCCTACTTTTAGGAACTAAGGTTACACTGGGCAAAAAATGTGTGGACGTGTGACCTCACCTCACCTATGGACTGGAGTACTAACCTGTGGAATGGCCTATTAAATGGCAATTTTCAGTTACCTCCAGTATTGGAGGAAGCAAGCCACAGAATATTGTTTGCTAAGGTACATGTGCAGGAAAACACCATTGTCTCAGATCCTGCTGAAGGTCTACCCAACCCCTGGGGAACCAAATGCTGGACTGGGTGGCTCTTTGGTCTGATTCAACATGGGTCTTCTTTCTTCCTTCAGTTTTTACCATGGCCTGTGACAGCACAACTGTAGCTTGCTTTCTCAGCCAATCTTTCTGTATGAAGAAGGAAATTTAAATAATTTCTCTTTAACCACACCGGAAGGTTTTGGCATTACAAAAAGTGGGTAGGCTTTCCAGTTCTAAGAACTGTATTGGAAAGGAAACATAACAAACTGAAGTTATTCAATGTGGTCTGTAAAATATCAGACCAGGATGAACAAATCAAGTTTCAGTTTCTCTTAATTTTTCAATTATTCTGATCTTCAGTTTAGTTCATCTTGAACTTTGCCTTCTTTTTAAGGATTGCATCAAAATGTGTATTTGTAATACATTTGTATGTAGTTTTGCCTCATATCCATTTCAATATTCTTCCATGTGCAGGGTCCCAACTGCAGATACTGCTGTAGTGATCCAGCAAAGTGCCAGCCAAGCTTGTCCAGGCACACAACGAGTACCTTATCAGCTTACTGGATTGAGGTGCTCCACCATTGGAGTTTCTAAATACTGAAGACAATAATGGTCATATCTCTTGCTAGCAATATTCTTAAGGGCTCAATCACACGTGAGAAAAGAACCCCAGTTATACCAATTCTTTTCATCTCCCTCTTGTACCCATATATTTTTTCAGCAGTCACATAGTAGATATATCGGCAGGAGTATTTACATTGTTTTGAACTGCATTGCCACATTTCTTTCTATTTGAATTGTTATGGCTACACTGCTCTTTAATTTTGTATCAATTCTTTTTTCCCCTACTGTTTCTTGGGGTAAAATATTTTAAATATATAAATAATAATAATAACTTTGCTTTAAAATGCAAACAAAGAAATTTCTCCTAAGGTAGGTTTACTTGACTGATGCAGAAGACAGGCTTCACAAGATTTGGATCAGGAGTGGAGTGAGGGATGAAGGGGACCATGGGCTGCCACTTGTTTTACCAAACAAAATGTTAGAAGTGTGTTTTTATCACTGGAGTTCTACTATTTGAGGTCTAGAAACATTCTATTTAATTCATTCTGCAATAATTTATCGCACACTTCATTCCATGCACATGGAGCCCGACAGCCAGCAGTTGCAGGAAGAATGGAACCAGTTTCTTTTGTGAAGAAGTTGAATGTATGGAGAGAGCTGGATAATTATGAAGTGAGGAAAGGTTTCAAGGTCCACCCATGCACAGTAAATTTTTTCAATGTGTTTCTTTTCATTTTTCTTTTGAAGAGAAAGCACCTTTAAAATGTACCTAGTAGGCTGGTATTTATCAGAGCTTGATAATAATGTTGAACGCTTGAAGCAAGTCTGTCTATTATACATGTTGCAAGCTTTGTGGAGGACATTTTCACACTTACTATGGTCTGTTTTCCCCATTTTTCAAAAAATTAAAAAACAGAAAAACTCGTACCCTGGAGGAGTCTGGGAATCATTAAGTGCTTAATGCTTTCATCAAGCCCATAAACAATGAAGAGATTCTGTAGTAAATCAACTTAATTCTCAGGAGATTTCAACAAAACCCATTTTCACTTATTCACTGCACAGGGAGTAAATCTTGAGTGCTTTTGAAAAAGGCCTGTGTTTAGACACTGGGGCTCTGTCACAGGATTGGATTTAAAAACAAACAAGAAAGGCCCTGCCAGATTCAGTATGCTTTGAGGATATTTTGTGGCTCACCAGTGGTTTTGCATGTGATGAATGCTCAGTGTTACCTCTAACTGTGGATCACTTAGCTTAGTAACAAATATATTAATAGAGACAAAGGACTAGACAGAGATACCAAGTGTTGAACAAAGGCCAAGTAGAAGGGAAGGGAAGGGAAAGGAAGGGGGATGCAGAACTGGATTTGGGAAATGGAGGCCTTTACTTCACTTTATCATTATTATGACCATAGGTCAGCCATGTAAATGGAGGCCAAAATCTTAAAGAACAAAACTATAGAATTTTTGAAACTGTGCAAGTAGTTTCCCCTCTCACTCACCAACTGTCACACAGCTGGGCATGCAGCTAGGCCTGTAATCATTTTCTTGACCAGAGGATGAAGGAGAATTTGACGGACAGCCATTCTGTCTTGAAACTTTATGAGTTCCTCTTTCATTTTGAGTAAGTCCAGAAACTTTACACACCTTTAGCAAGGATGAAATAATTTAAGTGTTTGAGTAATGCTTCATTCCTTCTAACTCACTTAACATCTTTTACAAAGATCAAGATTATAGCTTGATTTTAATTTCATTACCGACATTTTCAAGGTACAATAAATACTTTCATGTTATGAGAATCAGTTGCTGCAGGTATAACTGCTATGGATTCTTGAGTTCAGCCCAATGGCTGAGGAAATCTTAGGAAGGGACTGTGATTCAAGATCTGAGCTGACAAAGAGAAGGGGATCTGGAGAGGTAGGAGCTGCTGTTCCCCTGGATGATGGTAAGACCCTTGCCACCTTGATTTAGGTACTAGAATTTCAATATGTTTCTGCAGGAGGAGCATTGGAAGGGTGAATCCATATAGTCATCCATATAGTCATAGTATGTGCATTTGTATTTTATTTTAGAGCTTTAAAGACAGAATTTAAATGTGAATGTGTAAGATCACTGCATGCATTCACTCTTCCAGTGCTAGTTCTTCTCCCTTTGTGACTTCTTTACTTGTGGACATCATTTTTTTGCATAGTGAGAGGAAACTCTTTAATCTTTGAGGCTTGTTCTTTCAGAGTTAATGAAAAAAATGGGAGCCTTGGAATGTTTCTATTGCTTCCTAATTATAGGAGCCTAATTATAAATATGCCACATTTCTCTCCCCACCCCCACCCCCAGCTATCTGGGAGATGTTCAGACTCTGGATGTATCCATCTTTATCATCTATAACTAAGAAGCAGCTTTGATCTACATACTTTATTCATGCTGCAGCCTGAGGGTCATTTGGATAGGTCATTTACTCCGGCCATAAAAAGGCAGACAGTGGCTTAAAGTGAAAGGTCAAAATATTTTGCTGCTATGAAGTCAAATAGCCTTGGCCTTATCATGTTTGTAACCCAGATTGCTAAATGGGGGTGTTGTGCAGCTAAAATGCGTGAAAAAATGGCATTAGACTATAGGTAAAAGAATAAATATATGTATAGGATAGCTCAATAGTTTAGATATTGGGAGTTTGATTCCTTACTCTGCATTCCTGACAGAGGCTGGACTCAGTGATCCATAGGGTTCCTTTCAGCTCTGCAGTTCTAAGATCATCATCATCATCATCATCATCATGAGGCAGCCAAGTCATGTAGCTGATTTTCTGGGCCATGAACAGGTAGCAGGGAGTTATTTAATTTATTACAGCGTGTATGTTTATTACTTGATCTTTACAATGAGGGAAGGAGAAAGATGTTTCTGAGATTTTCAGTCTCTGGTTTCAAAATATTTCAGGCACTGTGTATTATAACTTAAGGGGTGGGGGCATTTGCTTCTTTGCCCTGAGAAACACAGTGTCCTCTGGCAGCAACAGCAACACCTCTTCAAATGAAACATATTTTGACCCAGATAAAGTGGAGGTTTAAGAGAGAAGCAACTCAACTGCTTCTTGGAGAGTTGTTCTAAAATCCCAGATTCCAGTGTAAGCATGGTATGGTAGGCAGCCATACCATGGTATGTTAGACAGCCAGGTAGACAGAGTTTGAGCAGAGTATCACATTATGGTTGAAGGCTCTACTGGATCATGAAACTTGTTTAGGTCTCAGTCACAGTTCTCCTATATTGTGTGGCTTGGCTCTCAGTTTGTATGCCGACTGATAAAATGGTGGGAAATTTTTCAAGAAAAAAAATGGGCATGGATTAGGCCCTAAAACAAGTCACTTATTTTATGCATAAACTTACAGAAAGCAAGAAGAAGCCATTAGGGACAGATTAGTCATTGCTGATTCCATGTTTGCTGCTGGAGAGAAGGACAGAGGTTAACAAAGGATGGAAATAAATGAACCAAGCAACATGTTAATTCCATGCCAGATTCACATTAAAAGTAATATTAGCATAAGGAATACAGCATTGTCTCACTGCCAAGTTTGCTTAGTCTTTCCTGAAATACAGTTATGTAAAATATGTATGTGTATACTGAAGACCAAAGAAAGTGGAACGAACAGTGTGACCACTCTGTTTTTTATAGGGTCATTTATTTCCATCCAAAAGAGAGCAGTAAAGATAATTTATGACATGAGATCATTTTCTTCAAACAACAGGCATTGCTTCAGTTTAAAGTTTCCAGGCATGCCTAGAAATATCTTACCCAATCCTTAATTGAAACTAGTTCATGGTGCAAAAGTCTCTTTTTAATAGGATGGCCTCCTGCATTGCACAAATGTGAGAGAAACAGTCCCATAGATTCTCTGTGTACCAGGTCATCAGACTTTTTATAAGAAACTCAGTGGTTTAGGTCTCTGTCTGCAAAGCCAAAGGTTGGGAGCTCGATTCCCCACTGGGCCTCCTTGGCAAGGACTGAACTTGATGATCCATAGGGTCTGTTCTAGCTCTGCAGTTCCAAGATGATGATGATGATGAAACATCTATTGCATTTAAGAGTATTAAGCAAGGATAAGGTGTATCATTTAATATATAGTCAGAAAACAGAAAATAATATAGACGTCATTTACTGTATGCAAGGGTATTTTATTGACATACGTAGGAGATTACAGACACTGCTCATTTATCCCTTGGCAACTGCTCTTCTATTTCCTGAGCTGTGAATTTTCTTCCTTGTGTGCTTGATCTAGAACCCAGCCACTGGTCTTGTTTTCTGCCATGTCATCTGCCTCTGACTCTCTGAACCTTGTTCTGATTGGATCTCCATCTACAATCCTGTCTTTGAACTTGGCCAGGATCTGAAGACAAGTCACAGAGGGCAAGCATTAAACGGCCATGATAGAAAAGAATTGATATTGTTCCAGGTAAAGAAGCCCTGCCGTAAAGGTTTATCTAGTTGGCAATATCCACTGACTTTGCATATTGTTTTTTCTCCAAAGTCCTTTCGCTGAATTATTCCCTAAGGCTCATTCCTTGTCGTTCCTACAGCTCAGGAAGCTAGAATGGCACTATGGTGGTTCTGGGCAGCCATTTGGGAATTGCAGTGTTGTTCCTCAATGCTCATTTCTGCTAATTTCACATACTGTGATTTCTCTACTGCAAAATGCAGTCTTTGAAACAAGGACAGACCAAGAGGGAAATCTCCTTTAATTAGGAAACGGAAGGCTGGGTGGCAGAATTGAGCAGCACATGAATGGAAACTTGTGACTTCATTATTATAGGGGCAGTGATGGTGCTCTGAGTTTTAGTCTGAGTGTTGGACGAACAAGCCAAGATACCAAACCTATTTTAGGGACAGGGCTCTACACCCTGGATAGCTCCTGTAAATTTTGGACTAAAACTTGGAGCAGATTTGCTACCCCTGCAACATCAGAGGCACCAGTTTCCACTATAGTAGATGCACAATTATGCATTTTTCACTTGGGGCACCCTGGAGGTGGAGGTAATAACAAGAGAGGTGTATCAGTATCTTCTGAAATAACATGTTTCTTTTTGGTTTCCTGGCTTCTCTTTTTTTCTGTCCTGGGGCTTGATCACTTGCTGGCATGGAAGGTAACAGTTTCATTAATTCAACAGCATTATGGTCTGCACAATATTTCATTTATAAGACACCTAATACTAGATACTGTACACCAGGTACTGTTTAAAAATAATATATTCTCTACCACTATTAATATTAATTCTTTCCATCCAAGACTGCAAAAATAAGGTTCTCTTTGCCTTTTCAAGGAAAACTCTGGTTTGCACTCAAGTCATCTCTCAGACATTATCTGAATAATATTGAAAACAACTTTGTAATGTAGGCCATGATTGTTACCTTATAGAGAATGCAATGAGTAGAAGCTAGGAAAAATGACTTTGTAGAGATGCAGAGACCTAAACACTGTTCAGATGGTGCTTCAATGTAAAAGCAGCATGGGGTTTGAGGAGTAGGATTATGCCCCTGACCTCTGTGTGCATTGAAGAGTTCTGCTGAACACAGTAGGCTGTGTATTGGGTATCCTTTGAAAACATTTGATACAGTCTGCACTTACATACTGCCAGAAGGAGCCAGAGGAGCATAGTCATGCTTGAGGGCTGAGTTGCTTTTCCTAATGAATAGGAGTAATCCTTCTGGTCTACTTCTGGCTCTGAATGAGAGTCTGCAAAGTAGCAGACACTCTGCAATCAGAACACTAACATTAGCTCAGACAGGATGCATGAGTCAAGCTGTTGAAGCAAATGGAGGGAAAAAAATGGCATCTGCCACTTCCCAGTGGCTGACCACTGTTTTCAGTTCGTGCTGCTGATCTGAACTTTCTGGAAAAGAACCGAGAACAGTTTAAATTGGATTTAGCAGCTAAACCTTCCCATGTGATTTACGGAAAAATAAAGCAGCCTTAGTTGCAAAAGGAAAGGCTGGTGAGCACTGAGGTTTGCTTCAGTGGGAGCAGGCTCCACAAATCCACCTTGTTTTCAAATCAGAGGGACTTTTGCATCCACACTGACAAGAAAGGATGTGTGCTAACCACTAAGGATGCAGTAACAATTATGTTGTTTTCTTTTTTAGTAGGCTTTTCTACTGAATTAACACACTGGGTCAGCATATTAACCCTCAAAATATGACAGGTCCTATTTATCTGGATTGGTGTAGTGGCTGCATGGAAAAAGAGAGAGAGGGGGAGAGACTGAGAGGAGGAGTTCATCTGGTTGACCTGGGTCAGGCCTAAAAATAAATGCCTCTCTTCCAGAGTATACTTTTTCAGTAATGACACATACCAGATATTTTGTGTGAATGGATCGGGTTTACAGCCAATAAGTAACAGGTGGAAGGTGCATTTGTTGAAAGGAAGACATCTACATAAAATGTGTAAAAATGTGATGTGACTTTTAGTCTGTTTTCATGAACAAAATGAATAAGGGGGGGGGTTTCAATGTGAAAAACAAGTGCTGGACAAGTAGTGTGGTATCTGTTGGATGTACTGCAACCTACATATGATGCCTTTAAGGAGTTTTTAGCTGGAAGAGACTTTTCTGGACTGCAATGAATGTCAGTCAACTCAGTAGCAGCCAATTCTCTAATTCAGATTCTTTTTCCTACCTTTTCCCCGACAGGACTGTCACTGTTAGTTATGGAGTCTGAAGACAGAGTGAAGTGTTCTGTCAGATATGTAACCAATCAGTGATGAAGCTAGTTAATCAGTTAAGCTCAGTGATGTAAGAAGCTATTTTTTTCAACAATCAACAATATGATGTTTCTTTTTATCTATGAAGAACTGTAAGTAAACAAAAACATTTTATTCTATCTCATTTCCAGAGTGTCTGAGTGAATGTATTGAGACAGTAAGTGCCAGTTGAAGTAAACTAACCAAATAAGGGGTGGTTTCCTGAGGAAGATCTGAAGCTCAGTCTGCTCTGTAGGATCCTGAGTGAACCATTTTATCCATTGCGAAATTAAAGGAAGTTATTTTAATTTTTAAAGCCACAATCAATTCCTCAATATTCTGCCCCAAGGGTATCTGGCAATAGCATTAGCATATATGTCCAATGGTCATTGTGCAATGGGACAATGAATGTTCGTTCTATTGCATGTAATCAGCATGTAGCACAAGTGTAATCAAGCAATATCTGCTAAATAAACTAAAATGATGTGCAGTGTGCATGCTGAATGATAAGAAGTAGTTGTGCAGTCCCACTTCACTGTATTGGATTAAGGTATCAAATTGCAGCCCAAGTCAGTATTACCAAATTGAATTTTCAATGGCACATTATGATTGGACATGCTGGAGCATCATGTGCATCACCGTGTGCATTTGGTCAGGAATACACAAACAGATTTGTGATGTGTTGAGAACTGACATTTAGAGGAGGAGGCATCTGTTTTCTAGAGCAGTGCAAGAAGACGAATCTCCTTATGATTGTTAAGATGGTTGTTACAAGTTACTATAGTCAGAGGCTCTGGGCCCTTTGTTGTATCCAGAAAATGAGCAGTTTGGGTTTTCTGTGCAAGACCTTGATGTCTGTATTTTGGTAGAGGCTAGAGAACATTTCTAAAATTGTAAGTGTATTTTCCCAATGGCTGCTTTGACCCCAGTCCAGCAGCATAGTAAGTGATGCATAAGAAAGACTGAAGGGCTGATGGCTGATAAAGTTGAGGATGCTTGGGACAGGAGGACCCCAGTAGGAGTTAATGAGTCCTGGCTGTTATTTGATATAACAGGGTTCAGAAGCAATTCATTTCAGTACCTCTAAGAAGTGGGGGGGGGGGGGGAGAAGGAGGAGGAGGAGGAGGAGGAGGAGGAGGAGGAAAAGGAGAAGAGGAAGAAGAAGTCTGGATTTATTATACTTGATTGTTGTTTTGAAAATAAAAGATAGAATGTGTTGTGTGATATAACCAGCTTTCATTGTATGGACCATTGAAAATAGCGAGTCTTGTTAGAACTGTGCAGTGATTAACACAGTTGATTTTTAAGAACTCTTTTATACACAATAAGTTTCCAAACAGCTGTTTCTGGAAAAATGATCAGGTGAAATTCCAGCTGTTATTTTTAGATATAATGTCTATACACAAAAACCTTTAATGCCAGTTTTAAGAACAGAACCTTAGCTTTGTTCAGTGTACCATATAATTTATGTAATTTACTTTGATTTGCACTGAGTAATCTAACCTTTTCACCCATCCAAGTAAAGCTTGCTTGGCAACTCATACTGCAGTTGCATATCTCAGTGAGCCGGGAGTCAAAATGTCTACCTTAGATGGTGTGCATGCAGAAGAAAGCTTTCATGCATGTGTCCCCATTGGCACAGTGGACTGGGCATACAATTAATGCTTTGTGGCTGCATTTGCAGCCTCACATACATACATAACTATATCTGTACACCAACATTTCTGGCTGTGGTATAGAGCAATCATTCTCAACAGGGGCCCTGGCACATTTGAAGGGGGGCACAGACTGAAAAATGTGAGAAGTTTTTGAATGATGTCTGCTGGTGTTGTTTCCTTGTTTGACGGGAGGTCCTGGAACCTGAGAAAAGCTCCTAAAAGGGTTATGGTCAAAAATGGTTGAGAACGGCTGGTCTAGAGCAGTGGTGGGAAGTAGACGTAGGCTAGGTGAGACATAGGGCTAACATAACAATTACAAAGAATTCACCCTCTCTTAGTCCCAGATCCTCCTCCAAGAAGTGGTGGCTCTTGAATTGGGGAGGGAGCATCTCACCACAGCATTTAAGGGGGCATCCTCAGCCCAGTCATGGGCCACCTATCCTGCTAGGGATGTACGTACCAAAAACTTTTGGGTTTCATTCATATCAGGTTCTTTCAGGGTATGTGTGATGTGCCCCTCGTACGTCCCCAGACTATTTCACTAGGCTGAGGCCCACGACACGTTCTCTTCTTTATGCTGCCACCAGTTGACCTCTGTCAACACCCTTTAATTAGAAAGATTGAGGTTCATGCTGAGTATAAAGTTGAACAAAACAATTTTATTGGTTACAGATCACTTAAACAGGTTCTTCACAGACTTTAAAGTATTCATTAGATCAGTAATAACTTGCTTCACTCTTAACTTTCTTAACTCTCCATAAGTTCCACACTCTTAACTGCCTACCTTAACTCCTCACTATACCACACTCTCTAACTCCCACAGACTAACTCTTCACTTCAGACTCTCATCTCTCTCTCTCAAACTGCCTAACTGATCAACTCACTCCCAAAACTCCTCTTCTCTGCCTCACCCCTCCCTTCTGGTTTCTCTGGCTCCGCCTCCCAGCTGCCATTGGTACATGCAAATAATCTCCTACATGAGCCAAAGCAGGGTGATTGCCGCAGTATGCCTCAAACATTTTTGGGTTATTCAATTAATTACTGGTTCTTGTGCCAAACATGAAAAGGATGGGCTCTTCTGGGTTTTTCATTTTTTCCTCATTCATATTCTGGAGCTAGACCGAAGAAAGCCCTAAAGAATGGCCAAAACTACTTAAAAATAGCAGCAATAAGGCAACAGACAATCTTCTACTCCAAATGTGGACAACAACAACAGTACACAAAAAAGAAAAATAAATTATCATCAGACCTATGCTTGCCTCTCCTACCAACCACATTATGGTTTGTTTATTCATCTGTAACCTGTGGGACATGGAAGGAGCCTCCCCAAGGTATGTGAGGACTGAACAAATTCGGGTATCCCCTGAGCAATGATGGTACTCTGTCTAACCTTTCCATTCCAGAAGCATCATTGGATTGCTTTTGACAAGAATGAAGATTTATATGACTTTTTGGCATAGCAATGGTAACTGTGCCCATCTGGTGTTTCTCTAACTCCCCTCTTCCTACTGTCCTCCAATGTACCGTAAGTGTGAAGCACAATAAAAGAATACTTGCAAGTTCTGTTGGAAAAGTGGACTTCCATTTGCTACAATTGTGGGACTCAGGTTTTTCTTCATAAGGTGACTGATGGGACATAAGAAATAGAAGGTTAGGAATCAGTGGATCAGAGCTGACATCTATCTATCTATCTATCTATCTATCTATCTATCTATCTATCTATCTATCTATCTATCTATCTATCTATCTATCTATCTATCTATCTATCTATCTATCTGTCTGTCTGTCTGTCTGTCTGTCTGTCTGTCTGTCTGTCTGTCTGTCTGTCTGTCTGTCTCCTGCTCATTAAAAGGTTAGATATTAATGATAGAGGAAGGATGAGAGAAGGATGGCCACTGGATTCACTACTGATGCCTGCCCTGCCCTGCCTCCTTTTAAAAAAAGATTGGTCTGGTGCTCTCAGTAGTGCTGGGCAACTGAATCTGGTTGCTGTTTGAGCCTGTCTGGGTGATAGGATAATTAGGGGCATTTCTCTTGGTACCACCACCCTCACAGATGTGCTTGGTGAGGGAAACAGGAGAGGGCCTTCCCTGTTGCTGCTCCCAGATGTTGGAACTCCCTCCCACAGGAGACCAAGCTGGTCCCATTTTGCTGTCTTTCCACAAGTAGGCAAAGACTTTTCTCTTCAGGCAGGCTATTCTGTTGCTCCTAAATCAATTTTTTTGCAATGCTTTTACCTAACATTTTTAATATAATGTTATTAATTCTTCTTTAATATTCAAATAATTTACTGTTTTTAGCTTTTAATATTGTGTTTTTAAACTATGTAAGCCACCTTGGGTCCTTTTTTTAAGGAGAAAGGCAGGTTTAAACTATTTTGAAGTCAGGGAGTGAGGGAAGGAAGGAAGGAAGGAAGGAAGGCAGGCAGGCAGGCAGGCAGGCAGGCAGGCAGGAAGGAAGGAAGGAAGGAAGGAAGGAAGGAAGGAAGGAAGGAAGGAAGGAAGGAAGGAAGGAAGGCAGGCAGGCAGGCAGGCAGGCAGGCAGGCAGGCAGGCAGGCAGGAAGGAAGGAAGGAAGGAAGGAAGGTGGTGGTTAGGCAGACTCAAGAATGAGAGAAGGATGGTCACTTATACATCAGTAAACAAGCAAGCAAGCAAACAAACAAACTAACTGTCTAATGCCTAAAATTGATTTACATAAAATTACATATACCTGTTTGCAGTTCAGATGCAAAATTAGAACTACCTTTCAAAATACAAACACAATTACAGTGCATCTCATTCAAGTGAGAAATATAACAACCAGGTAACCTGTGCAATTTTTGTATCTTCCTATACAGCTTCTAACTGCGGATTACAACTTTATGGTCCCTGATCACCCTCCTTGTTGTTCATCATCTTCCAGTCTAGCTTGTACTGGACAATCTTACTAATGGAGGGGATCTTCAAAAGGAGGCTTCTTTCCTGCCAGGCCTTCAAGTAGAGGCCAGTCCATCACTTGAGTGACATTACTGTTTTCTTACTTCTCTTAAGGGACACCACACTAAAGTGATACGTACACAAGCACTTCCCACAATGCCTTTGAGAAAAAGTGTCTGTCTGGGGCATTGTGGGAAAATTACAAGGCAATAGAACCAACAGTCTCATGCTGATGATGCCCATAATCACTACTTGGTAAGCCATTGAACAGAGGACGTGAGATATTTCTGTCCCAGGGCTGGATCAACTCTGGATGTGCTTCTGTTTGAAGACTGTTTTGTACAAAGGGGTATACAACAGTAAGAGACTCTCCCACAGACTGAGTGTTAGTGTCCCTTCTGTTTCATAAACTAAACCTGCATCAATAACTGTGACTTTTCTTTAAACTAGTGTAAGGCAGCAATATGGTGCTGCCAAATGTCTTAGGACATCTACTGTCCCAAATATTTATTGTAGAATTGCTTGGAGTTGTGGAAAAATGTTGAAACACTGATGTTGTTATTTGGAAACAAAACTGGCTTATGAATATGTTTTGATCTAATTAATCCAATTCATGTCCTTTAGACATGCACAGACTTACAGCACACTGAGCAAATCCATAAAACAAACAAACAAACTCAGCTTGTGATTCCACAACCTCCCCCCCCCCCGCAGCATTGAGCTTTTTATATCATCCCTAAATGTTTTCTAAAGCATAGGAAGTAACCACTACTTATGGATGAAAGGGTATCACTAGGAGCTTGTATGCCGCAGACGATGGCATGCAGCTCAGCTCCCTGCCTGGGCACAGATGCCACTGTGGCATCAATAGCTGAGCACAGAGTTGTGCCAGTGGATGGCCTCAGGCAATGCAGTGTTTCTCAGTCTAACACTCCTCACAGGACTGCTTGAATAGAAACAAATGGGGCAAATAGTTCTGCTCAAGTAGAAAACAAATAGTATGCTAGAAGTGACAAATTGTAAATAGTTGTTGCATATTATTATGTTTCCTGGGGGAAAGGTCCACAACAGTCACGGACATGTGCATCCCTGTGAATACTCACTGTTAAACTGCTCTGAGTAATCCCAGTTTCCCATCCTCCAGATTAGCTTCCATGACAGGACACCTAGTATGCTCAGAAACAGAAGGGTTTATTAACTTGGATGGGGAAGTAACAGAAACTCCAAGAGGTAACTCTGGTAGCTTAACATCAGCATAAAACTCAGTCCTCTCAACTCCTCTGCCCTCTGTTTCCTGGGGGCCATCCCTTGCTCCTCCATGGCTTTGAATACTCCCCGCAGGTAAGCTCAGCAAGGGGTACCACAGCAGGGATGTCTTATAGCTAAACTTACTCACCCCTGATTAAACTTTCCCCATCCTCTCATTTCCTCTCCCCCAGCTACAGTGTCTGCATGGTTCCCTACTGGTACTTGGGCCAGGATGACGTCCATTGGGGCTGGCTTGTCCCTCTTTATAATTCCAGTTTTTAAAAAAAACATTCCTGTCATTCTCACTCTCCCTATAAACAAAGCTTTTGTGGAGGTCTGGCGTTTCTCAAGTGTTCCGCTTCAGCTTTGAGTACTCTCAGTTGGATGAGTGTGCCAGTCCATGGGTCCTCTTGTTCCACAGTCTCCCAATCAGCCTTCAGGTTGTCCTCAGGTTGATCTGTTGTCTCTGCCTCATATGCTTCCCAGTCCAGCTTCTTTCTGGCATCCTTCCACCCTTCCTCCTCCTCCCTTTCCTCCTCTTCCTTTTAATCTTCCCCTCCCAATGTCTTCTAGGGGGCTAATTTCCCTTTCTAGAACTTTCCATTCCTCGTCCATTCTCCTTTCTTCACCTTTATCTAAGCCTGCCCCTGCCCCACCTAATAGCCACAAGGGAACATTCCTTAGGGAATGTGAGAGGCGCAATGGCCCACCTGCAGACTCCAAAGTTTCCTTGCCCATCAATCCCTCCAAGGATGAGCAATAAAAGAAAAAGAAAACCAGCTGAAATTAAATGAAAAATGACCTATTTACAGACTGTTATGGGGAGCGACATCGGGGCCCTGCTTGCTGTCCGTTTCCCAACCTTCATCTTTGAGACCAGTAACAATGGGTGGTGTCACTCTCTCTGCTCCTCACATTCACTATTCAAAGATTCCCAAATGGATTTGATGAAGGCTAGAGTAGCACTTAATTCCCAGTGTGGTGTAGTGAAAAAAGTGATGGACTAGGACCCAGGGCACCTAGGTTTGAATCCCTCCTTGGCCATGAAAACCAAACTACTCCTTAAATATCTCTCTTACTTTGAAAGCCATATTTGGGTAGCTATAAGTTGGTTGCAACTTGGTGAATATTCCATAAGGACCTTTCCCCATCTCCAGCTGTGAAAATACATTTAAAAACACAAAGCTTCACCTTGCAGACTGGCACCTCCACCCCACAGACTGGCATCATTCAGTATACAATGACCGCTCCGACATGGCGCTGAGTCGCCATGTCGGGGAGGCTTTGCCCGCCTGTTCAGATGTGTAGCGTCACAGTTGATGCTGTTTCTGGAGGGGAGGAGGGACAGAGCCTTTAAGAAGGCTTGGATCCTCTGCAGCAGCCTCTTTGCTTCCTTTCGAGCAATTCCTCCCACCCACCCTTGGATGAAGAGTGAGATTAGCTGGTTGCCTATGGAGCCGGATGGGAATTTTTGGCCTGCATCCTAAATTAGCCGTTGGTTGCAGGTGCATTTTCACCCATCCCATTCTTACCTACAGGGTGTGGTTTATAAAATGTTTTTAAAAGAATAATGGTAGTTAAAATCCTTTCGGTCGCAGCTTTGGGTAGTGCGATTAAAAAAGTTTGGGTGAGTTCGTGATTGACACGTGGTGCCAAAAATTGGGCCATCTCTCTGTCAGGTCAAGACAATCGGCTATCAGATGAGAGGTGGTTTTACATGGTAGGATCTCCCAGCCAGCTGCCCGCTTAGGGTCACGAGGCCCGGTGGGAGGAGTTGGTTGGGGGATACCATTTCACAGAGCACCTGAAGGCGTGCTGTACAGCAGACAGCACAATTCAGAAATAGGAGCTCGCCCTGCTATAGGAAACGTCCGGAGATCTAGGATTATCCGGACATTGAAGAATATCGCACTGCAGTAGGCCCCCTTGTATTTTGGGGGATATAGCTTTAAATAGTTAATAAAGTTGTGGCCCAAGTTTTAAACCCAACAACCTGTGTCTTGTCTCGTTATTTCCGGGCTGGGCGGGCAATCCAATCCCCAGGAAAGGAGATGCCAGTGAGTGCACTAATTATAGTACCATTGCTTTAATATCAAGCAAAGTGATGCTCAAAGTGTTGCAACAAAGGTTTTTACTTTATGTGGACCAAGAAATGCTTGATGTTCAAACTGGATTCTGAAAAGGAAGAGGCACTTGAGATTATATTGCAATATCCACTGTCTACTGGAACACATCAAAGAATTTCAGAAGAAGATCAGTCTGTGTTATCTGTTCAGTCAATATACAGAGCATATCATATGGAAAGTCAGACTAGATTCAGAGGAAGGAGGAGTGAAAATTGATGGAAGAAACATCAGTAATTTAAGATATGCAGATGAAAGTAGCAATGACTTAAAACGGCTTTTAGTGAAAGTGAAAGAAGGAGGTGCCAAAGCAGAAGTGCAGCTGAACATGAAGAAGACAAAAACCATGACTATAGAAGAACTTCACAACTTTAATGTTAACAATGAAGCAATCGAATAGTTGGCTAATTTTAAGTTTGTAAATTGGGAAATATTAGCAGTCTGTTTCTGCCCTTGGGAAAGCAGCCCATTCAAACTTTCTGCAAGTGTGATTTATGTCATTTCATTTTGCAAGCAGCTTAGCATTCTGGACCAGAGACAGAACACATCACTATGAACAAACATTACGCTTCTATTCTGTGTTAGTTTTTTAACACCATGCAAGTTGTGAAACGTTTGGCACCGGCTGACATTATAATGTTTAGCAATGCTTGGATCAAGACACAGCCTCTCTTCCAGAATAGCATCACTGGGATATTTGCTGGGCCAAAGGATAAAGACCAAGATAGGAAGAAGTGTTTTCAAATATCGTAGTCAAACATTTATCTTTATAGACATTTTGGAACAAAGTGCAATTTAACAGATTGCTCTGATCATGCCAACTGGAAGTGCAAATACAGCCTTGAGACCTCAAATGTCCACTTAGTGTCTATTTCACACAATAGGCCTTTTATAATTTTTGTAAGTTATGTGCAATTGTAAAAAGGGGTTACAGATGCCTGTTAAGAGCTCCTTTTTTCTTCCCACAGATAAAGATCAGGTAATGCCTTCAGTCTGATAAACTGTCACTTCAAAAAAGGAGCCTGACTAATCTACTAGTATTAATTATACACAGAAGTTAATGCTAAATAGGGTCAATATGTCAAATCAGCATAATAATCCTCATTTCAGTCACAGAACTAGCCTTGCTTACTGGATGGGGAGAGGGAGAAGGGAAGAATTTGGCCCTTTTTGACAAGTCCTTGGAAGGGTGAAATCAGGTGTAATGGTTAAAGAGAGGGGAAGGTTGCAGTTACTAGAGCAGAGGTATAGTAACATACTCCTCAACCATTAACCTTGAATTTTGTATTCTGTGACTTCAAATGAGTTGTGGGGGATCAAACAGAAAGGCACCACTGATTATCATAACTTCCTCTCCATCCATAGTGTAGTGGATTCTATAATCTATGCAAAGCCTAGAATGTGGACTATATCTCTTAAAAAATTAAATCCAGTCTAGGTCTGAAGGCACCAAATGGTTGAAGGCAAAATATTGTTAAACTGCCATCCCAGTTCACTACTTCCTTTCATGAGTGTTGACAGGTTGAATCCCACTGCAGCTGTGCATGGAACAGCATTAGGACTAAGTTGCTTCTGGTGAATCTTGGAGGGCAGCCAGCTGACAGGGCAGATAATGAAGAAATGGAGCTTTGTAAGAAGCAGGGAGAAAGAAATACATATTTTTTGCCTGAGCTTGGAACATTTTTTTAAAAGTAACAAATCCTGTTACTCATTATTTTTCCAATTAGCCTGTTGGTTTTTACTTATTACCTTTAGCTACTTGTTATTGTTTATTTTTTCAAAATAAATGTGAAAATGCAAAAGCAAAGTGTGTCGCTTATATACTGCCCCATAGTGCTTAAAGCATTCTCTGGGCAGTTTACAATTTAATTATGCAGGCTACACATCACACACACCCCAGCAAGCTGGGTACTCAATTTACCAACCTTGGAAGGATGGAAGTCTGAGTGAACCTCAAGCTGGCTACCTGAGATTGAATTCAGGTCATCAGTAGAGTTTTGGATGCAGTACTGCAGATTAACTACTGCACCACGAGGCTTTTAAACAATAGAACATTTTGTTCTAAACTTATAAACCAGGGGTCTCCAAACTATGGCTTGCAGGCCACATCCGGCCTGCCTTGCCATTTTATCCATCCCATTCCCTTCAGCCAGTCCGCGTTGGGGGGGGGGGGCATGCGTGTGGCTGTGCGGGCGTCCATTCAGGTGTCCGTGTGGGGTGTATGTGTGTGTGCATGTGGGTGTGCGGGTGTCCATGCGTGTGGGGAGGGTGCATGCAGGGAGGGTCCGTGCAGACATGTGGGCATCTGTGCGGGCGGGTGGGTGGGCGTCCATGCAGGGGGGTTGTGTGCATGCGTGCATGCATTTCTTTGGCCCTCAAAAATGTTGAAAGTATGCAATGTGGCCCTCATGCTCAAAAGTTTGGAGACCCCTGTTATAAACAATAGAAAAATGTCCCAGCAAGATGTGCCCCTCATTAAAGTAGTGGGTAAATGTCATTCATTATACTAAAATGTAACAATGTTAACAGTTGTTCCATTAGATCACAGAAAGAATGTTGCAATTTATCGATTGCCACCCCCAAGATAATTTATTATAGGAAGTGAGAGCCAGCCTGTGTAGCATAGATCCAGGGTACCCCCAGAAGAAGAGAATGGCACCCCAATTCTAAGCACTGTATACCTAGAAAGGGTCACCATAAGTCATAACTGACTTGATGGCACATTATTACTATGTGCTCAAAGCTGGTTTTGTTCCAGTGAAATAAAAAAAATATGTCAGCAAATAGACACTGCTCTCTATATCAGTCCTTAATGTTTTCAAACTGCCTTTCGCCTGTATTTGTAACCACAGTCACCTATCTTAATTTGAAATATATAACTGAATCTTTGTCATTCTCTAACTTATACAACTGATAACACCCGCTCACCTCAAGCTACTGCTACTACAATTGATGCTTATGGATAGGCAACCATAGCTGAACTGGCATACACTAGTGACATCTCTTTCTGTCTTGATTTTCCACTCTCTTCCTCCCCTTCCTCCATGTTGTCCTTCTAAAAAAAATGGTGCTAGTGATGTGACCTACCTTATTATGGCAACCTCAATCTAGTATCAACAACACTGAGCAACACAAATGGTATGTACACGTCATGTTCTCTGTCCATTCTGTGATGTGCTCTATGTGGGGCTGCCTCTGTATAGTGTCCAAAAACTTCTAAAATGTGGCAGCCAGATTGCTGACTGGGGCTGGTTATAGGGATTACACAGTCCCCCTGTTATACCAGCTCTACTGGCTGCTGATCCATTTCCAGGCACAATTAAAAGTGCTGGTCTTAACCTATCAAGCCCTAAATGGCTTGGGTCTCAAGGACTTCATCTCCCATTATACGTCTGCTTGGGTGTTAAAATCATCAGGAGAAGCCTTTCTCTCAGTTCCACTATAGAGTTATCTTAGTAAAGATGTGTGGAGTGTACATGGATCACCAACTATTTTACCTCATGGCATTCTTTATATGTGTAAACATTTTGTCCTGTCATTTGTCCTCTTTCTCTGTCTCTCTCCCTTCAACCATATCCCACCTCTAACCTTTACGAATTCTTAGAACACAATCTTGTTTTGCAGAAAAGTGTAAACGGCATGTAAAAAGCATCACAATTCCTGGAGAAGCTTTACTAACACGTTTCCAGGTAGCAACTGTACCAGAAACTGAGAGTGCTAATTTTTCTGGGCCAGCAATTAAATGAGAGGAAATTAACACTTCATGGTGTGAACAATCACAGTGTGCCTTGATGAAAGGAATAGTGATATATCCATCATTAGCCTGAAGACAAAAAACTCCTTGTATTCAGGGCAGCTTGCTTGCAACATTGCATTTTGGACTGAATACAATGAAGTTCTTTTCAATTTAATTTTTTTTATGTAGACAGCTAGATCCATTATCTGTTTCTTCCCAAACACTTAGATTAAAGCCTAGTTGGAACCTTTGAAGCCAATGGAACTAAAGTTGTTTATATTCCAGCATTTCAGCCTAACAATATTGTAAGTCAGGCCACAAATTCATACATGTGAAACCTGTCAGTATTCCATGTGTTCAGAGCTCCATCTGTCCCAAAAGGGTTTATTTTTCCATTTTGTACCAGCTACCCAGGAGGTGAAAATTTTAATCCCCTTGATATATAACACCGCTTCGGGCCAAGAAATTCATATCATTATAGTGCTTATGTGCTTATATAGTGAATGGCAATTCCAAAGTCTTATTTTATGGGTCCTTCAACCCACTTTCTCCCCCTTTCTCTTCTCTTTTGTCCAACACTGAGGGAAACACAAATATTTGGCTTATTTTCAAAAAGGAGTATTTGCAGGGTTGAGAATACAATGAAGTTTTTTTTCTTTTTTCCTCCCACAATGCCATTAGACAATTCTATGGATTAGTTTACAGTGAAAAAGAAAGACTGCATGGCTTCTCAGCAGGAGAAGTGGCATTTCTAACCCATTTTAGCAGCAGGCCAAATTTTATACAGGGCTTGGTACTCTTTTGGTACAAAGGAACATATTAGAGAAACAGTAGCAACGCCAGCAATATAAAATATTCACTTGGGTTAATTCTTTAATTTAAAAAAACACACAATATCCCTGACCCAAAATGTCACATAGATTCCAAAATAGTTTACATGATATCTTCTGGCTGATCATTTAATTTGGTGGAATTGGGACAGTGAATTTTGAGTTACACAGAACTCTGTGCACCAGTTCCTGTGCAAAACTACTCATTTCAATAGAAAGGGCCGGAACAGAGTTGGTTTTTGTTTTATATTCTGTGATCAAGATCTAAAGAACCACAGTGCTATTTTTGCTCACCCACAGGAGTTCTGAACTTGCAATTCACAAACAGCAGCTGTCCATGACACTGCTTTGGAACCTCAGCGACCACTTAAAAACAAGTTGAGACAGGCTTAAGGAACTACTGCTCAAAAATTCAACATCCTGCTAGGGACAAGCATGTCTAAAATAGTTTTTAAGATATCTACCTATGTCTCTGCACCATTCTGTACACAATCTATATGTAGCAGCCCCATTGACACACATAGATGAGAACACATAAGCTGGAAAGTTGACATCTTTGCCTGGCAGAAATGGTATGAATATCTGAATTTGAATCCTAGTGTCTCCCACAGCTCTACTCTTGAATTAGTTTTGCTTCCTCCCATAGGCTTTCTATTTCTAGAAGCTGCAAGGTTTTCACTAGCTTGCACCAGAGCATCATTCCCATTGTGCAGGAAACAGCTCTTGATTTTCGCCAATGATAGTTAGGATTTTGCTTCAGTTTGGTTTCTTTAAGATTTTTCCAAAATCATATTTTGGGGCTGGAAAGCATTTGAAATTTTAACACGCACAAACTGAAGACAAAAGCAAAACTAAGTCATGTATACTGTACATTTCTCATTTACTGATCCTCAGGAATCCCTGCTTATAAGATTTCTCTCTCTCTCTCTCTCTCTCTATCTCTGAATCTCCAAAGAGAGAGAGAGAAAGAGGACAGAGACCTACGCAAGGAAGGGCTTTTTGTTGTTGTTTAGTCGTTAAGTTGTGTCCGACTCTTCGTGACCCCATGGACCAGAGCACGCCAGACCCTCCTGTCTTCCACTGCCTCCTGGAGTTTGGTCAAAGTCATGTTGGTAGCTTCGATGTCACTGTCCAGCCATCTCGTCCTCTGTCGTCCCCTTCTCATCTTGCCTTCACACTTTCCCAACATCAGGGTCTTTTCCAGGGAGTCTTCTCTTCTCATGAGATGGCCAAAGTATTGGAGCCTCAGCTTCAGGATCTGTCCTTCCAATGAGCACTCAGGGTTGATTTCCTTCAGAATGGATAGGTTTGTTCTCTTTGCAGTCCAGGGGACTCTCAAGAGTCTCCTCCAGCACCACAATCCAAAAGCATCAATTCTTCGGCGGTCAGCCTTCTTTATGGTCCAGCTCTCACTTCCATACATCGCTACTGGAAAAACCATAGCTTTGACTATGCGGACCTTTGTCGGCAAGGTGATGTCTCTGCTTTTTAAGATGCTGTCTAGGTTTGTCATTGCTTTCCTCCCAAGAAGCAGGGGTCTTTTAATTTGACCATCTGCAGTGATCATGGAGCCCAAGAAAATAAAATCTGTCACTAACTCCATATCTTCCCCTTCTATTTCCCAGGAGGTGATGGGACCAGTGGCCATGATCTTCGTTTTTTTGATGTTGAGCTTCAGACCATTTTTTGCGCTCTCCTCTTTCACCCTCATTAAAAGGTTCTTTAATTCCTCCTTACTTTCTGCCATCAGAGTGGTATCATCTGCATATCTAAGGTTGCTGATATTTCTTCCGGCAATCTTAATTCTGGCTTGGGATTCCTCCAGTCCTGCCTTTCGCATGATGTATTCTGCATATAAGTTAAATAAGCAGGGAGACAATATACAGCCTTGTCGTACTCCTTTCCCAATTTTGAACCAATCAGTTGTTCCATATCCAGTTCTAACTGTTGCTTCCTGTCCCACATGTAGATTTCTCAGGAGATAGATAAGGTGGTCAGGCACTCCCATTTCTTTAAGGACTTGCCATAGTTTGTTGTGGTCGACACAGTCAAAGGCTTTTGCGTAGTCAATGAAGGGCTTACAGAGGTTTTATTCAACCTATTTTAGACAAAAATAATGCAAAGGTCAGGGGAAAAGATACATGATCTACCTGCTCCCTAAGACAGCTTTATTTGGTAAGGTAATTGGTTGCATAATGCTTAGGAGGCTAATTTTGGGATATCAATAATTAAATAAATTGATAAATGTGACCTTTTGAAGTTATTAACAGAACAAATTAAAAAGTAATGCATTGATAGCTTCATCATGCATGTTGATTTCTCAGAGGGTTCTCAAACATTCTATTTTTTTATTGGCATAGCCCCGAGTAAAGTCTTTCAATTCTAATATCAATAAATAACTAAAGTCTCTGTAGTTGTAAATGTCCTGTTTCAGGGGTGCTTACCTAGCCTGAGAACACGTAGCTTACAGTACAAACTGCATTTGCTGTTTGCTTTTTCACACCCATACACACCCCTTCTCTTTTTCTCTGGTTCTCTGCTCTCAAACTAGAGAGCTCTTGGTGATCCCCTTGTGGTGATGTTTGGAAGAAAAGAAGATGCTGAAAATTCATTCACAGGATTTGCTCAAGACTATTTTATATCATTTTTGGGCTCAGTTTCCTGCAGAAGAACTGAGCAGCAAAAGATTAAGAGGGAGTAAAATGCGAATTCTTACTGAATCAGGTATTGAGCCCACTAATAATTATTTAAGCTGTTAATCCTTTGTTACTCACTTTCTCATCTCTGGTTTGCTGGTTGGCTCCTTTGTATAAATGTGTGCCTCCCAGCTCAGGGATGATGAAATGTGAGCAGGAGAATCTTACACCCTGGAAAGGTAGATTAAAATACCTTGTTATAGAAAGGCAACCTTACCTGTGTATCCGAATGCATTTCTCTGGATTGTGGCCATTGTATACAACTGAAATTTTGGGTATTTTTCTCGAAGTGGATAATTAATTAATGCAAGAGGAAATGGTTATCCTCTTGCTGTATACTACTGAAAGAACACCAGCAAAAACACTTCTTGGTATTGACTAGTTAATCATTTCAAAACCAGTGTGAAGCTGTTAACAGTGGCTTCCTTAAATGTGTTTTAGAAGGCTGGGGAGCAGTTCCCCCTTGAGCATACACTCATTTCCCATATCTCATTACAAACACTTTTAAAGTGCATTTGCTTGGGCAATTAGAATGGGTTCAAAAGGGACGGGGGTGGGGAAAAGGAAATAGGGTGGCAAAAGAGGGAAGAAAATGGGTTGCCCCATTTATTTGAGAAATATTCTGAGCTCTTGGGTTGCATTATATCCAAGAGAATGCAGAATTTGACAGGAAAAGGTTATCTATTTGTGGCTTAATCTTTTCAGAGAACCCTTCCCACTTTCAACCCAGTTCCCTAAATATAGATAATATGGAACTCCTGCATTGTCATAATATATAAACCCTATTCAGGCATTCTAAATAGTGTGAAATAAATGCACAGAAAAAAAAGATAATATTAGCACTATCTCCTTGGTCAAAATTTCTGATCATCCTTCGCAGTGTTGACCTGGTACCAAGGACAGCTGGTGTCAAGCAAATGTCTTCTTTGGGAGATACTGTACAAAAAAAGTTGTGCCACTGAAATGGCTCTCTCAGTTGGTTGTCCATCAAACATTACCTTTGTAGGTATGGCCACCTAAGGCAACTAATCCTGTATAGAAGGTTTCTGTCTTCAGAGGTGTGGTAGGTGATAGCTTCCTGACGCCAGCTCTACATAGTTTGGGGCAATTATTTTTAACTAAGCTTTTAATCAAATGCAGTGATGTTTTGTTGCTGCTGCAAAGGTTTTATGCTCTAGGTTTTTACTTGATTGTTCAAAATCCTATTGCACAACTACATGCGGGCAGCTCAGAGTGCTATCCCTGAAGCATTTCCACCTCAGTTGTGCTGGGGGCACATGACCAATTGCACAATTCCATAGCATATTTCCTTGTTGCCAGGTGTAAAGCCCAGAACATTTACACTGGAGTAACATGATACTGGTCATTGTATCTTGGTTTTATACAGTAGTATAAAATCTTTTCATTATGTAATTTTAAAATTATATTATCACTTTATTGGTATATCTTATTCATTTTAACACCTTTTCTGTGAACTCTATTTTAAATTAAAAAGAAAGATACAAATATCATAACAAATTAATGTAACAGAGCATCATCATCAAAGAACTGCAGAGCTGGAAGGGACCCTATGGATCATTGAGTTCAGTCCCTGTCAAGGAGGCACAGTGGGGAATCAAACTCCCAATCTCTGCCTCCGTAGCCAGATATTAAAAAAATTGAGCTGTCTACCAACATGTCATGATTGCTAGCTTCTAATTGCATGTGTGAGGAAGACCCAGATCCATAATTTCTGTACATTTAGAGAGAAATCCTCAGTCCTTAGCGTTTAGTAAGACTGGTGGCCCATAATACAGTTATCTCCCTTTTCATAGAACAAAATGCAGAATGTCTCTACAAGTGGAGTTTGAATGACTATTGGTGTACTTACAATAGACAAATGATTAATTTGATAGAAAGCACAAATAATAATGCAGACTCCTATATAATTCTATTTCTTGTATTGACTAAAACATGGCTGGTCCATGATATGTTGCTGCCCGAGACAAAAGTCAAAACACCACTTCTTATTTCACAGAAAACCCAAACAGAGTCAAACAAAAACCTTTCTCCAGAGGGGGTCAGGAGAAGTCACAGATTTAAAACAATTTCATTCTCTCTCTCTCTCTCTCTCTCTCTCTCAACAGTTAACCAGATTCCACTGCTTTTCTTGCATCCCTCACGAAGGCAGTCACTCCATTTTGCCTAATGGTAGGGCCAACCCTAATTTTATGTACTCCTGAAGATTACTTCTTGCCAGCAGTATTCTAGTACAAACTATCCACTGTTTTTCATGATACTGCTAATCTGCACTTTATAGCAGTTTTGCAGTTTCAGAGGTGTGGAACTGATTTACAGAAGTGTTAATGCCCAGATCAGAAATGTTTCTAATAATTCTCCTCCCTACTCCTCTACTGGCCTTACTATTAATAGCTTCATAAAGAAGAGATACACCATGTAAAAGAGTGCAGCTCCTTTCCCCTGCCCCCCTGCGAAGAATGGAGCCATTGAAATATGAGGTATATGAATGCCATATTTGACTTTTACTTGGGATAATGAAGAAAGAAATGTGGTTACAGCTTTCAGGTGGGCTGTGAAATGCAGAACCAGTTTTCCTATTGTATCAGATTCTTGCTGACATGAGATGAAATTTAAAGATGGAGAGAAGCTTAGCATACAAGGCTCAGCAGTAACCTGGAAAATGCAGCCGTAAATACATAATTAATACCGTCCAAGAGTGATGTCATAAAATCATGCAAAATTTTTCCCAAGACTGAATGCTGGGCTTTCACTTCCTTGCACAGAACTCCCATGCCTGGAATAACATTTTCTTTGAAGTTGCTGATACAAGTATAATTTTCATTGCACATGTGATTGTGTTTCCCCTCATTAGACTAAGTAGTCAGAAATCTGCGTTTGCCATAGAGCTATTCGTGTATCTGTAGCTGATGAGAGTCATTACTGACTGATGATAGTCATTACTTTCATCACTACTGGGGCTGTAATAATGTTACTATTATTACAGCAGTAACTGTGAACAAGGAAGATTACTTATTAGCACAGGGTAGTTTCCAACGTAAGATAGAGATGCAGGAAGAGAGATATTCACAAGTTCCTTGCAGAGCTCTCCTTCTGAAAACTGAAACTCATTCAGCTGGAAATGCTGGGGTCATACCTATGCGGATTAATACACCCTTTTACTCATTCCCTCCTCATTGCAACATTCAGAGATCAGACATGTGAGATTAGAAAGCTATTTTAGGATGTCTGTAGCTTCGTGATCTGAAACATATACACCATGGGACCTAAAAAACCATGGTATTCCTTTAGTATGAGGAAAGGCAACATTGTGCCTACAGAAGGACACAGATGCCACACCTATGAAGAGTCCCATTGCCATAGGCTATAGAAACTTAATTTTTTAAATTATTATTTTAAAAATATGAGAGTCTGGGAATTCTGGAAAGTGAAAATGTTGGCCTTTAGCCAGGAGGAGGTGTCATCTATATTATCTAGAATGTTTCTGGTCTCCTAAGGCAGTGGTCCCCAACCTTTTTAACTCCACGGACTGGTTGGGGAAGGCGGTGCACCCCCACCCCCGTGCTCACACGCATGTGTGAAGGAGTGGGGGGCATTCGCACGCGTTTGTGTGCATTCGCAAAGGGCGGGGGGCACTCTGGTGCACTCACGCGCACCCACGAAGGGGTGGGAGGCACACGCACATGCACACTCATGTGCATGCATGGAGGGGCTGTGCGGGGGGCAGGAGTGCATGCAGGGGGATGGGAGATCTGTCTCCGCGGCCTGGTCTGGCCCAGGCCATGGACCAGCACCGGGGCGTGGACCGGAGACTGGGGACCCCTGTCCTAAGGAACAAAATCTATTCTTAGGAAATACTGAAGACAATGTCTGAAGGCCAGACCTTTGGTATGATGCCCTCCAAGCTACCTCCTTGTATACAGTATATGTGTGTGTTTATGTGTACATGGGAACAACCTATCATGGAGGAGGAGTAAGCAGGGAGACTGGGGACTAAGCAAGGAGGGTGCCAAAGATGAACAATAGAAGGTAAAAAGGCCTGTGGGACATCCTGAGGAGTGGAGAAAGGAAGGGGTTGTCAGGATGCCGATGTGGGTGGGAAAGTAACATGGGAGATGATTTCAATGATTGAATCTTTAGTGTTAGAACAATGAGTGACTTGATTTTGTGTGCATGAGAAAAGGTGTAACTTCATGTGACACATAGAGCTGGGTCCTGAATAAATGCAAAGTTTGTGTGCCTGCCTAAAGGTCTTTGTAGGCCTATATGTCTACATATAAAAACACTTTAAATGCATCACACATATATACTTCTTATCATTACAGCCATATGAAAATTAAGGATGTTTGAGCCTTTCAATTCAGTTCACTTTTTGAAACTTTATAAGAATTTACCAAAATTCACAAATTTCAAACTGAGAGAAAGTACAACTGAGGGATTTTCCCACTGCTGGCGCCAACCCTCTTATGGGAAGCAATTTTTGTTCCTTCATTAAATCCAGATTATTATTATTTTTAAAAAATAGGGTCTTGTGCAAGATGTCTTACCATGTGCAGGCAGAAGCAGAAATTAAATATATATAATGGGCCCCAACACCTTCAAACCTAGTCGTACTGCCCATTATTACAGCTGAAAGCAGTTTGCAAAATCCAGTATAAGAAGTGATGCAGATTCCTGCTGTGCACTCAGACTCATTCATTAGTCAAGGAATTCCCTCTTCTGTTTGTGGGTTATGTGTAACATCTGTTTCTACCCAGAGATGCACAGTCATTCTTCTTTCTGCTTCTTTCCTGCTGCCATCACCATCCATATTCCATTCTCTCATCTCTTACTGTGAAAGGTACTTCCTTTGAGTTTGGTATTGTGGGCGACATGGCTATGGAGACTGTGTGTCACCAAGAAAGAGGTTTTTCCTGATGTTAGGGCTGGCCGCTGCTCCAAACTGGTTACATCAGTTATTCTCCAGCTGCAATATTTGCCCTTCAAGAGAATGGCCAGGGTGGCTCTTTGGACAGGCCACCAACCCCATGTATCACTCTGAGAACTACTCAAAGGGAGGTACAGTATGGGACAGAGAAATACTTCAGAGAAATATGAGAGAGAGGACCTGGGTGGCAATGGCTTTCCTGCTGTAGTTTTCTACTGTGGGTCTCTGGACAGCCTGTCTGCACTATAATGCCTTGCTCTGAGGAGTCACTGCCATAAGAGATGGGATACAATGCCACATTTTCCTAACTATCACCTGAGGTGAGGGATTCACTCTGTCTTTTGCAAGGGTCAGCCTTACCTGAATGAACTTATATTATCTATATCAGATATTCTGAACTGATTATGTTTCCCCATTTTCCATGGAGGTTAGAAAAAACAACCTCATGACAAACACGTTACAATAAGGTATGTTTTTTCAAGGGAGTGTCTCTTGAGTAAGACTCTCCCACATTCGTTTGGACAAAACAAGCAAGCAAACAAAGGACACTACAAACAGAAAGGTTATCTTTTAATTTTTTCTGTGTGATTTTAAAATAGATCTTAGAGAGTCAGTCTCTTGAACAGTTGGTCCTGAGATATATTCAGAATCTGCCACCTAATGAATCTAAATAAAACATCACAGAAATGTCCATTATGGACCACATTCTATTCTCACTGAAGTAAAAGGGCAAAGGAATGACCCTTGTATATTCTAAAAATATGCATAATGTTGCAGGAGCTAGTTGTTAGTGGTCTCATTGCTAAGATTAGTCTATGACAGCAGCTGCTGAATCACTTAAATAGAATTATCTAGAATTGCACAGCCATCCTATGGGGAGGGAGGCAGGCCCTGATAAAACAACTGCCCATTCCTAAGCATTTCCAGCCTCATATTAGCAAGAGCAGAACATGTGGTGGTTTTTCTCCACCACTGCAACCATTGCCATCAATTTTATTTTATTCTAATTTCCCCAGCAATAAATTTAATTGGGAGGTAAAATAAGTATCTCAGAGCTGGCCTGTTTCTTAAGCCTTTCTAGGTAAATCTTTGGGGGATCCACTCATGTAGGCAGAGCAGAGGCAGGAAAGCAACAACAGCAGGTGGAGAAAGCAGTGGGCTACACACAGTAGTCACTCAGTGGCCTTCCAGAGATACACAGGAACTTGTTCTCTGAGCAAAGAGGTTGTTCCCTCATTGCATCATCCTTGTAGGGCTCATATACTAAGGAAGAGGCCCAGCTGAACAAAATGGATTATGTTCACATGCAGCTCTGAAAATTCCTTGCTTCTATTTATAGTTTAAATAAATCAAGAGTGAAACTGGGCACCATGTTTAGCATGTTTTTGGAAGAGGTGGTTCTGCAGTTATTAAAAGATCTGTCTGTTATAACATGTGATTTTTTTCTCAGCTACATGGATTTAGCATATTTTGTTTCCACCCTGTGATCTGATTGGTCACTGGAAAATAAGCACAGGCTTAAATTTTCCAATCTGATTGCTGAGGCACATACCTGTGAGGTAACTCCACTTTAAGAGTAAAAACAGGTTAAACATAGGGAATGCATATTCCCTTTAATGTCTATTTTGGTTGCATACACTAAGCAAAGACTGATAGGGATCCTAAACTTATGGTCAGCACTGCCAGGTTGGTAGGTGTTGGGGCTCCTTATACATAGAAATTGCTATTTCCAGTCCCTAAAAATCTTGCCCAGAAGTATATTATTTTTCCCGGCATTAGTGTTTCTTATGTACTCAACACTGTCTGGAAGTAGAGGTAGGGTTGTGAATGGTATTGCTTTGAAGCTGAAGTGAATACATGGAGAGAGAGAGATGATATCACAGAGATACAGTATATATTTAATGATTCAACATGAAGAGCACAAGGTACAGTCTTTCATGAACTATACATTTTCAGGTGATAAGTAATGATCTGCTTTTATCAGTAAGGGCTGTTGCTAAAAAATCAATACACATGGAAGGCTAACAGGTTTAAAGGTGAATCATTCCTGATTGTTTATCATTCCTTGTAAAGGAAGATCATTCTTAGGGTTTTGTTCATACTACAATTACTACTACTACATGAAGGAGCAATCAGTTGTGCAGTTAAATGCTTATATTCCTTATTTCTACAAGATAGTCCATACTATTTATTGCAGGTTTGATTTAGTCAAACCTTTGAATGTCTTGAAAAATGTATTGAAAAAGAATGATAAGAAGGTGGTTTAAGAAAGAGATATGTGAGGATAATGTACATATTGTAGATGGTGGGAGAGAGTAAGAAATAGCCCAGCTAGTGACATGTTTTATTCTCACTTATTAACTTGCATACAAGGAAACACTTCCGTGCATTATGTATTTATTATTAGTACCTGGAATGTCAAAAATCTGAGTCACTCAACTGCAAAAGTTCCATTAGATTCAAAGCACAAAAGTGTCTCAGTTTAAAGGGTAAATGGAACAATGATTGTCTCTTGGCCAACACAGTAATTTTAAAAATGCATTGCAACATAAAGTAATAATGTGACTTAGTGCATCAAAGCATAGGCATAGCTATTTGAATACAAGGTATACACTTAATTCAGCCATAGGCTAAATCCAACATAAGAGCTAACCCAATGATATGAATGGGATTTGTTAGTACAATACATTTAATTCCCATTTATTTCAATGGCCGTACTCCAGATAGTATTAAGTTGGATTTATTTATATATTTATTTAAAATATTTTTAACTTACCTTTCCCCTTAAAAATAACCCAAGGCAGCTTGCATAATTAAAAGACAATATTTAAAGCTACAAACAATAAGTATACAAATATTTTTAAAGATCAAACAAATACCACACTAAAAAACGGTACACAAAAGCAATACCAAAACCACATTAGAAACCAGTAAGGCACAACAATCTATTTAAAAACCTCACCTAGGCAGCCAGTCACTAAGGAAAAGCTTGCTTGAAGAGAAGGTTTTTGTCTGCTTGCACAAGGACAGCAAAGATGGGGCCAGTCTGGCTTCCTGTGGGAGGGAGTTCCACAGTCTGGGAGCAGCAACAGAGAAGGCCCTCTCCTTTGTCCCCAACAAACACAGCTGTGAGGGTGGTGGGACTGAGAGAAAGGCCTCCCCTGATGATCCAACACCATGATTCCCTCACCCCACCCCGCAATTGCTGTTTGTAAAGGGACTGGGAGTTGAAGAGAAAATGGCTAATTTTTTTATAGTAGAGGAAACCAGTTTGGTTTCCTAAGCAGTCTCAGCTGTCTTATAGAGAAAAAGCATGACACTAAATATTTCATCACCCTAACGGCGCACATCTTACCCTGAATGAGCAGTTATGAAATTTCATGAAAACATGGTATTATTCTGTCCTTCAGAAAAACCTTGTGACTAATATTCTGTTGAATTCTACTGTCATGGAAGCAATTGCATCAACATCTGCCCAGCTATGTCATCTACTGTGTAATGTCTTGCTAGGGCGTGGGGAATGTAATTGCTTGGAACAGTAGAGATCCACAGCTAGAAAGGAATGTGAATTTTATTTTACTTTGCTTCATTGCTGTTTTGTGCTGTCAAGTTGAATTATGGCAACCCTAATAGGGCTTTTAAGGTAAGTGAGATATTTTAAGGAGTGGTTTTACCACTTCCACTCCCCCAGTGAGTTTTCATGGCTGACCAGGGATTTCAATCCTGTTCTCCAGAGTCCTCTTCCATCACTCTATCCACTACACCACACTGGGAATCCAGGAAGTAAACTTTACTTTATTTTAGCCTTTTTGGAATGTTTAGATGTCAATCATGGAGTGAGACAGTGCAGGAGGGGGCACATTTTATTTTGTGGCCAATCACAGCAGTGATGGAAGTATCTATTTCCTTCTATTGCAGTTGGACTTCCTAATCAACATTTGCATTTGTATTTATGGTGGTGCTCATGGCAGCTGAAAGAGAAGCAAAGGAGAGCATCAATCAGTCTGGAAGCAAAATGCAGAAAGATACAACAGGAAACCCTGATGATAAGGAAAAGACCTACAATGAAATTCTGTGAACTTCCTTGGCATAAAGAGCACTATTTGTATTCAGTCATCGTCATTCTGTTTTGTAGCTTATAAACCTGGTGGGCAAGAAACAAACAATTGATTTTTTTGGCCAGTTGCATCTCAGCATAGAGTGAGATAAATAACCAAAGCACTGTGTTCAGGAGATTTCTTTTGCCATTGAAAAAGAGAAAACCTAAGACAGTTTCAAACTGCATAAATTTTACTCTCAGACACAAGGCCACTTCAGCAATTACACAAAATGATAACTGTACTTTAAAGTTCTGTTTTCTACTTTTGAATAGGTACATCTGTAAACTAAGGCTACAGCTACACTGTGGCTTGATTTGTACCCTATTCTATATTTCTCTTCAGATTAGGTGATCACATTGAGACTGCAGATTGTTTTGGAGCCAATATCTCCACTGGCCCCTCAGTCTGATGCGGTTTGATCTATGTCACAGCTCACAGCCCTCTGTCTGTTGATCCTACCCTCTGCTGATCCCCAGCTCTCCTTCCATGGTTCATTGTAAAGCCAGTGAAATGTTTAAAATGTTGCACAGTGCTAGGAAAAGGGAGTTTTCCAAGGTTCTCCATAATGTACAAACACATTTACATATACCGTGAGAATATAGTAATCTGTCGTAGTTCGTGCAAATTATTTCTATTTCATATTGATGTTTATCTCTTTTTTTTTCCTATGCAGAAATGTGATATAGTGCTAAACTTGTAAATCAGTGTAGTTATAAGATGATCTAATGCTAAACTCATTAGTTTGTTTTAAAAAATTAAACAAATATTTCAGGGTGATTAGGGAGAAAGATTGTGTTCCTGCTGCCCAAACATCACACCCAGTTTAGTATGTCACCAGAATACCACCCACAGCCATGCCCCTGATCCTTTTGGAGAATGAAACAACTGATCAAACAGTCCATTTGAATTGTTCTGGCTTGTGGGGTGGGGGGAATAGAAGCATGACAAAGAAAAAGAACTCTGCCTTGGGAGCAAAAAGAGACAGACAGACTTTGCATCATGTGATCAATTTTTTAAAAATGTTAATTCATCCACTTTACACCCACCAGAAAATCTCAGAGTATTTGACCATGTGGTTGTAGCCTAAATCTTCTCACTTTGAGAACTCTAAGAAAACTTCCATTTATGCTGTTTTCTGAAAGAACCAAGAGAAAATACAGTATAAACTCAATAACAAAATGCAACTTCTTTGGTGCCATTATTGATTCACATCAAAGGATGTCAAATTGGAGTTTGCTAAGAAATGAATCAGGGAGTAAGCCAGAAACTGCCAGCAGAGAAAAGCTTAATATTAACCAGCTTCTTTGTGAAATCTGATTGCAGTAATCAACAATGAGCTCTTCTGACTAATGTTACTAAAAGTTAAAGCATAGGTTAAGTTAGTGTTGTAATTTGGAAGATAAAGGGTGAGCTTTCTTCCAACTCAGAATGCAGAATAGCAATAGTTTTAATGCAACAGTTCCTGAAACACTTTCTGAGGGTTCGAGTACAAAGAAGAACATTAGGAGGGGAAATGGTCATGAAAAATGACCGGCTTATTGCATTTTGGTACTTACTATCAGCATGGAGTTGAGGATTGCAAGGGAGTGTAATCCTCCTGTCTGTCGAGAGCTGTAGAGTAGGATTAGGCTGACTTCACCCTCGTATCATCTACATTTTTGACACTTAATTGGATTCTCATAGCAGACTGATGATAATTTTAAAAAGCAGAAGCACATCTGCTGGATCTCTGAACAGTTAAGGCATAACTTCTTAGCATGAAGTTAAATTATGCTTAACTTATTTTTGGGAGGGGGAGAATCCCCTCCAACCGCTAGGTGATTTCTACCCAGTTAGACTTCTAATGACCTTTGTTACATAACTCAACATGTAAAATCATCTCTGGCCTTGTCAATGTACAGACTGCCTGGTTGCTCTGTGTTCTACTGAGATTCACAGAGGATGAAGAAAGTTCTAACTCACAGAGGAGTTATGTATCATAAAATGGAGAAATGAAATTTCCAACTTTTCCTGCTCCCTGCAATCCTAGAGACTATTCTCAAAGAAACCCAATTCGCAGATTGCAGATATTTTTTCCTCATAATATCTCAGGATACCATGCAGACTCCATGAGTTGAAGACCAAACCCTCCTTCCCTACCACTGCACTGAAAGCTTACATGCCTTTTGGGGCATTTTTGGATGACTCAATAAAAGTATTATTACCATAGCATGGTTTTGGGAATTGTTCCGTATATGCATTCTGACTGGAGGTCCCCGTTCAGCTGGAGGTCCAATTAGGCCAGCATGGTGTTGCAAGAATCCCAGCAGCAAAAAACAGGCCAACAACTTGTATTGACCTGCCTAAAACCACTGAATGAATCATACCCACAGTGAGCTTTGAAGCAGGAATTCCCTTGTTTGCAGATTCTGACCCAGCCTTTATACTGAACTCTCAGTCTTCTGTGGCCAAATAAGACTCTCCTATAGATATCTGTAGATGGCATGCTGCATGCCTTAGACTTGATCACAGTTTTCAAACAGATCCAATCCAATTTCTTTTCCATCATGGGCAATTCTATTTTTAGAATATAGCAAGATGGCTTATATTGAGTCAGACATTGGTCCATCTAGGCTACTGTTTTACCGATTGACTTGTAGTGAGTCTTCAAACATCTCAGATATGAATATTCCTATAGTTGTCAGATACTGAATCAAGGACTTCCCGCTCATAAAGCATATCCTCTCATATGGACTTTCAGTGCCTCCTGGAGTCTGGCTTCTGATGAATTATAGATAGGTTCAAATGTTCACTAAATGGTATTCAGAAGTTTTCCAGGGTCTGCTATTAAGAATAGTAAAAGAAGTAAAGGAAGTTATGGAACTATTATTTTTGTTTGATCCTGTAATCTGTTGGAATTTCATTGCCTTCTACCTACCCATGTATGCATTCTGACTTAAGGCATGTCAATTGCTTCAATTGAAGGTGTTTGTCAGTTGAAGGTCAGTGTTTGTCACCTGAAGTAGTCTCAGACTCAGAGAAGACTTCCAGTGCTTCTCCTTCTCTTCCTCTCTTCAGCACACGAGGTAGCGCCACACAGATTTATGGTGAGGTGTCTTCTTCAGCTTGTTACATTCCACACTTACAGTAGCTGTCTCAACTGCAATTACAACAAGATGGAAGGTACCTCAGTCACTCAGGTAAGCAGGTCAACATATTAGAATAATCAAAGGAGTATGTCCTACTTATCTTTGAGGATTGGCCCAAAGGTTTGTGATTCACTATCTGGAGCCAGGCCTCCCATCTTAACTGCACAGGTACCAGCTGATCACACGTGCATATTCCTTTCTCCAGCTTGGTTGTGGCAATTTCAACCCATTGCATTACCTCTACCACATGTGTGTGATTCTGAGAAGTAAACACTGTGGTTTCTTTGTGAATTTGGATGTGATATTTTCATGAGCAGAATAAACTATTTGGTTTCAGACTGAAGGAAAAATGAGGTAGGATTCCATTTATTTTAAAGTACATATTGGTTGTTTTCTTAAAAATGATTTCAGCCCTCATGATGGAAGCTCTTTGGCATGAGCAGAACAGAGGGTGGGCAAGCATTGTGTAAGCTTCTCCATATGTCCCTGCCAAGTCACATCAATCCTGACATGCAACGTTCTCACTGTCCCAATGCCAAGCCTTTCTTGAGCAACCATAATATTCTGTGGTTTTGTAACATATACAATTATCTTTGGGCCAGCCTTCCAGTGCTACTGGTCACGCAGCAGCTGCCAAGAAACTGGGCTGGCTGCAGCAGACTCACACTGACACTAACTTTCATTTGGGAATCTCTCAGTCCTTATTTGGTTACCTCAGGACACAGAAGTGAGCATGTAAACATATGTGAGAGCTGTGAATCATGGAATATATGTCATCTTTAACCTCTTGGAATAGCTAATATTCCCTCACAATATGCTGCTGTCTGCTGGCTTGAGAGACCAAAGCAGCCTCATCCCCCTTCCTAAGCCATTTGTTTTGAGTATGCATCCCATATGATTCGAAAGATATGGAAACCCTAAATAAATTTCCTGGGGTTTTCCGGGGGGGAGGAGGGATTTATAAATTGGGAAGCAATACCCATATCCTCTTTGAAACATTTTTGAAAGATTTAACAGGGAAAACCCCTGCAGTTGACTTCTGCATATTTTTAACATTTAGTCACTCCCTTGGTTATATGGAAGCTGGCAGACTGTTTTCACTTGCCTCATGAAAACAACTCTTCAAAGTAAGTTGTCCTTGGCTGTGTGATGAGTCAGAGCCTAACCCTGCTTTTGCTGAAGTTTGTGGCAGAGTTCTTACGGACTTCACAGAGTGTGTGTGAAGGCATTTGATATTTACATTTTAATCTCCTAATATGGCACAAGATATGGGGTGTTATTGGTAATCTGAATCAAGCAAAAGCAAGGCGTTCAATGAGGGCGGTGTCATGCAACAGAAAGCCATATGGTTCTCTTCACACTATAGAAAGGCTGGACCCCAAACTTATCTCTAATGCAGGCATTGTTTCAAAATGAATTCAGAAAAGAGGGACCAAGCAAAGAATGACCAGACCTTGGAAGTAACTCATTACAAGTAAAAAAAATACTAGTAATTAATTCTCCCCCCCAATCACAAACGCATAACTTACATTACATTATGAATGTAACTTAACAAAAATGCCATTACTTCTTTTGCAACATAATTTTTTAAGTTATTATATAGATAGGGTATGCAGATTTGGGAATACCATGTGGTTCGAGTGCCAATTTGTGCTGTGCCTTGTACTGTGGAATCATGCTGTGCTACATTATTGCTGAAGTGATGAAGAACTGGAAGGGAAGAAATATTTTCAATATCAGAGGTCGGAGGCTTATAGCATTCAATTCTTCTATTTAAAAATAACCTTGGATGGAACTTTTGAGAATAGGAGTAACTTTTTAACTGTAACAGTGAACTATGGGAAATTACTTTTAAAAAGTATCTTTGGACACTGATAAGATATATTCCAAAACAAAAAACAAAAAAAAAACCCCAAATGGTTCTCTGAAAGCCATCTTGTCCAGCCGTCGTCAAGTTAGCAACAAACCTAACCCATGCCATCCTTTCCTCTAGTCAGCCATTGCATTTCCAGAAACATTGTAATTCTGGGATAAAACCCTGACTGACAGATCAACCCTGCAGTCTCTCAATTAGTTTTTGGTAGTCTTCCTACATTTTCATCCAATTTACAAAAGAATGAAAGCAGCCCACATAAATATTACATATTTGTACAGAAGCTGGAAGAAAAATATTTGTTGGAAGTTGAAATACAAAAGTGGTGGTGGGGAAACCTTTCAGCCTAACTGAAGATCGTTTCAGCTTTTTAGAGTGACAGGTATTTAAAAAGCAAACAAGGCTGCTTTGTGGTAACGATGTTTTGGAGGAAAGCAAGTTGTTTTCGTTGAACTGACATAAGACTTTTTTTTCTGGAAGTAACCAAGACCTGGAATGGTTGCAAAACACTTTATAGCTTTTCTGAAAAGTGTGAAAAACAATGTTACTCTTCCACAGAAAGTTGGGCAGTCTGCAATATGTGAGCTAATCCGATGAGTCTGCATCTTGCAAAGGAAAAATACAAACTTGGGAGTAAACATCCTACTGTTATAATCACCTCTCATGCCCTTAGATTTCCTAGCAATGCTTACCCTTCTCAGTGGCTTCTTCCTTTCTGCTTTTTCACCCAGTCCTTCTGCTAATGAGAGCCTGCCTGTGTGTCTGTCATCTCGACTTGTAGTCCATTGCCTTCCTATTTGGCATTCCCTCAGAGGATCGCTGCCTTCATTACTACCTCTCTCTTAGCACAGTTGCTGACAGCTCTAGCAAGAGACCCCAGAGGCATTCTGATGCTTCCTGCTTCTGCAGTCCAGAGAGTCCTGATCTGCATGGCACATGGAGGCTGGTACAGGAGAAGTGTGGAATGAGCAGTGCCTGCCTGTTCCAGGACACTTTATAGCTCCACTCCTCTTACTGGCCCAGATGAGCACATGGGAGGATTGTCACCTGGAAGCAGTGTTAACATTGTGATTACTGTATTTGTTTCTGTGCAATAAATCTATCTCCTAAACGGTTACCTATCTCAAAGCTCTCTCTGAATGCTGAACTACATCACTCTACATGGCCTGCTCCATAGGTAGATATGGACTGAAATCAACTTGGTTAAAGCACACCAAATTCTGAATTAGATTGTAGCCATAGTGTGCGTATATGTGCATACAATAACTGATTTCAATACTGTCGATGTCATCGTTGTCGTCGTCGTCATCATCATCCTGCTGTTTTGATACTCTGAATTGGCATGTTTCAGAGAATAAGTAATCTGAAATCACTTCATCATATTAGTCTGTAAAAACAAATGGGATGGTATTCGTAGAGGTCTTTGCAGATGAGGCAAGACCTGTTTTAGTCAAGGATCTAATTGTTGCCCCCTCCCACTTTCTTCTTTTTTGTCTTCTTCTTTTTGCCTTTTTTTGTTTTGTTTGGGGGCAGAAAGAAGGGGCTGGGGGACATCTGATATGTTTTGGACTTCAAATTGCATAAGGCCTTACCACTGACCATGCTGGGTACATCTTCTGAAAGCTGCAGTCCAAAATATCTGGAAGGTCAAAGCTACTACCCCACATGCATAAGAGTTGTTTTAATTCAAATGCCTATGGTGCACAGCATAGCAGGTAGATGCAAATTTTTCTTGTCCTCCTTCCATCCCTCAGGCGTGGAGGACTTGGTTCTCAGGCTGCTTGCCCTGGGAATGGTGACTGGTCTCCATCTGCCTCTCTCTCCTGCTGGGATGAAGATGCATTTTGCTGCCCTTCTGTCTGCCTCTGGTGCAGTAAACTGAGGAAGAATTGGTACTGTGCTAACAAGCAAGGAGCCATCTTCCTGGGGGAAAAGGTAGTGGAAGAGCCTAGTATAGTAGGGCCCCTATATCCACGGTATCAATGTCCACAGTTTCACTTATCCACAGTCTGAAAATATTAAAGATATTAAAAGAAAAAAATCCAGAAAATCCAGATCCAACTGCAACAATGTTCCAGGATTATCACAGCTGTAACTAAGGTGGGCCACCTCTGGCTACCAAAATTTAGCGGGTGCAAAAGTCTGCTGCTGGAAAGGTATAAAGCTGCCCATTGGTATTTGCTGCTGGAAGCACATGAATGTCCTTGCTCTGAGCCATTCCTCCACGAGCAAAGGGAAATCCCAAACAGGCAAGCTCGGTAGAGAGCAATATATGGCTGTTGCATGTTGGGACCCACGTGGTCCTCCCCATTCCTCTGTCCTTTCCTAGGGTATGTCAATCTCACATAACACAGGCTGGACTGATAGGTTGGCAAAGTCTTGGGTACCAAAGTTGCTAGCTTTGGCTCTCAGTGTGCTTTTTTGCTTGCTATGTGTCCTACCCTCTTCCAATCTCCATTCTCCGGGTCAAGATATATATTACAGATGACCCATCACTAGCACCAAAATCATGCCAGTATTCAAGGACCGTGACTGGGGCAGTCTTTCTTGTCTGAGAAGTCACACTTAACGACGGAAGGAAGTACTTGTTGTCTGATGACCAATCACGAAACAAAGCAAGCTAATTTGCAAATTACAAGAGGTTAGAAAACTCTTGTTTTAAGAATCACACAAAATCAGTGCTTCAGTCATTACCTTTTCCAATCATCATCATGTGCCATCAAGTCAATTCTGACTTATGAGGACCCTTTTCAGAGTTTTCTAGGTAGAGAGTACCCAGAAATGGTTTACTATTCCCTTCTTCTGGGAGTGCCCTGAGATTGTGCTGCTTTCCCAGGGTCAGGCAGGCTGGCTCTTCTAGGATGCACCATGGAGAATTAAACTCTCAACCTCTAGCTCTGCAGCTACATACTTAACTTACTGAGCTACCTGGCCAGCTGAGGTGATGCATTATCTCTGGCTATAATTGGGTCCTGTTTCATCTCTTTAACTCTGCACCACTCCTTTTTTGTATTAGAAGCAAAAAAAAAAAAAGGTGATGGGGTGGGAGGCTGCATTAAAAATGGCCAGAGTCCTACCCTCTCTTAGCCATCATCAGCAAGGATCTTTTCAGGGCATGGTTACCCAAATTTCATTTTTGAGGACAGCTGCCGCAAGACAACTAAAAAACAGAGCCTTTTATGTTTTAGCTACACAGCTTTTGCTAGAAACGAAAACACTAAGAGTCTGTCCAGATGGCATCCTCCGTGCTCCTAGCCAGGCCATGTTTCATTTTATTGGGTTTTAGGAAAGTGTAGGCACCTGTTCTGCCAGGGCTTCTGAAATATTTAAAGGAAATTTCCCTTTTTATTCTAATAACCTGGTTGATTTAATTAGGTTTTACTGTGTATGTGTGTGTGTTTTAATAATGTGCCTCTTGCTGGGGAAAAGGGAAAGGGCCACTTTATAAATGAGAAAAAAATATAATTCACTGATTCATTAATAGAACTGCAAAGAGATACCTCATATATTGACTTTACTTACACAAGGACAGCAATGCTAACCTGGAAAGTTGCTGGAAAAGGCACAAATATAGACCGGGAAACATTTTGGCCATTTATAGAAAGGCACGTTATATAGAACATGAGCAAAAGGGCCCAAGATCTCCAAAAGTCCTGATTTCTGAGAGGTTTCTTTTTCTAGCAACATAGATCATAAAGGCACTGATTTTTCTAAGTTGTCTTCCTCTATCTCTGAATAGTTTGTGTGCTTAGAACAGCACATGCAGATCTAAATAATGTTATGTGAAAAGCTTTTACCTGAAATTCTGACCTCTTACAGAACCGGCAGGTGAGAAATTAGCTTAAAGCTACGTTTGCACACCCTTGCTGCCTGGTTTCATGCCAAGTGTTAATCAGCTAGACTGGAAAATCTGAATCTGAGAACTCAAATTCCAGGGAAGTTTTTCTTCTTCTTCCCCAAAACAGAAGCTGGGCACCTGGCTAATTAAAAACGATTTCCATGGGGTAAACTGGAACAGCTATATGGAAAGAATTACCTGTTCAGCTCTTTGTAGCTCTGTCTTTGTTACTGAAATAATTGTAGGTGTTTATGTCTCCTTCTGATGGCCAAAGCATATTCTTTTGGGTTTGAAATATACGTAACTTTTGATGCCAGTGCTTGGGAAGGGGGAGATTAGATAGGAAAATCCTACTCTTCTTGGAGGATGTTTTTTATTTGTTTCTATAGCAACATAAATACTCTAGGAAGAATACATTCATTAAAAACTTCCCAACTTCCATTTACTGACACAAATTCTGAAGGCATATAGTAATCTCATGTGATCTATTTCTCCTGGGCTTAAGCATGTCACTGATTCCAAGACTCCTGAAAACTCTTTCTATCTTCAAATGCACAGCAGTCACCTCATTATCTCAAGGCACTGTGTTCTTCAAGGAGATGACTTCTGAATCTCTGAAAAGACAAATACATTGGCCAGAACCCTATTGCAAACTGATGAGATAAATCATGTGAGTCTTGCTAACAGATTTTTGTTGTTGTTGTTTAGTCGTTAAGTCGTGTCCGACTCTTCGTGACCCCATGGACCAGAGCACGCCAGGCCCTCCTGTCTTCCACTGCCTCCCGGAGTTGGGTCAAATTCATGTTGGTCGCTTCGGTGACACTGTCCAACCATCTTGTCCTCTGTCGTCCCCTTCTCCTCTTGCCTTCACACTTTCCCAACATCAGGGTCTTTTCCAGGGAGTCTTCTCTTCTCATGAGATGGCCAAAGTATTGGAGCCTCAGCTTCAGGATCTGTCCTTCCAGTGAGCACTCAGGGTTGATTTCCTTCAAAATGGATAGGTTTGTTCTCTTTGCAGTCCAGGGGACTCTCAAGAGTCTCCTCCAGCACCACAATTCAAAAGCATCAATTCTTCAGCGGTCAGCCTTCTTTATGGTCCAGCTCTCACTTCCATACATCGCTACTGGAAAAACCATAGCTTTGACTATGCTGACTTTTGTCGGCAAGGTGATGTCTCTGCTTTTTAAGATGCTGTCTAGGTTTGTCATCGCTTTCCTCCCAAGAAGCAGGCGTCTTTTAATTTCGTGGCTGCTGTCACCATCTGCAGTGATCATGGAGCCCAAGAAAGTAAAATCTGTCACCACCTCCATATCTTACCCTTCTATTTGCTGATGGGATCAGTGGCCATGATCTTAGTTATTTTGATGTTGAGCTTCAGACCGTTTTTTGCGCTCTCCTCTTTCACCCTCATTAAGAGGTTCTTTAATTCCTCCTCACTTTCTGCCATCAGAGTGGTATCATCTGCATATCTAAGGCTGCTGATATTTCTTCCGGCAATCTTAATTCCGGCTTGGGATTCCTCCAGTCCAGGCTTTCGCATGATGTATTCTGCATATAAGTTAAATAAGCAGGGAGACAATATACAGCCTTGTCGTACTCCTTTCCCAATTTTGAACCAATCAGTTGTTCCATATCCAGTTCTAACTGTTGCTTCCTGTCCCACATATAGATTTCTCAGGAGATAGATAAGGTGGTCAGGCACTCCCATTTCTTTAAGGACTTGCCATAGTTTTTGTGGTCGACACAGTTAAAGGCTTTTGCGTAGTCAATGAAGCAGAAGTAGATGTTTTTCTGGAACTCTCTGGCTTTCTCCATAATCCAGCGCATGTTAGCAATTTGGTCTCTAGTTCCTCTGCCCCTTCGAAATCCAGCTTGTACTTCTGGGAGTTCTCGGTCCACATACTGCTGAAGCCTGCCTTGGAGGATTTTGAGCATAACCTTGCTAGCGTGTGAAATGAGTGCAATTGTAGGGTAGTTGGAGGATTCTTTGGCACTGCCCTTCTTTGGGATTGGGATGTAGACTGATCTTTTCCAATCCTCTGGCCACTGCTGAGTTTTCCAAACTTGCTGGCATATTGAGTGATTTTAAATAGTTCGACTGGTATGCCATCACCTCCACTGGCCTTGTTGTTAGCCATGCTTTCTAAGGCCCACTTGACTTCGCTCTCCAGGATGTCTGGCTCAAGGTCAGCAACCACACTATCTGGGTTGTCCAGGACATCCAGATCTTTCTGGTGTAATTCCTCTGTGTATTCTTGCCACCTCTTCTTGATGTCTTCTGCTTCTGTGAGGTCCCTACCATATTTGTTCTTTATCATGTCCATCTTTGCACAAAAGGTTCCTTTAATATCTCCAATTTTCTTGAACAGATCTCTGGTTTTTCCCTTTCCATTATTTTCCTCTATTTCTTTGCACTGTTCATTTAAGAAGGCCCTCTTGTCTCTCCTTGCTATTCTTTGGAAGTCTGCATTCCATTTTCTGTAACTTTCCCTATCTCCCTTGCATTTTGTTTCCCTTCTCTTCTCTGCTATTTGTAAGGCCTCGTTGGACAGCCACTTTGCTTTCTTGCATTTCCTTTTCTTTGGGATGGTTTTTGTTGCTGCCTCCTGTACAATGTTACGGGCCTCCATCCATAGTTCTTCAGGCACTCTGTCCACCAAATCTAGTTCCTTAAATCTGTTCTTCACTTCCACTGTGTATTCATAAGGGATTTGGTTTAGATTATACCTGACTAGCCCAGTGGTTTTTCCTACTTTCTTCAGTTTAAGCTTGAATTTTGCTATAAGAAGCTGATGATCAGAGCCACAATCAGCTCCAGGTCTTGTTTTTGCTGACTGTATAGAGCTTCTCCATCTTTGGCTGCAGAGAATATAATCAATCTGATTTCGGTATTGCCCATCTGGTGATGTCCATGTGTAGAGTCGCCTCTTGTGTTGTTGGAAAAGAGTGTTTGTGATGACCAGCTTGTTCTCTTGACAAAACTCTATTAGCCTTTGCCCTGCTTCATTTTGAACTCCAAGGCCAAACTTACCTGTTGTTCCTTTTATCTCTTGACTCCCTACTTTAGCATTGCAATCCCCTATAATGAGAAGAACATCTTTCTTTGGTGTCAGTTCTAGAAGGTGTTGTAAGTCTTCATATAATTGGTCAATTTCAGCCTCTTCAGCATCGGTGGTCGGTGCATAAACCTGGATTACTGTGATGTTGAAAGGTCTGCCTTGGATTCGTATTGAAATCATTCTCTCATTTTTGAGATTGTATCCCAGTACAGCTTCTCCCACTCTTTTGTTGACTATGAGGGCTACTCCATTCCTTCTACGGGATTCTTGCCCACAATAGTAGATATGATAATAGTCTGAATTGAATTTGTCCATTCCCGTCCATTTTAGTTCACTGACGCCCAGGATGTCAATGTTGATTCTTGCCATCTCCTGTTTGACCACATCCAGCTTACCAAGGTTCATAGATCTTACATTCCAGGTTCCTATGCAGTATTTTTCTTTGCAGAATCAGACTTTCCTTTCACTTCCTGGCGCGTCTGCAGCTGAGCATCCTTTCAGCTTAGGCCGAACCACTTCATTAGCTCTGGAGCTACTTGTACTTGTCCTCCGCTCTTCCTCAGTAGCATGTTGGACGCCTTCCGACCTGAGGGGCTCATCTTCCAGCGTCATATCTTTTAGCCTTTTGTTTCTGTCCATGGAGTTTTCTTGGCAAAGATACTGGAGTGGCTTGCCAGTTCCTGCTCCAGGTGGATCGCGTTTAGTCAGAACTCTCCACTATGACCTGTCCGTCTTGGGTGTCCCTGCATGGCATAGCCCATAGCTTCTCTGAATTACTCAAGCCCCTTCGCCACGACAAGGCAGCAATCCATGAAGGGGTGCTAAGAGATTACCACCTATTAATGAAGTGCCTTCATAAAGAAGGACACCGGCAAGCCCCACCCACACCCTGAAATATGAAAAAGCTACACATTAGCAATGTGTAGAAACCAGAAAGAAAAAGAGATAACGTTGAGCTGATGGTCTCATGACAGAAATGTCATTATTTCTGATGTTAATGTCCCATCTCTCTTTGGGTTTGATTCATTTTTGCAGTGCTTCATTAACCTGAAGCTCTTGCCTGACAACAGGGATAAATGTGAGGCAAGAGAAACAAGAATGTTATGTACTTCACACCCAGTAAAGGGTCTCTTGCAATGTCTCGATCAACTTGGTCAATTGACAGAATTAATTAGCCACCAATATGAAATAATAGAGGCAAAAGAAATAATCACAGCACCATTCTGTAAACTGGTCTTAGAAAAGCTATAATTTATTTTTCACTGTGACTCATAGAATTTGCAAGCCATGCAGTGAGTGTGTTGGCTAGTGGATTATGGGAGCTGTAGTATTTTTTCCCCAAAAACTCTGCAGGAATTGGGAATCAGGAAACCTTATAGTATCTTTTCTGATCCTACAGACACAGTTAGCTCTGTGATAGTTAATGTGTGGAATGGCTCACCATTATGCAGCCACAAGGGAATCTCATGCCTGGAAAATAGCCAGGCCCATTCTTCCCTTTCCCATGGAGCTGTATGAAATGCCTTATTGCTCTAAGGAAATTTATCTCAGGCTCATAGAATGTTGTGGGTGCAACTCATTCCCCTTGATAGAATAAGCATTTTTGAAGCGGCTTCAAAGACGATATGTCCCCACCTTTGCCCTATGCCTCATTCCCGGTTGTACCAACTTTCCAATGAGCTGGAAGCTGTATAATTCAGTTTTTTGTAGTGCACTCTGATTCTATTTGGAAGTGTCTGCTGCTGTTGTACAGACAGGGTCAAGCAATAAATACATCTTCATGAATCATGATGTGTTTTGCACTTTGGAAAATGCGTATTTTTGCTAGATCCTAAGCATGAATCTTGCCATCACAGAGGCTTATGGGATCAGAGTTTTTGCTGTCTCTGGCTCGCACCCTCCAACAGAAGCAGACACTGAAGACAGAATAAGTTGCCACAGTATGCAGACTGGAAGATGGACTTGCTATAGGTAAAGTCTGGGCAAGTCTAACAATGGTCTTCTCTGAGAATCAGAATTAATGGGACAATATGGTCAAGCAGCACCTTCACTGTGTGAGATGAACAGTGCCAGAATTTATTCTGCCTCTCTGTTTGCATATAACTAACTTTGAACTTGGAGTAAATTAGTCACAACTAATTAGTTATATGCAGCTAGTTACTTTAGGTATGTAAATAACGGTTACAGTGTTACTTTTTGGTGTATTTTCACTTAAGTCACCTCGATGTAATGTGTAACATCTGGTTACTTTCAAAAGTGCTAAGTGACGAGTGAAATATTTCTGGGTTTTTTGTTTTTTTGTACTTTTATAAATCTTTCCAAGGAGCCGTATCAGAACAGGTATTCCCCTGTGTTTTTCTGGGATAGAGGCAATGACAATGCAATGTGTTAATAACACACAGCCCAATGAATTCCTTGCACAGTTGGGGCAATGGTAACAATAACAGCAAACTGGATGATGAGAAGTAAAAAATAATGCAACAAGGTCCTTTTAAAATGGAATCTTCAAAGATCTCTGGCTATTCTATGCTAGAAATGCCCTTAAATGTAGCTTGTATCATGGAGATGGAAATAAGATCACTAGACTTCTTTAAAATGTAGCCTAACTGAGGGCTTTAATTTGAAGCTTGGGCAAGGAATGGTGAATAGTGGGATTCAGAGCAGGAAAACTAGCTCTAGTGCAACAGAAATTGTCATGCAGTTTGTTGCTTGAGTCATCTCTTGCAGATCTATTTACATTCATAGGACAGGAGGGAAGAGCTAGCTCTATAATAAGCAGTGGCTGTTCTAGTTCTGTTAGCAGACAAGGGTATTTGCACATTGCATGACTAGTCATAGAATAATCTTTAGGCATCCAAAACATATCATGCACATTTTAGTCCTTATTCTATGAGCTGAAATGGAACAAAAAGAGACTGCATGGTTTGCCATAAAAATGTTGGGCACAATAAATACAAAACGAATTCATTTTTGCTGGATGTTGCACCCTGCGCCCAAAAGCAGTGATTAATGTGCATGATCTCACTATTTAATTCTAAGGGAGAAGGGTTGGCACTTTGGTTCTTGTTGTTAGTTGGTTTCCTTCTCACTCTTCTCTCCCACTTCTTTCCCAGATACACACTTTATTATCAGAGAGGGTAAACATTTTCTTTCCAAACATAAAATGTATTAGAGTTCCCATCATAGAGCAATTAACTTGAAGATGAATCCCAGGTTTATTTGCTAATGACCAAACGCCGGACAAAAACAAGCACATTTGCAGCTTCCCACTCTGAGAAGCCTGACCGAAAGATTAACAAATGAATTTACTCTCTTAATGGAGCACCACTTCTAATAATGTGGTCACTGTAACATCTGTTTTAATGGTCAGTCAGTGAAACATCCTGTGGCAATAGTAGTAAGGAAACAATACTTCTGGCTTACACCATGGGCTAGAATACTAAAGGTCGATGGGTAGTTTGCATTACTTTTATCCAAAGAAGAACTTTATCAAGGGAAGATCAGCCTGGTTTCATTTGGACATAGATACCTGTTTCCTTTACAGGCTATCCCTTCACTGATGAGTGGAGCTTAGGAAATCTTTAAAGAATCATCATCATCATCTTAGAACTGCAGAACTGGAAGGGACTCTATGGACCATCAAGTCAAAATGTTATAAAAACTAGGCTATAATTCTTAAATTGTATGTAGGTCTGGGTTGAGGTCTCAGGAGAACCTCGCCAAAGTAATCAATGGGTCAGTTGTTGCATTTGAAACTTCCTGTTATCAACAGGACAATAAAGAAATAAATATATTGTCAAGAAACACAATACACTATGCATTCTAGAAGAGACACCTTCCTGCTAGCAGTTATGGGGTCACAGTGTTTGCTGTTCCTAGCCTGCATCCTCCACTAGAAACACACAGATAGGCTACCAAGACTTATCCTCTCTTCACTGTGTGCTTCTAGTGAATGCCTGGCCATGGGTTTACCAAGTGACCACAAGAGATATAGTATACCCCATATCATTCAAGGGCATTATGGGATACTACAAGAGCTGGCAGCTAATGCTGCCCTTGAGTAAGCCTGCAGTTGTTGATGCAAAGCAGTTGACCCTTTGAAACCTCACCAAAAGGCCAAGGATCTTGGGCATCCATACTGGGTTTGCTTGCATATATTCCCAAGGCTTACACGAGAGCAATATTTCAAGAACTGGGACGCACTGCTAAAATTATGGCTTATTTTCAATAGCCTCTTGCTTTTTCATGCAAGTGTTTGGACTATTTGAATAGAAGAGCCGGCCTGGAAATGACAAATAGTAATGGCCCTTCTCCTGTTTAATGCTAGTTGTGTATCAATCATTGGAAATTAATGGGGTTTAAATTAGTCACAGCTTAATGATTTCATCAGGACTCAAATGAAACAAATTCATCTTTTGATTGAAATACTGCAGCTGATAGTGGCTGTGATGACAGTTACAAATTATTTTATGTATTATCTTTTAACAAGTGTAGTGGATAAAATATTTAATGTGGACCTATTATGTTGTACAGAATATTGATTTCATCATATTAATGTGTAAAGGATGTACCAAGGAAATTTGGTAAGCTTGGGGTAATCAATAAGCAACATTAATGCAGCAGATTTCATATTTTTCACCTTTAGACCAAAGATATGGCTTTTCATATTTCTAAATCTTGTATACACCAAAAAAAGTTATACAAGTTCTGATAAGATGAATATTCATCAGAATGAACAAAACTATTTCTGTCAGAACAGCATCTTCACCCCCAGCTATTAATCCAAATATACATTCTTTTTCCTATTTTTAATGTCATATTGAATGAGAATCCTAATTTTTTGCAGTCTTCCATTTGAAAATAAAATGGTGCCTTGGGAACATTGATGCCTTACAGTTTCTATAGCCCATGTGTGTTCTACTTCTCAGAAAACAGAACTTTCTGAAATGCAAAGATTAGTACACATTCCAACAACTTCTGCATTCCAGGAAATGATCTCTCTCTTTCTTTTTTGAGGATGAACTAAATAAACAACTATGGGAAGAAACAGTTTCTAATGAAAAGAAAAATGTAACTGTACTTATCCTGATTTGCACAGCAAGACCCTCTCTGATATAGTCAGATCAATAAAGTTTAATATCTCCACATTATGATCTTGCAGGGTTTAAAAATACGGAATCTACTATCTTCTGAAGTGTACATAGAACAAACACAATGAAGCAAAATTCTGGTTTGTAGCTTCTGTGCTGAACAATCATGTTAAAAATGACAGCCATATTAATTACACAGGCATCTGTCTTTGGCTCAGGAGTATCATGTTGTTGCTTCTTAAACTATTCCCCTATTATATTCCTAATGCTTCTTACCACAACCCAATGAATACTTTCTAATAATCAGCTTTAAAGTATTTTCATTCCCCCATCTTTTTCTTTCTTTCGTTAATGTCTCTGTGTGGAATCTATTTGCCTTTCTCTTTTCTTCTTCTTAGCTGAAACCCATGCGAGAACATTATCTGATTTGGATTCACTCCAATATCTTTCTGCTCTTCAGACAGGAAATATCCAGCAACACAGAGAAAGAGAGAGATGTCAAAGTTTTCACATCCTTGTGGTATGCGTGGGGTTCTAATTAAATACACAAAGAATGATACAAATTATATTAATTACCACAATATTAGAGTGTATCTACACAGCAATAGCAGTTTTTAAAAATGCCAGTTAAGTTATCCAGTGCTCCTGAAAGAACCAATTCAGGGATGCAAATCTTTGCTTATTTTGATCTTGCAAAAGAGGATGAAAATTTTCAAAATTCTTCTCTTCACTGGGCCAGTTTCGAACGTTTTTAGAAATTTTTAGTGATGCCTTTATTTATTGCATTCAGGCATTTATTTGTTTTTTGCAAAAAACAACAACATTGTGGAAGCTTTTTGCAGAGAGCAGCTGAAACCCTGTTGCACAATTTATGCCATGTAAAAATTATGCTGTCATAAGTTTTCCAATTCTCCCTGACCGCCCAAAGGTCACAAAGCTCACTTGGGATCTCTTTCATTTTGAGGAAGCCATTGGGGGCTGCAGAACAGGAGAGAAGTCTTTAATTTCTGAAAGTATTTATTGACTTTAACTGGCTTAATATAGTCAGGATGTCTTCCCTTGGACTAAGTACTTCCTGGCTTCCTCCAGTTTTGACTGCTGGTGAGGAGCCAAGAAGTACTTAGTCTGAGTGAAGGCTTCCTTAATAAATTAAACCATTTAAAGTAAAGAAATGCAACTTCAAACAAAAATAAAAGCTGTAAACAATGAGTAATGTCAAACTAGTTAAAACACCTTGAAATAAACATTTTAAAAGGTGAGGACAAGACAGGAAGGCAGCTGGCAGCCATGCCACCATTGGTGGGCCACAGATTATGCTGCTGATTTTTGACAGATGTTCTTGGACTGTAACTCCCAGAAATCCTGGCCAGGACAGCAAGTGGTGAAGGTTTCTGGGAACTGCAGTCCAAGAATATCTGGGGACCCCAGTTTGAGAACCACTGTCCTAGACAGTAACCTAAATGTTTCGGTAGAGTTTTAACTACAGAGTATCTGGAACTGTGGATTACAATATTTGTTTGTTTCTGTGCTATATATCCTCACCTGTTAACATTCCTTTAATTTATTAGATTATATATGGTTATTTTGATTCTTCTCTTTTCCTTTTCTCCATGTATTTATAACCCAGATTTTATGGGGTAGGGGGGACTACATGGATAATGCTGGCATACATGATTAAATACTGTAAACTGGTTTTCATTGTGCAGTATCTATATGCAGACCCTTTCTTATTATGGCCATGATTTGTGACCCCTGCAGTTTGCATTTCAGTGAAAATGTATTTTTAGCCAATTCTATTCTAGGCATCATTCAATTGCAGATAATTTTTATGTTCTCTTCACGTTTCCAAATATGGGAAGAGTGTACTGCATTTAAACCAAATCAATACCTCTGATTTTAATTCTCACACTGAATACCAAGTTTATATTTCACTGCTGCGTATGGATGTAGGTCATTCCCAGAGTCCTTATTGTTGAGCTACAGGGAATTGCTCCAGTGGTTTTGTTAGGTGTGACAATGACTAAAAATGTCACAAAATTGATTTGACTGATGATTCACAATTATAGTTAGCAAAATATATTGATTTCTCATGCACGTACTGATTTACAATATGCTAAAAAGTGCATCTCAACTCCATTTTATCACAATGAGTGAACAGTGGAGGAAAACATGAGCCTGAGAAGACAGAATTGGGTTTTTCTAGGAAAATATATGAATCAGAGAACTGACCTATTCAGGTGTTTCTCTATGTTAATCAGCCCCAACTTTTAGATATAAGGGTACACAGGGCAAAAAGGCATGTGGACATGTGGCCTGGCTGGCCAACAGATATGGAATGGACTACTGACCTGTAGAATGGCCTACCTTGATTCCATTTTGATACCTCATTTTCAGTCTCTGTGTGAAGAGAGCTGTAATTATAAGAGAGGTGGGCATGGGTGTACTCATGTAAGTCCTGTCCACACGTGCCCTCACCCCCAATCTCAATCATACTTTTCTGCATTGACCATGAAGTTCTGAAGAGGAGAGAGTAAGTGAAATGCAGTTATATGGCTTCAATAATTGGGATTTCTGCACAGGAAAGGTGCAGACACATTCAAGTAAACACTCTTACAGATCTTCAGAACTATGTATTTCATGGATAAAGTTCCAACATCTGGTGAGGAGATGTGGGTGGGCAGGACTAAAGTCTGCAGGATGATCATAGTCCTATTCAGAGCATCTGGTGACTCACAGTCTAGTCATTCACAGCTCTACACCGATTGATAGTGGCTGCCAGGAGATTCAGGGGAATATTCCCCAGTTCTTTCATCGGCTGAGCAGTTTAACTACCACATCCCTAAAGTACACCAATTATAGTAGGATACCTGCCACTTTTATACTTCTGAGCAAGATGGGATTAGATTGTGATAAATAAGTCCAGTTCAATATTGCCCAGTTCTCCAGCCCTATTAAAGGATACACTCGTGACATATTTACTGTAGCTAAAAAGATGCCTATTGTGCATTCATTCCTCTCTAATTATCACCCTTGCTCTCGGCAGTTTGCTAAACAAAGAGAAGATCTCTGATCCTGATTCTGAACACCTTTGTAACTTGCATTCCGTCTCAGTCACATGCTGTGTTGCAAATTAGTTGTTTAATCTTTGGTTCCTGGTCTTGACATTTTATTATTATTCTGAAAAATATATTGGGATATTATTATTAATATTATTATTTTTAAAAAGAAAAAAACAAAAATGTTATTTTGACTCAGTTCTAACTTCTTTTGTCTTCATCATGTAGCTGTTGAAGGAGAGAAATGAAAAGAATTCTCAGCAAAGGGCAGAACATTAGCTAATCTGGGAAGTACTTCTAAAGAATTCAGGCGAGACTCAAATGAGATTACAATGAGATATCATTTAAAATGGTTTAAGAGACAGGCATGCACTCTAACATGCCTCTGCAAACATTTTAGTGCATGAATCCAGTAAGTATTTCCCAATCAGAGAGTAAATCACTTAATTAGTTCCCTGACAATGTTTTCATAATGTCAAACTACATCATTATTTCCCTCTGAAAAATCTCAACAAAGAAAGTAAGTGTGTTCAGAGAAATCTGAGCATGTTTGCTCACACTTGAGGAAAAATAAATATACATAAGTTAGTGCATACACAAAATGTCTCCTTCTCTGCACTGTCTTTTCGTTTTATCTCTGCCAATATACCTGTGCAGTACAAATAAGTAAAACTGTGACTGATATTCTCTTGCACAACTTTGCACCACATAAGACTGCAGCCATTGTTTGAGAATTAAAAGTTTCTACTCTCTCTCTCTCTCTCTCTCTCTCTCACACACACACACACACACACACACACACACACACACACACACTGAAGGTTCTCTGTGTGTGTGTGTGTGTGTGTGTGTGTGTGTGTGTGTGTGTGTGTGTGTGTGTTCCCCTCTATTCAGCACTGGTTAGGTCTCATCTTCAGTACTGTGCCCAGTTCTGGACACCACATTCCAAGAAGGACGATGACAAATTGGAACAAGTTCAGAGGAGGGCAACAAGGATGATCAGGGGTCTGGAAACCAAGCCCTATGAGGAAAGATTGAAAGAACTGGGCATGTTCTTATTTAGTCTAATTTATGTATTGCTAAACTATAGTTTACACGATATTCAAAGAGCCAGTGGTTCCAAAATAACATGCATGGAAAACCAGTCTAAAATCCTGGCTAGAGTAGACCAAGTACACTCAGATTCAAAGGCCAGAATCCTGTTACTCATTGGTCTAACTCCATCAGTGTAAATCTCAGCTGTGAATTATCACAAGTTAAATTAACATAGTCACTATTCATGTGACTCAGAGTTATACTAATGTAGTTTTGCTATTCTGTTCAAGCTTAATACTTATTGAGCCTCAAAGCTCACATGGTAATACTTATACAGTATAAGGCAGCCATCTCTCAACCTAACTAATATTTTTTTATTCTCTAGATGAAATGAGGTAATTGTCAATTGTCTATTGTCAATGTCTATTGCCTGAACACTGTGGAGGAAGGGAGATCATCAATGGCTGATAATAAATAAATAATGGTATCTTCTAGTAGGTTGGACTACAGATGGGCACGAACCAGAAAACCCACAGTTCGCGATGGTTGGTTTTTCATGGCTACGCATGAACCATGGACCACCCCCGAACCCTCAGAAAAATGCACCAGTTTGTGGTTCATTTTTCTGGTTCATAACTGGGGGAAGTGGAACTTACTGCCTGTGCCCCCTCTGCTGCCTGCCTGGTCTTGCCGCTGCCTCTGCCGCCTCCTCTTCCTCCTCCTCCACCATTATCTTCAGAGACAGTGGCCCAGCTTCCCTTCCAGGTGCTGGGCCAACTGTCTCTGAGCATGCCTATCAACTGATAAATGGGCACATGTGCAGAGACAGTAGGGCCAACTCCTGGGCTAATGTCTCTGAAGATAGCGGTGGTGGATGGGGGACAGGAGGAGGAAGCAGGACCTGGTAGGGAGGTGATGGGGGCAGCAGGAAGGGGGCTGGTGGGCATCCATTTTGCCAAAGCAAAATGAAGTCCTGAGCAGAAAAAAAATTGACACTTCATTTCGTTGTGGCAAAACAGGTTGCACAAACCAAACCATGAATAGAACCCTGAGCCAGCCCGATTTCTGTTTTTTTCTGGTTTGTATTTAATTTCTGGTTCAAATTTGCTAGCAAATGCATATATAGGCTACTTCACAAATGTTCTGAGATCAGAATCAGAGAAAGGGCTACTGCCTAGATTCTGACTGACACCAATTCACACCAATTCATTCTCTCTACATGTATTTGACACCAATTCATTCATTCATTCATTCATTCATTCATTCATTCATTCATGTCAGTTAGAATCTCAGCTAAGAACCCCCAAAACAAGGTTCTTAGTTTACTGCGCAGGAAACAAAATCTCAACATGAAAGAAAACGACTTTTAGAAATGAATGTAAGAAATGAATGTAAGTACACAGTGTGCTCCCAGATGTGATGTTTATATTCTGTTTGATTAATCAAGTAAGTGTGTGTGTATGTGTGCACATGTGTTTATTTCCTAAACTTCTGTAAAACTTTAATAGGTTCTGAAAATCTTCTGCCAAACAAGGTTGAGAATCAGGGGCTGAGATTTTTTTTAAAAAAATGTTTTCTTTCTTTTGCATCTGTTCCAACAGCTGTGGCTGTGGTGAATGGGAAAGGGTGGAACAAGCCATCAGCAGTGTCTGTAAAGAACAAAGACCAGCTGTCATGCTCAGATGTGGTTCTGTTAAAAGGTAGTTGTCATCTTCCCACTGGCATGAGAAATGAGGGGTCCCAAGTTACTCTGAAGCCAGATTTCCTGTGTTACAGAGCGCAGGTCTAAAATCAGTGCTACTACAGAGTCACTAGGCTGGAAGATGGGTATAACAAAACAATCATTTAGGTCTGGCTCATAGGAACAGGAAAGTTAGGAATGGTACCACATGTTTCTCCATTCCACATTCACATGCCCATGTTGCCTACTGCACTTATGGCAGTGTGAGGATTAACCAACTTCTGATGATGGTCTCATCATATGCACATGGTAGAGATTCCTGAGCAATGTGAAAGATGCTGAAGTTACACATAAGAAGACACAAGAACCACTTTCTAGATTCAATAGTATCACAGGCATAAGACAGAATTCTGAAAACTATTTTCTGAGAAAGAGAGAGAAAGGACCACCTCCTTAGTTGGCCAAGAAACAAGGACCCATTTAGTTCATAGAATAGAAACTAGAACCAAGGGGTTGGTTTGAGCAAAACATGGAATTAATTGACTATTTCCAGCCACGGGGTATGATGAGCACACAAAGTAGCAGTTAGCTGATAGAGAATATTAATTCACAGGTGGTTAATCTTGCCTAGCAAAAGAAAACTGTTATCAGAAATACAATCAGCCACCATAGCTTATCATGGTACATCAGTTTATTTGTAAATAAAAGGATTAGAAAGCACTGTTGCAACCCAGCTGTTTGTTAGGCTACCGTCAATCTCTGGGCCAACTGCCAGTCCAGCAGTAGACAAGCTGGTAACCTACATGGATTAGTTTGACAGGATTTGGTTCACGTGGAGCTTGGAAATGTCGTTTCCAATAATCCTTTACCACTAACCATGTCAGCTGGGGGATTCTGGGATCTATAGTTAAAAACTAGCCGTGCTAGCTTGGGGATTCTGGAATCTAGTTACAAACAAACAAACAAGTTTTTTAAACTCTGCATTAATTGTGACCCTTTTCAGGCCTTCATTTCAGATACAGAACGAATTTTCCCCCTTACCCGGAAATAATGACACGAGACAATTATTATGGGATAAACATGGGCCACACTTTATTAAATAATCATTCTTGCCCTCTGTAAAAGGGGGGTCCTGCCATAATGCGGAATTCAGGTTTAAGCACAGAGGTCTCAACGGACCCCTTACAAAACAAGTGGGCGAGTCCCTAGCCCCAAGTTCTCGTGGTCGTGAAGACTGCGAGAACCCGGCCGGCCCAAATTTGACCACCCCCGGACCTCAAGCCACCTTCTGCTTGTTGACTGTTGGTCCGGGTGTGGCCCCAGCACATCCTTCCCCCCAAGCACTGTAATTGCACGATCTGCAGCGCTGGGAGATCAGATGAGCTATACATTACCTGTGATTGTGATGGGACTCACCGAAACCTGTTCTATCCACACTACCCTCCTGTGTGACCAAATATTTCCACCTCTCAAAATGCCATCGCACCTGCTCCAGTGTGGGATAGGCGAAAAATCCCTGCATCCAAAAGCCAATCAGGATACAGGTAAAAAATTCCTATCCGGCCCCCGAAGGCGACCAGGTAAACTCACACTAGAGAATAGGGCGGACGGGTGAGTTGCCAGCAAGAAAGAGGATGGAGTGAGGGAGGAACACCAATTAAGTAGCTCACTCGTTCCCCCCTCCCCTCCAGGGAGGCTCTTGTGAGACTCTGAAAGGAAATTCCGCTAAACTCATCTAGAAACTGGCTCCAAACTTGTAGATCCTGCATCATACCCCGTTTGACTTTTGTCCTATGAAAAGGACAAAGAATACCTTTCATTGTATCACCTAACCTGCACCGGAGTGCACAACCTGGCGCCACCACCCTGCATGCCAAGTTCAGATGCCTGACTATTTCCTGCAATTCTTTCAACGACACCTATCCTTTTTGGATGTCAAGGCAATCCTAGCCTAAAGGTTGCTTCATTTACAGTGGAACCTCTACTTAAGAACGTCCCTACTTAAGAACGATCCAACTTAAGAACAGCTCCGTTCGCTAAATTTTGCTTCTACTTGAGAACGGAGCTCCAAGATAAGAATGGGGAAAAAAACTTTCCTGCCCTTTTTTTAACCTTAGGTCATCTTAGGTTAAAAAAAAAAAAATTCTCCCCCTAGTGGTAGAGTATGGATTAACTGGCTTTGCATTAGTTCCTATGGGAACTAATGCCTCTACTTGAGAATGGCGCCTCTAGATAAGAACGAAAAACAGCCGGAACGGATTAAATGGTTTCAATGCATTCCTATGGGAAATTTTGCTTCAACTTAAGAACGTTTCAACTTAAGAACACCATTCCAATACGGATTAAGTTCGTAAGTAGAGGTTCCACTGTACCATCAGGCAATCTGGACGTCTGCTGCTAGTGTCTAACTCTATTCCCAAGAACATAAGGGACATAGCCGGTCCCTCTGTCTTCTCTTCATCTAAGGGGAGACCCGACTCCCTTGTTTTGCAACACGTTTTGCGAGCTCGGCCCCCATGCCACGCTTCCAGACCATATGTACTGCCTTGCTGAAAGAGGTATAACGCACGGTGCACAACTCCTGAGGGATGGCATCGTTCACCAACTCTCCCTGTGGGTATGACGAGTGACGGATGAGCTGAAACTCCCCTAGGTTCTTTTTTGGGCACCACACCCAGTGGCGAAACCCTCAGATTCTTCAGGGGGGTATTTGAAAAGGTCCCAACACTCTGCCTTCCTTAACCTCCTTCTCAACCTTTTCCTGAACTATATTTTCCATCCCTTTTACTGATTTCAGGTTGTGCGTGAAAAAACGCCTTACGCTCTCCCACCGCTGGTATCCTGAAACCACACTGAAAACCCTCTAAAACATATTCGGCATGTTCCCACTTAGGGTTATTCATGCAGCCATATCTCCGACACAGAAACCTTAATTGGACTGGGGCCCTTTGCCAGGATTACCCCCTCCACGGTTGGACTTCTTGCTACCACCAGGGTTTTTGCTGCCTCTTTGAGCTCTGGCCTTAAAACAGGATGAGCTGGGATGTTGACCTCCACACAAAGAGCATTCATGCCTGAAAATGCATGCTTTTCTCCTGCATGCACCTCTCGCATTGTAATCCCAGCAGAGCAGGCAGGGTTGTACCACCTGCCCCGTGCCTACAAGGGGGTCCTGATTCTGGCCCACCTTACATATAAAATGTCCACTATCGAACCTGTCACCTAAATTTGGCCTAGCAGGCGTCATAGACTGTAACCAAAGCCCTGGTAAAGGCTCATCCCATCTTAAATTCGGATGAATCGCACTTCTCCTACGAAATGATTCATCGTAGATCAACCATGCTTGCCCAACAAAGTCTACGTATGCTCTGTATATCAAATCAAGATACTGGAATAATGACAGCGCCCTCCAGGGCTGTGCCCTCACTACTACCCCAGCATAAATCAGGAAACCAGGAAGCCAATTAGCCCATGTCCTCTCAGGTCTGCGTCTCCTACGCTTCTCCTTATCTTTTTCATCCTCCCTATCAAGGTCCTTCTTTTCTATGTCTCTATTCAAAAGCTCAAAAAGGTCAACATATTCTCCCTGCCATATTTTTTCCTTGGTTGCAGGGGTGAGGTGATCACCCAAAGGCATAGCATGGTCACCAAATGGTAAATCCTTCAAAGGGACCACGCCATAACCAGTATCAGGTACTGATGGGTAAGGCCACACCCCCACACCTGCAGTCAAACTCATTGGAACAGGAAACAAAACTTGCGGATATGGCATTGCCAGCCACCTATCTGTGTACTTGCACTGGGCCAAGGGTTGCTCGGGGCCCTAAACCCCTGCGTGTCATATGCTGTATTGAATGGTGAGCCGCCTAGACCATAGGCAGGCCATGGCCATACAGGCAATGTTGTGTACGGTGCCACCGCTAGCTTACCTGACATAGGCAGCATCACATTGTGTTCCTCCCTGCCCTGCTGGCAACCCAGTACCACCACTCCCATGGCCTCCTGACAACCCCCAGCCGCTGCCAATGGTCGAGATACCTCCGGGGTCTGCGCCTCTCTCTCCTCATCCTCACTCTGATATCGTGGCGTTACTGCAGACTCCTCTGATTCCCTCCTGGACAACCCAGGGGCCTGCCGATCTGCCTCTAGAGTAGCAAATTGAGACATTAGGTTACCTGCCATGGCCTTGACTCTTGGCTTCCCTAGCTGAATGGTGTGGTTGTGCTCCGCTAAGCTGCTGGACCTTTTGCGCTGCTCGATCAGCTTCTAAAGCCAAAATTTTTTCTTGCAGCTGTTGCCAAATAGGTCAAGCCTCCTCGTCTGAGGATGACTGAGGTGACATAACTTGAGGATCTACGCGCTTCTTAGTTAGCTGCTTGTCCTTTCTGTTAATTTGGCCCTTCCGGGAAGCCATTGCTACCACCTAGTTTGAGCCTCTGAACGCCCGACTCACACAAACAGTTAGCCTAGCCTCCCGCACTCTTACCACGAACTAAACTCTAAAATTCTAGTACCACCCCAATTGGTGCCGGGCAACAAGTGCTCACAATGCAGGCTAATGTATATACACAGCTACAACCTTTCCTTATTTATTTATGTATTATTTATTTATTTACTTATTTTTATTTATTTGTTTATTTATTTATTTCTTGTATATCAGTATGCTATACTATTTATTAATAATTTTTGAATAATTATATATATGTTGTGTATTTATTTATTTACTTATTTACTTATTTATTTTTATAATTATATTTAATATTAATTTATATATTTATTTATTATGAATCTTAATTCCTCTGTTAATAAACTTGATTGTTAATTCTTAATTAGAATTTTTATTTATTATTATTAAAAAAAATTTGGTTAATAATTTCTGGGCCAAAAAGCCTCCCACCCACCCGGGTGGAGTCGGCCTAATTAGCCCTACTTGTGATGCATAATAAAATAACTAAAATTCAAAACCCCTAAACAATGCCAATCAATGACTTAATACAATTAATTTAAATATATATACAACAAACAAAAACAATATGCTATTCTAAAGCGCTCTAATGTCTCCCAAGGCTGCCCCCCGGGAGGACTGAAAGCCTAACAGCTGATCCAGGCTACTTTCCAAACTGTGTCCCACTGCTTTACAATTATCAGTAAGCTTTGAGCTAACTTCCAAATTCTTTATTTATTTATTTATTACGCTTAATTAAATCATATTCCCCTGTTGATTAAATATTAAATTGATTGAAGAACCTCCCTACACACTGTCGACAAGGCAAAAGGGGCGCGCAGGCCTCCGCCTGGCAGGGCCTGAGCGACGGCACCCACTCTGCCTCACGCTGTCTCCTATTACCCCACCCATGACAAAATTAAGAACCTAAATTATAAATGTAAAAGAGATTAATTATACTGCTGGAAACAGCTCTTAGATTGCAGAGCTGTAGAAATGCAAAGCAAACCATGGGAGGGTGCCGGTGCAACCCTCCCTTCCTTGAAGCCAACACAAGCAGGCCTCGAAAAGCAGCTACAGTGGTACCTCAACTTACGAACGTTCCGACTTATGATCATTTCGAGTTACGAACAGCTCCAGCCGCAAAATTTTGCTTCGACTTGCGGCCGAAGCTTCGAGTTACGAACAGAAAAAGGCAGGGGAAAAAGGCAGGAAATTCAAATTGATAACCGTTGGTAGGCGAAGAGGCTGCTTCTTTGTAGCTCTTTCGCCAAAAGGGTTAGAGTGAGTGCAATTGGAGGAGGCTTCAGACTGCCTGGTAAGGTAAGGTCATTAAGAGGTTCTTTAATTCCCCCTCACTTTCTGCCATCAGAGTGGTATCATCTGCATATTGGAGGTTGTTGATATTTCTTCTGGCAATCTTAATTCCGGTTTGGGATTCCTCCAGTCGCATGATGTATTCTGCATATTAGTTAAATAAGCAGGGAGACAATATATAGCCTTGTCGTACTCCTTTCCCAATTTTGAACCAATCAGTTGTTCCATATCCAGTTCTAACTGTTGCTTCCTGTCCCACATAGAGATTTCTCAGGAGATAGATAAGGTGGTCAGGCACTCCCATTTCTTTAAGAACTTGCCATAGTTTGCTGTGGTCCACACAGTCAAAGGCTTTTGCGTAGTCAATGAAGCAGAAGTAGATGTTTTTCTGGAACTCTCTGGCTTTCTCCATAATCCAGCGCATGTTAGCAATTTGGTCTCGAGTTCCTCTGCCCCTTCGAAATCCCGCTTGTGCTTCTGGGAGTTCTCGGTCCACATACTGCTGAAGCCTGCCTTGGAGGATTTTGAGTATAACCTTGCTAGCGTGTGAAATGAGTGCAATTGTAGGGTAGTTGGAGCATTCTTTGGCACTGCCCTTCTTTGGGATTGGGATGTAGACTGATCTTTTCCAATCCTCTGGCCACTGCTGAGTTTTCCAAACTTGCTGGCATATTGAGTGTAGCACCTTAACAGCCTCATCTTTTAAGATTTTAAATAGTTCCACTGGAATGCCATCACCTCCACTGGCCTTGTTGTTAGCCATGCTTTCTAAGGCCCACTTGACTTCACTCTCCAGGATGTCTGGTTCAAGGTCAGCAACCACACTATCTGAGTTGTCCGGGACATCCAGATCTTTCTGGTATAATTTCTCTGTGTATTCTTGCCACCTCTTCTTGATGTCTTCTGCTTCTGTGAGGTCCCTACCATTTTTGTCCTTTATCATGTCCATCTTTGCACAAAATGTTCCTTTAATATCTCCAATTTTCTTGAACAGATCTCTGGTTTTTCCCTTTCCATTATTTTCCTCTATTTCTTTGCACTGTTCATTTAAGAAGGCCCTCTTGTCTCTCCTTGCTATTCTTTGGAAGTCTGCATTCCATTTTCTGTAACTTTCCCTATCTCCCTTGCATTTTGTTTCCCTTCCCTTCTCTGCTATTTGTAAGGCCTCGTTGGACAGCCACTTTGCTTTCTTGCATTTCCTTTTCTTTGGGATGGTTTTTGTTGCTGCCTCCTGTACAATGTTATGAGCCTCCATCCACAGTTCTTCAGGCACTCTGTCCACCAAATCTAGTTCCTTAAATCTGTTCTTCACTTCCACTGTGTATTCATAAGGGATTTGGTTTAGATTATACCTGACTAGCCCAGTGGTTTTTCCTACTTTCTTCAGTTTAAGCTTGAGTTTTGCTATAAGATGCAGATGATCAGAGCCACAATCAGCTCCAGGTCTTGTTTTGGCTGACTGTATACAGCTTCTCCATAATTGGCTGCAGAGAATATAATCAATCTGATTTTGGTATTGCCCATCTGGTGATGTCCATGTGTAGAGTTGCCTCTTGTGTTGTTGGAAAAGAGTGTTTGTGATGACCCGCTTGTTCTCTTGACAAAACTCTATTAGCCTTTGCCCTGCTTCGTTTTGAACTCCAAGGCCAAACTTACCTGTTGTTCCTTTTATCTCTTGACTCCCTACTTTAGCATTCCAGTCCCCTATAATGAGAAGAACATCTTTCTTTGGTGTCAGTTCTAGAAGGTGTTGTAAATCTTCATAGAATTGGTCAATTTCAGCCTCTTCAGCATCGGTGGTTGGTGCATAAACTTGGATTACTGTGATGTTGAAAGGTCTGCCTTGGATTCGTATTGAAATCATTCTATCATTTTTGAGATTGTATCCCAGTACAGCTTTTCCCACTCTTTTGTTGACTATGAGGGCTACTCCATTTCTTCTACACGATTCTTGCCCACAATAGTAGATATGATAATCGTCTGAATTGAATTCGCCCATTCCCGTCCATTTTAGTTCACTGATGCCCAGGATGTCAATGTTTATTCTTGCCATCTCCTGTTTGACCACATCCAGCTTACCAAGGTTCATAGATCTTACATTCTAGGTTCCTATGCAGTATTTTTCTTTGCAGCATTGGACTTTCCTTTCACTTCCAGGCACGTCCACAGCTGAGCATCCTTTCGGCTTTGGCCCAACCACTTCATTAGCTCTGGAGCTAGTTGTACTTGTCCTCCGCTCTTCTTCAGTAGCATGTTGGACACCTTCCGACCTGAGGGGCTCATCTTCCAGCGTTATATCTTTTAGCCTTTTGTTTCTGTCCATGGAGTTTTCTTGGCAAAGATACTGGAGTGGCTTGCCAGTTCCTGCTCCAGCTGGATCGCGTTTAGTCAGAACTCTCCACTATGACCTGTCCGTCTTGGGTGTCCCTGCACGGCATAGCCCATAGCTTCTCTGAATTACTCAAGCCCCTTCGCCTGGACAAGGCAGCAATCCGTGAAGGGGCATAATCCTTTACAGCTACCCAAAATGCATACTTAGGGTGACACCCAGTGGCCAGATAAATTAACAATGCCACGTTTTCTTTAATCTGCCTTCTTTACAGTTTCTTCCTTATGAGTGCTAATTACCAGAAGTGTGTTACAGAAAAGGGGAAAGGTCCTATTTGAATAGAGGAAATCTTGTTTATTAGACTGCAAAAAAATTATTTTTGAAATTCCAGAGACTCCCATTTCTTTTTAAAAGCAGGCTGAGTATGCACACCAATACTGTTTGTAAACGGAAGCACTCCTAGGCATAAAACAAAATCCGACCAGTATGAAAGATGGTACAGCTATGCAGAAGATGACATTCCCATGAATGTCCACCAACAGATAAGTGAAGCCAAGCACCTTTTATTTTAAAGCAAACACATCTGTAAAACGTATATCAGTAAAATGACACTGCTGTCCTTCCCACAGTGTTGCTTTAAAGCAGCAAAGGGAAGTAGGATTCACTTTGATCCCTGGTGGGATTTGCAAGCCGACAATATCCAGAGGGCCATACATCCCTCACCCCTCCTCTACACTTTCATGAACAGAATCCCAAATTCAACTGAATGCACAACTAATGATGTTTAAAATAATTTTTCTCTTCAATAACATTCATAGAAGAAATAATTTTGAGGGAACAAGCTATCAATTTTTTTCCCCTCCAGTATTTCTTGAGCTACTGTAGGAATTCTTGATGATCAAATTAGGGATGGAATTTTGGGGACAGGGTGGATGAAAACACACACGGAAGAGGAGCTTACATTGCTTTTCATTTTCTTCCACTGCTTTCCAGTAGAGGGTTTTGGAAATAGTAATGATTCATTTGGACAAATGAGAAAAGACAGGTCATCTGTGCTCATCCATATTTTCCTTGTTCATCACCTTCATTCTCTCCACATATATAACATTGCTTCATGTTGACTTTCTAGTAGCTTGCCTTCCATGCTTTCTTCGCTGCCTTTCCTTAGCTGCGGCTACTGCCATATACTTCTTGCTTAGCTGGCTCCACTGCTTTTTTACCCTCCTATCTACTACCATGATGCACATCCTCTTACCCAGCCAGCCCTACTCTTTCCCTTCCAAATAGGGGAAAACCAACCAGAAAGACTTGAAAGGTGTGCCCTTTTTAGGGGTAAATGGAAGGGGCATGTGCATGAACGAACAAAATATGAAAGAGGTGTCCTCTAAAATGAACTGAAAATGAACTGAGAGTTTCCACTCTGCACATCCCTAGCTTGGATGTTCAATGAGATAAGAAGTCCACCTTAGAAGATGTCCACCTTATTTCATATATATGCCCCATATATATGAAAGCATAGAAAGAACAGCTGGATTGCATCTGCTGGATGCACACCAATCTCTAGACATTCAGAAGGATGCCAGAACAATGCTTCTCTGAATTATGATCATATATAGTGCTGTACCATCACAGACACATTGGATGCTTCTATGGTTAAGAAATTTAGATGTTCTATTCTCAGCTTTTGCTGAAGGCATGGAGACTGGGGGAAAGGCTAGGAGACACAATGTCTCTCCTCCTCTACTTACTGCATATCAAAAAGGTAACAATGGAGCTGCTAAAAATCTTTCCAAAGAAAAGAATTCTGTTGTAAAAGCACACTGTAAGGGACATTTTGAAATATATGCATTTAACACTTGAGGCACTTGATAATTGATAATAATGGTCACTTGAGACATCAGATGGTGGGGGAAACATGTGAAAAGAAAAACTGTTGAGTATTAGAAGACACAGTGTTTGTCTATTTGTAGTATGCTGTTACGTCTGAGTAAATGTGTCGGGCATTCCAAGAACTGCACAATTGTGCAATCGGTCATATGGTTCCTGTTTTGTATGATTGAACAATGCACTGGACGCAATGCTTTGTGAACAGCATTTCTGCTTTGGTGTGAGGAGCACTACCACTTGTGAAACATAGAGTTACACAAAGGTAGTTACTCAACAGGATTGCAGCCAGTGTTTTGTGCACTTATGGCTTGCCCTATGCCTCTTAAGCTAGCCTGTGGCCTACTGCTCTGGGGGGCATATTGTCCTATTACTTGTGTTGAAGAAAACTGTGGTATACATCCATCCTACCTGAAGACAACCTCTCTCATCTGCTGTCTGAAACTTAGCAGGACCCGGTTAGTATTTGGATGGAAGTCCACCATAGAACACCAAGGATTTCTAGGTAGGGCTAGACCTGAAACCATGGGGAGCTTCTGCCAGTCGGAGGTGACAATGCAGGACTAGATAGACCAATGCTCAGAGTAATGCAGCTCCCTGTGGTCCTAATCGCCAGTTTAGTCAGTTTGTATATGTAGGATTGGAGGGATGCTTGTTCTTGACCATAGAAAACAAAGTGTTTTGGCTTGACTGTGCTTGCTAAAATAATTCCAGTGCATTTGTCCTTGCAGGTTGCATACAGCAGAGATGAGCAACTATAGCCCTCCAGGTATTTTTGTGATTTGGAAAATTACAGTCCAAAAATGCCTGCAGAGCCACAGCTCCCTGTCCTCATTTCAGTTCTTGTTGTCTATCACTTAACCTGATTATGTGGTTCTTACATGTCTCTCCCCTCTAGGGGTTCAGTGGGCAGGATACTTTTACAAAGGAACGGCAAGAGTGTACTTAAGAATTACGACTTCAATCATTCTTAATCATAGCATGCTTGTATAACAAACCTTTCAATTCTGTGGACCAGGTGAATTGCTAAATAGGTGAGGAAGTCAACTTTAAGTGAGAAAATGCATGTTCTTTAGAATTATCATGTATCTCACTGCAACCTCTCTCTTGAAAATGAAGATATATTTCTTTCTAAATGAATTAATGTGAACCTTCTCTCTCTGCATTGATTTCCAAAGGTTAAGTCTGAATGATTAATTTTTAAACTAGTGGATATAGGTAAGGGGATTCAAGTCTACCATTTCACTCCTTCTTCCTTGGTCTTCACAGTAGTTGTCTTGGCTTACACTGTGGATGAAAAGCATTTTGTTAATTGATCTGTCACCATTTCTTCTCTTCAGCATCCATATGCAGATTGATTATTTAGTATTTATTGACCACTCCCCCCTCTGCTTATCTTCTAGGGCATTATGGGCAGTAAATATTGTCTCCTTTCACAATTGTATCCTAATTTTTTGTGGCAGTAACTCAGGCTAAAAGAGATTCCTGGACCAAGGTCATGCAGTAAACTTTCTAGCTATTTAGAGATTGACTCTGCTCTATACTGGCATTCTGTTGATTACTGCATCAATGCTGAACCCCAAACATTTTGTTGTCTTCAGCAGTACCCAATGGTATTTTGACAAGCCCCATTATGCCAACAATTCAGACACCAGTGCCTATCCATATCCATCTATTTCTCATAGTCCTATCAAAGCAAGTCATTCACCCTGGCTGGCACGGTGTGCCACACTGCTCTTATGTGTCTAAATGCCCACATTTAGTATGGTGATAATCATAGATGGACAATAGACACCTGGGAAACTTACTGGGACATCTCTAGAGGTGGCCTGGTGCTTGGGAGTATTGTTCTGGGGAACCACAGGACTAACACAGATTTGAAGAATTGAAGCATTCAAATACACTCATGTAGCTAAAAAGAGTAGAATATATTCTGTTTCCAATGACATTTGGCAAGACTTAACATGTGACAAGAGGGAGAAAGCCTTTATGAAAATGTAGGAGGGTGAAAGGAAACTAAAGGCCATCCAGAGCAACATTCAATGACTCAAGGAGGAAGTGAACATGTCTAGTTTTCTAGCTTAGTTCAGCCAACTTGTATAATGTCACAAGAAAGAAGATGCTCCATGCTGAAGGAGAATGGCAACATTAGCTATATCAAACCAAGTTTGGCCATACTTTGCAGAAAGCCCGGCAGGCCTTGAGATCACTGGCAAAATGTGTGTATCTCCACTCTTCTGGGCAACAGTGGAAATAAACAACCAGCAAATGCACATAAACTAAGGAAAATTGTTTTGATGTAATGTGTCAGCTTCAGCTGCACAGATAGAATAAATCACTATACTTACTATAGGAGGGATGGGACAATTCTAAGCACCTATTATTTAGATCCCATTAATGAGCCTTGTTTGTTTTAATGCCTCTCAGTGTTGATACTCAGTTTCAACTGCTCAGTCTCTGTTACCTCCTTGACCTTTCTTCCATGAAAATATGGTCAATTGCCAGAACATAGATCTTTATTAGAGACATTCTGCCAACATGCTTTGCCTTCATATGTACTGAGCATTATCTAAGCCATAGTTAATTATGCTGGTTGTTTGCTAGATGTTTCTTATACCTTGGCCTTGAGGGTCTTATGGTTTTCCTGCATAAAACAAGTTGCATTAAGCAGTTTTATTGACTGTGCTGAATGCAAAGTCCACTGTTCAGCATGTGTCCCAGTTAACAACTGTTCCATGAGTAATAGCTATGGAGAGACATAAAACTGGTGAAAGAAACTGGGTGAGAGACCCAGACGTTCAAGTACAAGAGGGAAACTCTTTCTGTCTCTCTGTCTCCCTTAATTCAGACAGATCTTCAGCCTGTTTTTGAAGATGTGGAGTTAATTTTGTGTGCTTCCTCCTCTGTGACTGGTTTGTCTTCAAGTCAGAATCCCAAATCTAGAAGATGGACAAATCATTTTTTGCTGGTTGTACCGTCACAACTAACTACACTTTGTACAAATAAAGTATGAGGCAAAAGAGGAGTGAGTGGAGTGATCTGTAAAGGAGTTAAAAAGAGCTTATTTCCGGTCTTTATCTAAGCCACAGGTTGCAGAACAATTTGAATGTAGGTATCCGCCTGTTCATTTAATTTTATCCAGTCCTGTGTTGTTGTTAAGTGCTGTCAAGTCACCTCCAACCTACGGTGACCCTATGAATGAGTAATCGCCAAAATATCCTGTCCTTAACTGTCCTGCTCAGCTCTTGTAAACTCAAGCCTGTGGTTCCTTTAGGAAGTCAATCCGTCTTCCTCTTTTCTTGTTGCCTTCTACCTTTCCCAGCATTATTGTCTTTTCCAGAGAACTCTGCCTTCTCATGACATGCTCACAGCCTCAGTTTCAACATTTTTCCCTCCAGAGATACTTCAGGCTTGATTTGATCTAGGACCCACTTGTTTGTCTTTCTGGCAGCCCAAGCTATCCACAAAGCTCTCCTCCAACAGCACATTTCAAATGAATCAATTGTCCTATGTTATAATGATTATGAATCTATTTTGACTCTCCAACTCATGGCAAAATTATACAAGAAAAACCTGTACAATGACATGGTTTCTCTAGAACTAATAGCCTTACTCTTGATATAGCTTTGTGCAGAATTTTGGGGAGATACAATACTTGATATAGATGGTTGATATTGAAGGCAAAATCTCAGCTCAGTTTTGCAAACATTCATGGAGTCTGATCTGACGTAGGAGACAGCAGACCGTTTCCTCAACATATTTATAAATTTGTGTTTAGCTCTGGAAATGAATAAGTGGTAAATCTGCTTTAGTGGAGTCACTTTTAGGGCAATTTTCTGCTCTATTTCCACAGTACTATAAGTCACCCAGTGATCAGAAGATACAACTAGCTTTATACATTTTAACTGGCAATTTTTCTGTGTTGGTTTTATTCTTTGAAGGAATTTCATTTGCCATACCCTGGGTGGTTTGGCTGAATTAAAACAGCTAACGTTTCTCTTAGAACCAGTGTAAACACCTCGTATACATATTGGCTGTTAGTTCCTCAATAAAGCAGGAAAAGGAATTTTTAAAAAACAATCATGTGCTGACTTATGGTGACCCTTTTTCAGGGTTTTCCAAGTAAAGAATACTCAGAAGTGGTTTGCCATTCCACTGTTTTGGGGGCATCCTGGAACTGTGTAGCTTGCCCAAGACCACACAGGCTGACTCTACTCACAGGAGGCACAATGGGGAATCAAACCATCTGGTTCCACAGCCAAATATCTAAATCACTGTGCTATCCAGCCAACAAAAGAATGAAAAGCAAACTAGATGAAAAAGTCTAAGCCTTATTTCTAGTTAAATAGATACATGCCTTCAGAGAGCACATGGGAGCACATGTCTGCTCCTCAGAGAATCAGGAATAAAGGAAAGATTGATAGGCAGACCCTGAAAATATCAGTCTAACAATAGATACAGGAGAAAGTAGAGGTTAGACAGATAAAAGGACAGACAACCTCTGGTTTCCTGACTTCCAAATGCCACTTGTGGTCATCTGGACTGGATAGGTGCGAAGAGGCAATGTTAGGATGATGCCACACCACCACATGCTAAAACTCTTAATCTGGGGCATTTATGCAATTTTGGAGTGACCGCAATTTAATTTTTTAAAAATTAATGACTTAAGCTTAATAGGAATATGCAAATATGGTGGCCATCCAGACAGAATCAGTGCTGAATCTTACCATTTATGTCTCCATAAGTATTCAAGGAACCACTTAACCTGAAAGAAAAATCCCTTAAATTGGGTGGGACAAAATTGTATACAAGTGGTGCATTGAGTAAAATGAATTCGCTCATTCATGTGTCTTGAACGTCAAGCCTTTGGCGGGTAGACAAGTTCTGCAATGCTTTGCCAACTATACAACTGAAAACAAGAGAATATTCCCTGTGCTTTTAAACTTACAATTGCCCTTTAGCTCTCACCCTTCCTGTCACCTTTTTGAGTCAAAGCTGCTTTTCCTGCTTTATGCAAGAATCTGTCTGAATGATGGTCCCAATGTGCAATTTGCATCAAAACCAAATTCCAGTGAAGTCAGTAAAGGAAAGGATACACTACACAGTTTTCGTCTAATAAGAAAGACATTACCAGTGGCAGAGTGCAAAATACATCATAGCAGCAAAGTACCTCTAATTAGCAGTTGTGAAAATTTAGCATAATGCCTGGCTTCAGCAGTGATCGCTTCAGAGCAAACGTAGAGTTTTCAATTCAGAATGTCTCAGAAAGAAGATTGGAATCATAATACCCATTTACACTACTTCAGTTCAAAGCTGTTACAAACAAGAACAGTGGGCATTGAAAACCATGAATCTTCCTAGCAGCATTCCTTCATAATATTCCAACTGAGTGCTGCTCCCTCCTTACATTTACCAAAGTTTCTGAAAAGTTATCTTTTTTGACTCCTTGCATTGTTGGAGGAAAAAGGCCAGCTTGTTCCCAAAAGTAAGAGCCTATCTTTTGTGAAATTCATTACCAAAGGAAGGTAGAGAGTACTTCACTATCAGAGCAACTTTGCAGAGAACACTTGAACATCAGCTAATTATTGTTATTATTATTTGCTGAACAAACTGTGTTAATACAGATCTACAAGAGCCCTTGTCGCTACTGAGTGGGAAGGCAGCACATCTAAATCTTTCAGCTACTAAAAGTATTACAACAAAATATGCCATTGCCAAATGTGTCAGCAACTCAAAATTAACATTTAAACAGAATCTAACTACAGATTGGTTGGTTGGTTGGTTGGTTGGTTGGTTGGTTGGTTGGTTGGTTGGTTGGTTGGTTGGTTGGTTGGTTGGTTGGTTGGTTGGTTGGTTGGTTGGTTGGTTGGTTGATGCTAATCTGCAGTTGGAAACTTTACAGTTGACTTTTATAATAATAGTGGGCACAACCCACTATGAAGATTTTTTTTTCTGAATGAATGAAAAACTGAATCAAAGAGGACCTGAAGGTATAAAGGATGCATGGACTAATGAAATGATATATGATGTAGAAGTTAGTAGCCACTGGAGAAGAGCAACAAAGTATAAATGGGGTTATTATTTGGGTTCTCATTGATATCATCCTGTCCAAATAACCTTTCTCCAGTAGTGCTGGCAACAGTTGAATTTGGTGGTTAATCCTGACAGTTGCTAATTTATTTTACTTAGAATATCTAAGCAAAATCTATGCTTACCTCCTAGATGACCAATCACAAAACAAAGCAACCTGATTTGCAAGATACTTGAGGTAAGGCAGCTCTTGGTAAGGCATTTGAGTATCTTTCAGTCCTTAAGGAATTCTCACTTCTAAAGACATGTTATCCACATTGTAATTTAACCCGGAGTATTATTTATTTATTTATTTATTTATTTATTTATTTATTTATTTATTTATTTATTTATTTAAAGTGTTTTTACTCCTCCTTTCTCCTCAAAAGGACTCAAGGCAGCTACTGAAATGGAAGGGATAATAAACATCCCTTGTTTGTGAACATCCATTCTCATCCCCTGTTCACATAATCCATAGTACAACTCATAAGAGGAAGCACTGGGATGAATGACAGTTTCATAAGAAGTAAGTATAGCCCAGGGGTAATTCCATATGGAAGGGTCCCTAGCCATTCTAGTGGAAAGGCATTGGGAAACTATGCTATTTCTCCCCTTCTTACTAGATCTGTATATGTGTAAGGGGGGGGGCATAAGTGGTGGGAGAAAAGAGAATTACAAGTAGGAGTTGCATGGATCTCTTGAACTGGCCCACGTATCAGCCCAGCTCCTTCCAATTGGAACTAATTGGGTGCATTGTTGTCCATGCGCCCTGTGCGTCAACTCAGAACTGCATTCATTGTGATATCTGGTTTTCAAAAAATCCAGACAACCCTATTTGCTTTAATGGGGGCATACAATTATAACCTTTGGACAGTTTTACACAGCATCTTGAAAATTGGTGAATGACATCATAGATGTCAAAGGAAGAATTCACTGTGCCAAGTTGCAGATGAGCAGCTTTTCAGATTAAGGGACCTTCAGTGTTGCTTGTTTTCTACCCCCCCCCCTCCACCTTCCTTTTAAGCTGCTGCTGTTCACTGCTCAGTGCAGGATGGAACATCCTTTCTGTTGGTGGTTAGGTCTGAGAGCAAGGAGCGACTCTCTTCCTGCAGCATCACATGGAAAGGTGTGGACTGAAATGCAGCAATGGGTGCTTCCAGCCATTCAGGGAGTCCACCGGTTTCTCCCTAACTGGTTGGGGCTTTTAGAGCATCTGTGTCAGGCAGGCTTAATGCTTGGGCAACATCCATCTACGTGCTCATCCTGGGCTTCTCAAATATTAGAGCTTGGTCTCCTGCTTGCCTTCATGCAATGTCTACTCAAAATTTTCCTCAGGGACTCATCTTAGGGATCAAGCATATCAACTTCATCTTTTTTTCAACTCTCAACTAAATTGATTTCTAGTCTATGGCCTGTTATTTTGATGTTGCAGAGAAATATGCTTAAGAGACAGTGACTCCAAGTTGAGTAAGTCATCTCAGTTATACATTTAATTGTAATGAACTCTGAACATTTGAGGCAAAAACAAAAGAAAAATCAAAAAGACAGAAGACCAAAACATTGTGACACCTTAAAGACTATTTTAATGTGAGCTTTCACTTCTTCAGACAGAAGAATGACCTCTCCCACTTTTATGTCTGAGGAACTGGATTTGATCCATGAAAGCTCTTCCTTTTTATTGGCACACGTAGTCTTGGGAACTGAGATTACAGCCCAACTCTATGTTGAGGTGGACCCACATAAGTGCTTCTGTCTAGGTACACTTAAGCAATTTAGGTGCACCTCTCACTTCTTCAGACTGGGTTGCATGATGTAGTATAAATAACATACTGATGAACTATATCAGTAAAAATGGAAGGAATGCACTGTTCCACACTATTTTTATTACTCAGCTCAGCGTAATTCCCCGTCCACTTTTTTCTTTTCATTTGCAGAAATATTTCCCTTGTATTTTGCAATTCATTTCTGACCCTCTTTTCTTTTCAACTTCTACCGTACAGAAGCATATTGTTCTGTTCACCCTGTTCTTTACTCAGATCTTTCTCATACCTATATTTAGCATGTTTTTCTATCATAATGTATGCACCAAAGGGCTTTCACTTTACAGATATTCCATGGGGAAAGCAACAGTGTGAACATTGTTAGGTTTCACCACGCCCAGACAGCACACTAGAATAACAGCCTGCAACCTTAGCTACTGTGGGTATTAAGCCACTGCAGAAAGAGGTTTTCAAAAAACCATGTTTGCACCTTGTCTTCATCTTCTAGACAACCAGTCAGGTAGCATCCAGTGCAGCCTGGATCTTTATAGGAAACACATGGTGACGCCAAAATCATGGTATGATTAATCACTGAGCATCTGGCTTTCAACTCATTTCTTCCAATATTAAATAGGGGGAAACGGGAAGAAGTAAATGCGCACTAGAGGTATTGTTAGGTTGCATTGATACATTTTATAGCATTGGAGGACCAATGTTTCTGCACAATTGTAATACTGCTCTTTATTGTAAACATTGTGTTAACCCTGAGTGCAGTTCCCTCATCTGAAAGCTAAGCAGGGTTGAGCCTTGTTTGTATTTGGGTGGAAGACCACCAAGGATTACCAGGGATCTTCAGTTAGGCTTAGGAAAGAAGAAGAAGCTACTGGAGAACTGCTGCCAGTCACAGATGACAATACTCTGCTAGATAGGCCAGAGATCTGAATGAATATAAGGCAGCTTTCTATGTTTCTATGCATTTTTTCAATGTACCTGAACAGCTCTGCATGCTCAGGTCAGTGGATGTAAAAGGACTACTGGACTGATGTACACAAGCAAGGACATTTTCTTATTTTGCTTTACCATCAATATTGCATTGATTCAAATAAATCCTGAAATAAACAAGAAAACAGAACACCCAGCTCTGCAAATTCTTGCTGATATATAACAACAATGTTATAACGTAGGCCAAAACGGGATGCTACAATTTGTATACTTCAAGTTCTTTTCACTAGCACCAGAGCAGGAGTTGCTTGAGGTAACAGGGTAGAATGAAATGTCTCATTGAAAGCTAAATAAGAACAAAGTCCCAGATATACAGTATTTATCAACTGAGATAGGGAATCCACAACATGGAAGTGATTCCAAGTATACAGTCTCTAAAGTCCTAAAACAGAACATGTCATATGGGAAGCGGGACTAGATTCAGAAGAAGGAGGAATGCAAACTGGCAGAAGAAACATTAATATATGTAGATGACACCATCTTACTTGTAGAAAGCAGCAGTGACTTCAAAGAATTTTTAGTGAAAGTGAAAGAAGAAAGAGCCAAAGCAGGCCTGCAGTTGAACATTAAGAAGATAAAATTTATGACTACTGAAGAATTCAACAACTTTAATTTCGACAATAAAGAAACTGAAATAGTGAAAGATTTTGTATACTTTGGTTCAGTCATCAATCCAAATGGAAATTTGCAGTCAAGAAATCAGAAAACTGAGATTCAGAAGGGCAGCAATGAAAAGCAAAAAAGCAAAGTGTGCTGCTTATATACCACCCCATAGTGCTTCAAGCACTCTCTGGGCAGTTTACAAGTTAATTATGCAGGCTACACATTGCCCCCCCCCCCCACGAGCTGGGTACTCATTTTACCGACCCTGGAAGGATAGAAGGTTGAGTCAACCTTGAGCCGGCTACCTGGATTGTGAGCACAGTTTTGCCTGCAGTTTAACCATTGCGCCGTGAGGCGCAGGAAGGAATTAGAAAAGATCATCAAGTGTAAGGGTGTGTCATGGGAGACCAGGACCAAAGCCAAGTTCATCCACACTCTTGTTTTCCTAATCATCATCATGTATGGGTGCAAAAGCTGGAAAGTAAAGAAAGCTGACAGGAAGAAAACTCAAGAAATGAAACAACAATGAAAATTTTGTGCTGTAGATATACATGAGAAAGTATTTGTAGTATTCAGTGACTGAAATCCTGTTGCTTAGTTTCATAAGTAACAACTAGACTGGGCCTATTTGAATGGAATTTATGGAGAAATTTACTCACCAAATCCCAATAGATTAAATGGCCCTACTCTAGCACAATTTACTACACAAAGCAACAGGATTTCAGTTAAAGGATTTCATATTTATTACTTTTTTATTTCTATACCTCCCCACTAGTGTTGCCACTCTCTGAGTGGTTCACAGTATAAAATAAATTCATACACTGAAACACTACGTAATAAATACAATAAAATACTATAAAATACAATAAACTCAATAAATCATAGTGTGATAGTAAGTTTTCTGAGGAAGCAGATTGTAACCTTTAAAAACTCATCCTGCAATATATCTGCTACCGTGTTTCCCCGAAAATAAGACAGGGTCTTATATTAATTTTTGCTCCAAAAAACGCATTAGGGCTTATTTTCAGGGGATGTTTTATTTTACAGTCATGTCATTTTCTGGTTGCTGCACAATGGTGGAGGGTGGGGTTTCACTTAACTGGGGCTTATTTTGGGGGTAGGGCTTATATTACGAGCTTCCTGAAAAATCATACTAGGGCTTATTTTCAGGTTAGGTCTTATTTTCAGGGAAACAGGATAGTCTTTAAGATACCACAGTATTTTTGTTTTTGCTGCCATTTTGTTAAGTGTTTTTAATACATTCTATGACACACTAACATGGCTACCTCTTTGAAAAGCGCTGCTTAAACCACTGTTTCCCAACCTTGGGTCCGCAGATGTTCTTTGACTACAACTTCCAGTCATCCTGGCCACCACAGCTAGTGGTGAAGGATTCTGAGGATTTTAGTCGAATAACATCTGAGGACCCAAGGCTGGGAAACACTGGCTTAAACAGTTATATCCTAGCTTGGTGTGGTTGCACTTATGTCTTATCCACAAGAATCTTTTGAGCATATCCTAACTACAGGAAAACAAATCTGTTTGAAATCTATGGGATGTCCATTCACTTTTAACCATAATTCATTTGGTTTTTCCATTAATTTTCAATTTGGAAAAACCCTCTTAAAATATGCATATTAGGTTTTTCTCCTCAATTTTTTTTCTCTGAGCAGTGACAGCCAGTTGGACCTGTCCACCTTTTCAGTTTCCCACAATGCCCCTGACCTAGTGACACCATCTAGTATGGGAGTGGGCTTCCAGATGTTTTTGGTCCACAATAACCATTGGCGTAGCTCACATAGCGAATGGAGTAAAGTTTGGGAGTTGAATCCAAAAACATCTTGAGGGCCACAAATGTATACCCATGACATAGGGCACTGTGGGAAATTAAAAGAGTTGATTGACTCGCCAGTCCTGCACTGCTTGCAGCATATCCCATTTTCCCTACCATACTGGCCTACCCGATTATGACAGCATTTATTTGTATCCACGTGATGTCTCACAGCTGAAGAAGCATCTTTGGTCCAAAAGTTGCATCATCAGAACAAGAAGGTCAGTGACATTCAGTTATTCACCTCCTTTGTAGTCTTCTCACCCCCAACCTGCTTTGTGGGTTGAGGAACAGTTGGAACAGCATGAGAGAGGATGCTTAGAGATTAATCAGGGTGCAGAAACTGGCAAAAATCTCCCCCCTTTCTGCTAAGGAAAGCTTCCAGTTGCTCAAAGAGGTTTTTTCACTAACTGGATGCAACCAAATCTCATTAAGAGGACAGTCCTAGACATGTCTACTCAGCACCAGCGATACAGTGAATTCTACTGATAGGTAAGTGTATAGAGGATTCTAGCCTAAGCATATTTCCCCCATCACAACTGCAGAATAAAAATAGTACAAGAGATGAAATTTCATGTCTTGTTTAGCAGCTGAATTGCCCTCAGAGGCAATGGTGCTCATAAAATAACTTTATTTATTGCTGAGCTTATTCCATATCTCTGTATTTTTTGGAGTTGTGGGTCCTAAAGGACCTTTTAAATGAGGCTCAGTATCTTCAGCTTTTCTTTGTGTGAGGCAGGTATCTCACTACCAAGAAAATATGAGGAGGTTGTTTAGGTAGATATTAATTCTCTTCTCTCAAAATGCCAAAACTTGAAATAGTTTAGTAAAATTGATCATTAGTAGTGCTAGAACAAATAAAGGGAGGAATTGTGTATGTTACAAATAGTTAACTTACTGAATGGTGAAATCTTCTAGCTTTAATGAGGTAAGATTTGCTAACTTTAAAAGGTGAACTAGTTAAGTCCATGGAGAGCATCTATTACTGCCTCTTAGCTATGAAAGCTAAAAATAGAATTACTGTACCCAGAGATGTACATCTTTGATTTACCAGCTCCTGGAGGCAAGCTATGGGGAGCTGTCCTCCTTACAGTCTATCAGTCCACTGGACTAATACAGTGCCATCCTGAATGGATCCAAAGTCAGACTGTTGATATATGTAGTGGGAGCAGGAAAGAATTTAGTTGGATTCAACCCTCTCAGTGAAAGGCACATTTTCCCACTTCTCAAGGCACACTGTAACAAGAAGTGCACATTTCCAGAAAAATCTGCACATCTTTGAGAAATAAAATGTGCACAATCCACACATTTTGAAGTGTGAATGGCTCAGATATGCACGGTTCAAACAATATGCATAAATGTTTCAGTGGGGAAAAGCTGTGCACTTTAGGCAAAAGTTTAAATAAATGCACACATTAGGAAAAATGTACTAAAATGCTCAAAAACATTAGGGCAGCCAGAAAACACAGTGTCTTGCAATCTGATACAAAACAAGGATAAGGAAAAAAAATGCAGGTTAGATTTGGAGATATACAACAGCACGGAAATATGAGATTTCACAGCCCTAACATCTACCTCATTTTTTGCTGAAGTGACAAATAGTTATCCTCCCAAGTTTCAGAGAGAAACCATAAAATTTGTTCTTTAAAAAAAATTGTGACAAAGATCTTTCTGGTTGAATCTGGTTTTAGAAGTCAGACTTTAGGACAAGGTCATAAACTATAGGGAATTTGCCTTTCTTTTAAAGCTGTCCACTGTAAGTGAAGTGCTCTTGATACATAAACATCTGAGCGCCATGCCCCCTTGGCTCATTCAAAGGCATTGGTTTCCCACGGATGGAATGAGCAACTTGGTGCTGCTTTGCCCCTTTCCTCCACTCCCAGGCCTGTTCTTCACTCTGGTGAGTTTTGTACAGTCAACCCTCGACTTACGAACTTAATCCGTTCCGGAAGGACGTTCTTAAGTCGAAAAGTTCGTAAGTCGAATCAGCATTTCCCATAGGAATGCATTGAAAACCAATTAATCCGTTCCAGCTGTTTTTGGTTCTTAGGTCGAGGGGCGGTTTGTAAGTCGAACCATTAGTTCCCATAGGAACTAATGCAAAGCCGGTTAATCCGTTCCTACCACTAGGGGCAGAATTTTTTTTATTTTTTTTCCTTTTAACCTAAGATGACTTAGGTTAAAAAAAAAAGGAAAGAAAAGAGGGAGGGAAGGAGGGAACAGACACCTTTTCAACAGATACCTTCTATATAACCAGCAAGTCCCTTTATTTTTTTGGTCTATGCTAAATTGTTAGATATGTACATCTAATTTATTTATTTACTCCACTATAAGAGGAATTTCATGATTAAAGAAGAGCTTGTTACAGAACAAAGCCCACAAAATGGTAAAGTTGGAGCACAGTCACATAAAAGGGTATATGATCAACAGTATAAGAAAAAAATAGCCTTGTCTGTGAAGGAAAATGAATAAACAAATATTGTCCAATCTTTCTTCTCTCATGCTGTTCCTGTTCGCTCCAATTATTTCTAACTTTTAGAGCTGTTTGTTTTTCACTTTTTTCCTCATTTCATGTTTTAATATCAGCTCTGTGTTTTAGCAAAACTAGTTTCTGAAAATACAATTCAATTTTTTTCCACTAAATTGAATTGTGACAGAAAACAAATCAGCAGCCAGTAACCTTGTAAAAAGAAGGTTCTTATGTCTTATGTTTCATAAAAAATAAGGCACACAACAGTACCAAAAATGATTTCATGAGCACTGTATATATATATTGTATTAGTTCCATTGACATCAGTATAAATGACCTTAGAGATATCATTTTCATGGAAATATTGTTATGGGAGTAATGTACATGTACATGTTTTGGAAGATTCTAATAGAGAAGTTTGCATGTATGTGCAGTTGTGCAACTGAAAAAATAGATAATAAAGATAAATGTTTTTAAAAGTATTGTGAAAATCTCTTTATAGTAGAGATGCGTGCTTCATATTCGTACTCACGGGATATGAATACGAAGCGCACCAGCACGGATGTCCCTGGCAGTCTATTTCTGCCCCCCTCAAAACCAACCCAGTCAACTTACCAGGCTCCATGCAGTGCGCACATCCGTCAACATCGGCAACACACCAATCATGGCAGTAGTCCCACTGGTGCTTCCCTGTCTCTCCTCGCAGCCGAGCACTCCAGTGAGGAGGTGGGAAGACAAGTCTCCCCACTCAGTTGCTAAGAGGCTGGCTGTGGGGAGAGGCAGGGAAGCACCAGCGGGACTACTGCCATGATTGGCATAACACTGATGTTGATGGACACACGTGCCACACAGAGCCCAATATCTTCGAATATGGATACAAATATGAAGCGTACATCTCTAGTTTACAGTAAACTACATACATTCTATTACTTATTTTGGTGTGTTTACTTGGGATTGAATTCAACATTAGATCTAGCAAGAATGAATCCTTGAAGTCAAAGGGATAGTTGTGACTGAACTGCTTCCAACCATTTAAATGAGTGTATTCAAGTTATTATAACATCAGATCTAGCACTCTCCAGCTGAAATCCTGGCTGACATCTAGTACAAGTCACAACTAGAGCAGAACTATTGAATTACCGAGTATCTGATGAATCAACTCCTCCATAAGTTCCATTGATTCAGTGGGCCTATTCTGGATACAACTTATGTTGTAAGCAACAGAGCTTCAGCCTCTGTTTATTTGAGACATCTAGAAAGTGCCTGAAAGATACTAAAGGCTGTTAAAATGCTATTCTGAAGTCAAGAGATAGTGCTATATGTTATGATCTATTTGAAAATAAGTCCAGTTCAATGTACCAGGCTATACCTCTGGATGGACATGTGTAGTATTGTATTGCTTGTGTGATTAGAGTGGGCCATCAATATTTTTTTTAAAATCAAAATCAAAATTTGTGAGCTGCAATGATTCTAAGAAGAGATATAAAACATAATTGACCAAAAGAAATAAAATATTATATAGAGATCAGGGCTGCTTTGACAATGCCAATTTTAAATAGCTTTAAAAAAAAACACAGCAAAAGTTAAATCAATCAACGTATATATATAAATATGTATGTATATATATACACGGAAGCCCAAGCTTTTAATTTAATTGTGTGTGTTTTTCAAACAACAAAAAACACTGATAAAATTTATTCATGGAATCTACTGTTACATTTCCAGTCCTATCAGCCACTGCACTAAGGCAGGATGGGTATTAAAATTTGAATGACACAATTACTCCTCCGATCTGTGTAACTAGCAAAGCTCTACCATAGTGAACAGAATCAAGTGGCTTAGCCTTGTAAGACTGAACAACTGACTGATGTATTTTCCTTTTGCTTTCTTAAAGATTTACTGTAGTTTGTCAGCATCTGTGTACAATGCATTAAAGCCAAAAGGAACAATACTTCATAAAATGTTGGCAGCGTTTTTAAAAAAAAAGCATTCAATCATTACTAGAAAGCGATTACTTGGGAGTTTGAAATTCTGTACTCTGCATGGTTGTTTTTCCCTTATGGTTCTGCAAACTTGCTTTATTTTGAAAGACATTTTCAGACCAGAATTAGGGATTGGTAGGAAATCCATAGTATCTACAGAAGTTCAATTCTTCTTCTGAGCTGAACTGGGTTCAGCTGAGTTTAGTTTAAGAACATGGACCCAGCTGGAAGCTTGTACTTTTCCACACTTTCCAATGCAGCGCTGGTATCAGCAATAAAATGCATGCAAAAACTCTTTACAAAAAGATGCTTGTGTTTCTAAAATGTGTACAAGCATGCTTCAGTCAGTGGGGGGAAATGTACACAAAAATGAGTGCATGTAGACAAATGTGCACAGAACTCTGTGCCAGTTTTTGGGTAGGGACAGGGACAGCTCACGTTCCATTCTCAGTAAACTCAAATCAGATTGAGTTTCGAGGCTCAACATGGAGAAATCTGGGAAGCTTGAATATAGATCATCCAAATATTCCTAGCTAGAATGCTAATTATTGTGATGGTGAAAAGGGAAGAAGAAAAATGGTTATTCAAACTTGAAAACTCAGAACTGGATCCCTCACTCACTCCTTCCCTCCCTCCCTCCCTCCCTTCTCCTCCTCCATCTTTCTTTCTTCTCACAACTTAGTTGCAACCAAGAAGTATTTCCACCCACTCACTCAATACTGTTGCACTTTAAGTTGTAGGTATACATTTGAATGGTTGCCAATGAGAGAAAAAAGTCTTGAAAAACAACATGTCATCAAGAAGGCTATGCCAAAGCCTATGTGGAGAGAGCTTTTTAATGAAGAAAATTTAAATAGGCTCCCTCGATCACTTCCATCTGCAGTCCAGACAAGTATAGACCAGGTGAAATTTTATTCTTGATTCTGCTGATTATTTAAACAAGTTGATCATTAATATAACACAATACTCAATTCTTTGGTTAAGCCATTCTTCAAAATACTCTCCCCAAAGGACACCCAGACCCCAGCTTTGAAAAGTCCCAAGAAGAACAGTTTTCTTCATTTGAGGAGCTACCATAAAGAATGAATTTCTTCTTTTTCAGGGCTGATGTTAATGGCTTTCTACAAATCAAGCTTTCAGTGAAAGTGGAGACCATCCCTATAATTCCTGCATTCATTTGTTTTATGGCTTCCTCTCAAAATAAAGCAACCGATGGAAGACTTAGAATTGTGCTGTCAAAAAGTGAAACCAGTCTGTAGAAGAGAAAGAAGATGTCTGACCCATAAAGACTCAAGATTCAGTCAGGGAATGCTCTGTTCTACACCCCCATGTCACACACCCTGTAAGCTATGGGGCAGAAAGAAGAATGCTGTTATCTCTGATAATTGGAAATTCCTTCTGTGTGCCACCCAAACAGGCTGCTCTTGGGTGAGCTTGTAAGCACTAGCAACTTTAATATGTGTTCTTCCCTCCAAGAAAAATTGAGAGATTTGAAGCTATGTTCTTGGCTCAAGTGCTTGGTGGAAAATCTATACCCAGCACTGAAATCAGGAACCCAATGATGTCAATAGTAGACCTATAGAGGGTCATGAGGAAGTGGTCCCCCCACCCTAACATGCTTCTCCATGCCTAGTACCTGATTTACTCAATCATAGTTTCCCCAACTGAAGAGAAGTATAGTGATGAAAATGCATTCCTAAATCCATTGTGAGTAAACATTTGTATACAGTTATATACTGCCATTCACAAAGTCATCAAGGAAGGAAAAATCCCAGAACTTGATTCCTTTTTTTCATCAGTTAACTTCTCAAAGACAAAGCAGTTTCCAGGGTTGTTTTTCAACAAACATGAATAGTAGTGGGCACAAGAGGGTATCCTGTAGATCATCTTGACTGCTGACATTGGGGTTGTCAACATTCAGGCTGGCCTTTGTTATGTAAAGCTTTGCATCCTTCTTCCTGCTGGCAACACGGGCATGATATTGTGCAGCAATATTGGGCTATTTCCTGGCATTTTGAATTGTGAATACTGAAGCACAATATCTCACATTCATGAACTGGAGGGTTTTTGTACAATTGAATTTTGTGGGTTTTTTAAATGGACATTTATGTGTACATACACAACACAGAAATTCCAACAGAAACTTTTCTCATGTAGTTCTCAGTGCTAGAGGATCCCAGAAGATGAGCACATGATCTGTACTGTGGTTACTGTGAGAAGACGGAAGTGAGAACTGCTTGGATGTAGCTATAGTCCCTCTGTGCCAAAACATTTTGAAGGGCTGTTTTTGGGCTTAATGAAATGGTGGAGCAAAAGAGGGAGGGAGTGCAACATATACAATGGAAAACATACATATCCTTTAACAGTTAGGTAAACTTATGTTGCCATGCCAGTTCCACATATTTGCAAAGTCTGAGCAGAGCTATTAAAGATAGGATATTTTGGAAGTCATTAACTCATATGGTTACCATACATCAGAAGTGACTTGATGGCACATAACATCTTTGGAGGTTTTTCTTTAATTACTAGACAATGTATAGTGACAAGTTGGATGGAATGGTTGAAACTATGACAGGATATAAGCACCAAAGCTCTGTTAACATCAAATAAGAGTATCTCCAGCCACAAAGCACTTAGGGCTGGGACAAATACAACTGTTCTGTGCTTTTGTAATGCAGAAATACTTTGAATATGCCTTACAAATATGCATGCTAATTCCCATAGATACATGGCAAAATGTCCCGTTTCTGGAGGACTATCACTCCATTACTTTCTTTAAACAAAGCCTGGTGTTTGTTTGTTTTTTGAGTCTTCAGAGAAAACCTGTCTTTTGACTGTTTCTGTGAACTTTCATTGCCCTCCAAACATTTGCCTTCCAGGCCATGAAGTTGCAACAATCTATCTACTTTGTAATGCTCTTGCTAGTAAGCCTGTTCCACACATGCTCAGTCTTATAAGAAAATAGTTTTATGCTTTTGGAAGGCCTTTTTAAAAGATAATTATTTCAGTCCCTGCAACCTGGATTCCTCCAAATAAAAAAAGTAGGTGGGGCCAACCATTTTCTTTCAAGATAAGCAAGACTGGTCTTTTTAATTTATTTGATCTACAGTGGTGCCTTGCTAGACGATTGCCTCGCAGGACGAGGAAATCGCTAGACGATGGCTTTTTGTGATCGCTAATGCGATCGCAAAACGATGGTCTCCTATGGTCGATTTTCGCTAGACGACGAGGTTTCCCCATTGGAATGCATTGACTAGCGGTCAATAGCTGTCAGTGCATTCCAACGGGGACCCGCGCTCGCTAGACGAGGTTTCCCTATGGACGATCTTCGCAAGACGACGACTCTTCCCTTGGAACGCATTGAAGAGATTTCAATGCATTCCAATGGGGAAACGTGCTTCGCTAGACAATGTTTTCGCAAGACAGCGATTTCCGCGGAACGGATTAACATCGTCTAGCGAGGCACCACTGTATTTTAAATCTGGGGATATTTAAGGTTGCTTGTTTCTGCAAGAAAAGTAAAACATTCTTACTTTAAAGCCAATCATAACTTGAAAACCCTTTGCCTAAACTTCCTCAAATTTGGCACAGAGCAATAATATACTATATATACACTACACCTGTGCTAAATTTGGTGCTGATTCAAAGTTCATTTTCAGCATTTTAAATTTTTGTTTGGGCTTCCCCATTTTTAGAATTGCCTTGTAGAATGTTGATCTGCTCTGTTGCACAATAACAGTGCAGTGCAGTGATAATGCAACCACTCTAGTTTGGATTTACAATTGGATTTATCTCCACGGTGTTTAAATTGTGGAAAAGTTTTGATGAAATACTTTTTAGAAGAAGAAAAATGATTTCAAACATGGGCTGAACCACTTTGTCCTTATTAGCAAAGGAAGAAATGAGAAGCTCAGCTTTGAGAAGCACAATGATAAGGTTACCTTAGACTTACCAAAGACTGCACAAAACATTTTGAAAAGCTTATTAAAATCTCCTTATCTGAGTTGCAGAGCAAATCATCTCTCTTGTTGTTTAATTGCTACCTATATCAATAAAGAAGCTTGCTGGGTGTATCATAGGCTGTGAGCATGAGTGATGAAGTCGGTGGAGAAGGTGCACCCTATCTTTCTAAATCTGACATTCAAAGGTTCCATGTTTATAGAGCCTTCCCTCTGCCCAGTTATTGTTGAGTTTTAATCATTCTTGCATTGTAAGCTATTCTTGAATAGAGCTCAGTTGGGTGCTCAGATGAAATGCAAATGATTGTGGTATTGCAGACTAAATAGAGCAAAGCGTGCACTGCATAAAAACAACACCACAATTGATACCTGCTTCCATTGTTTATCCCAATCAAGAGAACATTCCATTCTTTCCCTGAAAGGATCATTTGATTATTTTGGGATGATTCATACACTGTCCGGTTGATGACAGCTGCTGCTTTCTGCTTAAAACATCACATTTCTGGCTTGTTATAACAAGTAGATCTGTATTGCTGGCTATAGGCAACACAAGTGTCTAGTTTTGTACACCTCTGAAACTATTTTATCATCAGATAGCAACCTCAGGCCCAAATATGGGTTACAGATCACCTTTCTTTACACCTAAAGTCATGATAGTATTGGAGATACATGACTGGGGCAGTCTTTTGTATCTGAGAAATCATACCTACAAAGGCAAAACCTATGGATGGTTAAAGACCAACCATAAAATAATACCAGCTAATTTGCAAATTATAGAAGATGAGAAAAGTTACTGCTGTGACAGTAACACACAATCAGGTTTGAAAGAATTTTACGTCTAATGATAGGTTATTTGTAATATAGAGTTCTGGCTTCAAAGCAAGGGACTCCTTAAACCAACTGAGATGGTTGAATTAAGCCTCCATTATCAGAGGTAGTGGTGGTGCTGCGGGTTAAATCGCAGAAGCCTCTGTGCTGCAAGGTCAGAAGACCAGCAGTCGTAAGATCAAATCCACGCAACGGAGTGAGCTCCCATCGCTTCTCCCAGCTCCTGCCAACCTAGCAGTTCGAAAGCATGTAAATGCGAGTAGATAAATAGGTACCACCACGGTGGGAAGGTAATGGCGTTCCGTGTCTAGTCGTGCTGGCCAAGTGACCATGGAAACTGTCTATGGACAAACGCTGGCTCTATGGCTTGGAGACGAGGATGAGCACCGCACCCTAGAGTCAGACACGACTGGACTAAATGTCAAGGGGAACCTTTACCTTTACCTATCAGAGGAAGTATAATTGTAAATATACAACATGATGAGGAGAAAGGAAAAAGAAGAACTGTTGCTTTAATGTCTTCCTTCTATGTTCTTCACAATTTGGGAAGGGGATCACTATACCCCATCCAGCAGCCAGTCCTAATTTCCTGTTCAAAATTTAGTAATCATTCCAAGCTCTGTTTATAGTCAACTCTGTACATATCCACTTGAACCAAAGAAGTATCAGGCTAAAAAATATAAGAACTCAACTGGTGTAGCTGGTTGTCTACTACTCCATCCTCTTCAGGATGTTTGTCTTCCTGCTTATGGAGTGTCTGCAGAAGCAGTGTAATGATTGAATGATTTTGGATATATGTCTGGCAAGGAGCATCTGTCCATTAGGATGCACCAAGAGTAGCTTCTATGTCCTAGCTACAAACAGGGAGAGGTGCATCGATACATTCTTCAGTTTGTTCCTGGTTTTTTAATTTTACACTTCAGAAGTCTGCCGCAGCATGTTCTGGAAGTAACCAATGATTTAGTAGCTGGAAATGAGTGTATGCCTATTTTATTATTCCACGGTTTGTTTCAGCCTCTGGTGCCCAACGAATATTAGAAAGGAACACTTTCTGCCTGATCCTTACCATGTTTACAGGGAAGTAGGTCCAGTGAATTTCAACTGGATTCGCTGCCATCTCATGAGAAGAGAAGACTCCCTGGAAAAGACCCTGATGTTGGGAAAGTGTGAAGGCAAGAGGAGAAGGGGACGACAGAGGACGAGATGGTTGGACAGTGTCACCGAAGCTATCAACATGACTTTGACCCAACTCCGGGAGGCAGTGGAAGACAGGAGGGCCTGGCGTGCTCTGATCCATGGGGTCACGAAGAGTCGGACACGACTTAACGACTAAACAACAACAACAACAAGGTCCAGTGGATTTCAACTGGATTCGCTGCCAAGTAAGTATGCCTAGGATTGTAGCCAGAGGATAATAATATTGTGGCAGAATATGTACTGATCAACAAACTTGATTTGTGACTTTACAGCATTTGAAAGCACCCTGTGAGCCATAGTAACATCACATTTAGAATGACGAACTAAGAGCTCAGCTGAATATGCAGTGTTTTTTGGGCAGGAGTTTCTTGCTGATGGTCACAGCAGAAACTCAATAAAAATGGGGAACGACTGATGATTACAGGGTGGTTGAAACTGTAGAGCTGAGTAATAACCTTTTTGGAGGCAGAGAGATCTATATATTGTGGCAGTGCTGTGTTCCACAAGCAAGGATAATTATTTTCCATTACTGATGTAATAAAAGTTATGTTACCACAATCTTGCTGCTTTCATATTGCCAATGATACCATATCATGATGTTCATTATACTTGCAGCTGTCTGCACATCTGATTTTAACAGCAACAAAAGTTTTTTACAAATAATGAAATTGTTCTTTATGCAAATCCTGTGTCTTTGTATTGAACAGATTTTTTTTGGTTCATTCGTATTGCTCCCTGCCCCCCGCCCCCAAGTAATTCTCAGTCTGGGTTAAATTATTCCTCATAGTAGATGTGCTGCTTCTGTTTTCATTGTGCTCTAGAATTTTGGGCTGGATTCTTAATTTGCCCTGAAGTATTCAGGACTGATGTCATATTTACTCAGCAGAAATATTTAACAGATTCTGAGTGAAACTAGAATTTGCACTGATATGATACATTTATGTTTCAAGACATGATAACTTGGACGTGTGTTCCATATTTATGCATAAATACTTGCATTTAGTGGATAACTATAAGCTTCATATATAAATATTAACTATTCTATGATAATTATAGTTAGTCCCAGAAATATTGCAATGCTAGTTCCTATATCTGTGGCACTATATTCTGACTACAGTATTATTTTGAAAAAAAATTAATGTTTACCATGGTTGTATAGCTCGGTGGTTTAGGTATCTGGCTGCAGAGCCAGAGGTTAGGAGTTCGATTCCCCACTGTGCCTCCTGCGAGTAGAAGCCAGCCTGTGTGGCCATGGGCAAGCTGCACAGTCCCAGGACACTCCCAGAAGAAGCGAATTGTTAACCACTTCTAATTATTCTCTACCCTGAAAAAGGTCACCATAAGTCAGAATTGACTTGATGGCACATGATTATTTTTATTAAGTAGCTGCCTGTTTAATTTATCATTGTTGGGGGAGCAGCACTTGTGAGATGTTTTGCCCAGATAACCTACCTGGTTTTAGGTACTATCCACCTTTCTTTGGGTGAGTGCAGAACACAATTTGGTGCTATGCCTCAGGTGACAAAATGTCTTGGGTTGGCTGAGTTCTATTATTATTGATGGTCAAAATGGCCTCCTTTATTTTTGCCTTTTGCTCATACTTGCATTTGATAAGTTAGCTGAGAGTAAATGTAATTTCCAGAAAATATGTTTTCTCAACAGGCTTATGGTCTTCCATCAAGCTTCTAAAATGAAATCTCAAGGTTTCTCTGCTGCAGAAAAAAATAGTAGATATTTTGAACATTTGTTGCTAAGCAGACATTTCTTTTCCACACACTTAAAAAAAAAGCTTCAAAAGGTTTATGAGCTGCTGTAAACATTCATTATGCTTTCAATATTCATTCATAGGTGGACTAAACGTGCTGCAAAAAGAGAGAGATTGTTTATTCTTCCAGAATACCATAACCTGCTTTTCCCATTCCTCTTATGAACAGCTTTGAACACCATTTCCACTGGGCATGCCAACTCCTCATATTTTTCAGCCAAGTTCTCCTGATTTCAAAGCCAGTATGCATTAACATGGAAGTTCAATTTATATTTTATTCCTCAAGGGTTATAATGATGAAATTTGACTCTGAGATATTAAGGCTTTAAAAAACTCAATAAATCCAGAGGTTTTGACTACTGATTACTTTGTCCCTTCACTTATTTTCTTTACTCTACATGACAGCAAAAGCCTTTCCTCAATGAATTTAAAGTCCAAAGGTTACAGAGGGATCCTTAATTTTGAAGCAAATAATCTGTTCTAGCTAGCCAGTTATTTCAATCCATTTTATTTTCTTACTTAAAAAAAATAATTCCAGTTATCATTGGACATACTTTTCCCAAGGATCCAACAGTATTGTTGGCACTGCAGTTTTTTAGGAGTAACTCTTTAGTTCCCATTTCTCAAAAGTAACTGAAATTGTTATTTTCTGTTATTTTCCAAAACACAAATATGCACCTGAATGCTACAAGCCTTTGGCTTGAAGTCAGTGGCAGCTGGTGCGTCCAATTTCAGAGATGCTGTGAATCCATTACAGATTTTAGTCTGCACTTCACAAGAGTGCAGAAGTTCCCAACCAAACTGCCACCTTCTTTGCAGACCTCCCCCCTCCCCCCCAGCCCCTCTCTCCCAAACTAGATCCTGCATTTCAGACATCAGCTTCAGACAGGTCTTTCCACTCCTTGTCAGGATATGCCAAGGGATTGGAAATAGGATATTTGGCATATGATGTCCTACTTAAATACTGCCCAGAATCATCATTTCCTTACTCTCTACTCTTCAGATTGGGATGATGGCTTGATCAGGCAATGCAAATAATCTATGATCAACACCCCCTTCTCAGTTCATGGACCATGTATGCTTCTCAGTAGACATGTCTTCTTGTTTGGAGTTACTTTCTGATTTACTGGTTAAGGCTACCTCCAGCCAGAAGCCTCAGTGGAGCCACACAGATTCCCAATCCAGCAGACAAATTTCTTCTGTTATCTCCAGTCGATGATCAGAAATAAGAGAAAAGAGGGTATTTAAAGCCCAGGATTTGAGTTGTTTGAAACTGAGCTGTGATTTACAATCTGCATTGCATGGGGCTTAATCCTGAACAGACATGTATTTATAAACTGTGCTTTGCATGTTTGAAAGCCGTCACATGGGAGCTTAGTTATGAATAGGCAGGACTAGGATGGAGCAGTGCTTTGTATGAGAAAATGCCCACATCTGTAAAAATTATATATGAACCTGCTCCTTTCCTTTGGTCTACCCTGTGACCCTCTCTCTGCCACCATGAAGACCTTAACAGAATTATTTGTGTAACCTGCAAGAAGAAAAGAATCCTGCTGCACCATCAGTCTGTCCAAAGATTATGCAAGTAGTGCTGTTCAAACTGAGGAATATATGACAACACAGTTAAACTAGAAAGCAGCATTCTGACAAGAAGGAAAGAACAGACGAGCATACAGAATCAGCTCTGAATTGTTTTACAGCCAGACCTATGCATGTCTACTGAGAAACAACCCTTACTTTTAAAAACAGGGGTTTCTCCCAGGTATATGTGTACAGGATGGGAAACAATAGGCTGACACTTTGTCTTTAATATCGCATGACATGCAGGTAACCTTCATTGTTAGAAACAGTTGCTAGGATTCTGTTCTGTTTCCTAGCAACCTAAATTTAACCTACTTTCTAAATCCCCTGTACATGGGAATCAGTATGAGTTTTGTAGAGGGCAATCATAGCCTCAATACAAGAATACCTTCAAAATGATGCATTGGATGAATTGTTTGGGGATTTTTCATTAAATTTGCTGTATTGTTGAACTTATATTTAGCAAAAGAGAAATGAGCTATCAAGGATCACAGTGGCATTCCTTGTGTTTCAGGTACTAAATTAATTTCTGATTCTATACATAAATCGAAGGGCCTAATTGAACTTGTTGCTGAAATGGCGTTGCAGAATTAAAAGGCAAAGACTGAGATGAGGAAGAAAGTTAAACAAATTGTCACTGCTGTCTGCTCTGACAGAGAGGCAACCACATTAGTACATTTCAGCAAAAGCCTGACAAAACAAAAACAACTTACTGTGGTACTTTTAAAACTAATAAATATATTTCACAGATTACAATCCACTTCTTCAGAATCATGGAACACAACATTTGGCCAGGGGTTTAGACCTAGTGTATATGAAGACGGGAGTGGGACCAGCTGTGGGGATCGAACTAGGTGGAATGACACCAACATAATAACGCCTGGTCATGAACTCCTGAGAGGACAATGACACTGTTAACACACAGTAACCATGCAAGATGTTGACAACATTAATACTGAGGAAACAGGAAGATGCAAATGATGTGAATTTCAGCACTTGAGTTTTAGGACTTGAATGTTCAGGAAGAATAAGTTGTCTTGGGGAGAGGAGATGCTGGCAAAATGTTCAGTGCTGTGAACAGATGTTTCCACTTCTCAGCACCCCATGACAGGACAGGGTCACCTCTGCAAGATCGGAATCCGTTTGCATTTTTCAGCCTTCTATAGCAGCATTAAAAACGTGCTAGGAAGGATTTTCAGGGATTTCTATCTCTTACATTAAACACCATGACACACATCTAAGCTCAAATAAAGCATGACACAAATAAAGCATGACACAGCTTCTTTTGTTAAGAAAGGAGCTATGTCTTTCTAAATAGAAAGGGAAAATGTAAGCATATGAATGCAATAATTTTCTGTAGTTATTCAAGTACACAAGAATATTTTTGACCAGGTTCACTTAAAGTAAATTAATGTATTTATTTAATATTTGAATAAAAATGCTATTGATTATCATAGAATCATAGAAAAGTGAAGTTGGAAGGGCCTACAAGGCCATCATGTCCAACCCCCTGCTCAATGCAGGAATACAATCAAAGTATATCTGGCAGGTAATTATCTAAGTTTTTCTTGAATGCCTCCAGTATTCGAGCACTCACCAACTCCCAAGGTAATTGGTTCCACTGTCATACTGCTCTAACAGTTAGGAAGTTTTTCCTGATATTCAACCGAAATCTGGCTTCCTTTAACTTGAGCCCATTGTTGCGTGTCCTGCACTCTGGGATGATCGAGAACAGATCCTGCCCCTCCTCTGTATGACAGCCTTTCAAATATTTGAAAAGTGCTATTATATCACCCCTCAGTCTTCTTTTCTCAAGGCTAAACATGCCCAATTCTTTCAGCCTTTCCTCATAAGGCTTGTTTTCCAGCCCCCTGATCATCCTTGTCACCCTCCTCTGAATTTGTTCCAATTTGTTAGCATCCTTCTTGAAGTGTGGTGTCCAGAACTGGACACAATACTCAAGGTTAGGCCTAACCAGTGCTCAATAGAGGGGGACTAGCACCTCATGGGATTTGGAAACTATACTTCTATTAATGCAGCCTAAAATAGCATTTGCCTTTTTTGTAGCCACATCAAACTGTTGGCTCATATTTAGCTTGTGATCTACGACAATTCCAAGATCCTTCTCGCTCGTAGTTTTGCTGAGCCAGGTAGCCCCGATCTTGTAACTGTGCAATTGGTGTCTTTTTCTGAGGTGCAGTACTTTGCACTTATCCCTGTTGAATTTCATTTTGTTGTTTTCGGCCCAGTGCTCCATCCTATCAAGGTCATTTTGAATTTTGTTTCTGTCTTCTAGGGTGTCAGCTATTCCGCCCAATTTTGTATCATCTGCAGATTTGACAAGCATTCCCTGCACTCCCTCATACAAATCATTAATAAAAATATTGAAGAGCACCGGGCCCAGGACTGAGCCTTAGGGTGCCCCACTTGTGACCTCCTCCCAGTTAGAGAAGGACCCATTAATCATCACCCTCTGAGTACAATTCTGTAGCCAATTATGTATCCACCTGACACTTGATCTATCCAGCCCACACCTAGTTATCTTGCTAATCAGGATATCATGGGGCACTTTGTCAAATGCTTGGCTGAAGTCAAGATATACTATGTCTACAGCATTCCCTCTGTCTATCAGGGAGGTTACCTGATCAAATAACGAGATCAAATTAGTTTGGCAGAATTTTTTCTTGACAAATCTGTGCTGGCTTCTAGTTATTACTGCATTATTTTCCAGGTGCTTGCACAATGACCGCTTTATGATCTGTTCCAGAATGTTGCCTGGGATTGATGTCAGGCTGACTGGCATATAGTTCCCAAGTTCTTCTTTTTTGCCCTTTTTGAAGATAGGGGCAACATTAGCCCTCCTCCAATCCTCTGGCACCTCATCCCTTTCCCATGATTTCAAGAAAATAGTGGATAGCATTTCTGAGAGTTCTTCAGTCAGTTCCTTCAGTACTCTTGGATGCAGTTTATCCGGCACTGGAGATTTGAACTCGTTCAAGGTGGTAAGGTGGACTATTTTATGTTCAAGTAAAATGAATAACATTCAAGTAAATTTAAAAATCACTGTTTAGATATTATATAAAAACAGAAATGTGTCTTGTAAAGCAACTGGTGTTATCGATTTTTCTGTAAAAGTAATCAGAGAGCCAGTTAACTGCAACGCTTATAGAGGAGACCTGGGTTCAAACTTCTGCCCAACCATGGAAACTGAACTGGGGTATACTGGTAAAACCACTTCTTAAATATCTCACATACCTTGAAAACTCCTTTTTGGGTTGCTATAAGTAGGATGTGACTTGACAGTACCTAACAAACAAACAACCACCATAGTAGAATTAATGTAAATTAAAAGTGTCATTACCTTAGGCCAGCTGGATGAAAAATGGATTACCACTATACCTAGTAACAAATTAAGATTTAACTGAAATCAGCAGGACATCTTTTTGAGTAAACCAGGGTAAGGTGGTTCTGTAAAGCCTTTAATCATGATCCATTTATTTACAGACAATATTTAGATAAACTCAGAGTCCAAGGATTTGGGGAGTTGTAGATTTTTTTTTAAGTAATGTTCCCAAGCTCTGCACATACCATCCTTTAGTTCTCAGTTTCATGGCATTTATTTACAGTAGATGAAAAATGAGAAAATGCATAATCATAAAACCACAATACAGAAGACAAAACAACATCGCCATCAGCAGGAATAAAGAATGTCACTGCCAATACTTAAAATTCCTGGTTGAAACAGAAAAGCATCTGACTGATGCCCAGAGGGGAATAGTGATTACAGAGACTGACAGATTCATTCATCAAGAACTTTGAGTGATTCACTCTTAAAAGTCTGGCTTTGAACTTTTGTATATTTGGCCACATGAGTGCCAAATTAGGGCTGCCATCTCCAGTTTTTCTGAGTGGCTTCTCATCTTTGACCGCCATACTGTCATCTCCTTGCTTGGAACAGCTTCACCTTTTCGTCTGGCTTTAGTGCAAGGGAGCAAATTTCAGTTCAAATAATTTTAAAAAGAATTTGCCAAGATCCACACTTTTGCATATGGAGGAGAGAACTTGATTTTTTTTTAATTTTTATTTTTAAAAGCAAAATGGACTAATTTCCCAATTCCTAACCTGAGCACTGTGTTTCAGAAAGGTCTTCTACTTTATTAATGTTGACTCTGATGGATTTTCAATGAAGCTGTAAATTGATGCACAAATAGGAGAGAATAAAATTGCAAGTGATTCATGTGTTCATTTATAAGAGCCAGTGAAATCAGGAACAGTCAGCAGAATGTTTAAAAAATTGACTGCATTCCTTTTATTTGGCGGGACATTTGGAATGTCTGCAGAAATGCCCTGGGTGCTTGAAAGGAACATGTTTTGCAACAATTATTTGAAGAAATGTTGGCCAAAGGTCAAGAAAAACAACAAACAAGCAAGAAGACTATGTTAGGAAATACATTTAATGCATAGTTTTGAGAATGCATCAAAGGAATTTCACTGTATTGGTCCAGCTCAAGAGTGTTCAAATTACACTTTTATTTCCTCTCTTACTTCTTTGTTGTTGTTTTAAAGGGAGAACAGCCATTTTACTTACATGGATAAAAGACTAAGTGAGAAATTCCATCCTTGTGAACATTATCTTGTGCTGTAATAAGACAGTGAGTGTTATGTTTAGATGCCATTCCTGGAATTTTGCTGTGTTCCCAGATAGGTGAAACAGATGGAAAACAGCAAAACATGTAGATATTTCCAAATGTGCAATCCCCCTCCGCCCCAATTTCGAGAAAGAAAGTGCTGGTGGTGGTGGAGAGTAAGGAATCAACAATGACAAAAAGGATAGAAGCTAAAATAGGATTTGAGTGTATAAGATCTCCCTGGCTTTGGTCTCATCTGCAATTGTGCCACGAAGGTTACTGGGGAAGGGATTAAAAAGAGGGTATAACAGGATGAGGGAACTAGGCAAATTTGAGCAAAGAAAGGTAAGCAGGATCTGAATGGGTGTGAGGACATGACCATGGAAACAAGAGAGCGAGAAACAGCCAACAGATTGAAGCAGCTTTATTTATTAGTTATTTTTTTACCTCCCCCCTTTCTGAATGAGGCCAAGACTATGTACATAGGTCTCCTTGTACATGGCTGTCCAGTACAATACCCTAAACAGTATAGCACATAGGCTGTCTAGAAAGAACCAAGGGACAGAGAAGAAGGAATAGAGAAAGCCAAGTTCTTAAGAAAGTGGAAACCCATCCACAAATTCAACCAAGCCAAGGGCAATTTAGAAGACTGAGGCCAGCAGAGAGAACAAGATGGGGCTATGTGACACTGAAAAAGAGAAAGGGGATGCCAAGGGATATAGAACTGCACAGTTGGAAGGAATCTCAACAGTCATTGCATCCAACTCCTTGTTGCAACAGGAAATCCCAGTTAAAGCATACCCAACAGACAGTCATCCAACCTCAGTTTAAATGCCTTCAAAAAAGGAAGGTCTATCACATTCCCAGATCTTACCACCAGGAACCTCCTCCTGGTATTTAGTCATTTCCTTTCATGTAATTTGAACCCACTGATTCATATTTATTTATTTTGAAAAGCAGCCTTTCTAACTGCAGAATGCTCTGCCAGACACCCCCACGCCAAAACGAAACAGAAATATTCAGGCTAAGCAGTTGCTTTAGTTTTTGTTATACTGCAAAGGCAAAGAAGAGGAGGTTGTGGCCAAGAAGAAGTTGTTTTAACATGGTTAGGAAGTTTGATCTAAGTATGGAAACTAAGCACTCCCTAACCCTTATTTAAATTGAATTACATGACACTGCCTGTAAGTTCTTAATAAACAAATATGCATCACCTGTCTAATTCTATATCTAATTCTTCAACTGAACATCCATCAGTTTCAAGCTGCATAATTTTTCCCCCAGTTGTGTTCCGCTGGAGGCCAAAAGAAGTCCCTCATGCCCCAATGAGAAGCCCAGCTACTAGATATTACACCTGCTGGAAAACCCACAGCCAGCTGAAGGATAGCTGTCTTCGAAGCACAATGTGGTAGCCAAGACACAGTGTAACGTTAAGTGATGGCCTATTGCCAAATTTGGTTGACTCAGGAAAGAGTGTAGTGGATATACTAAGCAGAGCTATACAAAACAACAACAACAACCCCCCCTTGATATCATTGCTACTTGGGGATCCAGGAGCAGTGCAGAAGCAAGGAGTACTTCAAGGGAAGGAAACTGACCTGTAAGCACAGGTTGTAACCCAATCCCTGATCCATGTTGCTGTTCCCCTTGCTGGAATCTAGGTCACAAGAATAATTCAGATAATGTCATGTGAACATATAGTTCTTCCCTTTAAATATCTCTAAAATACCATTGCATATCTAATTAACAATTTTAGCAGGAACCACCTAAATACTTTGAAAAGCGTCATGCCCTTTTTGATGCTGAACATGAGAGATAACAGCCTTATGGTGCGATTCAAGATTCTCCTTTGTGATACTTAGAGATTCTTATTTCCATGGCAACGCTTCCCATCCTTTCCCAGGATAACTGCCTTTGCCATCAAAATGAGCCTCTGCAAAGGCAAATCTGAAGATTTAAAAATGTGAAAATGGACACAAGAAGTAAGGAAAGGCATTTTCCAAAATATACTCTAACTGAACTAAGAATATCTTTACTGTAACAACAATAAAAATGTTGATTCTTCCAGTTATTCATCTGTGAAATTCACAACGTAGTCTTTGGCATAAAATGGCAAAGGTTCTACACTAACTTCACCACAGTGCAGCTTAATACAAATGTGTCTCATTGGAGTCCACCAAGTCTTTTGTTGTGCTCATGGAGAACATGGGAGCAACTGCTACCACCAGCTCTGTTAAACAGTTACTGAGATTGATTTACCTCTCCAAAGCTGACATAGCAGGCAATGACTTCCATAAGGAATGTCATGTGAAAATTACTGGCAAAAACGTCCTGACAACATGTTGTGGAAACTTGAAAGACAGCAATTAGTAGCAGCAGCTAAGTGTTGGTTTCATACTAGCATTTGTGGTTAATTCATTGCAAGCATTTCCTTGTGCCAAATTTCTCTCTCCATTTCATGGAGGGGAGCGTGTTATGCACTGCAAATTGTGGCCAGCTGGGGAACATTTTGTGCTTCATCACAGCTAATTGCCTTCATTACCTGACTATTTGCAAAAAGGTAACTTAGCACAAGAAATTTAAGCAATTGGATTGGTGCGTGGGTTACGTGAGCATGGTGGCTGCAATGCATAGAGCTATGTGTTTAATGGGACTGACTCTAGGTGTTTTGCTATCTGAGGAAAGTCAAGATATCTCCCCAGATTCTATGGACTGAAGCAAACTGTATTGGCAGTTATATATTCTGTCAGCATTGACAGCAGGGCAGTATCTTCCACAGTCCCCGAGGGACACTGGCCAGTTTAGGGGTTGAAGACAAGATAGGTGATACACACAAATCTGCTCAGCAGAGGGAAATAGTCAGGGGAGTTGGGGGGGATGGTTGGGGTGCTACCATTGCTGTGCCCAGCATTTGCCTCTAGAGGCAGTTGCTCCACAAGTTACCCATTGACGGGGCCATCCCTCTCCTTCAGCCACCAGGTGCTATGGTTTGAAAGGTAATTGTTTTCGTTTACGCACCCCTCCTTTAATCACTATACTAGTTTACTACTGTCTCTTTAAGGCTTCTCCTCCTTTATATAAAAAGAAGGGTGTGTAACAGAGCTATTCACATGTAATTATATACACCACATGTGTTGTTTTCAGATCAAATTCTGAACTTCTGCCTGCTCTCCTCCCAAAATGTGCTCAGATTCTGAATGACTTCATGATGACTCCTCTCCTTGGCTGTAGCCTGAATTCCAATGCTCCTGTATTTTAGCTGGAATAATTTCCAAAATCCTGGAATTAACTGCAGCTTCTGGTTTCTTTTGCTTTGCCCATCTCCACGTTACCATGGATACCGTGTTATCCGTGCATGTGTGCATGGATGAAACACTGCTAAAAACGCAAACTTTGTGTGAATGGAGGCATGGGCACACACACATGCACATAGTAAGGTAAAGGTAAAGGTTCCCCTTGATATTTAGTCCAGTCGTGTCCGACTCCAGGGGGCGGTGCTCATCCCCATTTCCAAGCCATAGAGCCAGCGTTTGTTCATAGACAGTTTCTGTGGTCACGTGGCCAGCGCGACTAGACACGGAAAACCGTTACCTTCCCACCATGGTGGTACCTATTTATCTACTCGTATTTTTACATGCTTTCGAACTGCTAGGTTGGCAGGAGCTGGGACAAGCAACGGGAGCTCACGCCGTCACGTGGATTCGATCTTACGACTGCTGGTCTTCTGACCTTGCAGCACAGAGGCTTCTGCAGTTTAACCCACAGTGCCACCATGTCCCTGCTACATGCACATACCTTCATACAATAATGCATGCCAACCATATCAAAGTATATTTTCTCTGTTTTATGAATATGCAGATATGCATCAGCTGATTAAGTACATGGATGGAATTGAGGAACTGCTCACCTTCCTCTTAATACAAAGTTTGAAAATTTGAAAAACAAAACCATCAATAACAGACATTTCTTGGCATACTGGTTCAACTTCAGAAAAATAAGGTGGTTCAAAATTCAAGAAACATGGAAGAAATTTAAATGATCAGAATTTCAGAAGCACTCGTAAGTCACTTCCTTGTTTGCACATACATTGCAAGCATAATCACAAGCATTCCTTCTGGGGTATTGAAAAAAGTGAGCAGCTGTGGTCCCCATCTGAGATGGGCAAGTCTTTCAGCTTCCTTCCATTTGCACTGGGGCTCACATCCTGCTTCCAGAGGGACATGACCTCATAGTGTAAATGACACATAATGCTGCTTTGGTTAATCTTGCAATGCTTGATATATGTACTTTAATTTTGTTATTTCTATCATTTTACTGTAACCTGCCTTAAGTGTTTTCACTGAGGATTGGCATATATACTTTCTGAATAAGTAATAAAGAAATATCTGTGGTGCATAGCTGAATGAAAAAGGAAATTCACTCACAACTTATGTCTCCTTTATGATGTAGTTCATAGCTTCATCTAACCTACTCCCATACAATGTTCACTCTCTTCCCTCAAAATCTATTCTTTCTCATGCAATTCAGGAAATTCAGCCATCTCCAACAGAATCAATCATTTCCAAACCAGCACTCAACATCTAAAACATTTTGTGTATCTTTTGTGTAACCTTCTCATCACAAAGTTAGATATGAGTATATTTTTCACTTAAGGTAAGAATGACTTTTATAAACTATTTTTAGTTGTGTTACTGATACCAAAATATTTATAAGAAATATGGGTAGTAGCCATAGTTCTTCTCCTGTACAAATGTAACTGCAAGGGTTTCTCAGAGAAGGGTTGCTGTCCCCTTACACATAATTCAGTTTAAGTCTATGAACTGCTGCTCTTCCCTGTCAAAGAAAACCAAAGATGTGTTTCAATATAATGGGCAGAACCTTTTTGTTTTGTTGGCATGGAATGATCTCTTCCGGGCACAATTCTTCTTTAGGTACTCCATGCACAACGGGGAATCCTCTGTTCCCTGGCACAAAGAGAAATCTCTGTTCAAAGCAACAGGGCTGCTCTCCGGTTCATATAGCTACAAGTTGGAGACTAGGAGGGGAGCTGCAGAGGGCTCTGGGTGTAGAGCTATTATGCTCTGTGAAAGCTAACAGGACACTGGCCTATATAACAACACTAAGTGGAACTTCACTTAAATTCCAAAATAGTTAAGAGATCTTGGATTGAGTCTATGGAGACTTGGGTTGAGTCCTTTATTCAGCCTTGGAATTCACTGTGTGATCTTGGATCTTGATTCTAATTTATTTTGGCCTAACCTTCCCTGTGGGTCATGAAGGTTTCAAGAACCAAAGCTGCAACCCATTGAACTTTTTCCAGTTACTATATCTTTTGCTTTCCACATCAGTCTATTAATCAGAACTTTGCTGGTGAATAATCATTGCTGCAATGCATAACCACACACACACACACACACACACACACACACACACACACACATGCACACAGCCATGCACACTGCAGCATAACTGTGGTTTTTCAACCCAAACTGGCAAAAAAAGAAAAGAAAAAGAAAATATTTCATGGGGCTATCAGACTCAGTACAAATGATAATTTATATTGTTGTGCTTCCACTGTGGTAATATTTCACTGATTTTTCCGTAAGATACTCAGACACATGCTACTGTTAGTAAAAGGCAATAATTCTTAACATTAATCATTTGAAAACAGATGGCACATGAACTTATATGGAAGCCTGTGGAGATCAAGGGTGCATTCATACCTCATTTTTATATATTAAGCAGAATATTTCTATTTAACTGAAACTGTGGGCAGATCTCACATAGGAAGAAATGAATGCTCTGTGATATAGATAAAAAACCCACCAGATATGATTCACTTCCCTCTCCATTTAATTTAAATTCTGGGTTTATTGGAGAACAGTGACAATGTAATAATCCAATGAAGCAAATGTATCTCCTAAAAATATGCACTAGTTTTCTTTCCTGAAGGTGATTTTACAAAATATGTGTATATGAGAATAACTGCAGGAAGAACCAATTTGGAATGACAAGTCTAGTCATTTTCCTTTATCAAGTGTGGGAAAGAAGGTAGCTACATTTGAAAGCTATTTTTTCCAAATCTCCTGAGACTCATTGTAAGAAGGAACTCATCTTACCTTCAGAATTCACAGATTTGCAAGGCTTCTGGGGCATTTCACAGACATAGGATCAGCATATAACAATGCTTACATTTTAAAATGCAAATAGCTAAAAATCTGGTAGTTAAAACAAAATGTGCAAACACTGTTTGGTCAATGGGGATGCAGACGCACATTAGGACAAACGTATAAATAAACAAATGTTTTAGGACCTCAATGCCTGTCAGAATGTCTCTCCTACAAAACATCTATCTGTCCCACCCACTCTTCACAGTCCAGGATGTCAAAAATGGTACCACCAAAGGAGGCCAAAAGAGTGAACATCATGAACCTGTCTTTTTTGGTTGTGGCCCCACACCTCTGGAATAAACTTCCAGCCGTAGTTCACCAGATACTTTCCCTCTGTTTTTAAGAAGTTAGTTAAAACAGAACTATTTACAGATGCTTTTTAATTAGTACTAGTTACCTGTGATATCTAATGTTATTTTGAATTGTTTGTTTCTCTGGAGATGGGTTTTGTTGGTTCAGTGGTTTTGCTGGTTGATTGATTTTATTGTTTGATGATATTTGTCTGTATATTGCTCTGTGTTGTTTTCCATTATTTGTATGATGATATGAACCACTCAGAGAATGCTTTACACCATGGGCTAGTATACAAGTTGAAAGAATAAACAAACAAACAAACAAGGAAGTGCAAGAAAATATATACCCATTTCAATGTGAAAAGAAAAAATAAACTCCTGCAATCCAGTGTGAAACAATGGCAGAAAATAAATGCAGGGGAAAGGAGCAAAATAAACATGGTAAGATTTTCGTAACTCTTTTCTGTAACTAATGCAATCAGGTAGTGAGAGGCAGAAAAAGTCAAAGTAGGAAAGCAAGATTATATGTTGCATTGCACAGAAGATTAAAGAAAAAGAATGAGTAAAGTCTATTTAAAAGAATATAAGACAGCAGTTGTCGAAGTTTGGAATATTACTTACAAAAACTATTTAGTTAAAATTATAGTTCTAAGACCTACGTAGTAAGAAGAGACTGGTGGGAGCCCTCTTCTCTGCCCTTTCTAGTGGGGTCACTGGAGCCTAGTGCCCTTAACCTCCAAGATGGGGGAAAACCCTTGGAAGGCATCCTATTCATGGACTTAACCCACCTAGGCACCAGAGACTGGGGTTCACCACCTATCACTTGTCAGTAGATTGTCGCCACCATTCCCCATTAGAACAGGGCATAAAGCCCTCTTCATCTGCTCAGAGGCATCGTGGGAGTTTATGGAAAAGACTTTGGCAAGACAAATGACATTTAGTAAACTGTGTTTTCTGAAAAATAGTATCCAGACCAAAGGGTCTAACTAAGAACTTTATTAAAGGAAAATAAAAAGTAAAATGAACAGAGCAAACAAATAGTTACCTTTGGTGGAGCCAGGAATGTTTTAGGTTACAAACAGAACAAGAAAAGTTACATAAACAAGGCTTTTAGTCAGTGAACAAGCAAGATGTCTAAGGCAAACAAAATAAACTAATCTGCCATGAAACCAAACCCATGACGGACTTAAATTACCATGTGGGTCAGCAATGGGATGCAGTCAGTCAAAAGGGTTTGCTCTGAAGGGCTTAAGTAGTTTGGCTTTCTCCTTTTTTACACTATCTTCCATGTTCTCTACACCTGGTCATTTAAGAAACATGACTGTGCAGCACAGTACCCCACCATGCTATGAAAACTGTTACAACCCTCCCTGGGCCTTCTCCTTACAGAACAAAGATCACTATCTGGTCAATTTATCTTTCCTTTCTGCCTTACTGTACAACTGTGCTTACTGTATTTTTGCCTGCATAAATGATCATTGCTTATTCCTTTGGTTTCTCATACTTTGTTACCTCCAATTAGCCTTTCAGGACATAGTTAACTTATCCTATACTGAAAGGTTCTTTCATTCCCAAAGAATAATCATTTGCTTAACTGGGAATACATGATGAAATACAGAAGGCTATTATTTTTCAGCCAGGTCTCACAGAATGAAATAATGAAGGGCATTCCTCATAGTCTTCTACTTGAAATGAAACAAGAGCCTCCATCACATCATACTGTGATACACTAGCTGATTTTATGGGCATTAAAGAACATTGAAAGCGTATTTTAAAAATCCATTGTGGTGGTACAAGGAATATATTTAGACAAGGAATACATTCGGACTGTGGGTGGTAGTAGTAACTCCTGAAGGCTATTTGTCTGAGGGCCTGGTTCCACTGACAATAAGAATCAAAATATGTCATGGTTCAATTGAAATCAATCTTGAATCGATCTACAGTCACGTGGTATTTAATTCGCTGTTTCCATTCACTTGTGTTATTTTTTAATGTCTCCCTTTTAAAGTGAGGAGGAAAACAGACACACACTCACAGCTCAGTGCCCGAGGATCAGGCAAACACACATGCTCACACACACACACACACACACACACACACACACACACACACACACATATGCACAGAGGAGAAAAGACAGATTTAAAGTTACCATGAGGGAGGCATGGTTTCTCTCCATGAATGCAGGAAGCCCAAACCAGAGGAGGAGGAGGAGGAGGAGGAGGAGGAACCACCCTTCCCTTTGGGTTCTCCCTGTGGAAGAGGGGGAGGAGCAACCACAACACCCATCCACCTGCACTGGCTGCTCTGTGGTGGTGCAAACACATGAATCCCCATGATTTTTATATGTAGGATCATCCTGAACCACAAAACCATGGGTCCCAGGTAGATTGTGTGTGAGTGGATGTGTTAGTACAATCTGTTCTGCCCTTTGGCAGCTTTTGGGTAGATTGTGTTAAGGCAGTGATGTACATTTTTAATTGGCTATATCCTTTACTGCAGTTGGAGGCAAGGTTCTCTTTAAGGCATGTGCACATGCACATGCGACTCCACCTTCCTCTGTGCAGCTTTCTTTCCCCTCCACGCAGCAATTGTGTTCAAACCCTTTGGTTCCAGTCGCGACGGAACCCTGTGCATGGAGGGTCAAGCATGCAACCAGGGGTGAAGAAGCAAGAGAGAGAGGTGGAGCCCCGCCCAGTAGGGCTGAAAATTAGAGGGTACATTGGTTGCAGGTCATCCCAGAGCTAATACCTGGGTAACTATAACTGAACTACTTCTGAACTCCAGATCAGAAATCCAGTTCAAAAAGTTCAAGCATTTCAAATTAATTTAGCGAAGATGTGTCAAGGAATGCAATATATTTAACTGCTCTCTTATAGCAACACTATATTTATTCTGAGACTTAATTAAGCTGATATAATTACTACAAGCATTATATGCCATTCAATAATTCTTTTTTAAAAAAGCTTGTCTGCAAAGCAGTAGGGATGTAAATGTTCACATAATTTCACTCCTGCAGATGTGAGGGGGGGAAAACTGAGAACTTTTCTCCTCAGCAGTTGAGATTCTGATAATTTTCTTCATTTCTTGCATTTCCAGACTTTTTTGTGTGAAAATTTTTCAAAATTATTTTTTGCACAAAAACACTGGATTTTTCACACACAAAAAATATTTTGTTTGCAAGCATTTTTAACACAATATTCAGATTCTTGGTGCAAAATATGACAGTTTTGCTGTTATTGAGGCAAAAAAGTGGGTCTCTTTGCTGGCATGCAGGAGTGCAAATTCTCACAGTGGATCACAATTTCTTTGATGGGGTGTCTCAATGTATTCTATTAAGAATTTGCAAAAAAATATAGCTACTTGTGACATCCTTACAGTGCAGCTAACAAGGTTGCAGTTCCAATATAATGATGGCTAGGAATGTGATGAAAAGCTTCCTGAAAAAACTTCCTTTCTTTTCATTTTTCCTTTGGAACATCATTTCCCCAAATGCCTTAAAATTATAGATTTCCCTTCTATTATATCCAGTGGTTAAAGACCACACTGATGATAGAATGACTTGGTTTTCAATACACAGCCTCTTCTGAGCAGTAAACAAGAGGAGCCTCATTCTGATGCATGAATGTGCTTTGTAAATGGAGACAGAAAGGGCTGTCTGAAGCACCATTGTCCGGGTGGGAAGTTGCTGAATGTCCAGAGGGGCCCCAGCTCAGTGATAAAACATATGCCTTGGATAAAAAAGGTCCCATGTTTGAATCCTGACATCTCTGGAAAGGCTAAGGAAAGACCTTCACCTGTATCCCTGGAGAACCTCTCTCCATCAGTATAGAGAATACCAAGTTTTGTACTTGTACTGATCCACAGTAAGTTTGTGGTCTTCCTCTGATGACATCATTGGCCTATGGCTATGCTGATACTTGGCGTGCCCACTATTCATCAACAATGTGTCTGCACGGTATTGTCCTTTGCCTCCATATTTATCAATTTCTGCCTGCCAGTATGGGCACTCATTTTCTTAAACTGCTGCTCAACACCAGCCTCATCCCATCTTCAGCCCCAGCATATGAATAATCAGAAGTGCTCTGATCTACATTACCAGGACAAGCACATTGCTTTCCCCTCCTTGGACTGTGCCTTTACGGGCTGGATCAGAGACTATATATATATGCTTGTTTTCATCGATCCCATGTCAAAAACTCTTTGCTATTGACATCTTATCTCACATCACAGCAATGCCTTTTAGATTATTTTGTTCTTAGATGTGCAGTCTTCAACATACAAGGAACTATGTTTTTGCTTCCCTTTTCTTTGTTATACTCCAAAAACATTTCAAGATATGCTTCCACAAGGAGAACTGTCAACATATGTTGCCATTATTTTGAATGTGCCAAAAACATGCAGAGTGACTCTACCTCCTTGGTTCTTGGTTTCTTCTCCTGCTTCTAGAGTTCATAACAAATCTGACTTGCCCTTTCAACCCTATCTCCACTCTGGCTAGTTCTTTCTGACTGCTCTTTTGACCTTAGAATTCTGTCTTCCTTCTACATAGGAAGACTTGGTCCTGATAATTAAAGAATTCTATGCATGTAGAATTCTATATTCAGCCCATGCATTCAGTGTCTTAATGAATAATAGTTGCTATATTCACGCTTGCCATTCCAATGGTAGTAACAGGTATGGCATGATAATTGTTTATTTGTATTTTAATGTAATTGCACTTTAATATTAATATCTCAATTTACTGTGATTTAAAACATATGCACCTTTTAGCTGTTGTATGCCTCCTTGAGCCCTTTCGCTGGGAAAAAGGTGAGATATAAATAAAATAAATAAATAATAATGAATAAATAGAGTGAGCCAACAATATGTTAGATTATGAGAATTAGCTTACATTTAAGATTTATGTATTTATTTATTTATTTACAAGATTTTTTTAGCCGCGCCATTACCAGTGGTCTCTGAGTGGCGTACAACAATATTAAAACTTTAAAAATATTCAAACCATTAAAAATAGGCAATATTATAATAATATCCTATATTAAAAACAATCATTAAAACATTAATATTAATAAATCCTGCTGCTCATATGGCCAGCTAAAGAATACTATTTAATTAAAATGCTGGCTAAACAGAAAAGTCTTTGCCTGGCACCTAAAAGCCAAAAGTGTTGGAGCCAGGCGGATCTCTATAGGGAGGGTGTTCCAAAGTTGGGGGGCAACAGCCGAGAAGGCCCTATTTTGACATGCCATCCCCCTCACCTCTTTCAGGGATGGCACCTTCAGAAGGGCCTCCTGGCCTGATCTTAGAGGACGGGCAGGCTCGTATGGAAGAAGGAGGTCCTTTAGGTAACCAGGTCCTAAGCCGTTTAGGGCTTTAAATGTCAAAGTAAGCACTTTGAATTGGGCCCGAGCAGCAACCGGCAGCCAGTGTAAATTTTTCAGAACCGGCGTGATATGAGTCCATGCGGCAGCACCACTTACCAGCCGCGCAGCCCAGTTCTGTGCCAATTGCAGTCGCCGGACCGTCTTCAAAGGCTGCCCCACGTATAGCGCATTGCAGTAGTCCAGTCTGGTTGTTACCAGTGCATGTGTGACTGTTGCCAGGCTCCGCTCATCCAGGTAAGGGCGAAGTTTTCCGCAGCTGTAAGAAGGCACCCCTGGACACCGAGGCCACCTGGGCTTCCAAGGTCAGACCCAGGTCAAGGAGCACCCCCAAGCTGCGGACCCTGTCCTTTAGTGTAACTCCGTCTAAGGCAGGGAAATGGCCCTTTAACCTATCTGGCGGAGCACCTACCAGCAGCACTTCTGACTTGTCTGGATTGGGCCTCAGTTTATTGACCCCCATCCAGTCCATTATCGAGTCCAGGCACGAGTTCAGAACGGTGACTGCCACACCTGGATTGGTAGAGAATGAGAGGTAGAGCTGGGTGTCATCAGCATATTGCTGACTCCTCAGCCCAAACCTCCTAACAACCTCCCCCAGCAGTTTCATGTAGATATTGAATATCATGGGGGACAGTATAGAGCCCTGAGGAACCCCATGACGCAACCGCCAATGATCAGAGCTACTGTCCCCCAGCACCACCTTCTGGACTCGATCAGCCAGGTAGGAGCGGAACCATCGTAAAACAGTGCCTTCCATCCCATCCCAGCCAATCTGTCCAGAAGGACACTATGGTCAATGGTGTCGAAAGCCGCTGAGAGGTCCAAGAGAATCAACAGGGATGCATTCCCCCTGTCTTTCTCCCAGCAAAGGTCGTCAAACAGGGCGACCAAGGCAGTCTCCGTCCCATAACCTGGCCTGAAACCCGATTGAAATGGATCTAGATAATCGGTTCCATCCAGGAGAGCCTGGAGCTGCTCAGCCACCACACGTTCCAACACCTTGCCCAGAAAAGGGAGGTTCGCTACTGGTCGGAAGTTGATCACTAGACCTGGGTCCAGAGTAGGTTTTTTTAGGAGTGGGCGAATCACTGCCTCCTTTAACGGGGCAGGGACCACTCCCTCTCTTAACGAGGAGTTGATGACCTCCAGGATCCAGGTGCGAACTCCCCTGGCAGATTCCTTTATTAGCCATGATGGGCAAGGGTCGAGTTGCGTAGTGGTGGCACGAACCGATCCAAGCACCCTGTCCACATCCTCGGGTCGTAACAACTGAAACGCATCCAATAAATTATGACATAAGTCCAGAGCACTGGACACAACCATAGGCTCTGCATCAACAGCGGAGTCCAACTCTTTGCAATTCTTAGTATCTAGTTTTCATTTTGTAACATTTTCTCCATAAAATACAGAGATTTTAAATGCACTGTTGGGCAAAAAAAATCAGAAAAAAATAACTAGGGAATGAATGCATTTAATTATTCTTTGCAATGAATCACGGATCCTTTGCTGGAACATGCTTATTGTAAGCATTGCTACTCACTTAATTTATTGAACATGCCAGAACGAATACAAATTCGCTCTTTGTCTTTGCTTTATCAAAAATGGGGAGGAGGGGTCAGCTCAACTGAGAGCTGATTCTCTCACTGTTGTGTAGCCTCAGGCTCACATTATCCTAATTTTAGATAAATACTGTTGTGTATAAAGGAATGTGAACAATTTGCTCAGATATCCAGAATGGCTTTCTTGAGTTCATTGAAGCCTGTCATTGCCATGAAGGAGAATTGTGTGGTAGCTGACAAAGACCACTACTTTTCATTTGTACATATATTTTTAAAAGCCTATGTGGAAATTTAATTTTAGGACTAAGCCCCCCACCCACTGTCTCCCACATCTTCTTTTTATGCTTTCGTATTGATGTGAATTATGAATTTAAATCTGTCACAGCTGACATACTGATGTTTTGCTATAAACAAACTGCTGAAGAGAATCCTTGTCTGCCCAACTATTCAGACCTTGTTAAATATATATATAATTATTAAGAATGGGATTTCCTCCTCACAGTATATTTATAACAAAGTAAACCAAAGTGGGAGCTGATAAGGCAAACCTTTGTCTAGTGTGCAAGTTTATTCTTAGGGCTAAGTGACAGTGGCTTAGGACAAAATTAATGGCATAGCATTTGCTTACTAAATCATCTTGTTCATCACAATCAAGGAATGTAGTTTTCAGTATTTGCTTATGAAGCCCTATAATGGGAGTGACATGGAAACATTTTAGGAGCAAATTTGCTGTGTACATTTTGCATGTTATGACAAAAAGCAAAAAAAAAAGCAAAGCAAAGCATGCTGCTTATGTACCGCCCCATAGTGCTTCAATCACTCTCTGGGCAGTTTACAAGTTAATTATGCAAGCTACACATTGCCTCCCCAGCAAGCTGAGTACTCATTTTACCAACCTCGGAAGGATAGAAGGCTGAGTCAACCTTGAGCGGGCTACCTAGGATTAAACCCTGGGTTATGAGCACAGTTTTGGCTGCAGTACAGCAGTTTAACCACTGCGCCACGAGGCTCCAAATGTTCTGTCCATCTAACAAAAGGTCTTGTGGCCACTTTAAGATGAACAAACTCTATTTGGCCTAGGCTTTTTGGAATGGTAGCCTGCCTTTTCATGTGTACAGAGTGTAGCCTGTGGATGGACTTTTACAAGGGGTTAGGAAGAATAAAGGATGAAATGCAATTAACATGCAAGAGGCCTAGAATGTTGGTGGTCCATCAGTGGCTGTCAATTTATTTTCTTTAAAAATAAATAAATAAAAGTTTTGCCACTTGTTTGTTGGAAGTCAGCCATGTTACTGTCTCTTTCCATTCTGCCCATTCCATCAGGTTTCAATTCTGCCCACTATATGTATGTTCTTCTTTTAAACCAAGTACTCTGGTTCCTCTACCTTGTCTCAGGGGCTTTGTGTGCAAGCATAGAAAGACCAATACATACTGTAGATCCTTCTCCAAATAGCCTTGGTGTCTGCATTTCCCCTTTGGCCTGTTCGACAGGCTATCATGTTGTACTGTATTTTTTGTGGCCTATTTCTACTCTGCCTACATCTGGATATTCAAAACCATTTTTACCTGATGATTCATCATGAACTAGAAGCTGTGCAGCAAAGCTTTAGAGCAGTGATAGGAAAATGTTGTAACCCCAAGAATCGTACATGGTATTTAGTGAGCAGTCAGGGACCACAAATGTTTTCTCTCTCTCTCTCTCTCTCTCTCTCTCACACACACACACACACACACACACACACACACACACACACACACACACACACACATTTTGCTAGGGTGACTTTAATCTCATCCATACCCTATCAGAACTGAATACAATATTTGCAATTATAACACCTTGTAGCCATGTTAACCCATTGAAAAGCAGCAAAGAGTGTTGTGGCACCATTTAGATTAACACATTTATTTTGTCATATTTTGTGCATTGTAATCTCTGCTTCTCCAGATGGGATCTGAGCAAATGGACTGTAATTCATGGAGATTTGTGAGAAAATAAATCTGTTATTCTTCAAGGTGCCACAAGACTCTCCATCGCTTTGCGAGAGTTTGGTGTTCAGGGGGAAAGTGTTCGAATGTCCCACGCAATGTAATCAATGGGAAACTGCTTCAACATCTATATGTACCATTTCTTTAGATTTATAATTGAGACTGGTTGAGCAAAAACCTATATTTGGGGCATATTGGACATTATAGTGTTTTTAAGGAAGCCTGGCTAGTTCAGCCATATCACATAGACATGATACGGATAATGCATCTGTGAGGTATGCAGGCTGAAATCCTGTTGATGTAACTATGCCTATGGAAAGCCAATGGTGTAATTAGCAGGGAGCTGTTTTTTGGAAATTACATACATCTTACTTCTGTCCCATGGCTCCTGTGTAGTTCCTTTCATTGTGTGGAAGCCCTGGGAACCACAGGATGGGAGAAGGGAGTGTTTAATTTCTGTCAGCTGGATCTTGTTTTGTTTATAAATGGCCATAATGATGAGCTATCCTTGCATTTGCTGTTTATGACATTTATCAGATACTCTCAGCCTACCAGACTTGGTGTGGAGAATATGTGAAGTCATGTTAATTGCCTTTACAAACAGAGTGTACAAGGTGAATCATCTTCATATGCCCTGTGGGATGAGCGGGAAACTGACACAGTAGATTTCTCCAGTTTGAGCTTCAACTGATGCAATAGGTTAAACTGGTAAAACCTTCCCCTGACTATCATGGCTTCCTCTCAGAATGCACATTTAGTTCTTTGGAGGACGTGCAGCCTCATTTAAGATTATCCATTAAAAAAAACAATTAGTTTATCTCCCAACAGCACCCCCATCTTGTCTGAATTAAGGCTTATCTTGCCCATCTTCAGTCAACCCAAAACCAATTCTAGGCGTAGGTTCAAGAGTTCTAAAACTTCCATGAACTGAAGTGAAAAGCAGAGTGGAGTATCATTAACATATTAAGGCAAGGCGAAATTATATATTATAGCTGTATTATATGGGATAGTTAAATCTGTCATTACTGCTGAAATAATATTAGTATTCCAGAGATATGGGTTAGGGGCATTTTCATGATGGAGAAATCAGACTTGCAAATAAAGCCTGTGTGTAGCTCCTGACGACTAATCACAAAACAAAGCAAGTTAATTTATGAAGTACATACACGAAGAAAATCCCTCTTACAACAATCAAATCTTGCAGCAGTTTAAAGAATTTCCTCTTCTATTGACAAGTTATCTGTAATGTATTATTCAGCCCTGAGTCTGGACTATATTTGAAAGAATCTGGATCTGGACTAAAAATTATGAATAAATTTACAAGTAAGCAAAGTCCTCAGGCCCTCTCCTCTTGAACTTTCTTAATATTACTAAAAGTTGGAACTAAACTATACACTGTGATATAAAGTTCAAAGTCTCAGTTACTGAGGAATGTAGAAAGAGCGTAAGTGAATATGAATATATGTATGTATATATATTCGATTTAAGAAACTCGAAAAGTAAGCATATAAAATAAGCTAAAATAAGATTTAAGCCAGCAAACAGAAGTAATAAGTAACGTATTTTCTTTTCTTAAAAGAAAAATAGCTAAACATCTCTTTGCTAGCTCTGTTGCTATGGCATCACTTGCAGTGCCAGAAATAGACAAAGCTGTCAAGTCTTTCCCTTCAGATAGCATCTAACATTTCATTTTACATACATCATTCCGAACATGGAAGAAACATAAACCCTTCAATGTAATTAAGTGTACTTTCGGCAAAACAGTATCACAGCCACCAGTTGTGACAGAAGCAGCAAAGCAAATGAGTCACTGTGTGCAGAAAGATACACGTTTTCTGGCATCAATTTATCTGCCAAATTTACTCTGCTAGAAGAAAGTCAATGGATTTTTTTTAAAATAACATAACTTGCCCATGAATATCTAGAGAAACACAAGTAGGAACTTTGGCCTAAATCTAATCAATTGCTGACGGGCAAGTCAACACTTATGTAAATCTTATTCATTTGACGAGTCTACTTTAGTTGGAACTACTAATTAGATTCAGGACAAATCAACATACCTACCTGTTTCAGATCCTCTCTTCTATATGCCTTCCATCCAGGTTGAAGGAGATGGTGACTACAAAACCTTATTGGGTTTGATGCCTTGCTGATAGACTTCTCTTCCCTGATGGATTCATCCGGTGCCAATGTAACTTTCCCTTTGATACCAAGAAAATATCTCTGCCCAAGATTTCTTTTAAAAATTCCTCTGCTCTTTGTATTTTTATTGGATTTCACAATGATATCTTTTTCTAGAAAAAACAAAACAAAACAAAACGCCCTGAAAGTACCACTGAAGGTTGGTGTGTAAAGGGGAAATGGGGGGGATAAAGGAAGGAGGGAATAACACTCTTAGTTATAACCAGCAGAAATCTCAACAGAGATAAGAGCATTCCCTGAAGCTTCATTCACTATGGAGTGTGGAAATGGCTCTGGTGCTACATACATAACCTGGCCCTCACATTCTTCTTTTGAGTATGTCCCAATCTGGTCACCAATTAGGGTTGCTCATGTTCAGAGGAGTGTGTGGACTCCATGTATTTCTATGCACAGGTGTGAAAGCTGGTCTGTTAAAAAAAAATGACAGGAAAAAAATTGATCCATTTGAAATACGGTGCCAGAGGAGAGCTTTGCAGGTACCCTGGACTGCCACAAAAATGATCAAGTGGATCCTAGAACAAACCAAACCTGAACTATCCCTGGAGGCAAAAATGTTTAAACTGAAGCTATCCTACCCTAGGCACAACATGAGAAGGCAAATTCTCCAGCGATCAATAGATGGCTAATGTGGTTCTGACAGAATGGATATATATCTGACCATGTTTAGCAATTAACTAATTTTTGAATCCATGGTATTACTATTTTTATTATTATTAATTAACATTTATTACTGTCAATGACCAGGAGAATAAAACTACATTATTTAGATAAAATCACATAATATCAGATACATAATACTGGAAGACATCGGATGAGACATGTCACTGTCCATGCACTGTCTGGCTCTTTTACGATGTAGAAATTAAGACAGAAGTTCTAAATTGACCAGTGGCACTGAAGGATATGAAAGCTTTTAAAACATCACCCCAATCACATAATATAAGATGAAATTCAGAGACACATATAACCATCAGTATGCCATCTCAGCTCTCCTAGAAAGTTGGCATGTAACCAGTCATGTGCTTGATTAGACAATCAATGCAAGGTTGAGCATATAAAGAAGAGCATGTTAGGGGGAAATGCTTATATGATTGCCCTTATACAATTTTGGCCGAAGTGCTTTAAGTTTCTAGAGTGTGAAAGCTGAAATTAACAGGCTGTTCAGGCATAATCTTAGCATGTGTTGTTTTTCTGCTTCCTTTTCTACCACAAACTTTTACCACTAAGTAAAAGAAAGATCATATGCACTGTAGAGATGACTAGTTGGGAGGGGGTGGAAGGTATATTTTGACCAATTTTTCAATAGGGTCACGAAAAACAGAACTCTCTGTAGACTATCCAAATAGCAGTTACTATGACAACTGGAGGTCTTTTTAGTTGCTGTAGCAACACAGCACAGTTTTCAATAAGAGTGTAAGCGTTTTGACCTCACAATTGAATACTTCTCTGCATTAGAAGAAATTCTGGGTCAAAGGAGACAAATCAGTCCAATTTAAGGGCCAAGAAAAGCCAGAAAATCAGGGGTGTACGAAGGAAAGAGAGATTTCATGGCATCAAATAGTAAAGTGAGTAGCTAGCCCTGTCTCCTGATCTGGAAGATAATAGAGTAAGGCTATCTACAGACATAGGAAAGCTTCTGCATATCCAGTGCTGGCCTTATGCTGAGACAATGGCTGAAATCCAGTAGGAATTTGCAACTAGAGTAGGCCCATTGAATCAATGCTACTTAGAGAAGAGGTGGCTCACCAAATCCCCATTGATTCAGTGGGCCTACTCTAGATGTGACTGGATTTCAGCCAGTGAGAAAGTTGCTTCAAAGACATTCATTCATTTACTCCATCTTTCTCCCAATACAATTTAGGAGATGGCAGCAAGCAATTGGAGGAGATGGCTGTGGATTAGGGAGAAGTAAGCAGCATGACCTCCAAAATTAGCTTGCTCTCTTCTGGTGCAATGGAGACTGCTGACCTATCTTCACTGCTGATGAAAAACCCAACTTGCCAGTCCAGTCAGCTTCTTACAGGGGGAGGGGAGGGAGGCCATACTTGTAAAAGCAACAGAGCATCTTGTGGTACCTATACATTTAACAAGTTGGTATGAATATTTGTGGATGATACCCCACCTCTTCAGGTGCTTCTGAAGAAATGGTCCTCTATCCATGAAAGCTTATGCTAAATAAAACCTGTTAGTCCTTAAGGTGCCACAAACCAGCATTTTCCTATGGAATAGAAAATGGAGAAAATGTTCTTTCCATACAGGAAAAAAAATTCTGGGCCAAAGAATATAACCAGCTTATTAATGGATGGAGCAACACTTCCCCAAATTTTGGAGTGAGGTGCTTCCCCTATCCTTATCCATGAGCTGACTCAGATAATCAATTACTTTGAAACAATCAAAGCAAAGACCATGGAGGTTTGGAGGTAGGAACAGGGATTATTACCCCAGCAAATCCTAAACGTGTTATTTGATATTAATGCATGCAGACAGATGCACATTAAGCTAGGCCTTCACTTATCGAGACTTTTTCATTCACAAAATATGCAGTCCTAAAAGAACAATTGTAATACTCCAAATTCAAGAGAGGCAGAATTGCTGGCTGGGTGTGGGGTTTTTGTGTGTTTTTGTTTGTTTGTTTATTTGTTTGTTTGTTTGAAGTATGATCACAATGAGTAAAATGAACAGTCAGCTGCCCTAAAGCCTCAATCCCTGTCAAGGATAGCCCTTTCTCCCTCCTCTGACTTATCAAAGTTACTCCATGCAGGCACTATTGATTCTCTCTGCAGCATCTTTGCCAGTGTTTCCTAGATAAGAGGTAATGCCAACTAATACCCTAGATATTGTTAAGTTCTGTGTTTGTTGTCCTCTTCTTAAGCTATTTTCCTCCGAATGCCTTCCATTTCACTTCAACTTTTTTTCTTGCAGTTCATGACACCTCTTGTGTTCTGCATTAGAGCAGCCAAACTCCAATAGGCTCAAAGGATTTTCCTCCTACTATTTGCAGGCTTTTAAATGTCATTGAATGTGGTGGTGACGCTCGGGAGCCTGCATGCAAACAATTAGAAAACACCACTGTGTTGTAATGGAAGGTACTAAGCATGGACATTGTGTTCACATGATGATGCTGATTTGCCTTTCTTTCACACACAAACACCCAAAATCCTTGCAGATACATGGGGGGGGGGGACCTAAAAAGGTATTGCTCTCAGTTTCATGCTGAACCTGACACTGGGAGGGAAGAATGACAGTGAAAGATGGGTGCTGGATGAGTGCCTGCTAGACCTCTTGCTTTCTTGCTTGACACCTGAGGCTAGAGACTGGAGCTTGGAAAAGTTACTTGTTTGATGACAGCACCCAGAATTTTCCAGCCAGCATGGCTACTCACTGCTCAGATTGAGAGATTCTAGTAATTATAGTGTGAGAAAGGAATATTTTCCAGCTCTGATAAAAGACTCTCACTACATTTCCCCTGATGCCAGTTTCCCTCGACAGGATAGCTGTTAAAGTGGCACTCACCCCTTCATAGTTTAAAGGTCCTTGCGCTTAGTTAATTGGGACTGGCTGACAAGTGGCTTTTCCAGTTAAGAGTCAAAAGGGTCAGCAGCATCCCTAACGGTGTAAGAATTCTGGAAGGAATGGCAGGGATTAGATCCACAGGACAGAAGCTTTTAAAGGATCTGCCCTCTTTGAAGCTAAAAAAAGTTATTGGAGATTGGATTATACAGAGTCAGAGGAAATATACTTCTTACTATCTCAATTAATCCTCTCCAAAAGTCTTTAAGCATTGGAGGGCAGAGGGTGTGTTACACATCCTTTGAATGGAGGCTGCAATCAACACCAGAAATGTGTAGTCTTGGTTGCACCTCTCACAGTTTCCATTTTCCCTCAGAGGTTGACCATTCAGAATGGGGAGTATAGATTAAAAGACTCAGCTGCACTTTTCTACAGTGTATTGTTCAGATGCAGTGTTGGTTCCTCAGTAGTGTCTGGCTACAGAGTAATCTTCTGAAACTGTTGGTCTTGTAGGAATTCTGTCTGGACCTGTTATGTACACAGCTTCCAGATCTGAGTGCTATGGCTTCATTATTCTATTGTACAACAATGGGAGTGGGAATCATACCCTCCAGCAAGGCTGTTTTGGGGGCCCAGAACTAAGAGGAGGAAAGGAAATTGCCATAAAAAAAAAATCTTCCTAAAAATGAAGAATGGTGACACAATAGAGTATAATTCTCTTCTAAAGCAAAGCATGCTCACCCATATTTTAGCAAGGGGTTTTTAAAACAGTTTTTGAAAATATAACCCAGCTTCTAGTTTAAGTCAACCACAAGCAGAAGTGCTATAGGACTAGTGGTAGTACAGTAGCTCCATTACTTTAGTCAATGGATTGAAAAGATATATCATACATTTAGCATACATTTTAGAAAGAAAATTGTCATAAAAATACATATTTTCCTGGAAGGAGGGAGGGAGACACATGCATGGAACTGGGGTGGGACAAGCTCGGTATTAAAATGATCATACTCCAAAAGAGAGAGAGCCCATCTCTACTTTCAAGCTTCGCCATTTTCACCACATTTTCACTCTGTGGTGGTGTTTTCAACTACCTAACCCTAGCGTAAAATGTAAGAAAGCTGGCTGATGATTAATTTATTGGGCTTTCCAAACCTCCAGAGGCATAGTTCCACTAGTCTGTTGTAGCAAAAAGTCTTGTGGTGCCTTATAGCCTAATGAGTTTTATGTGGGATAAGGTTTCAAGGACTGTCAATCATTTGCATCAGATAAAGTTGGCTGCAGTCCATGAACGTTTATTCCAGATAAACCTTACCTGGTCTTTAAGGTGCAGAAGAGTTAGCTTTCTGGAGAGTATGTAACATTGGTATTAGAATGCCAACACTGGCTATCTGTTTGTCTCTGGAAGTACTGCAAGGTACAGGTGGTAACATTTAAAGCTGTAAGTACCACAGCCTCACAGAACCTTAAAGCTCTTCTCTGTTTTTGTAACCCTGCATATCCTGAAATATCTGAGATAGAAGGTTCTGTTGACTGGGATCCAAGATTATCAGGACTTTCAGAGGATATGTTTTTTTCCCCCACTACAACTCCCAAATTCCCACAGATTGTGGGGCAGTGGTCATGCTGGCTGTGGAATACTGGGATCTGTAGACCAAGGAAACAGTATTCTTGATCTTTGGACCTTCTTCGTGACTGTGCCTTTTCTAGGTAGACCTGGTTGTGAGAAATTCAACTGCCTCCCTTCTTACATCCTTCTAGTATCTGCCAAAGCTGCATTTGCAGGCATTTGTCCTTTCAGGCAGATGCTTTAAAATGTATTTTAAAACTGTGCTTATCACTGTTTTTCTTGCATTAAATAGTAACTGTTTCATAGGGTTTTAAAATATATATATTAATATTTATTCATTGCAATGTTCACTCTTGAAGGCTGCCAAAGCCATGTGTTATTACAGAAGGGCAAACATAAATGTTTTGTTCATAACAAACAAATGTTGTTGCTTCCTTATCAGACCTGCACAATGTCTTCAGTGTTCTTCTGTCAGTGTTACTTGGCTACTTCGCAGATTGAGGTATCAAGACCTCCAGTCAACAACAATCTTCAGTCCTCCCACTCCACAAAGAGAGAGGCTTGATTATGACAGTAAGTGCTCTTGATAAAGAGATCTGTTTACTTCTCTGATTACACCAAGGTGCTGCAGAAAAGTTGATCACAGGAATGAATTTATAAAAACAAAAACTCCTGCAGGGAAAATGCTTTGATCAAAAACTTTGTTTTCTGAACATACACTTGTCAGTACCATGTGATCTAATCTTGCACTCTGACATTTTACTTCTTTCGAACTTTTATGAAAACTTTGACTCATTCTGTTCCTATGGAAACATGCAGGAAGGAAATTAAAGGAGGTAAAGTGTTGCTGGCAAGAGAAAGCTGACTGTATTCTGAATGGACTGATTAATTCAGTGGCTTCCAACCTTGGGTCCCTAGATATTCTTAGTCTTGCAATTCCCAGAAATCCTGGCCAGCACAGCTAGTGGTGAAGGCTTCTGGGAGTTGCAGTCCAAAAACATCTGGGATCCCAAGACTGGGAACTATTGGATTAATGCTTGAAGGTCAACTGAGGAATTCATGTCACTGGCAGATTTATTGCTATATTATGAAAGTACATTTGATGCTATCAAGGTCTTTTGATAGTGATGGTGGTGTCCACTTCCTACTCCTGCTCTCCTACCAGAAGTGGAACATTAACATAAATAAAGCATCAGTTTGTTTTTAAAGTGTAATATTTGTGTTGTACATGCTACCATAATTATCAGCCAAAATCCTACTGGTGTTTCCATAAAGTTTGCATAATTTTCTGTGGCTAATTGCAACTAACTGATAAGATACTGAGATATGTCTCAATCATCCAACTGGTCACATGCTGATTGTGCAACTGAGATGTGCCCCAGCACCTCATCAGTTAGCTGCAATTAGCCAGGCAAGTTATGGGAGGACAAATAGGATTCTGGCTATTATGTGTCAGCAAGCTGATTCTGACCTATGGCAACCCTTCCCAGGATCTTCTAGGTACAAAGTACTCAAAAGCTGATTACCAGTCACCCCTTCTGGTGGCTCTCTAGGATTGTGCAGCTTGGCCAAGGCTACATTGGTTGACTCTTCTCCTGGCAGGCACTGTAAGGAACAGAACTCTGACCCTAATTGCTCCAACCCACCAAGCTATCCAGCCTGCATACATGCTATAGAGCCAGTATATTATAGTAGATAAAGTAATGGTCCAGGACTCTAGAGACCTAGCTTCAAATCCCTGCTCTTTTATGGAAACTGACTCGGGGGTGGGAGGGTTGATAATGGTAAAACGACTCCTTAAATATCTTACATTCCTTGAAACCCCTATTGTGGCTTGCCATAAGTCAGATGTGACTTGGCAGCACATAACATAACAACGTATGTGCTATATGTGCATCTTATCTCTCGCTGTCACAGACTAATACTCTAAAAAAAAAAAAACTAGCAGGCTACCAAGCTGGCTAGATAGCTAGCTGTTAAAAGTACTGTATAATAGACACAAACTGGATTCCTCGGCCAATTGTTTCACTTCATTTCTTCACTTTGCACAATTCTATCCAATCGCTTCTGAGAAGAAATTAATGTGCCAGTTATGTTTCTGTGGAAGGAATGGTGCAGCAGCTGCTTGAAGATTCTAGGCATTTCCTACTATTTTCTTTGGGCTTTGGATTTATCTTTTTGTGAGATGTGTTAATAGCCCTCTCATTCAGCAAGCCTTTACACAACTAGATTGGTGCTGTTTCTGCCTTCATCTCCTTGCTAATGTCTAACTGCTCTGCATTTTACAGTTTTGTCACTCTGTTTCCAGAATCAATTTAACCTACATGTTCCTCCAACACTATGAGAAGGACAAAATGTTTTGCCGTTAAATAACTTCAGAGGTTCCTTGCTGTATTTATTTAGATACCAGTTTAACATTTAGTTAGGAAAAACTGAGCAGTCAGATACTTCATATGAGTGACTATTGGAATACCCACCAGAGAGGCCCAATACTTAATCACAAAATTGTTCATGTCTCAAAAAATAAGCAATCTTATTTGCTTCTGAGTTAAATAAGTAAGGCATGTACATGTGCAGATATGTATGTGTTTTAATGAATATATGAAGGAAAGTATAGCAAATGTGCTCCATTATGTGTATACAGCATCCTCCCAAAACAAACAGATGCCAGGGCACTAATATTTGTTGTAAGTCTGATATTTGTGAAGCTTCTGAAAGGATTTTCTTAAAAAATACATTGCTTTTTTGAAGTTTTGGCTTGGCACATCAACCTAGAATGCTCCCCTGTACAGTATTCACTACCACAGTAGAGAATCTTTTGGCATTCTGTCCAAACAAAGCAAAATGCAGTTGGTATTTTGAGGATACCTTTCCAGGGCATGCCTATCCTAGTTCAACCCCTTAGGACCTCGTGTTTAATGTCTTAATGTATAAAATAAAATCAGTCAATTGATTCTAATAAGTTTCAGTAACTGATGGTTCTCCTGCCAGATTCAAGTCCTCAAAGAGAGACCTCTTGCCCATTCCTTCCTTTCTAAATCTATTGCTTTTCAAACAGCAATACTTAGTATTGGGTGAAAAGAAACAAAAGCAGGAGTCATCAGCAAGAAGAAGTCTGGATTCCTCTGTTTCTCTGTCTACTGTCCATTTCTCCATCCTATGTTCAGCATCTCTACATTTGGTAGCATGGAGGAAAGACACCAATCTGCCTTGTCTTTGGTGGTATATAAGAGGTTATCTAATTCTGTCAATGGTCATGTGACGTCTTGGGAGACACGTAATGACATGTACCAGATAAACCAGGAATAGATTCAAAGCTACTGATGATTTTGAAGAATCTGGGTTTTGTACAACACTGAAGATCTGAGTTTAATACAGCACTGAAGCCACTGTCATCCTCTTAGATGGGGACATTCAATTTTTTATTTCCTCTAAGTGACTTGAATCTCTATTGGAGTGAGGTACATACAGGAAGATGGGGATTGGGGAGATATTCCATGTCTAGGATGGTATGGACTTACTAAAAGATATCCTTCACAAAATGGGGCCAGGGTGTGAACCAGTCTATATTAAATTAAGTTAAAATTATAATGGGCAAGAACTGTAAGACTGGACATTGCCCCCCCCCCCACTCCTGAAGAAAGAGGCGAGAAGCATGTGATGGGTTGAAACCAAGGCCACAGTTTATTAACTTTCAACAAACATAGAGGGGCCTGCTGTAGTGTGGAATGATGATTGTGGCAGAGGTCTCACAGGACCCCTTAATCACACTTATGGGCAGGTCCTATGTCCCAAGGTTGCGCCGTGTTCTGACCACCCCTGGGCCTCAAACCCCCTGCCTATTGACAACCCTCAGCCTGCAGGTGGCCCTAGCGGATCCTCCCCCTCCCACTGTAATCTCACGATCCGCAGCGCTGAGAGTTCAGATATGCTATAGCCTCTCCTGTGCCCCACAGGGAACTCACCAATCCATCTTCATTCTGCACTACCCACCAGTGTGACCTATATCAAGCCCAACCAAATAAAACAGCCCTGAGCCCCCCAGCCAGTATGGGATAGGTGAAAAAAAAAAACCCCGCTTTCAACAGCCAATCAGAAAGCAGGTCAAAAATTCCTATCCAGCCCCGATGGCGACCAACAAAGCTCACACTAGCACTGAGGGGTGGGCAAGTGGGTTGCAAGCCTCGAAAGAGGCTGATCTCGGAGAGGAGCTCCTGTTATATAGGAGCTCCTTCCCCCTCCCCTCTTGGATTGCGAAGACATTAAGTGCCGCGTCTTGTGCTTTTCTGAGTGGGGGAGGCAAAATGGCTCCGCACAGTGAAACTTCTCACCGGCGGAGCCCGCCATTTGCATACTATTATCTATGTCCAATGCTTTAAGACCTTTACCGAGATTTCTCACTGGTGTCAAATAGAACCTCTTTTTCTTTCTCTTTCCTGCTCTTCTCCCACTAAATCCAGGGTCTACAATCTATCATCCTTTCCCTTAATATCTGCTAGCTATTTTTGGAAATACAGCATTGGGGGAGGGGAACCATCACATTGAGATGCTGACTGTACGAAAGTGAGATCTACACAAATCCTGTACTTCACCCAAAGGTAATGGTTTTTCAAAGAAGCTTACTCGTAAGCCCAGAGCAAAAATCTTGCTGCTTTCAGCTCAGTCCTGGGACCGTGGTGCTGAGGCAGCAATTCCTATGATTAGCCAGCAGAGCAAGGAGACTGGATTCCACATTGTTTATATGTTGTATCTAGGTAGGTTTTGGTATGTATAGTGAGTGACTGGGAGTGATGGGCAGTGGTAAGTTGGATGTGTGACAGGTGAGTCTGTTAATAGCAGTTGGGAATGTGAATGGAGCATATGTGGATAGAATTGGTATGTTAACTGGTATGATCCTGACTGTAGAAATGCTGGTTGAATATAAGGAGTATATGTGATATAAGGAGTATATGCCATATACAAAGAAAGGGAACATTTAGCTAAATTTCATAAGTTTTATTAGAAGCAGTTCTGAGGGATCACTGGATTCAGAGAGTCCCACTCTAACCACTTAGCCACATTATTCTGCTGATCCTGGAGTAGGTGAGCCTGGGAAAGTTAAATGTCATGATGGCTAGGGAACCCACCTGATCTCAATACCTCCCAACACTCGAGTCTGACCCGACACAGTAATGCTCTCGAGTTTCAAAAAATCCACAATGTTAAGTGCTCGAGATTCTCACACCAACCCTGCAAGCTAGAACTTGGTATTTTTGAGCACATGATCAATTAAAGCCCAAAGCAGGAGCAATACAGAGAAAATGAGAGAATACAAGAAATATAAGAAATACAAGAAAATAAGAAAGCTAACTTAACTACCTAGTACTTACACACTAGCATAGAATTAGCATAGTCTCAGAGCATGCACAGTGTACCTCCCAGCACAGCATAGCCAGATAGCAAATGAGCTTCGTATCGCCTAAGAAATAACTAAGCTAGTTAAACTAACATCTGGACTTCTTTTTATACCTTATTCATCATGTTCTAGCATTTAGAAATGATCTGCCAGTCAGGTTTCAATTTCCTCTAAATGTTCATGAAGACAAGAGCAGTTTCTGCCCCCTCTCTTCACATACAGCTGAAGTTATTTCCCAGTTAGCACAGTATCAGGGAACAAGCCGATTTGGCCTTGAAGTCTTTGCCCAAAAGATAAACCACAGGTGGTACTTCCATTCCTTTGTGGGCAAAAGCTGCCCCATCTTTCTCCCAGACATCTGTTCTCAGTCCGAATTTTCCAGAATGCTCCCCAACTAGAAATGGAGGTGGCAGCGGCCCCTCTCTTCCTTCCAATCCCTCCGGGGCACTGCTCGGCTAGCCACTCGGCAGCCTTGCAGGAAGACTCATCCTCCCTCCCTCTGCCAGGAGTGGCTAGCCAACCTGGAAGAGGTGGCACTCCAGGAGAGATTGGAAGGAAGAGAGGGGCTGCCGCCGCTGGCAGATGTGTGAGTGAATGGTCTGGCTCCAGGGGCCAGGCCCTCATTAACTCCAGTAGCTAAGATTTCAGCTGTATAAGAACTTAACAGCTTGTAATATAGAACTTTCCTTTTCATTTGTTCTTTTTTTAAAAAAAAAACAACTTATTTTTGGCTTGTAAGTCCTGTATCTTACTTTTGAAGATGTGTGGTCCCAAGATATTATTACTGTGGATGCTGCCAGCCAACATTGAGAAACATAGTCATCATCAAAATAACACAGGGTGTGTATGTTTCACTATATGAAAAGTGTTCTTACTCTTTTTTTTAAAGGGCAGTGTAAATTCAGCCCTTAGCTCTGGCACTGTTGAAGCAGTAGTCAAAAGCACCACTGGCTGTTTGCTTGAATTGATAAAAGTGATACGCTAGGGTAGGAATCCCTATTACAAGTGAATGAAAGGACACCAGGCAGAGGAAGGCAGAGTGAGAAATACAGAAAGGAATTTGTGAAACCTCAGCTCTAACTCAGAGCTAAAAGCAGGATTGGTACTGGTGTTTCCATATGAGGTGTACCCCTAAGCTTCTTCTGGGTGCATCAGGACACAGAAAGAGTTCATGGAAAAAGTCAAGAGTCAGTGAGATAGCCTACCCAGCCTAATATCACTTTGCTCCTGAGAAATGACAGATCTTAAGAGACAAGACTTATCAATCCTTGAAGGCTCTTAATGTGAGTCGGAACATGATGACTTCAAAGTCCTGACTGATGAGTCTGCCTTGAGACAATGATAGAGGGGGTGGAACTAGCTCCCTCCCCTTCCTCACATGTTCAGCTCATGTAGATACCGAAAACTGAATAGGGCTAAAATATCAAAATGTAGAACAACAGGTTTTATTTGCTAAAACACCCCTTGTACATTTCAGTGAATGAATTAGTTCATGGCCTCCTTCAAGGGCTCTTAGAAGAAGAACAATACAAAGGCTATAATGATAATAAGGCATTTATTGTCTTATATATACACCAATAAATCAACATAGATCTCTGACAATCTGTTTCTGCATTTTGCTAGCTGGCAACTGGTGACAATATAGTTCCAATATTTAGGGGTTATTCTCTGATAATTTTCTTCTTCTTTCATAGTGATCTTCTTTTAGTGAGCAAAGCCCATTTTCCTACACCTCAAAACTCTGTCTATCCTTTAGATTAGATCACACAGTTTAAGATTAAGGATACAGCTGTAAAGGGGAAGTATAACAATAAAGCTCAAGCATAAGTCACAACAGTGACTTTTCAGACCCTCATGAAATGTCCTTGCCTAACACAGCTAGGCCTATGTGTTTTTGCTCTTCATGATCAGGGTAATGTATTGATAATCAGGTGACTAAAATGGGTGAAAGAAAGCCATGCTGTTTGGAGTATGATACTCTGTGTTTAACAAACAAAAGATCAGGATGGAGATTTCATGGGGCATGTAAATTGTGTGGAGCCACACGTTTTGCTGAGGGCACGTATTATCCAATTATCCACCACTATTCTAAGAAAAAATATTATGGCTGAACCTGAGATCATGTGCAGTAGAAAGTATGTGGTCTCTCCACAGGTAAATGTGCATAGTTAACTAACATATTTTGGGGAAAGGAGATCATGGCAATAGGCCTAAGCATTTCAGCATTTCATATGTGGCAGAAAAGGGATTGCCAGGAGGACAACAATGTGGAACATGATTTCCTGCCCACTGTCGTGAACAGACCACTTCCTGCTGAGATTTAACTTGTCCACTGCAATCTCCTCACAGGGAGAATGGACCTGTGAAATTGGTCAGCCCTCGCAGTTTTCTGGACGCGGAATGGTTTTGGGAGGCCTGGGGGGGGTATCCGATTGATCTGGAGGACAATCCTGTCGAAGCCCAGGTTGCCGAATGGTATTCAGAGACAATCCAGGTGGTTGACACAATCACCCCCAAACACCCTCTCTGCTTCAGAGCTCGCCCTGTCCCTTGGTATACTGAGAGCCTCCACAATTGAGGCCATCCGTGCTGATCTCGACTCCACCAGCATTGTCAACTCTTCATTGAGGGAGGGAGTTCTTTCCTCTCTTGTAAAAGAAACTGTTATTCAACCCATTATCAAATGTGCAGAGTTGGTGACAGATGATCTTAATAACTCATCTGATTGCCAATATACCTCTTATGGGCAAGGTGATCGAGCGGGTGGTGGGTAAACAGCTTCAAACATACCTGGAGGAGCAGGATTGTCTTGACCTGTTTCAGTCCAGATTCAGGTCACAACAGGATACTGAGACAACCCTAGTCACACAGCATAATGACCCTTTAAGGGAGGCCAACAGGGGTCATTATACCCTGCTGGTTCTCCTTGATCTCTCAGCAGCTTTTTATATTGTTGACCATGGTATCCTTCTGGACAGGCTCTTGGAGTTTGGGATGGGGGGGCGCTAGCATTAAGCTGGCTCTGGTCTTTCCTCGAGGACCATGTCCAGAGAGTTCAGCTCGGGGATGAATTGTCGGCCCCTTGGACCCTCAATTGTGGGGTACCCCAGGGGTCGTCATTATCCCCAATGCTGTTTAACATCTATGTTAAGCCACTGGGGGAGGTCATCAGGAGATTCGGAGTAAGGTGTCATCAGTATGCTGTCTACATGGGGCTTCCCTTGAGTCATCTACTAGAGGCAGGGCCTTCTCAGCGGTGGCACTGACGTTATGTAACTAACTCCCAGAGGAGCTTTTCCTGCCCCCCCCCCCTGTATTCATTTAGGAGGCAGTTAGAAACATTTTTCAGGGAGGCCTTTTACGTCTACCCCAGTTGAATGCCTCCCCTCCAGCCTTGCTTCACTCTGAAAATTGGTTTGTGCCATTCCTTGTTAATTTTTTAGACTATGCTTTTGTATATATGTTGTATTTAGTCTCTCTCTCTGTGTGTGTGTGTGTGTGTGTGTGTCTGTGTCTGTGTCTGTGTGTGTAGTTTGTTTTAACTACTTGTAAACCACACAGAATAGTGCTTGGGCACTAATGGGGCGGTATAAAAATCAAAGTAATAAATAAAATAAATATTTATCTCTTTTACTTTTACACTGTGGCTCACAAACAGTTGAAAGCAAGGGAAATTAAAAACATAACAAGTTGTAACATTAAACAACAATTAAACATAATTATTTTTCAATTGTCAATAACTATGTAAAAGTACTTAGAAAAAGAGACTCATGTGAGAAACAAAGTATAGTAATAAAACTCAGTTGTGTTTGGCTGTTAAAAGGGAGACTTTTGTCTGTCATTTAAAGGGCAGCAGAGATGGGGGCAACCCGGATTCCTGAGGGAGGGCATTCCACAATCTGGAAGTAGCCCCTGAAAAAACCCTTCCTCATGTCCTCACCAAACATGCCTGTGAAGTCAATGGACCAAGAAAAGGGTTTCTCCCGAAGATCTTCAAACCCAGGTAGGCTCATATAGGGAAAGATGATCCTTTTGGATGCCTGGACCAAACCATGTAGGAGTTTATAGGTCATAACCAGCATGTTGAACTGCACCCAGAAACAGACCAGCAGCCACTGGAGTTGTTGAAACAGGGAGTGACATGCTCTCTCTAACCAGTGCCTTTCAGCAGTCTGGCTGCAGCATTTTGATCCTGCTGACATTTCTGAACACACTTCAAAGGCAGTCTCATGCAGAATGTCTCAGTAATCTAGATGGGATATAACTAAGACATGTGTCACTGTAGGCAAATCAAAGGAATGAGTGCAGCTGGCCCTCTAGCTTTGACTGTGCAAAAGCACTCCTGACTACTGCTCAGACCCAGGCATCCAGATTTAAGACTACCTAGGAGCACACACAAGCTGCAAACCTGAGCTTTCAGGGGGAATTTGACCCCATCCAATCAAGGCAGAACCCTTATTCCTTGGTGATCTGTATTTTGACTGAAAAGGATTGCAGCTGTTTTCTCTGGGTTAAACTTCCACTTGTCCACCTGCCCGTTACTAGCATTAGACACAGGTCTAGAACTAAAGCAACTTTCTTGTAGTTAGATAAAAAGAACAGAAAGTGAGTTGGGTGTCACCAGCATGCTGATGGCACTGAAGCCCAAAACTTCACAGTAAGGTTTTCCAACTGTCAGGTCGTTAGACAACAAGCCCTCAGAGCATTGTAATTTATAACACTACTTGACTGTTCAGCCTGTGAAATCTGTCACAGCGAACAATCCCTGCGTAGGGTTTTGTATGCAGTGTTTACCCTAAGATTTATTATGCACAAATAACTTTCTCCCTCTGGATATCCTTTAAATATTTTGCCCGAAAAGCACACAAAGTGTCCAGAAGAATTATCCCTTTTCTTTCTTTTTATACCTTTGACCTTGACACAACTCTTGAAAATTTAGCAACAGAAACAACGGAAAGCTTTCCTTCCCTAAATTCAGCTGCTGAAAATGAAATCGTCTTGGAGTGGGGGGAGGGTCCAGAGTTGATTCTTGAGCTTGGCTGGGATGCAGATCACCTGGACTGACCATCTACACAGAGAGACAGCTTCTCCCTTCCTTCTTAGTGTGCCTATCCACCTATCCCACCCCACTGTTTTGCTCCTGTCCCCAGTCAGCGATGGCTCTCCTGACTCACAGAAGGCCCCTCTGTCATTTCTCGAGGAGGGCTGCCTTCGATGCAGACCTTGAAAAAGTTACCTTTTTCAGACTACACTTCCCAGAATTCTTCAGCCTGCATAGCTGCAAGATGGGAGCTAGTCCTGTTGGCCATGCTGTGAATCTGGTATTGAGAGAGTTGTAGCTCAAAAAGTACATTTCCAGACTTTGCTTCAAACATACACAGGTGCACACAAGCAGAATTCTTGTCTCCATTCAAATGAATGGGTAGTCTTTCAGGGAAAGTGCTGTGCTTTGGAACTTAAATAGAGTTCTAGAGTTTGGGTTTAATTTGTGTTGTGTTGTGTGTCCACATGATAGGTGTCAGCCTTAATATTTTACTAGACCATGTTGTTACTTTTCAGATGGAAAAAAAACAGACAGAGTGATGTTATTACACAACAGCAATGTGTTAGGCAAATTTTTGCCTCTTTTTCATTGTTGTCTGGAAAAGGATAATTGTCAGGGAAAATATTTGCAGGCAGAATTCAAATGGATGGCTTCATTTATTACTCCCATTCTTTATCTTATCAAATAGCTGTCCTATTACAGGCCCAGCAAGATCACATTATTTATTCCAGTTCATTTTCGGAAATCTTTGTTCTAAGTTCTTTTCAGCTCTGTGTGTTATTGCTATGAGCCAAACACATTGACAGCGACAGCAAGTGTTGTATTATGTTGGAAACAAACGGTAAAATTTCCTAGCAACAGCACTGCAGGCTCCATTTGGTATCTTACCATATCTCGTGTTTCATACTATTCTAGACATATTTTAAGGGAATGCCGTGACATTAAAACTGACATTTCTACTCCATTGTATGGATAATTAGTACTGGGAGGGATGGTGGGAGATACAACTGTTTTTCATCTGCATACATTGATTTTATTGAAATGCACTCCGGCATAGAGCACAATATAAATAAATAAATATTTTTATTTTTATTATTATATATGTTTTCCCATAGATTGATCAACAACTTACAGCTACTCAGAGACATGAAGTAGTGACCATCGTGAGAATCAATTGTCTTGACCTGGTCTACCAGAGAGTAACTCTAGAGTTCCACTTTAATTCCCTATGTACAGCTGCATATACCACTTGCAAAAAAGGGACATAGCTGGCAACTGCATGAATAGACATAAGAATGTTTGTTAAGAGTACCCTACCCTTCCACAAAAGGTGCCTAAAGAGTGTGATCATACAGAGAAATAGATGGCAGTCAGTATGATCTATTTCCAGGCAATCACATGATGCACAGGAAAATGCACTCTAGCTGACCACAATCTGTGCCCAAGTTGGACTTTTTTGTTCCACCTGCAGACCTTCTAATTTTGTGGGCTGGCCTGGAATGACTCCCTGGCAGATGGAAGGGTCACTTTAAGGAAGATCCCTCCCATTAAAGGCCTTTCCTAATGATCTTAACTCCCAGGCAGACTCATAAAGGGAGATGTGGTCCTTGAGGTAGCTTGGACCCAAGCCATTTAGGGCTTTATAGGTTAGAACCATCACTTTGAATTCTGCCTGAAAATGGATTGGCAGCCAGTTGAACTGCTGTAACAGAGGGGTTGTGCGATCTCTGTGTCCAGCACCATTAGCAATCTGGCTGCTACGTTTTGGACCCGCTGAAGTTTCAAAGCTCTTTTCAAAGGCAGCCCCACATAGAACACATCACAGTAATCCAGCCAGGATGTAACTCAGGCATGTGTCACTGTGGCCAGATCAGGCCTTTCCAGGAATGGACGCAGCTGGCATACCAGTTTTAAGAAATTTATAAAGAATGTGATTGTGTATCTTAGTTTTTAATGCCTGAAAACCATTGCTTTTTTCCCCAGCATACAGTTGGTCACAAAATGTGCAGTTGGCACAATATATAGAACAAATTCAGACAGATTATGCATGTCTGTTTATTAAGACTGCAACAACAACGGTAGGAAGTGCTTGGTTTCCATATTTAAGTGAAACCAGCCAAACCATATTGAAACAACATCTTTTTTTTTTTTTTTTGGCCAGGACCTTCTCTTCTTCACCTTCATCAGTAATGAAACTCTCCAGACCCTATTTACTGCAGTGTAATGAACACCCAGCCAACTGACAAGGCATTTGTGAAGTTTGAAACTCTGCTATTAAAAACGCTTCTGAATACTAATGGTAGATCTGAATGTCAGACAAGCATAGCTCAGGAGACAAATCCAGACCGGTTCACAATCTTTGCTTCAATTCCAAATAAGCATTACAAACCTAAAAGCTGTTCCGCAGTTTGGACTAATCTCTGAGCTGAAGAGGAACCCAAGTCTCCCCTCCATTTTGTCTCCTACCCAGGCATACACCCTTTCTAAGGCCCCTCTCATCTCATATCTATTTTTATTAACCTGGCAGGAGGGAGGGAAAGGGAATCACCCTCTTCCTACTGTTCTGTCTAGCATTGGGATTCTGTTATGCAAGGGATGCTGCATGATGCAACATGTCCCAATATTACTGACCCACATCAGTGAGTCTAGAAAGCATACATTATTCAGTAGGAGAGAGAGAAAAAAGAGCTCCTAATCTTCCATGTCAAGAGGTCTGCCATCAAGCAAACAACAGTAAGAACAGGGGAAAGGGATGTGGGGAAAGGAGATTGGTGGCTGACTTGGTGGGATGTTGGAATGCCAATGGGAGGGAGCTGGGAAATGGATCAAAACTGGTGTTCCCAATGTTGTAAGTAAGAGTGCAAGAAAACCCAGCACAGACACTGAATTGGTTTAAAAAGCAGTAGCTCCATCATTTAGATTGCTGGCTGGGAAGCCAGAGGTACGGAGTTCGATTCCCCACTGTGCCTCCTTGACAGGGGCTGATGATCCATGGGGTCTCTTCCAGTTCTGCAGTTGTAAGATTATTATTATTAAGATTATTAACTCTATTTTGGGGAACTTTTATAGACCAGTTGCAAGACTAGAAGGAGTTTGCTAATCCATGTTTCACCTCTTTATTTATGCTATCAAGAAGAAATATTATTTGCTATCAATTATTGAAGAAATAATTCTATGATTAAAATAGCAATTTATTTTCCTGAGTAGCATCCAAAGCTTGATAAATTAGAATCTACATTTATGCAATATTAGTTTGTTTTAAATATATATATATATATATTCAAGTTCCTCACATTTGTTTTTCAACCTGAGTGCTTCACATTGATTTAGAAAAGCTCATTATCACCTCCCATGCATTTTCCTCCTTTAATTACAGACCGTGGATGGAGCAAGTAGTTCAAAACAAGCAATTGTCACATTTTATTTCACATGAAGCAACTGTGTGTTTCAGACATGCCGACAGCTTTGTTTAAATTTCCCCCCTGAGCATAAATAAACTATACTGTTCGTCAAGTTTGTCCTGTCAAGCCAAATGGCGTGCCATTAAAAATAAACAACAATTAAAGGAACAACTTGCCTTTATGTAATAGACTTTCGAACAAAACCTTGTCTACATTGTGGGATTATGTTGCTTGGTTGAGTATAACAATAGAAAAAAATTAAAGCTTTTAGTTTGCAGGTCAACTTTCAAGTTAATACAAGTAAAGTTGTCTGTGTCTGTGTAAATGTATATGTTCTGAAACAGAATCCTTTCTTTGTATTCCATTCCAGGGTGTTTTAATTAGGGTTTTTTTTTTCTTTATTACCTTCTTCTCTTTATATGTGTCAGCATAAAATAGAGAAATTAATATACTTCTTAGAAACCCAACAACCCTAATAATACAGCATAGTATATAGTATTCTCTACCTGAAAATCCCTGAAAAGGGTTGCCATAAATGAGAATTGACTTGACAGCACTTAATTATTTTGTGGTTGGCCCAAAAACATTTTCCTGCCTGAGATACAGCCACCTACTCATTCAAATCAAAGTTGCAAAGCACCTAATGTTAGCCAAGATATTTTGGGGTAGGAAAAAGAAAATCCCATAACTAGCTTTGCTCTTCCATGGCAGTAAAACTACATTAATAATAAATCCAATAACTGAAGATGTTTCTTTTCAGGGAAGCTTTCCACACCAACCCTAGCTGACCACCTCCTCCCCCCTTCTTCCCCCTGTTTCCTCCATCCACTCTAGGTTTATATAATTAATCGATGCCATCTGTTTTTAGGGTTATTGTTGTTGCTTTTAATGTTTTTATCTTTATTGTTCTTTTCTATTATATGTGCCCAGAGTAATGCCTCGACACTAATGGGAGCAGGATATAAAATAAACAAACAAACAAACAAACAATAAATAAATAAATAAATAATTTTCTGGTATTTCACAATAACAAAATACAGTGGTGCCTCGACTTACAAATGTCCCGACTTACGACCATTTCGAGTTACGACCAGGTCCAGACGCAAAATTTTGCTTCGACTTGCAGCCGGAGCTTCCAGTTACGAACAGAAAAAGGCAGGAAATTCAAATTGCTAACCCTTGGTAGGCGAAGAGGCTGCTTCTTTGTAGCTCTTTCGCCCCAACGGTTAGAGTGAGTGCAATCGGAGGAGGCTTCGGACTGCCTGGTAAGGTAAGGTGCTGCTTTCTGCTTTTTAAAAACTGTTCTGGGTGGGTTTTGCAGCGTGGTTTTGGGCTGGGGGGTTATGTTTCTGTGCTGTGATGGGTCTTGGGGGGTTTGTTTGTTTTTTGGTATTTTTTTCCCATTTCCAATGGGTCTTGGGGGGTTTGTTTGCTTTTGGGGTGTTTTCCCCTATTTCCGATGGGTCTTGGGGGGTTTCCTTGCTTTTTTTTATTCCATTTCCAATGGGTCTTGGGGGGTTTGTTTGCTTTTTTGGGTCCCCCCCATTTCTGATGGGTCTTGGGGGGTTTGCTTGCTGTTTGGGTTTTTTCCCCCATTTCCGATGGGTCTTGTGGGGTTTGCTTGCTTTTTGGGGTTTTTTTCCCCATTTCCGATGGGTCTTGCGGGGTTTGCTTGCTTTTTGCTTCGCTTTTTTGCATTTCCGATGGGTCTTGCCATTAAATCAATTCTGACTTATGGTGACGCTTTTGATGGATTTCTAGATAGAGAGTACTCAGAAGTGGTCAACCATTCCCTTCTTCTGGGGGCAACTTGGGACTGTACAGCTTGCCCAAGGCCACATGGGCTGGCCCTCCTCCTGGGAGATAAAGTGGGGAAACTTCCAACCTTTGGCTCCACAACTAGATACCTAGCTCAGTATCCAGCCAGCTACTTTCTGGATTCATCTCTTCGAAGCATCTTCAAATGGTATACACAACTTTGGCAATAGTCCTCCTCTGTCACATACAGTAATAATAGTGACCTGAGAGCCAGTGTGGTGTAGTAGATAAAGCAAAACTAAGATTCAGGTGGCCTGGGTTCAAACCCATGCTCAGCTGTGGAAACTCACAAGGAGGATGGCAGTGGGAAATCAGTCCTTGAAAATCTGACACAGCTCAAAAAGAAGTGACTTGACAGAACATTTTGAGAACACAATGGTGATTTACCTTACTATTGGGTTCTTGTAATAATTTTATTGTGGCTGTTTAGTTGTTTATCTGTTTGTTTGTTTTTTAAATTAGATCACTTCATCTGAAAATAAAATCCTACAATAAGATAAGCAAAATGCAAATAAAATAAAATATAAAAGTTAATAAAATAGGAAAGGCATAACTAAAGAACAAATTCATGCAAAACTCTCAGAACATTTGACAGTGGTTCACAAATATTTTATGGTGTAAGGTTTCAGAAAGACACAGTGGGTAAGGGAGTATCCTATATATGGCGTGACTGGGCAAATAAGCCAGATGAGCTCCTATTACTATTATGAAAATGGGAAGGAAAGTCTATAATTATTATTTATTATCATAATTGTCATCTTCTTGTGCACAGCACTGAAAGAGTTGTGAATTGAGTTGCCTGGGGTCTTGCAGCAGGTGTGAGGAATTCAAGTGTTTGCTTTAGATGACAACCCTCTGAAGAAAATGAACAACTGAGTGTTGTTATTTTTATTGGAGGGCATTCAAAACTGAAGCCCACAAAAGAAAATGTCTTTCCCTGAGGTTGTGCTACAGTCTCAGGAGAAACAGCTATTATAGATTCAAATTACAGCTTCATGGATCAAGGGATTTGGTGGCGTCATGTCCATGAAGGCGTTCTGCAGAACCCTAAGTCACTGCTCCAAACCAAAGCAGCCCACACAAGACAAATAGTTTAAATGACAACCTAAAGTCAGAGTGAACATTTGCTGGTACACTTCCCAGAATTTTACAAAATAAATTAAACACCCATCTTGACAGCAGTGCAAGGATGTAGCATAATCCTCTGTAGTCAGGACATAAATTGGATGCAAATGCTTGGGATACAGTATTTGGAAATATTACTGTCCTCCTGTTGTGGCATATTGTGCTGAAAAAAAGAGGAAAAAGGGCTTTGCTAAAAGGAAGTGCTAGAAGTTAATGAAATCCTTCGAACAATCATGATCAATATTTTCCACCTTGAACCAGAAATTGAGCTCAAGTAAGGCACAAGTGTAGAGCTAATAGACAGCAAAGGGGAACACAGTTCTTTCAACTGTTGTTTCTTCTACACTGAATGGAAATATGCACTCTGTGGGAAGGTAGCAAAGAATGATAACCAAGCCTTAGTCACATAAAAGGAAACTGTGTGTCAGTCCCAGCTAAGGGTAAATAGGCTTCATATTTACCTCAAGCTTCTAGAAAGTTCTGTTTTTACGTATATGGGGCATTGATTGGTAGGAACTGGAGTAGAGAAGCCCCCTTGAAATTTTAGGTTGAGGCACCTTCCCCCAGCTAAATCCATGTGCTTGTCCTTTGTAACAGAAACATACAAAAACAGAGGTTGCCACATAGTTTTATTGCCAGGTCTATGTACATTCTCCCTGCACAAAGGCAGCCACTGTGATACAGTAGTTACTTTTTGGGATGGGTCTTGGGAGATTCAGGCCATTATCCCAACTGAGCAATGAAATGCAGTGGGTGACCTCAGTCCAACTGTTCTCTCTCAGCTTCACCTACTTTCCAGGGTTATTGTATGATGAGGGAAAGCAGAAAGCATGGATGCCACCTTGAGATCACTGGAGGAAAGGAAGGATAATAAATATAATTAATACAAATAAACAAATAAGAAAAAACAAAAAGTTGAAAAAGACATGCAAGGATGGTAGAAGTACATCATCAGTAATGAAAGATACAGAAGCCTTCTAAAGTTCTAAAAATACGTCCATATGAAATTGTTCCCTATATAACATGTGTTCATATGTTGAACGAGTAGTAAGGTCTGTGACCCACTGAACAACATCTGGTGGGTGTCTACCTTTCTGCTGTTGAAAAACAAGTCATTTAGCCACAAGAATGACACAGAGAATCAATTATCACTGACTAGTGGTTAACATCCAGGAAGTGGGAAAGCTCACATAAGCATTAACAAAAACCAATGATTGTTCTGATATTACGTTAATAGGAGTAACCATTTTCCCTGCAAAAGGAACCAAAAACTAGACAAAACCAGAGCTTATGTTTAAGAGATGCAGCACCAGCAATTAGATAATGTAGTCAGATAGTTATTTTAAAAGCATTGTGGTGTCCTATGTATCTTAAATTGTTTTTGGCTGCTGATTCACAGTTTAAGATCTATAGGACAAATAAAAACTAAAGACACCTTCCATTGGTTAGGCAAAACATGGCAATCCAGTTTCTTATGTCATTCATTCCTGGAACCTTTCATAGCCTGTTTATAAACTGACAACAAATATCTGTAAGCAAATATTGCAAACAAATATTGTGAGTTTATTTCCCTTTACTGATTCAATGAGCATTTCTACAGAGGCACTGGAAGACTCCGAGGCACTGTGAGTTCTGCCGACTCCCACAGGTTGACGGGTTTCTTTCATCTATTCTAGAATGCATATATGTCAGACTAACAGACTCAAACAAAACAAAGTTTATCGAACTGTAAAAGGTGTTGAACAATAACAAAATTGGTACTCAGTCTCTACTTAGGATTCCAGTTCTTGGCACCGGTCCCTGGTCTCTCACTGCAGGTTCACTTCCTTTGACTTCACTCCTCTGAATGAGTTCAGTCCTACCAGGGTCACTAGTTCTCCTCATGAGGCACTGGGGTTCCACTGTCTGTAAGGTCCTCCATGGAGATCTGGTATGTCTCTGTCCAAGTCCAAGGAGGGAGGGTCAGTATATCCGCAATGAGGGCAGGCTTGAGGTGGAGTTCCTGGCAGAGTTGCTGGTTCCCGGAGCCCTTCCTATTGTCTCCCTTCAAGCATTGAAGTTCCTGCCCACCTTTCTTGTGCCAGCGTCAATCCCCAATGGAACCTGCCTTTCTCACCTATCTAGCTTCCCTCCATTCCTGTTCACCCCAATACAAAGGCCGATACAGGATATTGGGATTCTCCCTCCCCTTTTGGTACACAGGTGTGGACTAGTACCACTATCCAGTGATCATCTTTGTACACATAGTCCCATTTCCCTGGGGGTTCTGGTTCTTCACCTTCACCGGGGGAGTTTTCCACCCAGTAGGTCCCTGACCATTTCTCTTGGGAATCATCCCATTCCCCTTTCTCTAATTCTCCTTCTTTAAGGCTCACCCTGGATTTCCCTTAATTTATTGCTTTCTCTATTGTCTCTCCTATGCCTTGCTGTTTTCTCTCTGTCATGGTAGTGGATCTGAAATGGAATATTCCTTCTAATATTCCAAAGGAGAAAATTTAAAGAAGCCAATCTGTCAAAATCTAAGGATAACTTAGCAATCAATTTATTAAAATGCAGCATGATCACATGATCATATGTGAAATATCATTATCCCAACTTAGGTAATGATACCCAGGCACCACCAAAGCTGGCAGTCAGCAAAAGCACCCTGTGATATCTTGTCTCCCATTTACAACAGTTCAGATTTTGCCCAGTTAATCAAATAACAGGTCAAAACTCCAGAAGCATTAATTATCATCCTAAGTGCTGGAATGGAAGACTTAGGCTCAGAGATCATATGCATGAAGAAATCATTTTAAACTCCAAAGAATTATGCAGAAGGGTATGGATATCACTGTTTTGTCAAATGGGACAGTGTAGAGATTCAAAATGTAAGTTAAATATGTGAGTATTTTTTAAATTCTTAAGAAAAAGGGAAGCTGCCAACCTGTTACAGGGAGATAAAGAAAAGGAAGTAAAGTTTATGGAATAAGAGTCTTTCTGCAGATCTGGTTTGGCTATAGATCCAGAAAATTTGTTTTGTCCAAGAGAAGATAAAACCTAACATATCCTGCCCACAGGATAGTAAGTCTGCATCACTGCTGCCAGAATTGTTCAAGTGAACTAAAGAGGGATCAAGCTGTATGTATGGACACCACATGATACCTGTCATTAGTGCCCTTCACCTTGAGCTCACATCTTTGTTCTCCTGGAGAAGGTTTTATTCACTTCACATTTGCATGCAGCAATAATGTCCCATAAGTGGAAGACAGCTATCAGAGGGGAAAGACAGCCTCTAGCCAGATTCAGTCAGCACTGTCTATATTTAGTGCTGCTATTAACTAGTGGTTTGTTGCAACAGATCGATACAGCGAGTGGGCTGGAGAAAACATGAATCAAGATGGACTGCAGTGTTTTAGCCTTAGATGGTCAGAAGCAAGTATAAATTACAGAAAGACAAGATACTGGAGATATATAGAAAGAGATATTGATTTCACTTGGCTGAAGTTAAAAAAGAAAGGTGAGCAGAATATATTTATCCCTCAGGACTAGGAGAACCTGTTTATACAGAATGCAACCCTATATAAAATGAAGCAGAGGTAGCAAAGGAGGGGAGGGATTTGCTTAATTTTTCAAGGCTGTTTTCATGCCAGTGAGAAACTCGTTTACATGAAGATCAAGATATTATGAATTCTTGAATATTTAGAGCAAGTGAGTCCTTCTAGAAAATTAGTATGGGATCAAGTAAAGCCTTGCTTTGAAGAACAAAAAAGAGACACACAATAAACCAACATACAGTGTGAATACTAATGATCTCCAAGACAGTACAGCCAAGTCATATTAGTTAGCAGCCATGCCCATGAATGGAACACTGCAAGGTCAAGACACCCACGCTTTGAAGACCAGAGTGATAATTAATTGCCAGAAAAGTTACTTTTAAAACAGAAGGGCGTTAATTTTTTTTATAGAACTGTGATTACATGAATGTATGCAGTACATGAGACATACTTAATAAGAAGAGCAGGCTATTAATATTAAACTTAGGAAATGGTTCTGACTCTAATGAGTACAAAATGTTATACACAAACATTGAAAAATGTTATTTATAGCACCCTATAAATGGAAAGGATCCAGACGTGATTTAAGAGATAGACATTACAGATATATTTATTTAGGTGTTTGTTTGTTTTCCACTTTTCACTTTGGATTTATTCTAAAGCTACATTCTCTTTTACTCTAGAACTGTCTTCTTTTTTAAAGTTATACATAAATAAAGTTATAATCTCCTTATAAAGCTGATTGATCATTTTAATGTTTTCTTATAAATATCTAGCAAAATGTAATTCTCTTAATTGATGTGAGCACAACATATGGGTAATTCTTTGATTATTATTATTATTATTATTATTATTATTATTAAATGACCAGCACATGGGTTGATGTTTTTCCCCAAGACTGACAGGGAAATAATTACAGTTGTTCCAAGTGGGGAAATGGTTTTGAAAGAAGAACTTGCAATAAAAATGATTCAGTAGCACGAGGAAGTCCATTCTAGCCATACTAGAAGGAATTAATATTAATTAGAAGAAAAGGGAAGGATGATTTCAAGGTTAGACTCTGTGATATCATTGAGGTTGTTTGGAATAGATGTGTTCCTGAAGATGTTAATGACCAGATAAGATGGAAAAAAAATATTTTACTTCAAAACATGAGAATCAGACATACTGATTCACATGGTAACAACTTTTTACCTGATATACATGCACACACCTTGCACTGACTGAGCTGTATGAAAAGAAAAATATTCATAATCTTTTACTCTGTGCTGTTAAAACAAAAATACACAGGCTTAAGCACAACAGTAATGGCACCAGTAGCCCTCATGAGACATTAGACCATACTGTATATTTGCTTTTTTTTTCCAATGTGTGTATGTGTCAGGAGCTTTTAACATGGAGACTAAAATGCACTTAGCGAATGCAGAGTCTAATGCCCTCTGGGCATAATGCTCTGTATGATCTCTGGCTCACTTTGTTTGAGCTGGAGATCACTTCATTTACAGCAGTGGGGCATCCACATGCACAAGATGATGGTGAATACCTCCACTGCACAAGACAGTGGGGGGGGGGGAAAACCATAGAGGATTCTGCCCCCAGTGTCTTGCCTTCAAAGGAAAAAGCATCCACATACCTTCATACCTGGTCATATATACTGTAAGCCTTCAAGGACTTTTAACACAGGTGATGGATTGATGGATATTTGAACACTTGTGGTGTCATACTAATGTAATAGATCAATGGTTCCCAAATTTGGGCAATCCAGGTGTTCTTGAACCCTCACATTTCAGATGTGTGTATAGAGCTTGTATCACAGAGCAAAGCAAAAGAGTATCCATGCAAAGCACAGTTCATCTAGTCCCCTTTGACTGACCAAATCCAGCTTAGTTAATATTGGAAATGCAATCTCAAAAACAGATGGCTATTGACTCAGTGTCTTCATGATAATGGAGAGGGAAATCCAAGTGTCAATGTCATGGAACACACCAAGATACTATATGGTTCCATGGAGATATCAGCGGAGCTACAAGGGAAAGGGATAGAGCGAGCTGGTACTCTGATGCTATAGGTGATTACAAAATGAGTGGTACAGTTCAATGGAGGACTACCATTCCCCCACATTTGTCATGTTATATATATAATAGATTAAAGATGCTTGTTTGATTCATGATGGACTTGAAACCGTGTTGTTTGAATGACCAAGCTGGCTAGGAACATGACATTGTGTCCCAGCCATTTTGTAAATGTAGCTCATGAGATCTTGGTTCCCTGGCAAATCACTAGAACATTCTTAAGATGATGAACTATGACATTGGGAGAGGTCTGTCATGGCACTGCAGGAGGCATTTAACTCTCAAGAACTGAAGAAGACAGCCAAGCATACCTTTGTCCACCTTGTGCAGTAATATTTCTAGCCTCTTCTCAGCAGCTGGAATTATTTTGCTGACCTTCCTAATATGGAGAACAGATATGCTGCATGAAGTTCATCAAGTTCAAATCTTACCTCTCGGGTTTGCATTAATTAGACATTAATGGCTGTGTGTTGCGTTATTTTGAGGTGACAGCACATTTACACTGTTATACAAGCTGTATACTCACTGCTTTCCATTGTAGCCAAGTGTCATTTATTCAGTCTTGTCACATGAAAAGATATACTAAAATATTTATAAAATGTGAGGGGGTGTACTCACTTCTGTGATATACTGTATATAAGTAACCAACCATCATTTCAACTAGTCTCCTGCCATCTTGAGGTGACTCCCTCTACCTTGCAGAGCATTGCATCGTTGTTGACAGCATAGTCTCTGGTTCCCTCTAGCAGCCAGTTCTGGTAATTGCACTGTGTAAACACACAGATTTTTTAAAAATTTAATATATTTTATGTTTCAGACTGCAGATAAGTGAAACCATGGATAGCAATCCCACAAATACAGGGGTCCTACTGTAATAATAATCTTAGAACTGCAGGATTGGAAGGACCTTGTGGATCATCAAGTCCAGTCCGTGTCAAGGAGGAACAGAGGGGAACTGAATTCCCAGCCTCTGGCTCCACAGCCAGATAGCCAGATAGCTAAACCACTCAGCTATCCAGCAGTGATGTGCCTAATCTGACTGAATCGTGACCACAGAATTTGTCTGGATATTAGCCTCTGCAGCAGTCATAGTCCTGTCGCAATATTATGTGTCCAGTTAAATTTGCTTTTCCTCTATACAGGAGTTCAATGTAAGCCCTAATGTCATAAAAACAATGTGTGCTTTAGGCACTTCTAAGAAATGGCTACTTTCTTGCTACTTTAAAAAAAGTAAAACAATAAACTGAAATGCTTTCAAATTCAAAGGAATGGGGTGAGGGAGAAAAATTCTATAAAGCCTAGAAAGTTCATGGGGTTAACTTGCAGCTTTCAGATTTTGAATATCTTCAAAAGTTCATTATGGCTGAGTGTTTTAAATCTGATTGGTGTCAAAGTCTGGCCGACTTGTTGCTGCTACTTAGCTCAGAGACTGCTTTGCCACCCTGGGCAAACTGCCTTTGAAGATCCCCTATTTCCTCCCAAGTGACACTGGTTAATGAAACTTCAAAGCAATTTAACTTCTTCCCATGATAGGCAGCATCAAATAACAGATGGCTGGGTCTGCTGCTTTCTTATTCACAAAAGTAGTTTTTGTGGAATGGAATTGAACAGTTTAATGCCAGAGCTGTCTTTGTAACGTCATAGTTACAGTGGGGTGATAGACGGAAGCAAATCTGCAGCATATTTCAAGTTAACTCAAATGAGTCCTTGTTACCTGCGCAAACCCCACAAGTGTGGGAACCATCTGCTTGGCAGGACTGGCTCTTTGTTAGAGACAGAAGAGAATTTCAAGTGAAGGCTCTTGATCCAAGTGTCTGTTTCTCACCTTCAATAGCCTTGGATTTCCACTCACGTGTGAGGCTTGGGGATAATTCTGCAGAAATAATAAGTGCACCTTGAAGACTTATGGTTTTCATAGTATGATTAGTCTCTCCACCAATTAGTACTCCTGTCAATGCAGATCTCTATCTCACCTTGTCACAGTGTTTATAGTTTTTGTGGCAAATTCAGAGCAAGGAAGAAGCCAATTCCAACTGCATCACTTTTTTTATCTATCTATCTATCTATCTATCTATCTATCTATCTATCTATCTATCTATCTATCTATCTATCTATCTATCTATCTATCCATCCATCCATCCATCCATCCATCCATCCATCCATCCATCCATCCATCCATCCATCCATCTGGTCTTTGATTTGTTGTTTGGCTTTACTTGGCATTTGTAACTGAGGGTATAACTATGCTGTTGAATTAAATTGGGAGCTGATTCTGGTTTCAGGCCAGGGAGAGAGTGGGTAGGTGGCAGTGGCTCCTTTTTGCTCTGAAGACCAGCCAGACTGCTTTCTCCAACCACCAGGAGCTCTGCAGAGACGAGAAGGAGGGTGCAGTTCTCATTTTGGCAAGGGGGAGATCCCAGTAAGTGGTTGGAGAAGCAAGAATCACATGAGGGATGACAGTGCCAGGAGGAGGAGCCTGTCCCCAGTCTTCACAGGTTTTTAATATTTCATTAAAAAAAATGAACTGGCATAGCTCTAGATCAATCCAGCAATAAATTAGAAGCAGATTTTTTTTAAAGGAAGATTACAGACTCCAGGGTATCTTGCAGTCCAAAACCCCATGTACTTGGCACTTGTTTCAGCAAACCCTGCAAACTCCCACAGACACTGTTTACTCCAACACAGGCTTTCACTTCTAATGGGTAAAAATGAAGTGAATAAAGAAGCAAAAAAGTTGCATATTTCAGGAACCCTGCTTAAACAGGTTTTGTACAAAACACATTTACATACATACATACATACATACATACATACATACATACATACATACATACATACATACATACATACACACAATAAAAGGAAGTGAAGAACACATAAAAGCTTATTTCTAACAGGCAGTTTTCCAGTCAGTAACAAAGCAAAGAATGTAACAAGGAACAGAATGAATTGCCTAGAGGGAGGCAGCAGAAGGAGTGATGAACTCACTGTCATTCCCAAACAAATAACAGAAGGGATTACTTTTGAAAGTACTCTTCCAAGCTCTGGGTCATTAGTCACCTAATAGTCAACCTGGTGGTAAGCCTCTTTATACTTAGCTAGGCTGGTCTTCAGACAGGAGGCATTTAGTCCACCACATACAAAGACATAACAGAATGGCAGAACCTGTCAAAGCTTGCATTCTGCTGACATAGCCATCAAGAGCCCTGCATCACCTCCACACCATGATGACACAGCAGCAGGACATTGTGGAAGTAACCTTGTGCACATTTTAAAAATGTGAACTACCAATGTATACAACTGGAAGATACACACAAACGCCAAACAGAACAGTAAGTAGGAAAAACACATAAGTATGAAATGCATGCATTCAAAAATGTTACTTGTGCAAATGACAAATGGGAAATCCATACAAATGTCTATGTGGAAACATATTTCTCTCCAATGTGCACTGGGTAAATTCATTGGGTAGAACCCTTCCTCGCATGGAAAAAGACATATTGCATTAGCCTGTCATACTGATGCTCAAGATGAGTAAAGTCTTAAGGAACGACCATCCTAATTCAGCATTACCATCATTCCAATCAACAGAACTCAAATCCAAATTTTTAAACATACAAAGCTTGAGACTAGAACTTCACTCATATTTTTTTAAAAAATAACATGTCAGGTTTGTTCTACCCTAGATATTAAGAAACCTGAAAATTCTGGAAAATTAGAAACATCAAAAGAGCAAAGAAAAGCACAGCTCAAGGGTATTTGAATGAAGGTTTTAAAAATCTCCTTAAATTAGTCATTTTGAAGAAAAGACAGATTTGAAGAAAAGACAGAATATGCATCTACTTGGGATCAAGGCTCCACACCTTTCCCTGCCTGTTTTCTCTGCCAACTGAAGACAGCTTTGCTTTTGTAAAACCCAAGTTACACCCACCGTTCCCTATGACTTGCCAGTTGTAAAACACCACATGTAGAAGGAATTGTCCTCCTATAAGAAAATGATGGGCTAGGTGACTCTCAATTGGCACACCCTGGACAGCAAAGAAGCACATCTGGTATGATTATAGAGTTAGCTGACAGCACTGGTAGCGTGGTACATTTGTATGTTCATAATGGTGACACATTTCTGGAAAACTGAGGAATTCTAATTAACTGTCAGCACTCAGTTCTACCATGCACATAAAGCTGGGACACCATGAAACTCCTCAAAATGACTAGTAGCTATGTAATTAACCCATTTATCATGCAATTAATATTGACACCCAATTTATTAATTCTTTTTTTTTTAATTTTCAGTAAATGTGAATAAACACATTTCTATTAATAGGCAGCTGCTTGCTTGCTTGCTTGCTTGCTTGCTTGCTTGCTTGTTTCCTTCCTTCCTTCCTCGATTAACAAGTCACAAGAATTCAGAAGGTCTTACTCTAGTGGAAAGTAAGAACTGGATTAGCTTGTTGTCTCTTGGAAGAAGCAAACAAGAACCAAGATAGCTGAGGTGGTAAATCTCAGCAGGACAAGAATGGGCCATTAGTTATATCTGCTGTTTCTGACTTTGCAAATTTACTGTTAATATTCTCAACTTTTCCAGTGCTCCTTCAGATATGAAATCTTATGATCAGTGTACTTGCTTCCTTCTTCCTCAGAGCAGTTTAAAATGTTATGGCAACTGCCAGTCATTGTCCAATCAACTGATGCCCAGGAAAGAAATGTACTCCTCAATTTATTGCCTGGCCTCTATAACAGATCACAAGATAAATTAGGTTTTCCACTTACATTCAGGGCTAGCAGTAAATGTTCCTGTTGTCCTTAAGGGACTGAAAGTGGATAAAGAATGTGAATGTCAATAATCCTTAGGTGCCTTGCTATACACAATCTAATTATTATATTAATAGCAATATTGATCTGAATTGCTTTGAGGCAGGGGTGGGCAACATGACTGCTCTCATTCAACTGCAGCTCCCTGCGTTCCTTCCACTGGCTACTGACTAGGCTGATGTAAGTTGTAGTTGGACAGCATTAGAGATACAAACTTGGCCCACCTCTGCTTTGAAGTCTACTTCCACAGAATTTTTGGGATGTGTTTGATGGATGATCCACAGAAGAGGCAGTCAGTAGCAGGAAATCATGAGGATTCTAAGGCGTCTTGTTGAAATGACCAGACCTTGGGAACTGTCATCCACAAAAGTGACTTCCACAAGCTTTGGACTGGGGAGGAATTACTTGAATAGATGCGCATAGAATGGAATGTAACTCCTGAGGTGGATGAGTTGTTGTGGGAAAAGGGGGGGTTGCATGTCCCACTGTAAGAGGAAGTTGGCTTCATCTTCTCTGCTACCTGTTTGGAATTCTAGTGGGGAGAGGAGGCTTCCCGCAATCATTCCTCCAAATCTTCTACAGACACGCTACAATTCTGTCCACCAGGCAGGAAGAGTCTATGGAGTCTAGGAGGATACCCTCTTGTGGAGCTTTGTCAGTACACTGTCACCACCACTCGCAGGTTGCCACTAATTAAAGAGTTCTTGCTTCAGTTTTCAGTTATGTGCAACTCACACACAAACAGATGAAGTCACATTGCAACTCAAAATCAAAACAGAGACTATTTGATCACATGACTCCCATTGTGCCAGCAGAGCTATGAAACAGGATACTGGCAATTAGGTCACAACTCAACCAAAGAGACTCCAGGATTCCAATAGGCCATTATAATAATCCAGAATGTACAGTGTAGTGAAGGGGGCATTGTGGCCCTTCAAATATGTTGCACTGCAGCTCCCAGCATAATTCCCCACTGCATGTGATAGGGCTGCTGTGGCAGTGTTCAACAATGGTTACAGCAGTAGTTCCCAAACTTTTCAGCATTATGCTCCTTTTGGATTCTTGAGAATTCTCATGCCTCCTGTTAGTTCATTTATAGGAAAACTTACAGCCCACTTTTAACCAAAACACACACACACACATATATAAAGCAGCCTACAGCAGAGATGATACTGGACTAAAATTTGCCAGTCACTCTCAGTGGGTTAATTTAATCGAAGACTTAAGTATGTGGTTGTTGCTGAACCTTCTTCTCAGAAGGTTTTTAAAAGGAGTCTGTGCAAACATCCTGAGGAACTATTTAAACCAAATGCATAATATTGGAGTAGAGGTGGCTAGTTTTTACAACTGTGGATTTCCTTCTAACTTTACCAGTAGTAGTGTTAACTTGCATTTAAACACACAGCAGCTAAGCTACTTCTTGTATATTTTCGAAGCCGCCTTTTTTCAAGCCAGTAGGTGGTCCAGACTGAAAGAATGGGTATCTGCGCTGAAGAAAGAAGCATGTGTGCTGCTGGAACTCTGCATTCATTTTTCTCTGCAGCAGTTCCCACTGCTAAACAGACAAGCCAATTGTTTCTTAGCCCCAGAGCTTGTCTGTTTGGCAACAAGATCCATTGAATTGAAAAATGAAAGTAGCCCTTTGGCTGAGTATCCCCTTGTCTCCTTCGCTGTGCAGGATTGCCAAATCTCAGGGCCCTGGCTGAAATCTTGGGGAATGTCTCCAAGAAATAAGACATATTTTAGTGCAAGGAGCACTGGAGAAAATTGGGTTTCTGTCCGTGAGGGGGTCTTAAAGCCTGGGCACTGGTCTGTACCTCTTTCAGTGTAGCACCAGCGCTCACTGCTTGAACTCAAAGGTTTTGTTTTTGATATGCATTTTGTTTTTGCTATGCCATTTTGCTGCACAAAAAAGCTGGGGATCATGGGGATCAGACTGGAGGAAAGAGCCGGTGGGTGCATGCACTTGGGCCCATCCTGTCATTTCAAACAAAGGCAGGGAATGGAGCACCAGCACTGTAAGTTTGGGGACTTCTTATTGTACAAACCCTGGCAGCAGCGATGCAGGTTCAGGGTGGGGGAGGGGAGAGAGAGACTTGCCCAGGTACTGGAGGTAAGCTTTCCACAAGCCACAGCAGCAGCAGCATAAGGATTTGAAAATCTTCCCATGCGTAACACGGGTTGTAAAGATAGCATGGGAGGCAAGTCCTAGTGCAATCACGGGCAGCCATTCCAGCTGCTAAGTGGATTTTACCGCATGTCCAACCACCAAATTCCACCCCTCCTCCACCCATCTGGTTGTCTGGGTTTAACCCAGATTCTCCTCATGTCCATCAACACCATTAGCTTGCCCAGAAGTAATCTTGCCTCTCCCAGCTCTTGTCTGCCCTGCCCTTGTCTCAGATATTGGTCTTGAACCTCAGGCAAAGGGATGCTGCTAACCAATTCTTAGGATCCGCCTATTCTTTGTACATAATAGCACATATGAAGCTTTCTAAGGGGATAGCTTAATGCAAAATAAAAGGCCAAACACAAATGTGCATATACATATACACACATCTTGGAATGAAAATATTACATGTAACAATGTCACCATTTTGGTCCAAAGAAACCAAAGCTTATTTGTCTAGGAAAGAAAGACCCATGAGCTCACATGCTCCTCCATCACCCTTCCACATTAAATCCTTTCTCCCAGCCAAGCATTGGTAATGAGCTTGTTCAAACAGGTATTGAACTTGGAAATTGTGGCATACCAACAAACCAGAATGCAAAATCACTCTGGTTTATTTCGCCAAACTGGACTTGAACCAAGTCAAATACTGCTCCTTCCAATCAGGGGAAAGACACAGAAAAAAAAAGGAAATTTACTTAGCCCTTCAAACCATCCTACATTGCTCAGTGTCAGGAGAATTGAAATGCTGCAATCTGCCAATTCATCAGTTTGATAGAGAGGAAGACTTCAGTGCTCATGGTAACTGGGAAAGAAGTGGATTTTTCCTGGATCATATATTTTTGCAAATTATCCCTGTGTAAAACAAAGTATTTGATGGTGGTTTGGTCCTGAATGGGCAATTAAGAACCATTAACTTTGCAAAAGACCTGATCCTCAATTGTTTGTACAGACTCATCCACCTGCCTGCAGTTTGGAACTGTCCTTATTTGCCATAAAGGGAGGCTCACAATGGAGACAATCCTGATGAGCTTCTGCACTTCTAATGTGACCACTGTCCATAATTGCCAACTTCTTTCCTCAGACATATCTTCTCTACTGGAAAATAGAGTGTCAAAACAAAACCACATCTTGTCCCTTCAAGACACAAGGTGCAGAAGTTGCCATTCTGCTGTGAGGAAATCATCTTTTCTAAACATTGACCTTGACAAAATGGCTTTAATGTGTGCCTCCTATATTATATGGTTTTTTGTTGTTGTTTAGTCGTTAAGTCATGTCCGACTCTTCGTGACCCCATGGACCAGAGCACGCCAGGCCCTCCTGTCTTCCACTGCCTCCCAGAGTTTGGTCAAACTCATGTTGGTAGTTTCGGTGACATTATATGGTTAGCCTGTAACAAATTTTGGCAGAGTGGGCCAACTGGGGAATTTTAGAGTGTGAAAAAAGTAACTTTACCAAACTCTGATTTGTGCTTCAGACTACCACACATTGTGATGATTTTGTGAGCACAACTGACAAATGCAGATGTATATGAACTGAATACTCTCAGTTTATTCATTGCAGCTCCTAAATACTGTTGCAGTTGAATGCCCAGACATGACTCATGTATGCTTTTGCAGCTGCTGGTGAACACCTGCCTTCCTCTCCAAGTTCCATATTCATTTAATCATATTAACATTTATAACCTTCTTTTCTCTTGCAGAAAGAAGTGACCCAAGAAGCTAACAACTAAAAACCAGTCAATTAATAATGACAATCTCATTAGAAGAGTAAAATCAAAGCAACAGAACAAAGAATTTAAAAATCAACAAGAGTCGAAAAGCCAAGCCAGAATAAAATTCTGAAACAATCCAGAGGAAATCAAAGCACCTCGGGGAAATACTTTGCTGGTGGAGAGGAAGGAAGGAAGGAGTGCTAAAGTAGCCATGGAGTACCTACAAAGAAGGAGGCAACCAGGTTTCTCATGAGAGTACTTGTGGACTGGAATAATTGCTATAGAATTGCCATAGGAGGAAACAAGAGAAGTCCACGTCTGCCACCACAGTTCATAAATAATCATGTGCACTCAATTATGACTTATGGCAACGCTTTTCGAGTTTTCCAGGTAGAGAATATTCAGAAGTGGTTTGCCAGTTACATGCATCTAAATCCAATCCACTGCAATTAATTCCATCATTCAGCACCACTTTCATCTCAAACAGGGACATGAAGAGATTTCCTTACTTCCTTGTTTTTATATATGTGTTTTACTGTTTTTAACTTGTATATGTTTTTATATATGAATTTTACTATTTTTTGTACATTTACTGGTACATTTTGATATTGGTCTATGACCATATTAAACTTGACTTGACTTACTTCCTTGAGCTGTCACAACAAATAAAAGCAGCTTGTTGGGAATTCTCCAGTCCCTACATATAATTTCTCCTCCAATGAAAGGCCAAGATGTCCAGCCCATTTTTAACCCTTTGTGTGTTTTCTTTCGTTTGAACAAAACTATTTCTAAGGAAAACAAGGGACCTTTCCCTTTGTGAAGCTAAACAAGCATGTCCACAAACACAACAGGCACAGCAGGAAAAGCTAATTCATCAAAAAGATGCAGGCAACCCATTAGTTGCTACAATGTTTGTTAATCCACACAAGAATTACTACAGTTTTAGATTTTGTGCATTTATGAAAATGTGTAAAAATCAGACTAAAAATGTACCAAATCTTTCTAAAATGGAATAAAAAAAGGTTTTGCTGACTCACAGAAATAAAGGCATTCTCTTTTCCTCTTTACCATATAAAAGTGATTCAAGTCAAAATTCACAGTCCTAATTTCAAATGGTGGTACATCTTAGCACAGTTATATTTATAGTTCTTCAACCAATTAAAAGAAAAAGAAGCATTATTTTATTCTTCTCTTTCCTCTCCTTCCAGTTTACCTGTTTCCATTTCTTATTCTAAAACAGACTACTCTAATACCTCACCTTCCAGAGGCTTTCTCCTACAATATCCTTTGATATCTGCCAGCATCACAGAGGACCAGGTAATAGGAGTCATAGTTCAAAACTGTTGATGTTTATTTACAACCTCACATGCAGTAATTAGAAGCCAAAACGGATTTGTCAAGAACAAATCCTGCCAGACTAATCTGATCTCATTTTTTTATCAGATAACCTCCCTAATAGACAGAGGGAATGCTGTAGACATAGTATATCTTGACTTCAGCAATGCTTTTGACAAAGTGCCCCATGATATTCTGATTAGCAAACTAACTAGGTGTGGGCTGGATAGAACAACTGTCAGGTGGATACACAGTTGGCTACAGAATCATACTCAGAGGATGATGATTAATGACTAGAGATGGGGGTATTCATATTCATATACGAATATGAATACCCCCACACAGCTGGACGTAAAGAGGGTCCAGCCCCCTGGGGCCGGACCATCCACTCCCGTGTCTGCTGCCACCACCGGCTCCGCTCTCCCTTCCAATCGCTCCAGAGCTTGTGGTCAGCTATCCACTCATCAGCCTGGCAGGGAGACTTGTCTTCCCTCCTTCTGCCAGGAGTGGATAGCCAATCGCGAGCTCCAGAGCGATTGGAAAGGAGAGCGGAGCCAGCAGTGGCAGCAGATGCATGAGTGGACAGTCCAGCCCCTGGGGGCCAGACCCTCGTTCTGTCCAGCTGTGTGGGGGTATTCGTATTCGTATACAAATACGAATACTCCCATCTCTCTTTCGTATTAATGACTCCTTTTCAAATTGGGAGAAGGTAACAAGTGGGGTACCCCAGAGCTCAGTCCTGGGCCCAGTGCTCTTCAACATTTTTATTAATGACCTGGATCAGAGGGTACAGGGAATGCCAATCACATTTGCAGATGACACAAAATTGGGTGACATAGCTAATACCCTGGAAGACAGAAACAAAATTTTAAATGATCTATATAGCCTTGAGCACTGGGCTGAAAACAACAGAATGAAATTAAACAGGGATAGTACTGCACCTCGGAAAAAGAAACTAATTGCACAGTTACAAGATGGGGAATATCTGGCTCAGCAATACTACGAACAAGAAGGATCTTGGAACCTTCATAGATCCCATGCTGAATATGAGCCAACAGTGTGATGTGGCTATAAAAAAAAGGCAAATGCTATTTTAGGATGCATTAACAGAAGTATAGTCTCCAAATTCTGCGAAGTACTTGTTCCCCTCTATTTGGCACTCGTTAGGCCTCATCCTGAGTACTGTGTCCAGTTCTGGACACCGTACTTCAAGAAGGATGCTGACAAATTGGAACAAGTTCAGAGGAAGGCAACAAGGATGATTAAGGGGCTGGAAACCAAGTCCTATGAGAAAAGATTGAAAGAACTGGGCATATTTAGTCTTTAGAAAAGAAGACTAAGGGGAGATATGACACCACTTTTCAAATACTTGAAAGGCTGTCATACAGAGGAGGAGCAGGATTTGTTCTGGATCAACTCAGAGTGCCGGAAACGCAACAATGGACTCAAGTTACAGGAAGCCAGAGTTTGGTTGAATATCAGGAAAAACTTCCTGTGACGATCGCCCACGTCACTCATGCCATTCATATTCATGAGCTGATTTGCATGAACCTATGAGAGGACTGGAGAGGTGGAGTCAGCAGCTACATGAGGTTTGGCGGGAGAAGGAGGAGTCAGATAGGGCTGGTTAGTCAGAGAGAGAGAGGGAACAGATACTGAGAGAGATAAAGCTGGTTAAGAACATAGGTAGAGAAGGTGGTAATGATATAGCAAGAGAAAAGAAGTATGTACTGAGAGAACTGTTGATGATTTGCTTGTGTATAATGTTTATCTGAGAAAACTCTGTTATTATTCAATCTGCTTCACTTCAATAAATAAGTTCTGTTTCAGTTCACAAGACAAGTGTTCTGACAAACATCATTTATATTGTGGATTGAGGTAATCCACTGGTGGCAGCGAGAGGAAAACGCGACGGGAGCCTTTGTGAGGGAAAAACTAGCAGGGGCCACAAGGGCGAACACCACACTTCCTGTTAGAGCTTTACAGCAATGGAACCAATTATCTTGAGAGGTGCTGAATGCTCCAACACTGGAGGCATTCAAGAGAAATTTAGACAACCATGTGACAGATATACTTTGATTTAGATTCCTGCATTGAGCAAGGGGTTGGACTCAATGGCCTTATAGGCTCCTTCCAACTTCATGATTCTAAGATGCCTGTAGTTTGTTTGGCTGAGAGGGACCTTTCTGGGCTGGGGAGTGACTGTCAATCTATCCTTTCCACCTCTCTGCTGAGTGTTTTCTTTCCCTCTTTTTGTCTGTTCAAGTCTGTTTGTTAGTTTGCTATTGATCTGTTAACAACTGTAAGTAATGAAATGCTTTTATTCTTTCTATTAATGTCTCAGAGTGAGTTATTGAGAGTGTAAGTGCCAATTAAAGAGAAAAAGGGTGGAGTATCCGAGTAACTTGAACCTATTCTCCTCTGTGAGTGTCTGTATTTCTGTTGTGTATCAAAAGGAGAATTTTAACCAGAAATGCAAAACTCTGCAGCAAAAACATCAGAAGGGTGCCATACAAGGCATAGACTTTTATAAAGAGTTCTAATGACCAGAAACAAAACACAAAGTAGGAAAATGAGGTGTTCGTTTCTGTAACTTCTCTCATTTGACACTCCCAAAGAAAACAGAACATGGTTGAAAGTGTCAGTGGTTTCATCTGTATTGAAGTCAAATCTCTTGCTTTGTAGAGCCATGTAGGGCTGCTCCTTACAAAAGGTCAAAGTCTGCCACAATGCTGATTGAACTTCCTCTTTCTCTTGATGCATTCCTACTAAAAGGATTACAGTTTTCACTCCCTTGAAAGCCTTGCCACCGTGGGTGGTAATGCTAAAAGTTGGTAAGTGGGATGATTCATATCATGCTTTCCTTGCCTTTAACTGATTTTAGTGCCTTTTGAGAGGTGTTATTTTGCCATCAATCAAGACTGAAGTGCTTGCATCTGTGGAAGAAATACCAGCAGGTATTCTGAGTACAGAGGGCCCTCCTTCTGTGAAGCTTTATGGTCCTTGTGATCTTTACCCAGACTGCCTTGTGATGCCATGGTATTAAGGCACTTAGCCAAGGTAGACTGCTGATTAAAACCCCAGAATAGTTGTGGGTGATCACGGAACAAAGGAAGGCTAATTGCCTTAGAGAAAGAACAAGGGAGTCAACAATGGATGTCCGAGCCAGCGGAGCCTACAGGCAATGCCCCGAGAGCTCTTTTATTTACTTAGCATGATTACATAGTATGTTGTTAGAATTCAGATAGGATACTAGTTACCTAATCGTAACCAGGATTGGCTGAAATACCACTTTGATCTTATGCTCTATCTCTAAGCAAAAGGGCAGAATAAGGGGTTACCCTGCCTGCTGGCAGCTGCTGCTTCCTGCCAGGAGTGTATGCACGTCACTGGAACAGAATGCAGCTACAACCTTTAAGCAGAAGTTTCCCACAAATAGTCAGCTGAAGGGGGCTCCTGGTTTGGAGGTAGTTGGTAATCTCATGGAATGCTTATATGAGATTGGAGAAGGTAGCCTTCCTCTGCAACTCACAATAAAGTGCAAGCAGAAAGAAATAGCAAGGGCACGATGTTTGGCAGTTTATGAATGGAGATGAGATATCCAGGGAAATGAACAAAGCCAGAGAGAAACCTGCAAATCATCTGACATTCTTGAAGATATAAGATCTGTCTTTGAGTCAGTTGTGGGGTAGTGGATCTGTTGCCTTACAGGAGGTGTTCATGCTATTTGTTGCCACAACCTCTCTGCTTGTACTTTTTGTATATAAAGCAACGAGGAATGGGCATCTGTCCATCAAATTCAGCTTGGACCCGAATTCAACACTCCAGAAAATTTCTCAGATAGGCTTGGACCAATTTGGAACCAGTCTGTATTGGTTCTGATACAAATCTGAGGGTGAATTTGTTCCTCTTTTTGGTATCACTTTTCTTCTGGTGATAAGATGATGTAACTGCTAGAATGAACCACCCTGTCTCCAGGGTGTTCCTACCCATGCCTTTCTGGGACCTTGTCAGGGGCTACTACTTTTTTGGTGTGGGTAACATCACTCTGTTTTGGTACATTCCCAATATGTGTGATTGCTGGAAACTAGCCAAATTGGAGCATATGGCTTTAAATTTCCCTTCCACTTTCAATTTCCCAATCTTATTAGGTGGCTTAAGAAGACAGTTTATCCACCTCACAATATTGGGAAATTAAACACTTCCTCTGCTCTTCCTTGGAAAGGCAGAGGAAGGATAGATTTTTTAAAAAAGTCAATTGTGACAGCACTGATGTGCTATACTGCTTGTGCTAAACTGCCAAATTTGGAAGGAATTTGCAAGAGCATTTGCCTCTTCTGCAGGAGTTATGGCTGCCAAATTTCAGGTAAAAAAGATTAGTGGGTTTTTTTAACATGAAAAATCTTCACATTTGCATGGTCCAAATCTTTTAAAAGGACTTGGTTGAGCCTTATATCCTGCCTATGTTCCTTCAGGCATTTTTTAAAACAATGCAAAGTCCAGTATGGGGGGAAATGGGTATCTCAGTCTCATCTCTTCTCCTATCTGGTGAGAAAGGTTCTGGTTCTTCCACTGAACTGTAATGTTCTCTCTATAATTTCAGACAGAAATGCCATGCAAAGTTAATTAACAAGTTTTAGTTGGGTTCTGTTATAGGCAGTACCCTATATTCTACACACCAACACTGACATAATTTGTTTCTCCTAACCATCTCTCTCACACACACACATACCATAATGAAAGAGATAAGGGGACAAAGTAACTGGAAGACGCAGAAAGATAAGGGCCTGGCTGTGAATCCAATAAATATGAGAACAACAGAAAATACTGGAGAAGGAGAAAGGGGGGGAAATGAAGAACAAAGGAAGGAATATGGGATTTTGGAAGAAAAAACACACCAGAACTTGAAGGCATCACCAGAACCCAGCAAGTTAAGTATGAAACTTATCTTGCTCACTGTAAAACAATTTAGCAACTGAAAAGAAAGAGGAACGAACCTTGTATGTTTTTTTTATTTATTTAAATTTATACCCATTTAAATTTATATACCATTTAGTGAGCATGCCACTACTCTGGGTGGTTTACAAAATATTATAAAACATATGTACTTCTAAAAAATATTAAAACCATATAGAACATATTAAAAGAAAACAAACAAAACCCTATGTAACTCACGATTCCTCCCTCAAAACACAATTATTTTAAAGACCCTGATAAAATATGTCCTAGGATTAGAAGGTGGATTTGTCAGTCATTCAGCATCACTCCTCTCTCCTCTCTTCTGGTATTTTTGCAGATGTGAAACCCAAAATACACTTATTTGTTTGTTTCTCCCCTCTGGCCTTCTGAAGCCTAACATTCAAAGTTGCTTTTACAACCTTTCTCAGGGCATAGAAACATGTACACTCACACATAGCAGGAAGCCCCCATGCCAGCAGCACCCCAATGTTTCCATACTGTCCATACAGTGCACTTTGTGTATTTAGCACAAAATTTTAAAGGAGATTTCAAACTGTAAGAGAGAGTTTTAAACATGTTCAGGGGTGCCCTGCTGAGTCATTCACAATCTGGGTTGGTAAACCTGTGAGCAGGGAGAAGGAGGTAGATCCTGCTCTCCGGTGTCAGAATTTCCAGTTGTCCTTCATGTATGGAAGATCCTAATGAATGAATATCTAAGAAATAAAGAGGGCTACAAAAGCATTTTGAATCCCTGTTCAGACTCTTGCATGTAATCCAAAGTCATTGGAGGACTGATTTTTACTGCCACTTTTTGCACTGAAAATATTCAAAACAGTGAAGAGGACCATTCACTTTTACATCAACAGTTATTACTGCAACCTTAATAATTTACGCATACAGAAATGTAATAACTAAATTATGACTAATTCATAGGGCCATTCGAGCTTATTTAAAAGTTTATTGCAGAATTCTACTAACAGAACTTGCAATAATAATATGTGGTGCCATCCTCTTATACAGACATGCTGGTGCAAATCTCTGGGAATTTCATATGACTGTAGAGGTAGCAGATTTTTCCAAAGCTCACCTGGAGTTAATTCAGAAATTCTTCCTTCATATATCTAAGGACTATTTCATTCAAATATATATATGAGGGAGTTTCATGCCTGTAGCCTTTCAGGCAGGGTGCTTTGACAAATAAAATATTTCAAAAGTGAAGTTCACTCTCTCCAAATAAAAAATAAAAAAATAAATAAGTTGCATAAGCGGCACTTTTTGTACCATTATTGTTATCCGTAGGTTGGTCAGCTGGAGGATGCCTTCTTAGCTGGAAATTATTCTAAGAAAACTGTGAGTGATTCATTCCACTTCACAATGGCAGAAAGTGATTTTACTACATATTTCAGGTGTTATTTATCCCTAGAAAAGCAAGCCAGTTTTACAGTACCACAGTCAGTACTGATTAGAGGAGATCTCTTTTGTGCATCCAAAATGGGAGCACTATGTTGATTTGGACATCTCCGGTATGAGAGAGTAGCTGTCTTATTCATGGCCTGTACTACTAGCTTTTTTGGACATTCTCCACAGCTCACAATATCACCCCTGTTCCTCTATGCTAACGGTGGAGGATTGTGGCCCTCCAAATGGTTTTGAAGGGCTGACACTCCAAAAGTCCTTCACTGTTAACTACACAGGCTAGGACTGATGTAGGCCAAAAACATCAGAAGGGCCACAGATGCCTACTTCCATCATGTGCTCAAGATGGTACAGCAACTGTTATTTCTTTTAACTGGAAGAATCTATTGACAAGTTTCCTAAATTAGGCTAGAGATGTGGTTAGGTATCTATTTCCATATGTGGTGGGAGTGTGAATCACTATTGAAATTTTGGAAGTTGGTTTTTAAGGAAAAAGGAAAAAAATCACAAAAGTTACATTAGAAGTCTCCCTTAAAATTGCATTATTATCTATTTTTGATGAAGAGCAGCGGGACTGGGTGAAAAAGGAATTAATTATAAATATGGTAATGGCAGCCATATCAGTGATTGCAAAAAATTGAAAATCTAATAATATGTTTCAGTTAAGTGAGTGGTATAATGAAGTCTGGGAACTAGTAATTAATGACAAGTTGACATGTGACATAAGATTTTTTTTAAAAGATTGTTGAAGGAAAATGTTCATATATACTGTATGTAGCAAGGTTTTTTGGATTTTGTATTATTGGAAGGGAAACGCCAATTACCCCCAAAAGAGTTGTTTTTTATTATTTTTTGGAGGGTCTATGGGGCATCATAATCAGTGCTTTGAAGGAAATATATCTCTGTTGGTCCTGGTGATGGATGCACTAACCTAGTTATGTGCATTTTATGTGTTTTTCTTTGTTTTGTATGTTTCATATTGCTTGTCCCTTGTTAAAATAAAATCATAATTTAAAAAATCTGTTGACAACTTATTGGGCAATTCATGAAAAGTACATTATTTCCTGAAGTGTAGAAATTTTTGGGAAGATTAGGATGAATCTTTCTTCCCCCAATTGCTCATAAATTTACCGTTTTTAAAGCGATATTGACTGTCTCACATTCCTTGCCACTTCTTCTGTGCTTTTTTTTTAAAGAATGGACAGCTTGTAGGGTGATTAATGACAATCAATTTTCATCAGCTTCCCAGCTGTGCAAACAACCTCAGCACACATTTACTCAGCTTTCACAAACTTAGGCAGAGAGCCATGAACAAGCACAACAAACCAGAGTGAAAGGCTTGGCCTTGAAATGGTTGTGAATTAAATTGGAGGTTCAGAGTGCTTTAATTCCTGGATGGGATATTTAATCAGATTTCTTTGCTATGCCCATAGGGTTAAGCGTATCCATGCTAATATGTCAACATCTACCATCTACTACACAATAGTTGGAGGATCTGTTAGAATTAACTTCATTTGAACAAGTATCATATAGATGCCAATTTTACAAGGACACTTGCCTGGACATCTGGAAGGCCTACACTGATTTATATGCATAATATACGATGTATGTAGTAAAACCTTATTGTAAATTTATAATGGTGGTTTATAGTGAGTACTAACATTACTGTATTCACTATTTTTTCCTTTGGTTTCTTTTTGTCTTTTTCTTTGTCAGAAACTACAATTATATGTATGTACGGTATTTTATATTGATTTGGTTTTACTGGTCTTTGACCATAATAAAGTATTCATTCATCATTCATCAGTTCAATTTAATTTTCAAAAATAAAAGTAAAAAATAATTTTTAAAAATCTATGCCAATATGTATGGGCATTATGCGCAGGAGGTTCTCCTGCAAAAATTCTAGGAAAGGGAGTACATTTCAGCTCAGTTCATTTTGGTTATGACTTTAGCAAAGTTTACAAACAATCATTTTTCTTTGCATAATTTAAATGTCAGCACAGTTCCTGAAAAGCATTGGATTGCTGATAATGACTTATATGTCCATGGAACCAGCATCTCGTTGATTCCTGGTGTTAACCATTGTTGCTGTTTAGTCGTTTAGTCGTGTCCGACTCTTCGTGACCCCATGGACCAGAGCACGCCAGGCCCTCCTGTCTTCCACTGCCGGAGTTTGGTCAAAGTCATGTTGGTCGCTTCGATGACACTGTCTCATTGCCATTTTGATAGCCCATTACCAACATAATGGTCAAACTCCTTTCCCCATCTTACTTCTTCCTCAGCCTTCTGCCATGTTCTCTGTCTGCAGTCTTATTATTTTGCTCCATATATCTGAGAAAAGTTCACAGTGAAATAAATCTGTTAGTCTTTAAGTGTCACCGTTCTTTTGCTTTCATTTTTGCCATCCATAAAGTAACAGATTAACACAGCTATCTCTCTGACAATGTTGAGGATAATGTGTTGCCTTGTCTCAGAAACAGATCTTTGTTATTCATTCAAATGCAAGATTTCTCATCCATTTGGACTGTGGATATAAAATCAAAGGTGTGAATAGGGTGACCCCAGGTTATTGCATCCTTGCAGGCAGTAGCTTTTGCATCTGCATAACAGTACTTTATGCAGACTGTTTCCCCAAAAAAGGAACTCCATGAAACAACTAATTAGCTTGTATATTTTGTTATTGTTGTTGTTTTGGTTTTTCCCCAAGAGCTCAGAATAGTACTCCGGTTAAATGGAATATACATGTATTCATCTTGGGGGAAAAAGTCATGCTTGCACACACTCACACACGAACGTACACCCACAGAGACGTCTTTGATTCTGTGCATGAAAGTAACAGTACAAGTGGAAGCCTGGCACAGAGGTTACCATAATATTAATTAATGATTTGCATGGGCTAACTTTGTTCCTCAGCCCGCTTCATTTCTTTGATCACCAGAACCTTAAGCAATAAATAATTTATGAGGTTTCCACTGAGCAAACATTTTAGGGAAGTTAAAAAGGTGGTGCACTTTTAAAATCAACATCATAACAGTTTGCTTGTGTTGATTCTGAGCTCACCACACAGTCAATTTTTTTTCTTCCTTCATCTCAAATGAACCTTCTCTCCCCAGTCTCTCTCTCTTCTTTTCCAAGACATTAAGAACCATCTTACGATTATTTATCAGAAGCAAGTGGTATCACACTTCTTGTTTTATAATAAGCATGGTAATTTTAAGTTAGAATTTAGGGGTATATTCTGTGGTATTCTTCCTGTGCTTCAACAGAAATGTGTTGTTTAAAATATGTGCCGAATGCTTATTCTTCTAATACTGTGAACCTTGAATGAGTAACACATATATTTTAAAGGAGAAAATATTTAATCACTTTGTAAGCTAACCTTTCATCCTAAATGTATTTCTGTACAAAATAAATGCAGCTCAATTATGAAAATGCATAATTGTTATTAAATCTCTCGCCTCCTCTCCCACCCCCATCACCAGGAAATAATGCTCCTCATTTGGTGTCTAATACTCCAGTGACAAACTGAATTTATGTTGCCAAGTGCACTCCAACACAGTTGCTTATTAATTAGAATGGGAAGTCCAAGCTCCCAAATGAGATGCTATGGTTAGTGTGTCCAGCTAATAAGACAGAAGTCTGGTTGTCCTAGCACGATTTGTTTGTCATTCTTTGGAACTTAAAAACACAGGCTTCTCTTGCAAGTTTAATTGTGATCTGGAAGAATTGTGTGTATCAAGGGAAAACATTGTCACAGCAGAATATATACCTTTCCTTTCCTGTGTGACTCCTGTCCTGTTCCTGCATGGGCACCCAGTATATAGACATCTACTGACACAACTTCTCCACAAGGTCTCACACAACACAGCTGAATCACTCTATGAGAGGTGTAAGTAGACCTTCCATTGTGGCCAGATGTTCTCCAGTTGCTTCACACTATGCATGTGAAAAGATTTATTTTGCCCCATGTGTTTTAGCAGGGATCTCCAGTGTAGGGCAGTGGATAGAGGACTCAAGAGGCCTGGTTCAAATCCCTGATGAGCCATGGAAACTCACTGGGGCAATGGAGCTGGTAAAACCACTCCACTTACCCTAAAAACTCTGTTAAGGTCACTATAAGTTGGTTCCAACTCAACAGCACAAAACAATAACAATAGGTCTCTGACTGTGGAGTCAGGGGTTGGGAGTTCAGTTCCTCACTGTGCCTCCTTGATAGTGTTAGGATATATATTTGTTTTATTCAAAGAAAATCAGGATATGCATTCACTCAGCACGATCTAAGATGCATTCTGCCTTCTTCTAATACACTCATCACAACCCACACATACATCATCTGCATGCATCATTTAAAAGAAGGATGTATGATTGTTGTTCTGGAATTCTTGTTTATATACTTATGCAAATTTATTTAAATGCAATCAATTGGTTAATAAGCTAACATGCTCACATGATTAGGTGAGTCAGATTTCTTCACACAAGGGACTATCCCAGCAGGTAATACTGAAAAGTAAAAATGAAAGTCCAAAATGTCAGTTGCTGTCGTTGTCATTGTTGTTGGATAGAAAATGTGTCTTTGACATCTTAGCACATTAGGAAATGGCAGTCTAGAACTGGCTCTATTTTTATACCCAGGCAAGCTTCTAGCAGACATTCAAAGCTATAAGCCAATGTATTTTTGCTCAACCTAAACAGTATTTATGGAAAGAAGACACTGAATTATATTTGGCATGGACTCTAAGGAAAGATTAACTACATGCTGTTGGCAGAAGCAATTAGCTCCATTTATACCAAGCATGCTTATGACGGAGTGCCACTTATACGATGCAATTGTCTGAAAGCATTTGCTGTAAATGGCAATTAATGTCGTTCTACTGTAAACTTCTAATATTGGAAAAAATGAATTTCCATTACCATAGCCTCAATATGATAACATCTCTGCCTGTAGATCTCTTAGGACAGCCTGCATGAGCAACAGAAATGAAACGAGATAATCCAGGCAGTACGACAGTGGAACCAATTACCTCGAGAGTGCTCCAACACTGGAGACACTCAAGAGAAACTTTAAATACCACCTGGCAAATATTCTTTGATTTGTATTCCTGCTTCAAGCAGGGGGTTGGACTTGATAGCCTTATAGGCCCCTTCCAACTTCACTATTCTATGATTCTATGATTCTACATACTCTTCACAAATTCTAATCATGTAAGGATTACATCACTCCTGACTCCACATGCATTTGCTCAGCTCCAGCCTTCAAACATCTCACTTATTCACTAAGAATTCTCAGAAGTTATAGAGAGACTCTCTAAGATTACATTGGCAGGTTGCTTTAGTACCCTTGCCTGGAGCTCATCTGGCCCTTGAAACCTGAATTCATTCAAACTGGCTAGGTCTTCCTATATTACCTCTTCATCTGTCTTGAGCAGCAGCCCCCATATATAAACAAACAAAAACAAGTACATTTTTTTCCACTTTTAAACAAATGTAATTCTCCTTGGCCCAAATCCTGTTGCATAGTGAAGGCAGAACGGAAACTGTGTAGCTTGTAGTGGCAAAGTAACACGTCTCTGCTTCAGTTCTCCATCCGAGTTGAGTGGCTTGGCATGTGACCAGCAAACCAAGCCGGACCTTGTTAATTAGCAGTGATTTTCCTTTTTCTTTCTCTGTGTTGCACAATTTTCCTTCCACGAGTAGGATACTGGCATTGGGTGTAAATGCTTGCATAATATGTCTGCTTTTTTTAAAAAAATGGGGGCGGAAGCACCACCTGGCTATCATCCTGTAAAAAGAAACACTCCAAGCTGAATCATAATTCATTTTGAAACAAGTATATGCATACAATCTACAAGAGCAGAGTCAGTTCTGAGCATCCCACCCTTGAACATGTATTTATAGTTTACTTCCCCTTGCTATAGACAAGACTTAATTCCAAGTAAGGTATTTGGATGGATAATATTACTGTTAACCTGGTATTAAAGCAGAAAGTAACAAACACAAACTGGTTGGCTGGGAACTGGAATGCTAAAGAGAACGTTTATCTGCTGACCATATGACTTCCTTCTACTAACAAAATGAGTACAGCAAATAGCTCACATGGATGAGAGAACCTTTCCACTTTTGTGAACTAAAAAATTGTGCTCTGGAAATTGGGGCAGTTTGGCAGAAGGAACATAGTCTGCTTCTATCTTTTCTCTTTGGCAGATAAACAAAAAGGTCATCAAACCATCTGAGTCTGCCTCAGTTCTGTTTACAAACAGAAATAAGTGGACACCATAATTTTTTTTAATGAGCAATTTTACTTCTCAGCTACTCTACTAAAAAGGCCAGCACTTCACTAGACTGTTATAAGAAGACCTAGATTCCGAATTGGGGAAAATGGATAAACACACACAATCCCAGTGCTAACCCACCCAGTACAGACGTTTGCAGTTTATATGTTTGGAGAAGGATCTTCCTTTCCCCTGACTCCATCTGTGCCCAAATAAAGGCACACAGGTTGGTACCTGATACACCTGTACCCTTGGAGACTCTTCAAGCCTATCTTTGTCAACAGACTGGGTCAACAGACTCGTGTTTACAGATTTCTGGGGTGGGGGCTGGGGAACATTTCTGTGAATATTAGGATGCAAAACTGAAGAAATAGTGCAACTGTACCAGGTCCCTGAGTTTTGGTGGGCCCCCTGGGTGTGGGTAGTACAGAAGGGCTTCTGGCCAGGACAATGGCAGTCTGCTGGGCTTGACACTCTGTTTTATTTCCCCTTTCCTCTTTTCCAATCTTAGCAGTGAGAACAGCAACTTTATAAGGCAGCCACAGGGAAGGTGGGGGGTGGACTTTAAAAGGGCAATGAGCTCAGTCCTCTTTGATTCCTTCTTCAAAGACAACACAGAAAACCTGCTGTTCCTTCACACTGCCTAGAATTTCATGTTACCCTCTCCCTTGTGCAGCCTTCTCTTCTGCCGTTCATCAGCATGGCAAGTAGGTTTAATCAAGGGAGAAAATAGTCTATTTCTGTTGAAAAAGAAAGATAGGGGAAAAAATAACTTTCAAGCACTGCCTCTACTCTTTCCATCCTTCCTGTCTTTCCACGTCTTCCTCCACTTCCCTGGATTTGAAATTCAACCCCTCTTGCTGATTCTTTGTAGCTGTAACTGTGCAGGATGTTAAAGGACTGCAGAAAGAAGTCTCTAAACAGTATAGACTTTGGTGATTTTATCAATGACTTTGCAGCAGCAAAGATGAGTAAGGTTTATTTATTTACCCCACCTTTCTCCTTAAAAAGGACCCAAAGTGGCTTACATCAATTGAAAGACAATATTTAAAGATAAAAACAATGAATATAGAAGGGCAGCTTACATCATTAAAATACACTATTTAAAGCTGAAAATACTAAGTATAGAAATATTTGAAAGGAACAAACAAATGCCTTAGAAAAATGTTTCTAAGGTAAAAAGCATATTCTCCTTCTCCAGTGGTACCAACTCAACATTTTCTTTTTCCCCTCCACTACTTGTAATTCACCTTTTTTGATGATTCAGGGCTAGCTTTGTTTGGCTTTGAACCAGAGATTGGCATGAACCACTGGTTCAGCGGTTTGTGCCAATTCGTCCTTCAGAAGAACAGGTGTTTGGTGGTTCCCAGACCCACCTCCTCTAGAGGTTTCCCAGTCAGAGGCAGCACCCAGAGGAGGCTGGGCAGGAAAGCTAGGGTGCCGTCCCTGAGTGGGCATCTGCCAGAGGTAGCGCGGCTGGGAACTGCTAAACCACTGTTCGTTTGAAGGACGAACCGGCACGAACTGCTGAACCCAAGCCTGGAAAAGTTACATTCTGCTATTGCACCTTCAAGAACTGAACAACCCTCATAGCCATTGGCCCTGTTGTCTGTGGTATTCTGAGAAGTGAGGTCCCAATAAGTAATCTTATCAAGCTTTGATCATAATTCTGCAGGCAAGGTTGTTGTAGATGGGATGATAAGACTTACAGTCCAACAACAGCTAAAAAAATCACATACTCTCTGTCTCTCCCTGCTGTATAAAGAATAGTGCGTTTTAAAGAAATATTAACAGAGTAGCAGAAAGAGTCCCCAATGGAGAAATTACTATGTCCAAGCCCTCCACGCTAATGCTGCTCAGTGTAAAAGTGAGTAGGTTCCTTTTCTTTTCTGATTTTCTGTTTTCTGATTATGTATTTAATTCCTTTCCCATAGGTCCCTATAGAGAAAGGTCTGTTGGAGTTATTGGAACCTTTGTATGCTGCCTTTAAGATATTTTGGCTGGGAGGGACCTTTTTGCACTGGGGTGACTATCAATCAATGCAGCAGTAACCAAATGTTCCTTCTCTGCCTCAGATTTTGTACAGAGCCATGCCTCTCTGCTCAAGAGTTATTTTCCCAATCTTTTTCAGTTAGAGTCAGTGTTCTGTCAGTATGCAGTCGGGTTATTTTAGTCAGTCATGTAGTCAGTATGAAACTAGTTAGCCAGTTAAACTCTTTTCATGTAACCACTCATTATTTTTCTATGGTATGCTCTTGTTTTTCTATTCAGAACAGTGAGAAAATGCAACTTTTTATTCTTTCTCTTACCAGAGTCTCTGAGTGAGTTGTTGAGACACTAAGTGCCAGTTGATGAGAACAAACAATAAGAGAGGGTCTACTGTAGGTAGACTTGCAGCTAATTCTGCTCTGAATTTTTTCCACTGCATAGCTAGAGATTTTTAGCCACAATAATTTTCACACTCTGCCAAGAAAGTCATGTGTTCCTATAGGGAAATTCACTATGCCAGCACCAAAGCTGGCTTACTTTGTGGGGTGGGGTGAGGTGGGGTGGTTCATGGGACACATGGACCTTTGAATTCGGCAAATCCAAGGTTTCCTTCCACCTGCATCCAGTATGTCCTAACTAACATTTTCTGTCTAGAGTTCTTTGAGCACAAATAGTAGAGGTCAATAGTGTGGAAAGGGACATAGAGTCATGGAAAACCACATGAAGGTCACAGCTCAATCTCTGATCTCTGAAGATAGAATGGAAACAATCCTGCCTGAAGTCCTAGAGAGCTGCTGTCAGTCAGAGCTAACACTACTAGACTAGATGAACTAATGGTCTGACTCACTATATGGCAGCTTTCTTTGTTCCTAATGGTGACTGAGAACTTTATTCACAACATTGGTGGTGAATAATGGTGACCGTAGACCTTCTCCGCTTCTGGAGAGGAACACCTGCAATATTTTTTGGGTTTGGACACTCTCCCAGGGATGATAGGATTGTGTGCTTAATGAAGAAGGCAGTAGTGGTAGGTGCAATTTCTAAAGAATTGGTGTGAGGATGTGTCAGGTTATCCACCAACCATTTTCATAATATTGTCACAATACAAACACAATTTACTTTAGGGGTAGGTAACATGGAGTTTACGGGCTTTAATTTCTTAAAAATAGCCGCGGAGGGTGATGCCTTACAATGGCAGTTTTTTGCAACAGGATTTTGTGATCAGCTTTTTGCACTGATACAACCTTTTATCTTCTCTCTGTCCCAGTAATTAGCTGACAGTTTAAGTCTGAAACACTACCACATGTAGCTGCAGTAATACTTTAGAATGACTTCTTTCCCCATATACGCTTCCCCAGATATCCCTCCATATTTTTCAATAAGCTCCTTTGCAGATGCATAAATAGTTCAAGGCAATAAACACTAATACTGCACTGGAATCAACCATCTTTCAAATTAGAAAATGGAAATAATTCAAATAGGTATGTTTCTTGAGTTTAAAATGTTGAAGTTCTGAATGTTTCTGGGACTTAAGCATTAAAATCCCACATCTGTTAAACTGCTCAGTGAAGTATCTCCACACCCTTCATATTCCATCATCTCCGCAGAAACGTTAAACTGTAGGACAGTTTTGAAATCCTCTCAGGTTACATTGCCAGAAATACTTTTTTGAAGGATTTTGCTTTCAAATGTAATTTCATGGGAATCTTCACTGGTAAACCAGCAGGGAACTGCCACCTTGTTCACAGGCTGTCACTATAGTTCTTATCTTCAAGGCAAATTAGTCACTTGGGGATTGGCAGGTAGAAGTTTCTTGATCCATAACATGTGTGTTTTATATCCACAAGAGCAGCCTTGAGGTTTGTAGGGGTCTTTTCTTTCTTTTTTCCATTTACGTTCCATCAATTGTAACCTAGGGCAAAAGACATGCACCTAGAATTAAAGAACTCTGAGACAAGAAACTTGTCTGGAGCACTACAGTTGAAGAAGACTCATAGCTCTTCGACACCAAAGCCACTTCTGGGTACTTCTTGTCAAGATGAAAAATATTACATTATGTTCATACTTGGCAACATGTCACATTTCTACTTTGAAACCTATTACTCTGTCTAAAGTAATTTTTACTTTAATTTCAAAAGTCATTTTTAAATAGTCGTATTCGGTGTGGTGTAGTGTATAGAATGACAGACAAGGACTCTGGGTTCAAATCCCCAGTCAGCCATGGAAATTCACAGAGGGAGTGAAACTGGTAAAACCGCTCCTTAAATATCTCACTTGCCTCAAAAGCCATATTAGGTTCACTATATACGGGTTCTGACTTGACAGTGCATAACCTAGCTAGTTCTTAAATAAGTGGGAGTCTTGCTAGTTTTGCCAATCCAGTGCAAATCACACAGATATCAATTGGTAGAGTCAGCTCTATATTCTGCCCAGTTCTGCTTTCTGTCTCTATGGCACAGGTTTTCTGTTCCTTCCAGGACCTCAGGATGAAACTGAGTGCTATGGTACATTGCATGCTATGTTAAACTAAGAGCCAATGTACTATAGTGAATACAGTGACAGACTAGGACACAAGAGACCTGAGTTCAAATTCCTCCTTGGCCATGGAAATTTGCTGGTCCGGGGAGGAAAGCAATGCTAAAACTACGCCTTAAACATCACATATACCTTGGAATTCCTATAAGGTTTCCATAAGTTGGATGCGACTTGATGTCATGTAACACATATGAAACATGCAACATACAGGTGATTACTCTTTTTTTTTCATTTTAGACTGTCTCTCTCTCTGTATGTGAGTACAGGAGATTAAAATTTTCCCCCATCTGGTTTTTATTTTTTATTCCTTTAAAACAGTTAAAAACACCACCACTGCCAGTTGAAGTATTCTCACTCCTCAGATCTGTCTCAGGCTCAAGATAGCCTTTTCTTTTCTTTTCTTTTTAAAGAAACAAAAAGTGACCAGAAAAATCACTTCTGATTTCTTTAAAAAAAAAAAAAAAAGGAAGGGGGGCTTTTTTGGAGAAACAAGAAAAGCTGGGGAAGATAATAAATAGTAAAATAACAATCCCTCCCTTCCATCCTAGCAATATTTTCTCTTTTCAACATGGGGTACTTGGGAACTGGATAGCCCATATGTGTCTATCTCTGCTCTAGCACAAGGGGAGGTAAAAGAGGAAGTGATTTTAGCCTGCATGCTGTATGGCATGAATATGTTGACCCTCAGTCTAAAGGAGGAATGGAAACAAAATATTTTTGCGGCTCAGTAATGACACGTCAGGTATCCTGGAAGTTTTCCCAACAGCTTGTGTTTTGTTTCAACTTGTACCGTGCATGCACTCTTAAGCAGTTCTGAATCCGCCCCTAAATTTTAAACTACCCCAATGCAAATCTTTTAAAAGCAGTCTAAGGCATGTCTAATTCCAAATGGAGCAAATTAGAGGCACACCCTAGACTACGTTCAGTTCTTCACAATCCTGTTGTTTTCCATGAGATTGTTGACACACAGGATCAGTGGAAGGTAGAAAAGCTCCCTGTTTCCTGGATCATACCCAAAGGATTCATATTTAGCTATATTCAGTTATTTATTAGATTCATATGGTGGTGGGGAGTTAAGATGCTTTCAGCCTGCTGAGAAATTGCACTAAATAAAGTCAGGGTTTTTTTTTACTTTTCTTTAGCTACGGGAGTCACTTCAAAACCTTTTTCCAAATGGGAAAGGAACGCAGCCAACAATGGCCAAAGTCCAGACTAAAGAGCAATCACACTGTGGTTTTTCCCATTCTGTGGGCTGTCCGTTGAACAACCAGACACATGGCCAGTTTCACAACCAATGTGAGATTTGGTGCACTAAGGAGAGCCTGCAGGAGGGGCTGAAGCACACAGTTGCCCTTAGATAACTGTGTAAGTGTACAGGATTCTGGCCAATAAGGTTTTTGGCAGATAGCTAACAACTTTCCATTTAGGCTGATCATTTTTTCAGCTGTGCAATGAAATTCATTGTCATGACTCCTAGAAAATGGTGGCTGTAGGGTAGAAGGATATCTCTTCTGTCACTCAGAAATTGAACACACTTTATAAAACACATAGATTCAAAACTGTCAAAGTGTTATGCAACACATTAAATAAAAAAATATAAAATATTAATCATGTGCCGTTAAGTCAATTGCTTGAAGTCAAACATCCTAATAATAACTGTCCAGCTTTCACATCCATACATGGTGATCAGAAATAAAAGAGTGTGGATGATCTTGGCCTTGGCCTCCAGTGACACATCCTTACACTTCAGGATCTTTTCTAATTCTTTGATTGCTGCCCTTCCTAATCTCAGCCTTCTTCCAATTTCTTGGCTGCACTCTCCATTTGGATTGATGGCTGAACCAAGGTATACATAATCTTTTTTCAATTTCACTAAAAGTAGTTTCAAGCCAGTGCTGCTTTCTGCAAGTAAGATGGTGCCATCTATATATCTTAAATTTTTCTCCTACCAATTTTTACTCCTACTTCATTTGAATATAGTCCCACTTTTCATATTATATGTTCTGTGCACAGATTGAACAGATAAGGGGATAAAGTACTCTCTTGTCTGACATCTTTGTCTATGGAAACCATTCCGTCTCTCCACATTTTTTTAATGGTAGCTTCCTGTCCACAATATAAATTATGCATCAGAACAATCAAGTGCTGAGGCACACTAATGTCTTTCAAAACAACCCATTGTTTCTCATTATCTACACAATCAAAGGTTTTGCTGTAGTCTATAAAGCATAGACTGATATTCTGAAAATCTTTGGTGCACTTCCTTAGCCAGCGGATAATAAGCAATATGATCTTACATTTTGGGATCCAGCTTGAACATCAGGCATTTCTCACTCCATGTAAGATAAAAGCCTTTGTTAAATGACCTTGAGTGTCACTTTGCCTGCATGGGAAATTAAGGCAATGGTCCTTATGTTACTGCACTCATTGGCATCTCCTTTCTTAGGGACTGGAACATATTTTGAGTATTTCCAGTCTATGGATCATTGTTTTGTTTTCCATATTTGTTCACATATTCTTGTTAGATTTTTGACAGATTCAATATCTGTGGCGGTACTCCATCTGCCTGGTGATTTATTTATTCCTGGTGCTTTCAGAGTAGCTTTCACTTTAATTTCTAGAACTGCAGGTTCTTCATCATAGGATTCCTTTGTCTGATTTACTGCCTTTCAGTTGGTTGGTTTACTTTTTTGTATGCCTTTGTTACCATTATGAACATGTCCATTTGAAGCAGAAAATGTGGTTTATAAATAATGTCATTATAAATAAACAATACCACATAGCTATACACATCTACTTCAGACATAAGTCTCACTGAGATCAATGGGGCTACTTCCAGGGAAATGAATATAGGAGATAGCCTAACACTTGTACTATATCTTGTTCCTCTCTAAAAACAGTGCCCTTTACCTTACATGTGATCTTTAGAAATGTGGCCGGTACTGAAATCAATATTTCTCTGAACAGAGCTATTTTCAGTGAAATACAGCAGCAGGAAGGAGGAAAAAGAAAAGAAAAAGAAAATAAATCCACAAAGTAGCACAGAGTTAGGTACACTGAAAGCTCACTGAATTGAACTGCAGGAAATGTGCTTCACCACACAAAGGGGTTTGATCCTCTGTTATTATCTATGGTCTTCTGGCATAAGTGTCTGTGGGGTAGGAGGTGAGGGAGGCTGGTTGCCCACCCCACTGGAATACTAAACTTGGTATTTCTTTAAATACACACAGGAAAAAGCTACTGGTAGGTCGACAATCTATTTTGCTGCCCCCCCCCCCCCAACCCTGGAATTATTTCTGTGGGCACCCTTGTCTTCAGGGTCTAATGCACTGTAAAGAAATGAAGACACACCCACCAACCTCACATTCTCCAACATCCTGTCTTGACGGGAAGGTCTGAACACAGTTCCATCTTTCCTGCTAGTATTTCAGGGTGTGTATATTTATTTTTCTATATGAGGTTATTTCCCTTTTATACCAAAATGAGCCCCTGTAGCAAAATACAACTGTTTGATAAGTCTCTGTGGAAATCAAATTTGTTCCTCATGATAAGACTATCTCAGAAAACGGAATTTGAACAGTAATAAATATTGACTAATTAATGCAATTAAAACAGTTTTATTATTGCAGAGAACATTGCAGAGAACATTATGCAGGGAAATAATATTCTGAGCATGATTCTGACAAAAATACACAAACGCTCAAAGAATAAAGTCAACAGCGTGAGCTCATGAAGTCTTAATAAGAAAGTCCCATTACATTCCGCAACCAAAAGAACATTAAAACGAAGATGTAGTAGTAAAGTAGTTGTGCTAATGAGAACTTAGAAATATGGCATTCCTTGAAATCCATTTGAGGATCATAAGCCAATAAATGATAGGCAAATAAACTGCAGATACACAAAATTCCACATCTTGGACAAGTTACTTCTTTGGACTGCAGCACCCAGAATCCATCAGTCAGCAGGGCCAGAGCTGTAATTTTTAAAAAAGTAATTTTTCAAAGATCTCCAAAATAAACACATCCATATGTGGCTCACCTTGCAATTGGTCTAAAACCAAGAGTGCATGATATTTGTGTGAGACTGTGAAAATCTCAAAATCAGACACAGGATACTTTTGACAAAAACAAAAGAAGAAGAAGAAGAAGAAGAGAAAAACATTGTGGCACCTTGAAGACTAACTTCTATATTTTAATGCAAGCTTTTATGGGCATGTCCACTTCCTTAGACCTGTCCACGGAAGCTCACTTTAAAATATAGCAGTTAATCTCTAAGGTGCCCTAATGTTTTTGTCTGCTTTATTATTATTTTTTCTTTTTGACCTGATAGGCTAGCACAGACAACTACCTCTTCTAAGGCTACTTTTGAGTCATGCAGGTCTCTTCATCAGGCTGGGAATGGCAGAGGTGGGGAGGTAAAGAGAAAATGAAAATTTCCCAAAGTCCCCAAAATCAGATTTTAAGGCTGCTTACAGTGAGCCTCAGAATGGAGGCTGAAACCTATTAATATCAGCCTGAGGTATCTGGTTTCACCTCAGGCTATGTAGACTTGTGTTGCCCTTTTGGATTTTATCACCATCACTCAGAAAAGCTGCAGAGATACGAACTAAAATAATCAAGTTCCTAGAACAACTCCCCTATGAGGATGTTTGAAGCTGTTGAGTTTAGAAAACAGGGGAAACGTGATAAAGGTACACAAAATTATTTGTGCTGTGGAGAAAGGGGAGAGGGAGTCTTTTTCCTCCACCTGTCATGAAATTAGAACCCAGGGTCACCCAGTGAAGTTGAATGGTGGGACATCTAGGAAAGATGAAAGGGTGAATGTCTGCACAATGGATAGTTAAGCTCTGGAATTCACTTGGTGAGATGGTCACCAACTTGGATGGCTTTAAAAAGGGATTAGCCAGTATTCATGGAGGATAAGGCTGTCCGTGGTTATTATGACACCTACTTGCTATGATGGCTGTATATTACCTCCATCATCAACTCTGAGTATCAGTTGCTAAGGAACAGGAGCAGGAGGGTGCTATGAGACTCATGTTCTGGTTGTTGGCTTCCTGTGGAGGCTTCTGGTGGGGCACTGTGGGAACAGAATTCTGGCCTACGAGGCCTTTGTAGTCCAGCAGGGTTCTTTTAATGCTCTAATCCCTAGCATTGCTGTCTGGATGAACACCAAAGCCTCCTTATAGCTGCTTTTAGCTTTAAAAAAAAAGCTCTATGGATCATCCATAAAGAAATGTAGTTTTTATTCTTAAACAGAAAAAAAAAATACAGAGGAAGGGGGTATGAAAACACAATTATAGATGATGCAGAACTGCAAGTAATATGAGGCTCAGCTTAGATATTAAATAAGGCTGACTGAAGGCACTTGGTTGCTTTTTGCTGAGCCACAAGGGACAACCAAGTCAAGGCACTTTGTGCCCAAAGACAGCTAGGTTAAAAAGACAACACTAGCAAATTAAATAAACAATTTGCTGCTTTTTCATGACATGCCAAATCTCCTGCTTCAGGCAGCCACCTCATTCTGCCTCATGGCAGGGCTACCTCAGGGGAAACGTAGATTATGTGCATTCATAATTTTCTTGGTATTGTCACTTGACACTGTAAGAGAAATTGACTGGATAGCTCAGTGAGTTGGGTGCCTGTTACAGGGCAAGAGACTGACTCCCAGGAAAAAAGCCAGTCTGTCTCGCCTTGGGTAAGCTGCATAGTCCAAAAGAGCCTCCAGAAGAAGAGAATGGTGAACCATGGTTGAATATTTCATGACTAGAAAACCCTGGAAAGAGTTATCATAAATTGGAATTGATGGTGTACAATTATTATTGTTGTAATGGAAGGAACGTTATTCAGCAGAATTGTGCCCTTTTCCCACAATGGTTCCAGTCCTATTTTCCCTTCTGCCCATCACTGTTATCATTAAAGGAGACAAGTGACCCATTAAGTGCACTCATACACTTGCACTGCAAATACACACAGGTGATATTCATTGGGTTCAATATGGCTTACTTGTCTGTAAACAGGCCTAGGGTTGCAGCCTTAATGTCATGTCTGCTTTGACCTTAAATGTAGGTCTGTTTTATGGATCTTAGCCTTACTATGGGAGTAAAAACAGCAAGAGTAGCAATGTTTCATCCACTTTTGAAAAAAAATATATCAAAGTGGCTGGGAAGGGGGAGGAGAGAAAGCAAGGGCACTGGGAAAAACAAACAGAAATATTTCTCCAAGCATGAAGAAATTTATTATTTCATCTGTGGTGCTGGAAAGAGTGTAGAGGAAAAATTATTAAGAATAACCAAAAAAATAAATTAAACCAAGTAACAAAAATATTGATGGATCTATTTTCCATAAAGGGACGAGGGGGAGGGGGAGAATCAATGCTTTTGAAAACTGCACATTTAGTAGAGATGAAGAAAGATGCGTTAGCAAAGAAAATCTAAGAGACTCAACCTTCCAGTCTACATTCTTCTGTCTTTATAAGGTATATTGTTTAATAGCTGATGGTGAAAGTTTGTTAGTTATGGTTTTCAGAGCATTAGCAGTTGTTATAAATGTTGTTGTTGTTATGTGCTATCAAGTCACTTCTGATTTATGTCAACCCTAATACTGTTTTCAAGGTAGTAAGATATCTGAGGAGTATCTATCTATTTAATTATTATTCAATTTATATACCACCCATCTAGCAAATCGCTGCTCTGCAGGATGTACAACAAAGAAAAGAAACGTAAATTATGAATTACTATAAAACATTAGACTATCCCACAATAGTTTGGCATTTTGACCCTTCTTGGGTTTTAGTCTGAATTCAGACATATGTAAATACACTGTAAAGGTTCAGCGTTCTCTCCCTCCTCACATATGGGGACTATCCCTTTTCTGAACATTTGAACAGGGCTAGAGAAAACATTAAAACTATAGACCAGGAATAAGAAAATTTCTTCCTGCTCAGCTCCCTGTTACTTTGGAGCATACTTCTGAGAGTCCACATTTCAGCAATGCTTGTGAGAAGAGCCAAAAATGGGTCACTGTTACTTTGGAAAAAAAGGAAGACAGAACGACAGTTGCATTCAGGTGTTTACCCTACTCAATTCATAGGTTCCCTCTATTGCCTTTGTAACTGAGGAACAGAGGAGGACTGAGTAAATGTTGGCAACAACCTGGCATAGGCCTGGAGACACTTGAGGCAAAAAGAGTATGGCCTGGAGAAATGGCATGACCTGCAAAGAATGTGGAGGTTCAGCATGAGAGACCTGAAGGAGTTTATACTGGACCCCCAAGCCACCAATCCCATACAACTACTTAAGGCAATAACAGTTGCAATTGGAGGACAAAATTGGTCAATGCTAGGTGACATTAGAATCAGAGCTTTTTTAAGATGTCAAAGACACAAATGAATAATTTGAGGGAAAGTATTTAGAAAAATATATTTTGAGACATTTTTAAAAAATGTTAGGTTGGATCCTCTTGCTACTGGAAGGGGTTCTCCAAAGAAGGTGTCTTCAGTCTTTGATCTTCAGTCTTTGGTTGGATATTCTTTTCCCCAGCTCACCCAAATCAGAGCAGTTTCTCAACCTTATGTGTAGCATTTAGAGAGGATGGGATGGACTGCCAAGTGATATCAAGAGAGAAAGATTCCAAGTGATATCAGGAGAGAAAGGCAGAAAACAAGCAGTATTCTGAGTACAAGATCTACCCTGAAAGCACCCAATAAAGGCCATACAATACAGCAAAGGTGGGAATCATGTAGCCTCCCAAGTGTTGTTGATTCCATGTTGCATCAGCATCAGTCAGCAGGGCCAATGGTCAAGGATTAGGGGACTTGTGATCCAACAAGATCTTGAGGATCATTTGTTTCCCATAGCTACCATGACAGTACAGAAGAGAATGTCAGATATCTACAGGGCTAGCTTGTCAATCATTAAGAAACCCAATAAGTAAAGTATTATCAAGCCCCTTAAAGAAAACAAAAATTCTCTCTTCTTAAGGCAGCAATTGCCCATGAAATTACCCATTGCCAAACTGCCGACATTTTTATATTTCATTGCCAGTTACTACAATTACAGCATTACTTGAAGGCCTAGAAAGCATACACTCTCCTGGATGCTAAGCGCATTTAAAGAAAGGTTGTTTTGGCTATGGCAGGCAGGGTTAAACCATTCTCATACCTAAACAGTGATTTGACAGGCTGCCATAATAGCTTAATCAGTATGCAAAACACATTCAGAAATCCCCTCAGAAACACTGCCAGTTGTAGAAAGAATAGGAGATGTGGCACAAACAAGATGGTTTTGACAAGCATTGTGGGCATACTTGCATAATCCCTTCAGAGATACTTATGAGAGCAGGAGACTGCTTATTCCTCGGCCGATGAAAGGTAACGCTGGCTTGAATAAAAATCGCTCAGTGTCTCAATCTGTCCAAATACATGACACATTGTCTGCTCTACCTTTTCCTGAACTTTTCATCTTGAAAGGAGGAGGGCTGGTGGTGGAAGTAACTTCCAATTTCTCATTGCCAGCACAACCTATTCATTTGCTTAAGATCAGATGCAGAGGTCTGACAAAAGGAGAGACACTCTTTTTTTTTGTTCTTTGCGAGAATCTGTTTGAAAGAAAACAGCCCCATCTTGAGGCAAATGGATGAAAATATGAACCAAATTATTCAGAATGAAATACAACTCGTGAATGAGGACAGAACAGCATCTTACATGGAAATACGTTGAAGAAAATTTGATTCCCAACGCCCCCCCAAGGTGGAAGCAGTGTCAGAAGGGCAAATTGGAGACGATGGGGGAGATGAATACTTTTCTTTTTTTGCACTTCTCTAATCCAAATTATGCCCATAGACCATCCTTCAACTTCCTATGTGTTTGTGGCCAGAATCCTACTAGTTATACCAATATAAGTGCAATGGCATAAACTTCAGTGGTGAATGAATTCAGTAAATGAATTCAGACTTTATGAATTGCTGCTGGTTGAGCAGCTGCAGCTTGTATTCCTCATTGCATACCAGCTCACAGTGGGAAAGGGGCCAATTTGTTAACTAGCAGCAATTATCTGTTACAATTTACTCCATTGTACTTATGGTGGTGTAACTGACCAATAGGATTCTGGTTTATGTCTTCAAAAGCAGTTGAAGTTTAACCATTTCTCTGTCAGATGTTTTTCTTCAAACACAGTTCAACATTACAGAGAGAACAGCAGCTTTGGGGTTGATCATCTGGAAATGTAATAGGTAGCCCAAAAGTTAAGTGATAAGTAGGCTTCCCCCACTTTTCTTCTGGATTCCAAACCCTCTCTATAAAAACATTGTTTGGGTTTCCATTACATGTGTGCAATCTGCCTTTAGAAAATTTATTTCCCAATACCATCCTAAGAAATGGTTAAACCTCCTATACCTCTTTCCTGTCCTATCTCACCTGGCACATACATACATGAAACCTGTTTCTCTATATTTGCTGATATTTAGTATTCTGGATATCTATTGGACAACCCTATTTGGAAAACTTCAAGAGGCACAGTATTCACAATTTCATTCCTTGCCTGAATCACCTCGTCCTCTCAAAAGGGCCAAAAAGGGCTGAAAGACCAAGAAAGACCAGTGCTTCTACCTTGCAAGTAGACAGATATAATATAGGTTTCTGCACAGTGCTGCTTTCCATGGTTATATGTGAGAGGGGTGATTGTGTTGGCAGTGGCTATGTAAAGAGAAATCATTTTTAATGCTTTGGCACTTGCTGCCCATGCTTATTCCTGAGCAATCTGATCCTTCTTGTTTCAGAGAAGACATGCACAAGATAGATTTTCATACTCTGCTGCTTTTTGGGTCTTATTATGGAGTAGGCATGTTGAGGGATAACTTTGTGGTGCATACCCAAGGGATTCCATTGTGGTAGGGACTTCTTCTGGTGGACACACAAAGAAACAGATGAAAGAGTGTGTTTGTGGGGCTATGTGGATTCCCCTCTTTGATTCTGCACGGATGATCTTAAATTCAGCTGCCTCTTGCCTTTTCTGGTGATGCTCTGGTTGTGCCACTGGTGACTCCATGGCTCTGTCTGTGGTGCCTGCTATCTCAGTTAGCACAAGTGGGCAACAGATGCCATGGCTAGTTACTACAATCAAGTGCAATAGAAACAACATACAGAGGGTTTTCCTTAAAGTCAACAAAAGCATTTGAGGATCAACACATCATCATGATCATCATTATTAATTATTAACATTTTCACGTATTTTTCAGCTTCTCTACAGAATAATCAGGGACACGCTTTTGTTCTATTTCCAGCATAGATTTAGTAATTCCTGCTTGTTCAGCCCTCATGCTCTGGAGTTCTATAAAATAACCACAATGTATGAATTGTAGAGAATATAATTATTGGGTGTTTCATTATCTTTCTTTGAAGTTTATGCATAGACTCTTTTTTTTATGCCAGGACTTTTTGAAAATGAAATAGTTATTATTCCTGCCCCATTTTTTAAAAAGTCAGGTGATTTGTTTGTATTTCTTCCTTTGATGATATTTTCCTTTTTCCATTTGTATGCCTTAATTTTTCCCCTTAGTCTTTCATGATTTAAGCCTAATTAAATAAAATGAATTTTATTTTTGATTTTTGTTTTTTGTTTTCACAGTAGTTACTTGAGAATCTAATATAGGAAATTCTTTCTATTACACACACAAATGGATGTTTTGCACAACTTTGAGGTAACTATACTAGAAGGTTGCCTTTTCTCAGGATATCAGTTGAAGTCTCAGGCAATCATGGTGGATATCCATGTAGGAGGCAAATCCCAAGGAAACTGGCACTGGAGGAGAAGAAAGATGGATTTTTTGGATGAGGCCTGGCTGCCTATGTCCACTTCTGAGTGGCACCAGCTCTCATCAGAAGCTGCTACCATTAGTGTCAATAGTACTGGCCTATGTAAATCAGGTGGAGTGACCAAGGCTTTGACTCAGAGTGCCAACATTTAAAAAGGGGCAGAAGTTCACTGCTAGAAGGCTGCAAACCCACCCATAGGTATTTATTCTGTAAAAGGACCAATCTGTCTCTCCAAAAGGTGTATAGCACCTTGTTCCTCCTTCGACAAAAGGAAATGCAAAATGGGCTGGCTCAGTGCAGAAACAACATGGCTGTTACGCACTCAACCCCAGGCATCCCTCCCCATTCTTCTTTCATGTCCCTGAATATGCCAATCTCATGTGACCCATGCTTAACCAATAGGGCAGTGAAGCTACAGGCATCAAAACTGCTAGTTACTGCTCTGAAGTCTAGGCACTCTGACTATGTAGGTGTTGCACATAATATTGGTTTAGGAGGTAGTGTAGTGCAGGAAATCCACAGTATCTGTCGCACTCTCTCACACAAAAATTATTATTATTATTATTATTATTATTATTATTATTATTATTATTATTATTATTATTATTATTATTTATTTATTTATTTATTTATTTATTTATTTATTTGATTTATATCCCGCCCATCTGGTATATTCTACCACTCTGGGCGGCTGGTCTTGAGTTTTCACTATAAAATCCAATGGAATGGAAAACTGCTGACCCAGCAACCTCACAGTATGTAACATCTGTCCAGTTAAAACAAGTTGCCATAAGTGGTGCTACCTTAAATCCATAATTTTACTGAAGCGAGTGCAGTGTTGTGATGGGTGCAGGCAAGAGGGAGAATCAATGTGTTTCCATTTAATAATAAGCATTTAGCTTAATTAAAAAAATCTAGAAGCAACTATAATTTCCAGTGCCACCTCTTTTATGGTTTCTTACAATAAGTGTTTAATTCTCTACAGCTGAACTATTTCATAGAAAGTTATGAGTTAACAGATGTTTCTACTGGTTGGTTGAGCCTGATCCTCCTTACACTCCCCTCAGCTGATGAGGTGTCCACCCGTATAAGAAGCCATTCGTTGTACATTACAGTAGTACAGCTGGTTAAAATCACCACCTGCACTCATAAATGGCTGGATTGCATTAAGTTCCTCCATACAGAGTGTGCAATTGTTTTCCAAAACATAGTGATTGATTTTAGGTTGAATTAACCTCCATGCATACAAGACTACTTTTCTATGTACTACACAATTCCTCAGTTAAACCTTACGAGAAACATTAAGTGGTACAATAACATTACACAGGAGCCCAACAGAGAAATAAACATTTTACATTGTGACTTTTTGTTGTTGAAACATCTCAATAGAGAATGAATGTGTAGCCAATGAAGTCATGAAAATGTGACCATGTTTTCACTGATGCTGCTCCTCTGAGCTTTGCCACACATAGGAGTTTAATAATCCCCTGTCTTCATAGGTTCTTAGTGTTCAGATTAAAGTTTTTTTCCTCCAAGATTTATCTCAAAGTTTTTAATAATTCTATCATATGATTCATCCTCCTCCAAACTAGATTCTTTAGGTTCAGATGAGTCTATGCAGAGCTTGGGCAAAATTACTTTGTTAAGTTGTATCTGGCTTTGCTGGTTGAGAGATTCTGTAAATCATACCCCAAAAAAGTAATTTTCAAAATTTTGGGATTTATTATTATATCTGTATCTAGGCTTGGGGCCTCCTAACCATACTAATTCCCATTTCTGTTTAAGCCAGAAGCAATTTTTCCAACTGCCATAGTGGTGCTACTGTAAATTCATTCATTCATTCAAAATATTTTTACCCCATCTTTCTCCTTAAAAAGGACCCAAGACAGCTTACATCATTAAAATACAGTATTTAAAGCTAAAAACAGTGAGTATACAAATACTTAAAAGAATCAAATAAATACCACACTAAAAATTGGTAAACAAATGTGACACCAAAAACACATTCAAAGCAGTAAGGCCGAGCAATCCATTTGAACATCCCACTCAGGCAGGCAGCCAATGGGGACAACTGCTTATACTTGTCATTGTAGAATGCAAGAATAGTCAACACAGTGGGTCCTCCTAAGTGCTCTCTTCTTTTGAGTTGAGTCTGATAAGAAGGAGCCTCCTCAAAAAGTGGGAAAAGATTGTCTGTCTACCCAGGCATCTCCTGGGCAGCAGAGTGCCACTGGCAAATCCTTCACTTCCAGAAGTGTTGTATTGGAACAGCACCAAACCCATCCACTTCATGGACATGAACCACCTGGATAATGGCTAGAATCAAGGAAAGGTTTTCTGCACACATCTCAAGCTCTGACCACTTCCGGTCCAAAATAATCTAATATCTTAATATTTTAATTTGTTTTATTTTTCCCTTATTTCATACGTGTCCATGATTTCAAATTGTGCAATGCTCTGATATGAATAAAGAAAATAAAGCTCCTTCCTACTCTGGGAACCAGGGAGGCTCCCCTAACCTAACCCTTAACTGCTAACAGTCAGTGGTTAGCATCTTTGGGGATGAGATGCTCAGGTTAGTGGCTGCTAGATCCAGGTGCTTTGAGATGACACCGAGTGTCCATTTCTGCCAGGGCTCAGGACTGGTTTTTCTCCACTTGATGGATGGACTGTGCTAGGGGGGAAATGGGGGAGGGAAGTTTTGGGTGATGTCCACAGGTTTAATTTAAATCTCAGTGATTTCAAGGAGTCTAATTGAAATTCAGACCTTCCTTTCTTCTTTTCTGTAGTAATGAGCGGGATAAAAGCCAGTGAACAAAAGCTCGATCCAAACAAGACTGAGGGATTGCAGGGAAGTAGTTTGTCTTCCCAAAGGATTGGAGTTCATCCTGTCCTAGGTACACTCCCCCTCAAGGAATGTGATCACCCCCATCTTCGTCAGTGAAAATCCATGTGGCTCTTGTGGCAGGGAACTATAACCCGTCCCAGACAAAGATAACTTTCCATCAGTTATTTGTGCTCTGGTATTGGTCTGGTTAGACACTTGTAATGGGCTACATGTGGAGCTGCCTTTCTGTATGTTCAGAATTTACAATATTTAACCAGATTAACTGCCTGAGACTAAGCATTGTGATTATGGGAATGATTGAGCTATGCCAATTGCACTAGCACATATCCTGTGTTCAATTTAGCTTGAAGTTCTGCCTTGATTTTCACTGTTTTAGATGAAATGTTTGTGTCCACCAATACATTCAGATAGCCAGTGGGGGGATTTCTGCTGGTGCCTCAACTGTCTAAACTGAGCTGGGTGGCTACCAGAGAGAGTCTTCTTCATAGTGGAATCCCCAGTTGTGGAAGGAATCTCCCAGGAGACAACCCAGTACTTATCTTATTGTACTTTTGTCAGCCAGAAAGATTTCTGAGGTTTTTAGACATAAATATAACCTGAATATCATATGCTGCTTTTCTGATTTTGTAGCTCTCAATTTATTGTTTTGTGGAGACAGGGTTGTTATTTTAATGTATTTGTATATTGATTGATTCTTTCTGAAAACTATCTTGCAAATGTGATTGAAAGGTGGTATTTTAGGAAGGACAGATGGAAGGAAGGAAGGATTGTTCCTGTCCTTTTATTCATCCTGTGCATATGAAGAAAACATCTGATTAGCAGTAAGACCGTGCATTACTCAGGATGTATCTGAAACAGCACTTAATCAAATTCTAAATACCATCCAACTACTTTTCACACAACCACATTTTTCAGGAGAAGAATTACTTTGTAATTTCCACATGAAATAATTGGCCAGACACAAAGCCACAATCACCTTGAGGTTTTGAGTACACTGTTAAATGTGGGATGCCAGGAAAACAATCAAGCCACTATTGTTGAGGAAGAGACAAAGCAACACTAGGCTTATGTATGTGTGTGTCACAGTCTTACATAAGCATACCTAATTTTAAGTATTGCTGAAACACCTATGAGTGATTAATTTGCACACATGTTCTGTCATGAACAATGGCTGTAACATTATCAGTAGTTTTTTTGGAATTAGGCAGCTTGCAACATCAAAAAACTGTTGCTATTGTTGTAACTTTGCACTAAGATATTAAGAATTTATGTCCTTTTTTCCTCTTGAATTCCTATGAGCTGCCCAGCAGTGATTATCGTCCCCTCAATGCCAAGAAAAGTAGACTTTAAAATTCTTAAATAACCTATATTAGAATGGGTTTGTTTAATCACGGGATATATAACCTCTTGTAATGTTAACAGTTGTTCCAAAATTGTAAAAACTAACGTTTAAATATTTCTTTATTAGTCTGGATCCAAGATGTAATTAAGCCACTGACCTGTCTACTTTTTTAGTGGCCTAATCACCACACTACTTTCCCTACAATGTTCCAGGATGTTTCCTAAGAACCAGAAGGAGACCTTTTATGCCACAATGCCCACTCTGGAAGATTGACTGTTCTACTGGCATGCATCCCTCTAAAGAAGCGCAAGATTCATCACCAGTTAAGGACTGGCTTTCTTTGGCATTTGGTTGGATAATGCATCTGGTGCATTATCATTGACAAACCACTGAAAAAAAAAATTAAATTGTTCTTCCATTCTAATTTTAGCCTGTTTTTATTATCTTGCTTTTAAACATTGTTATGCCATCTTCAGCACTTTGGTTGGCATGGTAACTGAAAATAAGGATGAAATTTCTGTACGTGTGAGAGATTCTGTATCTCTGCATGCCTTAGACTTTGGCTGCAAGAACATCTTTTAATTGTTCAGGCACATGAAGTAAATTGTATTGGATTCAATGGCGTATGATGTTTCTGACATTCTGGCACCACTGGTGAATTATTTGATATATCCATGAACAAGCTATTCATGGATATATCAAATACTGTATAGCAAATCCTATTCTGTTCAGTCTGGACAAAAAGAATGTGCCCCATGAGATTCAGTGTGCACAGGAATCCAACCACTTTAGGATCCTCTGTTGCTGTCAGGACCTCTGGATCAAACATAGCCCTTAGACAGTGCCAAAGTTTGTAAGCATTGCAAGAAGATAATTTTAGGGAGCTTGAATTTTGATTTCCATGCTTTCAAATGTTTTGTAGCAGGTCTTTTGGTGAATAGGCTGTGACAGTACTAACTCTCAGATCTATCAAAGTGGGCCATAATATCGATTTGCCTTCAATGTTTATATTAAGATTGCTCCATAGCAAGAAGCCTCTGTGTGAAGATCAAATCTCAGAGTTGATATCAAGTGCTACTATGTCCTCCGTGTAGCTACAATTGCAGGAGTATAGAAGTGAAACTTATTTTGATGGCTAGGTCCTATTTAATCTCTCTCTAATTCTGCACATCCATGGAATTCTATCCTATGTTAGATTTTAAAATTACAGAGACCAAATCCCCCCTTTTTCATTAGTTGTTGTAATATAATATTTGCAACATGAGGCCTCAGACCACCTTCCAAACAAATAAACAAAACAATGCATCTATTTGGGATTACAACAATCAAAAGTAAACTGCAACTCTTCCATCCCTTCCCCTCCCCACCCCGATTTATCTGGTAGTTAAAAAAAAAAAGATGAGAGAAGCACAAAGAAAATGCATCATTTAAATTTCATGCAGGCATCACTGAATGGAATGTTCTGAAGCCATGATAAAATTGTAATCTAGAAAAGCTCTAAGAGTGCATCTGTGCTGTTATAACAAACTTTTCTATCAGTCTGATTTCACTTTAACTGCCCTGGTGGAATCCTGGGATATATAATTTGGTGAGGTACTGAGAATTTTTTCCTGTATTTCAGAAGAGGGGATGAGAGCTTTCTTGCATAGAATTCTAAGTCTCTCACTCAACAGCAAATCCTAGGATTCCATAGGCTGGAACCATGACACCTGAAATGGAATCAAACTGCTATGACAATTTAATGTAGATACATCCCGGTCTCTAGCACTATTTTTATGGTATAGCATGCTAACAATCTGTGGGGTTATATTCCTTTCTTTAACTTTTGAAGAGGCATGATATAGAGCTTGAACTGGCTGGATAGCTCAGTGGTTAAAGTTTCTAGCTGCAGAGCCAGAGGTTGGGAGTTTAATTCTCCACTGTGCCTTTGGGGAGGAGGTTCGGCTTGTGTAGCTTTGGGTAAATTACACACTCCCAGGGTGCCCCCAGAAGAAATGAATGGTAAACCACTTCTGTGAATTCTCTACCTAGAAAACCTTGAAAAGGGTTGCCATAAGTCAGAATTGACTTGATGGCACACAATTACTATAAATATAGGACTTCCCCTATCTCTCCTTTTTTTATATTGCTCCTGAAACCATTAATACATGTTATTTGACAGGTTCCACATATAATAGGAATTCCCTACTCAGTGACAAAAAATCAAAACTGAGTTTTATGCAGACAACATCTGGTTATTTCTTGTTAGCCTGCAGGCTAGCATGCCAAGAAGGATTGACTCAATAATAAACTTAGAAAAAATACAGGATATACAATAAATTTGAACAACTCAGTAGCTATATCATTGTGACACATTTCTCTTAGAAGGAAAGACTAGAACTCGTTTTTCCAGTGGGACATACAGTAACTCACTTGAAATAACTAGATAATCTAATCCTCCCAAATATCAGGAAGATAATAACTCTGAGCCTAATGTTCTCATGCATTTTCTCCAATATTTTCTCTGTCCTCTAGAAAATACATCAGTTGCATTATGCAATGGCCACAATCCTGTTGTAATCTTTGGAAATGAATGACCTCAGGTTAAGAAATCTCCGTAGACATTATCTGTTGCATACTAAATTGCATGATTTAGCATGCAACAGATAATGCCTATGGAGATTTCCTCACTTACAGCAATCCATTGCTACAAGTTATGCCTTTTGCATAACTGTACAACACAATGTCGGCCAATATAATCTCTTTCAGTTTGCTCAGTAAAACCAATCATGAGCACATTTGTACGTGAGTTTAAATAACAAAGTGCCTTTATGGAGGGAAGGTACTAGGGCTGTAAAAGGGATTGGGAATCTGTCACATGTAAGGCTCCCTAGTGTAACCTACAAAACTCTTCCAAGCTGCACTGCTTCCCTGGCAAAAGTGGTTTAGAACTCTCCACCCATCATACTGACTGAAATTATGTTCATGGATCTTTGCCTACAGAACGCTGATGTTATTATAGGAAATAATGATTTTCAGTAATTAAACACTCTCTATTTCTGTCCTGTGTTTTCAGTAATTAAACACTCTCTATTTCTGTCCTAGGGACGTGGTGGCGCTGTGGGTTAAACCGCAGAAGCCTCTGTGCTGCAGGGTCAGAAGACCAGCAGTCGTAAGATCGAATCCACGCAACGGAGTGAGCTCCCATCGCTTGTCCCAGCTCCTGCCAACCTAGCAGTTTGAAAGCATGCAAATGCAAGTAGATAAATAGGTACCACCTCGGTGGGAAGGTAACAGCATTCCGTGTCTAAGTCGCGCTGGCCACGTGACCACGGAAACTGTCTTCAGACAAACGCTGGCTCTATGGCTTGGAAACGGGGATGAGCACCGCCCCCTAGAGTCGAACACGACTGGACTAAATGTCAAGGGGAACCTTTACCTTACTATTTCTGTCCTATGGCTCCCAGAGCTTTCACATGATGAAGGGGATTGCACTGTAGGAGGAGCTCTTTAAGTATTAAAATTTGCCACTACCAGAAATATCATCCTGATGTCATCAGATTTCCGTAATTAAAGATTTCCTTCTTCCATCCCATGGCTCCCACAGCTGCTACAAGATGAAAAACATTACATGAGAGCAACAAACTGACAAAAGGCATCAAGGCCATCTGTACACTTTCCAGCTATGAAACCAACCTTTTAGGTTGAGTCACCCCCTTCAGAACAAGCTGGATGCCACTTAGACAGACAAAGTATTCCCTTGTTATCTAGACTGGTGGTTCGAAACCTTGGGTAACCCAGGTGTTCTTGGACTGCATAGCACATAGCACAGCTGGTAGTGAAGGCTTCTGGCAATTGCAACAGATAATGCCTGGGTTGCCAAAAGCTGGGAACCACTGATCTAAACAGTCTCAGCCTATTAAGTTTCATCCAGTCCATACTGAGTCATTCTGATGAGGGAACAAGACAACACTAGTTGTTCCTCATGAAGAGTCTGAAGCAGAGTAATTTTAAACAACTAGTTGGCATATTTTATTATATTTGGAATTACACAATGTTACATGATGAAATATACCAGATTCAATTTATTCAATTTATCAATTGCCAATCTAGTTCATCTGATATAACTACATGTTCACATGATATTGAATCATACCCCATGTTTTGATTTATGAAACAGAATATAAATTGTTTCAATTCTTCTTGGAAGTAGGTTGGAAGCCAATAATGCTGAGTAAAAGTTGTGCAAATTCCCTCCTCTCAGGTTGTTGTATTAGCTAGAAAGCCCAAAGTATCAATAGCTTCTAAAGTTCTAGATTGCATTCACTTTCATAATTTTACTATTCCCACATACCATTTTAATAGTATTGTTCAGGAATTCTAACTCTGGCAAAAAAAAATTTTTTTGCACGATTGAACCATATTGTTTATTGCTGACAAAGGAAGGAAACTGTTCTGCCTCTTAAGACTCAACAACAGTACAGTCAGACTTATAAAGCTAATATATGGTTCACTTTTGTTGCCGGTTCATAAAATTTATTGTAAATCATTGTTGTAGTGGTGGTATGAAGAAATAAAGGTGAAGTTACGAATTGGTTTATAAAAATATAGGGCCTTTTGCTGACAGTAATGACATTTCAACATTTTACTATGGAATGAATGTTTTAGAAAAATCTAAAATGAAATATGAGATTAACAGAAAGGCAACCCTTTTTTTTTTACAAGACCACTTTCTGTTTAATGAGGGAATGCAAGTTTCATGGAAACCTTCCTCCTCTTATGAATACAAAAAGTTTATTCTAATATATGTACAGGGATTGATACAAACATGTAAGTAGAGAGAAAAATAAGGCAAAAACAGAAATGACTGGAGAAACCCCAAAAAGTAAATATCAAAGTGACTGGAAATAATTTATTGAATCAAATAATACACATTTTAATGCTTATTATTATCTTCCAGAGTATTCTATCCTATAATGATATTTTATGTTTATATTATCAAAACAGTTATTAACATTAAAATAGGGTTATCTTGGTGTAATGGATAGTGATAGACCAGGACTCCAGAGACCTTGGGTTCAAATACCTACTTGGCCATGGAAACGTACTGAGAGATGGCATTGGTAAAACCACTCCTTAAATATCTCACTCATTTTGAAAACCCTAATAGGATTGCTGTAAGTCCATTTTGACTTGACTGCATGTAACCCACACACATTAGCTAATAGTATTTGATCCATTTTTTACTTGCAATCATCTTTTTACAAGATTTCTCCATGTCTGTCATGGAATGCCTATTATTGTCGTTATATTTATTTTATTCTGCATTAGTCTGCGTTTGCTGTTGTCACTAACGAAGACACCTTGGTGAAGTGCATTCAACTATGCTTTTTCAATATGAAGCCATATGTTCTCCCTCAAGCAGTTTTAAGTTTACTGCTCATTTTGCTATATTCTCTACAATATTGCAAAGCATGTAGACATGGTCATATGCACACACAAAAAGAGTTATTTATCAAGCAAAATGACACAGTGGCTGAACTCTTATTGGCATAGCTATGCCTGCAGAACAGTGATTACATCACCAGCAGGGGAAGATTTGTGGTAATCTTTTCTCTTGTGGCTTTTCAAATTTGGGAATAATCCCTTTCATTGTTAAGGAACCGTGAGATCTGGGGGAAGGAGGAGGAAGTCTTTCATTATAGAAAATTTCTATTATCACATCTTTTAACCAGCAGGGGGAAATTTTGAAGTAACGAAAGATTTCCTCCTTCTGTCCCGTGACTCTGATGGTTTCCACTCAACAAAACTGATTATTCACAAGTCATGGTAGCTATGGAACAGAAGCGGAATTTTTTTATTAACAACATCTCCCCCTAACAACATCAGCATCCTTCCACAGCCGTACCTATGCCGACAGGATTTCAGTCAGTGGAAATGGGTCTCAAGTGAATAAGTATATGGCAGTTTCCTACAACACAGATGTTACTCTCTGTTAATCTTAAAACAATGAGATGTAGATGGATAGAAAATTACCACAGGAACACAATAAGTGTCACTTTTCATGAAGGGAATTTTATTGCAATTGAGCACATTCAGTTTTCACAGTTCAAATTACAACAATTTGTCTTGCAACACATTTATGTTCATTTCAGGTTTTTCATGTATGACTCATAACTGCACTTATTCTCAATCTCAGAGTCCCCACATAGCTCTGTATCTTACAGAAATTACAATATATGATAACATCTTGATTCTCCTGTGGTGTTTTTCTCCCACCAAGTTTTCTTTTCTTTTCTTTTAAAACTGTTTCACTTCATCATATTGGAGAGTTCTGAAAGTTGTATTAAAATTGGGTCTACTGTGTTGAACTCTATGTCTTCTTCATCTTGAATTCAACAATGCTAGTTCAGTTATTTTTCAGAGCTTTATTCCATTCAGGTTTCATAAATAATAAAGCCCTCTGTGATTGTAACTTTGACAGTCACATGTGCAGAACAATAAATTGCTTCCAGTTCTGTAAATGCATTGTAATTTCTTGGAGCAAGTTATGCAGCATGGGGTACATAGTAAAGTAATTTGCTGTGCAAAATGGCCTGGCTGTCAGTGCAGTCTATATTCTTGCTTGTGAAAACAGGCTAATATAGCTGTTTTGTTTGTAAAAGCCTATTTCTAGATGCAGAAAAAGTTCCTCAGACCCTAACTTCTACCACTGTTGCCTACCTAATCCTGTAATTCATGGAGGATAGGAGAACAAAAAAGAGTATGTGCAAATAAAAGTGCCATCCTATTGGCAAACAGAGGTGTGTGTTTTCCTTTTGATTGCCTATGTACATTGAGATGCTAAAGAAAAACAATACAGCTGAACACAGCAACAGGACATAATAGCATATGTGCCTAAAGGTATGCATTGTAGGTAGCACAATATATTCCAGTGGTAAAGTTCCTTTGAATTTTGGTCCACCCCATATGAAGTTCCATAATGATGTTCTCCTCCTTCTGATAGATATACCAATCTCCAACACTTCTAAGAACCAAATGACCTATTTTCCCCCACCCAAGATAACATTTGCCTCATGGGGTGTGTGGGTGTGTCACATTAGGGATATGACAAAATCTTGCTAATACTTGCACTCTCATCAAGGCAGGCCCTTCTGTGAGGACAGGACAGTAGCTAAATATTCACTAACCCATGTGAGATTTCCCATTTGTAGTGGGGAAATGGGAGAACAAATGTGAGAGAACAAATGCAAAATGTTACTTCTGGGCGTTTTTAGCATTTATTTTTCTTTTGCAAAGTTTATGCAGAAAGACACAAACTTTGTGTCTTCCCTTTGTGAATCTAAGTACACACACAGCAAGCACAAAAAGACAGACTGATTGATCCCAAGGGAACAAACAATTCATCAAATTCTACTGCTTTCACTAGTTCATGCAACAGTTATCCCATTTTCCAAAACCATGCAACTTACAGAAAAGTATAAACTTGAAAGCATGGAAAAGTATAAATCTCAGTTTTGTGAATGCGCGACAACATGCAAAAGCTCTCTAAGAATAATGAAAGAATCCCACATTCTCACACTGAGATGGAAAAAAAATTGAGGGGGCCTACTTATGATTTGCATTGCTATTCCATCTTGCAACAATGTCAGGGCGGATCTTTTAATCACATGTGAATTATTTAATAGTGGAGGCAAGACTTCCTACCAGCTCTGTTTTTCTTGCGTCTTGGAAAGATGCTGTTAGGAGAATTGATACTATGTGCATTTTTCAGATGAGTTGTGTCTAATCACTGAGCTATTCAGCAGTTCCCAACAAAGGAAAATTATTTCACAAATAAGGAAAAAACCACCAAAATCTTGGACACTAATTGAACTGATTCTGTGTTAAGATGCTTTGACGCCACATGTATATATTTTAGAGACCTTTTTAGCTGCAGTATGAGAAGAGCAAACATGTGCATATAGCATTATATATTCTTCAAATTCAGATGAATTAGCACAGATGGGATCTTTGAGCTCCATCTTCCATCCTAAGCTTCAGAAAAAAGATTTGACCAAGCAAATAAATAACTCTCCCTTTGCCAGGAATGACAGAATCCAGAAAGTAGGTGTAAAGTTAGCACAAGATTTGTATATGTATGTGTGGTTTTTTTAAATTGTCTTCCTCTTGTCAGATGACACTGAAACAAAAACAACACAGAGATGTGAATTCCACAAGGAAGTAAAATCAATTTACAAATATTGCCCTGCTCACTTTTGTAAAATATTGAACCATGACAGCAGCTAAAAGTCTGATGAGCATTTTTCATATGCAGGAATGAGGTACGAGTTCTAAACCCATCACGTGTCATACTGTATTTTCAACCACAGTATTAGAGCAATCAGCAGTACTAATATATGCACCATCTTTGTATATAATACAAATGTGCCAAGATAGAAGTAACCAGCATTCAGCCAGTCACAGAATTTTACACGTGTGGGTTGGGGGCACACCCTGTCTATACAATGATATCTTCTGTATGCTTATTCTTCACACACTGGGTGACTGAAAGAGGGCAGGTATGTATAACAGATATCCATGACATGGATCCCAGTTCTGATCTTCAATCATGCACTCAAGGAATGTAAATCCTCACCTGCCTTCAACCTCACATACAAGCAAAGGTAATCTCAACATTATTCTCTGCACTACATGGAAAGGTGAGGCATTTTGTAGCACTCTCAAAAAGTGAAGAGAAAAGGAACAAGTTGTTCATAAATTAAAGAAAATTGTGAAGATAATGGTTTAACACACACAAAGAAAAAATGGTACAAAATGACAGTGATCAGTGCTTTGTTGCATTACAAGAGAGTATGCATCTTTCTTAACAATCAGCCAGTCTATGTGTATGTAGGTATGCATGTGTGTGCTTCACTTCTCAAAGGGAATGTCATTCATTTTATGTGGGGACAATTTTTGTACATGACGGAGACCTTGATGAGAAACAAATAGTGCTTTTCATCTCAGTCTCATCTGGAGACAAAGACTGATCTGAAATCTGAAAAATCTTCCTTGAGGTATCTCACCAATGTGACACAGCCTAAACAGCTATGACTGAAGAATTCTGTATCTTTAGTGCACTCTCAGTCCCACTTGAATTCACTTAAAGTGAACAGACCATAGCTAATGGTCGGTGGGTGGTTGTTAAAGGCTTGGACACACACCTGAAGGTTAGGTGGCCATAGCACGATAATCAAGTTTTCTGCATGCAACTGCATAGATCAGAATTTCAAATTTCTTCTCGGTTGCAAACCACCTATATCCAGGAAGCATGTGTTTGGCTCACTGAAATTTTCTGAATAGATTCCTTTCCAAGTTCCAATTTGCACAGACTCCACTTTAATAATTCAGAGCAAGAAAGTAAAAATTAATGATATCCTGGATTTAGTTTTGATTTCCACAATGAATTTTTTATGATAGTCTCCCATTCAATAAAAGGCCAACCCAAACATTGCGATGTAGCCATTAAAATGGTCACATACTTATTCATTTGTGAATGAATTTAAGTCCTCCATAACATGTTCTCTTTTCCTTCCTCTCCAATATGCTTCTGCCATGAAGTCCTGTGGATCTGCACTCACTAACTTTTCTCAATAGGTTCTAAAAGGAATCGTGTGATAGGATGAAAGAATACAAATGCAGGAGATGATAGACCAATAAAAAGTTAGTATTCTATGATATCATTGGTGTGAGGGCTTACAAGAGCAGCTGATGCAACCTCTGACTGTATTCATGTCTTCCCAAATTGGGCTGTTGTCTTGTAACCTCGAAGTGGGTCCCTCTGAACTGTTGGAAGTACTTTTGGAAACAAATTGATCATTTTTGGCAATGATCGGCAAGGAGAAAAAGCTGATGACCCCCTCCAATCATCTAGAATCCTGAGTAAGATTCATGCTAGGCTCTTAAATTAGATCAGAACCCCAATAGTTTAAACAAAAAGATGTCACTGGTAGCTACATCTTCAGAGAGCATGTGATGAACTTTGCATAACAAGCAGGTTCTGTGGTTGTGATAAACACACCTGCAAGACCAATTGTGATGGGCTAGCTTCATATTCTCCAACCTGAATTGAACTGAAGCTTCAACTGAATTAAATTCGGTTAAAACTGGCACCTCTAATAAGCATAAAGTTTCCCATTAGGCTGTTCCTTGGCAGTTTTCAGACTGATGGTCAAACTAGACATGACAGGAAATTCATGATCAGGTTATGTTCTTTCTCTCAAGCAGCTTACCTGGTTATTAGAGCACAACCACAACTCTCATGGTAAAACTAACTTTTCTTTCCGTGCAGTAAAATCTACACCCTTACCTAAACTCATATCACCTCTCACACTTACTGAAGCTACTAGAAGAGAAAAATATAGGGCTATTATTTATAGCTGCCTTTGACCTCTCCATACTAATTTAGCAGCTTCAGTTGAGTTACTTAGAACAGAAAGTAACAAGGATTCATCCTTGAGTCCCCAGCATTACCTGGCTGATTCTCCTCTGGCCACTTTTAATATTTATCTTAAAAGACATTTTTTAAAAACTTTACATACTTTCACATTTTCTTTAGCCCTCATGTATTCACACATTCCATTATGATATTTTATTGATATTCTGTGTCTTCAGTGTTTAATGACCTTTCAATGTAGTTTGCTAATGCTTTTGCATTTTAATTTCTTCATTTTGAATGAGCCTTCATTTTCTTTTAATGAACACTCTCATTACAGGAAGAACATACTTATATTCTCACTTACCTTATGTCTGCTCTGGCTCATTATCCTTCATCACCTTTTAAAAACATTCCTTTAAGCACAGAAAAACCACACTTGTTATTCCATGCAAAATTATGAGTAATAAATTATATTTAGTTTTCCAAAGCATGTGAGTCTTACATCTTTACTTTACAATTTATAGGAAGTAGCATGAATAATATGGGGAATATTCTGACTTATTTTAATTATTATTTTAATAATACCACATGTAAGTTGCAATTCTTAAAACAAATTTGCAATAAATCCATTTGGAGTAAATGGACAAAATTTAACATTATTCCTATCTAGAGGAGGCCCACTGAAATCATCTAGTGTGACAAACAAGTCTCACTCATTTTGATCAGTCTGCTTCAAATAGAACACTTGATTTAAACTGGTAGAAATAATCAATAGTTACAGAAAAATGTCCAGTTTCTGAATTATAGCCTATAGGTGTGATCCAATGGGTATTTAGCCTGCTGTTTGGTCTGCTGTGGGTATGGGCTGGTTTCACTCCTTTTCCACCAATCATATGACATAATTGCTGGAATGAACCAACCCAAACCCAGAACATTCCTTCCTCCACTTTTCTGGGCCCCTGCCAGGGGGATCTGGTTTTATTTTTTGTTTATTTGTTTTTGGTGTGGGTAGGATCACTCCATTTTGGTTCACTGCCAGTTGTGCAATTGTGGCTGTCAACTTGCATTCAGCTTTCAATTTGCTGGTATTGTAAAGTGACTTAAGGAAAGAGCTTAGCCACTTCAAAATATTGGTAAATTAAATGCTTCCTCAGCTCCATGGAGGGGCAAAGGAAGGAAAATGACTGCACTGATGCACTGCATCACTTTGAAAAATTAGAAGAAAAATTGAAAACTTCCTCCCAGAAGTGAGAAGAAGCAGGAAGGGGCAAGGAGGAGGATTTTTTGACACAGCAACATAGCAATACTAAATACGAACCCAAGAGTCCATATTTGGCCCACACCAACCTGCTCCAAATGATTCCATGGAGACAAACCCTCAGCCTTTCTAAAAGTTATCACTGCGGAATATACTGAGCCCACCAAAATAAAATGAGAAACTTTGGAGTAAGTGTAGATATGGTATGGTGATTACCATTGGGACTGGGATTTAGGAGATCTGAGTTCATGACAGAACTAAGTAATAAAATTCATGGGACGAGCTTGAACCAGTCTCTCTCTCTCTCTCAATCTCTCAGGTTGGCCAACCTGACAGGGTTGATGTATGGTTAAAAGTGGGGAGAAGAGCCATCAAGTCGTGAATGAGCTCACTATCCCCCCCCCCCAAGAAAGATGTACCAGCCAGCAAAAAGAGACAATAGATGAATAACAAAATAAAAAATTTACCTATGTGAACTTCTTTCTTGTAAATATATATTTGAATTCCTGTTATGATTGGGAAAACATAACAGTGAAGTGGGGAAATTGTGTACAGGGAAAGGATTAAATTTTCCTCCTCCACCACTCCCTAGAAGCCTGATGCTATCTATCTCTAACATCATTTGCAATGTTAAAAAACTGGGGATATCCTATCACTCTCTCCATCTCATCTAAACAAGATCAAATGCAACATTTCTGCTCAGCATTTTAGACACTTCTAACTACATTTTTCATTTAAAATTACAGTTAAATATAAAGGACTTTAAAATGTTTGTCTCTGGCCACATCATCGAATTGAACAGCATTCATTTTGCATTTAAATTCCCACCTTTTCATCTGCAGTTTTAATTAAGTAGCGTTTGTTCATAGCCTAAGCCGAAGAAAAAGAGAAAAGCAATTGCCTCTCCAGATCTTGATTCCTTGGCTTATCTGTCGGCTCCAATTCTCATTCCTTGTACTGTTATACTGCAGTATAATCGTTCATTGGGTTAGATCTGCCGTCACTGGACTCTGGGAGGGAAGGTGGCAACCTTCTATTTAGCTATGAAGGTAATTCGTGTCCTCTACAGAAAATGCATTAGTACAACAGTGCTGAAGCAAAATTCAGCAGCTACATAATCTGTCACAAAATTCAGAAGCTACATCCTCACAGAAAATGTGACTAGCTAAAATGTATTCCCATATAAGTACATGATAAGCAGGATCTTCATTACCTAAGTTATTTACTCCTAACCTATCTAGGCATGGAAAGTCAAAGCAATCAATCAGTGCGTGTTACCACCAGATTTCAAATTAAAGAGAAAAGCTGCAGCTCTTTGAATTGTGTCAGCCTTCTGCAGCATAGTTTCTATCAGCCTTCTGCAGTTGTTTTGCACTATGACTCCTCTCACCCCCAGTCATTTGCCAGGATGGTATGGGCAAATGGAATTGTAGGTGAAAAAACTGGGAGAAGCTATGTTGGGGAAGTCCTGTTTCGTGCTTGCAAGGCCATGAATTCAGAGGCTTTAAGAACACAGTATGGTGTAGTGGATAGAGTGACAAACTAGGACTCAGGAGATCTGAGAACAAATCCCCACTCAGCCATGGAAAAACATGGAGGAAGGAGACACACTGGTAAAACTTCCTTGAATATTTCACTTCTCTTAAAAGCCTTGGCAACAGATAACACAAACATAACAGGAACACGGGATCTGTGTGAAATGGCGCTGAATAACCTTATTCATTCAACAGTGGCAGGATGGTGGCAGCAGCAGCAGTGGGGTGGGGTGACAGGAGCAAGCAGCTTCCCCAATGTGCACAAACCAAAAAACAATTGGTTTGTGGTGATACGTGGTTGACCATGAATCACGAAGCATCACAAACCACCACTTTTCAGGTTTATGTCTATGCAGAACTATGTACCTGCGCTCAGTTGAGGCTATAGTCCAAAAAAGTAACTTTTCAACTTTTGCCTCCCAGCCATAAGAAAAGGTTTCTATTACAACCCATTGTTATTTATGTGAGAAAGGGCAACATTTAAGCACCCGTGGCACAGCTGTCACGAGATTAATAACCCCCACATACACACTATTTTTAGCCTTACAATGTGTCTTGTAATGACACACAACCTCTACTGCATGTATTGAACAGAAAAGAGGTCTGTTACGAGGGCCAGCTAGGATGCTGAACCTTCCTAGAATAACAGGAGGCACAGCCTGTCTCTTTCCATTGAGGAAGTCATATCACATCCTCCTAGTTGTTTGAAGCATGCTGCTGAGGAAGGGGGACCACAGGGAAATAGGAGTAATAACACTATCATAGAACTATGACTAACCACAGTGGTTAGTGAGTGGCAAGGTGGTTTCATGTGGTGAAATTTAAGATGCACCTCCAAAATTATGACTCTCTTTCTGTAACTGGATTTGGCATTTTAGTGCACATGGGTAGGAAGAAGTAAAAGAACCACATCCAGAGGTATAGGAAGCATACATATCCATATGAAATATTATTCTTGGACAGTCCTGTTTCCTCAATTTGCACAAGATATATACTTGCTTGCATTTTATGTGAAAAAGGGGGTGTTGACATGGAGCACTGAAGTTGCCTTTAACAGCATTTGCATTCAAACTGCCATCTTTCTTCCTCACGGCCTTTGCTTGCTACCAAAAATGCCTGATCTTGAAAGTAATAAGGTCACATTATTCTTTAACAAGACAGTAGAAAGAACAGGCAGATCCTCAGGCTCCTTTAACATGGGGTAACATATTGCCACCTAAACTGCATTCATTTATTACTGACTCTGGAATCTTATGGAAAAGGCACTGAAGATTTCAACTCTGCAAATTTGAAGGGGAAAAACAAAAAGGCATGTGCGTGGACACACACACGCACTTACTTTTCAGCATACCCAAGAAGGTTAGATTACATAGGCAGAGAATTCAAAGCATATCTTTGCATGAAAGTTCAAGGCGGCTTCTATTCGCTTAAACTTGATGAGATGTCTTTGCAATATACAGAGGCCTTAATGATTAAATGCTGTGTTAACCTAGCCAATTTGCAGATCCTTCAAAGCAGCTAGGAGCTGTGAGCAGTATTCCAGTCCTGTCTCTGTTCCAAATGCAAATATACCCAGCAATCATATTCACTTTTGAGTGAATGCAGAAAGAGATCAAAAACAAACACACTTTTGGAATATTAATCAGTCTGGTAATATAAGTGGATGTTTTGCACTTCCGTGATATGCTGGGTAGGGGAAAATTAAAGGAAATATTTTACTTATTCATTGTTTGTTGCAAAGGGGTATGTATATACCTTGCCACATTTTTATCAAGTGGTTGGTATTGTGAAGATTAGGGGGAAATGCGGGAAATTGGGACAACGAGTTTTTCTCTTTTTTTTCCTTAAAAAAAAAATCCTTTGCAGGGGAATGGAAAAATCCTGCTTTCCTCTGGATTTGTCAGTTTTTATACTCAGCTTTCGCATCATGGTCCTCCTCCTCTTCCCCAAACTATGCATTACAGATAGAGCATCATTAGAAGCTCAAAGCTCCAGATATATAATTCAGGCATTTCCTCACGACTGAGCAATTATACTTGCAAACAAAGCATGTGCTTACCTTCTGATGACCAATCATGAAACAAAGCAAGCTGATTTGCAAATGACACAAGGTAGAAATTGTCTTGTACAATCTCATGCTGTCACCACTTAAATAATACTCTCTCCTAATGATCTATACCACATTGTTTGGCCCTCACTAAGATTGCCTGTTTTGAACAATTGAGAATGCAGATAGTTGCATCCCAGCTGGATTACTGTAATGTGCTCTGCATAGGGCTGCCTCTGGAAAGTGTAGGAAACTTCAGCAAGACCAAAATGCTGCAGTCAGATTGTTAACAGGGCTGGTTACAAGAATCACATAACCCCCATGTTACAGCAGCTTCACTGGCTGCAGATCTGTTTCTGAACACAATTGAAAATGCTGGTTGTGACCGATAAAGCCCTAAAAGCCTGGGTCCAAGCTATCACAAGGACTATTTTTCCATTTATAACTCTGCCCAGGTGTTAAGATCACCAGAAGAGGCCTTTCTCTCGGCCCCCCAACCTTCATGAATGTGTTTGATGGGGATACAGAAGAGGCCTTTCTTTATCACTGCTCCCTGACTTTGAAGCTCCCTCCCACAGGAGGCCAGGCTGGCCCATCTTTACTGTCGTTTCACAAACAGACAGTAAAACAGAAGAAAAGGGGACGACAGAGGACGAGATGGTTGGACAGTGTCATCGAAGCTACCAACATGAATTTGACCAAACTCCGGGAGGCAGTGGAAGACAGGAGGGCCTGGCGTGCTTTGGTTCATGGGGTCACGAAGAGTCGGACACGACTTAACGACTAAGCAACAACAACACAAACAGACAAAGATTCCCATAGAGGCTAGCTGTCTGATAGGTGATTTTAAATTGAGTGTTGTGCTTTGTTGCTTTGAATTGTTTTTAGTATTGATTTTATGTACAGTTTTTAGTGCGGTATATGTTTGATCTTTTTTTAGTATGTGTATACTTACTGTTTTTAGGTTTAAAATATTGCCTTTGAATGATGTAAGCCGCTTTGGATCCATTTTAAAGGGAAAGGAAATAAATAAATAAATAAATAAATAAATGGTTTCAGTTTTAAACATTAAAAACAAGTCAATTTTCCAGTTTTTAACATTTAACTAATTTATTTTTAGATCTAACATGCTAAGCTTTGCATTCACCTTTCTAGCCTTCTGCATGCTGCTGACGTAACCAACTACTGCAAATTCCTATGTTTGCAAGGCATTTTCTGGATAAAAATTTTGGACATATCCAGTCCAAAAGGAATGCAATTAGAGATGGGCACAAACCACAGTTTGATGCCTTGGCATGTTTCAGCGGATTGGGCCCACAGGTGTTGTGCAGGCACTCCAGATTCCTTGCCCGCCTCCTCCTGTGGGCGTCCATATAGTGGCAGCACCCGAGGCTTCCCTGACCCACCTCCTCCTCTGAGTGGGCATCCGCTGGAGGAGGCAGGGCAGGAAATCTGGGGCACCCACTCAACACCTGTGGGTCTGAACTGCCGAACTGTACCGAAGTGCCAAATTCTGCCTCTCTAAATGCAACACTTTAAACAGAGTTCAAGCCTCTAATGTCAAAGGCTTCCTCACTAATTTTGCTTGCTTCTCTTTTGATCTGATAATCCTTTCACAGTCAACCCTAGGTAGCAGCTACCATTGCCCTTCTCACAACGGCAGTAAACGGGACTCTTCTCCCCCACCCCCGGTGCCGGGTTTTGTGTCATGGATAATTAAGAAGCTGATCCTGATTTTTCAAAAGAAGGGAATCATTATGATAGCACCACTTCCACAAGCTATTTGATGAAATATTTTTCCTCACCTTATTTCAGACCACTTTAGGATTGGCTCTGGGATTCAAACCATCTTGGTAGCTCCTGAAGATGACTTTTGCTTGGAGGTCAACAAAAGAAGAAAATGTAGCCCTGCTGATTTTTTTCTGCTAGCCATTCAATATGTATGATAGCCAAGCATTTAATAAATCTGGAACTGGAAAGCTTCACTTTTTCCTCTCTTTAAAGAATGACCCTTGTGTCATCAGTAACTGGACAAACCAACTTTCACTATCATTAGGCAGAGAGAGGTAGCCATCCAATGGATTCTGGATTACATGAAAGGAGAATGCCTTGTTACTTACATACTTTGCTATAGCTGTATTTTTAGAGCCAGCATTGGCGGCATGTGCTTCTGAGAAGTTCTGCCCCTTGTGTAAACATAATTTGGTTGTCTTTCAGTGCCATGCACCTTAATTTGATTTGCATTTGAACAGTATTTGCTGCTCCATCTGTGGCAGTACAATGTTAAAATAGCTCCACTGACTTCACTGAGACTTACTCCCAAGTGAATATGTACAGGCTTGCAGACTTTGGATCCAACTGTGTAATTACTATGAGCTTACTTCTAAGTGGAATTAATACTTATATAGAGCAGCACGGTTAGTAGTATCACAGAATAATAGGGAAATAATTTCTCATTCTTGCTATTATTACTATTAATGAGTTTTAAATTTACATCTTGTTTTTTCCTCGTGACTTCACAAAAAAAGATCAGGAAGAAGGGGGGGAGCCTAATGATTGAGACAGGTTTTTTTAGATTCTAGAAAACTTTCTAAAAACAGAAGGAGGTGAAAAGTAAATTATAATCAGAATGGTCCTAAATTAGGAAATGGAGAACTGCCACAAAAAAACTCTTTGGAAACAGAACTATTCCAGTGTTGCAATGTTTCCTTATTCATATAATCCTTCATACAATTAAGCCAAAATTAATAATTTGATTCTACAATTTTCTTTATTCTTGGAGTCCTACTGAAAATTCCTGGTACCAGTGTAACACTTTTAAGTTCTGTGGGGCTATTTGTCTATTTTAGATGTCTATTGATGAACCCTGAAAACACAATTTCACAAAATGAGTATATTCTTATTCACAGTTCTATAACAGACAACACGAGTAATTAAAACAACAAAATGCTATGATTTCTGTACTCAAGTCTTCGACAAAAGCACCAATATATAAGTTGCTTGTAGAACTGCAAAGTTTAAGTGTCCCTTCGAATTCAAATTCAAACAAAAATCAAAGAAATCTTCTTCAACTGGGTTGGCTATATACAACACAGAAGAATCAGCTCCGCATGCAGAATCTTCAAAACCCTAAACCAAGTTGATAAGGGCCTTAGCAGTCTAAGGGCCTTAGCAACAAAAGCTCTAGCCTCTTTCGCATCCCTGTTCTATCTGATTCAAAGCTCTTACTCAAAGCTTTGCTCTTAGTTCCACCCCTTTGGGCTGAACCAATATTTCATAGGGGTTACAGCAGCACAACCTGCTCCTGGGAAAACATGAACAAACTCTCAGAGAATTCAGTGCTTGCTCAAGTGGATTCGCTGCAAAACTATTTAAAGAAACATAATTCAATCCAATATATGTTGATTATAAGACAATCCAATTTCCTATTCAATGTTCAAATGTGTTTTTTCCTTGTAAGAAAATGTCAGCAACTGAATAACAAACAGCATTAAATTATTTACTATAAATAGGTATATGCCTCTTTTTGATCTGGTACTGTTATGCATGTAGCAGACGGACATTCATCATATTTAGGCAAAATGAAACAAACCAGAGCAAAATATTTTTAATGAACAGCTTAACTATGATTAATTATGCCTGTGTCTATTTGGTGAAAGGAAAAAAATTGGAAAACAAGTTTGTCTTACTTAATGTACTCTTTAAAAGGCATATAAATTGAGTAACAATATGCAGAATGAAGCCCTGTAAGCTGAAAATTCATACATCACGTTAAGAAAAAAAAAGCTTGATACATTAGAGGTACTCCATCAATTCGTAAAGAAGCAACATCATCCAGGAGCTATTCATTACTATGTTGTGATTTTTTAAAGTACTTTTAAATTGCCCTAACAGTACAGTATGAAAAGGAGTTGAAAAATCTAAAACATGGCACAAATTTATGGCAGTAAAACAAACAACATAGTTGAAGCATGAAGACAGCAAGACAAACCAAGCACAGGTCACTTTTAAAATGCTAAAATTCTAAAATTCCTGAGTAATTGGGGGGGTGGAAAATCCTAAATAATGGAATGTTAGTTATTTTGCTTCCAGGTTGCCATGCACCAGGAAGGACCCTCCAAAAAATTTTATTAGTATAAATTAGACCATGGGCAGATTCATCAAAGAGGAAGTATTTCTTCAGGTATTTGGGCCCCAAACAGTCCAGGGATTTAAAGATAAGCACTAGTATCTAGAATTGGGCTTAGAAGTTAATAGGTAGAAAATGTATCTCTTCAGGAAAGGGCATATGTTCCCATCTGGCTATACTAGTTAGAATAATGGTCATATAAGTTAAAATAAAGCCATATAATAAAGGTCTTCTTGATGGTCTTCAATAGGAGCCCCAAGTATAAAATGTTCTTATAACCCAATCAGAGGACCCCTAGAGGAGCATGAGTCCACGTGGCCTTGAGGAGCCAAGTGGCCTTGGCTTCCAGATGGGCGGTATATAAATCAAATAAATAATAACGTAAATAAATGGATCAACACAGCAAGATTATCCCTGGACAGGAATGGTCCTTGTGCTATACTAGTGAAAATTAGCAAATGTCACTCTGTGCTGCTAAGGCAACCTAGATTTCAAGTGACAATGTTGGACCTTGGCATATTTATATGGCATGTATCTTCTCTTTCAAGGGGAACGGCGCCCATTAAGAACAGGTTCTAAACCTAATACCATGTGAACTATCCGTCCACAGCACCTCAGTCTTCTCAGGATTTGGCTTCAGTTTACTAGCCTTCATTGTGAAAGGTTGCTAGTATAGGCCAACCTAGCATTAAAATGCAGCAGCAGTAAGCTGGTCTGCAGGCTGACAGAGCAACCCAAAACCCATTGGATGGGGTGGGGGAGACCAGAAGAAGGAACACCTCTTAAACATCTTTCTGCCTGTTCCAAACCCCTGGCACCATATCTTTTTGTCTGACTCCTGAGTCCCCCAAACCTCCCCTACTGGTTCTATTACATCACAAAATTATCACATCAAAATAAAAGGCAAGATATCATAACCAGGACATAAACAAGTCTTAGAATAATAATTACTGTGTATACAGTATATGGAGAAAAACTCAGCTGGAAAAAGTAGACTTTAAGGTTATAAGAGCCTTGGTGGATCAGACAAAAGGTTCACCTAGCTAACCATTCTGTTCTTACATGCACTAATCAGATACCTATGGGAAGCCCACAATCAGGCCATGAGCAGAATAGTAGACTTTAATCCCTGCTCTGCAGCAACTGGTAGTTAGAGCTATACTGCTGATGATTCTGGAAGTAATAAAAAGCCATCACAACCAATAGCAATGAATTACTATCAGTTAATTTGTGTAATCCTCTTTGAAGCTGTCCAAGCCGGCAATCATTGCTACAACTTGTGGTAGCGAGTTCCAGTTTGGCTTTAGCCTTTATTGAAATATCACCAATTTGAGTAAACAAAACATGTGAGGAGGGGAAGCATGCTAGTTCTGTCCCAATCTTCATCATTTCCTTCTTGGTGCAAAGGGGGGGGGGGTTGACTTTCTGATAAGGAGAGATTCCTCTGTTCATAGACACTTTCCATGGAACCAAGAAGCCTGATCTGTGATCATTCCCAATCATTTTGAGAACCTCCATGGATAGAGAGAGCTCTCTTCTAGCAGAAGGCCCTCTCCACATGAGAAGTATCTTACTGACAGAGTGAAAGTCACCTCTTGAATATCAGAACAATGATCAAATGTTCCTGTTTCATATAAATCATTGTGAGGTAAATGAAAGTTCTTTTCTAAAGTACTGAACTAGCAAATGTGAAAGGTTATTCTGAAAAGATCTCCCTCCATGATGGCTAGCATAGTCACAGCATAGCGGTCTATTATTCATGTGTTCAAAAATAATTTTCAAAAGCACTTTGCTAAAGGATGAAATATTAGTTCCTCCCCATCATGAAGGAAAAATTGCCCTGTAAATTCTCCAAATGGAACAGATGGCTCCTAAGTTGGGCTATTTGGCAGGCCATGAAGGGAGAAAAAGGGAATGTAAATAAAGGAAATCATAGGGGAATCTAACAAAAGGTGTGCTGAAACTGGAACAATCAGAAATAGAAAGGTACAGGAGTGACAGCTAAGTTCAACAAACTATTCCTAGTCACCAGCACGACATAAACCTAGTATTCCCTTTTAATGTATTCTGCATCAGAAGCTGAAGAAAAGGTCTATAAATAGAGCAGCCAGAAAGAAAACGAGAGAGATTGGTTTTTATGTTTTATAGATCAGTGTTAACAAAGTCTCACTTGGGAGAGAAATGTTGCTTTGAACAATTCTTTGTTCACCCTAAATGGAGAGTCAAACAGGCAACAAAGTCTTTTGCCAGCAAAAATAAATGTGAACTTCACCAGAGTCTATTACTGCATTATGCAAAGAGCAAAACTGGATTAATATGCAAATGTGACACATACAGTTAACTAGATATTGCCAAGGTGACTGAAGACGAAAGAACACCTTATTAGATTTTTTTTTGAATCACTCTGTACTTGTGTATGCGCTAACAGGAACAAAATATTATTACTTATTCTATTCACTGTAGAAAGTTTCTATTGCTATTTTCTGTTGACCTGTTAAGAGTAATAAGAAACTAATAAATTAATAAATTGTGTACACCTACTCACTCAAATCAATGTTCTTATTCCCACCTTAAATTCATGTCCCTCCTTTAATCCCTACCATGGTAACTCACTCAAACTTTTCATCCCTACGTGTCTTCTTTGGTTCTCCCCTCTTATCCATCTCTCTATATTCTCATAACCTAACACATTGCTACCTGTAATTTTCATTTATCCAGTTTCACCAAACTCTGCCCATCCAAGAATCTTCTGTTCTCCAAAATGACTTTATCTGTTTGTATTTCCTGCTTCTTATGCCTGGAACTGCCTCCCAGAATGTCTCTGTGAGACCATTTTCTTACTTCAAAATCCCCATCAAATCTCATATTGTCCGCACAATATCTATAGATCAGGTCCTAAGTATCAATACTGAAAAGAAGTATTATAGATAAGTAAAGGTAAAGGTTCCCCTTGACATTTAGTCCAGTCGTGTCTGACTCTAGGGCGCGGTGCTCATCCCCGTTTCCAAGCCACAGAGCCAGCGTTTGTCTGAAGACAGTTTCTGTGGTCACGTGGCCAGCGCGACTAGACACGGAATGCTGTTACCTTCCCACCGTGTTGGTACCTATTTATCTACCCACAATCTTTACATGCTTTCGAACTGCTATGATTGGCAGGAGCTGGGACAAGCGACGGGAGCTCACTCCGTCACATGGATTCGATCTTACGACTGCTGGTCTTCCGACCTTGCAGCCCAGAGGCTTCTGCGGTTTAACCCGCAGTGCCACCACGTCTCCATGATAGATAACCCACCATTAAAAGATGAACTTTTTAAAAGGCTGAGGCTATGCAACTGTCACATTAACTTTTCTTAACTTCCATACTTTGCAAACTAGCTAGCTTTATTTTGTGACTGGTCTTCAGGATTAATTTTTTATTTGCAAGTCCAATTCCTCAAACATGAAAGTTTGTTTCACTTACGTCTCCAAAGTACTATCATTATCTCAGCTCTAATGACGTCACATAGTTTTTCTCAAAGCCTAAATACATGTAACAGAAATAAATGCATAGGCTAATCAACTAGATTAGCTTTGCTGAATCAATGGAATTTACAAAAGGGTTGATTCACCATTAAGAAACAAGTTCAATAGTCTACTCTATTTTGAATGACCAATTGGCCATATTCTTCACTTACTTATTCCTGCAACTACTTCCTTACTGCCCCCCATACCTTTTATTTTGCTTTGGATGTGGTTCTATTCTCTCATTCTTTGTAAATACCATGTACATACACCATGTACACCCATGCCTGATGACAGTGGTGGTGATAAAAGGATAACAATAGCAACAGCATCAGAAACAATGTCTTAACGTAACCACACACACACAAAATTATTTCATTCCCTTGGATATTATATAATAAAATTAAGTTATATATAATTTCACTGTATTTTACTTCCCCACCCTCTGTGACTATGGTCAAGACATCTGGCAAATTAAAAATATAATGGCAGTTTTCACAAATCTAATTGTCAGAAAATTATCTAGAGGAAATTCAAAAACAATTGTTAGGGGGGAAAACACATTTGTTTTTAATTTGGACAGATAAATATTACATGAAGTTAACAGGACTGTGTCGTGAGTGACCGGTGCATGTTCTGTAATATTTTATCTCACATTTGAGGTTTCTATGGACAGCCTATCCCAAGATGTTATCAATCCAAACAGCTACTAGCCAGTGAGAGGAAAGCATGAAAGATTGTCCATGAAATGAGACAAAACGTGTAATTTACATAAAATGTGGACATCTTTTGGCTAGTAATCATTATATTGACATTAATTATGGAGATCTAGAAACTAAAAATAAGCTAAACTGCACATTCAGAGCTAGATTTGACATATGTGTTCAAATCTATTTAAAGCAGAAAATGCAATTATGCATCACATTAAACCAGGTTAATGAAATGGATATACCAAAAGCAGGTTAGTTAGGCACATCCAGTTTCACCCTAAAAATGATTCTAGTTCTATCACTCCACATGACAAGGATATGTTAATGATCTTGCTGCATTATAGTAACTAAAATAGATGCAATACGGAAACCCAGAAAAATAAGGTCTTAATTAGCTATATTAGTAATTGGTAGTGGATTGCATAAATTTCAAGCACTGTTTCTATGTACAGCTTGTCCAGGTACAAATATTGTGCTTGCATCCTTTTGAGCACTCATTTATTTATTTATTTATTTATTGGATTTCTATCCCGCCCATCTAGACCAAAGGTCTACTCTGCCAACAGCAGTCCTATAATGCATTTAAATCACAATAGAGCACTTCTCAAATTAAAACATTTCTGGAAGACATTGGTAGATAGCAAAGGCCTTCCTCTTCTGGCAGGCATTCACTTCTTGATTTTTATTGCTTGTGTTATGGATTCAGTTTTATTGCTGGCTCTTAAAATCGTTTTAATGTCTTAACATTCGAACATATTGATTCTGTTTTTGAGGATTACTTGTTTCAGGATGTGTTCTTGTTTTTGCTTTGTTTTGCTTGTTTCCAAAATTTGTTACTGCATTGATTGTGCTTTCATATTTGTAACTCATCCCCCAAAGTACTGCCAGTTCTATTTTAATAATAAGAATAATATAATAACCCTAGAACTGCAGAGCTGGAAGGGAACCTATGGATCATCGAGTCCAGCCCCTGTCAAGGAGGCACAGTGGGGAATCAAACTCCCAACCTCTGGCTCCACAGCCAGATGCCTAAACCACTGAGCTATCCAGCAGTACACATTTTAAAATAAAAAATCATTAGTTATTCTATCCAATTCAGTTATATTGCATGTTTACATGAAGTGGAATAAGATCTCACAAAGGCAATCTGCAAGTACCCAGTATATTTATATATTTATTTATTTGCTTGTTTGTTTTATATACCACCCCATTAGTGCAATGCACTATTCTGGGGGCTTCATAATAAGTAAACAGACATATAACAATAAACATATAAAAACAATAAGGAGAGTAAAAACCATCAAAAGCACCAATGGTACAAAGGCACATTATCTGTGAGAGCAAAAGCAGAGCCATAATATCAAGCAGGGTCACTGTGGAAGGCCTCTCTGAAAAGCAGTCTTTGGAGCTGCCTTCTAAACACTAGCAGGAAGGAGGGCAGACTTGGCTCCACCAGAAGCTGGTTTGATGGAGTTGGTGCCACTGCGAAGGAGGCCCGACCCCTCATAGAAGACTTCTGGACCTCCTTTGAAGTGGCAACATGTGGGAAACTTCTGCTTAAAGGCTGTAGCTGCATTCTGCTTCAGTGACATGCATACACTCCTGGCAGGATGCGGCAGCTGCCAGCGGGCAGGGTAGCCCCCTCTTCTGCCCTTTTGCTTAGAGGTAGAGCATAAGATCAAAGGGGTATTTTAGCCAATCCTTGTTACGATTAGGTAACTAGTATCCTATCTGTTTCTCTTATAACATACTATGTAATCATGCTAAGTCAATAAAAGAGCCCTCAGGGCGTTGCCAGTTGGCTCCGTGGGCTCGGACTTTCGCTGTCGACTCCTTTGTTCTCTCTCTAAGGCAATTAGCCTTCCTTTGTTCCGTGATCACCCACAGCAACATGAAGGAGATTGCCTGGGAGGATCTGGTGGGTTGACAGATGACATTGAGGAGAGCTACAACCAACTTAAATTTTTTGCCTGGTTCACTAGATTGCTGAGAAGAGGAAGCAGAGTTCCATTTCTCCCACGTAGACAAGAAGGGGAAGACCATCAAAGGGGATCAAACTACATCAATCAGGGCCAGCCATGTGGTTAGAAGAATGAAATAACCATTTGAAGAGGCACATGCAGGAAGATGACAACAAGGTATTGGAAAAGAGAACTTTGTGCCACTGACTTGCTGCAAATCCTCACATTTATCATGCTGCTTTCACACATAACAGACAATACTTTCTCACTGTCAGTGTTGAAAACTGATTCAACTGCCCAACATGGAGGTGCAATACTGTATTTCATTTCAGGCAGCAAAATGTCCTAGACCAGCCCTATCATCACTGGACCCCACATTTCTTTGGCACATTCAGGTTTCCAATGCCATTTCCTTCCAAGTCAGCTCAACGTTTTGAGACGCTTGTCCATAAAGAGTAAATCCCCAGAAAGGTCAACACCTGAATAACAGCATGGATTAAATCAAAGTTAAAATCCTATCATGTCAATTCAAGCTTCTTGTTTCATGGCTAATACTGTTCATATTGGGGATGTAACATTCAGAAATAACCTTAAGATTAATTGATTAATCTACTCAAAGAAATGTAATGTTAGGAATGGAACAAATCAGCAATTTTGTTTTCCTGTCACTTGCCGACATCATCGCTTCTCTGCAGTTGTAGTTAATGTGCTGCAACTTGTGAGCAAGCAAATTCGGACTAAAAATTAAAACAGATTTTCTTTAAAAAGGAAGCAATAAATTAATGTGCATGGCAATTAGTCAGCAAACAAAAGGATATTCAAAAATAGGCCAGATGGCCAAATGCTGTTTTAAAAACCTGTTAAAATGCTTCATTTTAACAAGCAGCAAGAATGCCTACTAATCATTAACATCTGTCTGAATCTAATTGCTATGGCCCCACAAATTACTGTGCAAAGGCAAAACAACCCACAGCATGAATAAGAGGACATTTTCATCCACATACATCATGCGGGTCTTCAAGACAATGGTATCAAAAGCCAACTAATTAGGTGAAATATTTACACCTGAGACCCTGCTGGCTAATATTACAGGGTATCCTTTCTGAGACTGAAAAAAACCTAAAATTGAGTTATGTGGTTCTTGTGTAATTCAAAGGTGAGGACAGGTGATACCTTTATTGGACCACTTGATGTTTGTTCTGAGTAGCAAAATATCTTGGGGTAGTCCAGAGCTCATAGTATTCTATGGAGTCAGAAGTATGAAACTTACATTTATCCACACTTTCTAGTAAGTAAGTGCACACATAAAAGTGTTGAAGTGAGAAGTAAACAACTTTATTTTAAAGAGCAGAGAAAGGCAGAGAGAGTAAGGCAGAGAAGCTTGCTTATAGCAGCCTGGTGGCACTGGGGTTAAACTGCAGTACTACAGTCAAGACTCTGCTCATGACCTGAGATCGATCCTGACAGGCACAGGTAGCCCGGCTTGCAGTTGACTCAGCCTTCCATCCTTCCAAGGTCAGTAAATTGAGTTCCTAGCTTGCTGGATTGGGGGCAATGTGTATCTTGGATAATTAAATTGTAAACCGCACAGAGAGTGCATTAAGCACTATAGGTTGATATATATGCAGCACACTGTATATATGTTCTTCTCAACCTCTATGGCATATGCTGTATAGCAGGGGCAGGCCACATACAGCCCCCCAGGAGCATAACAAAGCACCCCTGCCCCCAAGCACGCCCTTCATTTTTAAAAAAATAAAAACTAATCTGCTCAAGAAGTGTCTTTGTGCCCTTGAGGGTTGGGGCAATGATGCCATGTTTGGGCCTCCTCAGCATCACTGCTCCCCCCCCCCACTTTATTTATTTATTTTCATTTGCCACTAAGGATGAAAAGGGATTTCTCAGAAAAAGAATTAGGGAAAGGAAAAATGGGAGAGGTCACAGAAGCCAACATGGTGTGGAAGACCCCTGACATTGCTCAACTCCACTCTACAGGACTGTATCTATTCAAGAAAGTATTTCTCTCTAAATGCAAAGTTCTGTCTTCTTTTTTTACCCATAGTAAATTTCAGAGCCAAGTGAATAATGAAAGGTACTAAATACATTTCATGTAAATTCCTAAATATCAACCACAGTGCTTCAAAGAGAAAGAGGGAAGTGAAGCAATCACCTGTTGAGAACAAAAAATATAACTCTTTAAAACAAGCAAAAAAGGTATTAGCAGCCAAAAATGTATTTGGTTTTTCCAGGTACACAGTGGTTGTTCAAGGAAGTTTTCATTGCCTATTTGCACATGTGCAAGCTGTGTTGTTCTTAACACAGTTGTCTTCGGCTTGCATAATTGCAAGTCAGACCTCACTGGAGCAATCAGAGTGCTCTGCCAGGAGAGCAGTTATGCTTCATGATTGCTAATAGGATTCTAGCCATCAGACTTCTATTAGGGTGGCAAAGTTAATTTAATACATTTGACAATGTCCATTGAAGTTTTATATTTTAAAAGCATGGAGTAATTAAGCTATTCTAATTGAAAATTATAGTGATTTTTAATTACATCATCCATATACTTCAAAATACAGTAATTTTATCGTCTGTATCTCCTCTTAACAAACAACATCTGAAAAGGTTTTTGTTTAAGAGTAGAGATGGGGATGAATATAAAAACGGATCAGTTTTTCTGACGAATATAGCCGATTCGTCATATATTTGTCAATCCGTATTTGTAAAATTTTAAATCAGGACGAATATGGCTCGATGAATATTTCCTCGGTTTTATTCGTCAATCTGTTCATATTCGTCTATATTCGTTACCCCTTTTGGGGGCCTCTCTGAGCTTGCTGGCACCAATTCGAAGCTCTGGCCAATCAGGACAGAGATCCTGGATTGGCATGTCCGGCAGCCAATAGCACTGCTGAAAGGTGTATCTACTTTTACAGATGCTTCATATAAGCTTTTCTCATCCGGCCGTTCCCCACTTCTGTTCGTGCTCTCCAGTGAGAACAGTTGCTGCTCGCTGGCTTGCTGGTGCTCTTGCGGTTTTGCTTTTGCAGCAGCAAAGCAAAGACTTATATTTTTCTTTTTCATCATCATTCATCAATCATCATCAACTTTACTGGGAATTTGGGGAGGGATTTCAGGTAGCTTAGGCTTCGGAAGGGCTTAATTTTATTTCAAATTCAAATCAATCAAACCTTTTTTTTTTTCCTGGAGGCTTGTGTGTGTGTGTGTGTATCGTCCGGGGGGGGGGGGGGGACTATCATCGTGTGACTGTGGAATCTCTTTTCCTTTATATTCAGTTTTCAAAAGTTTATTTTAGGAGAATCATTTTTTCCTTTCCCCAAATTGGTTGCGTGTGCGTGTGCGTGTCTAGGTGGGAGGATTATGAAGTTTACAAAAGTTCATTTTAGGGAGGCTTGTGTCTCTCAGGGAATTTGGTGGGTGGCTGGATCTATCATTCCTTTTTTTTCTAAAACCTATTTGGGTGTGTGTGTGTGTGTGTGTGTCTGACTGAGACTTAGCTGGCAGGGCTTTTCTTTTTGGACTTTTTTGGCTTCTCTGCCACAGTGGGTCGGGGGGGGGGGAATTGTCCTAATTACATTATACTGAGGGGGGGGGGGGGCTTTGTTTAGGCAGGCAGATCACATTTTAGTAAAAGAATTACACCACCATCATTCTAAAAATAAAATTTACACACACTCTCTGACCCTCTATTAGTTTCCTTCCTCAATCTCCATTGCTTTATTTGTTTAGTTGGTTTGTTAGGCGGGCAGTAGAAAATGAAGGGATTTCTGCAGAGGCAATCCAAGGGGAAGAAGGCTGTGAAGCTACGCAGGCTAGGTAGCAGCACCGTCATCACGACCACCACGTGCACAACCACGTCTACGATAATCAGTGCCACTGTCCCTCCTCCGGTGGCCTTGCAGGCAGGCATGGAACCAAAGCTTCCAGAGGTGCCAAAAGAACTGCCGCTCCTCTTCCTAGAGGAATCTGAGGAGTTACTCGTTTCCGAAGATCACCAGTCCAATTTGGAACCAGTAATGGCATGGCAGGCTTCCTCCCAGACCAGCAGCACCCCTGGGACACAGAGTTCTTCCCAGGCCAGCAGTCAGGGGCAGTGGGTCCTCGTTTGGGCAAACATGGCAGAGGAGCCATGTGGGATCATTTCACAGCGCTCAGCGATGACCCACGGCTGGCACGCTGAAATACCTGCCTTGGGGTGGTCCAGAGGGGGTCAGACCCCAGGCATCTGTCCTCCACTGCCCTCTGCCAACATCTGGAGAGGCACCACCCAAGGCTCCTGTCCAGGAAAGGCACTTCGTCTGCGCTGTCTGGGAGAGGGAAAAGTGCAGCTCCAGGGGAGGCAGGAGGGAGGCAGGAGGAGGCGCGTCCTTTCAAAAGGGCAGCCACAGGGGTTTCTGGGGCCGGGAGCATGAGGCAGGCCACGCTCCATGAAGTGGCACTCGTTGGGTCCGCCATGACCCTCAGCCGGCGGTCAAAAGGCAAGGCCCAGCAGGCGGCCACTTGTCTCGTCACCGAGACGATCACCCTGCTCGGACTTCCACTGTCCATCATGGAATCCCAAGGCTTCCGCCGGTTGCTGCATTTTTTTGCCCCTTGCCCTGCCCCCAGACTACAGGTCTGTTCTGCTGCAGGCGCGGCACATGGAATCTCAGGCGACAGGGAGGAACATCGCCGATGAGTTCCTGTCCGCGCTGCAGGAGTGGGCACCAGAGGGGGAGGTGACCCGTGGCCACATGGTCACATATGCTGGGCAGAACATGTTGGCGGCATTGAACGCGGCGGGCTTTGAGGGCATCGTATGCATGGCACACAAATTGCACCTTGTGGTGCGCGATGCCCTCGGCCTGGGCAGCCACGTCAAGCCCGAGTGGGACGCAGGCACCCGGGAGACGTGGGCACTCCTGGAGCAATGCTGCCAACTGGTGGGCCACTTCTCCCGCAGCCTGAAAGCTGCCCGCTGGCTGCGTGAGAGGCAGGAGGAGTTGGGTCAGGAGACCCACGTTCTCCTGACAGACCTGCCCACCAGGTGGAACTCCACCTACACCATGGTGTCCCGCCTGGTGGAGCAGAAGGCCGTTTGGGGGGACATCATGTCCTCCATGCCCATTCTGCCCAGGGGGAGAAAGGTGGGCATCAGTGCCACAGATTGGCTGGCCCTCTCCCAGATGGTGGAGGTGCTCAAGCCCTTCCTGGAAACCATGGACATCTTGTGTGGTTATACGGCAAGCCTGGGGCAGGTCATCCCCCTGATTCATGCCCTCGATCGGTCCCTGGAGACTGCTCTGGCACCAGGATCCTCCCTCCTTCCACAGACCAGGGCTTTGGTGAAGAGGTTGCAGGCAGGCGTGCAGAAGCAACTCCATCCTGTCTACAGTGACAGAACTTACCGCATGGCCTGCCTGTGTGATCCTCGCATCAAGGGGGCTTGGCAGCACGCACCTCAGACCTTGAGAAGTGGAGAACGGAGCTCTCCACTGAGGTCCGCAGGGTATTGGGGGCACAACGCTTGCATGGGGTGACTGGAACGTCAGGCCACAAGGGGCAGGGTGGTTTGCCCGAACCACAGGGAAGGATTTCACCTGGTGAAGGCTCCATTCACCACCAACATTAATGGAGCTCTGTGGTGACCTTGGCACTTGCCTCAGAGGAAAGACAGCCTGTTGAGGAGGATTCGGCAGAGATAATGGTTCGGGAATATCTGGCTGAGCCCCCTCAGCCCCACCAGTCAGATCCCCTCCATTACTTAAGTTTAGAAATAAACCTAAGACATGGCTATTTAGGCAGGCTTTCCCTCCTGCTGTATTTTAATATTTACATTTTTACATCTTGGATTTTGCATGTTCATTGTTTCTATTGTTTTTAAATTTTGTAATGCCGCCCAGAGTAGACTATCTGTCTAGATGGGCGGGGTATAAATCTAATTAAATAAATAAATAAATAAATAAATAAATAAATAAATAAATAAATAAATAAATAAATACTGGGCTAGGAAACTAGTCATATGGCCAGAGTTGTCCAATGTGGCCATGGACCTCCTTTCCATCCCCCCCCACCAGCGTCCAGAGCGAGCGCGTGTTTTCCCATCTTGGAGACATACTCTGACCACGCCGCTCGCGTTTGGATCCCGTTACTGTGGAGAGACTGTCGTTCATCAAGGTGAACCTTCCCTTGTTGGGCTTCCCCTCACTGAACCCAAAGAGGTAGGGTTCCAATGACAGACTCTCCCTTAACACACTGCCTGCCTGCCTGCGCCCGCCTCTCTGCCCGTCCGCCTGCCCACCTACCCACTCCCCAGTCCTCCTGAAAAAAAAAAGACCTGGCTACTTTCCTGCCGGCCTGTAAACCTGCCCCCTCAGTCAGAAGTCCAGCTGCTGATTCCAGTCGCCTCCTTGGGCCAAGTTCCAACTAAGGCCTGCCTGCCTGCCTGCCTGCCTGCCTGCTGGGTCAGGTCAGCCCAGAGGGCCAATTTTTGTAGAACTCCTGCCTGCTGCTGTTTCCAGGCGCTTCACCGGGATAACTGCTGCCTGCTGGGTCACGTAGTCCCGGCGGGCTAAGTTTGTTCCACCTGCTGCCTCCTTGACTGCCTGCTGGGTTACGTAGTCACAGCGGGCTAAGTTTTGCAGAACTCCTGCCTGGCACGGGTTAAACCAGATCAACTCTGCAATCTGAAGCCAGGCGATTTGGTGATGGGGTGATGCACAGACAGCTTTTGGGTGGGGCAGACCCAGGCCGGCCCTCTTGGCATCCAAGCCAAAACCCTCTCTTGGCACACCCAGAGCCTGTCCTGGCACCCCCGAATGTGACAAGAGGGCTAGACAACCCTCTTGGCACACCCAGAGCCTGTCCCGGCACCCCCGAACATGACAAGAGGGCCAGACAACCCTCTTGGCACACCCAGAGCCTGTCCCGGCACCCCCGAATATGACAAGAGGGCCAGACAACCCTCTTGGCACCCCCGGACGTGACTAGAGTGCCAGCCAACCCTCTCTTGGCACACGCAAAGCCTGTCCCCATCCCCGACTGTGGCAAGAGGGCCAGCCAGGGCTCTTGGCAGTTGGCACACCCAAAGCCAGTCCTGGCATCCCGAACATACCAAGAGGGCCAGCCTGTCTCAGCCCCCCAAAACCTCCGAGGGCTATCTTTATCATATCCGGGCGGTCTCAGCAGCCAAGTTGCAATCCCCAGCTTTCTACAGTCAAACCTCGACCTACGAACGTCCCTACCTACGAACATTTCGACTTACGAACGGCTCCGATCGCAAAAATTTGTATCGACTTGTGAACGGAGCCTCGACTTACGAACGGAAAAAGGCAGGGGGAAAGGGCGGGAAATTCAAAACTCAGCCTCCCAGGGCTTGCCCAGCACCATTTTTTAATTTCCCGCCCTTTCTCCCTGCCTTTTTCCATTCGGAGGCTTGCCCAGCACCATCGGAGGACTGGCGGGGGTCCCCCACAACCGCGATCGGCACTTTCAGAGGCTTCCGAAGGCTTGCCCAGCACCATCGGAGGACTGGCGGGGGACCTCTGAAAGTGGCGATCGCGGTTGCAGGGACCCCTGCCAGTCCTCCAATGGTGCTGGGCAAGCTTCTGAAGGCTTCCCCTGCACCATCGGAGGACTGGCGGGGGTCCCCCCACGCGGCGATCACCACTTTCAGAGGCTTGCCCAGCACCATTTTTGAATTACCTGCCCTTTTCCCCTGCCTTTTTCCGTTCCGAGGCTTGCCTCCGATGGTGCTGGGCAAGCTCTGGGAGGCCTCGGAAGGCGGCAATGGCGGCGGCGGGGGACCCCCGGGAGGCTTCGTAGGCTTCAGAACAGTAGTTTGCTGCTTTTATAAATTGCTCTGGGTGGGTTTTGGGCTGGGGGGGTATGTTTCTGTGTTGTTGTGGGGGGTTTTTTTGGTGATTTTCTTTTGCAGTCCCAGCGCGGGACTTGCTCAAATGTTTATTTTTGGATGTTTTTGTTTTGTGTGTGTGTGTGTGTTTTGCAGTCCCAGCATGGGACTGCAAGTGTTTTATTTTTCATTTCTTTTTGGGGGGTATTTTTTTCTTCGGCCGGAACGGATTAATGGGTTTTCAATGCATTCCTATGGGAATGCATAGTTCGACATACGAACGTTTCGACGTACGAACGTTAATCCGGAACGGATTAAATTCATAAATCGAGGGTTGACTGTAGTTCTAAACAAGCATCTTTGTTTGTTTGAAGGTTGTCAGCAAGTCTAGTTAGACGTTGGTGGTGAGTGACAGGTGAGTCTCCTAGGCCTGTCTCAGACCCACCCAAAGCCTGTCCGGGCTTCGCCCCATTGCACAGCTTGCAGAGGTGATCTGTTTCTGACAGCCCCGCGGCCCCACGGATTAACCGTCTTTAGTAGCACCTAGTCTTGGACCCTTTTCTCCTGTTGGTGCTACTGATTCCCCGAGAGCCAGGCTCTGCCCCCCCCCCCCCCAAGCCTGTCCGGGTGTCCCCCGTACCAAGATGGACAACAATAACAACAACAACAACAACAGCACTTATAACAAGCCCAGTGGCTCAGCACTGCAGTTTAACCCGCAGCACCACTGTCTACCTTGCTGCCAACTTCCTCAGTGCCCAATGGGTCCAAAAGTCTACGTTGCTGGCTACATGACAACTTTCCAAGTCCTGCAGCTCCTTCCACTTCCAAAAGGCCTGCGTGCTCATTCCAACTTCCTCAGGCTTGATTCTCAAATGCTGCTTGCTGACTTCAGCGTCCTACCCTCCTCGGGCGTCCCCATGCCAAGAGGGCCAGGTTCAGCCCCACCCAAACCTGACCAATGTGCTCCCTCCTCCTGAGATGTGCTGTGTGTGACATGTCCCTCCCTAACTCCAGGATCAGTATCCGCTGATTCATTTATTCTGAAATGTGGGAAATTTCTCCTCAAGGTCGCTAGCTGACATCTGTTCTTCAGTGCAGAGCACACTCTCCTGGCACAGTGTCAGCAGCTTCTGATGAGGGAGGGGTGACTCACCCATTCTGCCTTCTTTCCCTTAGAGTCAGAGCATAACTTCAAAGGCTTTCTCCGGATATTAGGTAACTGGTGTCCTATCTTAATTCTGTCAACAATCTGTAAGCTTGTTAAGGTTAATAAAAGGGAGTTCTCAGGGCATCGCCCTAGGAACTCCACTGGCGGACATCTGTGTCGACTCTCCTTATTAACTTCTCTCTAAAGTTAATTGTTTCCTTTGTTCTGTGATCACCTAAACCATTAGCCTTTTCGTTTCGTGATCACTACACTGAAAAATCTCAGAAATGCATATTTATACGTATTTCATGATTCCAGCCTCCTTGGGCTTCATTCCAATTATTCATGCCTGTTCATTCCGGCCTCCTAGCCTTCTCTACTGCCCCAGTAGGCTGGCAGAAGCTGGGTGAAAAGCAACAGGACATAGTTCACCCCGTCGCACGGATTCAAATTGCAGTGCTGATCTTCTGATGGACAAGCCCAGTGGCTCAGCGGTTTAACCCGCAGTGCCACAGTCTATGTTGCTGCTATGTGCAACCTGTGCGGGCATCCCCCCCCACCCCACCAGGCATCGATTCCAGCCTCCTTGGGCCATGTTGGCCCCAAATCCTGCATCCCTCTACAGCTGCCTTGGGCTTGCCCGCTGCTGATTCTGTGCCAAGAATTGGGCCAAGGGCCTTCCAAATCTTGACTGCTGGGTGAAGTTGGCTCATCGGGCCAAGTTCTTTCCGGCCTGCCTGCCTATTCAAAGGGCTACATTAGTGTTCCAAAGTCCACTCGGGCTTCATTCCTAATTCCTGGCTGTTCATTCCAGCTTCCTACTGCCTCAGGTAGGCAGAACCTGGAACAAACTACGGGAGCATAGCTCACCCTGTTGCATTGATTTGATCTTCCTCTCGAGAAGCCCAGCGGCCCCGTAGATTAACCACCATTACATTAGTAGCACCACCCTATTCATCTGTTGTTGCTGTTGTTGTGCAACTTCAGTTGCCTCCTGGGGGCAAACTCAACTATGCAGGCAAATGTGATGTTCCCAAAGAAGGCAAGAGTCTGCTTTCAAGCCTGTCTGGGCATCCAAGTGCCAAAGAGGGCCTGTCTCAGGCCCACACAAAACTGGCAGACTGTTCATTCCAGCTTCCTAGCTATTCTACAGCCTCAGTAGGTAGGCAGAACTTGGAACAAACTACGGGAGCTCAGCTCACCAGCGGCCCCATGGATTAACCGCCGTTACGTTAGTAGCACCTTGGACCCTATTCATCTGCTGTTGTTGCTGCAGTTGTGCAACCTCAGTTGCCTTCTGGGGGCAAACTGAACTACCTTTGCGCTGAAGAAGACAAGCGTCTGCTTCCTTCCTTTTGCCTCTGCCTCTTCCTTTTCCTCTGCCCCCTCCCCTAGCCTGTCCAGGCATCCCCATGCCGAAAGGGCCGGGCTCTGCCCCACCCAATGCCTGTCCAGCCGTCCCATGCCAACACGGTGCTCTAAAGTCCACTCGGGCTACTGCTGAGTAGGTTGGCAAAATCTGGGACAAGCCACAGGAGTTCACGGATTCAAACTGCTGACCTTCCAATCAACAAGCCTAGTGGCTCAGCAGCAGTTTAACTCAGTAGGTAGGCAGAAGCAGGAACAAGGGACAAGAGCTCAGGTCACCCCATTGCATGGATTCAAACTGCTGATCTTCCGCTCAAGAAGCCCAGCGGCCACCCTGATTAACCGCCGTTAGTAGCACCTTGCAGTCGGACCCTATTCTCCTGCTGTTGCTGCTGCTTTGACAACCTCAGTTGCCTCCTGGGGACAAACTTAAGTAACTTTGCAGGCAAATGTGATGTTGCAGAAGAAGAAGACCAGAGTCTCCTGCGGCTGCCTTTTGCCTCAGTGCCCCGATGGGGCCAAAAAGCTTGCTTTCCAGCTGCGAACTTCCTCAGTGCCTGATGGGGCAAAAAGTCAATGACGTTGCTGGCCATTTGAACAATTTCCTAATCCTGCAGCTCCTTCCACTTGGGCTACATTCCAAGAGGTCTGTCTGCTCTGCCCCACCCAAAGCCTGTCCGGGCATGGCCCCATCGCCCGGCTTCAGATGGCAGAGCTCATCTGGTTTTCAACCCGTGCCAAGGGGGCCGGCCTGTCTAAGCCCCCCCAACCTCTGAGGGCTATCTTTATCATATCCCGGCGGTCTCAGCAGCCACGTTGCAAGCAATCCCAGCTTTCTACTTCTAAACGAGCATCTTTGTCACCCCATCGCCCCACTTCAGATTGCACAGCTGGTCTGTTTCTGACAGCCCCGCGGCCCTGTGGATTAACCGCTGTTAGTAGCACCGACCCTGTTCATCTGATGGTGCTGCTGGTGCTGTTGGAAGTTGCAAGCAACCTCAGTTACCTCCTGGGGGCAAAAACCTTTCCTTTGCAGGCAAATGTGATGTTGCTGAAGAAGACCAGAGCCTGTTCTGCTGCCTTTTGACTCAGTGCCCCGATGGGGCCCAAAAACCTGCTTTCTGTCTGCCAACTTACCTCAGTGCCCCGATGGGGCCCAAAAGCCTGCTTTCCGGATGCTATGTGCCTCAGTGCCCAATGGGGCAGCACACGCCACTTTGCTGGTGCCATGTGCCTGAGTGCCCGATGGGGCAACACACTCTACTTTACTGCTGCCAACTTACCTCAGTGCCCCGATGGGGCCCCAAAGCCTGCTTTCCGGCTGCCAACTACCTCAGTGCCCGACGGACTGCCGTTACTAGTACCTTACCACCGAGGTGGTGCCTATTTATCCACTCGCAGTTACATGCTTTCAAACGGGTTCCGGCTCAGCACCCCAACCCGACCTGTCCGGGCATGGAAGCGTCAACGAGGCCGGTCCCAGCCCCACCCAAAACCTGTCCAGGCGTCACCCCATCGCACGGCTTGAGACTGCAGAGTTTATCTTGTGCCAACAACAACCACCATCCCTTTTCTTCATCAATAACAAAACAAACAACACCATCGCACGGCTTCAGATTGCAGAGCTGATCATCTGGTTTTCCAAAGCTGTCCTCCTGGCTTCCCCGTGCCAAGAAGGCTGGGCCAACTAAAGTGTGCAAGAGCAACTAAAGTGTGCAAGAGCAAAGTGTTGGGTGACACCCATAATGTGCCAAGACAGAGGGCTGTCCAGCCATGTTGGCACACCCAAAGCCGGGCTCTGCCCCATTCAAGCCTGTTCAGGCGTCACCCCATTTGCCCCATCGCATGGCTTCAGATTGCAGACCTGATCTGGTTTTTCAACCCATGCCAAGAGAGCCGGCCGGTCCAAGCCCCCCAAAACCTCTGAAGGCTATCTTTGTTGTCAACACACAGTTTGCCAACACTTTGTTGGCAACACAGTCTACGTTGCTGCTGCCAACTTCCTCATGTGGCGAGCATGACTAGACATGGAACGCCGACGCCGTTAGTAGTACCTTCCCAATGAGGTGGAGCAATTCATCTAATAGTGTTATTGTTGCTGCTAATAAGTGTTGCTTGCCTCCTTTTGTTTTCAAAAACAAACAACACACCTCCACGGCCACCTTTTGCTAATCCCAAACCAGGCCTGTCCCTGCCCCACCCGAAGCCTGTCCAGGCGTCCCCGTGCCAAGAGGGCCGGGCTGAGCCGCACCCAAGCCTGTCCAGGCATCACCCCATCGCCTCATTGCACGGCTTCAGTTTGCGGTCCTGATCGGGCTCCAAAAGCCCCGCGGCCCCGTGGATTAACCGCTGTTAGATTAACCGATGGGGCCCAAAAGCCTGCTTTCCGGCTGCCAACTACCTCAGTGCCCGACGCAGTCAAAAAAGCCTGCTTTCCTGCTGCCAACTTCCTCAGTGCCCGATGGAGCCAAAAAGCCTGCTGTGCTGCCAAATACCTCCTTGCCTCCAGTCCTCCTGAGGGCAAACTCTACTTCACTGGCAAATGTAATGTTGTGCTGACCTGAAGACAAACTCAGTGCCTCATGCATGCCTCTGCCAAAGGGACCTCTCATTCTGCTGGGGCTAAGTGTAACTCCCTCAGTGCCATGGGCTTCTGTGCCATGTGGTAAACTCTCCTGGGGGACCCAATTTGTGGGTGAATAACTCGGAGTTCCGACATCCAATCTTCACCAAGGTTGGCAGGCGTTGTAGCGTTCTCCTTTAAATGTGGTCATGGCTCAGGTTTAGTTAGAGTGAGTCATGCATATTTATGTTGCTGAGAGGCGGAGCCAAGAGGCAGAGTATAAGAGGCAGAGCCTGAGGGGGAGAAGGGAGATCAGAGTTTTGGAAGGAGTTTGATTAGAGAGTTCAGAGATTTATGTGATTGTGATTAGACTGATGAAAATATAGTAGGAGATCTGAGAAGTGATTGACCAGTGACTGGAAGGGAGAAGGAATAGAACTGAATATTATAATACTGAAACAAATAAGCAAATAAACTTAAGATCTTTCTATTTCATTAAAGAGTGGACCTGATTCTTTCTAAAGGAGTTATGGGGATCTAGGGATCTCCTGGTGGCAGCAGTGGAAGAAAGGAAAGAGTTCAGTTTTGCCCTGGTATGCTCTGAGGTCTGAGTCTAGGTGGACAGACCAAGGCACGAGTGGGTCCCACGCCACATAGGTTCCAGAGGTGCGGGATCCAAAAAGGGTCAAAACGCGACATTGGTGTCCAGCGGCGGGATACGAAGTAATCCAGTGAAGCCTATTGAAATAATCCAGTGAAACCTATTGAAGTAATCCAGTGAAGCCTTTATAAAAGAGTCTCTTGAGTCAAGGGTACCTTTTAGACAGGATCTGTGGCAATGAGGTTTGGTTCCTGCTAGAGCTTTGGGGAAAAGCTTAGTAGCGGGGCCTCAGAACCCAGATCAGGGGGGTCTAAGATAGGGAACGACTCTGTGAGAAAATTTCTGAGTTTTACCTCAGGATCTGAGGATCACAGGGCTTGCTGTGAAATCCCAGGCTCTGAGATAGGAGAGCGCTGTGGATAAGGCAGAAGCCAGGTCATAGCAGATCTGAGGGAGAGAACCTAAGGAAAAGGCTTGAATTCTCTGAGAGGGAATTTCTGAGTTTACCTCAGGATCTGAGGATCAGAGGGCTTACTGTAAATTCCCAGGCTCTGAGATAGGAGAGCGCTGTGGATAAGGCAGAAGCCAGGTCATAGCAGATCTGAGGGAAAGTACTAAAAGAAAAGGCTTGAAATAAATTTATATCAGTAACTGGAAGTAAGATAAAAAAAAAAACAGGTCCTTTTAAAAAAATTTGTGAACGCTGCTCTAATCACCTCAGAGAAAGAAAAAACAAAAAGGAAAAGATGCCTCCCAAACACGCCACAAGGGGGAGTCCTGAGTCTGAAGAGTTACCTCAGGAATTGGAGGGAAATAAGGAATTAAGCCCTCAAGAATTTGAGAAATGGAAACTGGAAAGGGAATTTAAATTTAAGGAACTACAGCTCAGAGCTGAGCAGGAGGCCAGACAATTTGAGCAGGAGGAGAGAAGGAGGGAACAGGAAAGCAAAGAAAGAGCTGAGCAGGAGGCCAGACAATTTGAGCAGGAGGAGAGAAGGAGGGAACAGGAAAGCAAAGAAAGAGCTGAGCAGGAGGCCAGACAATTTGAGCAGGAGGAGAGAAGGAGGGAACAGGAAAGCAAAGAAAGAGCTGAGCAGGAGGCCAGACAATTTGAGCAGGAGGAGAGAAGGAGGGAACTGGAAAGCAAAGAAAGAGCTGAGAAGGAGGCCAGACAATTTGAACAGGAAGAGAGAAAAAGGGAAATGGATTTTCAACTACAGATGAGACAGCTAGAGATTTCTGCTCTAAACAATAATCTTAATAATAACAACAGTGGGGGAGGTGGAATCCTGTCAAAGATAGATTTGAAGAAGTTTCCCCAGTACAAAAGAGGGGACTGTCCTGAATCCTTCCTCATTGCTTTTGAACGCACCTGCAATGACTTTGAAATCAGATATGAAGATAGAATGATGGTTTTAAGAGCGCAGGTTAGCGGAGATCTGGCAGAAATATATGCCCAGATGAATCCCGAGAAGGCAAGAGATTTTGAGGCATATAAAAAGATGGTTTATTCAAGATTTTGTCTGAACTCTGAACACCTGAGGCGGAAATTTCGCTCTCTCTCTAAAAAGCAGGATGAATCGTACTCTCAGTTGGGAGCTAGATTGGCGCAGACTCTGGATAAGTGGATTGAAAGAGAGGAGATCACTTCTTTAGAACAGTTGAAGGATTTAATTGGGCTAGAACAGTTTTACTCCCTATTACCTGGAGAACTACGGTATTTAGTAAGGGACAAGAATCCTAAAAATTTATGGGAAGCGGGAGAACAAACTGATTTGATTAATGCTTACAGGAACCCTAGATTTTCAGAGCTGAGAGTAAATAAACCAAACTGGGACAATAACTATAAAAAGCCTTTTAATAAAAATTACCTCAGCAAGAATCCTGAGAGAGAAGGTCAGGGCGGGACTTCCCCAAAGTTGCCAAGGGCTAGCCCGCCAAAACCATCAAACCCTGAAGCACGGTTCACCAAAGTACCTCAGAATGACACAAGGAATTTTAAATGTTTTAACTGTGGGCAACCAGGCCACTTACAATTCCAGTGTAGGCAACCATACCCCAACTTGCAGAGAAATGATTCTCTAACCAAAAAGGTGTATTGTGTCAAGCAAGTGGAATCAGGGGAGGAAAATAGTAGACAGAGACCTGATCCCATAACCACCACCACTTCTACTGACCATGAGGAGGAAGATATTCCTATAGCCCAAGTAGTCCATTGTTTCTATATCAGCAATGACCAGACCCTTCTCAGAAACACAGGTGAAGAGATAGTTGTGAAAGGAAAGAAGTACATTGCAATAAGAGATACAGGATCTCAAATCTCCATTGTCCATTCCGATTTAGTAGCCCAGGATGACATTATTCCTGGCAAAGAAATGTCTTTAAAGGGAATTGGGAAGGAAACCGTGGTTTTAAAAGTGGCTGAGATACCAGTAGAATACCAGAATTGGTCTGGAAAGTGGCAAGTAGCTGTGTCAGATGAAATACCAGCAGCTTTTCTCCTTGGTTGGGATTTAATAGAGCATGTCAAGAGTGCGTTAGTGCTTACCCACTCAAAGGGGGGTCAAAACTCACCCTCTGCAGCTCAAACCGATACTGTAGCAGAGAGAGGCCTAGGAGCGGTTACCGTGGCAACCCAGCTTGATAGGGCTGAGGCAGAACTCATGCTACTACAGAATCCCAAAACAAATAACAATTTTGCCCAGGAGCAGAAGGAGGACATTAGCTTGGGAGTTTGCTTTGAAGCTGCCAGGACTCCCACTGTACTGTCTCCTGAGTGCCCTGAGAGCTTTAGCTTAACCAAAGACCTTCTGTACAGGGAAACGTTAGCTACTCCATACCGAGGAAAAGGGGAACCCCGAAAGCAATTAGTGGTCCCTAGTAAATACAGGGAGAAAATCATTAATCAAGCTCACAGCAGTTTATTTGGAGCTCACATGGGGATCACCAGAACCAAAAGACGGGTTGGCCAGAACTTCTTTTGGCCAGGTATGGGCAAACAGATTACTTGTTTCTGTAAAACGTGTGATGTCTGTCAGAGACGAGGGACTGGGCAGGACAGGACCAAAGCCAGAAAGAACTTAAGGGCTGCCCAGACTAAGCAGAAGACCTGGTATGACAAGAAAGCCTGTGAAAGAACTTTTGGGCCTGAAGATGAAGTTCTTTTGCTTAGGCCAGTCAAAGGTCACAAGCTACAATTAGCTTGGGAGGATCCCTATAAAGTAGGGACAAAATTGAACAATGTCAATTATGTGATACAGAAGGAGGAAGGCCCTGATGCCTTAAAGAGCGATGCATCTAAAGATGTTCGGGAGGAGAAGAGGGAACTGCCTACCCTTTCCCTAGCTGAGCAAGTGAAGCCCCGAGCCAGACTTAAAGATGACGTCACACTAAAACGACCAGCAGATGACATCCTGTGGACAACCGAGTGGCCGATGACCGCCAGTCGACGGAAAAGGGAGCGGAGGAAGGAGCCAGTGGTCAACAGAGGGACTCCTGAGTACCAGCAGAGGTGTGTCCAGCTGAAGGAGATGACCACAACCGGACCAGTCCATGGTGCGCCAGACTACGACGGGAAAGTGAGAGACTTGGACTTTGCAAATTTTGCCTTTGAAACAGAGACTCAGTTCTTGCCTCGAAAGCCCACAACGTCGCAGATGTGCTTTCCAGGAGGCTAGATGAATGATACCAGGACTTTTATTATAAACTGAAATGGACTATAATTCACAGTTAATTATTTATGTAAAAAAAAGTCGTGATCGTGATTTCTGTATGGTTGTAAATTCTGTAAAATGATAAGGTAAGGTATATTATTGATTAGTAGATGATAAGGTAAAGTATTGTATTGATTATTAAATGATAAGGTAATGTATATTATTGATTAGTAGATGAAAAGGTAAAGTATGGTATTGATTATTAAATGATAAGGTAAGGATTTGGTTGATATTTAGTAAAAATGTGAAAGGTAAAATGTTATGAGAAACTTAAAAAAGTTTAAGCAATTGCACCTGTTTGTTCAGGAGGAAAAATGTGTTTCCCCTCCCAAACAAACCTAAGTAAGGGGGGAGGTCTGTAGCGTTCTCCTTTAAATGTGGTCATGGCTCAGGTTTAGTTAGAGTGAGTCATGCATATTTATGTTGCTGAGAGGCGGAGCCAAGAGGCAGAGTATAAGAGGCAGAGCCTGAGGGGGAGAAGGGAGATCAGAGTTTTGGAAGGAGTTTGATTAGAGAGTTCAGAGATTTATGTGATTGTGATTAGACTGATGAAAATATAGTAGGAGATCTGAGAAGTGATTGACCAGTGACTGGAAGGGAGAAGGAATAGAACTGAATATTATAATACTGAAACAAATAAGCAAATAAACTTAAGATCTTTCTATTTCATTAAAGAGTGGACCTGATTCTTTCTAAAGGAGTTATGGGGATCTAGGGATCTCCTGGTGGCAGCAGTGGAAGAAAGGAAAGAGTTCAGTTTTGCCCTGGTGTGCTCTGAGGTTTGAGTCTATGTGGACAGACCAAGGCACGAGTGGGTCCCACGCCACATAGGTTCCAGAGGTGCGGGATCCAAAAAGGGTCAAAACGCGACAGGCGTGTTGGGGAAAGACATAGGAAGCTCCACTGTGATTCTGGATTCTCTAAGTACCTGGGGGGAGTTTTCCTGGGGGGGTCCTCTTTGTGACTATATAACTCGGGGGTCCGTGATCCAATGTTCATCAAGCTTTTAGGAGTTGTAGAAAAGCGTCTTCCCTGCAAATTTGGTGTCTCTAGGTCATCGGGGGTCAGTGTTATAGCCATTTAAAGTGCAGATGAATCAACAGATCGATTCATCGATGAATATTTGTATATTCGTATTCGTTGATCCGTTAACCTTGACGAATAACGGATCAAAACGAATCGCCATTTTTTTTTATTTGTCCCCATCTCTATTTAAGAGGTTAGTGGTGGCCACGTAAAATGCCTTCCTTCCTTCCCCTGCTTCTCACGCACAAATACATATATACATGCACATGCATAAAATATCCACCTTACAGTTTGCAACTGGAAAGTCAACATGGTGCAACTTTTATGTTTCATGCAGATTTGAAAATTCTGATCAGCCAGACTGCATATTTTTTTTATATAGATCAAGACTCAGCTGCCAGCCCTGCTGCATCTGTGGGAAGAATTGGGGACTGGGAATACTGACCTTTTTATTTTTGATATCCAGTTTTTAATCCCTATTGGTAACCCAGGTTTCGGCAGTGGCCAGGAGTGCCTTTGCAGAATTAAAACTAGTGTACCAGCTGCACCCATTCCTGGAGAAGTTTGATCTTGCCACAGTGACACATTCCTAAGTTACATTCCAACTGGAATACTGCAATGCACTCTATGTGGGGCTGCCTCTGGAAAGTGTCCAGAAACTTCAGCAGATCCAAAGCATGGCAGCCAAATTGGTAACTGGGGCTTGTCACAGGGATCACATAACCCCCATTACATTTTGAGGCACAATTCAATCCCCCCACCCCCCAATCCATTTCGGGGCACAATTCAAAGTGCTGGTTCTAACCTATAAAGCTATAAACAGCTTGGGTTCAATTGATCTCAAAGACTACATCTCCCTTTATAAGCGTGTCCAGGTGTTAAGATCATCAGAAGAGGTCTTCCTATTGGTCCCACTAGCTTCACAAATGTGTTTGATGGGGACACGGGAGAGGGCCTTCTTTATCACTGCTCCCAGGCTCTGGAGCTCCCTTCCACAGGAGGCCAGACTAGCCCCATCTTTGTTGTCCTTCCGCAATCAGGCAATGACCTTTCTCTTCAGGCAAGCTTTTCCTTAGGGACTGGCTGCCTGAGTCGGGTTTTTAAATGCACCTTACTGCTTTGAATATGTTTTTGGTGTTGCTTTTGTTTATTGATTTTTAGTGTGGTATTTGTTTGATCCTTTTTAGTATGTGCATACTTACTGTTTTTAGCTTTAAATATAGTCTTTCAATAATGTAAGCTGCCTTGGGTCCTTTTAAGAAGAAAAGCAGGGTAAAAAGAAAGAAAGAAAGAAAGATATCTGAACCTTCCTGAAGATGGAATTGTATTACCCTTCCTTAAATATTCATATTAAATATTCATATTTAGGATATGCAGCTAAATAATATATTTCACAGCAGCTGTGACAGTCTAACAGTTTCATGTTATTATAAAAACATAGTTAAATATATTTGTAGAATAACATACTAAAAATGTATCTGAAAATTACCTAGAGAACACCCAAAATCAAAATCAAACAAATCAATAAATATGGATACATTTTTCAGCACATTGAACTACATGCACAATAAATTAACATATTGTACGTTTCAAGGATTTTCAAGTTCAAATTAATAAAAGAATTATGTTCAGGATTTTCAACAAAATATTCGCGTCTTGTGACATTCTGCCTTTTGACACAGTAAAAGTTTTGCTTTTCATTTTTGATGTCCAATTTTTAATCCATATTGGTAACTCTGAACTCTCTGCAGGAGATGGAATTTTATTAACTTTACCTAAATATTAATATTCAGAATACGATCTAAATAATTAATTGCAAATAAAATGGGACTTAGCTGAAAGCACAGTAACTGAACCATAGAAATGAGGAGCTGAAGATGTCCCAAGGGTCACTTTACTCATTTGTCTCTTTTGGCAAGAAACAGTAGGTGGTTATGCATGAAATAACTTGAAAACTCCTCATCAAGAGTTTTGCTTAAGTTTATTTATTTCCATTTTTAAAAAAAATCATCTGCGGCAGTAATGTTGATGTAGGGACTTTATATACCACAAATAGGGAGTAATAGCAAAATTTTAGTTCAACAAGCAGCACTGGAGCTTACATCAGAATACAATGGATTTTTTTGGAGTTTGAGAATTATGTCATCTCAAAAGTGGAGATCAGACCACCCCACCCACTTTTTAAACTCACACTCTATTTAATGAAAGGACCTGCAGTATCATCCAGGTAGACACCCGTGACAAACAAGATGATCACATATCAACACCGCATCTTAGATCCATCAACCATTTCATCCAAATCAAACTTACTAAGAAACGAGCAGGTAGAACATAGTGGGGAGGTGGAGAATACTCAAAAATGTTTCATTTTCAGCTGTTTTCTGAGTCTCAACATGCTAAGACATCTCAGCAAAACGTCCCACTTTTGTGACTTCCCACAAAAGCAAGACCCTTGCTTTTCACCTGTTATGCAGATGCCAAATCCAGCACAGCTTGCTACACTTTCCAGTCCATCTCACACTAAAGAGATGGCATTCTGTGCAGGAATCGTAACAATCTTGTGGGGCTTGGCATTCTTTCCAGAAAAAAAAAATGACCATGAAACATCTGAAAAATGCCATGAGAGTTCCTATGAGATTTCATGAGGGGAAAAATCTTGTACAGAAAGAAGTCACTGAAAGGAGAAAACAGGATTTTTCCGTTTTCTCTCAACTCTTCAAATTTCACTGAAATTACACTATGTGTGTAGTACAAAGGCAAGATATAAATTCAATACACACATATAAACAAACAATACTGTGATATTTCTTTGATGCTGATTATGGGTTTCCAGGTAGCTATGGAAAGCATGGACCTCATTGCAATGGATAATTATTAGGTTTTCCAGTTCAAACAGCCTCCACTTTGAAATTAGTGGCCTAAACCTAAGCATGTGCATTGGATCCTAATGATTCCTGTAGGATAGCTTCTGGATGGTACAAAGCTGCCACCCTAAATTCCCAAGCAAACACATTTAAAATCTTTTTATAAAGAGAATCGAATAAGCAGGCATGTAATATTGCATTCAAGATCCTATGAGGTTGACTACCTTATTGGTAATACAAAGCCACAGCTACTTAAAAGGATAGTAACTTTTTATATATCTACACTGGAATCAATATCTAACCTTTTCATTCTCTTGCTGAAATTTTAATTCATCCCATGCTCCATCCTTTCAATTTTTCTCTCAAGTACTTTTCAAAGATACTGATCAAAGTAAGTATGGTTACACTAAATAATGTGTACAACCTACTAATGCTTGAGCAGTTTTAGCTCATGCCAGCTAATGATTTTCAGCCAGTCACACACAACCTAGATTAGTTTTTGGCAACTGATACAAATGTTTCAGTAGTCTTGGTCAGATGTCAAAAACACAATGCTGAACTCAACACATCAAGTTAGCAGGGGCCGAACTGGCCCATCCCATTCTATATGACATTTCAACAAATTGGCCTCCTTTGGCTGAAAAATCATGGGAGTCCTTCATTTATCTGCCTACACAATGTTGATGAATATCTCCTTGGAAAATGAGAGGAAACCCTGTGTTAGTCTCTTCAAGTGTGCTGAGCGATAAGTCTACTTTTCTCATGCAGTCAATACAGTTCTATTACTATATTATTTTCTGTGCTAATATTTCAAAACATTCTGGGTGCAAAGCTCAGCACTAGCTTTACTCGTAAAGTTATCTCCTCATTCTCATAAGCAAAATAAATTTGATACACCTCTTCACTTCATATTTAGGCCTCAGTTCACAGAAACACTGTCTTTATCCTAGATCTTCCAGTTAATTTGTGATTTAGCCTGGAATCCATGTATTCCTGTGCTGCAATTTGTTCTGGAACAGCCTTCTACCCATGCATGATTGAAGGTACATTGCTGCCCCCAAGTGTCCGGTAGGAAAATTAATTCTACATAGGGAATGGCCTTTCTCTATGTAAGTTACAAAAACTGTACCTTTCAATATCAGAACAATGGGTTACACAGATGCAATAGTGGATAAACAGAAGATCAGAAAGAATTTCTGTTTGAACCCATTTTCTATGTCTCATCTCTTTATTTACTGGTTGGGGGTGGGTGGGAAATAGTAGATAAACAGAGGATCAGCAAAAATTTCTGTATCATTCAAAGTGTTTCATTTGCCCGTTTTGCAAAACAGAAACTGTATGTAAAAAACCTGAATCTGCCATTCAGCTGCAAAGTATCACTCTAGATCTTAAAAATGGTATGGACACATAGGTTAATCATACCGATTTGTATGGATCCTGGGCTTCAACACTTTCATTCAAATACTGTATATGGTAATAATTAATGGAAATCAGTTTTTTTCAAGCACTTTTGCTCCTTATGTGAAAAATACATTAAAAACTTACAAAGATGGACACCCAATCTACTGGGAAGAAAAGTACAATGGGAACAGCCGTTGATACTTTTACTTAACTACACAATCTACAACATTAGATCAGCTTGTATAAAAGGCAAATCACTCTTCCTCTCATGATTGATCTCAGCGCCGTGCCAATAAAATAGATAGGAGAGCCACATATGCTGTCCCAGCTTCATTGGAGGAAATGCTATGTATGTATGTAACTAATAAAAATAATAATAACTACATCAAACTGTAGCAAACTTTCAGTGTTTGCAAACAGCATTGCCACTTATAGGTACTATGCTAGCAAATTCACAATTTATACAAATATGAAGCAATAATAAATAATGCTAAATATGCATATTGTTTTAAAATCTGGAAATTGATTTCCAAGTGCAAATAAGAGCGACAACCCAACATTAGAGTTAGGCATGCTAAAGCCTACCTAAATTCATTGGGTTTCAACCATGCTGGACTGCAGCCAATATCAGAAGCTGCCAGCTTGGAACATCAGAAGCACAGACTAGAAAGTTCAAGCTCAAAGAGGAATTAATGTGAAGCTAATAAGAAGCCGAGCATGAGATGGTGGCTTCTTTTCACACATCAAAATCCTTTCCTTTTTTCTAATTTGCATATGTTTGAACATATGCAAATTAAGCTAAATTTGGCATGATAACTATTGGGGGGGGGGGAGTCATTTATACCCTATATGCATCTGGCTACTTTTTAAATGATCATTTTAAAATTCAATTTTAAAATTACAGTAATTATTTAATATTTGACAGCTGGCAGTTACGCCCTCAGGGCATGCCCGCCTCAACAGTCAGAACAAGAGTCTTCAGCAGGGGTGCTTTACCACTGCTTGAACCAAATGAATATTTATTTTATTTTATTTGATTTGATTTATTTTATTATATTTATACCCCGCCCATCTAGACAGATAGTCTACTCTGGGCGGCATTACAAAATTTAAAAACAATAGAAACAATGAACATGCAAAATCCAAGATGTAAAAATGTAAATATTAAAATACAGCAGGAGGGAAAGCAGTTTTCTTCATTTTTCAGGGGTGTCCATTGTGTGTCCACTCACACAATTGGTTGTGACTGGATGCAAACAGATCCCCTCCCCCAAGAAAAATGTACCAGATCCCCTAGGCCAGGGGTGGGCAATTAATTTCTATAGGGGGCCACATGAAAAATCTGAACTGTGTTCGGGGGCCGAACCAACTTTACTTAAAAATAAAATGAAACAGTGATGTTATGATTGTTTTTATTTTAAACTTGTTAATCTTCACAAATACTAAAGAGTTTTTTTGCGGTATGTTAAGGATAAGCAACTGATCAACTTTAGACAAAAAGCTATAAATGGTTTTGATGTCCGGCGGGCCGGACAGGAGCGGCTCGCGGGCCGTATGTGGCCCTCGGGCCGCACTTTGCCCAGGTCTGCCCTAGGCAATTGCTGTTCTGCAGAATACAGGGTCATACCAACTATGACCTAAACTGAGACAGTTAAGTTCAGAATTGTGCCCTCTTGGGCAGAAAAAGTGATACCTCTTTAAATCAATAAATATGATTACCAAATTGCATGAATCACTAAGATTTGGTATAGCAGAGTATCTAAGATATTAAATATTGAATCTTTAGGTTTAAGATTAAAGTAGCTCTTTTTAACAGCCAATATGGGCAGAGATCAAGTAGTTTTTCCTTCTGTGAATTATTCTGTGGCCTGCCTTTTTGCACAATAACTTTTAGTCATCATGATGATGTATAAAATAAATATTGCTCCATCTTCCAGTTGTCATTTGCCTAATTTAGACTATTGCCCTCATTTTCAAGGGAACTGTGAAACCTTCCTTCCTCTGCCTTCCAGGTTTAATTCTGGATCGCAAGCTCGTCTGGGACCGCACCTCTTGTTGTACCCTGTGTAAAGCATCCTGTGGCACCATGTAAAGAAATAGTAAAATCATGGCAAGGGGGAGTAACGTGGCAGGGAGAGAACTCTAGTGCTTAGTAGAGGGCACGGGGATTAGCAATCAGTATTCTATGAGTGGGGTGCAGAGTGGTCAATTTATTGCCAACAGAGCTGAAAATGGAACATCCATGCTGTTCCTGAGAGCTTGGGAAAGTTACTTTTTTTGAACTACAGCCCCCAAACGCTACGCGGCTCGCCCCCAGCCCAGCGCCCTTCGAGGCGCCTCTCTCGGAGCGCGCCGCCGCTCTTCCCGCGCCTGCCAAGGGAAAGCCTCGCCTTGGGTGCCGCGGTCGAGGCCGGAGGAGGGGCCTGTGAAGCGAAAGGAAAATGAAACCTCCAGCGCGCCCCCGAGACTCAGGAGGCCGGGCAGAAGCCTCTGTGGCCGGCTCCTCATGACGCTGAGGCCGTGGCTCCTCTCGGCCGTTCTCGCCTGCCTCCTCGATGGCACCCGCGGCGGGTCGGCCCGAGAGGAAAACGGCCTCCCTCGTGACAACCTGAAGGGTCCTTTCGTCAGCCCCGGGGAGGGCGAGGGGAAGAAGGAAGCGGCGCTGCGGGTAGGTATCCGAAGGCGAGCGCCGGGCGGGAGAGAGAGAGAGGTCGCCGGCTGGGAGAAGGCTCTTCCCTTTTCTTTCTCTTTCTTAACCCCGGCGCAGATCCGCACGGCGTTACCCCGGTAGCCACTCCGCCTTTGGGGCAGCTGCTCCCCCCCATCTTGATTGCCATGTTATACTTTAAAAAGCGTGCACGCGCGCACACACACACACACAGGGGGCTTCGTGCGCGAGGTTATCCCAGAAAAAGCCGCCCGAAGGAGGCTCCAGTCCCTTCTTCCCAGGGATGGATCGGATCCAGCCTCACGCGACTGTCTCGTTCGTGTTGCGCTTTACGAAGAGCTTTACAGAGACAACCCAGCAGCTCCCTCCGCCGGGAGAGCTTGCGAGCGAGAGGAGTCCTTGCACAAAGCGACCAAGGGGAGGGGAAAGAAACTCCTGTTTTAAGAGGGGAGTCAGTTTAGCGGGGCTCGGTGGGAAGAGAAAGAGGCCAAGCCAAAGTCTCGTGCAGGAATATTACATTTGGGGAGAGAACATCGGAGGTTGTTCTTTAGTGAGTCAATAGTTTGGTCCATTTAAGCCGTTTTTTCCGATTCTGATTGTCGGGGACTCACCGGGATTTCAAGCAGTTTTCCCCCCCCTACTCCCGTCTGGAGAGCCCTCCTGGTTGGTCGTGTTAACCAAATGTTAACCAGACTTAGCCCACCAAACTTCACAGGTTGGACAAGATTGGCGCGTTCATGGTGGTGCACGGTATTAAAAAAAAAAAAGGCTGATTTTAAATTCAAAACTTGACACACAGCAAAAGGTTGCTGTTTAGTAGATTGCATGTGGTGTGCTGGATAGAGCAGTATTTTACAACCTTTTTTGAGTCATGACCCTCTTTTATAATAACCAAGTAACCTGTCTTTTCTAGAGAATCTTGCTTTCTGGTGTCCAAAGTAGGACAGCCTCAGTTTTTTTCATTTTTGCCTCTGGAGATCATTCAGGTTTGATTTGCTCTATGACCCACTTGATCTTCTTTCTGGCAATCCAAGATATCTATCTACAAAGCAATCCTTGCTCTCCTCCAGCACCATATTTCAAATGAATTATTATTTTTTCCCTGTTACTCTTCTTCACTGTCCAACATTCACATCTGTGCATTGTGTTTGGGAATGCAATAGTCTGAATGATCTTGGCCTTGGTCTCCAGTGACACATCCTTACACTTGATGATCTTTTCTAATTCCTTCATTGCTGCCCTTCCCAGTCTCAGTCGTCTTCTGATTTTGGTTCTAACTTGACAGCAGATGACAACAACTATACAGTGGTGCCTCGACTTACGACCATCCCGACATACAACCATTTCAAGTTGCGACCAGCTCCGGCCGCAAAATTTTGCTTCGACTTGCGGCCGGAGCTTCGAGTTGCAAACAAAAGAGGCAGGGAAAAATGGCGGGGAATTCAAATTAGAGTACTAACCGTTGGTCGGCGAAGAGCTTCTTTGTAGCTCTTTCGCCCCAACGGTTAGAGTGTGTGTGTCGGAGGAGGCTTTGGACTGCCTGGTGCTGCTTTCTGCTCGTGAGTAAGTACATTTACTTTGTTTTGCAGGGTGGGTTTGGGGGGAGTTATGTTTCTGTGCTGTGATTTTTTTGGTGTTTTGATGTGTGTGTGTTTTCTGTGTGGGTTTTTTTTAATTTGTTTTTCAGCCCCATCGCGTTCCGATGGGGCTGGCTGTGGTGTTGTTTTTTAATTTATTTGTTTTTCAGCCCCATCGCGTTCCGATGGGGCTGGCTGTGGTGTGTTTTTTTTGTATTTTTTTTTTAATGCTGGAACGGATTAATCATGTTCCAATGCATTCCTATGGGAAATGGTGCTTCGACTTACGACCATTTCGAGTTACGCCCATCTTCTGGAACGGATTATGGTCGTAAGTCGAGGCACCACTGTAAATGGCATGCCTGTTTTTGCTCCCAAGGCAACAGATGGGAGACTTCATAGGTGACATCCATGCTTGTTTATAGGCCTCAATCAAGTAAGTATATTTAATAAACATTTAGCTCACAAATGGGCAGTTTGTGGCTTCCAGATGCTGTCGGACTGAAATTCCCATTTCTTGCTATTGGCTGTGCTGACTAGGGATGATAAGACTTTGCATGCCATAACAACTGGAGGAGCACAGGTTGTAAACAGTCATGGCTGTATTTCAGTGTTATAATTCTCTTTTTTATTTTTCAGGAAAGCATTAAAAGAATTAACAACTTGAATTCATTATCATCTGGTGACAACATTACAGCTTTCTATGGAATAAATCAGTTTTCCCATTTGTTTCCTGAAGAATTTAGAGGTACAGAATGAAGATGATCATGATGATGTTGATGAATTATCATGTTTTGTTTTTTAGTCATTGACACCACCCTATCCTCAATGCAAGCAATTCTGGCAATTTCATATTAGGTAGTACATTCATCTATATTCATAAGCAGTTTGATAAATAAATAAATAGTCGCTTATTTTTCATGGAAAAGGGAGACAGGGTTGCCACTTTCTGGAAAGTCAGGGAAATGGAAATTGGTCTAAAGTCAGGGAAATTGTTATTAGGAAAAGCAAGAACAGAAGGGTTATTTGTCTTAACAAGATACATTTTAAACTATTTCAAGTTAAACCTGGCAGCTTATTTCATTATGTAGCTGTGACAATGATGACTTTTGTGATTATGTACCATCACTTTCTGTAATATACTCCTTTCCTTTCTATTAGATATTACTCTGGATCTAGAATAGACCTGATTATTGAGGCTTTTGTACAGAGCAGGGATCCTACAAGCTTAAATAAAGGATCAAGAATTGCTGTGTCAAAGAGGTAGAGACTGTAATTACCAAAGGAAAAGTCAGATGCTTTATGCAGATAATCTCTGGTGCTGTAGGTAAAACAGTGGCTCATTTCAGGGTCTGCCTCCCCCCGACTATAGTCTTCCCATAGCTGTAGCTATAGAGGAAGGTAAAGGTTCACAGGGCTGCCAGACATACTGTCCTAAAATATAGTTATTTGGGTGAGCTGAATGTACCATCTTTTGTTAAGCCGAGAATATACATCAGGCCGACACACCTTATCTCTTCTCAGTGTGTTCTGATTTTATTACTATGGTTTTGGTCTCTATAAACCACAAATGTCTATTATATCCAAAATGGGGAACCTTATTTTGTGGTTGGTTTAGTAAATAACATGTTAAGATCCTGCCTTATACACCAATATTAAAACCATGGTTCCATGTTCTCAATGTTATGGAAAACTACGGCTTGAAGAATTCAGGATGGAAAAAAACAGCAGTACAGGCGGATGGACAGGTGTACTTCTTTCTAGTTTATGTCAACCAGGTATCCATTGAAATAAAATTTGTTAGCATTTAAGGTGCTTCAAGACAGAAGGGTTCTAGTATTATTAATCAAAATGGCTGTGCCTATCCCAAATTTCTTCCTTAAGGGATATTTTTTTGTTAAGGAAAAAAAATAGGAAGAAAGGATAGGAAAGCACCATATGCTTCTAATTGTAAGATAACAGTGTTTGGACCTTCCTATAAAATTCTGTATTTGAGGCAAGGCAGTTGCAGAGTGAAAACCTTTTCTAAACACACCCTTGATTAATTTGATGGTACTAAATCTCCATTCATTAAATTAAATTAGACAAGTGTCTTGCTTATAGAAACAGAATATTTATATTCTTTCATATGAACCTGCCTAGGCACTGTGATCATTGTGGGCCCTTCTCTCAGTTCTTCCATTCTCACAGGCATGCCTTGTGGAAATCAAGAGAGGGCTTTCTCTGGCTTTCCTCAGGGTCTGGAACTCAATACCAAGGAAGGCTCAGTTTATCCCTCCCTGTGGTCCTTCTGATGGCAGACATAGCATATTTTAAGTAGCTAACTGGCAGCTTTTGGAAAGGTCTTTTAATGTTGCTATACAATTTTTATTCCTTTTTAAATGGATGTGTCTAATAATATTTTAACAGTAATAAAATTCTGTATGTTTTTATCTCAACTGTATTTGTACCTGTTTTAATCTCATAGACCTCCTTGAGTCTCAGTTTTGACCAAAATATGGGATACAAATCAAATCAATCAATTCTGGCTAAGATCGTTTCAAAAATTGAAGATTATAAACCTTGTTTTATTTTAAAGCTGTTTACTTACAGAGCAGACCTTTTAAAGTTCCCAAATATAACCGGGAAGTTTCACTAGAAGGAACAGAAAAGCCCTTACCAGCAAAGTTTGATTGGAGAGACAAAAAAGTTGTTACGCAAGTGAGAAATCAAGAAACGGTAAGCTTTGAATTTCATTTTTGTGTAATATCACAACTTTGTTCAGACATAGGGAATCCTTAACGTAATAAAATTCTATGCCAATCTTGAGATAATAAAATGGATACTCTGCTGTCCTTTCAACACAGGATTATGTCTCCAGTATTGTGTTGGCAGTGATGCAGTAAGCCATATATTCATAGCACTGTTTCTGAGGTTTATACAGACTGACTTGTCTGTAACTTCCAGCTAGTGGAAAAGGTGAGGTGATGCCTCAGTAGATTCTAGATTTAAAAGCCACCATTTTATGCCTGTGCCAAATGAAAACTGACGGGATGGTCAGCTCTCTGGAAGAAGCACAGGGTTACTATATAGACCTAGAAGTAAACCATACAAATACAGCCTGTGCAGCACTGTAAAGTACAGTTGACAAACATTTTAAAATATTTTAATTTAAAGGGTAAAACAGGAATTTATGGATGATAACTGGTTTGAATGATTATGATTATTAATTATTATTATTATTGTTCGTTTATTCTTTACAGTGTGGTGGTTGCTGGGCTTTCAGCATTGTTGGTGGAATAGAGTCTGTCTATGCAATTAAAGGGAATGTTCTGGAAGAACTCAGTGTACAACAAGTTATTGACTGCTCATACAATAATGTTGGTTGTCAAGGTGGCTCAACTGTTGCCGCTTTGAGTTGGCTGAATCAGGTATTAGTTTCTCACAGATCTACTATCTCTTTTAAAAAATGGTCATTTTTGCCAAAGAGGAAAAAAAATATGGGAATTGATAAAAAGTGTTGCCTTGTTAGATTAGCTCAGGAGCCTCTTTAATCCATAATATTTATTTATTTATTTATTACATTTATAGCCCGCCCATCTAGTCATATAGACTACTCTGGGCGGCTAACAACATATCATAATACAATTTAAAATCATAACAATATAATAATATTACATTTATCAGTAGTCAGCTGGATGTCCCAGTGAAGATCATCCAGAAAACATAATAGACAATAGCTTTAGCGTATTATTTGTCTCTCTCATCTGGCTAGCATATATTGTGTTCAGACCAACATATAAATTGACTTTAGGAGCTAGTCTAGATTACAGCCTGAAAAAGTGTTTCCTTGGACTACAGTACCTAAAATTCCCAGCCCACAGGGCCACTGCTAACTGGGAGATTCTAAGAATCTAAGAAAGAGATTCTAAGAAAGAATGAACTCTTCCAAGACTAGAGTTGATGACCCCCCAACCTGGTCCCCTTTCTGTCCATCAAAAGTAATGCTACACCTTCTTTTAAAACAGTATTACTGTGACCCTTTTAATGAGCCCCTGCAGATGGTAACCATAGATACTTTTGCATTGAATTACAAGTCATTGGCAGAGCTTGGAAATAATTGAATGTGTTAACATTAAAGTAATATGTTAATTTAATGTGTTAATTTAAAATTAATTCCTTACACATTACAACAGGACGGATGCATTGAGTCTTAAGAAAATATCATTTTGCAAGTAACACATCAGTGTTTAAAACTTTTAAACTATTATTCTCTACCCATTAGTTTGCTTATCTTCCTGTTTAACAAAAAAGTATCAGTGTTGGTGTTAACATGTTAAATTAACACAATACTCTGACATTTGTTTGGCTTATCTTCTTATAGACACATGTCAAACTGGTGAAAGATTCAGAGTATTTATTTAAAGCTGAAACAGGATTGTGCCATTACTTCAGTTGCTCAGATTTTGGAGTCTCGATTATAGATTATGCTGCATATGATCTCAGGTAACAGCTTATGAATATTTTTGTATATTCTCTTTTTCTGACTGTCACATGAACAAATACATGCAAATAACAAATACATGTAACTGCTGTTCTTCAGACACTTAAATAGCTCTATTTGTCATTTGTACTCATATGGCTGCTTTATTAAAAAATAGCAAATACTGTTAACATCATTATGAGGTATAAAAAAACAAAATATTCATCACATATGTTCTAAAGGAGGTAAATTGTTTCCTCAAATTTTGAATGTATTCTGTAGTGTCTTATCCTACTCCAGTTCTTTTTTGAAATTTGAAATAACATTTGTAATTGGGAATATTCCAAGTAGAGAAAACTACACATTGCAATTGTACAGTAGGTCCATCTACTACGTTCCTTTCCCTTCCAGTGCAGTTATTGATTGAAAAACAGAATGAGTTACTAATGAAGTAGAACATGACAGGAAGTACCATAATTTCCAAGACAAGTGGATATGATACACATGGAGGCAGATGTGTGATATGTGATATGCACTCAGTCAGTTGCTCATAAAAAGGAGTCAATATTGTTTGCATTTCCCCTGCAATATGTACACTGTTTTTCCCACGTGACCAGAACAAACAGTAGTATTGAGCGCAAGTTGTAAAAGCAGCAACCTTATTTGAGGTTGTTTAGCTGGTATTAGAACAGAAATTTACATGAACAACCAGAATGGAGGAAAATACCGGTATTTGGCAAATAGCTAGAAACCAGCTTTTCCCGCTGTTCCACCCCATGTACACCATTTATAAACGGGGGGGGGGGGGGGGGAGACAGTCCTGTAAATGAAAAGCATTTATGAGATTTTTCTTGCTTGTTCAGGTTAATACATTTTTTAAAATAATAAATGCAAATTTACAGTGATGAGCGATCAGTGAAAAACTTGGTAGCTCGCTGTGAAAAGTTTGCACAGTACTTTGGAGACAAAATTGCTCAGATCTGCTCTGACTTAGATGCTGTAATTAATACAGTTCCTGTGGATGTAACTATGGCTCCACTTGTCCTGTGTTGATGGATAAGTTTCAGTTTTTGCTGCCTGATGATGTGGACAGGATCCTTGGGCCGGTGAAGGCTACTGCTTGTCTGCTAGACCTTTGCACATCCTGACTTATAAAAGCTGGCCAGGTAGGCCCAAGGGGAAGTGAATGCCTCCTTGCAGCAGGGTAGGATCCCAGCTTGCTTGAAGGAGGCAATAGTAAGACCATAATTGAAAAAACCCTCCTTGGACCCCACAGTACTGGATAATTACTGGCCAGTCTCTAATATCCCATTCTTGGGCAATGTGCTGGAGTGGGTTGTGGCTTCTCGGCTCCAGGGATTCCTAGACGAGACAGATTAACTAGATCCATTTCAGTCTGACTTCAGGACTGGTAATGGACAGAGACTGCTTTGGTCACTTGATGGATGACCTGCGGCAGGAATTGGACAGGGGGAGTGTGTCCCTGTTGGTTTTGCTGGACCTCAGTGGCTTTCAATACCATCGACCATGGTATCCTTCTGGGCAGTCTGTCTTGGATGGGACTGGGAGGCACTGTTTTACAGTGGCTCCGGTCCTTCCTGTAGGGGACAACCCAGCAGGTGGTGCTGGGTGACTCCTGTTCAACACCTTGGCCTTTGGCCTGTGGTGTTCCTCAGGGATCTGTTTTGTCCCCTATGCTATTTAATATCTACATGAAACCACTGGGATAGGTCATCCAGAGTTTTGGGGTTCAGTGTCACCAGTATGCTGATGACACCCAGCTCTGTCTCTCCTTTCCATCTAATTCCAAGGAAGCTGTCTCAGTTCTAAATCAGTGTCTGGTGTCAGTAATGGACTTGATGAGGGCGAATAAACTGAAACTTAATCCAGACAAGACAGAGGTGCTCCTGGTCAGTCGAAAATCAGATCAAGGAATAGGGTTGAAGTCTGTGTGCATCAGCTGCGCCCGTTTCTTGAGAGGTCTGATCTGGCCACGGTGACAGATGCCCTTGTTACATCTCAGTTGGATTACTTTAATGCACTTTACATGGGGCTGCCTTTGAAACGTGTTCGGAAACTCCAGAGGGTCCAAAATTCCACAGCCAGATTGTTAACTGGGGCTGCTTAAGAGAACATGTACAGTAACATCCCTGTTACAACAGCTGCACTGGCTGCTGATCCATTTCCAGGCACAGAGTGCTGGTTTTAACCTATGAAGCCCTAAACGGCTTGGGTCCAAGCTATTTAAAAGACCACATCTCCCTTTATGAGCCTTCTTGAGTGTTAAGAGCATCAAGAGAGGCCTTTCTCTCAGGCCCACCACTCTCTCAGGTGCACTTGTTGGGGACATGGGAGAGGTCTGCTCCCAGACTCTGGAACTCCCTCCCACAGGAAGCTAGGCTGGCCCCATCTTTGCTGTCCTTCCATAGGCAGGTGAAAGCCTTTCTCTTCAGGTAGGCTTTTCCTTAATGACTGGTGGACTGAGAGGGGTTTTAAATGGACTGTTGTGCTCTGTTGTTGTAAATGTGTTTTAATATTAATCTTTGTTACCATTTTAATGTAGTACTTGTTTAATTCTTTTTTGGTATTCATATACTTACTGTTTTAGCTTTTAAATACTGATTAGTAATGTAAGCCACCTTGAGTCCTTTTGAGGAGAAAGGCGACAGAAATATTTTAAATAAATAAATCAATCAATCAATTTGAAACAATTTCCTCGTAGAAGAATGAATGTTTCATTAAAATAACTCTAGTTGAAATAGTAAACTATATCGTCTGTCAATACAGTTTGTGTCCAGAGAACATAATGATCATAATAGTATGAACTTTGTGTATATAATAAAAATAAAAGAGGCGTGGTATCTCAAAGGTTTGTTTTTATTTTTGTTAAACATGCTGAAACAGACTTCTTTGAAAACTGTCTTTAGTGTGCTGCTATTACATTCCAAACTGCTTTTAAAAATCATGTTGCAGTTAATATTTGTTGTTGTTTAGTCGTTAAGTCGTGTCCAACTCTTCGTGACCCCATGGACCAGAGCACGCCAAGCCCTCCTGTCTTCCACTGCCTCCCGGAGTTGGGTCAAATTCATGTTGGTAGCTTCAGTGACACTGTCCAACTATCTCGTCCTCTGTTGTCCCCTTCTCTTGCCTTCATACTTTCCCAACATCAGGGTCTTTTCCAGGGAGTCTTCTCTTCTCATGAAGTCATGAAGTGCGGTTAATATACCTGCACTTTAATCCAGAAAGAGGCTTCTCTGCACATCCGGAGCTGTGGGAGGAAGTGTATGTGCAAACACACTACTTGTACAGTTGCATAGACTGAATGACATACTGTACGTAGAGTGGCTAGCACTATAAGCAAGCAGGCCTAGTCAGGTAGTCTGTGATTGCACCAAGATCACTTGTGTAGAGAAAGAGGAAAAAGAGAGTTTAGAAGGTTCAGCTCCACTAATACCACTGCACAGCACAGATGTGCATGCAAGAATTGCGTGCCAGTATGTACTATGTGGCTGAGAGGTTACAGAGAGTCCTGGCCATTTGGTGGCAGCAGAGGCACAAGTTATACTGTTGCTCCTTGAAGAGGTTGAAGAGATCAGCTTTTTAGATTACAACTCCCAGAATCCTCCAGTTAGTAGGCCCAGTGTTCATGCTGGCTGACAGATTCTGGGAATTGTGGTCCAAAGAGATGAACTTTCCAAGTTCTGCAGCAGCAACCCATAGCAGACATGGAGGTGAGTTAACGGGTGAAGAGCTCTGATCCCTTTGATTAACAGAATCAAACATATGATTAACAGAATCATCCCGCAGGTTTTTACTCTGCACCATATGCAAATGTATCAGTCCATTCGTTAAAGGTTTCTAGAGTAACAGTTTTCTCAGCAGTATTTCACTAACAAGTGGCTCTCCAAATTTTAATTTCAAGAACATTTTCAACATTTAATTAATACACATACTGTATATATCCATGCACCCACACATGTGCGTGCGCGCGCGCACACACACAATTTGGGTCCAGTGATATCTAACTACTTCATCCCAGTGGGTCAGATACTGCCTTCCCCAAACACCGAAAGTAAGTTCAGGAACTGGTCTATCGCAGACTGTTCTGATGATAGGCTGCGTTCTGGTGGTGACTATGAAAGATTCCTTCTCTCTCTTGCAGTGGCCAGGAAGATAAAATGATGAAGATGCTGCTTCATTGGGGCCCTTTGGCAGTAATTGTAGATGCAGTTAGCTGGCAAGATTACCTTGGTGGTATCATACAGCATCATTGTTCCAGTGGAGAAGCAAATCATGCTGTTCTCATTACAGGTTATGACACAACAGGTGAGCTGCAATATTTCGGTTATATATTTGTTCTTAGCAGCCCCATCCTGCTTATTCAGAAGTAGGGTCCACAGCTCCATAATTTCATAAGTTAAGTAAAGTCTAACATTCAGTAACAATTTGAAAACTGTTGGTGGTCTATGTCTCTAATTATCAGGCAAGTGCTAGGCAAGGATGTTTCTCAAGACAAAAATATATATGCTATTTTAGATATGCAGTCCAAACTCTGCATCAACTTTAGCATGCACTATGGAATATCACGATAAAGATAGGTTCAAGCCAAGCAATTGCTACATGTTATTTATTAGCTATAATAATATATTGGTTTCCCTCCAGTGAGCTGGTAATGGCATACATGGCTTTTGTTTTCCCCACATTATTCTCACAAGAATGACTAGTGACTGAGTGACTAGAGTGACTAGCACACAGACATCCAGACCAATACATTTAATGGCTTATTAGGGATTTGAGCCTAGATTTCCCAAATCCCAACTCTCTAATCACTATATCATACTAGTTCTCTATCCTGTCCAACTGCTGGATCCACTTTGGTCTGTAGGGACATTTGCTTTAAATGGTTGCCAGAGTAAGCTTCTACCTTAGTTGATGATAGCCTGATGCTGATTTAAGGAGCTCTATATAGAGGTTTGTAATACACAGTCTCTTGATAGTAAATAGAGATGTGCACAAACCACATGCAAAATTGCTGTTATGATGAATGAAATCAAATTAAGGCTGCAGTCTAGTCCCTGGTTTTATTCTCATTTATTTCACTCATGTGTCAAATCATTTGTACTTGGTATAGAATACTCTGTTATCCGTATGCATGCAAAACGTAAAACACTCCGAGCTCGCTAGTTAAGATATCGGATTCTGTATACGCTTCCATATCCTGATTTGATTGCATGAAGTTAAAGCCTGTGTAATGCTTCATTTTTTCCCCAAAAAAGTAATTTAAGCCATTTTTACAGGTAGCATTCCTTATTGGATTGTACGGAACTCCTGGGGACGTACATGGGGAATAGATGGCTATGCTCATATTAAAATGGGTTCCAATATCTGTGGTAAGTTGAGCACAATATTGCCATCCTGACACAGATTCTGATTGTTCTATTTTAACGATGGGATTTTTAGGTTTCTTGGACTACAAATCCTGTAATTCCCCATTCTGGGAGTTCAGCCTGATTTACACACACCTTACAAAACCTAAATGTCACTGAGCAAGGAGAAAAAACCTAACCTGGAGGGCACCATCCAAGTTTCCTGTTCCTGCCCCAGTGCTAGCTAAGAGCATCCTTTCTGAAAAGGAAGCCAAGTGGTGCTAGGCCTAGCTAAGCCTCAAAGCCGCCCAGTTTAGGCCTTTTGTCCCTGGTGAGCCACATTTAGGTGTCTGTAAGAAGTGTGTGTAAGTATGGAATTTGTAGTTCAAAAAGTCCCAAGAATTCCCTGTGCTATTTAAGAAACTACTTGCTTCAGGCAAGTATATTGTACATTATTCCTTTCAATATTATCCCTGTTCCTGTGGCCATGGGTTAACTTGACAAGAGGGACTAGGCTAGCCTTACCCACTCCGTCATTGTTCTCCATATGTGGAAAATACAGTCGGAGGAGGAGGGTCTACCATGAGTGGGGACTTGTTTAATCTGGAACCCTGACAACTCAAGGTTTCCTTTCATAGAAAGGAAGTAGACCTTTGGTCTAGATGGGCGGGGTAGAAGTCTAATAAAATAAAAATAAATAAAAATAAAAATATGGAGAAGCTGTTGCTCTCCACAGAGCAACAAGGGATGAGACATAGTTAGCCTGCTCCCTCTCCTCACACACACTAAAGTTAACTCTGTTCCAAGTGTCTGCATAGGGCTTTGTTGTCTCTGAATGCAGTGGCTCTAGAAATGACTTAGTTGAAACAAAATTTTCTCCTCACAAGAGGAAAGATAAATGATCTGAGGTGGTACAGAAACATCAGTGACTATCCTATTCTTATCCAGAACGTCTGCTTATATACAAAGTAATACCCCATTAAGAAAGTGAGGTGAGCAGCTTACAGATTACTGTCTTTGAAGGGAAAAACAGAGGAAAAAATAAGCTGAAGTGTGTATCAGCACAGAAAGCACAGTTAATTTCTTTGAACCTAGTTGTCATGAACTTCTTATGTAGTTATCAGATCTAAGGAACAGCAGGTTCTTTGCTGGTGGTACTCATTTGTAAACGCCACTGAGAGTCTCACTGGAATCATTGGTCATTTAAATGGTACTTTCCTTATCAGGAACAGAAGGTGGATTTCTCTAACAATTAAATAGTAACTTGGATCTTCTTGCCCTCTAGGAATTGCTGATGAAGTTTCTGCTGTGTTTGTGTGAAATGGCTCCTCTGGATGAAGGACCTGTACATTTATCATGCATTATCCAATATGAAGGCATTTTATTTTCAAACCAGAAAACTGTGTGCATTGAAACCATAACAAACCTAATGCGCTGCTTAGAAGAATTTTCTTCTAGGCCAGTGCTGTTTGCTGCCAGAAATTAAATGGCAACCTTGCAGTGGACACATATTGTGAATCACACTCAAATTGTGCAGCAGTAATGCATTTTATATGCCTAGGTATGGTGTGAAATGTGGTAATCTTGATTCTATTTATGATTATAAAAATACCTCAAATAAGTGTTTTGAGGTACTGTGCCACATGAGATAAAGAGTTAAGTTCATGTCTTGGAGATCTGAAGTCATCTGATATTTCATAATTGTTATGTAGCCTTAGGTAAATTGCACTCAGTACCTCCATTCCCTATTTGGTAGTAACAGTCAGCCATATTACTAGATTATTGCAAAGACAAAACACAAGTTAGAGCAGTTTGCAAATAAATCTCAGAATTTTAAGTATGAATAATTAGGGAACCTACCTCTTCTTCCCATGTTTTATGTAATGTTCATATATATCAGCAGTGCTGTTTAAAGCCCTGATTTCTATGAACCAACCTCTAGAGCAGAAGTAGGCAGTTTTCTGGTGTGTGTATGTGTGGGGGTGCTGCTGCATTGCCCTAACCATCAGGAGCTGGATTACTGCTGCTACCTGAGATTCCATTGTTGTTATCAAATTTTGGCAGCAACTATAGCAGATCCGTTGGTTTATAGACTGCCAGAGTGCCCTCTCTCATCATAAAATCCTGCAAACTGGCAGGGCAGAAGGTCTTCTTCCCTTTTGTTTTGTTTTGTTTTGACTTCTTGGACTACACGTGAGCAGCAAAGACCTCAGGAGTGGCTGGGGGAGTGTGTGGCATGTGCTTCATATGCTTCCCCCCCCCCCCCCCCGTCTATGTTCTACCTCAGGGTGGGCAAAGCGTGGCCCTGCAGATGTTCTTGGACTGCAGCTTCCATCCATTCTAGCCAGTATAGCTGGTGGTGAGGAATGCTAAGCAGCAGTCTTAACAGCATCAGGAGAGCTGCAGTAGGCCCATCTCTGTTTTGTCTGATATTCCCATGCTCCTGATTTGCCTTTCATTCCTGTTCCTGACCTTTTTTTGCTCTTCTGGAACCTGACATGAAACTGTCCAGGATATGTGACAGCAGGTCCGGTCCAGGTATGAGCTTGACTCAAACTGATTTATTAAGTCTGGCTTATAACTGATAATTATTGAGAATGCTGTTCTCTTTCCTTGGCAATAGCCTTTCACAAACAAATGAATAGCATTTTGAAAATTACTAACATTTGATGACAAAATGGTAAGAACTATAATTGTTTAGTGGTAATGATCCACAGATTCATTTTGATTAACACCCATGTAAATGTTAGTTGAATTGTAAAAATATTTTATATACTTGCGTGAACAACACCTAATTTTTTTAATAAAGCTGAAAGCGGAAAAACTGTTTTTTGTATGTCTAATGAAAAAAGGCACCTGTTTATGTAGCACTGAATATTTTGAGTCAGTAAGTTGCACTATCTATTGATTTGCTCTACATATTAATAAAGAGATTAAAGTTTAAAATAGATTGGCTGAAATCCTGTCGGTGTATTTTATACCGTTTAAAGCTGATGATGTCATCAACACTGGCAATTTTTCAGAAATTAAACATTTCTGATTTCTTTCTGGAAGATCCAGAGGTTTTTGAATAAACCTTTTCATCATCAGGAAGCTGGGAAGAGCACAGGATGGAAGGGGAAAGTCTTTAAGTATTGAAAACCAATTCCACTAGTATGACTTCACTGGCAGTAGTGATTTTCAGTAATTAAACACTTCCCCCTCCTGTCCTGTGCTGCTACTGACATCATGACCCATGAGCCTTCAGCAGGATAAGGTACACCAACAGGATTTCAGCCATTGTGCCAAATTATTTCTTCAGTTACTTGTTACCCCATTGGAATTTTACTTTCTTTCTCAATATTTTTATGCTGTCTTCTGGGATGACCTCTCTCAAGGAAAATCACATTTATTATTTTAAAAAATTATATACAACCAAAGTCGCACCTTTGCCTGTACAAAATTAAAGAAAATGACACATATTGTAGCAAATAGACAGAAGATATTAGGACAATAGATATCAAATAGAGCAATTTAAATTGCAGCAGGTTGCAGTAATCGAATCAACAGTTTTAATCACTGAATTAAAATAATAGAAATCTGAGTTTGTTTCATTTCTAAATTTTATTTCAGATAACCTACCTGAAATGCAGTTATAGTTTAACTGCTATAATGTATTATGCATAAATATGTGTGTGTGTGTATATGTAGCTCTCAGTTACATTTTAATTATTTACAAGCATTTTCTAAAGAAGGGTTTTAATCTGAATCATCACTGCTGAAATAGGAACTGTCACAATATTCTGCTGTATAGAGGAATTTATGAACAATTGGGTTCAGCTTTGGGATCCAGTGTCTCGGCACCAAGTAAGTTGAAAGATTAAACAAGTCAACAAACACTTTGTATCTGTCACTGTGAAGGAAAAAGAAATGCATTAATGTGGAAGTTATATTTCAGGATATTTTCCAGTCTCAATGTTTTGGCAGGTGAAATCCAAAACCCAAGTCATATAGAATATGCTTTTGATTTAGATTGCTCATGCTTTTTTTCAGCAAGGGTATTTCACTAAGTCTCTGTCATCTGGCAAGGTCAAGTGTTAATGGTACCATCCCATAATAGCCAGGTACTGTTAGCACAGGCTTGAACATACTACCTACAAGCTGGTATGCATGACATGTGATGTAAGCTTTTGCTAGAAATTGTGCAACGCCAGTAACATGCCTTCATACATGTAATTTAGGCTATGCAAAATTTATTCATTCATTTATTGATGTATTACTATGCTGCCTTTCTCCCAATTATGGGACCCAAGGTGGCTCACAAATTATTAAAAAAAAATTAAAAACACAATAAATTATTACATTAAAAAGAATGTTACATATATATTAAAATCATCAAGGTGTATGGAAAATATGGTCTGAAGCTCAACATCAAAAAAACTAAGATCATGGCCACTGGTCCCATCACCTCCTGGCAAATAGAAGGGGAAGACATGGAGGCAGTGACAGAGTTTACTTTCTTGGGCTCCATGATCACTGCAGATGGTGACAGCAGCCACGAAATCAAAATACGCCTGCTTCTTGGGAGGAAAGCGATGACAAACCTAGACAGCATCTTAAAAAGCAGAGACATCACCTTGCCGACAAAGGTCCGCATAGTCAAAGCTATGGTTTTTCCTGTAGTGGTGTATGGAAGTGAGAGCTGGACCATAAAGAAGGCTGACCGCCGAAGAATTGATGCTTTTGAACTGTGGTGCTGGAGGAGACTCTTGAGAGTCCCCTGGACTGCAAAGAGAACAAACCTATCCATTATGAAGGAAATCAACCCTGAGTGCTCACTGGAAGGACAGATCCTGAAGCTGAGGCTCCAATACTTTGGCCATCTCATGAGAAGAGAAGACTCCCTGGAAAAGACCCTGATGTTAAGAAAGAGTGAAGGCAAGAGGAGAAGGGGATGACAGAGGACGAGATGGTTGGACAGTATCATCGAAGCGACCAACATGAATTTGACCCAACTCTGGGAGGCAGTGGAAGACAGGAGGGCCTGGCGTACTCTGGTCCATGGGGTCACGAAGAGTCGGAAACGACTTAACGACTAAACAACAACAATGGAAAATATGGAAAGGTTCTCATCCAATGGTTGCTAAAATTTATTTGCTAGCTGGCAATCAGTAGGAAAATCTGTCATTCCTACCAACTTTATTTTCCATGACCAGGGAATTAACAGAGCAATCTGAAGGGAATGAGAACAAGGAATTGCCAAATTCCATAATGTGCTGGGTTCATAGAAACAGAGTGTGGTGCAGTGACGAGAAGTAAAATAGATTTCTACAGGATTCTTTGTAACAAATGCTAGCCAGAATCCTATTAGCAATTGCTAATAGCAAGTACTCTGTGGGTGGATCACGCCAGTGATTTCTGGCCTGGAATTACACAAGTTGAAGATCACTCTGTTAAAAGCAAGAAAGTTTATGCATGCGCAAGGGATTAAAGAATGTCCCCTTTTTAGTGCAATTGGCTTTTTAAAAAAGACACCTGGAACAAGCTGTTGCATGTCTGAAACAAAAACAGGATTTTGGCTGCTGTTTGCCTTAGCAGAGCCTTTATTTAAGCAGAAATAAATACGTATGAAAGCAAAGCCCCTGCTGCTTAAAGTAAAATGTCCACTAATGAAAGAAAGTCCATTAGTGGTATACAAGAAAGACCAGTTTGGACTCATATTTCTTATTTCTCCATGAGAATCATGCTCAATAAGCCTTCTTTCTTTTTTATCTTTTTTTTTAAGATAGTCTTTCACTAATATAGCTTGTAAAGCAAAAGGAAAGCATTAGAAATAAAAAGGTCAAATATGTAGGCTAACCCATCAACAGTAGGCGTAAATCCTACTCAGATAGCAATGGTGCTCATTACTGCTTTCCCAGAACTCCTGGCATTTGTTTTCAAGGGGTTGAGCTTAGGCCAGGACATCTAAAACTCTTAACACTAGAATAGGAATAGAGAAGCTATGAGCCTCAAAATGTTGCTGAATTGCATCTCCAATCCATCCACCTTTCATCATTGGCTACCCTACCTGGGTGATCTGAACATCTAAGCTACATGTATTTAACCTCTCCAGTCCCTTTTTGAAGCTAAGCCAGCCATGGCCTGATTTATTTGCTCAAGCCCCTGCATAGGTTGCTGCTTGAAATGTAACTGTGCAGACATATGCACCTGATAAGCTTTTGTGAGCACCCATTAACACTAATTCTGACCAAAGCAGAACAAAGTTTCTCTGTCAGAACAAGTTAATGGTCACCATATCTTACTGATGGATTTGCTACATTAATTTTGCATACAGTAGCCCTGATAATTATGTGCTATCAAGTTGATTCTGATTTATGGTGACCCTCCAGGGTTTTCCAGCTGTGAAGCACTCAGAAATGGTTTTTCATCTCTTTTTCTGGGTGGTGCTCTGGGATTATGCAGTTTGCACAAGCATTCAGGATATGTAATCCCATCAGCCACACATATTCCACGTGATCTTGATTGACCTTTCTCTCAGGAAACACAGTGGGGATTCAGACTCCAAGACTCTAGCCCTCAACCTTCTGTCAATCATTGTCAATAGATGGACTAAATTCTAGTGCATCATTTCATGTTCACACTGCTATGGCATGTATATGTGCCATGTAATTCATAGGGGGGTGACTGTAGCACAGAACTATTGCCCTGTCAAGCCATGGTAGCAAACTGCAGTTCTCCAGATGTTTCTGGACCACAGCTCTTGCCAACATGACCAATGGTGGAGCTGCCGTCCAAAAACTGCTGAAGAAGTTTGTCTACTCTTGCTATACAACCTATTGTTATTCCTTATAGCATTTATGTAGCATTCCAGTCATTCCTTACGTACTCCGTAGACCTACCTCACAGTAGAACGTAAATACTGATATCCTGATGAGCCTCCTGTCCCAGCCTTGCTGCCAATCATTCTGTGCACCATACACACATGGTTATCTAAGCACAGAGAGAATTTATTTTAGGGTTTCATTTTGTGACACGCAAAGTTCATTCTGTTTCACAGTTGAACCACTGACTGCAGGAGTCATTTTGTTTATCTGTGTTACAAGACACAAATATCTGTTTAAACTATGTTACTTTTCTTCCTGTTGCATTATAAATATTAGCATGCATATTGTGCTTGTTAGCATCATCCTATACATGTGTTTGCAGGAGCAAATCCCACTGAGTTGAATAGAACTCAGCCCAGGATATGCTGGGATAACATCTGAACTTTTAAATGTTTAAACTACTTCACATGCACTATCTTGAGGAGAAGCCAATTGTTATATCCCACCAGTCAGATGGTAGGGTTGAGCTGAGCACAGAAAAGCACATCCCATCTTCCATGGCAGTCTTCCTAAAACTGCACTGTGGAGGGCTAGGAAACTCTCCCAAGCTGGGTTGTGTAGAAAGATGAAGCAGAGGAGAAGGGGAAAAAGCTCCACTGCAACTGTCATGGAAAGATGGATTTAGCCCCTTGTTATATTTGCAACAAAACTCTGCAGTAGTTCAATATTATTCTTGCTTTGCAGGTGAGATTTAGGGGAGGCTGAGATAAAATAGACTGCCTAATGTGAGTGACTTCACAAGAGGTGAAAATTCACTTTGCTGCTTCTTGATTTATATAGTGCAATCATGTAACCACTGTGCTTTCTGCTATATACCATTGCTCATTTTCCACATTCAAGGGGGAAAAGTTTAGACTGAGAAACAGAAATACAAATTCATATATCCTTAGGCCTGAGTCCAACTGCAAGTTCCAACTAGAGTAGACTCACTGAAACCAGTGGACAAAGGGTAAGCCAATACGATTTAGTAGTTCTATTCCAGATGGAACTTGCGGTGGGATGTAGGCCAAATGCCCTCAGCAGTCTAGGCAGAAAAGGTGAAAGTACTTACTACATGAAAACCATAGGCCTATCCAGAACTGGGGAAAGTTACGCCTTCCTGGACTACAGCTCTCAGAATCCCACAGGCAGTATGGTGAGTGGCCACAAATGGCTGGGGCATTCTGGGAATGTAATCCATTAAGTAACATTTCCAAGCTCTGGGACTATCTACTCTTTTTGTTTACATTCAGAGAGCACCTGTATTCTTGATTGACAACCTGTCAATTAAGCGATCTCTTTCACCCTAAATGCTACTGGTTTGTAACTGGTTCTAGTACTCATGCAAGGCATAGTTATTAACGTACACCTACTGTTCTTGAGGAGAGACATGAATTAATAAGCCATATCTTTAATTAGTAACTTCTCTTTAAAATCTCTTTAAAATGAGAAAATGTGACAATTGCATCAGCAAGGTGAATTACAGTGATATAGACCTATTATAGGAATACTATGGAGAACACTTACACCTCCATTTAGTCATCAGCACATCAATATCCATAAGAGAAGTGAGAAGCTGAAAAGGAACCTGAAAGCGAGGCTCCTCCCTTAAGGAAAGACAAAAAGAAGCAAGCTTGTTATAATCCTTAAATTCTATTTCAACAGTAGCATTTTACAGTCAGAGGAAAAATGGAAATAGCATACTAAAAAAAAATGTATATACAATGTGCTATTAAACATGAGCTTGCCTAGAGCCACTCAGTAGTCTACTACAACTGAATAGCTCAGACATAATTAATAGTAAATTTATTAGCAAAAAAGACACAGAGCTAAGGAGAGGGAGGCCCACACTGATTGTTCCATCTCAACAAAGTACAGTTACTTGCTATCTCCAAATCAAGAGCTAAACTTCAACTCTTTTCTGTACAAGATGTAAAATTTAATTGTGTATTCCTGTGCATGCCAGGTTAGAAGAAAGTCCTGCTTTTTTTCAGTGAGCCCTAGTAAATATGCTTATAAGGGCATACTTGGCTCTAATTTTATGTATATTTGTTTGTGTCTCCATATATATTTAGTTTAACAATACCGGTTTCCTCAGGTTTGGACAATACATTTAGCCTGTATTGAGAAGCAGAACTCTTTAAAGTTGTGGAAGACATCTGCATGATCTTCTCTCACTCTGTACTTTGCATTCTACTTTGCTTTGTTTTATGATTGGTCATTGGAAGGTCAATATTTATTTTATTTTCAAACCTACCCAGTGAAGCTCCTGTCTGAAAAAAAATGGCATTTTGGGAAACAAATGGGCTAATGACAGGGAATATGCCTTTGTATTAACGTCTATTTGGACCCTAAGATTTGGGCTGTTGTCAGGAGAAGGGGGAAGTCAAGGACAGCAGTGTTTGGTAGGGTAGAAGTGGAAGCTACTGGCAGATAGTAGGGCTGAGACCTTCCAAACCACAGGTATCTCATTGTGAAATGCGAGAAAACACTCCAAAAAGTAACATACACTGTTTGCAATCAATCTGATTTTCCTTGCAAATGTGGGGATTTTTTTAAAAAAAAACACCAAATGCTCAGGACAGTTTATTTTCAGAAATCTTAATTATGGTTGCAAAAGATGATATGAATAATTAGGAAGCAAGGAAGGAAGGACTTTTCATTGAAGGAGAAAACCAAAACAACTAATAGCAGAGATAATGCAAAGGATAAAACCCGTGGGATATACCTGTAGAAGTAGATCATTAAAGCTCCTTTCATTGCTTTATAGGATAGCCTTCTTTCACCTGCAAAATGCAACACCTATTAAATAATTTAATATATTACTTGTACTATAATGTCTTAGCTCAAGCTGTTATACTAGAAAGAGGAATTACAAATTTGTATACCGATACAAATCTTCCTACCTTTGCTAAGAAGGTGTTCATGGCGTTTTTCATCAAATAGTGAAATAAGCACTTCTCTTTGTTTCTGAAGTTCTGCCAGTTGGTCTTCTTTTTCCTCTGAGTCTGGTTTGGCCTTTCAATCAGAATAATTATTGTCTTAAAAACAGTAGAAAACTTTATTTTGTTTATTTACATAGAATGGTTTCCTCATCTCTTGTCTTTCCTATGTATGCACATTTTCACAAATATCCTTTTTAACCCATGATAATCTCAATCCAACAGCCCTTCCTTTTGCAATGGTCTACACCTGTGTTTAAAAATCACCTTAGCAGCCAAAGTACAGCAGAACTTTGAATTCTTTTCTACAGTCTAATTTGACTCGTGAAGTTGGCTGTTCTGACCTGAGATCCAATGCAATAAAGCGAAGATCATGCAGACATTTTCATAATTTTCCTTCAGTAAGTCAACTCCCTTCCTTTCTGACAGTGGATACCAAGGTATGTTGTATACCAGTTACAAGACAATACAATCATATCTTCTATTTTGTTCTAACTAATTATGTACTTGAAACCAGAGCCTAGTTTATGCACATTAATTTATTCTGTACAAAGTACACCCAGAGAACTTTACTACATTTATCAAAGATTTCTCTCATGTCATGTGTATACAATAAAGGCAAAAGCTTGAGGCATACATATAGTCAGCTACATGAGTGACCATTTTAAAATCAGTAATGTGACAACATATGTCATTTATGTATTACCAGGACTTGGAAAAGTAACATTTTGGAGACCATAACTCCCAGAATCCCCAAATCAGTAGGGCCACTGGCTGGGGAAATCTGAGTAGTTTAGTCCAAAAAAGTAACTTTTTGAAGTTCTGGATATCACCTCAAAATAAGATTTCTCACTTCATGCAATCCAGGTGTTTTTAAAACCATACCGTGCCCCTAGCTTTTCCTTGCCCTTATCAGCGGTCCCCAACCTTTTTCGGTCCGCGGACTGGCTGGGGAAGGCGGGGCACCCCCCGCGCTCGTGCGCATGCGTGAACAAGCGCTCTCTCGCACGAGCGCCCCCCCATGCGAGTGCATGCGCAAATGGCGGTGCGGCACTTGTCTGGGCGCGCTTGCACTTGTGCGCATGTGCAAACGGCGGCGCGGCACTCACGGGCATGCTGGAGCGCGCACGCAGGCGCAAGCAGGCTGTGCGGGGGTGAGTGTGTGCGGGGTGGGTGGGGCGGGAGGTCTGTCTCGGCAGCCCCATCCGGCTCAGGCCACGGACTAGCACCGGGCCGCAGACCGGGGGTTGGGGACCTCTGCCTTATATTACACATAAGAGTTACATTGCCACACTTAAATCATGCTTATTAACATACCTATATGCATGCACACATGCATGCATGATCACGTATACACACGAAACAGAGGAAATTGCTCACAAACAGATATTCTCTTATTCAAGTAGCTGCACTCAGGGGCCATCAGTGGATGGCTGGATTTATTAATCAGTTCTAACACAATCCATGACAGAATGTAACATGTACCTGCACCATTGCAAATTCCTCTTCTAATCCCTTAAGTACATTCACTTCAAATTTCCCCCAGAAATTAAATCCTTCTGATTCAAGTCCAGGTGTCCGCTCCAGCCATGACTTATGAAACAAAATAGATTAACCATCATTTTATGATGTAGGTTACATTATCTGATGACTATATTTGTTAACCAAGCATGCTAAACAGTGATGATGAGAAAGGATTATGGATATGCATGAACTAAAAAATATTTTTGATAACCCTAAATTTAGATTTGACTTCCTTCTTGCAAGTTGTATAAAGTATGCACATGTCTGTAAGTGTCAATGATATATTTTACATCAACTAGATCCTGCAGGTATTCCTTTCTATCTTTGTACTTCAACATACACTGTTAAAGTCAAATCTACCCTGCCTACAAAGCCATGTTGATATTTCTCTCTGATACCACACTTAACATGAAACAAAATCAGTATAGTCCCATCCCCTGTGAATAAATGCTCTGATTATTCTGCTATATTTATGGCACACTGCCAAGATGCATATACATGCTGGGTATATGTGCATGTGCTCAGGGATAGTGCTCAGACAACATTGCTAAACACAAGAAAAAAGATGTTTGACTTCCATTGTATTCATTCAGAACCTCATGCCCAACTGAGTCACAAAAGCAAACATTCAGCCTTATTTTGTTCTATATCTTTATTCTTTTATGAGTGAGGAATAGGTGGCCTTCCGGACATTATTGAACTGCAGATCCCAACATTCCTTCCTGTTGGCTGTATTGGAGAGCGCTGATAGGAGTTGCACTCCAACATCATCTAGAGCAGTGGTTCTTAACCTTGGGTTACCCAGGTGTTTTTGGACTGCAACTCCCAGAAGCCTTCACCACCAGTTCTGCTGGCTGGGGTTTCTGGGAGTTGCAGTTCAAAAACACCTGAGTAACCCAAGGTTAAGAACCACTGATCTAGAGCAGTGCTTCCCATTCTTGGGTAACCCAGGTGTTCTTGGACTGCAACTCCCAGAAACCCTGGCCAGCACAGCTGGTGGTGAAAGCTTCTGGAAATTGCAGTCCAAGAACACCTGAGTTACCCAAGGGTGGTCTAGACAGCTACTCATTCCTCACTCTGACCTAATATGTTGTTAAGATATTTTTCAATGTATAACCACTTCTATCTGAAAATTGCCCTTTTAAAAAACACATTAAAATATCCTGCGCCACGGATAAGTGACTACCAACCATATTATAAATTGCAGATAATAAAATAGTACCAAGCAAGAAAGAAAATGTTTTCATTTTAACACTGAGATATGCAAGATAATTAAAAGGAATCGTGCCCTATAGAACATTTAACATGGTGCATAATAGGGGCAATTGGCTAAAAGCTCTTGCTGGCATCCATATCCATTGCAGATGAAGGAAAATAGCTAGTTATTCAAATTCTTTGTGGCAGGCCAAGATATAGTAGATGCAAACTCATACTTCCACTAGTTGTAGTAGAGTGAGCTCCTGTTCGGATTTCAGCAACAATTCATTCTCTTCCCCCTTGAAGTTATCCCTGTAGTGTCTTCTGTTGTATGGAACTCTCAGACTCTGAGGAACACCAATCTTATTCTCCAACAGTCGGAACTGTAAACTCTGAAATCCTGAAGCTGGGCTCAAGTAATCTCTTTGAGGAGAAACGTGTTTTTTAAAAAAAGAAAAAGTTTGAGTGAACAAACTAGTATCTTTTTAAGAACAAAAGAGAGAGAAAACTTTAAACAAATATGAAGATTAGATACATATTTGTTATTGTTGTAAAATATTTTTTTAAAAAAAGAAAATACTGACTTCAGTGTAACCAAACGTGACTTCCAGCTTCCTGATCCTCCCTATACTTACTCAAAAGGAACCCCCAACACATTAACTGGGCCTTACTTGAAAGTACATACGCTCAAGATTTCAGATCTAGGCCTGAATCCAACTGCTAGTCCCAACTAGAATATTGAATTGGTAGGGTTTAAAGAAGTGTTCACTTGGGTAGCCCTTGTTATATAATTTTAGCATACTCGATTGGGAAGCTTATATGAGTAAACACTTGGGGTTCCAGGTTGCCTCTCACACCTTTTGATTATGCCAGCTCTCTCACTTTGTCTAGTTCCTTCTCAAAGTCCACCTTTTCCATAAAGTTTATGGCACAAAGCTTCAGAGCAAACTAGACACTGAGAGAAATGTACTGTATATCCCCTACTATTAAGCTGTTTTCGCTCTGGGTTTATGTTTAAATTATCAGTCAAAAAGGTTAAGTGCAAGACACAAGATAAGGAAAATCATATGACAAAGAGATGTATTTCCCTACTTCTAAAAACATATTAAACACATTGTCTAGTAACCCTTAGTCTCACACCTAAATGCATTAAAGACATTACACTGTTTACCTGAAGTCAAAAAAGTCCAGGGCTGTCATAGTTTCCAGAACAGAAAATTGCTCCACAAGTAACTTAAGGATCATTGAAATTCTGTGAATTCGAGTAACAACCTTAAGCATGTTCCTCTCATCTCTCACCTTGGGGGGGGGGGGGGAAGAATAATTACCATGACTCATTTTTTCACCAATTTAAATATATTTTATAGTGCAGCCTAATACAATAAGTTTAACGGGCCTCACTTTCAAGCAATGGTGTACTGGAGACAAAGCTCATAAGACAGAAGGACGTGTCCTTTTGTTTAGCAGGAACAATGACATAATTTGTTTCCCTCCCCCCTCCCCAGTCACTTCCTTGTTTCCTCTTGAGATTAGCTAAATCCTCACAGTAGGTGAGGAGAAAATACATTTTCCCAGCAGCAATGCATTACTATAAACTGTCCCTATTGTAATTCATCCCCTTCAGGAATTGCTGCCTTGTCCTGGCGAAGGGGCTTGAGTAATTCAGAGAAGCTATGGGCTATGCCGTGCAGGAACACCCAAGATGGACAGGTCATAGTGGAGAGTTCTGACTAAACGCGATCCACCTGGAGCAGGAACTGGCAAGCCACTCCAGTATCTTTGCCAAGAAAACCCCATGAACAGAAACAAAAGGCTAAAAGATATGACGCTGGAAGATGGGCCCCTCAGGTCGGAAGGCGTCCAACATGATACTGAGGAAGAGCGGAGGACAAGTACAAGTAGCTCCAGAGCTAAAGAAGTGGTTGGGCCAAAGCCGAAAGGACACTCAGCTGCGGATGTGCGTGGAAGTGAAAGGAAAGTCTGATGCTGCAAAGAAAAATACTGCATAGGAACCTGGAATGTAAGATCTATGAACCTTGGTAAGCTGGATGTGGTCAAACAGGAGATGGCAAGAATAAACATTGACATCCTGGGCGTCAGTGAACTAAAATGGACGGGAATGGGCAAATTCAATTCAGACGATTACCATATCTACTATTGTGGGCAAGAATCCCGTAGAAGAAATGGAGTAGCCCTCAGAGTCAACAAAAGAGTGGGAAAAGCTGTACTGGGATACAATCTCAAAAATGATAGAATGATTTCAATACGAATCCAAGGCAGACCTTTCAACATCACAGTAATCCAAGTTTATGCACCAACCACCGATGCTGAAGAGGCTGAAATTGACCAGTTCTATGAAGACTTACAACACCTTCTAGAACTGACATCAAAGAAAGATGTTCTTCTCATTGTAGGGGATTGGAATGCTAAAGTAGGGAGTCAAGAGATAAGAGGAACAACAGGTAAGTTTGGCCTTGGAGTTCAAAACGAAGCAGGGCAAAGGCTAATAGAGTTTTGTCAAGAGAACAAGCTGGTCATCACAAACACTCTTTTCCAACAACACAAGAGGCGACTCTACACATGGACATCACCAGATGGGCAATACCGAAATCAGATTGATTATATTCTCTGCAGCCAAAGATGGAGAAGCTCTATACAGTCAACAAAAACAAGACCTGGAGCTGATTGTGGCTCTGATCATCAGCTTCTTATACCAAAACTCAAACTTAAATTGAAGAAAGTAGGAAAAATCACAGGGCTAGTCAGGTATGATCTAAACCAAATCCCTTATGAATACACAGTGGAAGTGAAGAACAGATTTAAGGAACTAGATTTGGTGGACAGAGTGCCTGAAGAACTACGGATGGAGGCTCATAACATTGTACAGGAGGCAGCAACAAAGACCATCCCAAAGAAAAGGAAATGCAAGAAAGCAAAGTGGCTGTCCAACGAGGCCTTACAAATAGCGGAGAAGAGAAGGGAAACAAAATGCAAGGGAGATAGGGAAAGTTACAGAAAATTGAATGCTGACTTCCAAAGAATAGCAAGGAGAGACAAGAGGGCCTTCTTAAACAAACAGTGCAAAGAAATAGAGGAAAATAATAGAAAGGGAAAAACCAGAGATCTGTTCAAGAAAATTGGAGATATTAAAGGAACATTTTGTGCAAAGATGGACATGATAAAGGACAAAAATGGTAGGAACTTAACAGAAGCAGAAGACATCAAGAAGAGGTGGCAAGAATACACAGAGGAATTATACCAGAAAGATCTGGATGTCCCGGACAACCCAGATAGTGTGGTTGCTGACCTGGAGCCAGACATCCTGGAGAGTGAAGTCAAGTGGGCCTTAGAAAGCATGGCTAACAACAAGGCCAGTGGAGGTGATGGCATTCCAGTCGAACTATTTAAAATCTTAAAAGATGACGCTGTTAAGGTGCTACACTCAATATGCCAGCAAGTTTGGAAAACTCAGCAGTGGCCAGAGGACTGGAAAAGATCAGTCTACATCCCAATCCCAAAGAAGGGCAGTGCCAAAGAATGCTCCAACTACCGTACAATTGCACTCATTTCACACGCTAGCAAGGTTATGCTCAAAATCCTCCAAGGTAGGCTTCAGCAGTATGTGGACCGAGAACTCCAATAAGTACAAGCTGGATTTCAAAGGGGCAGAGGAACTAGAGACCAAATTGCTAACATGCGCTGGATTATGGAGAAAGCCAGAGAGTTCCAGAAAAACATCTACTTCTGCTTCATTGAGTACGCAAAAGCCTTTGCCTGTGTGGACCACAGCAAACTATGGCAAGTTCTTAAAGAAATGGGAGCGCTTGACCACCTTATCTATCTCCTGAGAAATCTATATGTGGGACAGGAAGCAACAGTTAGAACTGGATATGGAACAACTGATTGGTTCAAAATTGGGAAAGGAGTACGACAAGGCTGTATATTGTCTCCCTGCTTATTTAACTTATATGCAGAATACATCATGCGAAAGGCAGGACTGGACGAATCCCAAGCCGGAATTAAGATTGCCGGAAGAAGTATCAACAACCTCAGATATGCAGATGATACCACTCTGATGGCAGAAAGTGAGGAGGAATTAAAGAACCTCTTAATGAGGGTGAAAGAGGAGAGCGCAAAAAATGGTCTGAAGCTCAACATAAAAAAAAACACTAAGATCATGGCCACTGGTCCCATCACCTCCTGGCAAATAGAAGGGGAAGATATGGAGGCAGTGACAGATTTTACTTTCTTGGGCTCCATGATCACTGCAGATGGTGACAGCAGCCACGAAATTAAAAGAACCCTGCTTCTTGGGAGGAAAGTGATGACAAACCTAGACAGCATCTTAAAAAGCAGAGACATCACCTTGCCGACAAAGGTCCGCATAGTCAAAGCTATGGTTTTTCCAGTAGCGATGTATGGAAGTGAGAGCTGGACCATAAAGAAGGCTGACTGCTGAAGAATTGATGCTTTTGAATTGTGGTGCTGGAGGAGACTCTTTAGAGTCCCCTGGTCTGCAAGGAGAACAAAGCTATCCATTCTGAACGAAATCAACCCTGAGTGCTCACTGGAAGGACAGATCCTGAAGCTGAGGCTCATGGCCATCTCATGAGAAGAGAAGACTCCCTGGAAAAGACTTTGATGTTAAGAAAGAGTGAAGGCAAGAGGAGAAGGGGATGACAGAGGATGAGATGGTTGGACAGTGTCATTGAAGCTACCAACATGAATTTGACAAAACTCCGGGAGGCATTGGAAGACAGGAGGGCCTGGCGTGCTCTGGTCCATGGGGTCACAAAGAGTCAGAAACGACTTAACGACTAAACAACAAAAAATTGTAATTCATAGTATTTTGTGGTGACTTGGCCCTGAATTCAGTCGGTGGTCTTAGTTAGAACAGACTCATTGAATCAGAGTGATGAAAACCCCTTCATTTAGCAGTTGATTCAATCTATTCTTGTTGGGATTACCAATTGGACCGCCTACTGGTGTGTTCATAAGGATCGCAGCTGCCACCTGAATTTCTGGAGTGCCCTTTGGGGTACTGCTATGGAAATCTTAGGTGTTCCATAGTCTATAGGATGAGGGAGAAGCTCAGCCCAGCACTATGGGATGACCCCCTCACAGCTCAAACCATGGGCCACAGGTAATGGAAACTTCAAAATTTGGCAGTCCACTACTGCAATCTTTGTCAATCAATAATTTAAGTTTTGCTTGATTAATAGATAAAATCACAATTTAAATCAGCTGATTACATGTAGCTGTAGCTATAGATGTAGATATAACTATAGATATAGATAAATTTAAATGAATTAAGTCATCTTTTTGCGTTAAGGAGGCTCCAGGAAACAAGAAATCTTTGGATCTGATAGATCCAAGGCTTTACCCAATGTATCCTTGGAACATCTCATTTTTAGCTCCACTGTCTATGGAGCATCGCAAATGGTCCAGTGGCAACAGGAAAACTTTCTGCTATGGTACAAGAGCTGATCCATTGATGGATCTCTGTTTCTGATTATAGAGATGGAGAAAGAAACTAAGAGTATCCAACAGCCCACTAGATGCTCTCTCCATAAGTTTAGGTTTGTTTTCTCAGCATTCATAAGACTTATTTGCAAAACAGTGTGCGGAAAATTTGCAGCTTAACAATACAGCAATTTACATGTTTATTCAAAAGTAAGCCCCATTGAGTTCAGTGGTAGTTCAGTAATTGTAGAAAGGACTGCATTCTTAAGCATTTAGAATTACCCAGCTGTCCCTAGAATGAATCCACATTTCTTATAGAAATATCCTCCATATCATAGAACTGTTAACCAAGTGTTGAATTTCAAACATTCAGTGCTTATTTGGTTAAAAAACACCACAATATAAATGTCTTAAATGAGATGCATTATTTGTCTACTTACGTGACCATTTTGAAATATCACCCGGACAGAATCCAGCTCCCACAGGATCTGCTTGAACCACAGTTCATAAGCTATAATGGAAAGGGACCGAGTTAGTTTCATTTCTTCTTAATGGTGATAGTAAGTTAGGTGAATTATCAAGAGTTCATCCTCTCCACATTTATTACAAAAGTCATATATAAATATTTGCCATGCCTGCTTGAGGATGAAATATAAGGGAAAACGTGCATAATAGCACTCAGTTTTCTGTCTTGGTGTCACTTCATTCATTTCCTTATCTTGCCTTTTTGTCTTTCACTTCAAGGAGCCTGAAGCTATGTGATGGTTTAACAGGATAGGAGTAAAATATCAGTAGCAACAAATCTTTATGTGTTTCTTGCCCCAAACACACATGAATATCAAAGAGATCTGCAGATCTACAATGTGCATTCATTAGGAATGCTAAAATACAACTCAATTTCATTGAGTTTATTTGCAGTTTCTCCTCATCTTCATTTTGTATATGGTTAAAAGACTTTGCAGTATTATTCTTTATGTAGACTTCTGCACATTTTGATACACAGGCTTCCTAATGTATGCCTCTTTTAACACTTTTTTTCTTTATGTACTCATTTTTGTATATATATATTTCCCATAGACTATGTTTGTGCACATTTCTGGAAGATAACACTTTTTGACATGTTCACATTTATTATATAACTCAAAAGAGCAAAGCAAACAAAGAATCTGCCTCTTGCATTTTCTTCCCAAGGAAGGAAAACAGAAAGATATGTGTACATTTTCATTAGTAGTCTCACAAACCATAGATTTTATACATATATATAACAGCAATAATAACAACAATTGGGTAGTGTGAATTTCTTTTCCATCGCTAACACTTGTACATGTTTCAGTCTGAACACATGTAGAAGGTGGAACCAGGATACCAATCATCACTGATTCCATTCTGTAGCACGTCATTCACCCATGTTTATATAGAGATTTCTGTGCACATAAAAACAATGTGCTTCACTCACATGATGGGGAAACTTTTCTACATCCCTGACTGCCTGGAAGGAATCTATGCATATATTTCCAACGGAATAACCATTTCTGTTAGTCTTTTGCAACAAAACCAACAAAGTCTTGTAGTCTTTAAAGACTACCAAGTTCCACTGGGCATAAGCTTTCGCTTTCTGTAGCCCACATCTTCAGAAGTAGGCTAAAACCCACCAAAGCAAATGCCAATCAAGTGCAACTTCTTAGTCTTTATGGTGCTACAAGACCTTTCCATGTTTTTCTTTAAAATATAGAATTCAGATACTATGCTGAACATGCTGAGGAAGGACCCAGAAACATCTTCAGACTCCAATGTGCATTCAAATGAATGTCTGAATAATACAGAAGTATCAAAGAAATGCAGGATGCTAGTTGTGCCCATGCACAGAGAAAGATCTGTCACTTTTTAAAAACTTTTCAGCAGGGGAAAGGGCATCCATATAGACAAAAGCATGCCATGAATTTTGTTTACAATGCATGACGTGTAAGTGTGTCTGTTATTGCATATAATTAAACTTGCAGTCTATAGCTTCACAAGGTGATTGCCCCATTATATCCATTTAATATTCAATATTTTCAAATACAACAAGCATCCTGAGAAATAGAGGGTGGACATATCACACACACATATGATCTTATGATGTATAACCATGTCCACTAAAATTATTTTATCTTCAAACAATAATAGTTACCTTGATGGGTCACAATAAACAGATGTTCATCATGGATTTTGTTACCCTTCTTTTCACTCTGAAGCACCTGAGCATTCAATATTTTGTCCAGCTTTAGAAGAGAGAAGAAACAGTATATGACTAATTCCCACAAAACAGTCTTCTTTTAGTTTGGTTTAGTTTTAGTGTTTTAATGAAAATGACAGGTATTGCATAATAGGACAACAATTGCTACCATTTTGCATGTTCAGCACTGGAAGCAAAAGAGGGACTGTTTGTGTCTTACAATCAGCTTGTCCTTCTGTGCTTATTATGCATGTGTTGTTCACTTCTGAAGGAGACAGACAGGTCACTAGTTTTGTGCATAGACAGTTTATGCCAATTATAAAGGCCCTGAAAGGAAAAAAAAATACTGCTTTTTGTCTCATTCTTTCCTTTGTCTCATTCTTTCTCATGGAGCTTGAAAATTGTACACTGAGGTGTCTTGTTGAGTTGAGACAGCCTAAATCAATGAAAATGAAGAATTAGGAAGTTTTCTTAATATCTCTAGTCTACGGTAATAACCTTTTTCAAGGTCAAGAAGCGAAGGCATAGTTTTCAGCACAAAACAAGTTTTCAACCCCAAAATCTAGATCATAACACTTATTTCTAGGGCTGTTTTCTCTTGATAAAATTAAATTATGGCTCCCATCATGCTATTTTATTTATGTTTTTGGTCATGCTTTTATACCTAAAGCAGTTGTATGAGAGCCAGTTGTACGACAGACATGTATGTACAAGAGGGGTAGGCAAAGTGCAACAACCAAGATACCGCTGGGCTGCAGCTTCCAGCGTTCCTAGCCAGTACAGCCAATAGTAACACATGACCAAAAGTGCCATCTGGAAATATTTGGAAGGCAACCCAAAAGCAGAACAGGAACCTCACAGCACTGTCCCACTCTCTCCCGGTATCATACCACTTCTGGTACTGGAAGTAATACATAGCCAGCCACAGCAGCCACAGTCAGTCTCCTTTAATTTTTCATATCCCTTTTTAACCCTTCTATATCAGGTCAGGGCATTTTAGTCCACCAAAGTCATATTTTGTGACAGAATGCACCCAGAACTAAGCCAACAGCGTAGACATTCTATGGCACTGTTACTTCAGGAGTTGCAAACAATGCTCCCATGTTCCAGCCACTCACTACATACAGCATTAAAAAAAAAACACAACCCAGATATAATACAGTTGGACAAAAATCATCCTAAGAAATGTATCACATTTTGCCACTGTGGTACATTTTGTTCCAGCCATTATAATATATTGGAATAAAAATGTATCATGCCATTGGTATATTCCTTCATAGAGAGGACTATCTAGTGCAGAGGAGGATAGATGGCCACTCTACTGCTTGAGTGAAGCTTCTGAAGATCCACCAAAGGTCTCTATGTACCTTGCATTCCAAAAAAAAAAAAACTGAGTAAACCGTCATCCCAGTAGACATGAGACTAACATGAACATGTGAGGAGGAGAAGCAAGCCAGTCTTGGCTTCTTAATTGTCACCTTCTTCATGTGGAAAGTGAAAAGGAGAGGCTGTGCTACGCTGAGAGATTCATATGAAGAGGCTATATCTGAAAGGATTCAGAAGGTTCTTTATGCAAAAAAAGAAAAAAAGCAAGGGCAGAGGAGAGAGGCATACCTTACTGCGTCTCTTCACACATTCAGGCTTTTTTTCCCCCTGCATGCCTGAATAAGGCTCAGATGAAGGCTCAATTCAGTCATTATAGGGGGCAGGGAGAGCGTTAATTATATCACTTGGTCTGAAGGAGAGTGCAAATTACTGTTCAGCCAGTTATCCTCTCATGACACAAGGGGGTGAATCACTGTTTTCCTTTCTGCCTTCTGAATGGGCTCCCATACTTTGAGCAATCTCATGGCAGTAGACAGAAATTTAAGTGGCACAGCAGTATTGGCATTTAGTATTCTTAGCTCTGCTTTGTTCACTGAGGGTGTATTAAGAATTCTTTTTACTTTCCCACAGAAATTTTGAACAGTTGCCAGCTTCTTAATGTATTCAACAGAAAAGAACTAGGAGGTTTTAAACAAACAAACGAATAAATAAATAAATAAATAAATAAATAAATAAATAAATAAATAAATAAATAAATAAATAAAGGGAAAGGGGGAAAAAAACCTCAGATGTGTTGTTTAGCTCTTAAAAGCCTGTCTTTGTATCCCCATTTATTTAACATCTGTTGTGATGAATTTGAGTTTCAACCTGTCTGCTTTCTGGCAAGTTCTTTATCTTTTACTTTACATGGTTGTCAGGCCTAACAGAACCCTTTCCACACTGGAAATTAGTACACTCTTTAAATGTGGCCAGCGCAGGCTGATGTTTGGTTTCTTTTTGATAACAGATTTCCAAAATGCGTATCTTTCTTCATAAATTTGACAGAAATGCAAAATTTGGATATGAGAGAAAACAAAATATAGCCCTAATAGTGAATGCTTCCACACATACATTTTAATCAGGAAGAGGGGAATCAACTGCTAACACACTTTTTCTCAAAAAGAAATCATCACCATCATCATCTTATAGCTGCAGAGTTGGAAGGGACCCTATTGATCATTGAGTACACGCCCTGTCAAGGAGGCACAGTGGGGAATTTAACTCCTGACCAAACCACTTCACTATCCATAGGCCCTATGCATCTGGGAGGTACTTTTGAAAGCTAACAGGAAGTTGAAGTGTTATCCATAAAAATTAACTTCTCCAAGTTTGGGAGGAGGATGGCAGAAACTAAACACTACTTGTAATTAATGTACACTTCAGTCATGAGGCAGTGGATAGCTGTGGAGAGACAAAAGGGTGCTGATGGCTGCATTATGACAAAGCACCATTGGCTACACTACCCACTTGATTTTCTTCCCCATTTTAGTATCACCCGCTAGGAGACACCCATTTGCAACCTCCTCTAGCAGTTTAAATAACTTAGAAACCATCATTTACAGTGAAAGCCTCATGGCAGAAGCACGCTTAGAGAATATCAGCATCCCTTAGCACCTTAAACTGCAGACTTTGCCACCTCAAAAATGCAAAAAGGCTTTTGCTTTTTTAAACCAAGCTTTCTGATAAAAGCTCTGGCTCAGCAAAATCTGTTATGACTATATTACTTCTAATTATTTTTGCTTTTTAAAATATAATACAGATCAGGCAGCTTGAACATTTTAAAACCTTTTTTTTAAATCCTGAAAATTCTACTTTTCTTCCCCATCAAGGACAGAATGCATAAAAAAATATGTTTCAATATCTTAGAGAGCTTATGAGCTGTTATTGAATCTATAGTCAGTATATTTGTACCTGACCATGAGCAAAAAGCCTCATGCATTATTTTTCAAGTTATCACAAGTTCACACTTACCTTCAGATAGTCTCCGTAGATAAGGCCACCTTTGCTTGCTTTATTTAGCCCTTCTTGCGACTTGTCATCTTCCCCATCCAAGGAAAGCTTATTGAAATTAAATCTGTGAATAAACAAAAAACAGAGCCCAATACTTAACTAAAGTGACCAAACACACGTGTGGTCTGTTCAACCATTTTGCCAGTTCATATGCCTAACACAACTGAGAAAGGATTGATCGAATGGTCCCAGCTTTACTGTAAATTGCATAGCAAAATGTGCCATATTAAAAGCCATGATCTGACAAAGAAACTTCTTTTTTTAAGCAGTTAATCATATATCAGTTAGGCCATAATTATTATTTCTTTTTGTCTTCTTAAGTCTGGGCATGCAGATAGTGGTTATCTTAATTACTATATTGTTTGTTACAAAGAGAATGTACTTACTGATATTTGTTCTCCCAAAAGGGACACCCACTCATGACTCCAGAATCTTACGACAAACTGAGTTAAAATTCCTCTGAGGTCAAATATATTGACATTTCCCAAACCAGAGTACAGCCTTTTAATGTAACCTGATCCCCTAGTTCAGGCCAATCCCCTTGCGTTTTTTGCCCATCACTGTTCTCATTCAGCAACAACCACGGGAGATATCCTTAAACAAAGTCCACAAAGTATTTGTTTTGTTGTCTAATCAATTCTTCCACTCAGGTTAAACAAGAATTGCAGAAACACTAACAATGTCACAGGTCACTTCTGCAGCTTTCACTGCAGTCCCTCCGCTTTTGATCTTGTTCAGTTATGTAGAATGCAGAGCTTGAAAAAAATTAACATTTTTTGGACTACAACCCCAGAACAATGGCTTTAGGTCAACAACCTTGAGATTTTAGCAGCAACCCTCAGATTTAGGGGCAGCCCCTTATAGCACTATTGGAGTGGGCCTTTGTGATGTCACACACTAATGCATGAATTCAAGCAGCAGGAGCATTTCAATGGCTGAAATCCTGTTGCACAGCTACGCAAAAGGTGTAATTTTTAGAGTCAAATTGCTGTAAATTAAGAAATCTCCATAGACATTATCTGTTGCATGTTGAGTCACACAACTCAGCATGCAACCAATAATGTCTATAGAGGTTTCTTATCTTATGGCTTCTGGACTCTAAAAACTATGCCTTTTGCATAACTGTGCAACAGGATTTCAGCTAATGAATGAGAAAAAAGTGTATGTCTGAGTAACAAGTCCTGAAGTCTTAAATATGAACTCAAAATCTAGGTAGCCAAATTGGCGGCATCCCATTCCCTGAGATTACAGGTTGAAAGCTTGAGATCTGGAAAATTAAAACCAAACCATGACTGTAAGCCAATACCTGAGACCGGGCAACCCTACCCAGAATGCCTCATCCAACATGATTACTGGCAAAGTTGGGAATGGGAATCAAATTAGACAACGCACTTGGTGTCAATTTAAAAGTAGTGCTGTTTAATGTAGCATTGGGGTGGTTTTCCCTGACTTTTTTATTCAAAATTCTAGCATGCTCTGATATGTGATTGTTCATTGTAAGGTCTGATTGCCAAGGCATACGTCTTTAAGAAAATTACATTGAAGAAGGGGGAATGGGCTAACTGCATGGAATACATGTTTCCCTGAACATGCATATTATTAAATTCTATTACTGTAGTCATTGCTATGTATTTTCCAAGAAAACTGCCAGTGTCTTATAGTGCAAAAGTACTGTGCCTTTTTTGTTTGCCTCTTGCCATGCCTATGTACATGTGTGTATGTTTTTGACAATTCTTAATGCTGTTGTGTAGTCTGTAGGGAGAGATAGAGGGGTCTCCTTGTAACCTTCAAAAAGGAGCCTTCGGCAGGGCCTGGACAATACAATGTTCTTATCAAGAATGGCCAGTACTGTCCTGAAACTGGTCAAAACCTGCTCTCCCAGGCCATGCCCAACACCCCTTCAAGACGCTCCACGAGCTCTTTAGCACAAGAAACTGATAAGCTAAGGTATAAGGGCCTGTCACTGTCTTTGTTAGGGGCTTTTGCTCGCCTTTAGAGCGCAGCCACTAGCGTGTATCTTTTGGCTCCAATAAAATTGCATTGCACCACGCTGGTCTCCATTTCTTGGTCTTCCGCCAGGGACTTCCCTGCCTTAGCTAGGTAATGGTCCAGTTTGATTCTTAGAAATCAAAATTGAGAACAATAATATATAAATTAGTGGGGAGATTGTAATGAGACAGCTGGCTGGATAGCTTAGTGAATTAGATATCTGGCTGTGTAGCCAGAAGTTGGGAGTTTGATTCCTCACTGTGCCTCCTGTGAGCAGAGCCAGCCTGTGTGGCCTTGGACAAGCTGCACAGTCCCAGGGTGCTCCCAGAAAAAGGAAATAGTAAACCACTTCAGAGTATTCTCTACCTAAAAAACCCTGGAAAGTGTCGCTGTAAATCAGAATTAACTTGATGGCACATGATTATTTTTTATTATTCTATGGAAACAATAGCATCCATAATTGCTAAAGAAGGGCTGCCGTGTTTGAAAATTCTGGGTTCCAAACCTGAGAGCAATTCTGAGCAAAACAAAACATAGTTATCAGTTGTTTTGGGACAGGGAAAATTGAATGGTTTAACTTAAATAGAGTGTTGAACTCTCACACTGTTTTTAAAAATCCTCCTGGTATTTGTTGAACATTGTTACTCAATGCAGTCTAATCATTAACAGAGCACTGGTTGAAGGAAGTGATACACTGCCTTTTCTCTGCAGCTCAACTGTACTGTCTACTACACAAGTCATAATAATCCGGCTTTATTTAATAATAATATACATAATCACAGAGGTAGTTCTTCCTGTTGCTTGAACGGCAAGAACTCTTGGCTATATTTGGTCTTGACATTCCTTTTTTAAGCTAAATCTTTTTGGCTATGATCTAGCAATGTCATTTCTCAAGTTCAAATGTGATTGCATTCGCGGACATGTAGTTCTGGAGTACATGCACAAAGTTAATCTTATGCAGAGTAAGTTACTGTTGGTGTAACTTTACATCACATTTTTTCAGCCCACAATGGTAATATTTAATTTAATTTAATTGAAAGCTTCCTGACTCTCCTTCAGGTTCTCAGGCTCCCCGGGGCTCCCTCAGAATCTAAAAAGGATTAATTAAACATTAAATTAAATATTGCCACCATGGACTGATGATATCATCCTAGTTGTGCAGTGTAAAGTTACACCAACAGGATTTCACTGCGTGTTTCCAGTTATGTAACCAGTTGCAGAACCAGGCGCACTCCTAGTGCAAGCAGAGAAACAAAGTGAAACTCCACTATCTCGCAGTTCTTCTCACTATTGTTACACTAGATATAGGCATTTCCCATGAAGTGTTGATCAGAGGTCTCTTATTGTGCAGCTGTCAAATTAGATTACAATTAGAAAATGCTGTGAGAAGAGTCACCAGCTGGAGTCCAAGAGTCCAACCAAGGTGTGAGGTATTCGTTGCCCAATACCATGAAATATTATCTACAGAAGTGAGTGATGGAACATCAGGGCGAACCAGCTCAGGCAAAAGACTTCAGGTGTCACAAAAGGCCAGCAAATTGCTAATGAGTTAATGTTTTATTGTTGTACTGCCCGGGATGGAGAGAGGTGCTTATGAAATTTCTTGTTTCGTGTAACAAAATAATTTGGCTGGCTTGGAGTACTCTTGGCCTTGGGCAGGGTGGGCATAGAATATGCTGCTCTGTTTTAGGTGGCAAACCCGTGAGCAAGCACAGCATAGTGTTGTGTGATCATATCATAAAAATGTCTTGATCTTTCCACCAAAGAAACAAAGGATACTTGGGATGATGCCAGTGCTTCTCCACATGAATGTAACAGCCAAGCAGAGAGGTATCTCCATAGAATAGCCTTTCCAGATCTAGTGCTCTCCAGGTGTGTTGGACTACAACTACTATCATGCCACACTCAGTAAAGGATTCTGGGAGCTATCATTCAATGCATTTGGACAACAGCTGTTTAGGTAGGCTGCAACAGAGCATATTATATGTTATTACATGACATCAAGTCAGTTCAGTATTATCGCAACCCTATGAATTAATTATCTCACAACAGTTCTTTAATTAACAGCCCTGCTCAGATATTGCAAACTAAAGTGTTTTGCTTCTTTTATGGAGTTAATCTGTCTTATTGTACAGCTTTCCTAACATTACTTAATTGTCTTTTCAAATGTCTTGTTTTCTCATGGTATGTCAGAGGTATGATAGCCTCAATTGAGTCATTTTAGTCATTGGAGAAAGGCAGGGTAAAATATTTTAACATTTAATAATTTAATAATATAAACAAACAAATTTTAGCTTCTAATGAGAAATCAGTCTTGATTTGACATAGAATCCACTTATTTATTTTTTTTAGGAGGTCCATGGAATCTGTAAAACCTTTCTCCAACACCACAACCACTCAGCTAAAATGCACAGTCCTGTATTATTTAAAATAATAAACAAACAATCCTTGCAAAATCTGAAAAGTACTGTACAATACAAAAATCTGTGAAAATAAATATACATAATCTTGCACATTAATATTCGATGACCCAGTAAAAACAAAGTGCATTTGTCTGCAAATCTATTTGGAAGTCCTTTTCCATTTTTGTTTTTGAATTTGAGTAAATCTTTAAAATAGTATGTTAATTTGTAGGTGATCTCCTAGTTCAGTATTTCAGCTAGTTGAGGACCTTACTTGAACCCAACATTTTAGGAGTGTGACAAGTTGTTGTTATACTGCAGATCCCATCAATCTTAGTCAGAATAGCCAATTGTGAGGAACAATTGAATTGACACCTGGAGGACTGCATTTTGCTTTTCTCAGTGATATTCCATTTTTTAATAAAAGCATTCTCCCAGAAAAACTTTATATAGAAAACCATCCAAAATAGCCTTAAACAGCTATCAGGATCTATGAAACTCTTGCTTAGAACAGACTTTGTTACATGTGTGCCTCTGAAGCTTTCACCCTGTACACATTGAGAATAAATTCCACTGAACTCTGTGGAGCTTTAGTACGTAGTAGACTTGTGGAAGATTGCCTTACAAAGTACATAAACACAATCAAGAACACAGTCTGTTTTCATTAGATCTGGATTTCCTAACCTGTTTAGTAAGAGGACTCACTAAGAGAACTTCACATTTGTTGGTACCCACCTATTTACTGGAAGGCTAATGATCCTTTCATTGGTTCACAGTGCCTTTGCTCTTAGCATTCTCTAAAGGAGTTTTCAAAGAAGAAAGACAATAAACACAGGAATAGCTAATATTAAATATCTTTGGATAAGAAGTGTAACTTCACAAGATCAATATTTCAGTTATAAATCAGAGACATCAACTGTTGTGTCCTAGTAAGTTCTAATATTGGTGGATGAAGCAAATCCTGCTTTTAAAAAGTGGAGAAAAGCTTGGGAACAAAAACCATGATATAAGATACAATAACATACATACTTTCTAATATAATTGATCTGGAATAGGAAAAATATTGTTATATATTAAATTTGTATCTGTATGTATTAAAATTACTGTGTAAATAGTTGGAGAGTTTCTGAGCTTGTGGCAGGAGGTACAACATTTTGTTGTGCAAGGTGTAATTGGGCAGTTTCAGAACTTGTGCAAAGAGGTATGCAGTAATACTTCCTTGTGCAAGCTCAAAAATTGCCTGGCCACTTGCTCAATAACACAATTGTGTAAGCAAATAAAAGAGCAGGATTTGGCCCTGCATGTATGAATTAAGGGCTCAGAGTACATTAAGGGGAGCACTTAGATTTTACTCTTGGTTATCTACTTTTTATTATTGCCAAATACAATTTTTCTATTAATTTCATTGAAAACAACCTTAGAGGAATATGCTCCTAGAAATAAAGGGAGTGGATGTAGTCTGCTTGTTTATGTCCTGTCCAGGTTTTGTATCCTGTTTGTGGCCCTTGCAATGCTGGAGGCTCAGTGTGTTGTAGGACGGGCACAGCCTGCCGCAAAGTTACAAAGTATGTGGCCCTGCCACAGGCCTTTTCTCTTTCCCTTTCCCAGACTTCTTTGTCTCCTCTCTCTTTCACTTTCTCCAACGTCCAGATGTTTTTAAGCCTCAAGTTATTTCTTTCCAGAGCATCTACATCAATATTAATCTAGATATAAATGTAAAGAACAGAAGTTCCTGAGAAGAAAAGAAATGGTCACTACCTTAATTCAGCACTAATAGAGTTTAATACACTGGGATTTAAACCCCACATTTCAAAGAGTTAAGCACTGAAAAACATATGGCCAGATGAATGAATTGGTCAGTCTTGGTTTCTCTCTCATTCTTTTTTTTAACTTTCAAGTTCTTGTCATTCTAGATATAAAGAAATTTGTGTGCTTTGGAATTTTTTAAATAAAAGAATGAAGTAACGTATTCTCCTCCAGTCTGTCTCAGCCTACGTATAAATGGCTTCTTAATCCTTTTCCTTCTTCCACTTAACTCTGAAAACTCACATCTAATTGGGCATATTCTTAATTTAGTTATTATTACATTTATAGCCTACAGCTTCCCTAGTAAACTCAAACTTAACACACACATCTCCCTTTTTCTCATTTTATCCTCACACTAGTCCCGTAAGGCAGGTTAAGTGATTGGAAGTAGGTGATGCAATGAGTTTCCTGCCTGAGGATGGGCGCTGCTGAAGAAAATACATGATTACCTGTATCATTTCCCAAGAGTGGGTGAGAGCACCTTAAGGGACCATTTTTTCCGTGGAAAATGTAACAAAGAGAAAAAGCTAAGAAATCCTCTTTCCTCTTATGCCTCCACATCAGTCTGTCACTTTAGATTACTGCCTCAGGACTAGAAAATAATTCTTCTCTGCACAAGAATCATGGAACTACATGTAGAATATGGAATAAATGAATCATTTGTTCATTAATTGGGTGTATTTTTCAAATTTTTACCCTAATTTTGGCCAAACACAATTAATAACAGTGATATTTATAAGGTACTGATTAATTTAAAATCAAAGATGAATCTAAAGTTTAACCTTAAGGCTTTAAAAGTGTTCTAATTAATTAGGCACATACAAAGTCTGAATAGCCAGGATAAGAAGAAGCATTGCTGGTCATCTCAACAACAGCAGCATGGGAGGAAGCACTGATTACAAGGTGTGTCTGTGTCTATGTCTGTGTGTCTGGGAGTCTGTCTGTGTAAGAGTGAGACAGAAAGAGAGGGCACTGGATCAATCAGTTCAGCTCATGCAGCTGACTTGTATCTGGGCAGCACCAGGCTGAAGAAGCCAAATAATATGACAAGAAGAGCCAGTTTGAAGGAGTAAACAACAAAAATGCCATTAGGGTAAAGTGTGTCAACCACTGGAACATATGCCATTTTCTCTTAGGGGTTCCTTTGAAACTGGTACCTCAATATTTAATTTAAATTAAGTAAAATATTTACTCTCCAATACTAATCTAAATTAAATTAGAGTTTTGGACCCTCTAATTAAGTAGTTGCCAATTAGTACTAATTTTCCATGCTTTGACATGGAGTCTGGGTGATGTGCAATTGCACACTCAGTGCAGACTGCTTGGAAATTGTCCGTTTTTCAGTTCCTTCTCCTCCAGCCGATCACACAGAAGACCAGGGTAGGTGAGGACAGAAGGCAGAGGAAGAGGAAGCGGGCATAGAAGATAATACAAAACAAATCCGTCGTGGGCCCTTTGTACTTTTACTTGCAAAGTAGAAGGCAATTCACATTTTCTAATGAGGCAGCAATTGCAAAATGGCAGGGTGTAAACAGGTTCCCTTCTATTGTGGGTCTTGAGCCTGTGTCCAGATTGCACAGCCCTGACACTGCTCATGTTTGATTGGACTATTTGAATATGTCACATAGTTCATGATGACATCAAGTTGGTTTCAAACCAAAACAAACCTTGGATGTCTGATCAGCTGACCAGGTCATTCAGCAAAAGCTTTAAAAAAAGGAGCCTCCTTCCAGCTGGGCCAATAGGAGCAGCAGTAGACATTTACAGAATGTTACTCCAAGAACATTCTGTTCAGGCAGCCAAAGCTTAATCCCATCAGAAAGCAAAAACTCAAGATTTAATTTTGTCTTGACGAGCATCCCAGCCCTGTCATTTGACATAATGCAATAGCAGCCTACATGCCATTAAAGCCTACTACAGGCCTTAAAGGGGATATATATGGTTCTAAATAATCTATTGTGGCTATTTTGTGATTTTCACAGTCATACTCATGTTTCCTAGTCCATATTTTGGTCTTTGTCTCACATCTTTGTGTGTGTGTTTGTGTGTTTGTTTGTTTGTTTGTTTTTTTAAGATCACAAGCTTTTTCCATCCTGTATGTGATTAAACTTGCAAATTTTGGTCAATTCTTGTCAAAACTGAAGTGACATAAAGCTTTCTTATTTCTCTAGACAACTCATGTGGTAAGATGTACTGTATTCATATTGTTATTTATATCCCAAGCTTCCTTGGAGCAGGTATAGATGACTCAGCTAACAATTCTCAACTAAGAGGATGGTTAACTAATGGTTGCCCAATCAACAGCTTCCCATTTTTCCTGAGATTTCAATACCTGAGACCTGGGGATTGGCCCATGTGATGTTATGGGAGCTGGGCTTTTGTGTAATGATTGCACAATAATGTATGTGTTTCTGTAAAGGGTAGGTCCCTATACATTTCCTTCACTATCTCCTAAAGTAATATAATGTGTGCAATACAGGTATGATTGTGCTGGTCTAGTGAGCCCTGGTGCCAATGGGAGGAGATTTGTGCCCAGGCTTCAAAGCTACTTCACATGAAAAATCATACTTTCTCTTCCTCCAGCACTGCTTGCCCTGCTATTAGTCTCCCTGACCCAGAGTGTGGCACCTGACCCCTTGCTAGTCTCAGCATGAGCCTTCAAAGAAAGAAAAGCTACTTGGCCTTCTATGACTTGTGGCACATCCATTCCTTCTTCAGGATAGATGGATAGATGGATCGATCGATCGATCTTAAGGATGGGTTGCTTAGAATGTCCAAGACTAAGTACCGAAAGTCCATCCTAGGTTTTCTGTCTGGTTTCAAGAAGGCAAGAGTAATTGGCAAGTGGTCTGAGGTTGGGAAGAAATTAGAAGACTACAGTATAGCTTCTCATCTAAGTTTGCTGTAAATCTGCATTCTTACTAGAATCCTAGGCCTCTAGTCTAGACACAAGAATCCAGGGAGCAGGGAGGCAATATCTGGTTGCTTCAGGAATTTTATCACATTAAATGTAGGCCTGTGCAATTCCTTCAATACCTAGAAATGTGAACTAAGCTGACTGTATTTTCTGTGCATAGACTGTTAATCTTGAAAACAAGGCTTCAGTTGTTGACTCTTCCAGAAATGCATAGCTCCTGTACATATGTGCAAAAGAACATGCATGAGCCAATAATTTCCCACATTATACCCAGGGTAGAAGGCAGAAGCAAGGGCCTTTCAACATGGATACCAATGGCAATGTCTGCTTCAGAGTGTTAATTGCAACATCCATCCATAACTAAACTGCTTTCCATCATTACAGCTTTATTTCACTTTAGAAAGCCATTTATATTAAATGGCCTTTGGCTTTTAAAGTTGCTTCTAGTTAACATCTAAGAAATGTTTCATTTTTTGGGGGGAGGGGAGGTTGTTTAGTTTTTTAATTTTTTCTGTGAAAAGAATCCCAAATAATGTCCTACCTGTCCATAATTAATAGCCATTTGCTTAATAAGTAAAAAAATGTATACTTGCTGGAAACGTCCTATTTATGTCTTCTTAAAAAGCCACACATTAAGCCTTTTCTTACAAACTGCTGAAAGTGGTTTCCCTAGGATAAGCTTCAAAAGGCTGACTCTGATATGTTCTTGCACCTGTCTTGTCATGAAGGGAAGTGAGTTCTCCGATGTGCCTTGTTACCATGTTTCCCCAAAAATAAGACAGGGTCTTATATTAATTTTTGTTCCAAAAAAACGCATTAGGGCTTATTTTCAGGGGATGTTTTATTTTTTTTCATGTACAACAATCTACATTTATTCAAATATAGTCATGTCATCTTCTGGTTGCTGCACAATGGTGGAGGGCGGGGTTTCACTTAACTGGGGCTTATTTTTGGGGTAGGGCTTATATTACGAGCATCCTGAAAAATCATACTAGGGCTTATTTTCAAGTTAGGTCTTATTTTTTGGGAAACAGGGTATTAATGGAAACAGATATACTTAGCCAAGCTGAAAGCCTCTTGGTGAAAAGCCCCAGACACATAACTGCCTACCAATTGCTAGAGATATGTAGTTGTTGCCATATATGATTGCAATAGCTTAAGACATGCTCAAGTATGTAAGTTTGAAATGTAATGCAATGGAAAGTCCATATATGATTCTGTCTGCCAACAGCTGTACATAGTTCAAAGAAAACCACGTCTGGTTTGTGAGAAAGTAGTTCAAGCAAGATTAGGGTTTTGTAACTCGACCACAAGGTGTGCTTCCTGTGTACTTTTGATTCTATATTCTGTGACTGCACCTATTTTACCTGGCCAAAATAAATTTCCTTTGTTCTGCTCTCTTTAGCTGCTGTCTCCAGCCTTCACTGGGGCCACAACAATTTTATTGTATATTCCTTTGGAGGCCCTGGTGGGCAGCAAGTGAAAAATATTTTAAACAATTTGCCTTACAACCATCTACTAATTTGTACACTCACTTATTTTCTGATGTTTTTCTTAATTTGTTAAAATGGATTAACATCATTAAAACCTGTCATTATTTTCTTTTAGCAGGGCATATTTAAATATATCCATTAGCACTGAAATTTGATTTGGAAGGACAGAATGTTTTGAATTACGTTCTTTCATAAAATATTGACATCTCTATAGGTTTATCTATATTAGCTCTGTGGTTAAGTTTAAACATTTCCTGTGTTCCCAGAGCATCTTGTAATTTCCGCACACACTGTGCCCTTTCCATTTAACCTCCATTTGCAATTAATAGCCCGTTTTAAGTAAATGGGGAGATCCAATAACTCAAGGTTAAGCAAATACGGATAAGAGCTGATGCAATATTAATAATCCAATCAGATACTCATTTTCAGTGGGAGGAATAAAGTTCAAGGTTTCTCGAACTACAGGCTGGTTTCTAGCAAAGAATGACAACAGCTGAGCAACAATTTTTGATACGGTACTCTTGGCTCTCCACCACCCAGATAGTATCTGTGTAACATGAACTTAATTTTTGGAAATGAGAGGCATTCTTTATTGCTTTAGAACCAGTAGCCTTTGCTGGTTTGGATGTTCTGAAAGAGAAATTCAAAACACAAACTATTCCAAACTCTGCTTGAACTTATCATGGTAATTGGTTCATCAGACACAACAGCTACAAAGAATGTACCAAATCCTCCCCATTTATCTCTTCTTATATTTAGCAAGTGCCTTTGCCACTGAATGAGATATTATCTGTGGAGATAATTTTTCAGTTTTCATTATGAACAGTTCTAGCAAGTAAAAAAGCACCACCATCTACACACACACACACACACACACACACAAAGTCTGATGAGTCCAGATGTTTCGTGCATGTAACTGAAGCACAGATGATCATGCCTTGTGCTTTTCTCTCTCTCCATGAACGTCACAACTGGGGAAAACAACCTGAGCTGACTGCAGGCTCCAGTTCTACGAATATCATCTTCCTTCATTGTAGCATTTTGAAATGACCTGTTCCAATAAAAATTATAGTGTAAGTATTTATTTTCCTCAGTGGGGGCCAGAAGAATGAACCAAAGTAAAAAAAGTTACTTTTTAAAATTACAGCTCTCAGTGTAATCCAAAACAAGGCCTAGGAATTCTGGAAGCTTTAGTCAAAAAAGTAACTTTTCCTCTAAGTTCTAGAATTAACAGGGCAAAGCTGACTGATACAAAATTCCCACACAGGGAATACTTTTAGTTCTATTTTATTGAGCCACTCTCAACCTTTTTCTGGCCATGGCCATAAAGACAATATGAAAGAAATATAGGCCAAACCGGGATTGTATAAATCAGATTTGTTGTTGTTGTTTAGTCGTTAAGTCGTGTCCGACTCTTCGTGACCCCATGGACCAGAGCACGCCAGGCCCTACTGTCTTCCACTGCCTCCCGGAATTTGGTCAAATTCATGTTGGTAGCTTCGGTGACACTGTCCAACCATCTCGTCCTCTGTCATCCCCGTCTCCTCTTGCCTTCACACTTTCCCAACATCAGGGTCTTTTCCAGGGAGTCTTCTCTTCTCATGAGATGGCCAAAGTATTGGAGCCTCAGCTTCAGGATCTGTCCTTCCAGTGAGCACTCATGGTTGATTTCCTTCAGAATTGATAGGTTTGTTCTCCTTGCAGTCCAGGGGACTCTCAAGAGTCTCCTCCAGCACCACAATTCAAAAGCATCAATTTTTCGGCGGTCAGCCTTCTTTATGGTCCATCTCTCATTTCCATACATCGCTACTGGAAAAACCATAGCTTTGACTATGCGGACCTTTGTCGGCAAGGTAATGTCTCTGCTTTTTAAGATGCTGTCTAGGTTTGTCATCGCTTTCCTCCCAAGAAGCAGGCGTCTTTTAATTTCGTGGCTGCTGTCACCATCTGCAGTGATCACGGAGCCCAAGAAAGTAAAATCTGTCACTGCCTCCATATCTTCCCCTTCTATTTGCCAGGAGGTGATGGGACCAGTGGCCATGATCTTAGTTTTTTTGATCTTGAGCTTCAGACCATTTTTTGCGCTCTCCTCTTTCACCCTCATTAAGAGGTTCTTTAATTCCTCCTCACTTTCTGCCATCAGAGTGGTATCATCTGCATATCTGAGGTGGTTGATATTTCTTCCGGCAATCTTAATTCCGGTTTGGGGTTCCTCCAGTCCAGCCTTTTGCATGATGTATTCTGCATATAAGTTAAATAAGCAGGGAGACAATATACAGCCTTGTCGTACTCCTTTCCCAATTTTGAACCAATCAGTTGTTCCATATCCAGTTCTAACTGTTGCTTCCTGTCCCACGTATAGATTTCTCAGGAGATGGATAAGGTGGTCAGGCACTCCCATTTCTTTAAGAACTTGCCATAGTTTGTTGTGGTCGACACAGTCAAAGGCTTTTGCGTAGTCAATGAAGCAGAAGTAGATGTTTTTCTGGAACTCTCTGGCTTTCTCCATAATCCAGCGCATGTTAACAATTTGGTAATAAATAAATCACATTACAAATCTTATAAGGTGGTGTGTGAAGAATTGTTTCAAGTCTGTGGCCCCCTTTAAATGTGCCTGGGGCCCCCATTGAGAATGGCTGCTCTGGATAGTTCAGCCAAGTTCTAAAGAAGGAGGTATTTTGTGAGGAGGAGGTGTTAATCATAGGTGTGATGCAGCTATGCAGTTGTCTGTGTACATTCGTAATTCTATCAAAGTTTGGATATTAGTGTGAAATAGTTTCACAAATACCACTGAAATATCTAATACCATTGAAACATTTGACCAATAAATTGGCAGAATCAATAAATTACCTCTTTATTTGCGTCTAGTAATAAAAACTAGAGTTGATTTGCCAGTGGATGGCTATTGTGCTCCCTCTAGTGTTGTCCACAGAAATCAGCTTCAATATTTAATTTAAGGTACAATGTGATGGTCACATAAGGATTACATTGGATCACACTGGAAAGGGCCGCTTCATTGGGTGCAATTTTCCATCCAAATACAATCCAGCCCTGACTACTTAAAAAAAAAAGAAAAAAGGAAGAGACCCTGTCATTGGACCAAAAGAGTCCAGACTGGGTATATCGTCTGATCACTAGCAAATACAGTGTTGTTTCCCAAAGAACTCTGATGGATAATGAGCATACTGGGTACATATATCGTATTTTAGAAGAGGTAGCCTTGTTAGTCTCTGCTAGCATATCAGAAAACAACAAAAGAAAAATTAAAAACAAATAATAAAAACCATTGTGCCACCTTAAATCTAACTGCTATAAATCTAACCCTTATTTGGGCAAAGTGTTGGAGCGGGTTGTGGCCGGGCAACTCCAGGCACTGCTGGATGAAACGAATTTTCTGGATCCATTTCAATCGGGTTTCAGGCCAGGTTTTGGTAGGGAGACTGCCTTGGTCGCCCTGTACGATGACCTTTGCCGGGAGAGAGACAGGGGGAGTGTGACCCTGTTGATACTCCTGGACCTCTCAGCGGCTTTCGACACCATAGACCGTGGTGTCCTTTTGGATAGGCTGGCTGGGTTGGGAGTTGGGGGCACCGCTTTATGGTGGTTCCACTCCTTCCTAGCTGACCGTGTCCAGAGGGTGGTGCTGGGGAAAGTTGCTCTGTCCCATGGCGTTTATGTCATGGGGTTCCTCAGGGCTCGATACTGTCCCCCATGCTGTTTAACATCTACATGAAACCGCTGGGAGAGGTCATCAGGAGGTTTGGGCTGAGGAGTCAGCAATATGCTGACGATACTCAGCTCTACCTCTCATTTTCCACCAATCCAGGTGAGGCGGTTTCTGTACTGAACTCGTGTCTGGACCTGATAATGGACTGGATGAGGGTTAATAAATTGAAACTCAATCCAGACAAGACAGAAGTGCTGTTAGTGGGTGCTTCGCCGGACAGGCTGGAGGGCCATTTCCCTGCCCTGAATGGGGTTACACTCCCCCTAAGGGACAGGGTCCACAGCCTGGGGGTGCTCCTGGACCCCAGTCTAACTCTGGAAGCCCAGGTGGACTCGGTGGCCAGGGGCGCCTTCCTTCAGCTGCGGAAATTATACCAGCTACGGCCCTACCTGGACGAGCGGAGTCTCATTACAGTTACACACGCACTGGTAACATCTCGCATAGATTACTGCAATGTGCTCTACGTGGGGCTGCCTTTGAAGACGGTCCGGCGACTGCAACTGGTCCAGAATCGAGCTGCGCGGCTGGTGAGTGGTGGGGCTGCTAGGGAACACGTCAAGCCGATTCTGTTTAAATTACATTGGCTACCAGTTGCTGCCCGGGCCCAATTCAAAGTGCTTGTTTTGACCTATAAAGCCCTAAACGGCTTAGGCCCTGGATACCTGAAGGACCGCCTCCTTCCATATGAACCTACCCGGCAGTTAAGATCTAGCCAGGGGGCCCTTTTGAAAGAGCCATCCCTCAAGGAGGTAAGAGGGATGGCTTGTAGACAAAGGGCCTTTTCGGCAGCTGCCCCCAGACTATGGAACGCCCTCCCAATTGAGATTTGTCTGGTGCCGACGCTGATGACATTTCGGCGCCAGGTCAAAACCTTCCTGTTCCAGAAGGCTTTTAATTGAAATAATATCAACTGTGGGTCCTGATGGCAATTTTTTGAGTATATAATTTAATTGTATTTTAATTGTTTTATCCTTTTTATTGTATTTTAATTGTTGTAAGCCGCCCAGTGACCTTTGGGTAGTGTGGGCGGCATATAAGTTAAATACATACATACATACATACATACATACATACATACATACATACATACATAAATAAATAAATAAATAAATAAATAAATAAATAAATAAATAAATAAATAAATAAATATTTTAATGTGAGCTTTCCTGGACAAGTCCTGAGGAAGTGAACTTGTCCATGAAAACTCACATTAAAATATAGCAATTAGTCTTTAAGATGCTACAACATTTTTGTCTTCTTTCTTTCTTTCTTTCTTTCTTTCTTTCTTTCTTTCTTTCTTTCTTTCTTTCTTTCTTTCTTTCTTTCTTTCTTTCTTTCTTTCTTTCTTTCTTTCTTTCTTTTTGGCTGCCTGGTGTATGTGCTCCCTCCCACACCACCATGTTTATTGGGTGCATGAGGTATAACCAGACTGTGACTGAGTGGGACCGCCCATGTGACTATACTGAGAAGCACCACCATCAGTCTGTCCACTACCACATATCTAATTGACTTTGGTCATGCTAGGAAAGTGAAACAAGCCCCTAAACAGGGTGGGGAAAGGAAGGCAACACCCACATGGCAGTAGTAGCAGACTTCGACACATGGAGGAGATAGATGAATTTTTGTACATTTTAACTTTTGTACATTATAACTTTCTGTCTTTCTTTTCTTATATCTTATCTGGTTTTGGCATGGATTAAACAATATAATGGTGGAGTGAAATCTTCACTACTGCAGTTGTGCTGTTGTGCAAGCAGCGTGTAACCACTTGTACAACCAAATATGCCTGAAATACTTTCTTGTGCTATCTCTGATAATTGTGCAACTGCTAGCACAACAGGACTTGAACTAGCATATTGACAACATTCAATACAGGCCCATATCGGCACCCTGTTTCTAATTATGTTGCAACCACTTCGAGTCCTACTTCTGAGGAGATAGGTAAAGGTTCCCCTTGACAATTTGTCCAGTCGTGTCCGACTCTAGGGGGCAGTGCTCATCCCCGTTTCCAAGCCGTAGAGCCAGCGTTTGTCCGAAGACAATCTTCCGTGGTCACGTGGCCAGCGTGACTAGACACGGAACGCTGTTACCTTCCCACCGAGGTGGTACCTATTTATCTACTTGCATTTGCATGCTTTCGAACTGCTAGGTTGGCAGGAGCTGGGACAAGCGACGGGAGCTCACTCCGTCACGTGGATTCGATCTTACGACTGCAGGTCTTCTGACCTTGCAGCACAGAGGCTTCTGCGGTTAAACCCGCAGTGCCACCACATCCCTGGTGATAGTTGGCTACAAATCAAATCAGTTGAAATTATGCAGGTAATCGGGCTTCTTCAGAATTACCACCTGCCTAACTTCATAATGCAGCTGCTTCTTGTCTAGCTGTCTGGATAATGCCTGTTTTAGGGATCCTTAGGCCAAAACATTGTGTGACAGGTGGCCAAAAATCACCACACCTGCCAAGAACTGGTTGCATCATGGGGTTGGTCAGGAAGCAATTCAAGAAAAGAAGATGGCACTGCCTGCTTCTTTTTCCTCTTATTCCCTCCCCACGATGAGCCACACAGCATCAGGTGGGAGTGTATAGGAGGAACACATATCCCACAGAGTGTTGCACTCTACAATTGTGAATAAGGCACTGCCCATATTGTTACCATATCCAGTTGATTGATTAAAATTGCTTAGTTACACCTAAAATAGCCCTCTGCATACTGGTCTGATACCCCAGGAATTAATATTTTGATGTCTCAATCAGTTTTACAGTCTACTGACACTCTACTTTTATCTAACATACTTTATGTATACATAAGCTCATGTATTTGGTCTTGTTTACTTTAAAAAAAAATCTATGACTATAGCAACGCAGGCAGGTAAATTACCCTATGGTGTGTATTTAATTAATCTCCACCCCTTCCCTTACTTTATAAAGGCAATTAGCTGCCAGTGTTTTATAGCAGAATCTTCTAATACATGCCCAATGGAGAAGCTTAGGAAATTAAGTGGATTTCGTGGCAGAGGTATGTAATCAGAGCTATAACGATGAGTTGGCTTTTCCTTTTGTTTAAGTGGTGCTATTTTGAATGAGATGGTTTTTATTTTAGTCATTTTCTACTGAGGTAATGCAAAGAATAATAAATTTCTAATTTAAAAAAACGATATATGTATCTTTTTGGACACAGACATCTAGGAGAAACTTCCACTTTGCGATTAGCATGGATAGAACTGGGCTCTGTAGAACGTGAAGTAAGAAATGACATTCTAAAACAAGTTGAGCAGTAGGGAAAAGTCTCTTGGGGCTGCTTCTTTTAATATTTTCATTTAGAAATGCTGACTTCAATCACCACCATTTTAACAGACTCCAAAAGAGCAGACCATCATCGGACAATCTTGCCAAAGGAGAAGTTACTTTGTTTTTCAGGGTCTCTCAAGTCTGTGATTCTTTTGTCCTTATCCTAGATTTACAGTAATGAGTTACAAGTAATGTCACTTTGAGGCCAATAAGGGCACAACTGTACTTTTTAAAAACAAATTTGGTGTTAACACTGTCATTTATTTATTTATGGAAAATGAATGCCATGTGTGAATTCCCATCATGTTTGGGGGACTGCTGGCAGCATTCTAAACAGCAATATTTTTGCTATTAAAGCCCAACCAACACATCCTGAGGGACCCAAAGGCTTCCCCAGGACAAAAGGGAGCCCCAGAACTTAAAAGGAGGAAGTTTTTAATTACTGTAAGTTAAATGTTTCCAGTGCTGAACCAGGTTGCACCGTACAAAACTATGCCAACAGGATTTCACCTAATGTAACTAAAAGTTGTAATGCAACTAGTTAGGAGTGGAGAGGAGTTATAATGAATTTCATAGCTCACTACTTTTTAACCTCTGGTTCTGAATATGTAATTGAGAAGCATGACAAATATATAAGCATTTGTAACAACAGCAGCAACAACAAACCCCAAAGAAAATTGGTTCATTATGAGCCTCTTAGAGGTGTGGTACATGACATGATCTTTTTGTTTCATCTTGGAGAGTATCTATGTGCCAACACTTTGTCTTCTTGTCAAATATTAAGGACTGTTGGGGAAAGCCAGACTCTATTTAACAAGGAAGCCACTGCCATCTTTGGAAGAAAAGAAGAAGTACGATTATGAATTTGCAACATCCACTTCATTCCACGGGGTGCACAATATTGTTCGTACCAAGACCAAGACACGTAAGGCATTATGGATGTTAGTAGTCATGGGTTCCATTGTCCTTGTTGTTTGGCAAGTAAGCAGCCGTTTGATCAATTATTTCAGCTGGCCCACCACAACGTCAGTAGTCGTTCAGTATGTGGAAAACATTGAGTTTCCTGCTGTAACTTTTTGCAATCTGAACAGGTAAGATAACTTTCACTTTCATATGTCATGTTGACTTGCAAGTTGTGAAGAATATGCATTGGTCTTCCATACAACATCTACAGAATGCACTGTTATGGCCAAATAATCTGCCCTGGCTCCTTTACTGTTTTTTTTTTTTTTTTTTTAAGTTTTAAGGGCTGTCTTAGAACCGTATTTAGGAATTTAAGAATTACTGCACATTTCTGGTTTGTCCTCACAGGTTCCAAACCCAAGCAGTAGCTAACCTGGGCATCATCTTCTTCCTATGGAGCATAGTATCTGCAGTTCTCCATATGTTCAATAGTGGTGACAATTCTAACCAAGACCTAAACAGTTTCCTTCAAGGGAATCAAAACTTCAGCATCAAAGAATTCACAAGGAATAATGGCTTCTATCTGAACAGCAGCACACTGCTGGAATGTGAGTTTTTTGGCCAGCCCTGTTATCCAGAGGTAAAAAAATAATAATTAAATTTAAACAATTGTTTGCTCTCCCCTACCCCCTTTCTTTAATCCCAGGAGGAAACTTGGGCACTGTAGGAGTTTCAGAGGACAGAGGCAAGAAACAAACATAAAGATATTCTTGGCTTTCATTGACTAGATCTAGAATGATACTGGGACAATAAAATACACTGTAGGCACAGGAGACACCTCATGTTACCACTTCAGGACAAGGGGCCATCATATACCCATCATGCCATAACACAAGGGGAATGCTTGTATGGTTTTCAAAATGCACAGTTCAAAGGATAGGGAGGAATCTAGCCATTGTAAATCACACACTTTTCCTGGCTACCATTATTATTGTAAGAACATTTTTTCAATTCAGATTTGCAGAAATAAAAACTAAAAAACTAAAAAATGGAATCAGTAAAATAATATACGTTGACAGCTGTATAGCCTCTTCCCACACAACCATTAATGGAGAGTCTACAATTATTTAATTGTGTCCATGCTCAACCTCATTCCCACATCCTAATTGTAAGATGGAAACCATCACACTTATAACTGCTACAAGGGTTACTGAATTCATGTAGAATTAAAGTGCTTTGTATGCTTTCAGAATAAACCTTTTTCAAATGCAAAGTATTATTGTTAGTAATTAGGCAATAACAGCAGTGACAGAATCAAATAATTCCTCTCTGGAGTATGGGTTTTTCTCAGAAACAAGCTATCTCCACCTTCAATGTTCCGTTTCTTATAAACAAAAAATAGTCAATTAATATTACTTATATACAGTATATTCGCTCAAAAGTAAATGCCATTACATTTGAAAGGGCCTTGTTGTTGTTGTTGTTGTTGTTTAGTCGTTAAGTCATATCCAACTCTTCGTGACCCCATGGACCAGAGTACGCCAGGCCCTCCTGTCTTCCACTGCCTCCCGGAGATGGGTCAAATTCATATTGGTAGCTTCGATGATACTGTCCAACCATCTTGTCCTCTGTCATCCCCTTCTCCTCTTTCCTTCACTCTTTCTCAACATCAGGGACTTTTCCAGGGAGATTTCTCTTCTCATGAGATGGCCAAAGTATTGAAGCCTCAGCTTCAGGATCTGTCCTTCCAGTGAGCACTCAGGGTTGATTTCCTTCAGAATGGATAGGTTTGATCTCCTTGCAGTCCAGGGGACTCTCAAGAGTCTCCTCCAGCACCACAATTCAAAAGCATCAATTCTTCGGTGGTCAGCCTTCTTTATGGTCCAGCTCTCACTTCCATACATCGCTACTGGAAAAACCATAGCTTTGACTATGCGGACCTTTGTCGGCAAGGTGATGTCTCTGCTTTTTAAGATGCTGTCTAGGTTTGTCATCACTTTCCTCCCAAGAAGCAGGTGTCTTTTAATTTCGTGGCTGCTGTCACCATCTGCAGTGATCATGGAGCCCAAAAAAGTAAAATCTGTCACTGCCTCCATGTCTTCCCCTTCTATTTGCCAGGAGGTGATGGGACCAGTGGCCATGATCTTAGGTTTTTTTGATGTTGAAAGGGCCTACTCCGTAAATAGATATAGGAAAGACTGCAACCAGAAAGACAAAATGTTTCTGAAAGAGGAAATTTATTTCTCATCCCTCCCAAGGACTCTTTTTTTAAAAAAAATCATAGTTTAACAACTCATCTCTGCAGCCAGTGCAGGCAAAATGCAGTTACAAAACACAGAGTGCTGTTCCCTATCCAAGGAAAAGATGACAGGAAGCAGGCTTTACCAGATGCCCTTATCACATGATCAGGCTACCGAGAACTGTTACCAGAACCCTTGAATAGTAACAGCTGCTTAATGTGTCTTCATGCAGTGGGTGTGCATGTGCAGTATGCAGATCAATACTTTTAAATACATAAGGCTTTGAAAATGTCAGTCATTGCAGTGGTTTCACCCATTGGCTAAACACACCACAAAGCAGAAGCAGGCTCATTTCTTGTGAAATACTTGGGCACAATATTGACTTCCTGTTTTGCCTCAGAGCTCAACTTCAGCAAGAGCTAGAGAGGAAATCTGGGTACCTGGGCTGGTTAATGATGCAAGTGGGCCTTAGGTGGCATGGTTAGAATATGGGTAAAACCCAGCTAAACAGGCAATATGGCAGCCCAGGTTATGTGATAGTCACTCTGAAAGATGGATAGTCAATTTTTTTTACTATTGATTCACATTTAACAACACCCTCATAAAACTGCCATTGAAAAAAATGCAAGAGCTGCAAAACACCAATACAAATCTAAGAAGGCAACAGTTGCACTCTTGTGCTTATTTTCCTCTTTCTTTGACTGATATTATTGCTATTGCCTCCCCATGCCAGAGCAAGGAGAGTTAATCAGTTACACTGGTGATCTGGTAATCTGCCTGATAATGTCTCATCTGAAACAAAGTCCTGGCACTCTGTCCCTTTGTGTTCCCTCTCTACTATCCTTGCCTATAGTTCTGCATGAGCAAACCAATTAATTCAGTCATCCATTTTCTTCTGCTTCCATCACTCTAGGACTTTGAGCATGCCTTCACTGAATATGGAAACTGCTTCACTTTCAATCATATTAACATTCCTGCAAAAAGAAGAGTGAGCGTATCTGGAAGGGGCCTGAGTTTGCTTTTTGATGTCAAGCAGGTACAGATATTGCCACGAAGTTTGCCCTGTACCATCTACTACTCAACATATTTCTGACAGTTAACTCTTGTATTAAAGAACAGAGCCTATGATTGATTCTAATGGTCTGCCACATGTGAATATGATCAGGAACCCTGATTCTTCAGGATCTCCTGTTAATAGACAGACTCCACATGCACCAAAAGCATTTTTCTTCAAACAGCCCTTCTCCTCTTGGAAGTAATAACAGGAAGGAGGTGGAGCTACAATTCTCTCCCAGCATGTGCGTTGAGATTAACCCCCCTTTTTTGAATGGCTGAATAGGGTTGCAGATTTGCTTCATAATCCAGCCATTTGTTGGTAGGATGACCATGTATGATAAAGCAGCCCACTATTTAGATTTAAAGGTCTATTGGAGAAGAATAATCTTTTTCATTTTCTTGGAGGTCAATAATCTAGTTGAAACAATTACTGTTGAATTTTGTCAGCCTCTGTTTGAAAGGCTGTCCAAATCCAATCCGGTTTAACAATGAAGACCCACAAGAAGGGTGAGCCACCATTTAAAAATTGCTCAACAGTTAGCACCATGAGCAGGCTCACACGTCAGCTGACCAGAATCTTCTCCAGCATAAGCCCATCTGGTAAGTTTTCCTTCTCCTTCTTCACCTTCCATTTGAACATACAACCATGAAATCACACATTTTCTCAGATGGCGTGAATGTTCAGTTTGCCAAAACAAATTCAGTTTGTTTGCTACACAGGGAAGCAAGAAAACCAACAAAAAGTAAACCTGCAGCTGCTCAAGCTGTTGAAGTCTCCTTGAAGTGGAAGTTTAGATGCCCTTCCACTGAGGTCCCAAACATGTAAAGTGTCATTGAGCATTTTACCATTCAACAAATAAAATTTGAATTCTGTGGAAGGTTTGGTGTTTCTTAAAAGAAACAGTAACTGTACATTTTTCTGAAAGGCAGCACTTACCAGTTTAATATGAAGGCGACCTACAATACAACCACAAGCAACAAATGTGGGCAGCATAATTATTAGACACTAAGGTTTGTGCAAAACAGAACTGATATAACCGACAGCTATTCCAATGTTTCTTCATTAACCATTTCCCAAACCCACAGAAGAGAGGTTAAATGGCCTTTTAAGGGTAATCCATGCCTGTTAAATGGTAGTGAGACATCCTAGCTATAAAAGGAATGGTGTTACCCTTCAGAAAATATACTTTTCAATTAATGGCATGAAATAGGGTTCAAATTATGGGTATAACACAGGTCTGCAGCATACTTACCAGTAATACATATCTCTCTATTGCAGATTGAAATTAGTATCGAAAACAGGATGTGCTTTTAAAAGGTTCTTTATAATATTCATCAGCATTCCAGTTTATGGAACCTTGTGAATTGTTAGGGAAAAAACAAGTACCCAAATTCTTTGAATAAGATAAAGTAGTTGGTACCTAATAGATTTTTACAGATTTTTCTTACAATCACATTTCATGAATAGAACTGAACATTTATAAAATTTACAGTTTTAAATTGTTTTCTGGATTTTAATTTGCACTGTCAGGTACTGAATCGGTAAACAATATTATTTTAGCATTAGAAATGCAGCTGTATATGAATCTGCTAAGGAGTAATAGGACTCACTTCCAAGGAGGTATGAATAGCATTGCAGCATCAGTGTTGTAGTATATCTGGATGGTGGCTAATGTGATGATAAAAAGCCGACTACGAAATAAATTACAAATGAAAATCATCTTTTTCATCAGGGAGTTTTGCAGATCTGCTTTGTTGAAACTGATGCCTCTGTCTCATTATATGTCTTTCACACTTTTTTTTGTGCCAGGCAGAGTTCACTGATGACCCTTCTCTTGGATTTGTTGATGCTGGGATAACCTTTGCTATCCATTCACCAAAAGAACCTCCTCGATTTGATGGCTTAGGTATATCCACACCAGTAGGCATGCATGCCCATGCTGCAATTCAACAAGTGAAGGTAAAGATTTGTATAAGATCAGAAGAAGGAGAAGTAAATGTTTTCTGATGGATTCGAGTGAGTGAGTGAGTGAGTGAGTGAGTGTGGCCAGTTCCACCTAACATGGCTAGTTCCGTGGGGCTTATTTCATAGCAGATAGAATACACAAATGCACTTTCAGGCTACCATCTCATGTCTAATTTTAAAGCAGTGAATCCTACTGAAATTAGAAGACTTACTTCTGAGTAAATAGGCTTAGTATCGGATTACTAGTTCAATTCACCAAGCCAAGAGAGGAAGTGATTGGTTTGGGTGACTATGTACCCAAACACTGATGGGTTACACTATGTGAATTCAAGAAGCAAAATGTCTTGGTTCTGCTAAGAAGGTTTACTTAAAGACTTCTCAACAACTTAAGGTTTTCTTGTAATAAAAATGTTTCCTATACAGGACGGATTGCTACAGATTTACTTTAAATTGTGTTCAGTCAAAATATGACATTAGCAATGGAGGCAATAATTCCAAAAAAACATAATGCATATTTCATTTTTCCCCTGTTTAAGACAATTATTCAAGAATACCCTTGGGGAGAATGCAACCGAAACATCAAGCTTCAGTACCACAAGATCTATAGCACCTACGGATGTCTGCAAGAATGCAAGGCTCGGCATATACAAAAACGATGTCAATGCTTACCATTTATGCTGCCAGGTATAACTTTTTGTACAAAGAAATCCAAATTCCTCTGGACATATGAGGAAGAGGGCAGTACTTGCTATACCCTTCACTGTTGTCCTTCATAGGTGCAAAGAGGGAGTCTGACAAGGACAGTGTCTTCTGTTGAGTGGAGGCTTTCCAGACTATGAGGAACCCTGATTTTTCAGGGTCCCCAATCAAGCAAAAAGCCTTCATGCATAGCTGGCTGTCAATCTCAACACGGAGAGAAACAGCACAGGAGATGGGGTAGCATTCTCCCCTTCAATCAACCTTTTTAGAAACATCTGACAAAGCTGTTCTACACTGGTCATTTATTTTGCAGTTTGCATTGGATTTGGCATGTTGTTGTTGTTTAGTCGTTAAGTCGTGTCCGACTCTTCGTGACCCCATGGACCAGAGCATGCCAGGCCCTCCTGTCTTCCACTGCCTCCTGGAGCTTGGGCAAAGTCATGTTGGTCGCTTCGACGACACTGTCCAACCATCTCGTCCTCTGTCGTCCCCTTCTCCTCTTGCCTTCACACTTTCCCAACATCAGGGTCTTTTCCAGGGAGTCTTCTCTTCTCATGAGATGGCCAAAGTATTGGAGCCTCAGCTTCAGGATCGTCCTTCTAGTGAGCACTCAGGGTTGATTTCCTTCAGAATGGATAGGTTTGTTCTCCTTGCAGTCCAGGGGACTCTCAAGAGTCTCCTCCAGCACCACAATTCAAAAGCATCAATTCTTCGGTGGTCAGCCTTCTTTATGGTCCAGCTCTCACTTCCATACATCGCTGCTGGAAAAACCATAGCTTTGACTATGCAGACCTTTGTTGGCAAGGTGATGTCTCTGCTTTTTAAGATGCTATCTAGGTTTGTCATCGCTTTCCTCCCAAGAAGCAGGCGTCTTTTAATTTCGTGGCTGCTGTCACCATCTGCAGTGATCATGGAGCCCAAGAAGGTAAAATCTGTCACTGCCTCTATATCTTCCCCTTCTATTTGCCAGGAGGTGATGGGACCAGTGGCCATGATCTTAGTTTTTTTGATGTTGAGCTTCAGACCATTTTTTGCGCTCTCCTCTTTCACCCTCATTAAGAGGTTCTTTAATTCCTCCTCACTTTCTGCCATCAGAGTGGTATCATCTGCATATCGGAGGTTGTTGATATTTCTTCCAGCAATCTTAATTCCGGTTTGGGATTCATCCAGTCGAGCCTTTCGCATAATGTATTCTGCATATAAGTTAAATAAACCGGGGGACAATATACAGCCTTGTCGTACTCCTTTCCCAATTTTGAACCAATCAGTTGTTCCATATCCAGTTCTAACTGTTGCTTCCTCTCCCACGTATAGATTTCTCAGGAGATGGATAAGGTGGTCAGGCACTCCCATTTCTTTAAGGACTTGCCATAGTTTGCTGTGGTCCACACAGGCAAAGGCTTTTGCGTAGTCAATGAAGCAGAAGTAGATGTTTTTCTGGAACTCTCTGGCTTTCTCCATAATCCAGCGCATGTTAGCAATCTGGTCTCTAGTTCCTCTGCCCCTTCGAAATCCAGCTTCGAAATCCAGGATTTGGCATGGACAAAATTAAATTGAAAACTGACCATTACATGATGCAAAGCTAAGCATGGGGAAACCCAGTTGGAAATGGTAACTTTTTAATGGAGAATCTTCTTTTTTTTTTTAAGTTCATCTGGCAGGATGGTTAAATTTTGCTCCACACTGGCATCACTTTTCTCTGCTTTCTGCCCTGCATGATTGCCTGATCTGAAACAATGGTGCTCTCATAGGGGTGCTCATTCCCTAACCGAGTGCCTGTTAACGTCAAACAGGTATTTTTTTAAAAAAGGATTTCAGGTCAGCACTGAAACAAATTCTTGCTAACCACTTCAGAAAAAAAAAAATTCTTTAAAAAGGTGGAAATTGCCAATTAGCATTTTGTCAGATCAAAGGTGCCAGTAGTTAGTCCCCAACTGGACTGAAAAAATTTCCATGAGAAAATTGTTGTAGTAATTTGGATGATTACAGTGATTTCATTCACGGAAGCCAGAAGGGATCCACTTTGAAAAACTGCAGATCACAATGAATCTATGTCCCTCCCCTCCCCACTTTAGGGCTCTTTTGTCAAGTCTTTCCAGATTCACTTTGGACACTAGGATAGAAATGAGGACCCACTTAAATTAAAATGCAAAGAGATAGCCCTCACAGTTGCTGTATATAAAGTGCCAACCAAAAGGTTATGAATATAATACACATTGGTTACAAAGCCTTTATATTTATCTTAGATTCTACTCAAGAGATTATTCAAATTTAGGTTCTTCCTGTCTAGGGGTGGAAACAAAATAATAACGGTAGGCACAAATCAGCAGAATAGGGAAGGGTGACTTTCATTTATGGCTCCTTCTTGTGATCTCCTATGCCAGAGGTTCCCAACCTTAGGTCCCCAGATATTCTTGGACTACAACTCCCAGAATTCCTGACCAGCTCAGCTAGTGATGAAGGTTTCTGGGAGTTTTTGTCCAAGAACACCTGAGGACCCAAGGGTTGGGAACCTCTGTCCTATGCTATTCAGAAAGATGCCTCAATCCTCAGAACAGAGTTGGGGGAAGGGTATGGGGAGGTGCAGTGGGAAGAGGAATTGCTGAAAGTTGCCCCCCTCTGTTGATGAATGACTTATGTCAACCGAATGGCACTAATCGGATACCACCTTTAAGAAATAACATCATGCAGAAATCACAGTTCAAGGGTGACATATTGCTTAGGATGGGATTGCGTCTACTTCAGTTTTTTTATGGTTGATGTTGCTAGTATTGCTATTGTTATTAAACTCAAAGATGATTGATGAACTTTTGCGTTAGGTTGACAAAGTCCTGCTGTTGCTCAAATCCTGTTTGTTGTCCCATAGAAATGTTCCTGCTGCTTTTAAAATACACATTATGAGTAGAAAAAAAGCACAATTTTACTAGACAGTTAAGCTAAAGGAGATCAGTTCAAATGTGTTTTATTAACATTGGTATCTTTCTTTCTCTCTTCCTTCCCACCTCTTCCACAAACGTGTCGAAAAGGAAATGGAACTGAATGTGACTTGGAAAAATTTTACAACTGTGTTTCACCTATGCTGTGTGAGTAAAATGACACAAAAGTAATCCAAATATTGGGACCCAATTTGCAGGAACCCATAGGCATGGCCATAGTTACTACATGCAGGGTTGCGATATTGTCCTTGCAAGCTCGGTGACTGGCAACCAACTGGAGCAGGCAACACTTTTGTTTAGTTCCTAAACCAGTGCCACTGAGCAGAGCTAGAACATATCACTAGACTTCCCCAAAACATTTCCTGAAAAATTAGAATTTCTAATTACTTTCTAGCATCATCTATATCAGGAAAGCACCATCCATAGTAACACACTGTACTAGTAGCACTATTCACAAGTTATGCTTGAAAATGTCTAGGGTTCTGCTCATGGGGATGTACACAGAAGCCCTACTCCCATATCTCCATCCAGAAGCCAGACAGACCTTAGCTTATTCACCACAAAGGTTGAAGAGGTACTTATAGTTCTGTAACAGAGCACTGTGAAGGAGTCCTCCTCTCATGGGAACACTGTGCAACCACATCCAACTCAACATGCTTATATGTATCTCTTCAGATCTTTGAACTAAAAAAAGGGAAAGTATGACTGACAGCTGAGGCCATGTTGGGGACAACCTTAGGTGCATCTCCTAACCCCCCTCTTTAGTTAACACCGTTTAACAACTTAATAGAACAAGGGTGAATCAAACTTAATAAAGAAGTTAATCAGCACCTAACATGTCCCTCTGTTTGGAAACAAAGCCACCGCATGAAAACATTGTGTTTTGGACTAAAACTCCCAGAATCCTTCAGCCAGCATAGCCAGGGTTTCTGACATGGCATCTGGGAAATATTTTCAAAAAGACAGAAGACAAAACCTGAAAATTCTTCGTTGCTTAGGTCTGAGAGGATTATGGCATACAATCTGAAAAATTCCTAATAAAATGCTTCTAAAATTTTTCAAAGCCATTACTTGTTACTTAGTGCTGTTCATTACATCTAGATTAGCTTTGTAATTACTAGTTTGTTTATTTATTTACAAGATTTTTTTAGCTGCACCATTACCAATGGTCTCTGAGCGGCGTACAGCAATATTAAAACTTTAAAATCACATTAAAAACCATTAAAATAATACCCAATATTAAAACAGTCAATTTATCATTAATAAATCCTGCTGCTCATATGGCCAGCTAAAGGATACTATTTAATTAAAATGCTGGCTAAACAGAAAGGTCTTTGCCTGGCGCTGAAAAGCCAAAAGTGTCGGAGCCAGGCGGATCTCTATAGGGAGGGTGTTCCAAAGTTGGGGGGCAACAGCCGAGAAGGCCCTATTTCGGCATGCCATCCCCCTCACCTCTTTCAGGGATGGCACCTTCAGAAGGGCCTCCTGGCCTGATCTTAGAGTACGGGCAGGCTCGTATGGAAGAAGGCGGTCCTTTAGGTAACCAGGTCCTAATTCGTTTAGGGCTTTATATGTCAAAGTAAGCACTTTACTAGTTACATTGGCTACTATCCTGTTCGGAGCACAGAGGACATTAATCTTTGCCCTGATTTCATAGACCTTTGTCACTGGGCCAATTACACAACCACTTTGCAATCAATCTCAGAATCAGAATGGGGATGTAACACGGAGTCTGCAAGATCACACATATGTGATTGCCCTTGTATGGTTGCATTTTGCATCAGGATACTGGCCATTATTTTCTCACTCCAAAAGTAACTATTTACAGGTAACTCTGCTTTAGGATGTTTGGGACTTCATCTTCCACCAGCCCTATCCAGAATTCTCTGGAAGGCCAAAGATTCTTCATCTTTGGTTTACATATAGACTTGGTGTTCCCAGAATACTCACCATGTTCTTCACTGAAAGCTGCTATTTAGACAAACCATAAATAATTATTCCCACCTAGGTCTTCAAACATACTTTCCCCCCCAATCACATTGTTTGCTCTTGGTTTCAGAATTCAGGGAGAAAGACAAACTTATCTTTACTGGAAACCACATAGTAAAATCTTGTGATTTATCCCTGTGGAAGGTCATTGATGCATATTCATCTTTTCCAAAAACTTGCAACGAAAGGGGGGAAAAATATTTAAAGTGGCCTTTTCGTTTGTGCTGATGTTTGTTTACAAAATGGTTCCCCTTTTAGATAAAATGGAACTTATGGGATTGTGTTCAGCTGGAACACATAACTCCACTTGCCCAGTTCCTTGTGAAGAAACCGATTACCCAACAACTGTTTCCTATGCAACATTTGCAAGTGAAAAGGCATTGAAATACCTTTCAATGAAGCTGAAGAAAAGACCAGACTATATCAGGTACTTTTACCTTTAATTTTCCTATAGTTAAGTAATCTGTTTCATATGCATTTGAACAACTTGTCAGGTACTAGCTGAAACCTCCTTTCATCAGGAAACACTGGCTGCCATATTGATTAACAACAGCAGATGATTAAAAAATAGGCCTTCATTAAATCGTTAGTCTGTTTTAGCTTAGTATGACTACTCTTATTTTTTAAATCAAACTAAGGGACCCAAGCAAAGATATTTTGGACAATTTAGGACCTGGTTACATTTTAAGGTATTATCCCAGTGCTCTGTGTTTATGGAAATTACACAATACAACCCTATAAGTATATTTAAAAGGGATTCTTTCCAACGAGTCTGTTAAAGATTGCATGCGAAATCTACTAGGACAGAAGTAAACCACAGCAAAAGTTAATTAGGAGATAATATTGGAAAATTATTATCGAGAAACATTATTTCTCAAGCCCTATTAATTTTAACCAAGAGAAAGACTCAAGAGTATGAAAATATTTATATGAGATACCGATTAGTTTGTGATTGCCTAGGCTAAACAATTCAAGTGCTTTTGTTCTTTTCACATGTTTGTGCTCTTAAATTGTTTGAGGAAATATTTCTAGTTTGTCAAAAATATTGATGCCTTTGTCTTCATAAGCTTGTTTGCTGTTGGCTGCTTAAGTACTTAATGTACATTTACGGTGGACTGGTTCTCCTTACAACGAATATTTTTTATTTGCCTTTATTGCAAAACTGTGATGAATGCAAAAACTAAGTGTGTCATGTTAAATCTCCTGAAGCTGGTAGAACAAATACCAGTGAGAATCCTGTAAATACGAATAAGGAATGTCTTTCCAAGACTTGTGTACGTTCCAAGTGCACATTTAGTTACTTATTCCTAACAGATCCCAGCTGTAGTTGAATCTGTTGAGTTCAGAACAGCTCATACCTTCCTTTAACACTTGCTAAGCTGATGCAGTATCCTGTGTGGTGTGGTAGAAAGATTAACAGACTAGGATTCAGGAGCTCTGGGTTCAAATCCCTGCTTGGCCATGGAAGCTAACTGAGAGGTGGCACTTGTAAAACCACCTCTATATATCTCAACATTTTGAACATCCAATTAGGATTGCTATAAGTAGGATATAACTTAATGGCACATAACATACAAACACACACAAACTAATGCAGTGATTCACTGCACTCAGTCTTATCATGACTGTCAGAGGACCTCACCCAGCTTACCGAAAAATGCTCCAAAAATGGCCAGCGCACAGGGCCTGATGGGCAGATTCCCATGTGTATAGTTAAGACTTATAGAGACTCTTTCCAGATTTTTAGGTATAGCATCCTCAGAAGTGGTTTACCAATCCTGTCTTTTGGGGGCACCCTGGGACTGTGCAGCTTGCCCCAGACCACATAGGCTTCTTTTCTGGGGAGGTACAGTGGGGAATTGAACTCCCAACCTCTGAGTCCACAACCAGATACCCAACTCACTGAGCTGTCCGATCAGCAAAACAATATTTTTAAATGATGAATCAGATTTTAAAAGTCCTCTGCATCTCAGTTGCCTGTAGCTCCCCAAAAGCCTCTCAAAAGAGGCAAAATTATTTGTTTAAAATATTTTTGCCCCACCTTTATCCTAAAAAAGGAACCAAAACACAATAATAAAAGCTTAAAAACAGTCAATTATTCAAATATTAAACAACAATTAAATAAACATTATATTTAATATATTAGGTGAAAGCATTACTAAAAGAAAATTTAAAGCAACAAAAATACAAACCATCCTGTTTTAGAACTTCTCTTAGTTTTCAGTTGCCGGTGGAAGGAAAGGAGGGAAGGGGCCAACTGCACCACTCAAGGAAGGGAGGCCCATGGTTTGGGAGCAGCCGTTGGGGGGGGGGGGAGAATCCTTTCTTGAATTCTCATCAAATCCGGTTGTGAATGTGGTGGGACCAGAGAAAGGAGTCCCTCTGATACTTTTAATACTTGTTGGGGCTTGTACCAGGAGGTACAGTCTTTCAGATAGCCTGGACCTGAGCTGTAAATAGGGCCTAGAAATGAACTGGCAGCCAGTGGAGCTCTGGTAAGGGGAGGCTCACAAACAATTCCCAGAGCCAACCCCAGTCAACAGTCTGTTCGCAGCACCATCTTCAGAGGCAGCCTCACGTAGGGCACATTGCAGTAATCCAAGCAGGAGGTAACCAAGGTGTGTGTCCCCATAGCCAAGTCAGGCTTCTCGAGAAATGGGCACAGCAGGTGCACTAGTTTTAATTCTGTAAATGCACTTCTGGCCATTTTTGAGAAGAATCCAGATGTTAACTCAAGCAACACAGTTGAGTTTTCAAGGAGAGTGTAACCTCATCCAGCACAGGCTGAATCCTGATTCCTTGGTCTGCCTTTTAACTGACCAAGAGCACCTCTGTCTTGTCTAGATTAAGCTTCAGTTTCTCCACCCTCATCCAGCAGATTACCAACCTCAGCCACTGATTTAGGACAGAGTCCGGGTTTTTTTGATGTTGAAGGAAAGGAGACAGGATGCTGAGCATCCTGTAGACCCTGTTCCATGCGTAAGTGTATACTAGCCTTTTCCAACTGGGTATTTTCATGTTATTTTGGACTACTATTCCCAGAGTCTTTCACCATTAGACATACTAGATGAGGCTGAAGGGACCTGAAGTCCAAGGCACGTGGAAGGCAGCAGGTAGTCTTATGTCACAGGAAGATTTCAGTCTGCTCCACGTTTTCCTGGGAACAAGCTCCACTGAATACAATAGAATTTATATCAGAGTAACCATAATTAGGTTGGCCATTGTAGTCTACTGCTGCTTAAGATACCACAAGACTTATTGCTTGTAATCCAATAAACAAAATTTTAAATGTCAATTTTCACTTCTTTAATAGATCCAGAAATTAGCTCTGTTATTGTTGGAATGATCCCTGATTAAATCAACACTAACAGTAGTTCTGTTATAGATTGTGCTAGATAATTTTGTGAATGCCCAAGCAGCATATGAAGGAGAGGAGGTTTACTCAGATTCCCTGATTCTCGACTTCGCTAATGTTTCTATAGAGCAGCTGTGAGGACCTCCAGTTTTTATTAGATGTTTCCTTGGAGAGTGTTTTTTTAAATGTATCTCCCTTGCCCTGTGATGTTTCCCCTTTCTAAATCACTCCCCAACTGCAATCAGCTCTATTTGATTAAAGGGGTGGGGGTGGGGCAGTGGTAGATGCTTGGCCACTGCACACATCCATCTGGCCTTCCCTCCAAGAGTAGGGCTATTCATTGCACTACAAAGTAGTTGCCCTCCCTGTGAGTGCTTTTTATTTCCTAATGCAGTGGTCCCCAGCCTTTTTGGCACCGCAGACTAGTTTAGCATGCACGCGGGGGGTGCGTCTGTGCATGCATGTATGCATGAGTACATCTGTGCGTGGGGGGGCATGCGTGCGTCCGTGCGTGAGGTGTGTGCATGTGCGTCCGTGCATGCATGTGTGGGGGCGTGCATACGTGGGGGGGCGTATGTGTGTCTGGGGGGGGGAGATCTGTCTCCACTGCCCGGTCCTGCCAAGGCCACGGCCTGGTACTGGGCCATGGACTGGGGGTTGGGGACCCCTGTCCTAATGGATGGTGACATGTGGAATAAACAAAAGTTGTTATGACACATAATGTATGAAAAACAATGTACAAACCAGTGTTGTTCCTCATTTAAGTTTCATGGCTATGCTGGCCACTTTCCTAATAATCAGCCCATCCCAATGCAAAATTCCTGTTTATGGGCCTGAATGGGAGAGAAATTGAAACACAATGCAGGTAACTAATGTCTTCTGCAGAAATTTAGATGGCACCTAGCCTATTGCAGGGGGCAGGAATAACATTTAGGGAAAGCTATAGGGAGAAGGCCACCCCAATGCTTCTGTAGCTGCTTGAGAGAGAGAGAGAGAGGTCATGAATCTTCCATCTCTCATAAACTTTGACTTGCATAACAACATTTGCATTTAGTTCATTCTGATATTTGATTATTGCTTACAAATGGCCACTATCTAACAATTATTCACTGAAGCATGACAAATTACAGGTAAATATTTCTGTTCCCAAGTGATTAACCAGTAGGAATCAAGCAAACATATTAATAAATCCACATTATAAATTATCTAGCAGTATGATCAATTGATTTTTTAAAAAATGTATGTATATAAAATGTAGATTCAATTATTTACAGCCTGATGCCAAAGACGTATCATAGTAGCATCTCATGTATGTTTGGAAACCTAAAGAATGAGGTCCATTAGCAGGATCATTTAGATAATTATAAGACCAACTGTTTAGGGTTGTGAATGACCTTGAGGAACATAATGGTCACATCAGGTACTCTTTCGTTTTCAAAGCTAGATTTTCTTTTTTTAAAAAAAGGAAATGTCTGTTGTCTACCAAAATTTAGGAAAAAAAACATGGTTCCACCTCACATGGAGAGTCTACCTGGGTAGAACAGCCTCCTTCCTTCAGACTTACATTTCCATGTTGAAGCAACAACAGAAGGGGCAGGCTAGTGCACTATCCTCATTGCTTTGTGGGCTCCATGTATTTACAGTATGCATAAGGCTATACTTGCCATGTAATATTAAAATGGAAAGGAATAGCTGAATTGATGAATAAAAACCAACAGCATAATAAAAGTGTTCTTATTATCCCCAGGCACAATCTTGTATATATTGACATTAAATATCATGATCTGAATTACAAAATGACCCAACAGCAGAAAGCATTGAGTGTATCTGAGTTGCTTGGTAAGTGAACTGTAATGAATATTTTTTTAGCATGGAAGACTGCATTTGTGTTCCTTTTCAGCAATCATTATGCTAAATTCATTTGTTAGACTCAACTCAGATAGATCAATTGAATCAATAAGACATACCGAAGTGTTGACTCAACAAATTGCCTTCATTCAGTGGGTCTACTCTATATGGGGCTATGAATGGCATTTACCTTACTGACAGAATTGATGAGCACTGTTACTGTTTTCCAAACAAACATAAGTTGGATTGTTATGTGACTTGATATAAAATCAACTTTTTAGCTCCTTTCTGAGGCAGAATTTGTTCTGCCTTAAGGATAGGGTTTTGCACTGGTGTCACGAGAATTTTCCCCATAATCTAAACAGTGTTCTTCTAAACTTCCTTTATAACAGGTTTTTATTCTCTCTGTTCCTGCACTTTTTTATCCCTCCCAAAGGCAAATTTAGTGCTATGGTGCTTCTCAGGCATTTTAACACCAAATAAACTATGGGAAGCAAGAGTCAAGAAAATTCAAAGGAAAAAAAATTGCTAGACACTGGCAAATGAAAGCACACTGCTGGCTCCTTCCAGAGTCCTGAGATGGAGGCACTCTGCAGGCAATTCCAGGCCTACAGCAGCTGTAGTGGTAATGCTATTAAAGCACCTTAGTGCTAGTTAACAGTTAAAATGCAAGTCCTGGTTTTTAAAAAAAGTCCATTTCCAAGCAACAAGAAAGGAGGTGAAACAAGATAAAATAAATACTATGTCTGGGAAAGCCCTTTTTTAATTTTTGTGTAGTAAATTTAGATTTCCTTTTGGCATTGCAGTCATCTCTTATGCCTCCATGTTTTCAACCCAGAAGAAGTTAGACAACTTTATTTCCCATTGAAATCAATGCCTTTCTGATCAAAATGCAACTAACTTGCATAATAGATCCAATCCACCTATTGACAGAGAAGCATGTAAATATGATGAGGTCAGTAAATTGCAGTGAATTCGATAGAACAACCTGAGTAAGTGACTTCAAGATTGAAGAAGAAAACATAAATCATGTAAATTTCAAACATATCTCATTTGATCTTACATTTTAACATGGCTAGACTGATGTGTTTCTTGTTTTCATTCCAGCTGATATTGGCGGGCAACTTGGTTTATTTTGTGGAGCCAGTATGATTACAATCATAGAAATTGTGGAATATATTTTCACCAACTTCTGTTGGATGTGTGTCTTTCTTCTTCTAAAAGCACCAGAGATGCCAGACTGGAATATTTCAGATGAGAATCAACAAACACAGAAAAGGAGAATACAAGAATGTTAAAGACTTGTAGAAAGGGACTGGAAAGTAAACCTTCTCTTCTTTAAATGGCATTAATTTTGAAGATAAAGCAAGAAAAAGTAGAAAATTAAGTCCTCCATTATTCAAAAAATTACTAGAAAATGGAGAGGGTTTTTTTTAAATAAAGAATCAATGATTTCATTGTCCTGTAAGGTTGGTTTTGGACAGTTGGAGCCATTACTTCTGTTTGTTTGCTTGTTTTTGTTTACTGGATCCTATTAGAGAGAGCAAAATTGTACAGCTTTGAAAAGCAAAGTTTAATTTCCTTCCAGGTCACTCTCAGCTCTGAATACTTGGATCGTAAACTCAACGTTGGTGAGAAACATGACCTTTCAAGACAATTTCAAACTCCCAACACTATACTTTATTATACCTCACATATTTCTGGTATAAACCTAGACATATCCATCCTTGAAATCAACTGATTCAGTTTTATGAAAGTGTGTACAGGGCAGTGAAATTAGTTTTCTTCTTTATTGCTATCTAACATTACTATATTTTGCAATATTTTTGGCTGATGATCTTGCAATACTGATTTTGTTGGTGAACTGGATCCTGTTCAATTTTCTTAATACTTTTCTGTCTCCAAATTGTATATTACCTTCTGAATATTACCTTCAAGAGCTTTTTGGGGGCTGATCCTACCATTAACCAATGAGGCAGCTACCTCTGGAGGTATATGTTTGGGATTGGGGAGATAGCAGTAGTAGAAGCAACAACCTTGTTAATAATACGCACAACACACTATAAACTAAACTGATGTCCTAGAGTGCAATGGATGAAGGTGTTCCATCATCAGGGTTCAGTCAAGACTCATCTGCTGATTGGCTGGTTTCTGTACACAGAATAGGGAGTTGTTGTTGTTGTTTAGTCATTAAGTCGTGTCCAACTCTTCGTGACCCCGTGGACCAGAGCACGCCAGGCCCTCCTGTCTTCCACTGCCTCCCGGAGTTGGGTCAAATTCATGTTGGTAGCTTCGATGACACTGTCCAACCATCTCGTCCTCTGTCGTCCCCTTCTCCTCTTGCCTTCACACTTCCCCAACATCAGGGTCTTTTCCAGGGAGTCTTCTCTTCTCATGAGATGGCCAAAGTATTGAAGCCTCAGCTTCAGGATCTGTCCTTCCAGTGAGCACTCAGGGTTGATTTCCTGAGAATAGGGAGTACAATCTTGCAAATTATCTCAAATGACTTGGGCTGATGCGGAGAGTTTTCCAGAGTGAAACACTGCAAATGAACCTACAATAAATCATAATTTGTTGCTCATGGGCATGTATCCTCTATGTGGAATTCCTTCCCTGGTGTGATAATTTTTGATGTGCAAAAATATTATCCTGATATAGTGTCTTGTTGAGGTTGATAAGGGTTCTTTTGGGATTTAATGACAAGGAACTCATATGTGGAGGAAAAGGCACCACTTTTTATAAAAGAAACGAAAGTAAATAGAGATGGGGGTATTTGTATATGAATATCCTCGCACAGGTGGCATTAACGAGGGTCCAGCTCCATGGGGCCGGACAGTCCACATCCGATGCGGACAGCGCAATTCTACGAATGGATCTGCAGTGTGCAATCTGCTTGCTACTCCTGGCAGGAGGCGGGAGGACAAACCTCGCTGCAAGGTCGAAGAGTGGCGAGCGGATGACGTGCTGCAGCGCCATTCGTAGAATCGCGCCATCTGCATCTGTGGCAGATAGGTGAGTGGACTGTCCAGCCCCATGGGGCTGGACCCTCATTAATGCCACCTGTGTGGGGATATTCGTATTTGTATACAAATACCCCCATCTCTAATAGTAAAACAAAACATATGAGCAGTGAAATGATAAAATAAAGAAACTTCATGCCCTTCTGCATGCTGGAAGCCCCTGAGGAACAGGGGTGGCCACCCCTGAGAGTTCGTTATTGTGCAGCACCTCTGCAAAATCAGTTCTATGCTGAAGCTTGCCGATGGCCCAAATCCTAGACCTTATATACCTTTTCAGAATAGTTTACTTTTCATTAAGACATCTCTGTATGGCCAACATCTTGGATATTCTCTAATTGACAAAATGACAACAAATCATCTCATTAATGAGCAAAATGAAAGCCGAGCCAGAAATCAAAGGATGGCAGAGCTGGAAATCAAAACATAACCCCGATTAGGACTGGCCAATTTGGGTACATCTTGACAGTTTTTGAACTTCTCACCCCAGACAGATCAAGTAAACAACTTTGTCATGTGGTCAAATCAGACTGGTTTTTGCCAATTTCCAGCACTTGATGTCTTCCCCCAAGTTACCTCTGATGCCTTGCCCATGTCCAGCAGCAACTGGGGCATTTTACAGCATCTTAAGCACTAGACACAGAGGCAAATATTGTTGCATACCACATTATTTTTGTGATATGCTATAAGGATTGTCGTTCTTCCACACGGGTAGTACACATGGTCACTCTGTTGTTGTTTGTTGTTGTTGTTGTTGTTTTCCAGATTTCATTCTCTGCTAGGTTTTTGAACAATTTTCAGCTGATGTCTTACCCATTCATCCATCTTAGCCAGGTGAGCCAGACAGAAGTACCCAAGATGTTAACATTTCAGATTTACAGAGAAGATCAAAATGCTGTCAATTTATTCTTATTAAACAAAGCTGTAGTACTGGCCCATTCAGGGCAAAGATGGGGTGGGGAGGAATGACCATCCAATGTGTGCCAAGTGCCCCTTGACTTCTGCTTTAATATTACAGGGCTTTCCACCCACTATTGTATATGAAAGTTTGTACCAAAATATTTTGATATGTTCAAACGGGGAACACCTCTTGCCCAGTATTTTTAACTAGGACTGGCAGCAGCTTGCCAGCATTTCAAACAGAATGTTCTCCTTGTCCTTCCTGAAGCTTCCTGCTATTTTACAATGGTCTCCCAATCACATACTTACTGGGCCAAACCCTGCTGAGCTTTGGGAAATAAATTAGATCATCAGCTGTATTCAGGGTATCAACAGATAACCTGGGTTCAGATATCTGTGCCCTCAGCAACTGGGAATGAAATTCCTAAGACTTGCTGTAGTGGTAGTAGTGGGAGATTCTGTGGAAGAGGACCGATTACTTCTTAAGCTTTGCTGGATCAAACTAACCAGGACAGAATGTGGTGGGGTGGATTTTTCCATTTTTATTTCTCTCTTCTGCCTTTTTAAAACTTCCTCTCCCAGATTCCCTCCCAGTTGTAAATCTGGAAGCACAGGTGCTCATCCTGATCGCCCCCATCACTACATAGCATTGTAAGAAAAGTCCAAACATGCAGATTGCTGGAGCTGTGCAAATCAACCATTCTTTTTCTCCTTCGTTCATGTCAGAAACAATCCACTGGAGCTTCCAGAGTAGAAGGATCAGCCAACAGTATGTTGTTGTTGCCCAGGGGATGCCCCAATAAGTGTGCAGTCCTCATGTTCTTTGGGGAGGCTCCTCCTGTATCCCCTATATCAAAGACTAAGGAGCAGGTCATTTGTAAAAATAATGGTTCTAAATTGTCCATTCAAGACCAAACCACTCAAATATTCTGCATTACAAAAGCAAATGGAAGAATTGCAGCTAAAGTGAGATGGAGCAAGGAAGGGGTGACAGGTGTCATAATTCCTGCTATACACAGAAGACCCTGGAATGGTGACTTTGCAAGCCTTGGCTCCTCTACATCATGGCTGTCATTAACTTTGTACTTAATGACACTTTTTCACTGTCTGTGGGCGAGGGCTCAGGGGAATGAGGGAGCTTTTAATTCAGTATCTCCTGAACTGCCTCTAACGTGCCCTTTCTAACTCCCAAACATCACAGAAAGTCTCTTGTCAGTAATCTCTATATTTGTGGAACTTCCTGCAGAGGCTCTTGAAGAATCTTTTAAGATCTCAGAGTGCTGCCCAATTAGTGCAGACATTTAGGCTGTATATATATGTATGTAGGCTGTAATTATATGTATGAACATTTTTCTCTAGATTGTTTGAGACATCACCAACTGCAATTCATCACCAGCAGATGTCCTACTTACGCTACTCTTTTTCCCCCAGTATAAAATGAAGTATTTTCAGACAAAGGAAGCAAAAGCTGTCAGAATGGTGTATAAAATATCCATAAGTAGTTTTATGTGTTCTCTACTGTGACCCAATCCAGCACAGTTTAGCAAGAGAAGAGGGAAATAATTCTAGAACTCCAGTCTGCACATTTGATAGGCACTCTTGCTTTTCTTGAAGAAGCTACTCTAGATAGGACTTCAACATCATGGTCTTGAAATCAAACTCCAGACCTTCAATGTCCATACATTTGCCAGCTGGTTCTCATTCAGCTAGTGATCAGGGTGCATGTGTTTCAGAGGATAAATAGAATAACGAGAACATATTTAAATCCCATTCATTATGCAATAGAGTTAGACTACAGTGGGAGAGTCAAGCCTATGCTCTAGCTCTGCTCTATAACGAATGTGACTTAAAATGTATTCTTGAGGTGCCTGAGTAAGGACTATTAGGAAAGCAATTACAAGCAATCTATATTGCAATGTAGTGGTATTTGCAGTATGCTGAAATGTTCACCGGGTGCATCTTCTCAAAATGGATATTGTAGAATCGGAAGAGATGCCATGAACAAAATGTCAAGTTGGAATACCTTTCCTTGTGAGGAATGGCCAAAGAATTGGGAACTTTTTTTTTTTAAGCTTGAAAAAACTAAAACCAACCAAGAAGAGATGTAATCGGAGGTTGTACAATTATGCATACTGTGGAGAAAGTGGACTGAAGAGCACTATTTTTTTATTCATGCCACTAAGCATAGTCATCTTTCAGTGAAACTGATCGACAATAGATTTCAGTCCAAAAAAATGAATGAATTGTCACAGTAAATATGTTGGAATTCCTTTGTCCTGTTTACATATAAGAGAATTCAGTGCCAAAAGGTATGCTGATGATCCCCAATTCATGTGGCTCAAACAGGGGCAGTGGACATGAGGACCTTGAGATTTTGTTAGAATGTAACTCACCTTAGCCAGCAGAGGTATGTTGACAGTTGAGGGGAGTTGTGTCTGACAGTACCTAGACAGTGATGCTGATGTTATGCTGAAGAATCTGTCCCATGAGAAAATTCAACCTTGCGATTCTCTTGCAATTTGATAGAAAAGAAATTCACTTGAAAAATAATTATATAAAGGATGAAACATTCTTGAGGAAATTCCCATGGGTTAGGTTCAGGATGCTTATGGCTACTTTACTTATGAGGTGTGTGTGCATTTTACTGTGAAATTATCTCTGGCAGGTAGCAGTTCCCCCACAACCACCTTTCCACACTACAATTAAAGCCCAGAGGACAATGTCATATGGTTACTTTTTCAGATCAGGCAGTATGGGTAGCCAGGGAAGCTGCAGTGCTGAGAAATGAAAAGATGTGTATTAGAAAACAACAGAAGTGCCCTCAGCTACCTTGCAAGAAAACTTGAACTCAAGAAATTCTAAAGAGAATTTGCCTCTGAGAATGAGGCAGAAAATTGGGGAAAGAAAGTGTTAGAGAACTAAATTCATGAGGAAGATGGTACCCTTCTCTGCCATCTCTTACATCATGCAATGACTGACAAGTCTGAAGAGAAGCTTTTGTTCATCTGTATCTCTGTGTGAGCAACAATCTGGATTGTTCAGTATTCCTGACCTTCCATGACAGAAAAATATCTTCTCTCTGGATTTGTGAGGTGCCATATGGCCTAAGCCACAACTGAAGAAGGCAGAGTAAGAGTGATCCTTCCTCACTTGTTTAGTTGTCCTTCATTGTTAACACCTGAAGGTGGCCAGGGTGCCTCTGAAAACAAGCTGCTGGGACAGGATAGTAGCAGGAGGAATGATATGTGAGCTTCCCAGCTGGTGATTGTGAAAGTGGGATGCTGGACTAGTAGAACATTTTGTCAAGATGGACATTCAACCTAATCCAGCACAGAAGCACAGTTTATCCTAAATTGTAATGAATGCTGAAAGAATTTCAATATACATTTTTTAAAAAACATACATTAATGATTCTTTGCCATCTCTTCCCTTTTTTTATTAGCAAATATGTTTTAGAAAAATGTATTTGCTCCCTTGGTTAAGTAGCAAGTCGTTCAAATGTGTTATTTTTTCCAAGAGAGGGGAAAAGCCTATTACACTAATTAAGTAGTCTCAAAATATTTTCAATAATGATAGACTGAAGTGTTTATTTAAAGCAATTAAGACTAATGAATGCATGGTTCCATCATGCTAAAAGAGGCAGTAATGAGATCTTGTTTTTTAAAAAGAAAGAAGACAGAACATGAACTCCAGTGTATTGGACTTTTTTTCTTGCCAATATTGAATATTCCACTTCTAGACAAGGTGCTTGGCATCTAGTTCTAGATTTTTCTGGATGGAACAGATTATCTAGATCTTTTTAAACTGGCTTGTACTGGTAAAGATGGGGTGACATTCTTGGCCTAGACATTATAACGAATTATAAACTTGGGTCAGTAGCTTTAAGGGATGAATAACAACCTCTTATGTTACTCCCAGACACCCAGCCTTCACAGTTTCAATGAGGATGCATGTCTCCAAATGTACAGTATAGATTGAAGTCATATATGAATACTGAACATACTGGCTTTTTGAACTGCTTTGGTTTCTGATTATTAGGACAGTTTTAAGTGATTATGCTGTAACAACAGTGATTATTTTAATGGTTTTATTGTCTTGTTTGTTTTGGATTTGTTTTTAATCTATTTTTGATTTTTGAAAAAACTTGTTTTAATTATGTTTCCTGATTGCTGTTTGTACTATATTTTCTCCAGTGGAAAGGCAGGAAAAAATGTAATAAATAAAATGTATACGTGCCTCCGACATACATGTAGCTTCTTCTTTTTTTGGCAGGCTTAAGTTTCAATACGTTTTACTCCTTCCTCTGAAAACTACTTTCTATCTTTCTTTCTTTCTTTTTTGCATAGAGATACAAAATTTGCAATCCAGATAGAAGAAAGGGGTGTACCTTGTGCACTTGGTGTGCCTCTTGACAGGAAAGGAATATAGAGCAGCACCTTCTAAAAGATGATAGAAGAAGAATGCTTTCTTTACCAATCAGGTCTCTTCTCAGTTGCAAAGAAGAGCTTCCGTTACGTGGTAAGAGTGCTTGACAGTATCTTTAGAACATGATGGTAGTGATGTGCTACCAAGTCAATAGCAACTAATGGTGACTGTTCCCAAGGCATAAAGTGCTCAGAGGTGGATCACCAACCCCTCGTTTTAGTGTTGCTTTGGAACCATGCAGCTTGCCCAAGGCTGCACAAGTGGCAGGGCATATAACTCTATCGCCACACATACGCTGCATGATCTTGGCTGGCCCCCTCTTCAGGGAGACATAGTGGGGGATTTAAGCTCTCAGGCCCTGGCTCTACTGGTGCTCAAACCCACTGAGGCATACCAGCAGTAGAGCAAACTGTCTTTTAGTTTTCATCCTATTTTCATCCCATTTGGAAGCCTATGGGCTTTCCTGGGAAAGCTAAACTGCAATCTTATACACATTCTTCCTGGAGTAGGGCTCACAGTGAATTGCTGTGCAAGAACTGGTCGCGATGAAAACTGTTGGAACTGGTTTGTTCATACAGATCAATATGGCTTGGTTGGGCCACCTACACACTCTTTATAGGTGTGACTATGTCACAATGGCACCTGTTCTTCAAAATTTTACGACGACACTACAGTTTCTACCACTTGCAATTACGGTGGCAAAAAAAGGTGCGGGTGCAATAGCAGAAATGGAAGACTGTTGGCTCTATCCTTAGAGAAGCCACTTTGCACCCTGCATTTTCCACACAAATGTATTACTATGGACTGTTCTTTCTGCAGATATGATGTGGCAAAGATTTTGAATGACTGGCCTGGCACTTAGCCTTGTATGATTGCCATCTGAAGTACTACTGGCAAACAAATATGTAAACTGGATATTTTGTTTTGAACAGCCAGTTTCTAAGTCCACAAATTTCCATGTCATAATAAATATGTTGGTATTCTTTAACTGCTACTAGATTTTTTTTGTTTTGCTGCTAGAAGTGGGACGAGATGTTTGTTTCTTTTTAGTGTGAAGATGAAAGCATCAAACCATTACACATAAAATCTTGGGTGGGTGATAGCACTTGCTGAATTTTGCAAAAGAAAATATATGGCTTTTTTTTGCTTTTTTTTTTTTTACATAAAACCTTGTTCACATATGCTAAGCATATACAGAGAGTGTATGGTATTTTATGTTTGAAGAGAAATCTTCAAATCAGAAATAATCCATTGTCCCCTTGCTATCCTTGTAGCAAAAAGTAAAAAGCCTCCAGGTGTAAAATGATCATCATAAAGCATCCCATGCTGGCCAAATTCAAATTTCAGTCGTCTTGGTTTTTTGATGCAGGCAGATTACTCATGTATCTGAGATCAACGAGCACAAAGAGATTGTGCCAGGACAGGGTTAGTTATGCCAGTGTGAGAGGCTTCTACCTGTTCCAAGCCCATTACAGCTGTGGTTTCTCAGAGTTTGGATTGTATCGCCCTTTTGCAATGAGTTGAGCAAAAATATTTACAGTCAGATAATAGAACGGTACAACCACCACATCCAAATTCATTTAGCATTTGGTGGACATCTATGAAACTGCCATGATATTTACTGGAAATACGACTATCTATGAAACTGCCATGATATTTACTGGAAATACGACTGCTCCAAAATATTTGCATGATTCAGATTTGATTGGAAGTGTTTGCAACAGTATTAAGTAATGCTTAGACAATAGTGTTACATGACTGTGGTAACATTTGAACTATTTTTATTTGAATCACAAAACTTTTGGATATTCAGTTTAGAATACCAAGATGTGTCGCATTCCTTGCTAGGAGACAGCAAAAGAGAAAGTGAGCAAAAGATAGAGAATAAAAGGTGTGATTTTTTCAAGAGTTCCTTGCCCATTAGGTTGTTTTTGTATCCTGAAATATTGGTCTGAATATTGGAATATCCTTGAGACAGACATATAATGCAGTGCTACAGCTTGAAACAGACACAATAGATCAGTGGTCCCCAAGCTTTTTGACACCGTGCACCGGTTGGGGGAGGATGGGGTCCATGTACAGGGAAGGTGGGGTATGTCCCCACACTCGCACACATGCGCGAAGGGGTGGCAGTGGTGCACGTGCATGTGCGAAGGGGCAGGAGGTGTTCAAGCAGGTGAGCGCGCACTCGCACGCATGTGCGAAGGGGTGGGGGCACTCGGGGGCACTCGCTCAGGTGCATGTGCAAAGGGGCAGGGGGCACTTGGGGGCACACGCACTCATGCGCATGCACGAAGGGGCTGTGCAGGGGGGAGTGTGGGGGGAGATCTGTCTCCATGGCCCAGTCCGGCCCAGGCCACGGACCAGCACCGGCCGCGGACCGGGGGTTGAGGACCTCTGCGATAGATAATACATTTGCTTACAAATATTCTTTTTAGATGGGTGATTGACTACACCATGCCACTGTTTTTAATATCACTGAAATCTGAATCACCATCATTGAACTTCTGGACTTGATTTTATGTATAACTGAATTAGAAATGTGGCTTCATTGGTAGAGCCAGTCCTGGATATATCAGCATCATGTATACCATGAATACTATGTTGTGGAAATAGGGAGGAACAGTGTTGTGGTTCCTTTCCTAAGTAGTATGAGAATTGAGTATGCCAAGATAACAGTAGACCTCAACTAAATATGATAAAACTGTAATGACAACTCAGACTAGTCAGCTAAGCTTTGAACTAACAAAAGACAGCATGGTTTTTGCAGCATATATTGATTTTTTTCTTTTTCTAGGCTGACACAGGGATTTAAATAGAATGTATGGGGGCTGAGCATTTAATTATATAATATTATGGCATTAGGCCAAAAATGTGCTCTTCCTTATTTGGAAATAAGCATTAAGAACTGCCTGATGGGGGCTTGCCACTTTTCTGTACAGTATTACCTTTTCTCCAGCCAAATATGAACCTTGAGTTTCAAAAGAAGGTAATGTGAAGGCAGGGAGGTAAAGGCGGATAATTAGGCAGTTGTTTGTTTGACGAGTTGGGATGAGAAATCTAGCCAACTGCTACCTGGAGTGGACTTTGAAACCACACCTTCACTGACGTTTGCAGCGTACATTTGAACTCACCTTAAGAAGCAGATCTGGCACAATCATGCCATGAATTTTTAGGACTCTCATCTTTTTCTGTACTATCCACAAAACCTTGGTAGGTTAAGGAAGACGGATTAACGTTGAAAGCTAGCTGTTTGTTCAGTTTTTAAAGAAGTCTAATAAAGATATTGAATTGTGGTGCTGGAGGACTTCAAGGAGATCAAACCTATCCATGTTGAAGGAAATCAACCCTGAGTGCTCACTGGAAGGACAGATCCTGAAGCTGAGGCTTCAATAGTTTGGCCATCTCATGAGAAGAGAAATCTCCCTGGAAAAGACCCTGATGTTGGGAAAGTCTGAAGGCAAGAGGAGAAGGGGACGACAGAGGATGAGATGGTTGGACAGTGTCATTGAAGCTACCAACATGAATTTCACCCAACTCCGGGAGGCAGTGGAAGACAGGAGGGCCTGGCGTGCTCTGGTCCATGGGGTCACGAAGAGTCGGACACGACTTAATGACTAAACAACAACAAATAAAGATATCACCTGCTCTTGCATTGTCCTATGTAAAGACCACTAGGTCTTTTCTAACTTTTTCTGGGTTATTACGAGGGTAGATCATTTAACCATAATAAGCATGACAATAATCATTGCTCTACATCTTCCTGACCATTTTTTTTTTTTTTTTGGAACATCTGTTCTTGAAAATATGGCTTAATGTGGTTTTTCACAGATATTTCTGAAAGCAGGCAGGAAATGACTTTTTAAAAATAAAACTTCAGTGGCTTTCACTCAGCTAAAGGCTCAACCAAAGGTGCACAGCTGTGGTATCTTGGCAACTCTCAAACTTTTGCTAAAGTCCTAAACCAAGTGCATGCAATCCATGTTCCTGGAATTACGCTATTTTTAAAAACCCTTTAAGGTTTGCTATTATCTTTTATTTCTTATTTGTTAAATGTATAACCCATTCCTGAATTGCCAAGACAGGATTCCTGGGGTGATCATAAGTATGCACATATGTATCTACCTGTGCAATTTTGTAGAAATGAGGGAAGACAATCCTCTTCTGATGCTGCTTCTGTTTTATTTATTAATTTAATTTTTTTAATCATACACAAATATAAAACTTAGATTCCCATTTACCAGGGAGCCCTATTTATATCACACAGAGAGGCAGAGAACAGAAAGAAATACCTGGATTCTCTTCACAGAGTTACAGAACCAACCCACTCAGATGACAAACTAGCCACATTGCCTAGAAGAGTATGCTATGTGCCAATCAGCAGTGCTGGCTGGCTCCTAGCCGAAAATACATGGGAGGTGGACCTGGCAATAATGGTTTCCCTCCCTGTGCCTTGGGCTTATAGGAAAGTCTTCCCCATAGCCCAGCTTCAATGGCAGACCAGACTTCCTATAGCCATCCTCCCAAGTGTGATTTTCTTTTTAAAAAAAAAACAAAACTGTTAGGTTAACTATTAGTTAATGAGACTCAGGAGAAATTTTACCTCTGGGGATAATAGCAGGTGAGCAGTGTTACTCTGTGTGATGCATGCACACCACCACTGCTTCACAGGGAGCCAGATGGGTAACAAAGTCTTGCAGAGCATGGGTTACAAAATACTTAAACAAGTTTTACTACAGATGTAGCATTAAGAAGAGTATGTATTTATTAAATCATTTCCAAAGGTAACATACACATTTTCACTAAAGGGGATAAAAACCTTCCAAAGATCAATGGGGAAAAGACCATAATTTAAAATCTCTCCTTTTACTCATAAACATAAAACATTTATACATATATTTTGTGTTGATTATATATATATATCATAGAAACTAGACATTGACAAATTTTATACATAACACTTATGTATATATACATGTATATACAGATTTACATTTAAAGACAGATATTTTTTTAAAACCCACAAATTAATAGTTGATTATTTCTACAGTACATGAAACTAGAACATATTTAGAATACAGGGCAGATAATCAGAGGTTCATAAAAATAGAAGTGCTCTTTACATAGCAGTTACATTTACACAGGTTATATATACGAACACATGATGAAGCTGGACAATCAACTTTCTATTTATAATAGCGAGCCATTTTGCCTCCCATCCTCCAAGCAGCAAAACAAGTGTACTTTTAAAATTTAAGATAAATCTTTTTCTTGTTAGCTTACTTTCACTTACACAAAAAATAGTAAAATGCATTCTAATTTGTATTCTACAAATTAGGGCAACATTAAGACCATATTTAATGCACTACTAGTCTTAGCCTTTCTTGCGACTCACTAGGCTTAGACAAAGTTCCCTAGAGCTAGATAAAATGGGCAGCTTTGCAAATTAGGAGGAGATAACACTTTATTATCCTCCAAGACCATCTTCTAATCTTCCATGTTTGCACAATCAGTTTGCAAACTGAGCCTTCTGTGTTTGCTCAATGACCAAGCACCAAATAAATGCAAGCTAATTTATTACCGTACTTCTAACTAGACTGTGAAAGACACTAGAGGATAATCACACATGCTTTACTACTTAAGTCCACTTCTGACTTTCGAGGCTCCCTGCCTCATTAGTTTTGGCCCCTAGTCCTTGGCATACTGCAATAACCTATCTGCACGCCAGACTGTAGAAATCTGACTAGTGCATTATAGATTCTATTGACTCTGGTGCTTTAGCCCTGATAGTGTTACATACTGGCACAGCCATACTGGAAAAGCTGTATATCAAGAGACTTAAGGATTCAAAATAATAATAATCCTAATGCATGTTGATGCATACTTTTGGGGGCTCCAAAGCATGACGGTCATAAGTTAACAAATTTAATTCTTCAATATCCATCTGATTTCTTTTTCTTTGACACCATATTTATTTTGTAACTATTCTCTTTCTCTCATCATGGTGATATCAAAACTGTCCTTCCAAACTGAACATAGGGCACAGACTTTGCCAATGATTCTCTGTAAGCCTATGGAGGTCTAGTATAATGCAGTGCTGTGGATCTGAATAAGGTCCTTGATTTTGCAATAGATCTGAACAGAGGTCCAGAAATTTCCCATTATTCTGGCACTCAAGCTTGGAGATCTAAATTTGTCTTTGGAACACTACCCATATCCATACCATATCCATTCATACACAGAGACGTGAACAGCAGCCAGAATTCAAATGAATATTTACAGTGGTGTAACCTGAAACAGCAAATCAATTTTATATATTGAGTCTCTGATTGAACTCCTACATATGTGCTGAGTCACGCAACAGCAGGTGACTAGGAATTCAATCAGGGAGTTTTTAATGAGTGACTACACCACTATACTTATGTGGGCACAAATATTCAGCTGGGTACTAGCCAGAGTCTCTAAAAAGTAATATCAATGTACGTGATATAAAAAAAGTTGTCCAGCAACATATTATGAATGGGTCACATTTTCTACTAGAACCAGTAAAGGAAATAGCAGGGAATGTGATCAAATTTTAAAAAGAAATTGGCTCATATTTCTCACTAACCTAACATCAAGCAACCTATCCTTCTCTTCCATGTAGAAAATGCATATGTTGCATACAGTGACAGTCAATACACACTTAAAAGAGCAACTGACAGTGCACTGAAGCTAGTTTCTGAAACAAATGGCAATATTTCACAATAGCAGACTGGAAGGAAACAGATGGATTAGTACCGTAAGCATTCCAGCAAAGTGCCAGATCCTGGCTACAAAGATATCAGTTCTATGAGCTCATGATTCTTCCAATCAGTTAGAGTTTTTTGCAGAAACATTCTTGAGTCATACCATCGTAAAGATCATGACGATTAGTCACTAGAGATGGAAATGAAAAGCACATGGAGAGAAGCGGCAGATTTCTTATGGTTAACTAGAACACATGTGGCTTGATGCTCATCATTATGTTAAGTTTGAAGATACAGAAAGGGGGACAGCTCAGGATACACATACCCACAGCAGAGATATAACAATATCAAAAGCTGAGTACAGGGTGGAGAGGGAGAGGGGAGAGAGAGAGAGAGAGAGAGAGAGAGAGAGAGAGAGAGAGAGAGAGGAGAAGCAGCAAGCCAGTAGAAAGCCTGGTGAAAATGTTACTCTTTGGCACAGACCACATGAACAAATGGAAGAGATACAAAATGTAGCAACAGCAGTCACATCTAATTACTACTAGACTACATTAGTGGCAGGACACAGCATTCCACTCTGTTTTTTGTCCTCTTGTGTTTCACTTGGCTCAGTTAGCAACGTGTATTACTTCCTTGAAGGCATGCAAGAAAAGTTTAAGAAGAAAGGAGATGAGCTAATGGCAGTAAAGTGCAAAAAGTTGGAACCAGTATTATACTGCAGACAATTCAAATAACATTTAGGGAAGCATGTCTATTATTGTTAATGCTAACTAACTATCACATACAAAGATGACATGAGTTACATGGTTTGGTTTTATTTCCACAGTCAACCTTGAGAATTATCCTTATGTGCATTTCATGACACAAATGTTCTGTGATCCTATACAAGAAAAATACATCCTGGCCCAAGCCCACATTTGCCTTATAATCTTAGAATAGAAGAGCTGGAAGGGACCCTACGGATCATCAAGTCCAGCCCCTGTCAAGAAGGTACGGGGGGGGGGGGGGGGAAGGAATTGAACTCCCAACCTCTGGCTCTGCAGCCAGAGACTTAAATCGCTGAGCTATCCAGAAGCTTATGAATTTTGGATGACTGGAAGATGAAACATATGAAAGCTAAGAATACCCAACCAGGGAAGGAAAGTTTTCTTACAAGACTGCCTCACTTCCCCATTAAAAGTAAAGTGGAATTACTCCATAATGCTGTTGTGAGATAAGATTATGATTGTAAAGCACTCTGTAGATCTGCAATGCTTTTCCTTAACAGTTCTTAAGAGCTGTATTTACAAAAGCAATTTATTTCTAATTGTTTTAGGGTATTGAGAAGAAAACAGAGAAAATCTCTGAGTCATCCAATAAATGAAGTAATGATGTTACTCTGTTTTAAAAGCAGGACTGTTTACTGAGAATGAAAATTATTACTATGTGCAACCAAGCTAGCAAAGCAACTAAACCACTGGAGCAGCATCTAAAAACTGCCATATTAGTAAGTTGAGTTCAGAGTATTTGAAAGAACAAGGTACGTATGTCAGAGAGACTGTGCAACACAATTCAGCATTGATGCTCAGGATGTTCACTTTTACTTTTTGGGGACCAGGCACACCGATATCGAAAGATAACATTGCTAAAGGACAAAGAACCCAGAACCCACACATATCTCTTGTCTGCCTATGGAACTTATAGTTTGAAACCTCTTCTTCCTTGTTTTAAGCTCCTCTATGTGCTAACTCCAAACCTGATTTGTTGCAGCATACCATAAAATGTACACCGATAACCTATTGTGATAGGGATTTAAGTGCTGACTTTGTAGACAGGAAAACATATCACCACTTCAGTTAATCGTAGTTTGTCAAGAATGGCTGATCTTTTATACTTCTCAGTATGATCTTCAGGATTTACCTACTTCAAGCACTCTGAGGGCCATTTTGCCACCCCTCTGTTTACAGAAAAATCCTATCCATGTCTACTCATTGTCTAAGCCTCACATGAATTCAATAGGACTTACTCCCAGCTTATTGCTTTAATACAATATATATTTCCAAGTGATGTTAATAGTTAAAAGTCCACATAGGTTTGGTGTCAGTAATGAACTTGTATAGTTGAAGATATAAAAAGCATCAACATCTTCCTGGACCAGGCCTCACTCACCCATGTAAAACTGCTACATTGCTAAGTTAATAGTTATAATTTAGGGAACTAGGTGAGAGCTCAGGCCATGAAGCCTTCCAGCCCAGTTTTTCTCCAAGTGACCACAATTTAGGTGTGAGTTTGGTAGAAATTGAGAATTTTGGAATTTGGAATTTTAAAAACAACACAAAGGCATGTGCTGTTCTATATAAACATAACATGCAAACATTCCTTCATCAATTGGAACTTATTTTTAAATCAAAATTTACGAAAGGGAAACAGTGTGTAAAGGTCACTGGCTGCAACACATAATTCTGTAATTAGTGAACTAAATCAAGACTAAATGTTTGAATGGTATTTACTGTATGCTACAGCTAAGCTTAGACATTATATAAACACCAATCTAGTATGGTAGAGAAAGAAGGAATGCAAGTTTCATATTTAATTGTTTGCCATTCCTACAAGGACTTTTTAAACTAGATAAACTAGTTTCCAGCGAACACATAAACACGAGGAATAAATAAAAGACATTAATTTGCTGTCCAGATAGCAAATCTATTAATGCAACAAAGTTTTTTAAATGGTTCACTTCTTCCATAGAACATTCAGTTTTGTAAACAAAAATGGCCCACATGGTTTAGAATGCTGATCTATATTTATGACTTCTTCTTGTTTTAAAGGTACTTTTTAGTTAGTCATACCTCAGTCTCTGTGCACTTTCTGGACAAAAACCAAACTTGCATGGGTTCTTTTTTACCCTTCATGGAAACAGGACCTCGATGTTCCAGGTGGAACTGGGGATCTGAATTTTCTGGAGCCATTAGACACCTACAGTCAAAAAAGAGTACAATTGTTAAACCGTTAACATCAAAATATGCTTTTGTGCAGAGGGTTCTGGCCCAGATTTGCATAAGCTCTGTAGTATAAAGATGTCAGTGCTTCAAAGAACCTGTCACAGTCAGACTATAGTCCTATTGATTCTACAAAGGGGTTAAAGTAAAAATGAGAATGCTAGCCCTGCTTCTCTTTTTCCTACCTCTCCATGAGTGTAGAGTTAAATCTGAAGAGTAGAGCTGTCTTTATCCATGAAGCAGCTCCACATGATCAGGAATCCAGGATTTCTGAATTTTCATTTCCAGCAGGTGCTACTCAGAACTTCTGGTTGTCTTTGAGTTCACTCAGTACATAATTATCTGTTGCAATCAGTGGTGTCTATAAGCTCTCTTCAGAAAGAATTTTTCTCTTCAGATTTAGCTCTTTACCAGAGATGTTGAAAACTCTTTGGGTTCAAGTCCCACGTCCGAGTCTTTGGCATCAAGTTTCAAGTCCCAAACCCCAACTCTGAGTCCCTATTAAAAACGAGCTTTCATCTCCAGAAAAACGGGAAAGGGGGGACGGTTCCGAGTCAAATCACAAGTCAAGTCCAAGACATTGGGGGGGGGGGGGGGGGAAACTAGTCGAGTCCAAATTGAGTCAACGACCATCTATCCCAACCATGAATACAATAAATTCTGTCAGTAATGTTTTTTATACAAACTGATGGCTTATTAATTTACTTTATTTCTGCATAGTCTTTCTCCTCAAAGGAAGAAAGGATGCACCCACAAAATGAATGTCAGAATTAACACACTGCTATAAGAAACATAATTTAAAATCTATTGCTTAGAATATAATCAATCAGCAAACTCAGGTTCTCACCTGTATGTGTATTCTGAGACATTGATCTTCCCTTTCTCACCAGTGGTTTCTGTTCTGCTAGTCAGATTTACAGTGTTTCCAAAAAGACAGTAACGGGGCATCCTTTGGCCAATGACACCTGTGACTACTTCTCCTGTGTGAATACCGATGGTTATCTTTTTTTTTATGAGAGAGAAGAATACATTACCAACTGGGTTTGCATACACCATCTCAGTTCACAGATTAGACTACTATAAACAAGGTAATAAATCATTACTTTATTTACACAGATGTCTAACAACCCACATAGGAAAGATAATATATTAAGCATTGATATTAATACTTGAAAACAACAGCTTTAAGCAGAACCTATAGCATAAAATGAACTGGTTGGATAGGTCAGCGGTTTCTATATCTGGCTGCAGAGTCAGAGGTTTGGAGTTTTATTTCCCACTGGGCCTCCTGCAAGTAGAGCCAGCCTGTGTGGTCTTGGGCAAGCTGCACAGTCCCAGGAAGCCCCCAGAAGAAGAGAATGGTAAACCACTTCTTAGTATTCTCTATCTGGAAAATTCTGAAAAGAGTCACCGTAAGTCAGAATTGACTTGATGGCATATGATGATGATTATAGCACAAAACTATTGAGGTAGTAATTATAAGAACCCATCTCATAATCTCATAAAATTTGTCTTCCTCCTATGTATGGCAGGATGAAGGTTCAGGAAGCTAGACAGTTGCAAGTTAAAAAAGAAACCACATTGGTAAATGGTTTCCAATTTAAAGTGTTCCTGCTTCTGTTTTGGGTTGTGTGTGATGCACACACAATGAGACGGAGTCACACACAACCTTAAATCCAAGCAGGAACTTTTTAATTACCAGCAATCTGCTGCTGTTGATGACATCACTTTCATTGTGCCAGCAGAGCTATGCAACAAAACTGTGACCTGTTTCAAGAACAGCCAAAAAGTGATGACCACTGTTTCAAGAAAAGTGGTTAAGTGAAATACTTATCTGTTGCTCCATCATGGAGGCGTGTCACCGTTCATAAGACTACCATGTACATGTACCATTTCAGGCATCATTTTGTTGCACAGGCACAAGGAACAATTATGCAAGTTATGGATTAAATGTTTATCATTTGTAGGAAGGTAAATTTAGCCAACGTGGCTACCGAATCATTGCCTACCTATTTGAACAAAACTGTTCCGTAGTGATAAGGTATCCCCGAAGCGGTTAGAGCAACATTGTATGCAATAATAACTTATCTGCTTAAGAACTAGTATTTCTTGTTTTGTTGTTATGCGCTATCAAGTCAAAATTGACTTTCAGTGACCCTAATAAGGTTTTCAAGGTAAGTGGGACACCTAAGAAGTGGCTTTACTAGTTCCACCCCACTCATGGCCAAACAGGGATTTAAACCCAGGTCTCCTAGGTCCTATCTGTCCCTCTATCCATTATGCCACACTGGGCATTCTTCAGCCATCTACTTTTCTGTAACTGTGCCCAATACTGTTTTTGTACATTACTACCATGTTGCCTCACTTTTTTTTTAAAACTACACCTGTATGAAAATTGTCCCTGAGGTGTTTTGTGAAAATCAAGGGCTGGATTGGCCTCATATAACATTTTCCTGTCAGCCAAAGAAATGCCATTTACTAACCTGTACAGACTCTCCATCAACTTGAACCTGTCCAGCTATTTCCATCATATCCAATGCTAAGTGGCAGATAGAACGTGCATGATGAATGCATGGCTCTGGCAAGCCACTTACTGTCATATATTTGTCTCCAACAGTCTCGACCTAACAAAATATTACATCTGCAGTTATTCTATCTTCTTTGTTTTAGGGAAACACAGTTATTAAGAGCAGTGTTCATTATTTCTGATCAGAAAGCAAGCTACTATTACTGATAAAAAGAGCAGGTAAGAAATATATTATTTGTGTCTCATCATAGGACTTTTTTTTTCATAGCAATATAAGCAGGACAATAGAAAATGTAGTTGTTTCAAATTGGAATCAAGTTTGTACTGCGAGAATGATGAATGTGAAGAAATAGAGAAGCAGCAGCAATATGCCAAAAAATTGCAGACTGCCCTTGGAAAACATAGTTTATTCTAACAAAAAATGGTGAAAACACTGTTGAAGGGTTGTGGTGGCAAAAGGGAAGTGGCATAACTTGCAGCTGTCAGGGGGCTTGATGGTTGATAAATCCCAGCAGTGACTTGATAATTAGAGGCAATTCTGCTAATGAAAGTTACACTGCTGCCCTTTCCCCAGTGAAAACCCACAACAGGATTTTGGCTGATACATTGGATAACATTTTGAAATCAATCTTCTTCAGAGACAAGAGAGTCTTGGTCTGTCCCCAGCTGATATTCATGGAGCCATTTTTGTCTTAATATGTGTTTATTTCAGCAGGAATGCTTTTTTTTTTCTTGCAAAAAATTGCATCCATATTATGTCTGCAGGAAACTGCAATATTCAGAGAAAATTAGAAGAGACAGAAACAGACATGACGTCTTATAAATCTTTTCATTATTATACAGTATATTTTCTACTTCAAACTTCAATTAAAACAGCCAACAGAACCATGGTGCTTACCTTATAAACAAAGGGATTTCTTCGTGAGTCAGTCAGAATATCAAATCTTGTATAAAGATCATTTAACAGATTGACAATTTTCATGGCTCCTTCTCCAGAGGCATGTTTACTACAGAAAGCATTAAATCCAACAATGCCACTAAAAAGGATGGTCACATTATCATAGCGTTTTGCTGGAATTGGACGCTTGTGTCTCAGCTCATTGGCCACAGATGGAGGAAGCACCGAATACAACAATCTACATGATATTCGGCAGTAAAAGCAGAGATGGAAAGGGGTGTGGGGGAGGGGAAAGAACAAGAGAAAAAGCAGGAGTCATTGTGTATTTCAAAAAAAAATTCTAATACCACAGGGGGTGTTATATACTATAAGCCTCCAACAGCCACTAATGAAAGGTATTAATGGGACTTAATAATTCCTAAACTGCAGGCATTCGTTTGCATTCATAAAGTACACAGAAGGACAAAAGAAGTGTCAGCAGAGTTACAGTTATAAAAACAATTGCTATTTCCCATGGGGTAACAATACAGTCAATGAAAAAATGATTATCATAATTACTTTGTTCTCTTACCATCTTTTTTACCACCCTCTGCCTTTTTACCAGCATTTGATTTTTTTTTTCAGCTGCAGGTGTCCGCTCTTTTGTATTGTTATCTGAACCTTTTCACTTCTTTATATACTATCTTATCTAAAAGTAGCAATTATCATTTAAAATTATCTGCTGCTGGCATCTAAGCAGTGAGGATTGTTTGGATATACATAAAAGCAAGCTGAGTTCATGAAATTTTTAGTACTTTTTATAAAAGGCCAGCATCAATTAATTTTTGAGTTATGATCTCTATGTACCAAAAAGTATTCTAGTAATAACATAATGCATAATTCATTCCAAGCCAACTCTTCCAGAGTGAAAGTTAAGCATACCACTTTTCAGTTGAAAGCCGCTTCCTTGTTTTCTAACATATATTGGTTACTGATACAGACCTCCTTATTTCAGCAGGAGGATTTTGTTTTTAGACAAACAGCCAGTGTCTCTGCTCTGAAGATGACCAGGCAGCCAGTGGCAATGCAAAATGATTTATCTCTTCTTGCCCTCTCCCATACATGTTTCTGTGTAGTGGTGCCAAGAATGAGGGGCAAGGAGCCATGACGGCAGCTCTGCCAGTGCCTCAAGCTCTGTATGAGTGACTATCTCATTCTGGCTAATGGCAGGTCCAGTTCTGAACACTGGTATATGTGTACATCCCTGCAAGCACATGTGCGTTTTAAAAATACCATTTCCAGTCCTAAAATAGTCATCTTTTTTCAGTCCAAGACAAATTGGTATTTCAGTAGAGATATTAAAAAGCAGCATATCAGCTTAAGGGTCTACTTTGAAATACATTATTTATTGTCTTTCCCACAAAGCAGAATATTTTTAATTCCAAAGACAAATCCTAAGAGGAGCTAAGATTCTAAATTGCATATACTGTAGATTGATTACATGTCTTCAGGACCATCTGTTTTCCTGCATCTTCGATGGTGAGTAAGATATCTGGTAGTTCAGACTATTAAATCAGATAAACATGTTACTATTTTGAAAGCTCAAATAATGTGGGCTATGGGGGTATGTTATACCCCATTAAACAAGCATTAGTGTTGAAGACGTAGACATAAAAGTTAATGAGAGAAGGAAAAAAGGAGATAAGAAAGATCAGAAGGGGAGAGAACAACTGAACCGGACACATTTCCTTCAAAGATCTTGCAGTTCTCCTTGATTTGGAATAGATCAAAACACCCTTTTTATTCAGCAAACTGACCCACAATTCTCTACCTGCTTGTCTGGAAGCATCACTGAATTAAATGGAACTTACTTCTGAGAAAAAAATGTATAGGATAGAACTGTTAATATAGTATGCCCTATTTTGATGAGAGTGATTTCTGTATATGTTGAAACTAGAGATGGGCACCAAGCTAACAACGATCCAGGAAGTTCATTGAAAACCGCTAATTTGTTAATCCAGATCAGTTTGGGTTTGTCCAAACTGGGGAACCTGAACTGACCCGAACCACAACCTGCTTCCTGCCCCTTCCCAGCTTCCCTACCTTGTCCTCCTGTTGCCGTTGCCACCATTTTGGAGACAGCAACTTCTCTTCTCTTCCGGGAGCCTGGCCTGTTGTCTCGGCCCATGCGCCTGCCTATCAACTGAGAGGTGGGTACATGCACAGAGGTGGCCTGGGCTGTCTTTAAAACAAAACAAAAACACAGCTTGGCTGCCTCAGCTGAGAGGTAGGGACCCGGACTGTGAGAGGTGGGAGGGGGGCAGGCTGTGGGGGCAGGGGATAACAAACCAGGAAGTTTGTTAAATGGTTTAAAAAGTTTGTGGTTTGTGTTGGTTCAGGTTCATCGGTTTTGACTAGCCCAAACCAACCCGAACCAACAAACCAGCAATTTTTAACAAACTTCCTGGTTCTTTTTTTTTAATTTTGTGTCCATCTCTAATAAGAGGAATTTGTGAATCTTCAAATTACAGCACACAACAGAAAAATCACCTCACTACTTTCATATTTTTGCTTAAAGTTGGGAGATCAAGCCTTACGTGTCTGTCTTTTTCTTTTCATCTTCCAGTGCTCTTAATGTGTGCTGGAGCCTGTCGGTTAGTATCTCCAGCTCTTGTGTTAGCTTGTATTCCTCTCTGAATTGCTCTCCCAAAAGCACCAAGTCACGGGTGGCATCATGTAGTGGAATGTCGCTCAGGTATAGCCCTCTTCTGGTTAAGTCATCTAAATTCATCACACTGTAACACAAAGAAAACAATGGGGAAAAATGTTTTGATGTAAGTTGTATTGGACAAGAATAAATAGTACTCATTTATTTACCCTGTGATTATTCTTAAATTGCCAAAATGCACTAAAAGGTTTCGTCTTCATTATATAATACACATGAAATAATGCCACATTTTTCTGTCCTGTCAGCACAGGATGAAATATAACATCACCTCCCTTCTACATATAACTTTATTTTAAAATGATTAAAAATTACTACAGACAAGGCACACATTCTTTGGATATATGTCCAAACCCAGACCAAATCAGGGGCATCTGTGTGATTCCATGACAATTAGGGGGCAGAGCAAGGAGCTACTGTTCATCCCTGCAATGGAGCAACACCACAGAGGATCTTTCCTATGACATTTGGCAATCATCAGGTTGAAAAATGGGCACCAATTTGAAGTGAGGAAAGGGGAGATAGAAAGGAAGGCAGCAGATTGAGTTACTGGCACAAAAAGAAAAAGTGAGTTACAGTTGAACCCTCCAATAAATCCCAAGATCCCTTCCCCAGACACTCTAACCACTGAGGTCATTTTGCGCTACAGATCCTCTGGCAGCCACTCCACTGGCCATATCGTGAAGTTGCAGGATAAAGAGAAAAAAAGACATCACTAATTGTGCACTTTTGTCTTTTTGCACTCTGGAATATTTTCTTTGTTCACTTGGCTCAGGTTTACTGGACTTTACTGAAATATTATTACATTATTAGGAGAGGGGAGAGACACAGAGACTGTGGAAGGATGGCTGTTGCATAGGCTTTGAATGGATAGGTCATACAATTAGCATTCTATGTAGCCCTCCCCCACCACGTCATCTGCATTCCCTTCAATCCTTGGGATGTTTGTTTGTTCCTATAATGTACAAACTCTGGGACAGAGCAGGTCAGAATGTTCCTAAAAGGCAGAACACAGATTGGCCTTCATCTATATGCTCTTTTATTTCAATGTAGAGCAGGTTGTTGTTGGTGGTGGGGCGCTTCCACAGTCTCCAGCTATGGACACATGCATCATCTGATGTTATTCTACTATAAGATTTTCCACTAGGCAAAGAAATGAGATGTTAATACAAGACACACATCACTTTATGACTTGTGTGGCAATAGGTGCTGTAGAGAAGAGGAAGCAAAGAGACAGGCGCAGAATATTTATATTTGGGTTATTCACCAGAGTAACAGGTGAAAGGATATACATTTAACCATTTTCACTATAGCAATTTCAAATCTGAGGGCTAGACCACATGGGCTCTTTTGGAGCGGGCTAGTGCAAGCCCAATAAGGTCAATTGGGGTTGGGGAAAAGTGCAATATGAGTTTAATTTTTTTCCCACTTCCTCCACCAGGGAGCAGAGGAAGTGTTTAATTTACCAGTATCCTGAAGTGGCTCTCTTATTAAGCCACTTCACCATGTTGAAAATTCCCACTGGAAGGAGCCTTGACAATCAGAAGGCTCACCTTTGGTTTGTTTCCAGTGAGCACACATGCTGAAAATAAAACAAACTATAGCAATCCTACTCCCACAAACAAACAAAGAAACAAAACCACTGAAGCCCCTGACAGGGACTCAGAAAGGTGTGGGTCAGAATGCTCTGGAGACCATTTGGTTCACTTCAGTGACTATGTCTTATGATCACTGAAAAAAGAAGCAAACCAAACCCATCCCCACAGCTTACCAAACAGCAAGCTAAGTGCCCATCTGATTGCTCCCTGAATCCCTTCTTGAAGCCCCTAGTAGTTTCACTAAACAAACAAACAACACAGGTGCTGGTATTTTCCCCTCACACCAACAGTGATGCTAACAGCACTTTGTTAATGGAATTTAGATTATGGAAACCATGTCAAGAGGAAAGGCTTGAAATTTCCTTACCAAACATCACTAGCCTAATAGAAATTGGAGTCATCAATATGACCAGTTCAAAGTAAAACAAATGGACATGCATCCCCTTTACATCATGACTACTACTTGGACCAGAAGACTGCTGAATTAGTGGTTTGGGTTTTTTTGTGTGGTTTTTTTTTTTTTTTTTTTTTGGTAATAATGCAGCTGCAATATAGACAAATTTTGTTTGTTTACCTTGGAGAACAAAGGAAGAGAATACTATCTGCTTCAGGTAGGTAGATCATTTGACCCTTAAGACGTAAGCAGCTGATTTCTGTGCCAGTTAATTCATCTTCACACTCCAGTTTTTCCACATCCAACAGACCTTCCTTATAAAGAAAAAAGTCATAACTTCAACTAGACATGCCACACTTATGGGTGTATTTCTTCCTATTCTCCCACAAATTCTCCACAATCAAATGTTTACTTCTGTTTTTTCATGGAGGGCCAAAACAGAAATGTTTTAAGAATTTAATGAAGAAAGGGTTTTTTATTTATTTCAAAATCATGTCAAAGTGTAAGAATTTGTTCTTACTCCAAGTACAGCAGGATTACCTCTTGAAAAATGGCAACTGAACAGTATTTAGATTACCTTGCTCCTCAACACAAAGACTGTGTTGATATGTGAGAGGATCCCATGGAAACTAATATCAATATGAGGCCGAACCAATGAAAACACTGACAACAGATTACAGTATCCAGGCTGGAGCTGAAATATAAATACAACACAAATCATAAATTTCACTTGATATGTCTGAAATTGCTTATGGTCAATAACAAGCAGAGACCCATATTTGACAACAAAGAGCTCAAGCAAAAGTTGAAGACCAGATGGCAAGGGACACAGCAATATGAAAAAGAGTCTGACAAGGTTACATTCTCCCACTGCTGCTTTTCAAGCTCTTATTTTTGTTGCTATGTGCCATCCAGTTGCCTTCAACTCACAGTGATCCTATAAATGAGTAGTCTCCAAAATGTCCTCTCCTCAGCTGTCCTGCTCAGCTCCTGTAAGCTCAAGCCTGTGGTTCCTTTAGGGAGTCAGTCCATCTCATATCTAGTCTTTTCCTGCTGCCTTCATCCTTTCCTAGCATTATTGTTTTTTTCCAGAGAATATTGCCTTCTCATGATGTGCCCAAAGAAGGACACCCTCAGTTTCAACATTTTTGCCTCAGAGATATTTCAGGCTTGATTTGATCTAGGACTCACTTTCAATCTCTACTTTAGTGGTTTAAACACTTGGGTAACTTAGGTGTTCTTGGACTGTTAACTCCCAGAAGCCTTCACCATTAGCTGTGTGGCCATGGTTTCTGGGAGTTGCAGTCCAAGAACACCATGGTTACCCAAGGTTGGGAACCACTGTTCTGCCCCAGGAAAATCTTTTGAGAACCACACACTGATTCACTATCAACAAGGGATTATCAACAATATCATATATGTAGATAACACAGTATTACAAGTTGACAGTTCAGATGATCTGAAAAGGCTGCTCGGTAAAGCTAATGAAATAAGTAATTAATACATTCTAAAAATGAATGTTAAGTAAACAAGTTTATGGCAATCAGTTAAAATAAAGCAGTTCAAGAAATGCAGCTTAAGAAATGAAATGCAGTTACAGAAAATTAATGTGTTGACCAATATAATATAAGTATGCTGGAGTTTGGTTAAATGAACACGCTGGCTAGAGTGGATGGAAATTGCAGTTCAAAGCATTTGGGAGAGGCTCCTCTAGACTGCCATAGCCCCATAACATTAGCACATAAGGCAATTAATTATTCTGTTGTACCATCTTGATAACTGTCCTCATGTGACTAGTCACATGTTGATAGTCCTGCTAAGAGTTAGTGTGGACATACAAAAGTACTCTGAGAAAAAGCAAGAAGAACCTTCTGAAGTTTCTATTGTCTGAATATTTGATAGGAAAAAACAAGACTTCTTACCTGTGGAAGGACTCTGTATATTGCATTGCCACACTGGGTAACAACTAGATCTCTGTCAAATATAATGTGGAAAGGAAATGCCTTACAAAATGTATAAGGACTGATACGAGATTCTTGGGTACCATTCTCTTCAAATCTATCCAAATCTTCATAAAAATCCTCTTCCTTAGATTCCTTCTCTTCAATTAAAAATTGAATGTGATCACACTCTTCATTTCTTTGTTGAATAACCTGAACAACAATAAAGAAAACATTGTGGATAATTTAATCTTTTTGATTTATATTTGTATTTTATATCTCTATTATTATTCAGCAAGGAATAAGATTTGCTATTGACTTCCACAATGGCTCTAGCCATGTAATCAGTATCCTATTGCTAGATCAATTATTGTAGACCCATTGACTCGAGAAGATTTACATAAATGTTGACCTACCATTCAGCAATTGATTTAATGCTTATTCTCTCTAGTTGAGACTAGCAACAGGATACTGGCCTGTATGGTTATGGTCAACGAGAAGTTCCCGTATTACCTACCCTTTAGAAACTAGTGGTGGATCCTCTGCTTTGCTTTGTTTTTGTCAAGCTTATTATTACAGCTACTCTGCACTGATGCTGCAGTTCTGTTTCTGAATTCATTCACCTTCTGAAAGTCTCTACTTCTTTATTTTCCTCCTCTGAACAGATTATAGTGCCATATATGGGGTGAAAACTGTAGTTTTCTTAACTCCTCTTGAGTAAAACTAGATTTTGTTTGCACATACTAATCCTGGAATGTTATTCCCTGGAAGAAAACTCCTGAGGAGCACATCAACTGTTCAGTGGCTGGGGTAGATAGGTGAAAAACATCTTGCGGTGGGTGGGGCCTGCCCCTTTAAAACAGGGGCTTAAAGGCTGCAAAGATAGGATTTAGTCCCCTTCCTGCAAAAGCTTTCCCAGTTTTGCAGTAAATGGTTCATAAGAATAATTGTATGGATAAGCATGCAGATGGGGCTATTGAGAGTGCTTTCTAAACTGTCTCATAAAATACAATTCCTAATTCAAAGAGAAGAAAAAAGCATTTACATTGAAAAAAACTGAAGGTATGGATTTAAAACTCTGTTTTTGTACCCATGGCCCTTTCTTTCACTGTAATCTCCCTGCATTATGGGGAAAATCTCAGATTTTTAAATGTCTGTTGCCTCATTAAATGAGCACACCTTTTTTTTGTAAAAACTGTTGTCAACTGATTTCTAAACATAGACATAATTAAAATCAAAGAAATAAAGAATTTTACAAAAGTAACATGGCTAAAATGTTGGGCCTAAATAATCAAGAAATACCACTGACTTCTCCTTTATTTCCAGCCACCCCAAATTTAACATTAAAAAAGAAATTAAAAACAATAGTTCACACACACCCACATTTTAAAAGCCCCTGCCAAAAAAGAGCAGGCTCCCATTGCTATAGGACTCATCAAAGGGTCTAACAAAAGGAAATATGATGACATTGCAAAGAACTCTTCACAGCTGGAGAGAAAACTATCTGCAGCTACATCCAAGTGCTTTGCTAGTCTCCTAACCTTTTCAGAATGAGTGTGTGTCTATAAAAGCAGTTTCAACCATAATTCACAGCACTGACTTGGAAATTAAATGAATATCAGACACCAGTAGGAGGGCACGAAACTAGAAGAACGAGAAATGTGACTCAGTCAGAAAGCTCAAGTGCTTGAGCCAAAGCGCATCGGAAATCAGTAGAAACATTTCTACTATTCTTAATGTATTCTGGGTCAGTAGGGGAAATAAGACAGAGAATTTTAAAAGATGACGATAAGCTGAGTATGCACTGCAGGAGGGGAGAGTGCAAAAAAAAAAAAAAAGGACAGGAAAAAGAAAGTTAGCTAAAAGTATGCCTGTTAAAAGAACATCCTGAAATACCATCATATCTCCCCTATCTTGGCCGCCTTGCACTGGCTACCCATTCGTTTCCGTGCCAGCTTCAAGGTGATGAGGCTGACATACAAGGCCCTAAACAGTTTGGGACCTCAATACCTGGCAGAACACCTCCTTCCAATGAGATCTGCCCGACTGGCGGGCACCCACTCAGAGGCTGCGCTCAGAGGAGGCAGGGCAGGGAAGCCGGGGCGCTGCTTCCAGATGGGTGCTTGCCAGAGGGGCTGGGGCACCAAAACGTGGAACACCTGTGGGGCTGGTAAACAAACCGTCACAAATCACCAAGCTGGCAGTTCGCGCCCATCTCTATTCTTAAGTCACTGCCCAAGTGTGATATGCTACAATAACTGTGTTATTCATAACTTGGTGTTCCTTTACCAACAAATCATTGCCAAATGTACGGAACAAGTCTTCACGTGGAAAGGAATCCACTTAAAAGGACTGAATGTCAATCAGAGTCTTAATTTATTACCAAGTGTGAAACACCACATAGACTCACACAACTTGCAATGTGTGTCTACTATACTAACTGTCCATTGTCACTTTGTCCTTCTGTATCTCCCCCTGGTCATGAGGCCAGGTATAAATGATTGTCTCTTATATCTGAGGATGTAGACTTGCTCCATGAAAACTCATATTAAAACATAACAGTCAATGTTGAAGGTGCCACAACTTTTTTGGTTTGGTTTTGTTTTGTTTCCAGCTTTAATAGGTGACACTGAACTAAAAAACACTACTACATGAAAACATAACTTCCCTTAAGATTGAGTAAAACAAGCAAGCCTGCTCCTCAATGTTCATACGCCTTCCACCTGTTAGGTGTGTACTATAGTTAAGACTATGGTGGTGCAAATGAAAGAGCATCACCAACAACAACACAGCCAGGAATAAAGCTGGAATCTTGTTTCCCCTGTGGGCCTGGCTAGCAAGTGACGTCAACTGGACATGTCTACAAACTCATTCACCATGGTAACGGTAGTAAAAATTAAGAAACATTGTTGTTTAGCTTTCAAAGAGATATCTAGGTGATTCCCTCTCCTGTGATTTGCAGCAGAATGGATGTTCCTGCATAGTTATATGAAAAATGACTTCAGTACAAGAGACACTGCTGTATACGGGACTTCAATATAATACTACTTGCTTTGCAACAAAGACTAAAAGCCATCCCTTCCCTGTCCTGCTAAATTATTTTGATGACAAAGCATACTTGGTGGTGGATCAATCAGGAGCAGAATTTTGTGTGAAACAAGGTATAAGCTGTCTGTTTGACTTAATTTTGAGAATTTTTCTGTTTGATTTGTTTTATTTTATGATTGTATTGTTGTTTTGCTTACGGTTCATTTCATTTCATTCCAGGAATAAAAACAACAAATTGGACTTCCAATACTTTGGCCATCTCATGAGAAGAGAAGACTCCCTGGAAAAGACCCTGATGTTGGGAAAGTGTGAAGGCAAGAGGAGAAGGGGACGACAGAGGACGAGATGGTTGGACAGTGTCACCGAAGCTACCAACATGAAATTGACCCAACTCCGGGAGGCAGTGGAAGACAGGAGGGCCTGGCGTGCTCTGGTCCATGGGGTCACGAAGAGTCGGACATGACTTAAAGACTAAACAACAACAAATGGCTTCATTCCACTGGTCCTATCACCTCCTGGCAAATAGAAGGGGAAGATATGGAGGCAGTGACAGATTTTACTTTCTTGGGCTCCATGATCACTGCAGATGGTGACAGCAGCCACGAAATTAAAAGACGCCTGCTTCTTGGGAGGAAAGCAATGACAAACCTAGAAAGCATCTTAAAAAAGCAGAGACATCACCTTGCCGACAAAGGTCCGCATAGTCAAAGCTATGGTTTTTCCAGTAGCGATGTATGGAAGTGAGAGCTGGACCATAAAGAAGGCTGACCACCGAAGAATTGATGCTTTTGAATTGTGGTGCTGGAGGAGACTCTTGAGAGTCCCCTGGACTGCAAGGAGAACAAACCTATCCATTCTGAAGGAAATCAACCCTGAGTGCTCACTGGAAGGACAGATCCTGAAGCTGAGGCTTCAATACTTTGGCCATCTCATGAGAAGAGAAGTCTCCCTGGAAAAGACCCTGATGTTGGGAAAGTGTGAGGGCAAGAGGAGAAGGGGACGACAGAGGACGAGATGGTTGGACAGTGTCATCGAAGCTACCAACATGAATTTGACCAAACTCCGGGAGGCAGTGGAAGACAGGAGGGCCTGGCGTGCTCTGGTCCATGGGGTCGCAAAGAGTCGGACACGACTTAACGACTAAACAACAACAATGACTTCATTAGGACCATCAAATTATCACAAAACTGGAGTGTTTTTAAATTCTCCAAAATTCTTCCTCAGGCTACATGAAATCAAAAAAATATGGGAGAGATCAGAAAGAATCTGAAAATGATTTTGCAGCCATCATTACAGCTGGACATCTGCTCCTAATGTGCAGCATATTGCACAGTATATATATGAGCTATTGGTATGAAAATCACATACAAAAAAGCAGTTTTGGGAAAAGCAGCTATTTTATCTATGTATGCAATTTGTATCCCATCTTTGCTAAAAAAAATCATCCAAGGTAACACGCAATCTGTACGATTATGATAGTGGTGGTTGTTGTGCTGCTGTTACGTTATGTATAAAAAATACAGAAACCAATTAGATTTGCAAGAGACTTTATGCCTCTGGCTTATACATCTGGAACTAGTTCCCAAGCTAGATTTAACTGAGTCCTCAAGTGCAGCAGTTCAGATCAATGGTAGCTTTAACAAACACACTATGCTAATAGAAAGCATCTCCAAAACCACTGGTCTTTGTTGAGTCAAGAACAAAAAAGAGTTTTATGGGACCTTACACACTAACTGATTTATCACTGACTTAACACTTCCATCAGATGAAGTGGATTCTGATCCTCAAAATCTTATAAAACAATGAATCTGTTAGTCTTTAAACTGATATAAGGCTCCTCAATATTCTTAGTTATCCTTCTGGAAGTTTAAATGACAAACAGAGACGACTTATGGACTTAACAATAAACTACGACTTATCACTATGCCAGCCAGTCTGCGCAAGCACTGAGATTGGGTGCTTCTCCATCCATTGAACAAAGAGATGCTGAATAGATTTTACTATGAAGACTTTCCCCATACACAGGGCAAGAAATGCCAAATGCTCAAGCTGGATACAGAAAAGGAAGAGCTGAAAATCATGTTGCAAAATCACTTTGTACTTTATAGATCACAGCAATGACTTCAACTATATAATTCATGAAAAGCTATGACCTTTCTAAAAGAAACAGGGAGAACCTCAACATTTAACTGTCTTGATGTGTCACCTACACTCTGGATATGCAGCTATTATTTGAACAGAAGATGGAGAACCAGGATCGTTTCACATTGGCAAATGTGTCAGACAAAGGTGCATTTCATGCCCCTTCAGTTCAGTCTACATGCAGGACTTATACAGAAAGCTGGAATAGTCTGAGATGATGAGGAAGAGAAAATTTGTGTAAGAAATAATTAAAGATAAGCAGATGATACAATATTACTAGCAGAAAACAGCAATGACTCCTAAATGTAAAAGAAGAAGAAACTGCAAAAGCAGGATTACAGTTGAACATTATAAAGAGACAACAATAATGACTACAAAATAATTACCCTGTTTCCCCGAAAATAAGACAGGGTCTTATATTAATTTTTGCTCCAAAAAAACACATTAGGGCTTATTTTCAGGGGATGTTTTTTTTCATGTACAACAATCTACATTTATTCAAATACAGTCATGTCATCTTCTGGTTGCTGCACAATGGTGGAGGGCGGGGTTTCACTTAACTGGGGCTTATTTTTGGGGTAGGGCTTATATTACGAGCATCCTGAAAAATCATACTGGGGGTTATTTTCAGGTAAGGTCTTATTTTAGGGGAAACAGGTTATATAACTTTGACAATGGAGAAAAAGAAATGGCCAAATATTTTCTTTAATACCATTGTTTAACCATCTATCAAAATGAAGATTGCAGCCAAGAAATCAGAAGAAGACCATAACTGGGAAGTAAACTTATGAAAGAACTAGAAAAGATCCTTAAGTTTAAGGAAGTGTCACTGGAAATCAAGGCCAGGATCATCCACAATATGGTACACTGATTACTACATATGAATGTAGAAGTGGGACAATGAAGGAAGCTAACAGGAGAAAATTTCAAGTCATTTATTGATACCATGGACTGCCAGAAACACAAATAAATGGGTTCTAGATCAAATCAAATCAAATCAAGGCTGAACTCTCACTAGAAGCTAAAATGACTAAACTGAGCCTACTGTCCTTCGGAGAACATGAGACTCTGGAGAAGACAATAATACTAAGACAAAAGGAATACAGTAGGAAAAGAGAAGGACTGAACATGACAGGAATTGACTCAAAGTGATAGCCTTTCGTTTGTAAACTCTCAGCAGGCCTGTTAATGACAGGAATCTTTGGAAGACACTAGTTTATCAGATTGTAGTAAGGCGTAAGCAACTTGACAGCATACAAAAACAAATGTCATGCTGGCTAGTACCCAAGAATTATGACAAAAAATCATCATTGGATGTGTTGATGCCATTTTGTCCCAGCTGTTTTTTTGTTTGTAGAGGAAGGTAGGGACATGACAAGTTGTATGTGACAAGTTGATGAAATTTCACGATAGTGTTTTCAACTGACCAAGTACCCATGCTGTAGAATGCCTCCATTGCAAGTTTACTTCTATGCAGGTTTTACAATAAAATGTGACTCAGATGTAAAACATCCCATCCTAGTACCTGCACATTAAGAACGTTACTATAACCATACATATTTACATACACTGTCACTGCAGATAGTTTGCCTGTATCTTTCCCATAAGATACAGCAAAGCAGAATAAAATTATTTATGGATAACAATACAAAAAATGACTAACAACATCTATTGCTGTTGAGGAATAAAGTGAAATACCAATGATGGGCCCAGGCCCTGAAAACAAGACAACCAGGGTTGCATTCTGCAAATCCTGATCCAGATGCAGATGATTCCCCCCCCCTTTCTTCTCCTCTCAAATGATTTGCAAGCTTGAAGAAACTTGTCTCCTAATCAAATTGGCTTGTGTCTACATATATTTTCACTTTCACACAGTGCATTTTACAACTTCCTGGCTTGGGAGATTAGGTGTACTTTGACTTCCACATGATCTCTGTATGTGGTGGACTATAGCTTGATTTAATCATAGTTGTCCACTATAATATACGATTAATCTACTGCAGAAAATGCGCTCCTTGTGTTACTACACATTCCTCTGCAGTAGTGTCTTATATTTTTTGCTTGATTATTTTGAAGTTTTTACATATTGCCTGCAGTTTGTGTGGCTCAGAGGGACCTTTCTGGGCTTGAGTTACTGTCAACCTATCCAGCACTAACCAACTGTTCCTTTCTGCCTCTGAATTCAAAGAGAGCCCTGCCTCTCTGCTGAGTGGTTTTTCTTCCTCTCTTTAGTCTGTTGGAAGCAGTCTGTTTGTGAGTTTGCTGTTGATCTGTTCACAACTGTAAGTAATGAAACATTCTTATTCTTTCTCCTACAAATGTCTCAGAGTGGGTTATTGAGACTGCAAGTGCCAATGAGAAAGGGCTGGACTACCTTGGGAACTTGTAGCTAATCTCTTCTGTGAGTCTCTCTACTTCTACTGCATAGCACAATAAATCTTACCAGAAATTTGAAACTCTGCAACAGATTGTTCTTATTTATAATACAATATGATTTATCTCACTATAGACAGAATTCTGTTATATGCATTCTGCTGTCGAACCTCAAGGTTATTCTAATAAATGAGTTTGAAAACAAGACTAAAAAAAAAGAGTTAGTGACATTTACCCGTACAGAGGACACTCTAACTGCAAAGCAAGATGTAAGCTTGTAAATTAAAGGATGGCAGAACTGCTTGACAGAAAGCTGTGTGCTTACAGAATACTGATCATATTTAAGACTCCAGGGACAGGACAGAGAGAAGGTTTAAAGCATAACACAAAACCAGAGGTCAACCAAGCTGTGCCAGTCTGTCAATTATGGCTGTGAAAGAGAGCATTCTGAGACACAGAATGGTCATGAGTCAGTTGCAAAACAATACAACGGGGGGGGGGGGGCAGCAGAGAGAGGTTAGAAGAAAGGGATTAGTCTGCTGAAGTTGGTACAGAGATTATTATCAGGAAGATTCCTGACCCAGCTATAGAGCTGTGTTCCCCCTGCCTCCCAAATTATAACTATAAAATATTCAAGTTTGGATTAGCAACCCCCTAACGTCATAAAGTATAGCAGGGGACTGTAAAAGAAAGGAGTGGAGGCAATTAATTTATCTCACCCCACTCTTGAAACAGGAATGAATCCATTCCTACTTTGTTTCCTTGATGAATTAACAGCCATACTGTTTCCTTCATAAATTAACAGCAGCTTCGGGTTCAGATATTGCCCTTCTGATGCAGATCACATTTGTTTGCATTCTAATATTCAAAGTGCACTTTATTTGATTTAGCAGAAACTTGGTATGAAGCTATTTTGGTCTATTCCTCAAACATAAAAAAGCATTTTACTGTCTGAAACCAAATGGTATTCTTAACTAGAGTAGACTCATTCAATAGGACTTAATGCAAGTGTATATTCAATTGCTTTCTTCTAGTTGGGTTGAAGAATTGGATTTAGGCCTATGATTCACCAGGGTTAGTTGTGCTGAGTTACTAAAGCCCAATAGCAATGGTGTAAATCATACAGAGACTTTTTAATGCATTAACAGCAATGCTGAGGGGCACATGTCATAACATCCTTTTCTATCCAGCAATGGGAGAACAGTACTGTGGGGATACATTGTTTAAAAATAAAACTGGAAATGAGGAAGAAAGTCTGGCAGAAAAATAATAATTTTAAGACAAGCATTGTCTTCACTATATTGATGTTGTGACACTGATGAGACTCTACTTTGAAACTTACCTTCATATCGATTTCTGTGCCATGGATCTGCTGAGCAACTGTTTTAATTATTCCAATGACAATGTCTTGGAGACCTTCCCTCTCTGAATAGTAATGTAAAATGAGTCCTTTCCCCTTTTCTGCATCAGTGCATCTAAAGGATGGGGCGCGCATGCCTGGGTATATTGTAGCAAGATGGTCATGGAGGGCATCTAAATTCTGCAGAGAAATTAGTTGACAACAGTGAAAAGCTAGAATCTAGTTGAGATCAATACTTTTACTTTCAAAATGCAGTTGGTGCTTATAACTCCTTTCATAAACAATTAAATGTGGCCCAATACCCCCAAACAAAGTGTTTAAATCTTATTAAATATGGATCTTAAAAAACTCATGTGACAAGGGAGCATTAGGAAAATCAAATATGTACTCCAATCCTATATATTTCCATACATACATTTAACAATTCTCTGCTTCTATAGAAAAGTGGCAAGTGGAACGACGTAACTGCTTGAACAAAATGTCTACCACATTTGTCTTTCTATCCAATAGACCAAGCACTGTTACATCTTTCCTCAATTCCTTCTCCACTCTTCTAATGCCAAATTTTGCTAGCATTTGGGTGTTGTTAGATACAAAAGAATGGAGATGTTTTATAAGTGCAAGTTGTATCATGCCCTCCCTTAGCATCTGCAGATCTTCAATATTCTAGAAATAGCTTGGACTTCCTTCTCCTGTGAGTTATGAAAAGCCTTAACAGCTGCCTCTCCTATTGGGAGGTATCCAAAGGAAATGAGTGCCTTGTAAATTAATTCCTGAGGCTTACTCAGTCTAAAACTTCCTCCTTTATTTATTTGTTTCACATTTTCATCAAGATAGTTTTTCCCCTCACAGAATTGTACTTTAATTTGAAACGAAAAGTTGGAAGAACCAAAAGGAAAACACATAGTAGTGCAACAAAATCAGAAAAGACACCAAGACACTCAGTGATTATACTCTTCAGTTTATCAAAATTATGTTTGTGATCAACTACATTAAAACAACTTAAGGAAAAGCTTACTGTCTGATGAAAGACGAGATGCATGGGTTAAATACCATAAATAATATAGGTATGGATTAAATCTGTACTCAAGTGAAATTTAATCAGAAGTCTGAAATTCTGCCACACACAATTAAATTGGAGTGTGTGTGAAGATGATGAGGATATGATACAATTTGCATTTGTAAAATATCTTGCCAGTGACAACACTAACAAAAAGTGGCATTGTGTGTGTGTGTGTGTGTGTGATTCTTTGTTTGCTGAAGTTAATGCCATCATCTTAGAAATGCAGACCTGGAAGGACCCTATAGAGAGGAAATACTCTTTTTTAGTAGTTTTTTTTAAAATTGGGAACTTTCAAGGTCATGTATGGATGTGGCCCCCAACATCTGGAAGTTGACAACCCCTGGGGGGTAGCCTAATGCCAAGGAAACCAGGGATCCTACATCATTGAAGTTTTAGTCCAAAAGGAGTTTTTCCAAGCCGCATATGGCGCTTTAAAACACAAGCATACGTGACTGAGCATATGGGCAAGCATATTTTGTATGCAATCTTTTCTAGTGCTATAAAATGTTACGGAACATATACTGTGTTGCTGTTTTTAAAACATGAGTAAATAAACAAAGCACTCCCTGAAGTACTTTAGATTAACCACCACTTCTGTTTGATTGATTTAGGGAGGGTAGTTTTAGCATTAAAAGTACCCTCGAGACATCTCAAGTTGCAACTATTTACTACCCATCTCTCTTTCACATGCTGTTTTGTATTGCCGTTAACAACATTTTCAGCTTCCCACTGCACAGAAAAGAGAAAATGCATATTTTTAAAAGGCTAATTATCTTTGATCTCTTTTCATGCTCATTTGAAATAGACTTTTCATGTCTGTTTGCCTGAAATAAAAGCACATTCTTTAAATCAGCATCTTCCAAAATGTTCAAAAACTGAAGTGCCTGCTATATCTTTTAAATATATAATGTAGGTATAAACCTGGACATGTAAACTAAAATATTGTAATCTACTCATGTAATTTCATAAACAGGTCACGAATAGATAGCTTGGAGTCTTTGGGCAAATTTGTAGCACCCATAAATCAGTAATATCATGTCTACCAAGATGCAGAACAATAATTAGAACACTAGTTTGAAATTCTTTGAAGTCTCATCAAAGGAAATAAAGGCTATTCCTTCTCCCCTTGCCCAAGAATTAAAGAAAATATATGATGGATAATGAATTCAGCTTAATTTATATGTTAAAATAGTGTTCCTCCATCACTTTCACAGTTTTTTTAGTGCCACCGAAGTCAAGCTGCCTTACCTTTTGCAACTCAGTTTACAACTGCAGCCTTAACTAGAAACAACACACACACACACATATCGGTAGCTAGGTTTTTCTAAATGACAACAGAATCTTATACATTGTTACTTACAAGTAATTTGTACTGAATTCAATGGGCTTACTCCCAGATGGGTGGATATAGGATTCAAGCTTGAGTGTGTTGCTTTTGTTCTTAAATAGGAATTGAATGGACAGATTATTGATAAGTAGCTTATGCAACAAAGCAAGCATTGCTATCTAAAAGGATAATTGTAGTCAATTTTTCTTCGGAATCTGGATTCTTACGTTACAATCTTGGGCACCTGGCAAAAAAGCAAGCACCACTGAATATGGCAGACTTGCTTCTGAGTAGACATGCATCAGAGTGTTGCATTTCATGCATGACATCACAACACCAGAGCCTACCTGCAAAAATTCTCTGACATTTGAGCCCAACACACGCAAGATGGTGTCATAACCAGATTCTTGGCAAAACACAAAGAACATCTTTCCAAACATCTGAAGGATTTCTCCAGCATTGAGGTCTGCAGAAAACATTGAGAATTTTGTTTTTTTCAGACGGCACTGAGGCCCCCGTTCACCACCTGGGCAACCAATTCAGCTTTAAATGCTTTCTAACAATGTTATTTCAGCTTGGGGAGGAAGTACAAAAACACAAAAGTGACAAGCAATGCTCCAGGTGCATGCACCCCCAAAGACCACAGATTATCGTTGAAAGGTGTACAAATCCATGCTTTTTTTAACCAGGCAAATAGCACAAACCTTTTCCTAAATTTCCCTTTAGAAGGCATTCATGCCCTTTTTAATTTGTAACAAATTTAAAGAACAGTCTGAAAATTCAGTAAAAGAAATATCACAAGAAAATTCTGCTCTATATACAAATGTGTCTTAATCTACACTTTGTAAGACCTCTTATACACCATAACTCTCCTCCTTGAAGAAAGACTAGAGATTTATTACACATGCAGGAACAGGTGATACCTTTATTCAACCATTAAGAACCTAAGATTTATTATACATTGGTTAAAATCCAGTCGTTTAGCACAGGAAATCACAACTAGAGTAGTTCCATTAAATCAATGGGGATCTGGTAAGTCAACTTCTCTGTAAATTCAACTGGTTCAGTAGGCTTACTCTAGTTGCAACTTACTGCATGAAACAAAAGGATTTCAGCCATTGAATTCCTGTGGTTGCTGCTGTTAATAATTTTGGCCAAACTGTTTAACATGTATTTGTATTTGTTATGGTAATTGAGGGAGTGCTAATAATTCTTTATTAACTTTAGATGATCCAACTTTAGGTACTGCCCAATCCCAGAATTTGCTGATAATTCTTACCATCACAGACAGTGGATTCAGATTAACCCTTTTCTCTTCTGCTGCATTTTTCCCCAATGAAAATTTCTCTGTGTATTCTATCTGTATTTGGAGGAAAAAGTCCCTTGATGCCACTGGAGCCTACCCTTAATTTTGCCAGTGTAATATTCCCGTCCGTAACATGATGGTAGTAATATGGAAAGAAAACATGTAATTCTTCTTGGGCCTATATAAACATAACTGCATTGCAATCTATAAACCAAGAGATGCATTAATATAAATCATAGGAGGCGACACCTCACATTTTGAACTTCAGTTTTCTTTTAACAGTTAATGCTGAAGGAAAGCAAGATTTACTCACTCAGGACTTTGCTCGCAGCAGCGACCAAATCATATGTTTTCGAATCATCATAAATAATTCTGACTAGAAACTGTCCTTCTTCATCCAATTGTGCCTCCCGCCTAAAACAAAGCATACACACACACACAAAAGTTTTTTTTAATGATACCTGTTGGATATATCCAAAAATTTGCAGTAGTCAGAAATTAAATGTTGGTCTAGGTTGCAAAATTGAAATTTGAAATTGAAATAAAATTTAGGAACAGAAGGAAATTGTTAGTATGAAAAAACATCTTTTCCCCCTCTATTGTCATGAGACATGGAGAATATTAGCACCTGGTCTAAGATTCCTCTAGTTACAGGTGTGAAATAATGAAAACTGTTCTGATACAATTTCCCACAAAACAATGTAACTACAATAGATTATACCCTGTTTCCCTGAAAATAAGACCTAACCTGAACATAAGCCCTAGTACGATTTTTCAGGATGCTCGTAATATAAGCATTACCCCAAAAATAAGCCCCAGTTACGTGAAACCCCACCCTCCACCATTCTGCAGCAACCAGAAGAAGATGATATGACTGTAAAATAAAACATCCCCTGAAAATAAGCCCTAATGTGTTTTTTGGAGCAAAAATTAATGTAAGACCCTGTCTTATTTTTGGGGAAACACGGTATGTTAACTACAATATAACCAATTGCAGAAGGGGATGGAAATTTCAAAATGAAAAGAATCAAGGATGAACAAAGGAAGAGAGAATTGAGGATGTAAGAATGTAACATCTCCACAGCCCAAAGAGTCCAGGACCAGCTAACTTGCCCCCACTGTTCCCTTATCATCCTGGCTCGCAGTGGACTTTTTAGTCACCTGTGCATCCATCAACATACTAGTGTTCAGCCATAACCAACGGTAAATCTGATGGAAACAGTCTTCTTTGAAAATGAAGGCTTAACTATACATACTCCCAATAAAAAGAAGTAAATCATGTAGATTCTTGTTTCCTCCGCCAAACGTTGCCATTTTACTAGAAAAGCTAAAATATTCCATCAGTGACTTCAGTCAACTCACATCTCTATACTACTGGAATATACAAGAGAATTCTCATGTGGCTTGCAACAAACTGTACAATGGCAAAATGTTCTTTTACAGAAAATGCTTCTGTAATGCTTCCTTATCAAAGAAAGGAAAACTGAAGGTTTAAAGCAGAGATGGGCATGAACTGCCGTTTTGGTGTGGTTCACTGACCGGCCCAACAGGTGCTCCACAGTTCAGTGCCCTGCCCCCTGCAGCGGACACTCACCTGCAGGCAGCGCCCCGATGTCCCTGCCCTGCCTCCTCCAGGTGCTGCTTTTGAGTGGGCGCCCACCAGAGGGAGTTTGGCACCAAACCGCAGAGTACCTGTCGGGCTGGTAAACAAACCGTGCTGAACTGCTGAACCAGAGGCTCATGCCCATCTCTAATTTAAAGTATGATTTGCTAAACTAATATAAAATTCAGAGGAAGGTGTTTCAAAATTTGCTATTAATTGTTGGCTACCCTTCCACCATACAACACCCTCTTAGTTGCACCTGCACCCTCAGCTAAAGAATGTGGACAGTTCAGCTGCATTGCTTTGCATACAACAAAATATGTTTCTACACCAGTCCATATAATCAAGAATACTAAACTATGGATAATCTTGACTTTAGTCTCCAGTGACACATCCTTACACATAAGGATTTTTTTAGTTCCCCCATAGCTGCCCCTCCAGGTCTCAGTCTTTTAATTTCTTGGCTGTAGTCTCAGTTGGACTGATGATTGAACTGAGGTCCAGAAAATCTGAAAACAATTGTTATTTCTTCCTTGTCAACATTAAAGTTAAGTAATTCTTCTGTAGTTATGTTTTTGTCTTCTAAATGTTCAATTTAATCCTGCTTCTTCACTTTCCTCATTTATCTTCATCAGCACCTCATTGCAAATTACAGTGGAACCTCTACTTACGAACTTAATTCGTATTGGAATGCTGTTCTTAAGTTGAAACGTTCGTAGGTAGAGGCAAAATTTCTCATAGGAATGCATTGAAAACCATTTAATCTGTTCCAGCTGTTTTTCGTTCTTATCTAGAGGCGCCGTTCGCAAGTAGAGGCATTAGTTCCCATAGGAACTAATGCAAAGCCGGTTAATCCGTACTCTACCACTAGGGGAATAAAAAATTTTTTAACCTAAGATGACCTAAGGTTAAAAAAAGGGCAGGAAAGTTTTTTTTTCGGTTCGTAAATTGGAGCTCCGTTCGCAAGTAGAGGCAAAATTTAGCGAACGGAGCTGTTCGTAAGTTGGATCGTTCGTAGCTAGGGACGTTCGTAAGTAGAGGTTCCACTGTACTACTATTTCCTGCCAGTAACATACCATCTTCAATTACTAATGTTTCTTTCACCAGTTCTAACTCAGCCTTCCTCTGAATCCAACCCAGCTATCTGTATGATATCTTCTGCATACAGACTGAATAGAGCAGACAAAATACAGTGGTGCCTCGCAAGACGAAAGTAATTCGTTCCGCGAGTAGCGCCGTCTTGAGAAATTTTCATCTTGCGAAAAGCGGTTTCCCATAGGAATGCATTGCAATGCATTCCTATGGGAAACCTCGCAAGACGAACGAATTATTTTCGTCTTGCGAGGCATCGGTCTTGCGGGAAAAAATCGTCTTGCGAAGCACGGCCATAGAAGAAGCCGTCTTGCGAGTCACCAACACGATCGCAAAACGCTTTCGTCTTGCGAGTTTTTCGTCCGGCGAGGCGTTCGTCTTGCGAGGCACCACTGTACTCTCGTTTGGCTACTATGACAAGGGGAAACAATTTCATTTCCCCAAATGTAGACATACAGCAGGGAAAAAATGCCCTAACAATAGCTGTAATGACTAAATGTTTTAAAGGTTACAAATATAGCTAGTCACTTAAAGGACTTATCCTGTTGGACATGCGGTTGACACTTACTTCCTGCATATAAAAATGAATGAAAATGTTGTTGCTTATTTCCTTTGTCTATTTGGCCATTATCATTATGGCAAGGAGACAGCAAAATGGTTTTAAAAATGTTTTTCCTTACATAGTATATCTGGGCTATATTATAATGCAAATTATATAATGAAATACCAGATTGACAGCTAATGACATAGTCATCTTCTCTTCATTCCCTTTTAATTTAAACATGTCCTAAATGTTTAAACATATTCCCTTCGAAAATTTACTGTAAAATTAAAGCTGAAATAACTGATGTTAGGGATTCTAAAATTCCAATAATTTCAAAAAACTAAACTATCTACCTCTGACATCTACAGAACTTTTAAAAGTCTGAATCATGCCTATAACGGACATGGTCAAACCTTCATTGTTGTGAAGACCAGTGCTCTTAACAGCTGCCAATAGGTTATATGTTTTATTTCTTATCCATATCCCTTTTCCTTGTACCTTTTGTAGAAAAGTGAAATGTTTCTAAAAATTGTTTTCACAAAGTTAAGCTTCAGCATTGTCATGTAGCAGTAGCATACAATTTTAGAGGGCTGACACAGACCTATTTTACTACAACTTTGTTGTTATTACCTGCTGACAAGTCACCTGACTTACTGCAACCCTATGGATGAGCAATCTCCAAAATGTCCTATTCTCAACAGCCCTGCTCAGCTCTTGTAAACTCAAGTCTGTGGTTTCCTTTAGGGAGTCAATCCATCTCATATTTTGGTTTCCTCTTTTCCGCTGCCTTCAACCCTTCCCAGCATTACTGTCTTTCCCAACAAATCTTACCTTCTTATGATGTGCTCAAAGTATGAGAGTCTTAGTTTCATCATTTTTACCACCAGAGATAGAGATATAACTTTACTTAAAATGAAAAATATTTCAGCTACTTGCTACAAATCTAAAAAAACAATTTAACTTGAACTGTGACCAAAGGGCTGCACACTACACTGCATCCCCAGATGTTTTTTATTTGTTGGATATAATAATCATCATCATTATCATCCAAACTAATGTCATTAAATCTCAAATTGAAGAAATTAGTGTAAACAGCAAATGTTGATTCTGCCAAGAAAAAGATGAAACCTTGTCATACCTCATCTGTGAATGTTCAAAGACTATGCAGACAGACTGCAAAGTTAGACACAATAGAATTGCAAAATTAATACACTAGTCATTATGTAAAAAAATATAATCTGCCAGCATCCAAGAATCTGTGGGAACATCAGATAGTGAAGGTGTCAGAAAATGACCAAGTTAAGATCTTGTGGGACTTTCAGATTCAAATGGATAGACACCTTGAACATAATACACCAGACATAATAGTAATAGAATGAAGAAATATCTGGATAATTAACATTGCAATTCCAGATGACAGAGCTGAAGATAAAGAATTGGAAAAATTAACAAAATACAGAGACCTGGCAATAGAAATAATTCACTTGTGGGGGAAAGATATTCCAGTGGTCCCCATAGTCATTGGGAACAATGCTGTGTAATTTTATAAAATATTATAATCAGCTGCAGATCTGAGATAAAACCATCAGAGCTGCAAAAGCAGCAATATTAGGAATAGCATACATATTACACTGATATTTAACTAATACTTAGGTTTTTGGTTAAAATTTATATCTGTTATATAATACCAGTCTAAGATTGTGTCTTGTATTTTCAAATAATAATAATAATAGTTTGCCATCAGGTCAATTCTGACTTATGGTGACCCTCTGCAGGGTTTTCTAGGTAGAGAATACTCAGCAGTGGTTTACTGCTCCCTTCTTCTTGGGGCATCCTGGAAATGTGCAGCTTGCCCAAGGCCACACAGGCTGGCTCTTTTGGGATACACCATAGGGAAGTGAACTCCCAACCTCTGGCTCTGCAACCAGAAACCTAACTCACTGAGGGCTCGATCAGATGTAAGAAAAGAACCCCAGTTATACCAATTATTTTCTCTCTCTCTCTCTCATACGGATACATTTTTTCAGCAGTCGTGTGTGTGTGTATTGGTGAGAGTGTTTACATTGTGTCAATTCATTTCCTTCTATTTGAACCATTATAGCAGGCTACAGCGCTCTTTAATCTCATATTCTCTACTGTTTTTTGGGGCAATCGGGCCCCACCTCAATTACCAAAGGTGATATATTGATAAAGTGGTGTGAGCCTTTTCTCCTCCTCTTTTCCCTTCCCTCCTTTACTCACTTGTCTCCTTTTCCTTATTTCCCTGCATCTCCCTCTCTCTCAGTTCTTGGCTTTCATTTTTCTTTTCCCTTTTGCTTAGTGTCAGGAGGAGGAAGCAGGTTTTAAAAGACTTGCAAAATATTATGAAGACCAGGTTTAAAAGAGAGAGAGAGAGAGAGAGAGGAGAGGTTCATACAACAACTCTTTCTTTACAATTCAAAGCAGGACATGTCCCTTTTTTCAGTTCAAGCTCTCTTTCACCCACAAGGGAGGGGGAAAGGATATCTCCTTCTGAGCAATGTTTGTGGCGGCGGTGGAGCCGGTGCTTGCTACTAGCGATTTACCAATATCCTTTTTTTTTTTTTTTTTTTTTTTTGTATAAGTCCAGTGACCATGAAGTGGCCACAGTGCCCCAAAACCTGGCCCCTTCGTAAAGGAAATAAATCGACCGCAATGTTCACATATGCTGAAATGATAAGGAATGAAGCAATACATCATCAGTACAATTTAAAACCACCCTCCTGGCAAGGAGGAAATAAACCGATTGCTCGGACAAATGAATCAATGTTAGCCATTCATCATATGAACAGAAAATTTTGAAACAATCCAAATAACCAAAATTATATAACTGGTGTTCTTTTGGCAGGTGTGATCGAGCCCTGAGTTATCCAGTCATCCTTGTCTGATATACAACTGCCATATTCAGGTGTACAGGAACATACTTACCTTTACTCACCAGCTACACCACCCCACTCCCTGATGTACCTCTTCCCCAATTATCTGCATAAAAGCACAAACACTTGTGAAGAAAAACTAGGTGCATAGAGGTTTGGTCTCCATGCAAGCAAGAACCCCAACAGGAATTTATCAGACACTTAATGCACAAGTGTACTTTGCCTGCATCAGTAGCAACAGAATTTTTTATTGGAAAAATACACCCACTGAGCCTTCTCTGTGCCCTTCAACATAGCTTCCATAAAACAAGCTTATATCCCACTCCTTCATTTGCATGCTACAAAGCAAGATTATTGTTTTTAGAAATTAAATCACAGTTCAGCAACTAATTCCTAAAGCATTTCATAACTAACTTTCTTTCTTATTATGACTGTTGCTTCAAACTCTGGAAACCTGTGACAGCATTTCGCAATGCTTTCGTGTTTCTTTAAAGGAAATGTCTATTTTGTTCACAGGCTAATGTAGTACAACGCAGAAGTCAGAGTATCTAAAAAAAAAGGAGTGGTATCTGCTGAAAACCCTATCAAAGACATTGTAGTTTCTTGAAAGATGATTTTCTAGATATACGAAACACATTTTATAGAAAAATGAAATAGTGCAAAATGCTAGTCCTTTACATAAGAAAAAGGATTTAAGAGAAAGCAATCATAAACCTTATTTTAAATACTCCCAGAAGAATACAAAGATTTTGCATTCACTGAAAAGAAAAGCTGCATAATGTGTGTTCATAAACTGTATGGCAATGAAAAATGCTATTAACATGAGGCAGTAGTCTGAAAAAAAAACTGCAGTAATTCTTAGGCAACAGAAATTGTGTTGCTAGTTTATGGAGTATTATTCTGATCTCAAATCATTCTAACAAAACATTTTATCTAATAAAAGATAATGTACCTCATGTCTATTTTGTCCATCTGATGGATTTTCTTGTCCATCTGCTAGCAAACGTTTCTTTGTTATACTAAGGCAGCACTGGTACATTCTAAGAGTCTCAAATAAGCTAACATTTTATCCATCTGGGTATAGAGAAGAGAATGATAACAGAAATAGAATTATCTGCCCAGCACTGGCGCTGGTGTTCCTTGAAATGTCACAAAACCACAACCTGTGTCTCTGTGCCTATTAGCAGTTTGAGGGAATATGGAGTGGAATTTAGACTGAGGAAAACGTCTCAGGCACCTAATCTCAGTTATGAGATTGTACATATACCATGGTATATACCAAAGAAAAGGGCATAGGGGGATCCAATCACAGATCTAGTTTACCCCCCAAAATTTATTTTTTAATGAGCAGTCTTGCAGATGGAGCACATATACCAGCTGCTTTTTTTTTTTTTTTTTTGCTTCCTCCATCTCAAAAGTTGTCAGACAACTCCAAGATTTACCAGGACTAGTGTTCCTACCACAGCAGTATTGGCAGAGGTGTAGTATGGCTAGCAAGTGGGGACAGTAAGACTGCCTGGTTCCTAATCAGCGGAGAAGGCAATAGGATTTAAGAAACAATCAGATGGGGTTGGACAGAAATATCCAATCAGCCCTCCTCAACACATGAGATGACTGATACCTCTTTCTCCCCCTTCCTGTTGTCAGAGCTTTTGCCCAGAGAAGGGGGAAGAGATATAGAAATTGAAATAGATGCACAGCTCTGGAGTGAGGGTCCCTCACAGTCACCAACCATACCATCCAGATCCTTCAAATCAACCTGTTGTGGAAAGGCTTGCAGTTCTACCTTCGCTGGGCGGTTAGTGCTGGATGCTTTACCAGCAAATGGCAGTTAACAAGAACTTAGTTCAAGGCACTATCCCCTTACAGGAAGACTGAGGACAGTATTTTTATATCGAACAAAACCAGAAACTGCAAAAGTATGACAGGTTACTGACAGCTTCATTAGCTCTATGGCTAGGAGGTGCCCCAGAGCTAAACTCCTCTCCCTGTATGAAGTGGCACTAAAAATCAACCAAGGATTTATGGAGAAACCGAGGGTTTATGGAAGGAGAAACAGATCTGGGAAGTAATGAAAAAGAAGTGGCTAAATGTCAGATATGGGAAACATCATTTGGGTGTGAGGGAATTTGTATTACAATAAGTGATTGATGGGGAACATCATCATCATCACAGTGTGCTGTTAAATTGATTGCAACTTGCAGGGACCCTTTCCAGGGTTTTCTAGGGAAAAAGTACCAAAAAGTAGTTAACCATTCCTTTCTTCTTAGGGTGCCTTGGGGCTGTGCAGTTTGCCCAAGGCTGCACAAGCTTGCTTTATTTCAAGGAGGCACGGTGGGGAACTAAATTCCAAATCGCTGGCTCCACAACCATATGCCTAATGCACTCAGCTATCTAGCCAACTCAGGAAGACAGGTACAAACACTCTGTCTGGAATAGGCAGTTTTAAATGCACTGTTTTAATATGGTAACTAATTTATTTATGTTTTGAGGTTTGGGTGTCCTCAAAATGTTCAGTGTGGGGGGAGTTTTGGAATAGACGTACAGCCCTTTTCCTTTTCAGTAAACAGCAATTTGAAGTGAGATGTGCCCTCTGGAGATGAAAGGCTCAAACCGCCCCTTTTGATTACCATTGTTTCTCAAATGATCTTTCTCTTTCTGATGCTGGTCCAAAAAAGGATCAAATTTAGTGTTAACACCTTAATTCTAACATTATATTTTCAAGCTCTGCTTTTCACTGCTTTAAGAAAGAAAACAGATTCTGCAGAGCCATGGCACAAGTAAAAGATGGTAAGTGGAGGTTGGATACTACTGAAAACAAACTTTATGAAGGATGATAAAACATTTGTATTCCTGCACTGAGCAGGAGTTTGGATTCGATGGCGTTATAGGCCCCTTCCAACTCCATTATTCTATGAATCTATGATTTCTACTTCTCTCTCTCACAGAGAGAGACATACATTCCTTCGGCTCTTCTAGTCATACAAAGTGCCTTTTGATGGACAGTGTGCACACAAAAGCAACACTAGTGCAGCTGCTATCAAAGTTTGCTTCCACTCACTGTGAGTGCTACTGTGATCAAGCACCTGGAGCTGTCCTTCAAGTGGACTGGCCTCTTTCGAGTAGATGGCATCCACTTATCTGACTGAGGCCAAGAAATATAGTGGTAGGATATTGGTGGGGCCATGGCAGATTGGATGCAGCTGCAGCTCTTTGGCAGGAACTGGGCATGGCACAGCTCTTGCAGCAGTTCGGGGACCTGGGACTGAATCCAGACAGTATGAGGGTGACAAGCAGGGGCCTTGGTTGCCTAAGATGGAAAAGGAATGACCCCCATATGAGGGGCGCAAGGGGCAGGGCCACAGTATGATCCAGCTGGAGGCCCCACTGGCCCAGCCCCACTCCCAGGCATCAGAGAGTCATTAAGTGGCATACGGCCATGTGGAACATTCAGCAGCTGCTGAAGTGGACAAGGGTGGGCATTGAGGGGGGCAGTTGAGCCTCTCAGTGCACTGGATCCAATTTTCAACGCTAGGCCAAAAAAGTTGTGGCCTTTTTCTCTCCAATGATTTGAGTGTTGCGATCTTTACTTACAAGGGGAACAACCTGTGGCCTGCACAGCGGTAGGCCAGAAAACGTCCACTCATTGCGAGTGCTACTGCAAGTATAGAACGCTTGGTACTATATGGAAGTTATCCAATTAAAAAGGTACTTTGAAGGATTTTTCTACAGAAGGCCTTTCTGAGATTACCCTGCCACTAACAAAAGTGGGAAGAATCACAAGGTATCGGTTTATGTGAAAAGTGGTTCACAAGCCAAGACCAGATGCTAAAACCAGCAATGCTTTTTAATATGTTTCATATGTGGTCTACTTGTCTGTTTTCCATGGGAAAGGAGGCACTTTTTTGTTTTGAATATACTAGAACTTTTAAAAACAAAGTTTTTGAAAACTACTCTTGGGAACATCGTGCAATTCCCACTGATTATAATAGGAAATACAGACCAAAAAATGTTAATCTGGCTATATTTTTGGTTCATGTGATCTTGTTCTTCATATATTTAGAGTAGCTAAGAATAGATGTTTTAAAAGCAACTGGGGATGAAATTCTATACTCAGTTACCTGGGAGCTAAGTTTCATTCAATTCAGTAAGGTTTACGTCTGAGTAGATACATACTAGAATTTCATTCTTGGAGGGATTATACATTATCCTTGGCTAGAATGCTAGATTCACAGTGCAGTATTTTGTGTGTATGTCTTTCTCTCTTATGTATCTCTCCCTATATCCATCGTTTTGCTTCCAAAACATTCAGGCATTGATATACTTTTGAAGCTGTTCACTTAACTGGAAGAAAGCCCTGCGGAACAGAATTTAGGATCTCAGTAAGCATGTACTCACCCTCATACTACTGTAGTCAAGACTCTGCTCATGAACTGAGTTCAATCCTGAGGTTGACTCAGCCTTCCAGCCTTCTGGGGTTGGTAAATTGAGTACCCAGCTTGCTGGGGTTGGGGGAGCCAACATGTAGCTTGCACAAAATAAATTGTAAACTGGCCAGAGAGTGCTTTAAGCACTGTAAAGCTTTGTATAAGCAGCACACTTTGCTTTGTCCCCCCCCCCCCCCATAAATTACAAATATCTGTATCTAGGCAACTATTTTCTGTAAGAATGGGTCCCTGGACTGTACCCAAAGTATGTATCCATCAATAGTATGAAATAAAGCTCAAGTTAATTTAACAGCTACTACTTGGTTCATTAAATAAGAAATCTGACTTGTTTTCGTTTTGTTTCAAAATAGCAAATTCCTTTGCTATGTCTGCATAGCTGCTTTCTAACCTCCGACTCTAAACAGCAGTCAAAATTTACTGATAACTTGATGAAGTTCTGGGATTGTTATGAAAATTATAGGACCTAACCACAGTTGTATATTAACATCACAAACTGTGTGGTAATTTTCTTATATGCTGGTTGGAAAATAGCTCAGGGCAACAGCCTTTGGAAACACCCATCTGCAGCTGGGCTTGGCTTCTCCTGAAGTTCATGCAGTATAGTAGCAAACTCTCAAGGTCTATATGTGGGAGGTTTTCTTTGAAAATGGCTGCCAACCCAAACAAATGTTTTCAAAAAGTGATTTGTGATTGATGTCATCTTTATAATTTTCTTCTCAAAAGAAGGTTTGCTTCATTCCTAATTAGATTTAAAGAACATAAAACACTATAAATATTTAAACTGGGAAGCCAAGTTCAATTCCAGTTACAGATATAGAAAAGACCTTAAAGACCTATGTAGCGCACTCTACATAACCCACAACTTGTTTTCAGAAAGTGTGCATACTTTTGAGAAAATACCATTTCATTATATATGTCAAAGGAGAACCATGCAGTAAATAAAATGCTGTGTAGCATACAATTACAAAGAAGGAACCCTCTTGCCAAGTAATTGTATGTGGGCTCACATGTAATCCCTACCTCAGACAGCAGCAACTTCTGTGGTCAGTTGACACATTTTCCTAGTGGATAAATCTAAGCCTGAGAATGCAAAGCAACCATGGCAAATGATTTGGGACTGCAATCCTAATTGTGGTCTCTATTTAACAATGACCTGGCAGTGAGTAATTAACATAATGAATAGTAATGAAGAAGTAATGAGTAACACAGCTAGTTCCTTTTTAAAACTAACATTCCAAATTCTGCATCAGCCTAAATCCAGTTGTTAACTCTAACCAGCACAAACCCATTGAATCAGTGGGACTTTGGCAGATTAACATTTACGCAAATCCTATCAATTCAGTGGATGTACAGGGGCTTGGGACTAACAGCTGGACTTAGTCTGTCAGTGTAAGCTTTTTGCTGTGTGACTGCTCAACTTTAAATTTATTTAGCAGTGTTTCTCCTCACTGTGATTAATGGTAATGTTGAGAGCCTTTCAATCTTGTGGCCTAAAACCTTGACATTTTATCTAGACAATGCATTTCCTATTAACTATGAAATTCCCTGCCATGAATTTTTAATATAAAGAGGAAGAGGCCATTTGTTTGTAATGCTCTCAAGAGAACAATTGTAGAGAAGAAAATGGACCTGATCCAGGAAAGGGAGGGAAAAGGTCTTCACAAACGTAAATAGTACTCAGGTTTCCCTTGGGCATATCATGTACCATGTTCTCACAAACAGTGAAACCACAGAAACCACATCCCTTGCTCTTAAGCTTTTCCTGAGCATGTGTTTACCACTTTAAACATACCCCATTAAAGGCAGGCATTGCTTTTGCCGGGCTTCTTGCCACTATTGTGTGTTAAGAAGCTTTGCTGCTTGGTGAATACTGTTACGCAGTCATTTTTAGGATGCCACTGTAGTTCAGATTAATGTTGATCTCAGAACAAACATTTGGCATTTGCAGCTTTATTATGCTGATCTGACGTCTCCTGCCCTCTGAAATAACAACACCAGAGGGCAATACTGTGGGTGCACAAATTCATTTACATAATATCACAAGACTGACGAAAGGTGGACTGGGGAAAAATCATAAGCAAATGGTGGCTTGCAAAGGTCTTTTTGCGTTCACTTTTAAAATTTTTGATCATGATCATTTCTTTATATGTTCTGGAAACATCATTAATTAGGAAATAAACTGTTTTCAAATTCTGTGGTGGAAAATGATTGTGTTTAGTGGAAATACTGACTTTGTAAGAATCACCAGCACACCCAAAGAAAAACAAACAAAGCCATGTGGTCCTTACACAACCCAAAAGCAAGAGAAGGTGACACTTTTATTAGACTTTTTTTTTTTAATAACTAGCGTTCAACTCATACAAGTCTTCGTCAGCCTGGGCACCTCTGCATTGTGGATGGTGCAGAAAAATCATACAAAAGTTCCAAAAGTCATGACAGATTTCCATGCCAGGTCTGTTTCTTTAAAATGAGTTCCAAAATTCATTTTAAAGAAACTGCAAACAGTTTCTTTAAAATGAAACACAGTTTCTTTAAAATGAAACACAGGCTGCAAACACAACTCAGGAGTTGAGATGGGCATGAGCCAGTGGTTCGGTGGTTTGGGCCACTTTGTCTTTCAGATGAACAGGTGTTTGGCACTTCCCAGCCTCACCTCCTCCAGCAGATGTCCACCCAAAGGAGGCAGGGCAGCGAAGCTGGGGTGCTGCCCTTGCATGGATCCCTGCCGGAGGAGGCGGGTGGTAGAAAGTGCCAAACATCTGTTCATCCAAAGGACAAACCAGCACAAACCACTGAACTGGTGGTTCATGCCCATCTCTAGTCAGGAGTGCAGGGTTTCAAATTCAACCTCTGCAGGCTATTAGTTCTATTATCTTTCCCAACTCATCAAACAAAGGGCTGCCAGGTATTCAGTTAGCCAGGGATTAGAACTACACAGAATGGCCACCAGGGCAACATTCAAACCCTACACTACAGATTTGTGTTTGCAGCCTGCATTTTGGAACATACCTTTGAGAAACACACTTGGTAAGGACATGTGCCATGACTTTTGGGACTTCCATATGTTTTATCTGCACCACTCACAACACAGAGGTGCCCAGGCTGGCAAAGACTTTATGGGTTGAAAGCTGGCTTTTTTTTTAAAAAAAAAAGTGGTCTAATAAATGAAAGGCTGACTAGATAGCTCACTGGTTTAGGTATCTGGCTGTGGAGCAAGAGTTTGGGAGTTTGATTCCCCACAGTGCCTCCTGCCAGTATAGCCAGCCTATGTGGCCTTGGGCAAAATGCACAGATCCAGGGCGCCCCTAGAAAAAAGGAATGGTAAACAACTTTTTAGTACATTCTACTTAGAAAATCCAAGAAAAGGTCACCATAAGTCAAAATTGACTTGATGGCACATAATGATGGTAGTGGTGATTAATAAATGTAATGATGTACAGTAGCTAGGATATTCCCTTTTTTTGGATTATAACTCCCTGAATCCCCCATTTTATTTGATTTGGAAATGTGGACATCTCTTGCATTATGGACTCATTAGCAAAATGCATTTGCTATTATTTTTCTGTTGTATTTCATACATTTCTTTTTCAGAATTGCTTTCAGATTTTGTATTTTAAAATACAGCAACCCAGCAATTACGGACATCCTCTCCTTAAAAAAACCCTCCACTAATTCAAATAATATTTCTCTCAACTTTGATCTGTAAGACATTGACCTTGGTGGCTGGGGGATTCTGGGAGTTATGGTCCAAAAAAAGGAACTTGCTTACATTTTGTTTGAGGTTGGGCATGGCCAGGTGAACCACAATCCCTCATTGTTGTTGTGCCAAATCCCAAATCTCCGAACTAGATGAGCACAAGAAAACCACTAGCCATTCACATGTTCTGGACTGCAATTCCAAGTAGCTGGTCAAATATGAGGAATATTGCTGCTTCATATCTGACGGGCTACAAGTTCCCACTTCTGCCTTTGAGGAAGAATGGAAAAGAAATGTAATCTAGAATAGATTTCAAACCATTCCCTGATATTTCATCATATTTTAGCATTATCAAGAAGCAAAGTGCAGTTCAGCTCATGATTATCTGCAACTCCTAAAGTCTCCAAGGTCCAGAGGCAAAAATAGCAGCTCTCTTTCAGTGATGACACCATTTTAGACTTCACCATAGAAATGAATAACAGCCATTTGTTTATGTGACAGGAAATAAAGTGCTGTTATCTACACTGTCATCCTATGGCTGCTGGGAGGATGGCCAAAGAGGCCAGAGGAAGTACTGGGTCTGCTCTCTAAAGTTGATGAGAACTTTAGCCTTGCATGAGACCTGACACTTCCCTGTTGCTGAGGCAAGTTCTGTATCGCTTCTATGCCTGACTTGGGAACACTGATAGCAAGAGATATGAAAAAAGTATGTCATCACTGGTGCAAATAAATTTTCTCCTCCTCTTCACAAGAAGCTCTGACTTGTTGTTTACTAGCATTTTGTGATGCATGCTGTTCTGTCACTCACTCCATGGTTTGCTTACCATCTACTGCAAATGTATATGGTTCCTTTCCTCTGATGTTTCCCTCCCAACAAACTAGCCAAACAAAGTAGGAAGAAATCCTGGATTCTTCCTCTGGTTTACTGGGAGAGATGCAAATTAGAGAAGGTTAGCTGAGCTCATCCACATGAAATTAAGCAAACCACAGATTCCATCTAGGAGCAACTGAGTCACATGCACGTTGCTCAGACACAAGAAGACAGGGTTCTCAAGGCTCCTTGGCTTGTTGTGTTGCATGAATAATACACACTGTGCAACAGAGGAGATTTTGACTTCTTTGACTCTGCCAGGACTCACTCTGCTGTGAGAACCCCATTGTCCTTCCACCTCTCCAGTTTCTTTATCACCTATTACATAATCAAAAAACATAACGGAGATGAGTATTCATATGCTGGTTGTCTCGTTCCTAAGGGTTCATCTAATATTGTAAATACTCAGGGGGAAGAATTATCATGAATAACAAAATTATACGATCCATTCAAGGAACCGGCATTCTACATAAAGCAGACCACTCTATTTATAGGACTCAAAATGCGTGGCTATTTTTGCCAGTTTTCTGGACTGTGGATCATTCTGCTTAATGTAGCCTTTCAAAATCATACAACCTTCTGGAAATAAAATCAGATGTTTACATACAAAGATATGTTGATATTCCAAGCACATATTTGTTTCCTTTCCAAGGCAGATTAATTTTTCAAAATGCTACATAGAAAAAAGGCATCTCTATTTGTTTTGTATTGTTTCCTATAATGGGGTGGGCAGTCACTAGCTTCAGACACTCATGCTCATGCCTCAAGCTTGGAAGGCTGCAAACACTCTCAGAACATTCCCTCAAAAAAAAAGAATTCTTACAAAAATGGCCAAAAGTTTTTTGTTTTGTTTTTTAATTGAGGGTGTGGGGAGCTCCCTCAAAAGATGCCAAAATCCCCCCCCCAAGAGGAGACTATAAGACTTTTAAAGACAAAAATACTTGGGGGGGGGGGGTACCAGGATTGCATGAGGAGACTATATTGCGGCCCAGAGGGCTCTACACAGCCTGCAAGCCGCATGATTCCCCCCCTCCATTTACAAATATGGACCATAATATGTAATTCGGTGTCAAAAAAATTCAGGAATTGAGAATTAGACTGAAACCTGAAAAGGTTCCCAAACCACACTGTCCTTATATAAAGTGTGTTTTAGTTGACAGTATGAAGCAGGCATGTTTTTGCCCAAGTCCCACTGACTTGAAAAGTAATGCTTGCAAAACTGCATACATAAAACACACAAGGTCATAGCAAGCCTCCACAACATCATGAATTTAATGTTAGAAATAAAATCTGACATCCCCTAGGTAACATTTACTTTACTTCATAATGATCAAAAATAATTACCCAATGATGCAAAGCTACGTCTGTACAGCAATATGTTTATATTGGGGTACAATGCTTAGAGAAACATGATTTCTCTTTAATGGGGAAAGGTGAAATGTTGAACAGAGTAAAATGTTCTATTTTTGCTATCATTTGCCATACCTGAGACACTACAATCTTTTTAAAAAACAACATTGGTTTATTGTGCTAAAGAGGGCAGTTAAGTCTGCTGGACCATAGTAAAGAAGTTTACTCCCAAATCCAACAGAACCCATTGCATGGCCTTCAGAATTGATGCCAGGGGAACTTTGCAAATGATTCCCCTCCGGGGAAAGCTACTAATACCATTAAGACAGTCCATGCAAGGTAGACTGGCCAATACCATGGAAAGGCATATGACTGACTTGAAAGGATGATGGCTATTGTAATAAGCACAAGAAACTATTGGAGAGAAGATCTCATTCACTTGAACAGAGTGCCAAAGCTGTTACCCAGCTGTTTAAAAATCCAGCAATGTCCCCTAATAATTGCAATAACTTTTATACTTCTGTATGAAGAGTGACTGATGCCTAAATACAAAATATCAGGGTGGTGTTGTTTTTTAAAAAGATATGTCAAAAAATCCCAGAAACAGTAGAATATAAATACAATGGTGCTGTTCATGGGCACTGTGTGAGGGAAATTGTGGCTGGATGTACTGGAGCAAACCAATACATTCAGTCACTCATGTCTTGAATTGTCCCTGATTGGTTCTAAATTAATGTGGAGAATTTTAAGAGAATTGTAAGAAGGAAAGTGGAAAAGGGAAATGGGGAAAGAATTGCTGAATAGAAACTAAGCAGGTGGCAATGGTCCTGAGCCACAGATGGATGAAATAGAGATCCATGGCAACAAATCCAAGAGGAAACATCATACATTCACAAATCGCATAGATCAACATGGTACTAGAGTTCACATATACAGGTCATGTGCCGGTGCAAACTGAAGCAAAGCAGAACAAAAAAAAGAGTAAACTACCAGCAGGTGATTTACAAGACCCCAGAAAATAAGGTTGTTTGTTTTGACACTGTTAACATCAGTTTCAGCCTCGTTTCATGCAGACACTGGGGACAGCATACTGCCAAATGGGTGCAAAGAAAGCTGAAGAAATGCTCAGTGCGGATGAGTCCTTTACATTCCAGTCTAGTGGCAGACTCGGCTCCATGAATCAATTAAGGGCTTCTGCACTCACAGCAAACTGTCAGATCTGAATAAAGAATTGACCTTTACTTGTTGTGTCAACTGGGTGTTAATCAATACAATGAGCCATTCCATTGAATAGTAAACTAATATATAAAATTTAAATTAAGTTTAAATTGTGAGATTCACTTTTCTAATTTTTTGCTTGTCTGCTAAGCAGAATACGAGATGTGTTATAATCAGTTAAACTATGAAGGTGTAACGCTCAAGCACCGGTTAGGATGAAAAAAAGATTTACCATCTTCCTAAACTGAGGGAGCTGGATGTGCTGCTCCAAAATGTGGTGTCTAGAGCTGCAAACCACCACAGAAAAAAATGTTCACTCTAGTAGTATACAGATCTGACCTTTCAGAACAGAACACAGAAGCCCAACTGATGATCTCAACAAAGAGGGGAACGTAATGGATGCCTTCTGTCATATGATATAATAGGCCCAGACTAGTAAGAGTGATTTAAAAATCAACACCAGTATCCTAAATTGTGTCCAGATGCTAAATAGAAGCCTATGCAGTCAAACAAGAAGATATGTACCACTCCCTCTGCAGTTTATACTTGTTAAAACTAGGACTGCACAAACTATCCCTTTATAAATAATTCTGCATGCATTTCCATACATTACACTTTCACACGTTTTCTAGGGTCATAAGAATATAATTGATACATCTTTCTCAGGAAAAATCATCATAAATGAAAGAAGTCAACAAAGATTCAATTTTCCAAGAAGCAAAGACACTCATTCTATTATGTCTAAATATACATTTAGGTTTTTTTTAGTTAATTCCTATAATGAAACATAATTTACGGTGACCTTTTGCTTGCCAAATATATTGAATGAATTGTTCTGTTGATGTTCTGGTTTTTTTTACTATTGAAGATTATTCTCTACCATTAAAACTGCATGAAAGTGATGTTTTAGCACAAAACAAAACAAAAACCAATTCTATACACAAATATCCTACTTCTTGTCCCACTGCACACAGATAAATAATGCTTGGGAGTGGCAAATTGGAACAGTTATTTCTTTAGGATTTAATTGCAGTGTAGTATGAAGAATTACAGACAACTACAACAGACAAATACTTCTCAGCTCTCTATCACACACAAATTTCCCTAGATGAGAACTGCAGTACTAGATGTATTTGTAATTAGAAGGCTCAGACCAACCCAGAAATCTATGCCATCAATAGGAGCTGGGGTAAGACCAGGACCTGCTGAAGTTACTTTTCGGACTATGACTCTCTGGATTATGCAGCCAACATGACCAAGCTGGCCAGAGAACGGTGGGACTTCCATTCCAAAAACTAACTTTTCCAAATTCTGGAATAAACACCTTCCTGGAGAGTCACATCGAGCCAGTGTGGCCCACAGTGGCTAAATACAACAATGGTTTGTCTCAAGATAAGGCGGTTTCCTTAGATTCTAATTTGCAGAATCGTAAAATCTTTGTTGTTAAAATCTTCTTTGTAAACTATATTCTGATAAATGAAACTTCCATGGTGCATGCTGTTATGTGCCGTCAAGATTTAACCATCTTATAGTGTCCCTAATGGGGCTTTCAAGGTAAGTAAAATATTTAAGAAATTGCTTTACCAGTTTCACCCCAATACCCTCAGGCTTCCATGACTGAGTGGTAATTTGAACCCAGGCCTCCTAAATCCTAGTCTGTCACTCTATCCACTACACCACACTGGGTATTCCATGGCACGCGTGTGATTTTTCCAGTCCTGCCTTGCCTTTGAAACAAATAATTGACAAATGTTTCTGAAAAGCCTAAGACATGGTTAGGCAGTAAAGCAAATACCATCTTTCTCATGTCTCCCCTCCCACCCCCATGTCTCTGAAGCCAGTTCAGAGCATCACCTTGTCAAATGCACACTGCTGAGATTCTTAGAAAAACAGCATTTGTTGTGACAGCAAATCTCGGAAAAGCTAGATTCACAGCTATTTTCAGCTTCCAGCAAAAACAACTTTCTATATATAGTAGCCTAATCCTGCAGAGTGTTACAAAATATGTATAAAGTTTTCTTCCCAACTCTACTGTCATGAGAAATTATTTTATACTACCCATATCTCCGTCAGCTATTGTAGAAAATTTGAACAAAAATCCTAAAATATTTTTATTACCATTATATTGGTAATGCTCAATCTGTGGACATGTGTAGTTTGGAAAAAAAAACTTATTGACTACAACTTTCTTTAAAGGAAAACATACAAAACAATTATACCTATTGTTTTCTTAGTACACATTGTATCGCATCATCCTATGATGTGTGGTCATGTTCCCATGATCTTTCATTTATCTCCATAGCCAGATAACACACTATTTCAACCTTTCCTTTTGAGAACATTTATTAACAATGTGGTTGTTCCAGGGTTTCACACATCTGGATGCTGTCTTTTGGACCTCTCATCAGCTTGTTTTATTTCTATTCTTGGTACAAGACTTCTTAACCAAGATACGTAATCTCCAGCTATAAATCCATAGGGGAAATTTAACTCTAAGATCCACGCCTCTTTATGTAGTGAAATCAGTTAGACTGTAAATGTAAATACATCAGTTACTGCAATTTTGCAATTGTAATGAGTTTCCATATATAAGCAAATGCAAATATAAACTTTTTCCTTCTTAACAAAGGAATTTTATCTGCTCAAGGCAAAACTGGTTTTGTAGAATGAAAAGCTAACATCAGATTTGAATCTCTTATCCCATACATAGCCAACTTTTCCAGAATAAATTAATTATTTGAATGGCAACCGTGGCACTGAGCTAATGAGTTGCTGGTAAGCAAAATATCACACGGATGTTTTCTTCAATATATTTAGGGGAAAACAGCCCAGCTTACTGTCAATCATTTTTAGATTTCACCATGTATGGAAATGACTGCTCTACAGGCATGACACAGACAAACTGCAGAAGTGTCATGTTATTTAAAGCTTCCAAAAAGGGCAGACTGACATGTTCCTATTTTTAAAAATAGGAGAATCTTGAGAAAACATAAATTATGAATTTCAAGAGGTAAGCAAAACTTGAGAACGGGGACTAAAAGCAGTAACTTAATGCTTTAGAATCACATTTTTAAAATTACGTTTCTACATCTGGTTTCAACTCGGACTATCACTTTTTTCTTCACAGAGATCCTATTGTTTGTTTTGAGCTTTCATCATTCTAGAAAACCAAGCCAGCTCTTTATGAAACTGCTAAACAACAGCTTCCAAGACTGATTCATAATTAGGCAAGCAATCAGTTGGTGGCATGTGGCCAAGGTCCAACGGTGTAATTACGCTGGATTCTGCTACTTCTGCTAGAATTGGCAGTTCTCACCTCTCTCACACCCTAAACCCAGTACAGAAGTGTAGGAAACTCTCCGGAGCAGGTTTTTGGCACCATGGAACTCTGCACAGGGAGATAAGGAAAGTTGCAATTCTATTTGTCACTTGATCTTTCTTTTGTTATTCATATCAGAGTGTCACACTATTCAAAATTATGGACATTTATGAAATATATGTAAAATTAAAATAAAATTAAAATGTTAAGATAATTGGACTAGCTTTGACCAGAAGTGGTTTACTTCAAGTGTTACCTCAGCCATGCAAATAAGTGTTGGGTTGATTGAATTTCTCTAAAGTCACAGAAAACTTGACCTGCATCCAAGTAGCCCCATTGTACTTGATTGCTCTTTGATCTTTCTACTTTGCTTTCAAGTCTATTAAGTGACTTTGAGATGGTCCAGCTAGAGTCTTGTCCTGGTGGGAGACACTGTTCAGCATTCATCCAGTCAGGAAGGTGTCTTGTTTTTGTTTTCCATAGGTTTAGCCTAGTCTCTTCTGGTTTAATATTTAGAGCCTGAGATGTGTGCAGAAAAGTTTTCCTTGATTTTAGGCATCATCTTGGGAGCTGGTGTCCATGTAGTGGATGGGTATGGTACTGTATTACTTTATTTTGTTCATTATCCTCTAGAACCTCACAACGTACCTCTGGAGAGGCAATGCCAGTGAAACAATGCACTCTTTCAAAAGGGATAGGTTTCAGACAGCTAGTAATAATCCTGCGTGATTTGTTAGCAACATTGATCATTGTCTACTGACGCTATCTTTCTCAGTGGCAACTGGCCACAGTCAACTTGCTACTATCAATTATTCTTCTGGGATTTTGTTGCAACAGGCAGAGAATAAAACTAGAGCCATGACCAACAGGCATTATGAATACATTCCCCATCAGAATGAGAGTGCCATAGAATGGTTCTCCCACAGTTCGTCTTTAAAATGAAACAAAACCAAACTACACATATTGGGATGATTCTGCCAAGTTAGATCTGCCGGGGAGCCTCTTGTCTCATCTCTCATTTGAGAGAGCAATAGATTATGTGGAGCTGCAAGACAGACCTTCTGTGCTGTGGCGTCCCATTGATGAAAAGCTCTTCCCATGAAGGCCCTACTGGTGTTTCACTTCAGTGACAAGTTAAAATGTACCTCTTCATCTTTCTGGGCTATTTCCTTGGCAATGTACAGTATATAGTTTTAAAATGTTTACAGTAATTAAAATTAATTTATATTATTTATCACTTCATATTGTTTCATTATCTGTAATACCCTTGAGAACTTTTGATATATGTTAGAATATAAAGATTTTAATTGAATATTTTAATTAATAAAATAAATAAATAGAAACGTTGGTCAATTTACCCATACATCATTTTAGGGCAAATTAATTTCAGTGCTCATTTCTTTGACCTCACCTCTCAATATTCAGACAGGTAATGAATTAAGCTAACCATTAATGAATGAGGACTAGAAACCCATTAAAGCAGAAAGGGTAATACTGGTAGAGTTACTTAATTCCCTTTTAAAAGCTATGCCCTGGCCGTTCATTACCCAGGATGGTATAATTGCTTTGAATGCATAGCATCTGAGTTCTATGGGCCACATATCCATTGATAGGACAATAAAGGTGAATCTTCTGTCTCAAGCCCAAATGCCACAAAAATGTGCCTCAAGCTTCAGTGGTAAGGCAGCTGAAGCTGGATCATGCTATTGCAATATGGCAACTCAACCTATACCATAGACAGTGGGCGATAAACCAATAAAATATGTATACAAAATTAAGTTAGATAAATGTTACCTTATTAGCATTGTTTCACATTTTAAAATAACTACGATAGTTGCTACAACTTTTATTGAATACATATAAAGGATATGAAATCCCACCATCATTATTCATCAACTTCAGCAAGGAAACTATGCATGTATGTTTCTGTGCATACCCACCCCTAAATTGCTGACTTATTACATTTCCTAAAAGACAACTCCAACATCATATACACCCCATTTGAAAACTCACAAGGAGATCAGGCGAGACTCTTATCTTATTACCATGTACACTATCTTTCTGTTCTGCATGTATAAATCTAAAAATCTATTTTTACACTTTGGTGTATTTCCATGAAATATTACTAACTTAGAGGCTGAAATTCTACCTTTGGTAGACCAAACTTAATGTGAGTTATTTGTATGTAGAAGGCTGCATTGTTATATTAGTGAAAGCTTTAACAGGTCAAACCAATTCCTATGCAAGAACTGGAGCAGCTATATGTTGCTGTAGCCACACTAATACCTCTTTGTGCATCTGAAAGTTAAAACTATAATAATTCAAGTTTAATTTTATGCCCAGCATAGCTTATAGTCAGATTTAGATCAAATATATATCTGCTTCTGTCAGAGTAAAACTGGGCACGCCACTGCACCACTGTCACCACTCTCAATAGGAAAGCAATAACAGAAAAGATAAACTTGAAATTTGAAAAAAAAAATTGAAAATAAAAATACGTATTGACATATATACATCCTTGTTGTCTACAATATATCAGACACGGTACTGAAAAGAACAACATGCACATGTCAAACAGACACAAAGGAGAGAAGAATGTGGTGTGTTTAGTCTGCTGTATAGTGGTGACATCCTTCTTTCCTTAACCTCACCACACCATCTCGCCAAAACACACACATGCTTCAGCTTTGCTATGGAGAAGTCTGACAGGACAAAAGTGAAAGTTGGGACACTGTCAAACACCTGAGTGTATCTACACAACACAGAATTTGATGCTATATTAAATGCTATGCATCTACCCTAGGGAACCCTGGGATCTGCAATGTGGCAAGGTTCTTAGAATTCTCTGCAGTAGTTCAGAGGGTTGCATTTAGTCTGCTCTAAGACAGAATTCTAAGTACGTCACCACACTGCAAGCCCCAGGATGGAGGAGGGCACAGCCATGACAGTTATTGTGGCTTTGCTATAATTGTACTGCAATATAGTTTCTGGAAGGACAGATCCTGAAGCTGAGGCTCCAATACTTTGGCCATCTCATGAGAAGAGAAGACTCCCTGGAAAAGACCCTGATGTTGGGAAAGTGTGAAGGCAAGAGGAGAAGGGGACGGCAGAGGATGAGATGGTTGGACAGTGTCATCGAAGCAACCGACATGAATTTGACCCAACTCCGGGAGGCAGTGGAAGACAGGAGGGCCTGGTGTGCTCTGGTCCATGGGGTCACGAAGAGTCGGACACGACTAAACTACTAAACAACAACAACAACAAATAGTTTCTGAGTTGGTTATCATTTATAGGTAAAAAGTCAAATCAAGACTGCATGTGAAAGCATGCATCCTTTTATTCCACTCTTCTCCCCAGATTCTCCCATTGCTTGCTTGAAGGACCCTGGACAATATCAACTGGGTGTGTGTGTGTGCTGAGATTCTAGGAAGCAATAAGTAAGAGCCATCATTCTTTCTTCCTTTCCTATCTCTTCAAATGAAAGGGAAATGGTATTGTGCTGAGAAGATTTGGGGAAAATATTTGGTCTTCACCTTCACTGACATCTACTGCATACTTCAAGCAAGCCCTGCTTGCTGATTATCTCAGTGAGCCAGGCATCTGGCTGCAGAACCAGATTGAGAGTTCAATTTCCCACTGTGCCTCCCAGGAGGAAAACCAGCCTCTGTAGCCTTGGGCAAGCTGAAGAGTTCCAGGGCACACCGAGAAAAAGGAATGGTAAATCATTTCTGAGTACTTTATACCTTGAAAACCCTGGAAAAGGTGGCCATAACTCTGACTTCACTTGACAGCACATCATCATCACCATCATTATTATTGATTAGCCCACCTGGCTTGGCCTGGGCTCTCAATTACTCACTGGCATGAGACATGTGTTCTCCACAAGACAAGAGGCAATGTGCAAATTAAGCCCTAAGAAACTGGAATACTGAGAGGCTAGATTACAGCTCCACAATAGTGTATCACAGCTGCACAATATGTTATTGTGCACCAGAGCAAATCAAAACTCCACAAGATAATTCTAAAAATGGGGGCAGCCCAAACAAAAAAGAATAACTTTGAAATTGGATCAACAGTAAATTTAGCACAGGTGTAGCAGACAGTCTGCTCTAGTTGTTTGCCACGTTTAGGGATGTTTGGGCAAAGGACTTTCGAGTTATGATTTTTTTTAAAAGTAAAACTGTTAACTGTTCCTCCATTTAGAAATATGTGACCCTAAACACCCATTTCAATTAAATTGAAAAGGTCACCCACCCACTTTTTTTTTTAATTTGGAAAGAATCCAGGATGCAGGGGCTGAAATATTGTTTCTGAAAAAGTCATTTCAAAAGGAAAAAACAGTGACTTTGTTACAAATTGAGCATGGGCGGAACAGGCTTATCAGCAGGAGTGTTGCAAAGTAAATACATTGTTGTAGCTTCATGGGCTTAGGGGGATGAAAGGTCACGGAAACAGAGTCAAAGGACAGGTTTTCTTTGAAAACTCAAAAAAACAAAAACAAACAAACCAGGCTTTGTTTAACAAAAGTAATGGAGTCACAACCTTCCAGAAAGGGAGACATTTTGCCAAATATCTCCAGGAAATCAGCATACACTTTTGTAAGGCATATTCAAAGTATTTCTGCATTACAAAAACACAAATCAGTAGCGTTTGTCCCAGCCCTGAGTTTTTTCTGTTAACATTATCTCAGGATTTCCGAGACCAGGCTCTTAACATGTTTTCAGAGGGGAAATCCTTCCTGGCCAAACAGGATTTGAACTTACAAAAGGATTTTATGTCTGGCTATAAAAATATTTTACAAAACATTAAAAAAGAATAGAGAACCTCCAAAATGTCCCATCATTAACAGCTCTGCTCAGATTTTACAAACAAACACCATCTCATATTAGGTTGATCTCTCTTCCTACTACTCCCGTTCCTAGCAATATTGTATTTTCCAGTAAGCTCTCCTCAGGTCTTGCAAACTAATAGCTGTGGCTTCCTTTATTGAGAAAATCTGTCTTATGTTGTCTTCCTGTCTGCTTACTACCCCCCTTTTCCCCAGCTATACTGTATTTTCTGATTAGTTGTGTATTCTCATTATGCATGGTAAGATAGCCTCAGTTGACTAATTTTTGCTCTAGTGAACGTTTGAGCTTGACTTGATTCAGCACCCACTTTTCTGCCTTTTCGGCTGTCTGTGGTATTGGTCAGGCTCAGCTCCAACAACACATTTCAAATGACTTTTGTCCTGCTCTTTCTTCAGTCCTTCTTTAACATAATATGAATGATTTTTGACCTTGGTTTCCAGTGACAAATTTTATTAACTCATTTTTTATTTAAAAACTCTGTTTTGGAAAAAATGCACATAACACATTCATAGTGCTTTTGGTCCAATATAGATTTTCCATTGTACATGTTGCAATTACTCACACCTATTTCATTAAGCCCAAAACAACCTCTCCAAAATATTTTGGCACAGAAGGACCACAGCCACATCTCAGCTATTCGAGCTTCTGTCCTTCCCAGCAACCACAGTACAGATCATGTGCTCATCTTCTACATGAGGGAAGTTTGTGTAGGAATTTGTATGGTGAATGTATACTTAAGCTTCCATTTTAAAAAGCGAGGAAATTCAATTCTTCCAAAACCCTCCAATTTATGAATGTGGAATATTGTGCTTCTATATCCACAATTCAAAATGCCAGAAAACAGTCCAATACTGCTGCACAGTTTTGTGCCCGCATTGCGTGCAACAAAAAGGATGTCAAGCTTTACATAGCAACAGGCAGCCTGCATGTAGTCAACATCAATGGCAGCAGTCAAGATGGTCTACAGTACACCATCTTGTGCTCACTACCATTCACACTTGTCAAAAAGGAGTCATGACAATTGCTTTGTGTTTGGGTGAGAAGTAGTCAACTGATGAAAAAAGAGTCAGCTGTAGGGATTTTACCTTGCATGTGTCACTTTGTGAATGGTAGTGAGCACAAGAAGGTGTCCTGTAGACCATCTTGACTGCTTCCATTGGTGTTGTCAACACTCAGGCTGCCCTTTGTTATGTAAAGCTTGGCATCCTTTTTCCTGCTGGCAACACAAGCATGATATTGTGCAACAATATAAGGTTATTTCTTGGCATCTTGAATTGTGGATAGAGAAGCACAATATCCTACATTCATAAACTTGAGGGTCTTTTTGAAGAATGGAATAACATGTAGTCCTGTGCATGCATACACAAGATGCATGCATGTGTATACAAGATACACAATGATGCCATGTGGGATACAGGATATTCAACTGAGAAATACTGCAAAAGAAAAATGATGTGAAAGAATATTATGATTATCATTTATGTTTACATCCCACCTTTCCTCCAATGAGCTCAAGACAATGTTGATGGCTCCACTTCTCCCCACCACTCTGTTTAAGAGCGTTTGACTGACTCAAGGACTCCTGTTCAGCTTCATGGTTGAGTGGTGTCTAACTTCAGGCTTCCTAAATCCCAATCTGACATTCTAACCACCAAACCAATCTAAAAGACGGTGTAAGAAACAGGAAGTGTGCTATTTCTGTTTATTAACAATAAGCCCACAGTTATGTCAAAGGAGGAACAAATGTGGTTTATGAAGCAAAGTGAAACTGAAAAGCTTTAGAAAGTGGTAAAGTAAAATGTGGGCATGTGTTCCATGAACAACAGAAAGTTAGATCATACAGAACAGAGCAAGTTCATGTTACTGATTTTTTTTTAAGTTATCAAAAAAGGGTATGACATGATAAAACAGCATAGAGGAGTTCCTCTTCCCTCATTAAAAGAGTTTATTTTATTTCTTATGGCATCAAGTGGAATGTATACCTTATTCAGCAGGAATGGATATTTGACCAAAATCGTATGTACTAGGGCTTCAATCCCTGGTTTATAGCAACAACATTCACAAGAAAAGCAAGTGAGTCTCAATCAAAGTTCAGGAATAATGTATGGCAAAATTCTATGCATAACACAGTCAGGTAATATTTATATTAAGATCAACTAATGCACATTCTAATTAGCAAGCTTTGCAGCTCTTCAGAATTCTTCTGGGTGGGTGGGCGAGACAGAGGGAGTGAGATGGGCTTAGTGAAGGTCTGCTCTCCTTCCCCCCCCCCCTTTGTTTAACATCTAACCTGCATAAGAGTTTGGGAAACCCCACAAATGTGGTCCTTAACTACTTTTGTTGGCTACTTCTAACAGAAGTACAACCTTACTGCACTTTTTGGATTTTTTTTTCAAAGGGTTAGAAGGGATTACAAGGGATTTTGCAAATTCATGGTATGTTTACATCCAGCCAAGCACAAGGCGCCTCACTCCCAAGGCAAGGGCACAGGGGATGCAGCCTCGGGATCCTGACTATCTGTCCTGGGGCTTTCTCATCCTCCCCACAAAGCTCGGGATCTGGGAGGTCAAGAGCCTCCTCTCCCCGCCTGGTTTCTCAGGCACCGAAGCCAGGGCTCAAGAGGCTTTCCCAGCAGCTGCACAACCATTGCCTGGAATGGCGGCAAGTGAGGGCTGGGAAAGATCCCAGGAGGATGGAAGTGCCCGGGAGACCGGAGCCCTCCGGGTCGCGTCGTCCCCTCCCCGCCTCTGGCCGGGAGGTCTCCCTCGGCCTGCGGCCGGCGCTTCTCTCCCTCTTGCGCCCCGGAGAGCGTGAGAACCAGGCCAAGGCTGCGCCGGAGCTGGGCTGGGAAAGAGTCCCGCGGGCGGAAGAGGCGCTCCTCTCCTCAATCCACGATTAGAGCAGGAGGAGGAGGAGGAGGAGGAGGAGATGCCCGGCGGGGAACAGGCGTCGTCAGCCGGGAAAGTTCCCTTCGGGTTCCCCTGGAACGAGGAGGGCAGCAGCCCCGACGCCCGGTGGGGGCAGAAGGGAAGCGGCGCAACGCATCTGGCGCGGCGCGCCCGCAGGTGAAGCCCGAGAGGCGGCGGGGCTCCTACTCACTTGATGTCCTCCCAGACCTCCGGGCCGTAATTCCTGATCACCAGCAGCTCCAAAGCGTGATTGACGAAGCCGTACTGCCAAAGACAGAGAAACACACACACACAGAGAGAGAGAGAGACTGATTGCTGGGTCCTGAAATGAACCGCCAAGAGCAAGCTATAAGATGGAAGGGGAGGTATCGAGGTGGTGGGGGGGGGGCAGGAGACGTGGGCATGGACGCGCGCCTGCCGGTGTGGCAACGCCAGCACGAATCCGCCTTGTGTTCGGCGGACATAATGGCCATCTGTCCATTCCCCCCCCCCCTTCACCTGCTCTAGGTAGTTTGTGCCGACGGGAAAGAAAACGTGAGCGCCTCGCTCTAGGCGAAACCATCAAATCTGCAGGGGGGGGGGAAGTGTTGCGCCTCGAGCGGGGCCGCCTCTCAGATGGGTACCGAGGCGGGTGGGAGCAGACGGGGAAGGATGCCACCGTCGACCCTTCCCCCGTCATTTGCTCCACGACCCCGGAGGCCCGACGGGCTTCGAAGCCCCTCCTGGCCCCTCTCCTGCCCTTTCTTTCCCCTCCTCCAGGGCGACGGCCGTTCCCACCCCGCCCGCCCTCGCTCCCGGAATCCGCGCGCATCTCGTCCCCTGGCGCTCCCTTCCCATCCATCCGCCCCGCGCCACAGCCTTTGCGCGGCTCCTTCTGGGCAAAAGGCGCGGACCCCGCTCCCTCCCCCCCCCCCACCCTTGCCCCGGAGAAAGGCCCTGCACTCACCATCGCGCCGGGAGCCCGCCCTCTTTTCCCCGACTGCTTGGGGGGCACCGGCTCGGCAGCGAGCGGGCGACCGACGGGAGGAGAAGGGGAACAGGCGACTCCAGGCAGCGGCGGCGGCGGCGGCGGCTCCTCGCACCAGCCACCCCCGCGGCACCTTCTGATTGTCACCGGGCCGCAGCCAATGGCCAACGCCGCCCGGAGGGTGGCTTCCAATCGGAAGCCGAGGAGGGAAATCGGAGGGCTCGAGCGCCGGGTGGGGAGGACGTCAAGTCACTGGGAAGGCAGGGCAACGGCGGGCAGAAGATGCGTCGCGTTTAGCGCTTGCAAAGACGTGGCTGCCTTGACAATAGGGGGAAGGAGGGCGAGAGGCAGCGCACGCCGACCAACAACAACAGCCACAAAACCCGGGCTGCCAATAGTCGCAGGCTGTGCGGCGGGCGTGTGCACTGAGGGTTAGCTGCCCTCCATGCGGTGCGTTACCCGCTCCACGGCGGTTCAGCGACCTGTTTGCTTTTCCTCAGTTAATTCGTAGGCTCCCCTTTCTAGTGATTTCTTTCTGCAAGGTAAATGTTTAACGAGCCCAATTGCTGCCCACAATGTCCCCATTCTGGCCCATCAATCACGCCTGTCTCCTTCAACCTATTGTTTTTCTTGAGCTCTAGCAGAGACGCCATGAACGTCGGTGACCCTGTAACGACCACCCTTCAGATCCTGCGGGACATTTTTGCCTTTCTGTACCTGTACCTTTCACACACCTTTTCCACGTCCGCCTGGGTATAAATGTCCAGCTCCTGAGACGGTGTTCTGTGCATGGGCCGCAGCCCAGGAAAGTTTATGCCAGATAAAAATGGCTAGGCTCAAAGGTAGGTACCACAAGAACCTGAATTGTTTTTGCTGGAGCAGACTACCACAACCTCCGGCCATTTCGTCCACTAGGAATGTTTTGGTCGGCTCGAATCCAGTTTTTGAGATGGGGAAATGAACATGATCATGGCCTGCCCAGCCCAAGGCCATGATCAAGGTAATTTATGCCCATCCGGCACTGTATTCATAAACCTGTTCGTCCGCTTTCACTTGAACAAATTAAGGTTGGATTCTATCAAAGATCACAGCTGCACATACTCCTTTTGACTCCTCCAGGGGAATATTCCTTCATTATCTCTTCAATTCTGAATCTCCAACAGATTCATGGAGATTGCTTTTCGGATATTCTTCTGTCCCTGATTACAACCGAATGTGATGAAGATAAAGAGTTTCCCTTTCCACCAAAATGCTTTCCTGCTTTTTGCTCTTTACTTGTAAAGATATGGAGTCTGTATTATTATTATTTTTTTCATCCCATCCCCTGGTAACTAGAATCAGAAGCAAAGCTGTGTCAGAAGAATCATTCAAATATATTCAGTCAGTGGCAAGATTGCTGTTGAGTGGTTGGTCATTTAGAGGATGGCATAAATCTCATAGGAAATGGGAAATGTGGTTTCTGACCCTAAAACGACTGTTATAAATGAGGATACAAACTATAATGTTTTTTAAATGTTATACATGTTAGGGAAGGGGGAGAGAGAGATATGTTTGAAGAGCTTTCTTTCAAAGAGCTTTCAAAAATATATGGGAACTTGTTTCTTTTGAGAGTTTTCTTAAATTCCCTCTTAAAAGCTGTCCTCCCCACCAAAAAAAAAAAAAAAAAAAGGAAAAAAAAGGGCTCTGAGACAATGAACAACAGGATATTCCTTCAGCCAAATCATCCAGGCAAGGAACGGATTACTGTTTTCTTGCCATGCATGCCCACAAAGTTCCCAGAGGTTTTTATGTTTATGAGGAAATGAAGGTTAAATAAACTATTCTCTTGGCAGAAAGATACCAGTTGGGAAATAATCCAAACAGCTAGTGTCTTCTGAGGTTTGCATGTAACAGATAAAAGTAACCAGTACAAATCAATGTTCAGGCTCAGTAACATCAATTCAGAGGCACGTTTCTGTGCCTTGAATATTGGTGTTGCATGTAGAATGCACTAATTAACACTGGTGACCGATTCAGAATTGGGAAGGCTGAAATAAAAGAGAGAAAATGAAGTGGGAAGTATCAGATGCAGTCAAAGTAATTAACAGTGCACTGTTTTGAGAAGCAGTATTAACCTTCATGATCTCAATTATCTAAATTTCTCTTAATCTGAATTTATATCCTCATATAGAGCTACACTATTGTTACCGTGTTCTTACTGATCCATATTGTAACATGGACATTGTTATTATCTCTTCAGGTAGGCTTTTCCTTAGTGACTGATTGTCTAGCAGGCAATAAATGAGATGGTTTCTATTTTGTTGCTTTTAAATCTGTTTTAAGTGATGCTTTTACCTAATATATTAAATAAAGTATTATTGTTAATTCTTCTTTATTTGTGAATAATTTACTGTTTTTAGCTTTTTATATTATATTTTTAATGATGCAAGCCACCTTGGGTCCTTTTTTAGAAGAAGGCCAGGGTAACAATATTTTACATACATACATACATACATACATACATACATACATACATACATACATACATACATACATACATACATACATACTGGAACAATGTGAAAGACTTTTAGCTGTTAAGTTAAAATAATAGCTTTTTTAAAAAAATAGAGATAATAATTCAGTCCATTTGATGAATTAGGCAAATTTAGAAATTATTAAATTATGTAGTCAATGCAATATTTGTCATAATGTCTCCCATAGAACTACTGGGATTAAAATGGAAAGAATTTATTGCAGGATTACAGTTATGCACCATAATCTTATCCAACTTTACTCAGAAGTAAATGCCACTGTTTTCATGAGCATAGGATTGCAAATTAAGGGTAAATAATGCGTAGCAGTGCACCGTGAAACATGGATATTTGTTAATGGCTTTCTATAAACAATAGCAAAACTGCAGGTTATCACATTCCCCACAAAACATTCATTCAGCCATAGGCAGCCTCTCTTCTGGGTGGGGGTGGGGGGTGTCTCATCCCAAAATTTGCAGGTGAGGTACCCTCTTGCTCAACTTGTGAGCTGCCCCTTCTTTCATCTCTCCCCCCCCCCCATAGATCACACCATATTTAGCTAGGAATTGTGCTGAATGCTTGAACTCGAAATTAATTTTGCAACTTTATAAGTATTGCCCCAAGTATGAGCCAAGCAAAACAACCCTTCAGTGTTCAGCTCACTTTTAAATGTTAAGCAGCCCGTGTTTCGAGCCTTATCCTGAGGTTGTAGGATGAGACACCCACACAGAGAGATTATGGGCCACTGCTCTATATAATTAAGTCATCTCGGTGTCAGTCTTCCTAGCAAAATTTCTTCCCCCTCCTTTTCCCACTCGCACTGTGAACTGGGACTGAGGCAGTGAAATGAAATCAACACCAAGGAGCAATGAAGAGGGCAGAGGGTCAGTCTTTAAACTTCCACTTCCCCAGTGAACCTATGCAGAATGCTCCAAGGCCTCCCCTCCTTACATTTTATTTTTGGGAATACTGGCATCAATAGTTTCATTCTCAGTCCACAGCTCAGTCTGTTCAGGATTTCAAACTTCAGGATTGAAAGTAGAGGTCAAGGCATCCAGGGAAACCTTGGAACCAAAATGTGGGGATAGTGAACAGCCAGAGGGGAGGTTTGTCAAGGCTGATCTTTCCAAACATTCTGAGAAGTCATGTGCGGGGGACTCATAAGTAGTTCTCCAAGACTTCTCTAAAAAGGTCTGGAAAGACCAGGGTCATTTCTAGACAAGATGTGGGGGTTTTCTCATCTGGAGTTTTTCAACATACCAGAAAGGATGCTTCTTTTTCTCACTCAGATACAAAAAGCAGAGTAGAAATGCTGGACTGTTGAGCAGTTTGGGGGAGGGAGGCTGCTGTTGTATTTTTTAAAAAATGTTTGTATTGTTTGTTTTTGTTGCTCTGACCAATCTGTGGACTGGTTCACAGAAGCTTGTAAGGCTAAACTCACTGTCACCAAAATATAATTATCACATTACTTTGCAGCAGTATTATTTGCAAAGAAAACTATATACGCATAGAAAATTCTGGTATGGTTTATATTTGTCATTGATTTCAGATCAGTTAGGAGAATCTTAATATAACAAACACAACAATATAATGATATAATAATATAGCAATATAAGATATAGTATACATTTGCATTCATTGGTTTTGGTGTCATGCAGAATCCTTTCATAATAGAAGGTTTAAGTTGAGTTTGTTGACAGAAAGGAGCCCTCAGTTCAAATGTATGTAGGTGTTTTTTCTGACTATATAAATTTGACTTGTATTTTCAGGACAACCTTTAATTCAGGAGAACTCCAGCAGGCCACAAATAACACTTAACACCTTCTAACAGACTGCCTTCAGCATATCCAATGTATTAAATAAAGAAGCCAAAATAGTTACTGCTGAAATGCTTGAGAAAGCCCAGTTGCCAAGTCAATTATTCTTCTTACACAGCTTGGTGATCTGTACCGGATGGGAGATTAATCCATTCCAAATGAACTTCTAACCAGAGAACATGCAGATGTTCAGAAGCCATGCCGTCAGACAACACTCAGGTTTTCACAGATGTTTGTAAGTAAAAGAGGCCTACGGGTGAAAATGAACAAGCTGGGAAATATCAGCGGGTGACAGGCTACATTAAAAAGGTCAGAATGGAATAGAAAGCCAGAAACAAATGAACAGAGATCCCAAAGAAAAGCTCAACCTTCTAGCTATTGCAGATGACAATTCTAGTTCCAACTCAGACTGCCACAGGAACAAAGAAGTTAAAGCCCTGTTCCACTCTACTATGGTTCCAATCTTGATCATCCAAACCCCCCCCCCCCCCACCTATACTGACTATTGTTTAAAGGAAGAAGATAAAACAACCCTAGAACAGACACATTACAATCATCAGCACATTTAGGTTGGCCTTTACTGATAACTTCTCCTAGCTGGCAATTTATTCTTTTGTAATTGCTTTGTTCCTAATTCTTGGGCCAGAATCTTCCTGGGGGAACACCATATATGCAATGAGAATTGCACAAGCAATTTCTCTCCTTTGGTGGGCTTTTCTTTCGAAGACTAATTTTGCAACCATTGTGACTGATCAGTCTGCCTGCCGAAGAAAGGAACTGCTCACACAATTTCTGTTGCATGCACAATTTTTCCAACAGGATTCTGGCATTGGGCTCAAATATATTCAGTCCTACCTACACAGACTCACTGAAAACAGTGGGACCTTAGTTGTGACTAATAAATCCCATGCTTTTCATTAGGTCTGCTTTCTGTAGGACTCATATAGGATTCAGTCCATTGTCTTTGCTAGGAAGCTTTGATCATACCATTTCCCTGCTTCATTCGTTGAATTTTACATGGGGTCCAGATCACATTGTCTTTCACATGTCTTACAATTTTTTCTGTCCTTATTTTCCCTATCACAAAAACCAATTAAGCAGCAGGAAGCAGAATAGTTACGGGTATCTTTGAACTGCTGGCATGAAAAATTCATGAAAGATGTAATCTCTTGTTAAATAGGAGCCACAGGACAGAAGGAGGAAGTATTTAATTATGGAAAATCTTTCCCTGGCAGTAATGTCTTTGGGTAGCAGTGACTGAGGTCATTAAAGACTTCCTACTTCCCTCCCAGGGCACCAGTGCCTTCCACATGTAGAAAGAGATTATATGAGACAGAGGTTTTTTATTTCCCTGCCTATGATGTCATTACCCTTCCATAGGTGTAAGTTATACAACAGGGTTTCAGCCAAATCCAGCAGAATTCAAAGGACAACAAATTATTCAGCAGTGCTCTGAAATCTTTAAAAGTCCATTGCTATCTGTGCATTGATTTTGATGGAATATTCTGCTCATAGGTAGGCTGCCTTTTAAGACTGAAGCTGTTATTAGTATTGAAGCAATACAGGAAGCTGCCTTATACCACTAGCCTGTATAACTCAGTATTGTCAACTCTGACTGGTTGCAATGGCTTTTCAGGGTTTCTTTCTTGGTGGCCTTCCATCCAAGTATTAAACAGGCATACCCTGCTTGTTGTTGTCATGTGCTGTCAAGTTGATTCCCACTTAGAGCATCCCTATGAATTAAAGAGAGTGTAGTGGATAAAATGTTGGGCCAGCACCTGGGAGATCTGGGTTCAGATCCTCACTTAGCTATGGAGTGTCAGTAGTAACAATGATCATCGCTTCAGTATCTCACATACCTCAAAAACCCTGTTAGGGTCATCATTAGTTGGAAGCAGTTTCATGGTATGTAACAACAACATGGATTTATAGCCTCCAGAAAGTCATGTTGCTATTAGGCCTGCTCAGGTCTTGCAGACTAAAAGCCATGGCTCTCTCTATCGAGTCAATCTATGATTCAGGCTTCCACTTGTCCTACTTCTACTTTTCCAGCATGATTGTATTGTCCAGCGGGTCTTGTTTTGCCATGAAATATTCACATTATAGTCGAACAGTTGACAACACTGTAGTCATTTTAGCTTCTCAGCCATGCTTTGCTTCTAAAACAAGGTAAGATTGGCCTGTTCAGAGTCTAATGGTGGATTATGAGACTGTGCTTTCTGAATGAACTTTATGTTGTATGCAAAGGTGTTGCAGAGCTTTCTCAGTCTGTGTCCCAGCTCTCTAGGCCACAGGAAATAAGTGTTGGTATTATCTAGTTCCTGGTATCTTCCAGACTGTGGCTCTAAACACATTAACTAGGTTGTAGGTCTTTGGATCTTATTTCTTGTAGATGTGCATAGTATTGTGCTGTTAGTGTTTTTTTCATTGCTACAGTCTAGGTACTTAAATGCATATTTGAAAAGTGCATCAGCATCCCATCCATCTTCTCTGATTCCCTCAATTTAAATTAGCTGTATCTGTTAGATAGATCCAGCAAAGCTTATGAATCAAAATTTTTATCTGGAATTGTAGATTGCATTACCATATATAGATGCATATTCATAGTTTTTCCCCATACTATGACAAGTACTTTGGCTTGTGCTAGCATGTGCGTCCCTTAACTTGCAGTGTGAGATGATCTGCATTCCTTGCATCTTACATATATCAAGAGTTCATAGTCAAACTGGGTGTTAAGAACACTGTTTCTTACAGCTGGCTCCTTTCTTTGGGGAAAACACCAGCTGTGGGAGCCATCTTCCAGATCAGGATTAAAAATCTGGGGCACAACGTTATTTTTAACCCTTTCCCCTCTGCACTGCATTTCTGCTGTAAATTATTTTCACTGTCATAGTGAGGCAAGATCTAGCACAAGAAGTTAGAGTTTGTAAAGTAAAATCTGATCAAATAATATTGATCCGAGTTCATGAAAAGCTTATGAGTTTGACCATCATTCAAGTCTAGGCTACAAATGCAGGTGCTGAAGAAATATAAAGCTTTTGTGTAAGCGTCGAGGAACACAGACCAAAACAAGCAGTGCTGATAGTTCTAGGTGGCTACAATACCAAAGTAGGAAATTTCCTGGAATTCCCCCCAGAGTCCCAGGTTCTGGAGGGCAGGAAGGAAGAGTGAGCTTAGGTCTAGGATGCACCCTTTTAAAGGCTTGCATAAATGAGCACAAGAAATCAGGCTCTGCAGCTTTGCTCTTCCAGTCCCTTCCCTCAGTTGCCTCTCTAGAGCTGTGGCATTGTCCAGGCTAAGGTACCCTTCTCTAAAGATATATGTCCAGAGTCTCCCGTGCCTGGCCAGAGTCTCCCGTGCCTGGCTCCTGTTCCAAGCCAATAAACTTGGTGAAGGTAGACAACTTCTGGCATCCTCCTACATGTCCTCTTCTTCCAAGAAAGGCAGTGACCCCTTGCCTTCCCAGTTCTGCTCTAATATTCCCCTTGGCCCTGCCTCCTCCAACTGTCTCTCCTGAAACTTCAAGGACTCCCTCCAACCAGTCTGATCCTGAGGAAATTTACCCTCCTCCCAGCTGCCTGCTCACTGTGTGCTGGGGCCAGACAGCTCGCTAGAGATGTGTGCCTGCATCCCCTCACAGTGGGGAACACTTTTTAAAAAAAATCCTGAGAGTCTAATTCAGTTCCAGGGGAGTTGGGGTGATTGGGGAGTACTGCATTCCACTGGTGGATGGGAACAATGGCAAAAGGGTGGAAGCCAAAAATACTGTCATGTTTTAGCTGAAAGCTCTTACTATCGGTGATTGAAGGTCAGAGCACATGTTAAGACTAATGCCCATTCCCTCCTCTTAATAAAGCTATCCAGACATGCATATCCCTCACTATTACATGCCTGAGACATTAAACACACAAACAAAGCCACACCAGCTCCCAGTTTACCATTCTCAAAACAAAAGCAAGGTCATTTGCCAAATGTGGATTGAGGCCATCTTGTATCAGAATAAATAGAAAGTATTTTCCTCTTCAGGGAGCACTGCTTCTAAATATAGAACCCGTGTTTTGTCTCATGAAGCTCTATGCTTTAGGAAAGGGACTTTCAGAAGAGGCAAGGGGGTGGCATATATAAACCAGCCAGCAGTGGTATAATGGGAAAGAGTGGGTGTCCATCTGAAGAAAACCAGAAGGCCAGTTTCGGATCCTAAGAGAGATGGATTTAACACCATGGCTTACCTCCATATCTCGTATAGCAAATGTATTTTAAGAATGTGCTGTGAGAATTAATCGATGGGCCTGGGCATTTACTGTACTGTACTCAAAACACAGCAATTTGTTCACATGGCATCTCAATGAAGTTTTTAGCAAAAGGATTTTAGCAAAAGAAAGTGTTCTCTCTCACTTGCTGGCATAAACAAAAGAGCTGCTTTGCTCTCAGCAGCATAATCGCTGAAGCCCCTGGGACATATATCTTTAGAGGATTGTTTATTTTATTCCAAATTCCTGCACAGTTTATTATTTCTTTGACTGTATGTCTAACCTTCTGTTCCAACATAACTGCATATTTAACATTCAGATCTGCCCTTTGTACTTGGGAGAAAACTCCATCCCAAACTCTTATATTAGGTTACTGGGGGCCAGGAGGCAGGGGTGGGGAGAGCTTCAGAGCAAAGGCTGCCTCTTTGAACACCCTTCAGCATCCTTACACATGCAGTGTGATGAGTTTAAACAACTAGCCAGGTATACAGTACAAAGGAAAGGAGTCTCAGTGAACGTGATCCAGATTATCTCCACGTAGCAAAGCATGTTAATGAAAATTGTTACTGCTTTAGTTTTACATACACATACATATACGTTGTTGTCATTGCACTGTATAGCTATTAGGATCCTTAGCCATGTGCTGGGAAAAGGCTTCTTATTTCTTAGAATGTTCTTTATCTATGAAAAATGCTGGTTTTCTTGCTAACAATTGAGTCAGGAATAGAACTTCAGTCTGGATCTATATTTTAAAACGTTTGACTATTTTCTGTCCCACTACTGTGCATGTAATAGCACAATATTGACAATATGCTCATGCTTAGACTGTAGTCACTGTACTGCTGTAATCACTTGTGAATGTTTTTTATTTAAAGAAGAATAAACATGAAATGCTTCAATGCACCAATATGTGCCTTATTATAAATGGCAGCTATGCTTCTATTTTTGCAGTTTCAAAAGTATTATAAGGAGATTGGTTCCTGCCTCCTTAAGACTGAAACCTCAAACAGCTTGTCCGTTAGTGTCTATTCTGATGCCTGAGACTGTTCCAGAGTTAACCCATCTCAGGGCTCTAGACGTTTAATGCAAATATAGGAGAGAGGGAAGGAGAAAGTTAGGATGAAGCCTGTGTGGCAGAAATTAAAAAAAAAACCACCACTAATCTGCAACCTTTGGGGAAATCCAGTAATGTTTCCCATTTCCAGCATTTGATGTGGTAAAATTTACAAAATGCTTACAGAGCCTGAAATATGAAAGAAAAGAAAATTGCTCTGTTTCTTTGTACAATATAATAATACTGTTTCTACGTTTCTTTACTTATGATGTGCATGGGCAGATTGGCTTTCTGACGTACTTCAGTTCCTCCTTCATGCCTGCAAGTGCTGTGTGGAATATTTCAGAGAACAGATCTTCTGAGTGTGAAGATGGAATGAGGATGTTTCATAATCAATAAACAATAAACAGGGCAGAGCGGCATAAAAGAAAAATGCTGTGTTATCTGTCAGACTGCAGGTTTTGAATTAAATCGTTTAAACTGTTTACTTTATTAACATGTTTGTTGAAGTGGCTGCATTGATTGTATACTACTCAGAACTGCTGATGTAAGTTGAGTCAGAAATATTTTATTTATACTGAAAAGTCAGGGAAAGCTGTCGCAGAAGATTCTGAAGCCAAAGTCCGAAAGCAATTCTTAATGAAGCCTGTCCAGTTGTAACAAAAAATGAACAAGAAGAGCCCAGGAAGTTAAGTCAGACACAGCTGAGGAGCCAACAGCTAGGGCCGGGATACATAGCAGGAAGGATCTGCAGCCAGAAGAGTCACTGTTCCTCTGAAATGCCCTGTCCAAGCCCAGGATTCATAGAGCTGGGTTGCTGGAGCCCTGTCCACAGGTCAGTTGCAATCATTTGGCCAGTTGGGGATGGAACCCAGCTACAGGATGAGGCCTCTTGTTTTTCCTGGGAGAGATTTCCTGAAGGAGACCCCTACTCTTAAGAAAGCCTCATCTCTCAAGGAGTCTTTTCCTGCAGTCAAAACATTTTGCCTGGTGGCTTCTAGGTGGTTTTTTTTTGTTGTTGTTGTTCCTTCATCCTGTAGCCCGGTCTTTCCACAGGCAGGGGCTTATGTTGGCAAAGCCTGCTCCTGAAATTTGCTACAGTTCTCCTCTGCTAGAACTGGGAAGGGCAGATTTTGAAGAGCAGAGGTTGTTTTATGATTTTACCATTGTTAGAACAAAATTGGTAGTCTTCTGTGCTTGTCCTTACGTGCCATCAAGTCAGAACCCACTTATAGCAACTCTAATAGGATTTTCAAGGTAAATGATGTATTTTTAAGGAGTGGTTATACAAGTTCCACTCCTGGTGAATTGAACCCAGGTCTCTGTAGTCTTAGTCCATTACCCTACCTACTACACCAGAGGTCGTCAACCCCCGGTCTGCGGCCCGGTGCTGGTCCGTGGCCTGAGCCGGACCGGGCCGCGAAGACAGACCTCCCGCCCCCCGCACGCACTCCCCTCCCCATACAATATGTGGCGATGTGGGAGAGGACTTTATTTGCTTGGATGCCCCAGCTGTGGCATTCCATTCCCTGGTACAGACATTGGCCTCATTTTGGCACCAACATAGCTGCTTTTCAAAGCTTTTTGGGCTAAGTAATCACAGCTTAATGAGTGTGTGGAGTGCTACTTCGGTGTACATTATGTATACAGTTTTAAATTATTCTAGGCTTTTAAAAAATGTCTTTCTTTTTTTTTGCCTGTATCCCCACCTCAAGATCTTTGGATATAGGGTGGGATATAAATGTGTAAATTTAAAAAAATGCAACGTTCTACACACCATTCTAACATATTTCATTTTATTGAATTCATCATATATCAAAACACATCCACAGCACTTCCATATATACATATTTAATTCATACCTCATATCATTTCCTCAACTTTCTCTGCTGAATGCTATGAAATTCTGGTTAGAAATGTTTAATACTGTGAAGCACTTTACACCTTTGAATCAAAACAGTTAAAACTTAAATAGCAATAAAAAGAGAACATATTTTATATTGCTACAGTACATAACGGGATATTTGCATCCCTTGATATAAGGTATATAACTCTAAGAAATAAAATGCTGTTTGACTACGCACATTTTGACGTTTAATTATACAATATATTACATACATGTAGTTTATTGGCAGTGAAAGATGTTCAGAAAGCAGTAAGTGGCATATTCTGTATACTGGCACAGGAAATAGCAGATAACTGTATCTGTAGAGCAATCCTATGTAGATTTATTCAGCAGTAAGATTTATTCAGAATTAGGTTCCACTGATTTCAGCAGCAATTACTACCAGGGCCATCTGCATAGAATTGCAATCTAACCTAGCCTCTTAACAGCCTATTAACATCTTCCATCACCCCCATGACCAAAATGCTCATTATAACCTGGAGATGAAGAATGAAATGGGGGAGACATTATAAAGAGAAAGTGTAGGCTAGGTAAATATATGTTGTGATCAAGACAACATAACATTTCTAGACACCCTATATGACTATGCCCTTGAACTATGGAAGTGACCAAACAGAAGGCAACCCTGGACCAAATCCTAAGTGAGATTCCAGGACCTAATACAAGATGTGCTCGTTGACTACAGAACTATTAAGCTGAGTTTCTAAGTGGAAAATCTCCAACAATGTTGAACACAGTAGCATGTGACTTCAAAAGAAGTTTATTTTTTTAAAATTGGACTGGTTGGAAAAAAAATGGAAAGAAATTGGGAGGGTCAAATTTCTCCAGAATAACTGGGTGTTAAAGCTACAATGACAGGAACTCAACTTGAAGAAAAGGTCCCACCAAGTCCAAGAGGTACCAGCATGGTTAATAAGCAGTATCAAGAAAGCAGTTAGAGAAAACAAGCCTTTCTTAAAAATAAAAATTAAAGTAGTGACCAAATGAAAGTAAAAACGAACACATGTCAACCAAAAGGGGTAGGAGGACTGTGCAATAAGCAATGCAAGAAAGGATTTTCAGGAACCTATCACTGATGACATTAAGACCCATGGTAAAATAATAGTAATTTGCTAAAGATGTGATTGAACTGTTCAGTTACAAAGGAATGTTAAAGGAAGGCAGTGAGAAGACAAACTGAACAAATCCTTTTTTAAAGACATAAAATTTTAGTTGAATACATAGTTGCCTCTATCTTTACGAGAAGGGATGTAGTACAAGTATCCTTCCCGAATAACCTGTTCAAGAATGGAGTCTGCGGCAAATAGTGGTGTCCTAAGATAAAAATTTAGGTCTCGTGGACAAACAAACCAGTAAATCATTTGTTTCAGAGAATATCCATTAAAGAATTTAAAAAGAACTCAGATGTGTTATTGCTGAAACTGAAAGTGTTAACAAGCCTGTGTAATGGATTACATGTAGTTTGCATAAATTTTCTTTTGACAATGTCCCTCCCTCTCTTCTTGACTCCTGAGTAAATTTAGGAGCCAAGAAGAGAGAGTCTCTTACGGATTAGTAAGTGGTTATAGAATAGAGGGCAGAAAGTACAATAAATAGACGGTTCTTAGAAAGGAGAGGTGTAAAGACTGGAGCTTTCCAAGCATCTATGTTGAGACTAGCACTTTTAAAACTATTTACCAGTGATCTTGATTTTAGTCAGCAGTACAGTAGTGGTGTTTGCAAATAAACCAATTTGTTTAGAGTATTTAAACAACAAGGATATCTCCCATCTGGGAGAACAAAATGTAAAAATGTCAAAAGTGGTTCTCCTGAAGGAAGTGTGAAGTAATTCACTCTGGGACCCAGGGGTGGGGAGTACTAACTTAACATTTTTGCTGATGGGGTCTGTCTGAGCTGATGTGCAAGAAAGAGAACTCGAGGTTGTTGTGGTGCAAAGATGAGTGAAAATATCCACAAAATGTACAGATGCTGTGGAAAAGGTAAATTTCATGTTGAAGACCATTAGGAAAGAAACTGAAAATAAAACTGACAATATTATAAGGCCTTTATAGAAAACTATTCTGAACCTATAAAATATCTTGCACGGTCTCATTCATTGCACTTTTAAAAGGGGGTGGGGTATGTTGGAAATGAAGAAATACATAACAGGAGAAAGAGATCAAGTGGCTGAAGCAAATGTCCTGGAAAGAAAAGTTACAATTGTTGGGATTTTTTTTTTAGCCTACAAAAAAGGTTAAGTAGGTGAGGTTGTCAGAGGTGTACAAAATCACACAAAGAGCAGGATCCTGTTGAACATTGATGGAGCATCATGCCCCACCTTCCATTGTACAAACGGAGACTGTGAAGAGCCCTTGTTGAAAACAAGAGAACTTGAACTTGTTTAAGAAGTTGTTGAGCATTTGCTTACACAAGGTTCTTAAATGGTGACCCATTTGTACAATGGGCTGCTGTGTGAGCAGGACAATGGAACAGGATTCTGCCCAAAATATGGAAAAGGTAGACACGGAGAGATTATTCTCTATATTTTAAATGTACTCAACAAGGCCGAATGGTAGGGGATTTCTTATACCCAAAAGGAGACTGCGGAATTTGCCACTACAAGACAGAAATGGTCACCCACTTGGGCTCCTTTAGAAGGTTGTTAGACAAATTCTTCTAAGATAAGGTTATTTATGGCCACTAGGCAGGATGGCTATGTATTATCTATCACATAAGAAACAATGTGTCTCTGAACACCCATCACTGAACAGCCAACACACAACCAAAAATATGTTTACATTTTGCTTATACTATATTTACATTTTATTTTTTAATGCTTTATATTGTGCTTATATTTTGCTTGTGGGTTTCCCATAGGCATCTATTTGACCAATGGGGGAAAAGAATGCTTGACTAGATAAGTATTTAGTCTAATCTTATCTACTTTTGGGATGTGGTGGCGCTGCGGGTTAAACCGCAAAGCCTCTGTGCTGCAAGGTCAGAAGACCAGCAGTCGTAAGATCGAATCCACGCGATGGAGTGAGCTCCCGTCGCTTGTCCCAGCTCCTGCCAACCTAGTAGTTCGAAAGCATGTAAAAATGCGAGTAGATAAATAGGTACCACCTCGGTGGGAAGGTAACGGCGTTCCATGTCTAGTTGCGCTGGCCATGTGACCACGGAAACTGTCTTCGGACAAACACTGGCTCTATGGCTTGGAAACAGGGATGAGAACCGCATCCTAGAGTCGGACACGACTGGACTAAATGTCAAGGGGACCCTATCTACTTTTCAGGAAATGGTTTAATTTGAACAGATTTTGACCCAAATGATCAAACTGTGCAGGGAAGCAGGATGTTGCACACTTTAGGACTATTCTGACTGTTTTATGACTTCTTACTTATGTTTTGTAATTTTGTAAGAAAAGCCTATATTCTGATCTATGGATGGTTTTGCTTGAATTCTTGGGGAGGGACTATATTATTTGGCCAGGAGCTGGGGTGGTTTAAAGTTCTTGGACAGAAATATCCTTGCTAGTTCAAGTTTCAAATTTGTCAGTGTTTTACAATTCTTATGGGTTTTACCCTCTCAACCAGTTTCCACAACTGAGTGATACAAATATAGAAAAAAAAACAACCAAAGCCATGTTTCATGCAGATGCATGAGCTGTCACACATGTATGCTAAGGTGACAAGGCTGGGTCTAGACCTGCAGTGCATTGTGCATGCATGTATCATTTACTGTGAACGCACAATGCACTACCATATGAAAAACTACCACGTAACAATAAGTGCACAGAAGTACAATCCTAAACAGAACAGAGTTAAGATTAACTGTACTTCAGATTAATGCAAAATGCTGTAATGGGTTACATTAATTTTCTGTGAATTTTGTTTAAAATTTTGTTATAAAATTTTAACAGTTGTAATAATGGATTATAAATGGAAAGTAGTACACATAATAAATCATAAAAACAAATAGTGCATGACTCCTCAGGTGCAGGAATTTGCTTCCAGCAAACCAAACAGACCACAACAGAGCAGGAGGTCTCTCTATTCCTCAATGGAATGACTATTAGTCATTTCATTCAAGGCCACCTTAAGACACTACTGCAGGATCTCTGGAACTACCCCAGCCTGATGAGGGCCTGGGTATCAGATTACATTTAATCTGTGATTCCCAAATACTGATCACCAGATGACAATGGACTACAGTTTCAAGAATCCCTAGCCAGTATGGCCAATGATTAGGAATTCTGTAGGGACTTAAGTTTGCAGACTAATGATCAAGACACAGAATTCTCAAAACATTATTTCAGTCCGCTGCATTTTCGCCCCTATCCCACACTGCTTGCTTGAAAAATGATGGGACAGAACAAGCCTGGTTCTCGCCTTCTCAACTCTTATGGAAAACTGGTCACAACAGAGATAAACAGTAATAAACAGTGTATGAGATAAGGCAGCCCACAGGTTCATGGTGTGTGTGATAAACCGCTGGATAGCTCAGTGGTTTAGGTATCTGGTCGGGAGTTCAATTCCTCACTGTGCCTTCTTGACAAGGGTTGGGCTTGATGATCCATAGCATCCTTTCCAGCTCTGCAGTTCTGAGATTAATATTATTTATTCCCCTCTGCTGTCCTTTTAGCTTTCTCTACTTATGGACGGGATAGCCTTCAGAATTCTTAACAGGCAAAGCATTCACATGATGAGTGTAATAAGTTATCAAGCTCCTCTTTTTGAATAAGGAAGTAATGGTAACATGTGCTACCAAAAAGTTGTAACTGCTTCTTCCAAACCTCAGGAAGTGATGAAGAAAACTTCATTGTAATGGCAACTGATATTTTATCTGACTCCCATCACAGTGTGTGAATGTATTATTTGTATAAATGCCAAGTGGAGAGCTAAAGTTTACTTCTGTGTGTCCAGATTACTCTAGAAAAGTCCCTTCCAGAACCTGTTTCCAGAGGCTGGGAGGGCTGAGGAAATGTAAAATATAAGAAGGGGCCCTAATAAAACTCACTGCTGGGAAAGAGACTGTCAACTGGATGGGGTTCCCTCAACCCTCTGTTGTTACATGATGTGTGACCAGAGCTTGGAAAGGTTTTGACTACAACTCCCAGAATGGCTGCTTGGGAGGTTCTGGAAGTCATAGTCCAACCACATGGCCTTTCTAGGATCTACTTGTGACAAATCTGTCCTGGACCTGCTTCTACCATTCCCAAACTGCTGATGACTGAATATGTTCCTTGTATAAAATAATAATAAAAATAGCATGTTTTGTAAATTTTAATACTGGCTTTCAGGTGTTAACAAGCTAAAGTGCTGCCATGTTTCCTTTTTATTTTAATTTTTAGTTCGTACAAAATTCTGAATATTAACATATTATATTTTAGAATGCATGAAAGCACAATTTAGTCTACGCCAGTCGGTGTCCCCAAGAAATTTGTATTTCCATCTTCAGTATCTTCCTTCTGAAACCAGGGCTCTGAATGTGGTCCTTGAAGATAAGCATCCAGAAAATAACAGATCCCAGGAATATCACTTGGAAAATTAGGTGGAAGGTCCTGTCTTGAACGAGGAGTAAACACAAAACCTGGGCAATCCTTTAGCAACCTGCAACAAAAATCAAATACCGTAATGAAATCTAGTCTATAAATACTAAATATCACGTAAAAGTAATTGTCTAAATTACAGGAACACATATTTGTTGCTATATGTATGGATGGGCAATTGTTTTATTCTGCATTAACCACTACATTGCTAACATCTGCAAGGGGCTCCAAAGCCCTATAATTTATTGTGATTCAACACAGGGGAGCTTCTGCACAAATGTTTCTTTTAATATTCACACAGATCTGTCACAATGGAAAGGTCTTTGTAGGCATGTGCATCATATGTATTTATGTGCATCAAATCATTGAATTGGTGACAAAATAAAAACAAGGACATTCCTAAGTTTGCTTAGCTATGGGTGAAATTCTATTTTGATTCCTGAAATCATATGCATGATGACATGTCATATTATCTGCCACCAGAGCAGAAAATGATTAATACATACATTGTGAGCATCTGGTCCAATACTTTCTCAAATCAAAAGGCTTCTGTAATTGATAATCAGAAAACTGATATTTTATCTAAGAAAGAATAACACAGAATGACTGAAAGCCTGTTGCTTAACATTGTAATCTGTACTAAAATAGGCCCACTAAATTAGTAGGGATTTGGTGAGTCAACTCCTCCCTAAGTTCCATTTGATTCAACAGGCCTACTCTAGTTGCACCTACTTTAGTGTAGTAAGTCACAACAAGAATAGGTCCATTGAATCAAATGGAACTTACCAATGAGTTGGCTTACAATCTCCACTGATTCAGTGGGTCTCTTATGCAGCTTACTATGCTAAGCATAGGATTTCAACTAATATGTATTTTAACAGTAGTGTATTCACAGTTCATCATCAGAATTTTGTAAAGGAATAAGATATTTTTATTTATTTATTTATTTATTAGATTTCTATCCCGCCCATCTAGACGAAAGGTCTACTCTGGGCAGTTTACAAATTTAAAAACAATAAAACCAATATATTATAAATCCAAGATGGCAAAAGTATAAGAAATTAAGATACGGCAGGAGGGAAAGCCTGCCCAAATAGCCAGGTTTTAAGTTTGTTCCTGAAAACACCCAGAGAGGGAGCCAGGCGGATCTCCACTGGCATGTTGTTCCAAAGGTGAGGGGCCACTGCCGAGAAGGCCCGGTTCCTCGTTCTTTCCTTCCAGACCTCCCTCGGCATTAGGCCCCTCAGCCGGCTGGAACAAGTGACTCTGGCAGAACTGGGTGGGAGAAGGCGCTCTGCCAGATATCGAGGTCCTAAACCGTTTAGGGCTTTATATGTAATCGTAAGAACTTTGAAATCAACGTGGAAACAAATGGGCAGCCAATGCAAGGCGGCCAGAGTGGGGGAAATATGATGGTACCTTTTCACCCCAGTAAGAAGTCTGGCCACCGCATTCTGCACCATCTGAAGTTTCCGCGTCAGTCTCAAAGGCAGCCCCACATAGAGCACATTGCAGTAGTCTAATCTCGAGACTATGAGCACATGGACCAAAGTGGTGAGTGCCCCCATATCAAGATAGGGATGCAGCTGGGCAATCCACTGAAGATGAAAGTGTGCGGAACGGACCACTGACAACACCTGGGTCTCCATGGTGAGCGCCAGGTCCAGATGTACACCCAAACTGCGAACCTCACTCTTGGTGGTAAGAGTCACCCCCCCAAAAAAGAGAGAGGGAGTTTCCCAAACCACTGATGTCTGGGACACCCACCCGAAGGACCTCCATCTTGCCCAGATTCAGCCTCAGTCCATTCTCCTGCATCCATTGCTGAACAGCCTCCAGGCAGCGCTCAAGGGACGAAACAGCATCCACTGTTGTTGGGAAAAGGGAGATGTAGAGCTGAGTATCATCAGCGTACTGATGACACGAAGCTCCACATCCCCTGATGACCCCTCCCAGTGGCCTCATATAGATGTTAAATAGCATTGGAAAGATAATCGAGCCCTGCAGAACCCCACAATTGAAGCTCCAAAGGGCCGAGAAACTCTCTCCAATCTGCACTCTCTGGGGACGGTCCTCCAAGAAGGAATGGAGCCAGGCAAAAGCCAGGCCACCAATTCCCAACTCACAGAGCCTCCCCAGGAGGATACCGTGGTCGATGGTATCAAAGGCAGCTGAGATATCGAGGAGGACCAGCAGATACATTTTGCCCCTGTCGGCCTCTCTCAATAGGTCATCAAGGAAGGCTCTCTCAACCAGTTCCAGGTACTTTTAATATTTCTCTTGTTCTGAAATATATTTTACACAGGGTGTCAATATTTTTAAAAAATTGTTTCACATAAAATTAAGGGCACAGGTGGAAGACTAACCATTTCACAAAGCCAACAAGTATCATACTATTCAACACATACACACGATTTGTTCTGCTGTTGTACACATACACTGAACTTTTAAACAAGTGATTTTTTCCCTGTGATTTGGCTAGATCAGTCTTTCCTAATCCTCAAGCTGTTGGACTATACCCACCATCCTCCCCAGCAAACACCCAAGCTTATGCTGGCTGGGTAGAATGGAAGTTGTAGTCAAATGTGTCTCAAGGGTACTGGCTTGGGGAAGACAGCTTTAATCTCCCCCCTCCCCGTGTTTTCTTTCTGAAGCCTGCAATTTGGAAACAAGAAGCATATGTGAAACAAAGATATACTACAGTACGCACTGAAAATGTGAGGAATACAATGGAAGTTAAATGCAGCAGAAGTGTTGTTTGGGACACAATCTTTAAAATGTACGTGGAAAAACAAATAACGATTTAAGATGGTGCTGAAATTACAAAATAAATTTCTTTGCATTTAAGCCACAACACAATTGAATGAGGGAATGTACTTCAAAACTTAGACCAAAGTCAGTGTTAAATTATGTAAATGATGCCCTTTCCTTACATTTAACATCACTGTCTCAAAACAGACATTGCAATTTATCTGATGGCTGTTGGATAAAATTCAGAATCAACATAAATTAACTGGAAGTGTATACATTTAAAAGATGTAAATCACATCTAGGAGCTATCAACTACATGATGCTTGTTTTAAAATCCTGATACTTAAAGTTAAGAAAAGGCTCGTTCACTTGCATGGTGCCAATTCTGTAACAGTTACCTAAAGCAAAACTCTATCTGTCAGAAATGAACTGAGAAATGGAATGCAATGTGATGCAGCACATTTAGGACAAAAAAAAAAAAAAGGTGCAGGTAATGGTGCAAATGACAAACAGTCTCTCTCTAGTACCGTATGAGCGCTGTCCATGGTACACTACAATACCTGTAGGTTGTTGGGCTGACATTTATTTTCCGAGGGACACTGCAGGACTCAAACTTGTTGGCAAGCGTTACATTGTTTCCAAAGAGGCAATATCGTGGCATCTTAACACCCACAACACCAGCAAAGACAGAGCCGGAATGCAGGCCAATACGCATCTTTTAAAAACAAATAAAAGAGGAGAGGAAAATAAATTCACTGACTGTTAGATCTGACAAACATTACTGAAACTGTTAATGATACTGCTACCATTTTAATAGTTTAACTTTGATGGATTGTGAATTCTGACTGGGCATGTTCTATTCATTGTTTTTGGACTCTGACTCCCAGAATTTTCTGTGAACTCTCCAGTTCCAGCCCACCTGGAGCAGAGCCTACTGTAGAGGTTGCCTCGCTAGCTTAGCCTTGCCTCCTGTTGGTAAAAAAAGGGAGTTGATGTGGTGCTTCCTGGGAGTCAGGCAAAAGGTACTCTTTATACAACCTAAATGGCAGTGAGACCATGACTGCCCTGTGGCAGTTTCTTTTTTTTAGTATATTACCAACAGGAAGCAAGGGCCAAGACAGCCTCAGCCTATGAGCAAGGCTCCAGTCCAGGTAAGTAAAATGTTGGTCTCCATAGATGTCTGTAGTTGTGGCTCTGTGGGCTGGAACTCCCAGAATTCCATCAGGGGAATACTTGAAGCATTCTGGGAGTGGGTATCCCAAAACCCACAGGCAAACCCAAATGGCACATCTCTAGTTGTGAACACAGGCAAATGTTCCAAACTGGAGAGCCATCTCCAACAACTCTTAGACAAAACAAAGCGTGTTCATATAGAAAGGGGAGTAACTGTGATCTAACAGGTACCACATTAATTGAAACAAGGCATGCATAGGGCTTTTGAATGCACCCTACTGAAAATATGGACCTTGTGCATTGGCAGTGCTTTATGGATCCTCTCCAAGAGTAAGCCCATAAATGTGTTGCTTCGAAATCTATGAGGAGGGTTTGATTCCCTGGAATTTAAGAGGTTTGAAATTTACCGGGATGGCACCTTAATTTGCAGCTAAGAATACTCCTGGCTTTTAAAATTAGATGCTGATAATCTGCATATAATGTGATTTCAAGGAAGTAGCAACATAGGTGTTAATGTTCAGATTTCCTAAAGTAGCAATATAGGCATGATTTGCTTACACTGAGGAGTACCACAGGCATTAAATGTGGGCATTGTCTGTGGAAACTTATATGTTAGTATGCCAGTATGAGGCAGTTTTAAATGTCAGTATGAGGCAGTTTTAAATGTGATCATTCATGCATAGCACCACTATCAATATACATTTCAAGAAGATGGAGAAGGTCAGGTACATCATATTAATTTAAGTGCACAATAAGGATGTGCAGCAGACAATATTCTTTTTTTTTTACACAACCAGTTTAAGTAAGTGTCATATTTATGCACTGAACTGTTTTAAACTAGGAAGCAAATCTACATGAAACAAAGAGAAGCACTACCCACATATTACCATCAAGAGATGATTGATTAAAATAACCAAAAAACATGTAAATTTTAAACCAGAATTTTTTCTATTAGGTATAATACCAGAAAATGATGATAAGCAAAATGTATATTTAATTCTGCATATTTTAACAGCCGCAAGGATAATATTTGCACAGTACTGGAAGAATGAAGAAGCACCTCCAGATGAAGAAATAATCAAGAAGATACTGGACTGCGCAGAAATGGACAGACTGACATTAAAAATCAAAGGGAAGGAAGATTCAGAATACTATCAAACTTGGAATCAGTTTTATCAATGGCTAGAAGCACGCTGTATAGAATAAGGACTTAATATGTATTGTAGCTGTATTAACAAATGATTATAAGCAGAACCCAGGAGACACGATGTTAAATAAGCACAGATAGATTTTATAAATAATAATAATAATAATAAAACTTTGAATTAAAAAAAAGAGAGATGATTGACATATTCATCCTCATTTAGCATTTTAGTTTAAATGCCATTACTAAAACATTCTTTTGCATACATTTCAAAGTAGGGAAAATGAAGGCTTTTTTTTTAATTGTTCCAACACTTCCATATCAGCTCAAGAAATAACCAAAATAAACAAACAAACAAACCCAATCCATGTTTGTTGTAAAAGGCTTCTTTTGTATTTTGGATGAAATTCTCCCATCTCAAGTTTATCATAATTTCCAAAGTTCAGTCATCAAGCCCCAAGAAGTGAGCCCAACTCGAAATCCAACTCTGCATTCTACAGTGCCACACTTACTGTACATTTACACTATAAACATAGTGCAGTCTGTTTATTCTTCCATGTCCCACAAAATCCTTTGCAGCATGCTGCCTGTTTCCAGTGAGCGTAAAAGAAAAGCTATTTATATCGTAACATCAGAAACAGACATCTCTCTGATTGCTTGCACACGGCATGCCCCCTGAGGTATCTGCACGAACAGGGCATGTTGCATAATAAAAGATTATGTTTGAGGCTGAAATCAAAATGCTCATTCCCAAGAAGAATTCTGGACAATTCCCCTGTACTTCATTGTAAAATAGACCTTTGTGGGTGATTTGATTTAATATAACAGAGATGAATTATTATTGTTCTTGACATAGAATTCAGGGATACACAGCTGTGTTGTTGTTGTTTTTTAAGAGAATCCTATTTGAAAAACTGAAATGAAACAGAAATTGTGATAAATGATTGAAGAACAAGAGAGAGACACACCAAGAGAGAATGAGAGATGCTTGCTTGCATGTGCTCATACACTCCTACAATGAGAGGAAAATGGGCAGAAGAGGGGGGATTTTTGTGTCCTCCCAACTGTAGCTCTCTTTAGAGCCAAACATCTGCTCCAGTGCAGATGTTTCCCAGATGCAAGAGGAGGGATGCTACCCCTCCTGCAGATGCTGTTTTCACCAATGCAATAATCATACTGATACTGTCCAAAAATATAGAGCACAAAAGAGAACACATATTGCCCTGAGATGCATAAATCCCATCAAACATGGTGGCTGGTACATTATGCTCTGAACTCCACTGACTTCCATGAAGCTCAAGTGTGTCTAACAGCATGCTAGAAGGTAGTGTACAAAGATGGCAATAGGACCTTAGCATACTAATAGCTTCTCCACTGATTATTATTACTGTCCACTTGGTGATTCATCTTCACATGCTGCCTGAGCTGAAAATAAACTAGCTAAGCATAATTGTTTCCTCAGAAACATTCAGCTTTTCTCTGCTAGATTTCACTTGGTGCATTGTTCAGATCATGATGAACAAATCATCCATCCTTGTTCTAGGTTGTCATCACTGCCACAAGTGTGTGTGTTCTCTGCCATCAAATTGGAAGCAATTTACAGCAACCTTAATAGGGCTTTCAAGGCAAGTGAGATATTTAAGGAGTGGTTTTACCAGTTCCACACCTCCAGTGAGTCTCCATGGCCAAGTGGGGATTCAAATCCTGTTATCCAGAGTCCTAGTCCGTTGCTCTATCCACTACACCACACGGTGCCTCAAGAGTTACATCAAAATCAGGAATCCCAAATGTGAGAGCTCCCACCAGAGCTAAACTCTAGAACAGCCTTCCCCAGCCTGGGTCTTTGGATAGTCAGTGAAGATAGGGGGGAAAAAAGGAGTTGTCACCTCCCCAAAAATCTGGAAAGATCCCAGTTGGGGAAGGTTGTTCTGCATCTATGACCAATGTTCTACCACTTTCCTCACAGTTGGTCTTTCAAGCACTTGTTATATTCCTTTACTTTCTAAAATTAGCTGTGCCTTCCTCATAATATAATCTTCAATCTGATTAATCCCTTCTTACCTCATTACATCTCCCTGCCTCTTTCTCAAACCACTTGTTTTTCGTACAAATTCTTCTCAGTTCACACTTTAATCTGCACTTTGCCTTCATCCTGCTTGTCTCTAGGCTTTCTGTTCCTTAGATTCATTGCATTCTAGGACCTTTTCTTGATCCTGTGTGAAAATTTAATTCCAGCATACCAATTCTCACTTCCCTTGTAGAAGCTGAACTGCAAACCTTTTCCATATCAAGCACCTGGGTATTCCATGGCACTGCATCAGCCAAGCCATTTATTAGACATTTCACCAACAGAATATCAAACTTCTCTTTACCGTCTTCACATGAGAAAGAAATTAAGCTTAAGGAGATAGATTTAGACTAGAAAAATATAAGGAAAAGTTTACTTTTTAAAACAAACTCTGTATTACTATTTTCTTAATTATATTAATGCCCCACATAGCTAATCTTTTGAAAAATGCAGGAAACTTAATTTCAAATCACTTATATTGTCTGATTTGGCCCCAATACTGCACTGAAAAGCTCCAGTTAAGATGGTACTATGTTCATAACTTTCTATGAACGAAGAGCATTTTAATAAGATATCTCACCCCCCAAAAATAGATTTTATATGAAATAGGAATGTTCAATATGTTATTATTTTGGGTTAAATGTCAATAATGCCATTAATTAAGGGTTTTTGAGGTGTCTTGCCAACCTTTATTGGCTCTCCATGTGGAGACATCACTTCATCAGACAGTTCCATCATCTTCAATGCCATCAGTGCTATCTGCATAGCATGGGTCTCACTCTCTTTATGTAAGCCTCCAGCTACACAATATGCATCTCCAATGGTTTCAACCTAAAAAGCAAAATGTGTTGTCTTAAAATACAAGAAAAATTAGCATGAAGAAATCATTGGACGTGATATAAGAGATTTTCAACAAAATTGTTCATTCATAGAATCACAGAATAGTGAAGTCAGAAGGGGCCTATAAGGCCGTCAAGTCCAACCCCCTGCTCCATGCAGGAATACTAATCAAAGGATATCTGCCAGGTGGCTGTCTATCTTTCTCTTGAATGCCTCCAGTGTTGGAGCACTCACCACCTCTCAAGGTAATTGGTTCCACTGTCGTACTGCTCTAACAGTTAGGAAGTTTTTTCCAAACCCCATAACTGCTAGTCAATAACACATTGAACATTCTGTTGATTTGATGTATGAATTATAATAGTTTGCCAATTTTATTATTCAATTTGTTTTTAACTTATTTGTAAATGTTGTTTATAAACTGTCATTCCTTGATGGAAAAGTGAGACAGAAATGTAATGAAAATAACAATAGTAATTGTTGGCTAACATAAGTTGCCAGCTTGTAGAAGTGATTATTTTAAATTGCAACATCTACAGTAATTGTTCATTGTGACACTGGCGTTCTGCCAACATGCTTATCCTATGTTCACCATTTGTGGGGTACCTGCTGTGATTCTCAATTCATGAAAAGTGCCTCTGAAGTCAACATATCTACTCCATACTATAGACTGCAGTTCTAGGTACATAATTTGCTAAATTCTTTATTCCTTATACCAGAGTTACACAACCCTCTTCAAAGACACATTTGATTTCCCACATAGCTAAACATACAGATTGTTTTGCAAATGACTGCTGTTTCAATTTCCAGTTCATTGTTCTTTCATCCCAACTGCGTCAAAAGCAATTTTTTTTTAAAAGGTCCCATTCATCTCTCTACAGGGCTTGGCTTCCCTCCCTATAAGGGCAAATTTCTGCAATAAATGTTCTACCTTGTAGACATCCAGCTCTCCACACTGGTAATCAAAGCGAGTGTAGAGCTCATTAAGCATTGTGATAACCTGCATAGGTGAGCACTGGGAACAGATGGCAGTGAATCCTACAATGTCAGAAAAAAGCATTGTGACATTATTAAATTTCTTGGCCTGTACAACTTGTCCCTGCCACAGCTGCTGCGCAACCTCTTCAGGAAAAATTGAACATAAAAGATCGACTGTCTTCTTTTTCTCTTCTTCAAGTGCTTGATGTGCCTGCTCAAGAGTGGCTTTAAGCTTCCCCAGCCTCTTCTTCAGTCCGTCTTGAGCTCTAGCTTGTTCTCCTATCAAAACAACATCCCTAAGTGCATTATGAATTGGAATATCTGAAAGATATAAGCCACGTCCTGTAAAGTCTTCTAGTCTATCCACACAGGGAGATCCCAAGAACAAGATGGCACTAGACTCAAAAATGTAGATCATCTGTCCTTTAAGGTCCATAACCTGAAACAGTGAGAGAAAGACAGGATGACATGAGAATTCTCAGCCACTAAGAGAATTCTACTAAGACAATAACAGTCATTCCTGTGAGCCCACACTGCACTACCTCTGTACACAAACCAACAGTGGGCTATCTTTGCACTGGGGCAAATCAGCTCTGTTGTTCAGTTGTCTAGTGGTTGACCTCTGGTTGTTGGAGCTGAACTGCCTCTGGTAAGATGTTGTCTGTCTGAGATGTCTTGCAGCTTTTCTTGCTAGCAGAGCTTCCATTGCTCAGTATAATCATCTGCGAACTGCTGGATCCATCTGCTGTTGAAGAGCTGGACATGATGCTTGTTGTTCTAACCTGAAAGGAAGAGAGAAAGAGGGGGGAAACACGAAAAACAAAAGGAAAAAAACCTGCTCCCCTTTTGGCCTGTAGACATGAGGAAAGTGTATGTCATGCTTAGGCTATTTGAAAATGTAACCAGAGAACGAACATTCTGAAAATAATTGAAGCTAAGAACTTGCCACCTTAATGATGTTTAATTCCTATCCTAATGGCATGGAAGGAACATATTAAGCCCCCTAAGAGAAAGAGGAATACATATATACACCTCAGCCTATGAAAGGGATGTCCTACTGTTATAAAAAGGTAAAGAAAGCTCATAAAGGAGAACTTTTCATCACAGCAACTTTGTCTGCAAGGACACTTCTATTTTTCTAAATGGTGGTAAAGCATACGTTCATAGTCACAGAAGTTTATTGCAACAAACTGCACAAAAATATATAAGCAGACAGACTTCAAGAGATCAATTCAATTCATATTCAGAAAACTAGACATTTGGTATGCAACAATTTTCCTTCTTTCTAAACCTGGGAAGAAAATGCCTGAGTAACAATATTTTTTTCCAAGAGATAGAAGAACAGGGTACAGAAAGGTGCCCACAGGTGCTTCAGTCAACATTTCACATAAATAACTAAGTCAAGTAAAACTGAACAACTGTTCTACACGGAACTACATTGCACTTGGAATCCTAGCAACTTCCAGAACTTTAAGAACATCTGATAAACAAGTGGAGATAATTTTTCCTAAGCAAGTTTTTCTAGTAAACATTTGAAAGGAGTCTATTACATTCAGCTCATTTTCAACTTTTAATTTTTGAATTTTGATTTTTAAGTTTTGTAAGCCTTACCCATGCTAATAACATGTCAGTATAATGCCAAAACCAGCAAAAAGTTTTTTTTAAACAGCCTAAGCATGACAGCACTTTCCTCATGCTTACAAAAAGGAGCAGTTTTTTTCTGTTGGTTTTTTTCGTTTTTCCCCTCTCTCTCTATTCCTTTTCAGGTCAGAGAAACAAACAACATGTTTGTTCAACAGAAGATGGATCCAAATCTTTGTAGATTTTTGCAGATGGCTGCACTGAGCACTGGAAGCTCTACTAGCAAGAAAAGCTACAGGACACTGGATACGGGGCATCTGACCAGAAGCAATTGAACTCCAGTGACGAGAGGTCAATCACTGGACTACTGAACAATAAGCAAGACCTTTCCATGCTCTACTGTTGGGGTGGGAATGTCAGGATGTGAGATTCTATGTGCATAGAGTGTTAAAATAGTTAAGAGGGTATAGAAAAGCAGCCCTGAAAACATATATTGTGCTTTTAAAAATGAGCTTTGAACAGTGATTTATTAAAAGTTAATGCAAAACAATCAGCTAGCTCCAGCTAAGCCTGGAAGCAAGGTTACTATACAATAACATTCCTGACAGTTGAGTGTTTTTACAATGATAGCCACAAAGAAGTGAATTGAAACTGTACTAAAGTAATTGTTTTGCAATATGTAAAATATTAACATGACAGGTAAGTGTTGTTTCAGGTCCTGTGATTTCTTCTACTTTATTTTACTATATAGTTTCAGCCCATTGAAATCTGTAGAGTCTAAAACTGTTAATCACAACAACAACACTTATCATCATGAAGGCAGCATGCGAGATTCTGATTTGCGAGAACTGTAAGATCAGAAGTAGTAAATGCAATAGAGATTTCTATTATAACTTTTTTTCTTGGCACATCGGGGCCCTACAGTTACAGGTCCAGCAAAAGAGAATGTTTATAGTTGGAAGGGAAAGGTAAACATCCAAGAGAAATATTAATATAAACAAGAGACACATACATGGCATCACATTGCAAGGCAACACAACACACAACACACATTGGATACCAACAACACTGATACTGGGCACCTAATATAGATTTAGCTGGCTAGACAGCTCAGTGAGTTAGGCCTCTGACAAGCCAGAGTTTTGGAGTTCAATTCCCCACTGTGCCTCTCAGGAAACCAGTCAGCCCTGTGTGGCCTTAGAGCAGCTGCACAGAACCAAAATGCCCATAGAAGAAAAGAATGGTAAACGAGTACTCTCTGTCTAAAAAACCCTGGAAAAGGTTGCCATAAATCAGAATTGACTGGTGACACATTTTTTATTAATATAAATCTGGCCTTTAGATTACAGCAATACCAAAAAAAGAAGCAAAGGTTATAACTAAAGTTTTTTTTATCTATATTCATCATTCAGCTGTTATCTGATTCAATACACATGAAACTTCAAAAGGAAAAATTATCTTTAGAACAACAAGAGTCATCAAATTTGTACAGCACTTAAATGTCCAAACAAAAATAATACCACAAAAACTGGAGTGCTTGGTGAATCTTTGTACATTCAGGAAAGGGATTGCACACCCACATGTTCTCCTATGGGGGAAAACAACTCCACACACACTGAAATCTAGATGTTCAGGAAAAGTACTAATGTCACCTTCTTCCTGTTATTCTAATTTTATATGAACAGGACTATATTATGTTATGTTGGAATATTAATCTATCTATATAGATTAATATTCCAACATTCAACCCCAACTACAGTATGGCCTAGAAATAGTCAGAATAGTTTTCAACCAGGCATGCAATTACTAGCAGAAGTATTAATAAATACATGGAAGAATATATCATACTTTCTTTGCTTTTATGGTAGGGGATTTTGCAAGAAGGAAATGCAGGATTTTCAATCTACACACAGCTTACAGGTTTCCCATCTTCTACTTTGCCACAGTTTTCTTACTGGATTTAATGCAGAAGTTCAGAAAATAGAAGAAAGAATGGATCATATACATTAACTCACTGGCTGTTCCAAAGATATCCAGATTTGTTACTGTGCCTGAACTAAAGATAGCTGAATGGAATCAAGAAATATAGGTGGGAAATAAAGATAGTGTGAGTAATCAAATTCTTACCCCAGTTGATTTTTTAACAGCATTGTCCCCTCGTCTCACCCTTATGGTGAACTGCATGTTCAGCATTGTCATGATTCCACTAAACGTGCAGTTTATTTTAGGAGCCAGGATTTCAAACCACTCGTCGAAGTTTGGCTTTGCTTGAAATTCTCTCCTGTTTAGCAGTCTCCGTATACCATTGCCAACTTGCAGGATAGCCATGTCCTTGTCAAACATGCAGTGGAATGGAAAAGTCTTGCAGAACATAGAAGTGGGGATCACAAGGGAAGACTGTGGTTTACATGGAGATAAAGATGGTTTTGCACTTTTGACTTGCACAGCATACAACAAATATGGCTGGTTAATAAACTCTGTGCTGTCCTTGCAGAAACAGGGGGGCAAAACTGTCACTTCCACCTCTGTTTCATACAGGACGTGAGCTGCTGCCTTAATAATGCCAGAGAGGATGAGACTAGTTGTTTTCTTAGGAAAGAAATAGTAAACATTCAAGACATCTGGATCCTTTTCCAAACACAGGATGGAGACCTCTTCAAGTCTCCCCTTTTTTTCTGCTTCGTGGCAGTGGGCACTCTGTTTCAGCAGAGTACTAAAACTGTTCAGAAACTCTTTGAGGGTGCCCCCAACAACTCCCAGGATGTGTTCATCTTCTTCATAACATATTTTGAAAAGCTCTTCACCAAGTGATTCCTTTATAACATTTACTGGAACTCCTGCCAATATAAAATATTTTGGTCACTGGTCTGCCTCCATGTCCTTTCTCCTTCCCCCTCCCTCCCTTTTATAACATGCCTTTGCTTGTAAATGTTTTATCTTCAAAGGCTTTATTTCGCTTCCCTTTCTCTCCCCCCCCCCCCCAATCCTGGTTTACATGACTAAACATCTTCAGACTAACTGAGCCACGTCTGATCAGCATCTAAAGACATTGACTCTCACTTTCCTGAGGCCTTTTATGGTAAGAACAAACAACTTGCTTACTTTGCACAGATATTTATGCTGGGCAAAAATCTGTTGAGCATTTGCTACAGAAAACAATGACTAACAGCAAAGTGACTTTGGCTTTACTAAAAACAAAGAACCAAACTAGGGATCTGGAAGCAAATGCAGGCTTGGGAACCTGAGCTGCCATTTCCCCACTGGAAAGCACCACTTCTGTTATGTATGCACACTGTAGAATAGAAACAGCAAGCAAGTGTGTGCTTCACCATTTATTCATCAGCTGCTGTCACTTTATAAACCTCTTCCACAGCCATTCTTCACCATCTGACATGAAAGCCATACATATGGGGTTGGGGGTTTAGGAAGAGCAGGTGGAGAAGGGTTGCAGTGGAGAGCAGTGACTGAGAGGAGTTGTTAGGTACTCTCCCTCCTGAATGATTCTCCCCTGACAGCCATTCCATGCTGTTTTTCAGAAATGCTGCAGTTGCCTGGGCTACCAGGTCCATGTTCACAGCTTAATATTTAAAGTGGTCTTTGGATACTGTTAGCCTCATTGCCAGGGTAATCTCTTTTGCACTGCAAAGAAATGACATAAGGGGAGATTCCATTCTTATGCTAGATTAGTGTGCAATAACTTGGGGAGCCTTGTACTAATCTAGCACTAGACAATGAACAATTCCTAGAATTCCCATCAGCTTGATCCATTATATCAATTGCAAAGGGATAGCAGGGATTGTGGTCTGTATCACCTGAAAAGTCGCAGGATTTTCCATTCCTACTTCAGAGAAATGAGGTAAGTACGAATGTACAACCTCTTTAAAATGTTTTGTAAAACAACAAAACATTGCCCCATAGATGAAACTTTCTGTTCCAGTGATAAGCTTTTAAGATCTAAATTGTTTTCTTATCTGCATTGTATGCTGCCCAGAATATGATCCGATTAAGGGTGGCACAAAAATGTTTTTGCTTAATACAATTCATAGGCAAGAACCAGGCCCAGAAAATATCCACATAACACTCATTATATCAAAAGATGTGCCTGTAACAATAAAAGCAGTGGGGCTAGTGTGCTTCTCTTCTCCCATATTTATTATGCTGAGCAATAACAGGCCTAAATAGGACTTATGTAAATTTAATACAGAACTGGATCAATTTGGAAGATTTAACAAGCATTCCTTAATTGCATTAATAGCAGTTATTCATAGATCTCTCTCTCTACCTGCTGCATTTGCATGATCAGTGATTAGCTTCTCAAAGTCTTCTCTCTCTCCAGAATTCCTATCAATGAGGCAAAATAGAATGTTAAAAGTTCCCAAAGGCATGGTAAAAATTAACAAAACCCTATATTTAGAAATAATGACTAATAAAGCAACCAATAAACTATCCAATTTAAAACATTAGTATGAAATAGAACTTCAAATTTTCTTTTCCTCAGAAATTTCATTTTAATTCTTAACAAGTTGGCTATGCAGTTTTGCAGAAAAACATTTGAATGAGCCTATGCTTACATTTGTCCTTTGCATGCAAGCAACCTGTCCCTGCTGCTCATTCTACACCACTAGCAAAAGGACTAACATTTTTCTAACATATTTTCCTACTAAGCAAATCCTAAGCGTGAAAGTCCACAGGACTGCAACTCAAGTACATTTAAATCATGGTGCTGCGATGTTTCAAAATCATGATATGCATATTGAGAAACAGATCATAAGGTAAGATCATTAACTTCCAAGAGTTACAATATCAGAGGAATGGTCACACAACTCCGAAACAGTGCTTTCCGATCTCATGAGCACACTGGAAATGTTCCTTTTTTGAACTACAAGTTCTGGAACCCCTCAGCCAGTGTGGTCAGTGGGAGGCGTTGTCCAAAAATTCCTAAGTACTTTCATATGATTTTTTCTAAGAAAAGTCTGAACCCTCAACTAACAGTGCAATCTTACACATATCCAGAAGCAAGTCTTGTTGAGTTCAGTAGGATTTACTTTCACATAACTGAGTACAATAATGCTATATACTATAGAAGCTGTTTATAAGCTTCTCAAGCCTCAGGAGAACTCTACTGCTCCTACTTGAAAGTACAGGCAAAGAACACTGTTGTCTTCACAGAAGTGAAAGTAAATCCATTTGAAACTAGTACAGCCCAAGACTGAAACTTCATACCATGACACACAGTCCTGATAAATTTTAGCAGATGAACGATTCTATCATCTTGACACTATAATGCAAACTCTTTGTTACCCTGGTATTTGGGTTACTTGAGATACTTTGGTATTTAAGGTATTTAAGGTACCTGAGCTCAGCATCTTAAACAATTTACATAGTAATTGCAAGATTTCCTTTGATTGTCACTGGAGCCCTTTAATACATTCCCCAAACTCTAGTGCAAAAGATGTATCATTAGAATGAAGTAATTAATACTGAGCCCATGAATTTGTGTTCAGAACCAGAACTGAACGGAACTCACAACACTCTCTTCCTATTATACTAAACTTTATTTACTTCAGCAGCATTAATTGATGCAAGGGTGTGGAAGAGGTTTGCTGCTATGTTCAACAAACAGGAGTCAAAAACCCTTGCGATCTACTGTAAATGATTCAGAGCTACAAGTAGACCCAAATCTACCTGTGTCTACCCGTGTGTTACAGAATCTCTGCAGTCATTAAAGTAAAACAATTTTTAATGTCATCATTTCAAAATGTCACTCAATCAAGTACAAAATAAACAAAAATCACAACAATCCACATATATTGACAGAATGAATTATTCCACCAAGTTATTTTTCAAGAAAGCAGTTTTATAAATGTTGTTAAATATAAATGTGGACATTAAAAGGTACAAAATACATAAACTAAAAAGAGAAGCCAAGTGGTCCACTTCCTAGTTCACAGCTAAGCAAGTGATGGCTTTTGCAGTTAATAAATGTCACTACCATAGGTAACTTACCTGATTTCTTTTATTTCATTATTTGCTAGCGTTCTCTGAAACGCAAGATATAGCCTTTCATACTGCAAGGAGAAAAGTTCATATCAAGTGAAATGACATTTAATAACCTAATTGTTACATTAGCATCAAAAAAAGGAGTAAATTGATCTTTTGAACAATGGAAGCAAGGGATAAAAAAAGATATGAATATTGTTCAACCCAGGGTCACATCTCTATAAATTAATTCAAATCCATTCCACATATTAAGTAGAAGTTATTTAAATAGAAAGGTCACAATCCAAAGATCATGCATGTGCAGCAGAATGCTGTGCAACTTATTGAACACATTCTGGATTCACTGCAATTTCTCATCAAATGTAGCCTGACACAGCTTTACAGTTGCAGTAAGCTAACCTGGAAGCAACTCATGAATTCATGATATAGGTAAACTCTGGCCCTTCAAGAAAGGAGACTCTGATTCATCCCAGATACCTGGCCATCCAGGAGGAAGACTCAGTCCGAGTCTGCAACCCCAGTGTTTAAAGTGGAGAGCAAACCCATCCAAACCAGAAGTGTATTCTGTCCTACAGTAGATCAAAATAAGGAGCATTCAAGATGTTCCTTACCCAAATATGTGCACCACAATTTAAGTGGTATAGCTAGCTCCTCACTCTCGCCACAAAGGAGACTGGTGACTTTGATTTCTTGGGGGCAATGAACCTACACCAAGCTTTAATGTGAACTTTTTAGGAGCTCTCCAATGTGCTGAAGCTACCCACACTATAAAATTCAGAATCACCAGCCTCCACAGCCTCTCCATCAACCTCTATATGTGAAAAGCAACAAGCCTGAAGAGGAGGTTTCGTACTCATGTGTATGCTCACACCTTTACTGAACTAAATTGGTTTAAATAATCAATTACCATATTTTATAGTTTAATTTTATGTATAAATATCAGTATTATTTTACTTCATTGTATGTTTATTGATACGTACTTATGGTATGATATTATTGACATATTAAGTTGGTGTATTAATCATGTTTTAATATTGCAATGATTTGTTGATTGGGCAATAAAGATTTTTGTCTATGTGTATGCTTACACCCTTACTGAACCCTCACAGACCTAATACAAGCAGAAGCAAGTTTGTTGCTTTCCATGTGTACAAAAAGATTATGGAAAGTGGGAGCTAGCTGCTCCACACTAAGCATGATGAATGTAGGGAACAACTGGATACTCCTACCACCTCTAACTAATAATGAACAAAATCCTGTTGCTAAGTGTACTAAATCACACTAGAACTGAGGGCGATTGAGTGATACACCTCCTCCATATGTTCCATTGATTCAAATGGCCCTGCTCTAACTGCAATGTACTATGGCAAAGTAAGTTGTAGTTAAAGTAGGCCAATTTGAATCAATGGATTTTATAGAGAAATTGATCCACCAAATCCCCATTGATTCAATGGGCCTACTCTAGCATGATTTACTACACCAAGCTACAGGATTTCAGCCAATATCTCTGCTTTGACTACATTGTATGATTGATGTTTTCTGGGTCAGGGTTCTATATGAAATAGGCAACAACTGCATATCAATCAGGAATTCTATATCAACATTATATACAATTTTGGAACATCATTGTTATGGAAATCTACATGATTGGTGTAACTCACACAGTCTGTCAGTTACAGATGATACTGTTCCAATTACTCTGCAGAAATGTTTGAACAATACCATATTTATATGTTATTTTGGATTAAAGAAGATGTAATGCATTGCTATCTATCAGATAGACCCCGTTACCCTTCAACTATCCCAACTCAGTGGTTAATGATGACTAGAATCATATTGGTGTCTGCATAAGGCTTGCATAACTTGTCAATTACGGCTAATTGACAAGGTGCCAGGGCACATCTTGGTTGCACAGTCTGGCATGTGACCAAGACATGCCTTGAGACCTCATCAATTACCTGCAAGTAGCCATTGCAAGTTATGCAAACCATATGCAAACACCACTAGGATTCTGTCCATTAGCTCTAAAAGAACAAACACATGTACTCTCTCACTCTTGCCCATGTATTTCAATGAAATAAGATGAAATTTATCTTCATAGGCTCTGTCACTTGACATGAAGATTAGATGCCACACATCAAACAGATCAAGTTTAACATTTCTGAGGGAATGTATTTGCAGAGAAGAATATTATAACAGCCATATTTAGCATCCCTTTGCGAAATCACTAGAGATGGCATTTTTTAAAAAATGTGGAATATAGATACCATAATTCTCTGTTCTGCAAGTTCTAGCTGACAGACATCTTACAGACACCTAAATATGGCTCTCTGAGATAAACACCTAGATTGGAAAGTGTTGAGGCCTACCGAGGCCTTGTTGTTGTTTAGTCATTAAGTCGTGTCCGACTCTTCGTGACCCCATGGACCAGAGCACGCCAGGCCCTCCTGTCTTCCACTGCCTCCCGGAGTTGGGTCAAATTCATGTTGGTAGCTTCAATGACACTGTCCAACCATCTCATCCTCTGTCGTCCCCTTCTCCTCTTGCCTTCACACTTTCCTAACATCAGGGTCTTTTCCAGGGAGTCTTCTCTTCTCATGAGATGGCCAAAGTATTGGAGCCTCAGCTTCAGGATCTGTCCTTCCAGTGAGCACTCAGGATTGATTTCCTTCAGAACGGATAGGTTTGATCTCCTTGCAGTCCAGGGGACTCTCAAGAGTCTCCTCCAGCACCACAATTCAAAAGCATACTGAGGCCTAGCTCTGCCCAAACTTCCTGTTCTTGCCCAAAGGCCAGCTGGGAGCCTTCTTTCTACACACATAGCTAGGCAAAGCTAGCTTAGGTAGGACTCAAAGCATTCCAGTATAAGCCTTTCTCCCAGGTGAACCATATTTAGGCATCTGTCAGCTAGGACTCCAAGAATACAGAATTATGGGATTTGTAGTTTTAAAAAAATCCAAAAATCCCATCCTTAGAAATCACTGTTAAGGATTTCCTTGTCTAACATTAAAAATGTGCCATTTCTCGTACCTTCTTGGTTTTTGCCTTCATGTCTTCTAGGTTTTTACACACTGACCAGAAAACATCAAAACTGCAACTTTCAAAAGTTACATTTTTACTCAGAGCTTGCCAATGATACTTTTTTTTTCAAGTGCAACTCCTAGAATCCCTTAGGGATTTTCCCCCGTATAATACAGAAAGCAACTTTCTGAAGCTGTTTTTACTTCAGTAGATTTTGCCTAAATGTAACAGCTCCTTATGCCATTTCTATTTGTAATCCTCCACAATATCCTTTGGGTTACACACAACACAGAATGTTGATCAACTCTTTGCCATATCTGTGTGAGAATGCCAAAATCATTGAGTAGGAGATGGATCTGTTGTAAGCCATTTAGTCCAAACACCTGTCTGGTGCAGAAAATCCAGAGCAACAATATCCCTAACAGATGGCTATCTAGACTCCTAATGAAAAAGTCTACATTTCAGCAGACTTCAAAAACAGGGGTGATTAATACCTTCATTGGACCTCTAAGATATCATAAACAAGAATGATTTCAACTCCTTCAAGACTCTTTACCAAGCCGGTCACTGCAGTGCTTGCTGGAGAAGTTGAAGGATGGGGAGGAATGCAAAAATTATCCTGACTTAATACTGAAGTTCCAGATTCTGTAATTAAGTTATGGTTCCAAGATGGGAAATGCAGACTTAAATACTGTATTATATGAAATTTACACTTTGAGCAGAAGGTACAGGATTGTCTTATTTAATTATTTAATTGTATAACCTTGGACAATTACATACTGCTCAGGAAGTGCTGGACAGCTTAGTGGCTTAGGTATCTGGCTGTGGAGCCAGAAGATAGAGTTCAATTCCCTACTGTGCCTCCTTGACAGGAGCTGGACTTGATGGTCCATAGGTCCCTTCCAGCTCTGCACTTCTAAGACTATTATTATCTCATGCCAACTTCACTGTATGTGATACAAACACTGGTAAATGAGGCAGGACAGAAAGTTATTCTACCTTTAGAAAGAACTGCATTCTTGATGTATGATGTGTTTTGTATTTTAAGTAAAAGAACTGAACTAATGTTCCACCTTATTAAATAATATTTATATCTAAACAGAAACAATATGTGAAGGACTCTTCAACTCCTTACTTGACTCTACAATGACTTTTTTTAAAGAACCAAATGAATTAATGAGGAAACAAAGCCCCACATGCTTTCACTGGTATCTTGAATTTCATCAAATACTATTTTGGGCCACACAGCACAATCCCATGATCCTTCCTCTCTCTGACGTCAATGGAAGCAGCATACGCTGATGCAGGGCATGATAGTGACCTTCTCTGTTTTGGAGCTTTCCATGTTTTCCATGCAGGATAACGCAAGTTGATCCTGACAATTAGCCAGTAGGAAGAGATGTTAACTTTTAACCAGAGCTAAGGCCATCTAAGGAGTTGGGTGCAAATAGGTGGCCGTTTTTTCCACATATAGCATAATTTGTTCCCATGGAAGAATCTGCAGTTTTTCAAATAATGTTGGAACCTTTTCTCAGCTGCTATAGCTTATATGCCATATTCTATAAGTTTATCTGAACCCCAGCATTTTCATATGCCTTTATAAAGGCCATCAATTACTTTAATAATAATTGTGTGCTGTCAAGTCAATTCTGATATATGGTGATCCTCTTTAGGATTTTATAGGTAGAAAGTACTCAGAAGTAGTTTACCATTCCCTTCTTCTGGGGTCATCCTGGGATAACTTGCCCAAAGCCATATTGGTAGGCTCTTCTGGGATGCACAGTGGGTAACTGAACAATTTGGGTCCAAGCTGTCTCAAGAACAGCATCTCCCTTTATGAGCCTGCCCGGATGTTCAGCTGATCAGGGGAGGCCTTTCTCTTGGTCCAACGAACCCTCACAGGTGCATTTGGTGGGGACCTGGGAGAGGGCCTTTTCCGTTTTTGCTCCCAGGCTCTGGAACTCCCTCCCCAGGAGGCCAGGCTGGCCCCATCTTTGCTGTTGTTCTACAAGCAGACAAAGACTTTCCTCTTCAGGCAGGCTTTCCCTTAGTAACTGGCCTTTTGAGAAGGTTTTTTTTTTAAAATGGATTGTTGTGCCTTGTTGCTTTCAAGTGTTTTTAGTGTTGATTTCATTTACCATTTTTAATGTAATATTTTTAAAATTCTTTTTAACTATCTGCACCCTTACTTTTTTTTTGCTTTTAATTGTTGCCTTTTTAATTATGTAAGCTACCTTGGGTCTTTTTTAAGGAGAAAGGAAGGGTAAAAACATTTTAAATAAACAGAAAAACTCCCAACCTCTGACTCCACAGCCAGAAATCTAAATAACTGAGCTATCCAACCTGTCTTCAATTACTTTAGAGCATTGTAAATAATTTTATTTTGTTTAGATATGAGGGAATCGGAAGTCTACAACTTAGCTGATTGTGTAAGATCCAAGTCAACGCAGATCCTTCTTCAACTTTCTCCAGGCTAATGATTCTGTTAAGAAGAACTTGGTACTTGTATTCACTCATGGGGTTCTAAATACCACATTAACTGACAGAAACTTTGGAAAGCATATTCACTATTTCTTTAAGAGAGGTCTGATAATCATCAACATGATCCATACTGCCCCTCTTAAATGCTGCTTTGATTCGACTACAATGTATTTCTCTGCCTTTCTTTTGGTTAAATTACCAGACTTTGTAAACTTTGTTAAATAGCTGCTAAATCACTAAGTGAGTCAGCATCATATCTGGGATAGTTTTATCACCCTTAATATCCTTTTATTGAATGCAGAAGACATAGTGAATTAAGATTAAACGAATGGAGATTTTAGGCAACAGAATTAGACATAAATGCAACCGAACACAGAAAATGCTTTCAAGAAAGGAGACTTTAAAGTATGGAGAGGATTCATCAAGTGTTCTTCCTAGCGTTTTCTTCAAGGCCATTATTTTGGAACAAAAACTGGAGAACCATTGCCCTGCCTAGATATCTGAACAACAGCTCCAAGAAGCCATACAATTAACGATACTGGCCAGAACTTCCACAAACCAAAGTTCAAAACATGTGCAAGGCCAAAGATTTCCTGTTCTTGCTTCAAAAGATTGTTTCTAATTAACTTCTGAATGACTTTGATGGAAGCATAAGAATTACCTCTGGAGAAATCAGTTTGCAGATACTCTCAGCCAAAGTATGCAGAGACACTCTGCTCCTACTAGTTTTCCTCTGTGGGTTGTTCCCGTGAGTATCCTTCTCTTTGCAGATTGGCAAAGGAGCCTTTGAGTTGTTTGGTAATTCGGTGCATTCCACCTCACTTTCATCAGAAATGCCACTTTGGCTCAGTAAGGAGAAAGGACACTCGCCAGTGATCTTCAGGTCTTTCAGTTTAGTACAGAACATACTGTACAACTCCTTTATTCATCAACGTTGTATCTTTACTTTGTGATTATCATGTCTGCTCTATCAGAAGAAAGCATCTAACGGCAGGTATAGCCGTGATACATTATTAGTAATTTCAAAATCAGCTACATGAACAGTTGTTGCTATATATACCTGTAAAAGAAGAAGAAGAAAGAAAGAACTGAAGGGAAGCAGAAGGCACTGTACTGTATACCTCTTTAATTTGGTTTAACTTCTTAAGAACAAGCTTATTGAAGAAGTAGACTGTGATCTTTTGGAGTACAGTCATAATTGTGTGTACGTTCTGTGCTGTCAACTCAGAACCAACTTATAGTGACCCTAATAGGGCTTTCAAGGTAAGTGAAATATTTAAGGAGTGGCTTTACAGTTCCACTCCCCCAGTGAGTTTCCATGGCCAAGCAGGGATTCAAACCCTGTTCTAGTCCTAGTTCATCACTCTAAACCACACTGAGAATCTCAGAACATCATAGGTAACCTGGAATCAACTACTACATTCAGATATCATGCCAAATAAAAGTTTTGCATGATAAGAAGACAGTAATTAAGCCTCACTCCCTCACTCCTTTTCACATTCTCCTCTTTTGGTAAGGCCATGACGAAGGAGATCAGAGGCCTTTGCTTCCATTTCCCACTAACCACAGTTTTACACTGCATCTAAACCCTAAACTATGGTTGATGTTAACTATGGTGACATGAGATGTTCCCAAGGATACAACTTTAAACTAATACACATGGACTCTTGTCCTCAGATCTGATCATGCTACCACCTGCATAGATACACAAAGTGCTCCTTCACACTGTTGTCTCCACAAGCTTGGGCCCTTTTTCAACCTTCACTCTGAGGAAGATGTTTATTAAAGCCCTTGTTAAAACTCAGACTCTTAGGCAACACTACTTCCATAGGTTTCTAAACCAGAAATCTTTTAAAAGATTTTTCTTCCTCTCTCTTTTCATCTCTTGTTTGAACTGCAGCCAAGCAGCCAACATGAAAGTTTATGTGATAATTGATACTAGAAAATAAGGATATGTTTAATGCATAAAGTGTTTTTTATTTTTATAAAAGATTAAATCAAAAAGGGATGGAATGGCAATTAATAAAGACAGGACAAACATCTTTCATAACAGCCTTTTATCTAACCTAATCCTAATCGTAACTTCTTAACCAATATCCAAACATATCTAATTCTCTCTCTCTCTCTCCCCAATCAGACTCTCTCCGTCCCACTCCTCTGTCTCTCACTCCACTTCTCCCAAACACTCACCAAATCTCGTACACACTGTATCTATCCACTCCCCCTTGGGGCTGAGGAAAAGAGCCAATGAAAACAAGGATCTGAAGAGGCATTTCCCCCCTCCTACCACCCATAACAATCTTATCTTTCACTCATCAAGTATGAACTTGTCACTCAACCCATTTATTCCATCAAGCAAACAGCCAATCTACCTACACACTCATGATAAACATTGGGATTGAAATAATCACATATGGCCTGCTTCCAGCAAACCACAATTCTAGTTAACCACAGTTTTTGAAATTTAGATACACTGGAATTAACCTAGACTGGAAGCAAATTCCTTATTTTGGCCATGCTAGAATAGAAAATTCCCAGTGTGGTGTAGTGGATAGAGTGATGCACTAGGACTCTAGAAAACAGGGTTCAAATCCCCACTTGGCCTTGGAAACTCACTGGGAAAGCAGAACTGGTAAAACCACTCCTTAAATATCTCACTTGCCTTGAAAGCCCTATTAGGGCCGCTATAAGTCAGTTCCAACTTGATAGCACAGAACACACACAGAAAGTCTCCATCCCAGCAACAACAACAACAACAACAACATAACATTTTGTTTTCATCAATGTAATAACAGCCTATAAAATCATACACACAAGCTAAGTCCTTATTTTTCTTTCACATATTTTGGTAGCAAGTTATATTCTCAACTTAACATATGGTACAAAGACCAAGAATAAACACGGGGCTGGGGAACATGTGGCCCTCCATATGTTGTTGGACTGTAACTCCTATCATCCTTCCTTACTGGCTATGCTGGTTAGGGCTGATGTTGCTACAGTCCAACAACCTGCGGAGGTCCATACACTGCTGATACAAGTAGCTGGCAACTTGGGTCCTCCATTGTTATCATTTTGCAATCAACTGACTGTATCAAACTTGGATAAATCTTTGCCAAATTTCTCTTTATTTAAGTTATCATGCAGTAATACCTTTGAAACAAAATAAATCAGGGACTCCTGCCTAACCTTTTAAACAATAATTTTCTAGTTTTTTCATATAATCATCATCTCATAACAAAAGGGTCTCACTCAGTTTACTCATTCTGCAACCTGTGCAAAAGCTTTAAGGTATATGCATAAATGTCTGTAAGACATGCACATGGTCATTGATATATGCAAACTGTCTGGTTTTGTTTAATGTGTGTTCTATCTTAGATGTAAGTACGAACCGTTCAGTGCTGAACATGTTCTTTTTTGCAAAGGAGATTAGCATAATTATTCATTTGCATCATCATTTTGTCTCCCAACCAACTTTGTTACATTATTTACAAAGCAAAAGCACGGCCAACACTCTTGGCAAAAAAATCTACACACAAATTATCATATCAGATGCTTAAAAATAAACACAAATTGAAAAATATTGAGATGACATAAACAATCCTAACTAACTTTACACACCAGCAAGAAATAGGGAGTATGTACTACATGACCTCACTATTTTGTGCAAGATCAACTACATGAGAGGGACAGAAAACAAGATACTATGGATTAGTTGGATTAAGATAAAAATCAACAAATTGAAACATAATGTGTATCCAGCACACCTCTAGTATCAACCTATTCTCTGCCAAACACTTCTCCCCATTTTAACACTCAACATCCTATGCTTAAACTCAGAAAAATATAGTATGTGATGTGAAATACAACGAACACAGAAATACTGAAGTATAGAAATATTCTGAGCAATCCCTTCTACCATGCTGGGACCTTCTGTACTCAACACTGTAGGGATCCAGTTTTGATCTGCCACAAGTACAATAGGCAAAATGCAAGTAAAGTAGCAGTTATGACAAAGGTGCTATTACCTTAATTTCATCCAGATGGAACTGAATCACAGGGTACCAAGCTACCTTGCTCCTTGGGAGGGAACGCCCATCTGAACATGCATTGTTTATATGTCACAGAAAACAAAGTTAGTTGGTATACTGTGACTGCTACCTCAAAAAAAGTTCTTAAAGGGTTACTTTTAGTTGCCAAGTAACAGAGAGATATTTCTGGAACAATGAGACAGAATGAAACATGTCAAATCTGTCTGGGCAATAAGTACTACAAAAATAGTTCTGAGGCCAAGACAGGTTTATTATTAAGATGTGCACAAGAAAGGGTGTTTATTGAACATTCTTTGCCACATCTACAGGAGACCTGCAGCTATTAAAATCCATGCCAGATTATTTCAACTGCATGCGGTTTGCATTTGTAGATCATCAGAGAAAACACAAGATTTCCTTTGTGGGAAACTTATCTATAACTGTCACCTTAGTGGCTCATATATCTGCATATCTGTGCATTCTGCATTTTCGGTTTTTCATTTTGTTATGAAGACCTCTCTTGGCGGTTGAGATAAGCAATCGTGATGAAGAGAGATAGCACATGGAAATGGCAGAAGATGGAAGAGATGCAACATTAATTAACTTTCCATTTTTCTATATCTCTGCAGAATCTACATGCTGGCAGATCTACAGAATCAGATCCTCTGTACCTATTTAACAGCTTACATTGAAAGTACATGTGAAATCTTTTCAAAGGAAAATACATGATCTGAAGCATTAGGACTATTGGATAATCAAGATTTTTTTACCCCTCTGTAGGCAAAGCAGTTGCTATGAAGAAAAACAAAGTTACTGACCAAGGCTAGTAGAATAGCTCTTCAAGTATTATTAAGGAAATACATTCTTACATTGTCACATCAGAAAACACCCAAAGAAAAAAAGAATTTGTAAACACGGTGCAACAAGTTAACAAAACTATGAAAGAAAGGTATGTAGTATTCCAATAGCTTCAAGTAACACAAGAGGCCCTGAATTAATATTTTGCAAGCAAGTAGCCATGCTGGCTCATGGATTATGGAAACTGTAGTAAAACAAAACAAAACTTCCCAGCTCCATGCAAGTCTGAACCCACCAGAGAGAAAGGACTCAAAAATAAAGAACTCACAAGAACTATACATGTCATGGCTGTATCTTCTACTCCTTTAGCTCTATTCAGATATTCCAGAATTCAACATTTTGAACATGAAGGAGGGGGGAGGTGTCCAACCCTGCTCCTTATCATGAGATCTTCACAGAGGTTTTAAAGAGACATTCTTGCTCTCATGTAGGTCAGAAAGAACCCAGATTTTCCAATGCTGTTTCTTACAAGAAGATCCAACATGCAAGCAGGAATTTCTCTTCAGAATCAGCAGTAATCATATGAAGGAAGTAACAAGGGAGAGGTAAGGGCATGTGCTTCCCTCTAGGCATGTCAAAATTGACAGTTTCTGTAACAGCTAAACCAGCTTTTGCATCTTTGTGCTCTTAATTCATACTATTGTGCTTATTTTTTAAATAAATCTACAGGCCCCTAAACAAGAAACATTGTTTTCAAGCCCTAGGTCTTTTCTGTTTCAGTACTGAGGCCTCCACTGAATCATGATTTCTCCAATTTCTCCAGTTCAGAAGTTAGCAGGACATCATGAGACAGAGTCATTCTAAACAAAGGACAAAACATCCCATTATAGTAAAAGAAGACACGAGCATGGAGAACTCTTTGAGATACATTTTCATTCTGACTGTTCAACTAATCAGGAATTTTTGAACAAAATATATTTAAAAATTGTTGTTTGAACATTGATCAAATCCAAGGTTAACTTTTCTGCAAAATTCAAACACAAATCCTCTTCTAGATTTTACTATTCTGTCATGCTTATTCATTATTTTTGTAATGTCAAGTGAAGCATGTTCTGGAGCTACTTATTTAATTACATATTAGGAAGAAAATTAATTTTTAGAATCTGGAGTCTGGGCAAACATGATTATAACTGTCTGAGGACTATTATTTGACGACAAGTTTTCAGGAATCAAGACAAGGCTATAAACTCTCAATTTAACCAGTTTCTGGCCCACTACAGGTATTTTTTTTAGCAAGGAAAAAGTATCAGATAGAAAGGAGGCTCCAGTGAATGGACTTTACAAGGTGGGAAAATAGGGGGGAAAGAAACTCAGTTGTCAAACTGTCACTTTTTTGTATGTGTGTTAGAGTATTAAGTGCATTATTTAGTAGTGCTTTGATAATTTTATCATATTTTGCTTCTTGTTTTGAGAATTTTAGCCCCAAAAATGACAAGCCAGTTTTATTAATACTGAAAAATAAAGACTACAGGCTATTTGGGGGGGGGGGGGGGATACATAATTTGTGCCCAATGTCTCAAGTATTTGTAAAATGATGTCCAAATACAGTGCTAGATTTGGGGTGTACAGCACCACCATTATTTCATTTTACAAATCACACTAGGCACCTGAATCAAGGCTACTCCACTATCTGTCCATTTATTCTTTACCCAAGATGCTGATGCAGGCCTAAAAAACCAGCAAGTGGGGAAAGGTAGCACAAAACCACAGGGGAGATGATCCAGTAACTTAATCTGCATTAACAGCCTGACATTGCTCAGCTCTATAAGGAAAGGGAGGATGTATTCCTGCCTCTGCAGATTCCAGTCTTTATGAAATTAGAATCCAAATGGAACAAAGCAGACACCAGAGATTAAAAAAAGAGAAAATAATGGCTAGTCCTGGCTCTACTTAGTTATTACTTCTGAAGTTTGTACTTTTTCCTGGAGAGAAGCACAAGTGGAGACAGTACAGCAGAAAAGGAAAGAGAGAGAGAAATTCTAAGATAAATGACATACCATACTGATGGAGCCTCTCTGAGCCTTGATGTTTATTTTTTGTAGTTTGAGCCAGAATATGATCGATTTAAAACCTTTCTTTCTATGAGAGAATTTTCACTGAAATAAATCACCCAATTTTCCACGAAAATAGCCAGGGGCAATGGAGGAGGCAGTGCTTCACAAAAATGGTATTACTACAAACTATTTTAAACATTGGCCCCCACTGCACACTGGACACAGAATTTTAAAGCATGTTTATAGCAGGGAATTAAATCCTGCATGGCGAGCAATGCATCAAACTGAGTACAGAAGCAGATTCCAAAGCAACACAACACATTCACAAAAAGACAACATAACAAATGTAGTGTTTGGGGTCCAAGAAGAGCTGTTAATATTAGACTTAAGACAATGGATATTTTCCATTGACTTCAAGTTGCTCCTGAAGTGAAATTATGGTGTTAAATTATACAAATACAGCATGTGCGTACACACACACACACACACACACACACACACACACACACATGCATACATGTTGTGCCTGGAATATTTGACGTTTAATGTACGAAGACTAGTTAATTAGGGAACATACTATGTGACAAATTGCAACTGTTGAGTTTGCAAACCTGCACGTACCATTTTAAAGGCTTCTCTCATTTTAGCAGCTCAATCTTGTGCAGTAACAAAGCTGGTATTATACATAATACTTCTGTCCTATTAACAATGTGAGATATTTATTCTCATGTAAATATCCAAAGCTGACCTATTTACTGGTGAAGTCGGAAAGCAGACTGAAGGGGAAAATACTCCAGTCTACACATAATTGTAGCAGGTCTTTGATTAAATCTCCCATATTTTCATGTTCACTTCAAAGCAGCCTCGGGGATTCTGAATTCACTTGGAGTAGCCACAAAGGGGATGCGATCAGCAACAAAACTGCAAGTGTAAGTGTAAGGTCACAAAACAGCACTGGGGAAGACTTACCACACCTCTCCCAGGGCCACCACTCTAAACTAACCTAAAGCCCCCACAGCCATTATTCATTAAAAATGAACATTGCTTAGATCACCCATGACACTTTAGTTTCACACTTAGATCACTTGGGAATAATTAAATTGCAATAAGGCCAATGCCTTGATCCCAGAGATGAAGCCTTCAGAACAGAAGCAGAGGTAGTATTCCACCTACCAAAGGAGGCAAATGGATATTCATTTATAATCCACACCCAGGCTCTTGACTCACATCAGGAGGCATACACAAATGTTTGTTACTTGTTGACAACTAGTTTCCAGGCTGCATTGAAGGTGCTTGTATTGATTTTTTAACACCTTACATGGCCTGGGACCCTGAGAGTGCCTTCTCCCATGTTCTTAATCAGTCAGTCAAGGATCTAACAGTCCACCTTTCAACTTAAACTGGGCCTCTCAGTGAAAATAAATAAAACAAATAAAAACATTACAGTATCACTCCAGTCAGAACAAGAGACCAAAAAGGTGCTGACAGCAAAATATCAATCCAAGCAGATTTTCAAAAAATGAGTTCTGCTCTAGATTCCCAGACTACTGACAAGGTCAGCCCAGGATACTTCGTCACCTGACACAGATGACAATATGGCATTCCTGTCCCATTTTAGATTTGGAGGTTAATGGTGTCTTGCTTCAACATTGGAAGTGGGCTAGCATGGTCCATTGTTTCTGAGGACATCAACCAGCTTAGTAGTTCAGGTACAGGCACTACATGGTTCTGCCATCAAACACCATGTTGCGGAAGTCTGCCACATGGTATGGCCAATCCTAACTAAAATTCCCATTATCTCTGACCCCTGCCCATGTTGGGTGGAAGGAATGGAGTTGGAATCCAAAGGTACCTGCTGGGCCACCCCTAGCATAGGCACTAGAAGGCTTGATGAGTCAGTGGTATATCAGCTTTTTATGAGACATTTTGTCTCTGCAGAGAAGTAGATGTCATCCTTTACCAGGCAGAGAATAAACCTGTAGCTTTTGTTAAAGCAGGGTTAATGTTTGTGCCATAGCAGGGAAGAAGATTTACCAGATCAAGAGAAATCCCCTCCCTTCTAAATAAATGCCTTTACCAAAAAGAAAGGAAAAATATCAAAGACAACAGTTCTTTAGTACCTATAGTACGTTTTTCTGCCCTAAAGCTTCAATAGTTTTCAGGGCTCAAAAAGAACTACTTCCCTTGTTTTCAAAATACTTCTATAGCAAGCATTGAGTCCACAGGACCTTCCTTCTCGACTATTTCCATCCAACCAACCACATGCATGTTATGCTGCTTACTCACCCACCCTAATATGTGTTATGGATGTTTTCAAAAAACGTCTGTAACACTATGTGCTTATAGTAAGTAATAGTGAGTTACATAAATATTGTCATGTACATTGTCATGTATATCCAATCTGCTCTGTTCGCACTGTGCTATCTCCTTCTTCTATTTGTTTTACTGAAGTTTTCAAAAATATAGAAACCATTGTTCTCAGAGTGAGTAACAATGTGCGTACAGATCTTATCAACCTTTGCCCATCTCTGCTCACTTTTCTCTCCTTACAGTCTTCATATATTGGAAGTTTTAAATAGTACTGATAGAACTATAAAGCTGCTGTCTAAATTCTCCCTCATCTTATATAGGTCCAATCAGCTTCTTTAGCACTGCAAAATATTTAGAATCAAGGTTTGTAAAAAAGTTATTATCAAATTAAACTATTATACTAGACAGGTTTGATGATGAAATAAGTGTGCATTTACAGCAACTCCTTCCTCTTCTTAAGGGCATAATATTAACTACATTAATCAGCTGTAGTCAATGAAAGCCTTTGGCTTGGAAAGAGATTATTTAATTACTATTTGCTATGACTAAGCCACAAAGCAATCAGTGTACTTTTGATTCAGCACATGGATTAACTCTTGCATAGCTGTCCCTGGAGTCCAAATGTGTCTATTTACTACACACACATAGACACATATTATCATTTTGTTTTTCAGTGATTTTTCCCTCCTTGAAGAGTACTTAACAATGACCAGAATCCTGCTGGTGAATATGCAATGGCAGTTCAATAATTAGTTCCCCCCTCTGCCAGATTGCCCTTTGTGTGCCCAGTCATGCATCAATTGTCTTGCCCTCAACAGCCCTGCTCAGCTCTTGCAAACTCAAGCCTGTGGCTTCCTCTAAGGACGCAATTCATCTCATATTTGGTCTTCCTCTTTTCTGCTGCCTTCCACCTTTCCAAGCATTATTGTATTTTCCAGAGAATCCTGCCTTCTCATGATGTGCCCAAAGTTGGACAGCTTCAGTTTCAATATTTTTGCCTCCAGAGATAGTCCAGGAGACAGGGATAAACAGTGAGGTGGCCAGGTTTTCAGATGACACGAAACTTTTCTGGGTGGTGAAGACCAGAAGGGATTGTGAAGAGCTCCAGAAGGATCTCTCCAAACTGGGAAAATTGGTAGCAAAATGGCAAATGCATTTCAATATAGGAAAATGGGGCAAAAAAAAAAAAATCAAAACTTTAGTTATCAGTTAATGGGTTCTGAGCTGTCCGTGACGGATCAGAAAAGAGATCTTGGTGTGCTGGTGGACAGCTCAATGAAAGTGTCAACCCAGTGTGTGGTGGCAGTGAAGAAGCCCAATTCCATGTTAGGTATCATGAAAAAGGGGACTGAAAATAAAACAGCCAACATTATAATACCATTGTACAAAACGCTGGAGTACTGCGTACAGTTCTGGTCACCGCACCCCAAAAAAGACACAGTGGAACTGGAAAAGATGCAGAAGAGAGCAACTAAAATGATGACTGGGCTGGGGCACCTCCCTTATGAGGAAAGGCTACAGTGTTTGGGGCTCTTTAGTCTATAGAGAAAAGGCACCTGGGGGGGTGGAACATGACTGAGATGTATAAAATTATGCAGGGGATGGATAAAGTGGATAGAGGGAAGCTCTTTTCCCTCTCACGCAATACCAGAACCAGGGGACATCCACTCAAATTGAGTGTTGGAAGAGTGAGAACAGACAAAAGAAAATATTTCTTTACCCAGCGTGTTGTTAGTCTGTCGAATTCCTTGCCACAGGATGTGGTGATGGCATCTGGCCTGGATGCCTTTAAAAGGGGATTGGACAGATTTCTGGAGGAAAAGTTCATTGCAGGTTACAAGCCATGATGGGGATGTATAATCTCCAGGCTTCAAAGGAAGGTACCTCAAAATGCCAGATGCAGGGGAAGGGTATCAGGAGACAGGTATCTAGTTGTCTTGTGTGCTCCCAGAGGCATCTGGTGGGGCCACTGTGAGATACAGGAAGCTGGACTAGATGGGCCTTTGGCCTGATCCAGCAGGGCTCTTCTTATGTTCTTATAGTTCAGTCTCAATTTGATCTAGGTCCCACTTGTTTGTCTTTCTAGCAATCCAGGATATCCACATAGCTCTTCTCCAGCACCACATTTCAAATTAATCTGTTTTTGTCCTGTCAGCTTTCTTTACTGTCCAGCTTTCATACCCATACATGGTGACTGAAAATACAAGAGTGTAGATAATCTTGGTCTTCATCTCTCATGACACATCCTTATACTTCATTATCTTTTTTAGTTCCTTCATTGCTGCTCTTCCAAGTCTCAGTCTTCTTGGCTGCATTTTGATTGATGGTTGAACCAAGGTATACAAAGTCTCTAATTCAGTTTCTTCACTGTCAACATTAAAGTTGTATAGTTCTTCTGTAGGCATGATTTTTGTCCTCCTGATGTTCAATTGCAGTATTGCTTTGGCACTTTCTTCTTTCCTTTTCACTAAAAATTCTTTGAAATCACTGCTGCTTTCTGCCAGTAGGATGCTGTCATCTACATATCTTAAATTATTAATGTTTCTTCCACCAATGTTCACGCCTCCTTTATAGGAATCTATGTGTTCTGCATGCAAATTGAACAGAGAAGGGGATAAAACGCAACCTTATCTGACATCTTCGCCTATAGAAAACCATTCTGACTCTCCATATTCTATCCTAACGATAGCTTATAAATGACTAGTGTTATCAATGGAGGCAGGCCTTGCGCTGCTGATTTATTGCAGATGATAATGTCATGTGCCAGTCACCAAAACCTCCCTAGTTACTCTCCTCTTTCAATTCAGCTGCAATCCTCACAGTAGCTTGAGGGGAAGAAGGAATTTTCGTAGTAGTAATATAATATATGAGCTAGGTGTGTTCAATGGTTTATTCTTGAATGGGCAATTAGGACCCATTAGTTTTTTGAAAGCTCTGTTCCATCTAGGTCAGCATATCTATTTCTCTCTTACACATTGCAAAACATCAAAGGAACTAGTGCATTAACTATGGGAGCCAATTAAAATGTCAAGAAAAATATCAGGAAAAATATCATTAAAAGATGTTAATATTATAACATCTTTTCTTGTAAGATGTTATAATACTGTAAGAGGCATGTTTTCATAAGGATATAATGACACTTTAAAATAGAAAAGCATTGCAGTCTGGTTTACCTCTAGCTTTCTTTCCCATTAGTAGTGTATCTATACTTTCTGAATGCAAATGAAATTTCTGATGTATTTTAAAAATCCCAATATTTTAAGTCAAGTCTTGTGACTCAAATGTTTACATTTGTCTGTCAAGCAAAACTAACTGCATAAGACAGCACTGCAGTCACTAGAGACTGCAAAATCCCATCGGCTTGATTTAGAATTGGGTCAGTGATTATAAGCATCAGTGGAAAGCTCTAAAAAACAAAAACAAAAACAGCTTCATCTTTTCTTGAGAGGTCTAGTAACTAAGCAAACTCATTTACAGTTTTTAAAACATATAACCCAGCATTTTCCTGTTGATCTAAGCTCAGATAAACAGACGGCCAAAATGATTTTTATAGGTTTAGAGAGCAGATCCCAAACCTTCGGGAAAAGCAGCTATATAATCTATGAACTTGTCTAACCAATCTCTAAGAAAATATGCAACCCAGTCTATAGCATGCACAAAGAGTTTTATTACTTTCTCTGCTAAGTCTTTCCATTTTTTTACTTCGTACTAAGTCCAAGGTTTTTTTGTAGCAGCTAAAATGTTAAACAAAATCAACTACAAAAACAAAGCTTGTATTTTTGTGGAGCATTTCCCAATGGGTGGTCGAAACTGTCAGTTTGTTAGTTCAAAAATCAATACCAGCTGTGCCTATGGAATAAACTAAATATAAACAAATATCCTAGTGGTTCAATTAATGTATTAACCAACTGCTTTGTAAATAAACAACTTTTGGAATAATAGAACAGCCCTTTTTCATGCATGAAATGTTATCATTCTGTTCCACAGAGTACAGGTGTGTGTATGTGTTTTCTGGTTGATGACATTTGTGTTTTAATATGATATAATATTGTTCTATATTCCCCTGGTGTCCATGCAGTTGATATACCAGGAACAGCATTTTAGAGTCAGCTACCTTCTAAAAGAAAAAAAAATTGCAGCGTTGTGCTGCTTTTTTAAGGTTATTTAATTTACAAATACACAGCTTGAGTGAGGATGGAGCAGGTGGTGAGCAGGCATAAACATGCATCAATCACCACAAGCAAGAAGACTTTCCAAAGACTTAGCTCTGTTAAGATTGCTTCGGGCTAGACGGGTCTAAAACTCCCCACTGGATTCTCTTGCCTACCAAATTCAAAAGTGACTCCCTTTTCCTCATTCTTTCCATATACATTTGGGGAGGGGAGACAATGATTTCAGGCCCCCCTCTGTGAGAGGCAAGAATAGTTTCCTTTTATTCACAATGCCTGGAAAAGAGAGCTTAGTAAGTTGTCCACTGTGGCCAAATATGTGGAAGCTTTGTATGAGGCAGAATATCTATTACAATGCTATTAACCTGTTTGAACTCATGGGAAAGGCAATGAAGATACACACAAATAACCTCTCCATGAACTTCATTTCATACAATTTGAAAAGTATATTTTAAAGCCCTTTTACTCAACCGAACAAACAGAAATGTTCATCAAGAGTTCATCAATGTCACAAACACACTCTTGCTACTTAATAGGGATGGGCAGTGGCCTCCCAACCCAGTCCATGCTTGACACAAATTAGTGTCTGATCTGCCCAGTGCCTTTCTGGAGATGTTCAAACTGGATCCTTGTCCATATCCATGCTGGTATTTGTGTGTTTCTGAATCCTATTCACAGGAAAGACCATTCCTGTGAATGAGGAAAAGCAAATGGCCAAGACTTTCCAGGGATCACACAGAGCCATCAGAATAATTTGGTGATCTCCACCCTGACAAAAAAAAGGTACAAGAAGAGAAGCAGGAGAAAGCTATAATGACTTTGGCAGTGACAACACCACATCAACAAGAAGAAAATATGATGTATATACTTCTTCCTATGTGACCTCATTATTATGTGCAAAATCAACTGAATGGGTGGGACAAAGAACAGGATACTATTAATGAGTTAGCTCAAGATAAAACGCAGCAAGCTCTCTTCATTTTTTCACAGTGCTATTACTCTCTTCATGGTACCTTAATGCCCACCTGCTGTCTTCTACTACTTTACTATGATATACATTAAACAGAACGTGGTGGAACTGAATGGAACTCTTGTTGATTTTAGAACAGTTCAGAAAAATTCAAAATGAACTGCTAATGCACTACTATAACCTTTTTTTACTCTATCCCCAGGAAGATATGTGTAGCTATTATTATTAGATTTATTTCAATGCCACTAACTGTGTGCCAAGAAAAGAGCTCCGTACTTGTACAAAGAAAGGGGGGGGGGGGTTCCAGAAGGAAGAATGCAATACATAACAAATAGGGTCACAGGTGCATTCTGTCAAGTGTGCATGCCACTATAAAAGAACTTACAGTTGTAAAACCAGTACAACGGTAATCTCTGCTTTGATTGTTTCTCTTCCTACAGAGGCATGAGAATCTATCTGTACTTATGGAATACAAAAATGCACATATGTTCATTTGTATGCAGGCTCCATGCATTTCACAAAAAAGGGGTGGATCACGTGGGAGGCACACATTCTGTGTGATACAAAATGCTCTCTCTATACCATGTGGACATCATATACAAGGCTTATTCCCACTTCATATTACGGGTGGAGTTGACATACAGGTGTGAAAGAACCGTGAAGCCTGTTGATTTCAATTCCCAATACAACAGGTTTGGTGTTGTTGTTTAGTCGTTAAGTCGTGTCCGACTCTTCGTGACCCCATGGACCAGAGCATGCCAGGCCTTCCTGTCTTCCACTGCCTCCCGGAGTTGGGTCAAATTCATGTTGGTAGTTTCGATGACACTGTCATCCTCTGTCGTCCCCTTCTCCTCTTGCCTTCACACTTTCCTAACATCAGGGTCTTTTCCAGGGAGTCTTCTCTTCTCATGAGATGGCCAAAGTATTGGAGCCTCAGCTTCAGGATCTGTCCTTCCAGTGAGCACTCAGGATTGATTTCCTTCAGAACGGATAGGTTTGATCTCCTTGCAGTCCAGGGGACTCTCAAGAGTCTCCTCCAGCACCACAATTCAAAAGCATACTGAGGCCTAGCTCTGCCCAAACTTCCTGTTCTTGCCCAAAGGCCAGCTGGGAGCCTTCTTTCTACACACATAGCTAGGCAAAGCTAGCTTAGGTAGGACTCAAAGCATTCCAGTATAAGCCTTTCTCCCAGGTGAACCATATTTAGGCATCTGTCAGCTAGGACTCCAAGAATACAGAATTATGGGATTTGTAGTTTTAAAAAAATCCAAAAATCCCATCCTTAGAAATCACTGTTAAGGATTTCCTTGTCTAACATTAAAAATGTGCCATTTCTCGTACCTTCTTGGTTTTTGCCTTCATGTCTTCTAGGTTTTTACACACTGACCAGAAAACATCAAAACTGCAACTTTCAAAAGTTACATTTTTACTCAGAGCTTGCCAATGATACTTTTTTTTTCAAGTGCAACTCCTAGAATCCCTTAGGGATTTTCCCCCGTATAATACAGAAAGCAACTTTCTGAAGCTGTTTTTACTTCAGTAGATTTTGCCTAAATGTAACAGCTCCTTATGCCATTTCTATTTGTAATCCTCCACAATATCCTTTGGGTTACACACAACACAGAATGTTGATCAACTCTTTGCCATATCTGTGTGAGAATGCCAAAATCATTGAGTAGGAGATGGATCTGTTGTAAGCCATTTAGTCCAAACACCTGTCTGGTGCAGAAAATCCAGAGCAACAATATCCCTAACAGATGGCTATCTAGACTCCTAATGAAAAAGTCTACATTTCAGCAGACTTCAAAAACAGGGGTGATTAATACCTTCATTGGACCTCTAAGATATCATAAACAAGAATGATTTCAACTCCTTCAAGACTCTTTACCAAGCCGGTCACTGCAGTGTTTGCTGGAGAAGTTGAAGGATGGGGAGGAATGCAAAAATTATCCTGACTTAATACTGAAGTTCCAGATTCTGTAATTAAGTTATGGTTCCAAGATGGGAAATGCAGACTTAAATACTGTATTATATGAAATTTACACTTTGAGCAGAAGGTACAGGATTGTCTTATTTAATTATTTAATTGTATAACCTTGGACAATTACATACTGCTCAGGAAGTGCTGGACAGCTTAGTGGCTTAGGTATCTGGCTGTGGAGCCAGAAGATAGAGTTCAATTCCCTACTGTGCCTCCTTGACAGGAGCTGGACTTGATGGTCCATAGGTCCCTTCCAGCTCTGCACTTCTAAGACTATTATTATCTCATGCCAACTTCACTGTATGTGATACAAACACTGGTAAATGAGGCAGGACAGAAAGTTATTCTACCTTTAGAAAGAACTGCATTCTTGATGTATGATGTGTTTTGTATTTTAAGTAAAAGAACCATCTCGTCCTCTGTCGTCCCCTTCTCCTCTTGCCTTCACACTTTCCTAACATCAGGGTCTTTTCCAGGGAGTCTTCTCTTCTCATGAGATGGCCAAAGTATTGGAGCCTCAGCTTCAGGATCTGTCCTTCCAGTGAATACTCAGGGTTGATTTCCTTCATAATGGATAGGTTTGTTCTCTTTGCAGTCCAGGGGACTCTCAAGAGTCACCTCCAGCACCACAATTCAAAAGCATCAATTTTTCGGCGGTCAGCCTTCTTTATGGTCCAGCTCTCACTTCCATACATCGCTCCTGGAAAAACCATAGCTTTGACTATGCGGACCTTTGTCGGCAAGGTGATGTCTCTGCTTTTTAAGATGCTGTCTAGGTTTGTCATCGCTTTTCTCCCAAGAAGCAGGTGTTTTTTGATTTCGTGGCTGCTGTCACCATCTGCAGTGATCATGGAGCCCAAGAAGCTAAAATCTGTCACTGCCTCCATATCTTGCCCTTCTATTTGCCAGGAGGTGATGGGACCAGTGGCCATGATCTTAGTTTTTTTGATGTTGAGCTTCAGACCATTTTTGTGCTCTCCTCTTTCACCCTTATTAAGAGGTTCTTGAATTCCTCCTCACTTTCTGCCATCAGAGTGGTATCATCTGCATATCTGAGGTTGTTGGTATTTCTTCCGGCAATCTTAATTCCGGCTTGGGATTCATCCAGTCCAGCATTTAGCATGATGTATTCTGCATGTAAGTTAAATAAGCAGGGAGACAATATACAGCCTTGTCGTACTCCTTTCCCAATTTTGAACCAATCAGTTGTTCCATATCCAGTTCTAACTGTTGCTTCCTGTCCCACATATAGACTTCTCAGGAGATAGATAAGGTGGTCAGGCACTCCCATATCTTTAAGAACTTGCCATAGTTTGCTGTGGTCCACACAGTCAAAGGCTTTTGCGTAGTCAATGAAGCAGAAGTAGATGTTTTTCTGGAACTCTCTGGCTTTCTTCATAATCCAGCGCATGTTAGCAATTTGGTCTCTAGTTCCTCTGCCCCTTCGAAATCCAGCTTGTACTTCTGGGAGTTCTTGGTCCACATACTGCTGAAGCCTACCTTGTAGGATTTTGCGCATAACCTTGCTAGCGTGTGAAATGAGTGCAATTGTGCGGTATTTGGAGCATTCTTTGGCACTGCCCTTCATTGGGATTGGGATGAAGACTGATCTTTTCCAATCCTCTGGCCACTGCTGAGTTTTCCAAACTTGCTGGCATATAGAGTGTAGCACCTTAACAGCCTCATTTTTTAAGATTTTAAATAGTTTGACTGGAATGCCATCACCTCCACTGGCCTTGTTGTTAGCCATGCTTTCTAAGGCCCACTTGACTTCACTCTCCAGGATGTCTGGCTCCAGGTCAGCAACCACACTATCTGGGTTGTCCGGGACATCCAGAACTTTCTGGTATAATTCCTCTGTATATTCTTGCCACCTCTTCTTGATGTCTTCTGCTTCTGTGAGGTCCCTACCATTTTTGTCCTTTATCATGTCCATCTTTGCACAAAATGTTCCTTTAACATCTCCAAATTTCTTGAACAGATCTCTGGTTTTTCCCTTTCTATTATTTTCCTCTATTTCTTTGCACTGTTTGTTTAAGAATGCCCTCTTGTCTCTCCTTGCTATTCTTTGGTAGTCTGCATTCAGTTTTCTGTAACTTTCCCTATCTCCCTTCCATTTTGTTTCCCTTCTCTTCTCTGCTATTTGTAAGGCCTCATTGGATAGCCACTTTGCTTTCTTGCATTTCCTTTTCTTTGGGATGGTTTTTGTTGCTGCCTCCTGTACAATGTTACGAGCCTCCATCCATAGTTCTTCAGGCACTCTGTCCACCAAATCTAGTTCCTTAAATCTGTTCTTCACTTCCACTGTGTATTCATAAGGGATTTGGTTTAGATTATACCTGACTAGCCCAGTGGTTTTTCCTACTTTCTTCAGTTCAAGCTTGAATTTTGCTATAAGAAGCTGATGATCAGAGCCACAATCAGCTCCAGGTCTTGTTTTGGCTGACTGTATAGAGCTTCTCCATCTTTGGCTGCAGAGAATATAATCAATCTGATTTCGGAATTGCCCATCTGGTGATGTCCATGTGTAGAGTCGCCTCTTGTGTTGTTGGAAAAGAGTGTTTGTGATGACCAGCTTGTTCTCTTGACAAAACTCTATTAGCCTTTGCCCTGCTTCGTTTTGAACTCCAAGGCCAAACTTACCTGTTGTTCCTTTTATCTCTTGACTCCCTACTTTAGCATTCCAGTCCCCTATAATGACAAGAACATCTTTCTTTAGTGTCAGTTCTATAAGGTGTTGTAAGTCTTCATAGAATTGGTCAATTTCAGCCTCTTCAGCATCGGTGGTTGGTGCGTAAACTTGGATTACTGTAATGTTGAAAGGTCTGCCTTGGATTCGTATTGAAATCATTCTATCATTTTTGAGATTGTATCCCAGTACAGCTTTTCCCACTCTTTTGTTGACTATGAGGGCTACTCCATTTCTTCTACGGGATTCTTGCCCACAATAGTAGATATGATAATCGTCTGAATTGAATTCGCCCGTTCCCGTCCATTTTAGTTTACTGATGCCCAGGATGTCAATGTTTATTCTTGCCATCTCCTGTTTGACCACATCCAGCTTACCAAGGTTCATAGATCTTACATTCCAGGTTCCTATGCAGTATTTTTCTTTGCAGGTTTGGTACTGATGTATAAATGAGGTTTCACAGCACTGAGAATCCAAGCAACACCCTTCAAGATATTGTAAGCTGTCCTTCAATAAAGTTTGTTCCATCTGCGTCTCTCTAGCAAGTTTTTGTTGAATTACTGTACATCCAATGGCATGGGTTTTACAAAAAGGGCACGATAAATAAAAGGAAGGAAAAGTATCTACCAGGTTTAAATATCAGTGTACTAAAATCCTGTGCTATAGAAGAAGCATAGTATACTTCACGTATGAACCCTAAACACCTAGTACACTGAATAACAAAAAAATTAAATAATGTACTCCGTAAACGTAAAATAATAATTATTATTATTATCCTTGTGCAATTATCTTAGTGCTATTATATTTTATTGCTTTATATGCCACTGATTTTTTCATCTGTGCACAACTGTTAGCCATATCACTAGATTAGGTTATTCTATCTATGGTAAGAATAAAACCACACTGTCTCTCTCTCACACACACATCATAAAATGATCATTTAATAACCCAATTCTACCTTCCTATTTTTCCTCCTTCCCTGCTGAGATCGTAGGTGGAAAGAGTTCTTTTGCCTGCTCTACTATTTAGAGATAATGATCTGTTCAGCTGATGGGGCATCTCGTTTTATCCAGCAGCCTGTTCTATCACCTCAGGATTGAGAAGGGCTTGATCCCATGGCCTAACTGCAGCTCCACAACAATGGCAATGCACACAGGAAACAAATTTCCCTAAATATTTGATTTGTAAGTGAATACAAGTTTAAAGAGAGAGAGATACATAGATAAAATATAGATATAAACATGGTTGTGGCTGCTTCTTACTGTGGAAAAATATTATTCTAGTTCATACAGTTATTTGAAGCACAAAACTATTTATTTTATATAAAAGTATGCTATGTATCCAGTAGCTATTAACTCTGAGAGCTGCTGGCACCAATTTAAGAACGGTGCTATAGGGCAACACCATCTGTTTGCTGTATTCACTTCTCCTATTCGCCTACATTTTCTACATTCTCCTGGCAAATACTAAAAGCACAGAAGATCTGTTCCATATCCAAAACTCTAAAGTGAGATATTCACATTTGCAGCATTTGCTCTTGATAATTCTAATTCAGCACTATTAAAAGGATAGTGATGTTGTTTTGTAGAGTCCTCGCATTATGTTTGAATCATTAATTCCTTTAGGCTGTGTATCCCATTCAATGAAAAATACATTTCCTATGAATCCAAGCAGCTGCTTCACTACATATAAGCATTTGGTCAAATTTGTATTAAAAATCTACCTTGCAATAAATGTAATCGTTCTTGTAGTCACTTTCAACCACCATTAATGAAGAAGATAGTTAAACATTAATCGCCCCCCTTTACTTTGGTGCTCTTTTAAAATTTGTCATGAAAGAGTCCAACTCTACAGCTGACTACATTGTTCTGGCATTACAAAACAGATATTTTAAGATGAAAGGCATTGTTCTCTCCATGAATGTTACGGTGCCTGTCAGTGCCAAGGCTGGCAAATATGGACCCATAAGCAGATTTTCTTAAAAGCCACAAAGATTCTGCCTGTTTCTTCAAATTTATCAAATGCCTTGTACCAAATGCTCTGTGGATCTGAATTCTACTTGTCAGATGCACCTGATAAAGCAGGCCCAAGAAAGCTTATAACACAACAAATGCCTTGGTCTCTTGTGCCATTACCTTGAAACTATTCAGTTGTCAGAAAATTAATAACAGACCACATTAAATGAACATTTAGGAATGTGCCAGTTGTATATTTTCACACTGCCTAACATTCCCAACTAGTCAAGGTGGCCAAGGAGTGTCTGAGCTTACACTATGCCAAATAACGGTGTGTAAAATCCAAACCCTTCCTAGCCTAGTGATACTGGAAATGACATAGGATTACCCTAACCCTGAGCTAACTTCGTACTGGCAGAGTAGATGTGGATCTTGGTTTAGAGGGGTTTGGATCTGGCATAACTTAGCTCCTCCCCTCACTCCTCCCTTTCTTCACCCCTCTTTGGACTCTTCTGGCTGATCTCATCCATCCCAGCAGTTTTGCTGGGAGATCTGAGATCAGCCAGCACCAGGGTGTGTGTGTCTCTCTCTGTGTGCACCAGCCCAAGAACAGCTGTGCCAATACAAGAGGCTACTGTCCATTCTAAACCTACTACAACTGATGTATCTTTGAGTTTGGCTTGCACTGTTACAACAGGAAGGAAATCAACAAAGGAGTAAATGAACTTCTGGCTGTCGGCTTTAAACAGTCTTTAGCTTTCCCTTCTTTTTGACAGAAGCTATGATTTCAAATGACAAATGATTCTTCATAAACATGATGGAACACTCCAATTCTGATTGAATGGCTCAACAATCAATCAATAAAGTAACTACTGTAACTTATTTAATGGTGCCATTAACACATCTTCTCAAAGAGCACAGCACTTTATAGATCATAATGCACCAACTAGTTGGACTATGTTTCAATAACATTTTTCTGACTAAACAGAACACAGCTCTGATTTCAACATAGCCCCTGGTAAGAGATATGAAAACAGAGTTCAAAACAAGCCATTTTCTGCCAAATAAGAGCATTCCCCTAGCCTAGGTCATGTTTAAGGCTTTGGAGGGGGGGGGGGGGAGATTAAGGCAGTTCTTTATAGCATGTGAAACAGAAATCCAGAACAACTAATATTGAAATCAGTTTTCTTGGTGCAATCAGAACAATGCATGCTGTGCAACAATATGCTTGGGGGGCCAAGTGTTGAAAGGGATGGGTGGGGTCAGAGTGATAAGCGTTTTGTAGTTGTTGTTGTTGCAAACTTGTGCTATTCCTCCTCCTCTTTCATCAGGTGGGCTGCATCCTCAGCTGTCCCAACGATCCAGACTAGTGTTGGCCTGCTCTTGCACTTTTAATAGCCGCTTAATGACAAAAATCCAAACGCAAAGCCTTTCACAATATAGAGATAGAATTTCCTAAGCTGATGATTTCTTCTTCCTTTAAAAACAGGGTAACAAATCTCCTTCCCTTATCTCCAAGAGGGGAAGAGATTTTATATGGGATCTGCATTTTCATCTTCACTCACCATTAGGAGCTTTCAAAATGAGTATCAAGCTGTGTGTAGCCTGTATAATTTTTAAAAATTGTAAACTGCCCAGAGAGCGCTTTAAGCACTACTGGGTGGTATCTAACCAGCACACTTTGCTTCCCCCCTCCCAGAGTTTATTTTTTGATTTATTGGTTGCCTTCTTTTCCCCCTGGTCATCCTATTAGCTACTGATTATAATTTTAATTTGCTTGTGTTAATTAGTGTTATTTTTAACCTATTGCTTTATCAGACAGACAGTACAGTGATTGGAAATACGAGAATAAATCCAAGGAGATCTGGATTCAAAATCTCTCTCATCCATGAAGCTTAGTAGAGTAACTTGGACAGTCACTATCTGTAGTAACCTAGCCTAGCTTATTGAGACAAAAGGAACATGAAAACCTTGTAAAGCAGCTTGGACTCATTGAAGAAAAACTGGGTTTAGAATATAACAAACAAACTAGCAAATATGAATAGCCTTGAACACCATGAAGACTGGAAAAACAGTATGCAAATCAGGACCATCTGCAAATTTCTGCCACACCTTTTCAACCCTTATTTAATTTAACTCAAATAAAATTTATTTCAAAAATGGAATAATTTTTTTTTTAAAAAAAAAAACTTCTCCTTGGTGAGGGTCAGGGAGCTTGTGCTTAACCTCCTTACTCCTTGCTCAGGAGTATGTATGAATAAGCTATCTTCCATTGTACAATCAGCATTGTGGCAGTAGTCTCCCTATTCCAGGGAAAGACATCATAAGATAATTCCTCTCACAGATCTTTTTCAGACCAGGAATGGGGACAGTCAGGGAAGCTGCATAGTGAGAGAGAGGGCTGAAAGAACAAACAAATATTACACCCTCAAATAATCTGCAGTGATACAGCTCAAAATCGTCACCAAACAAATTTGTCCTCATTCCCAAGAATAAGGCAGAAAAATAAAAGCCTCTTCTATGGGGAAACAATTCTTTTGCAAAGTTGAGCTCAAATTCTGACAGAGAACTAGCTCCTCGGGTGGTCTAAGCTCTCTTGCTGCCTAAGGCAGGAAATGAAGTAACTGCCCCTTGCATGGAGACCACAACTCCTGCTCACCTTGCATGCAACAGCACTCATGCTGCACTTCTAGCAAAGGGAAACAGGAGAATACACCCCCTAAGCAGCAAACATACATAGAAACATAGAAGGTATATGCGGAGAAGGTGCAGCACTAAGAGCAGCAACAGGAGTAGTGGTAGTAAGGACTATCTTCAGATGATGGCACATTACATAGCACCAGACCAATGGTGACAATGAGAAGTAGCAGCAGCAGCCACTACCCCAGGCCATTGTCCAAGGTAGCTTCTAGAAGTGGCCAAGCACTGTTGAGTCCAGTAGCAAGAGCCTTCTTGGGCAGCAGCAAGGTTATTGCTTCACAGCTTCCAGTGTTCCTCCTCCTAAGATCACCAGCCTCACCGGCTCTGCTAACTCCACATCATTTCTGGAGCTGAACACAAAACTTTTCTCTATCATACATACTACAGGGTTCACAAGGAAGGAGCTGTATTGCAAGCATCTTCTGCAGCAGAGACAAAAGACATGTATAGTGGCATCTCCAAAACATAACCTTTGGGACATCCTGGACAGGTGGTTACCAATCTGGGCAACCAAGGTGCTCTTGGACTGCAATTCCCAGAAACCTTTACCTCTAACTGTGCTGGCCAGGGTTCCTGGGAGTTGCAGTCCAAGAACACCTGAGTTACCCAAGGTCTGGAATCACTGTCCTGGAGGAACTCTCTGAAAAAATGTCAAACAGCACTGAAAGAAACGTTTAAAGACTTTTCTTCTCTCCCCCCTCCCCCCCCCCCGCAAAAGGAAAGCTAAGATTTTTCCATCATTTTTGCTGGGGTTGCTGTCTCCCTCTTTGCATTACCACAGTACCCCAAAATGACACTAGTTAGAGGACACTGTGGAGAATGCAAAATGGTAGCCTGATGCCCAAGGTAACTGCCATCAAAACGCAAAGCTCTCTGTGGAAAGGAAAACATGATGCCAGGATCACTGCTAATGGCCAGCTTCATCTCTGTCGGAGAATTTACCCTTCTCCTTTCCTGAAATGGTGAACCCATCCCCCTTTCTCTCCTCACAAACAGGGTGGAGAATTCTGAGAGCCCATTTGCGCGCAAATATAAATGCAAGCATTATCAATAAAGGCGCAAAAGTACACGAGCGGAATTCCCCGCCACAGTCAGCCCAGGAGGCCGCTCTGAGAGGGCTAGAAAGCCGGCGGTCGCTCGGAAAGTGGACCACTTTCGCCTCCACCTGAGGAAAGGCCAGGCGGCCCCCTCGGCCGGAACCTTCCTGCCAACCGCTTAGCAGGCTGGGTGCCTCTCTTCCCACGAACCTGCCCCGCGGCCGTTGCTCGCAAGGCCGGAACTTGTCCTGACCCTGCAGCCTCAACCCGGGCCGGGAGGACAGAGCGTGGGAACCAGGCAGGGGGAGTTCGAGACGTGAGGCGGCGGCGGTGGGGGCGGGGGAGAGGGAAGGAGGCGGGGCGCTCGGGGCTCCTCGGGGGCGCGGCGGCGGCGGCGGCTACTCCAGACCGGGAGCCCTTCGCTGGAAGCAGAAAAGGCGCAAGAACTGGGGCGGGGGCGGGGGCGGGGGAGGAGGGCAGTAAGGAGAGAAAGCGAGGCGCTTCTATTCTCTGGAGAGGCGGCGTCGGGCACGCGCGCGGGGAGGTAGGGGAGGGCACGTCCGACTACTCGAGAGTCACTCACGTCTCGGGGCTGAAATTCAAACAGCCGAGGCAGAGCTGAGGCGGCCGCTGCCTGACAAACGTCGTCCCGGCTCGGGTTCTCTCTGGGAAAGCTCGTTCAAACCAAACCACCGGGCAGAAAGGCGCGCAGAGGGACGCTCACTCGGATTCTCAGAAGGCAATAACGGGGAGGTTTGTAACAGCACCTTCCACTCCGCCGCCCGCCCGTCCTCCCGCCTCCAGGGAGGACATGCCCAATGGAAAGGGATTACTGAAGCGAACCACAGACGGTTAAAAGGGGGTGGGGATCCCATTGGTAAAGCCGCCAGATTCGGCTGGGCCGAAATGTCACTTCGGCCTGGGATGAAGGGTCGGTGGCTGGGCTGGCCACCCAGGGCCCCTCCCACTCCTCCTAGCGCTGTCCAGGGTCCCCATTTGCCCCTGGCGGCAAGGAGAGCCGCGGGCGCTTTCACGTCTAGCGTCGCATCCGCAGTTGTCTCCTCGAAGCCGTCCTAACGCGCGGCGTAGTCGCCGCCAGACGCCGCCAGGGGCAGAAGCATCCCCAGACAAAGCAAGCCGCGCGCCCGCCCAACTCGCCCCCAATTCCGCCGACTCCGTGTGGAGTTTGCTTCCACTCACCGCGACGCGCTTTCCCTTCTCGCTTCGTCGGCTTGCGGCGCCCCGTCGCAGTACCGGTCTTCGGTGTATGTCTCGGGGGGGGGGGGGCGCGGTTTGGAGGAAACCTTGGTCTCCCTTTCCACCTCGGCGGTCGGTCGGTCTCTCTCTCACTCACTCACTCACTCACTGTCTCTCTCTCTCCCCCTCAGGCTTAGCTAACTCATGCTCGAAACGTGCGTTTGGACAGCTGGCTTCAGCCGCTTCTTGTGGCCCCTCCCCAGCCCGCTGGCTCCGAGTGAGGAGGCGCCTCCTTCCGCGCCCAATCAGAAAGGCGTGTAAAGCGGAGCCGGAGCAGCAGAAGCGGGCGAGGGAGTGCGGGGGGGGGGGGGGAGGAGGCGAAGCTTCACGAGGAGGACGGCGAGCCAGGGAGCTCGGCGGTATTCGGGGCAAAGTCAGGCTCTCGGCGGTGGTCCAGGCAGCGCTGAGAAGCATCCCCGTCAGATATTTCGATTGGGTTCAGGGTGGTGAGAGTGGTGTTTTAAGATTTCACAGCTTGCAGTCGCCTGGGCTCCCGCGTGGAAGGAAAGTAAACACAATGCCACAAAGGCTCTTACGGCACCATCAAGACCAGCAAGCTTTTGTGGATTTTAACCCCCCGACGGTTGCACCGAATAATGCGAGCTACATCCCACGAAAGCTTGTACCAAACACACACACACACACACACACACACACACACACACACGGATGCTTTCCTGATGGTCCCCCAAAGCTCTTCCCCCACAATTCCAGAACTATCAGCTGATGCTCGTGGGGGGCTGCACTTCAAGGAGCGCGCGTCCCAATTAAAACCCGTCCGCCTTTAAGGCGCCACCAGACCCTTTTTAGCGTCGATGAAGTTTCTGAACCTGCACTGCCCCTGAGTCTGGTGTGTAGGACTTCCCCCGGGGGCAGGTACCCTTGGCTACTGCTGCAAACGTTGCCCTCTCCTCCAGTCCAAAAATGGTGTGTGGGGGAAATAATGATGTTAAGGAAATGCTACCTGACACAAAAAATTGCCTATAACACAGAAATTGGAACACATATCCGAATGAATAGAATATGTACATCCACCACTTACTTATTGACTGGAGCTTTGGGGAAAGTTTTCTTTTCATTAATTCTGTCTTTCAGTGCCACCCCCACCCCAAACTAGCGTTTTTCAAGACTAAATATACAGTTCAGTGTTTATCGTAAACAGATTCTCACCCTATATGTTCTGAAGGGAGGGCAATTATTTTTTTTGGGGGGGGGGAGGGAGAACAATTATTAGATTCTAAGTAAAAGAAAGTGTTTATATATTCTAAATAGAACCAGTCAAACTGCTTTGGTTTCTATTTGTAGTACATATTAAACTGTATTTTCACCTTTTTCAGCATTAACAATAATAATAGGATTATGGCTGTTAATGGCTGGCTGGATAGCTCAGCGGTTTAGGTAGAGGTTGGGAGTTCAATTCCCCACAATGCCTCCGGGGAGAGGAGCCAGCCTATGTGGCCTTGGGCAAGCTGCACAGTCCCATGATATACCCCCAGAAGAAGGGAATAGTAAGCCACTTCTGAGTATTCTCTACCTAGAAAACCCTGGAAAGGGTCTTCATAAGTCAGAATTGACTTGACAGGACATGATTATTATGACTGTCACTGTCATTTTGCTTTTACAACAATGTTAGTGGATGGTACCTATGTTTTGCATATATAAAAAAGTATATATGTGTGTGTGTTCTCTCTCTCTCTCTCGCTCTCTCTCTCTCTCTCACACACACACACACACAGAGGCAATGGCTCTCCCACAGTCTCGTATTCCAGATGATTTGGAGCTAGGCTTGGGATTCTGGTCTCAGTTATAAAATAAACTTGGTGACCAAATATCTGAGCAATAGATGGGAAAATATTCCATTTTAGATTTGTCTAGGTATGTGTCTTGGACTTTGTGTGTATCCCAAATTCTTGCTATGTCAACTGATCTGAAAGTACAGTTATCATATGTGGTTGTAATTTAACCCACCATTTTAGAAATACCAATTTCAGATATATTTTTACCTTGTATTCAGGAATGTAGGAGAGGACTTTAGTTCCTTGGATAATATTCTCACAATCTGACCAGACTGCAGGAAGAAGAATGATGTCAGTGGCTTCTCCCAACCCCACAGACAATGTTTGACTGTTCCTCACATCTAGTTTACTAGCTGATTGCTTACTTGCACATTGTTTTTAGCAGAGTAGTTAGTGAACTCTTAACTGCAGAATCTTAGAGGACTAGGCTATTCAGGATTTAAGAGGAATGCTGTGAGATGATTTTACATAATCAAATACTGTCAGCATTCTACGGACTTAAGTTTGCCTAACTTGTTACACTTGGATTTTTTAATATAAATAGCATACATGCACATTGTGTGCACCAAACTGTGCTGGTAGTATCAAAGGAAAAGAAGCTTTGATTGAAATTATTTTATAGGAGACTTAAGCATGTGCTTAGTCTTTCTCTCTCCCTGAAACTATGTAAACCTCTCCTCCCTTGTATGTCTAATGGACTTCCTCCTGGGCCAGCCAAGCTCTGATGCAGGTGGGCTACTGCCTTTTCTTTGCCTCACTTGGAAGTATTCTTCCTCAGGGCATCTGGAATAGAGACAGTTCTCAGGAAAAGCAGAAGCGGAGCTGTATGAGGGAACCAGCGGAAGAACAAGTTGCTTGGTACTCCAGATTAGGTGAGGGTGCTGAAAATTAATTCTGTTGGTAGATCCCTGAGTGCTTTGTTGTAGGACAGGAGGGAATTCCACCTCCCTCTTGTTTTAAGAATAAAAGCAACAGATTGATTCTGCTCCCATCTTCCCTAAATTATATCACTGAAATGAAGAAAGCATTAGTTAAGCAGGAGTAGATCATAGGTGGACATGAAGCTACTGTTAAGAAAAAATATGGAGAGACAGAATGGTTTCCTATAGGCAAAAGTGTTAAACAAGGGTGCATTTTATCCCCTTATCTGTTCAGTTTGTACACAGTACATAACATATGGAAAGCCAGACTAGATTCAGGTGAAGGAGGAGTGAACATTGGCAGAAGAAACATCAATAATTTAAGATATGCAGATGGCACTATCTTACTGACAGAAAGCAGCAATGACTTAAAAGGACTTTTAAGTGAAAGAAGAAAATGCCAAAACAGGACTGCAGTTGACCATAAAGAAGACCAAAAGCATGCCAACAAAAGAACTACACAACTGTAACATTGAAGAAATTGAAATAGTTAAGAGATTTTGTTTACCTTGGTTCAATCATCAATCCAAATGGAGAGTGCAGCCAAGAAATCAGAAGAAGACTGAGACTTGAAAGGGCAGCAAAGAAGGAACGAGAAAAGATAATAAAGTGTGAGGATGTGTCACCAGAGATGAAGACCAAGTTAATCTACACTCTTGTATTTCTAATCACCATGTATGGGTGTAAAAGTGGACAGTGAAGACAAAATGGGTCTTAAATGCCAAAAAGACAAACAAGTGCCAAAAAAGACAAACAAGTGGGTCTTAAATGAAATCAACCTGAACTATCTCTGGAGGCAAAAAGGATATAACTGAGGCTGCCTTCTCATGATGTACTTTGGGCAGACATAATGCTGGGAAAGGTGGAAGGCAACAGGAAAAGAGGAAAACTGAATACGAGATGGATTGACTCCCTAAAGGAAGCCACAGCCTTGAGTTTGCAAGAGCTGAGCAGGGCTGCTGAGAACAGGACATTTTGGAGATCACTCATTCATGGGGTCACCATTAGTCGGGGAGACTTGACAGCACACAACAATAACAGAGGTGGACAACGTGCAGCCCCAAGGACCATATGTGCCTCTCAAAGCTGCTTTTGTAACTTGCAGCCTCAACAGAATCCCACCACCACCAGAAAATGTTTTTCCCCAGAAAAAAAAAAGGGGAAGCACTCCTTCTGAAAGCCTCCAGGAACTGTGCCAACCTATAGGTTGAAGCCCCATCTTTCATGCCCATTTTTCAAAATTGGAAGTTGGATTTTCAGTCACTGCCATTTCCTCCCTCCTCCAAACATTTTTAGCAATTCATGTGATGCCCTTAGATGATCCAGAGAGCAGAAAACAGGCCTCTGGACAAAACTGTCTGTTCCTGAATTAAATTTTTCTGTGGAGGGACTGTGAGTTCCATTCAGTTCTGGTACTCAAAACAAATTATTGGGCAACCCCCCCCCCAAAAAAAGCCCACTTTGATTCTGGGGATAAGTCTTTTGTACCAGGATGTGGTTGGTGGAACTCAGGATTCTATCAAAAAAAGTGAAGTTGATCTCACAAGACTTAAGTCTGTTTAGCACTGTGCTAGCATTGTGTCCCAATTTTATATGAACTACCTTTAAGGACCAAATCATACACTTTGGTAGACTAGAACAAAAAAGGAAAGGGCCAGTGTGGTTTGGAAGATTACACAGATGCAAGAGCAGCTGTTACCTCTTATTGGACCACTAAAAATTAAAACAAATAGCAAACGTGCAGAAAAATTCTTGTGAGGCTGGGCCTCTTACTGCATCTGTAGAGAGCTTTTGAATGTTTACAACCTGGCTCTTGAACCAAAAGGCTGCAAATTACCCTGTGATCACCCACACATATACGCGAGCACACTATCACATTGCTTGCTTGAAACAAAGTTTGCTTTAGCTGTGGGGGTGAGGAAAGAACACACAACGACACAGCCACTTTCAGCACAAGTCAGGGCCCACAATTTGGTTCAGAATACTGTTTTTACTTGGGGATCTTAAGTTCATACTCTAGTTATCTCTGGTTGATGTGAAGAATTCACCCGGCAGGTGTTGAATTTGTGTAGACTGTGATTCAAAGAAGGACTTCTTGAAGATTGGAAAGTTCTGATTGTCACAGTAGGAGCTTCTCAGCTTCTTGCAGTTCACAAATTACCTTGCTTTGTTTTGTGGTTGGTCATCAGAGGCTAATGACTTTGCTTGCAGTTGCTCAGTCATAAAGTAATTCTGCTTGATTTACATCTCTGGAATAGTAACAGATTTCAGCTTCTAATGATGGGCAATTTGTAACGCACATTTTGGGCCCTACTCGCAGAGGTTATGCAACAAAAGCCTCAAGTTATAGCAGTGCTCTTTGAGGACTGGTCCAGTACTCTTAGGGCTTGGTCAAAGAAGCTACAGCTCCGTCCCAGTTACCACAGTTTGCCACTAATAGGAGCGAGGTTTACCGGGATTCCTGTCCAAACCACACAAGGAAAAAGCTATTTTCACTAAAACCACTTCTCCCTAGGAAATCTAAGAATTTAATGTAATTTTTAAAAAGAATGCTTGAAATGCACTTTCCTGAGGAAGCTGCTGGAGTTAAAGATTCAAAATTATTTTTTATATTTCCAGCCTCATTAAAAGCATTTAGCTGGGAGTCTCTGAAGCAGAAATGGACGTCTTATTCAACATACCATCATGTAAACTCCATCCCCAGTATTAAGCTTGGAACAAAATAAACCATGTCACTGACTAGCACAGCAGAAGAAAAGAGTGGAAGGGCACAGGAAAAGCCACTGATCATTGCAGGATTAGACTTATACTGGCTGGACATCAAGAAAAATACTGAAACCACCAGTGCTGTGCACAGTACTTTATCTGGACAAGCACTTAATGGGCACAGCATGAAGCATTATGGTCAGTTTGCACTATCTAAAATGTTAAAAATCATACATAAACCTTTTTCCACATGAGGATGCAAAATGTAGTTAAAACCTTTGGATACTATCAATAAAATTTCATTTCTGGGATAAATAATACCCCAGTTTCATCAAAGTAATGTAGCCGTGTGTGATTTTGTAAGCAAAGATAAAGAACGATTAGGCTGCCTTTTACAAAAGTGATTTTCATGGGATTTGATTGAACAGTCCTAATTCTAGGCAGGGAAAGTGGAATTTGTATGTGGGATAAAATAAGATGAAAAGAAAAATCAGCTTAATAAACACTTCTCCAGTGGTTTTGCTTTCACTTGGGGATTTGTCTTAAGCCTGCATTTCAAGCATGCTTATTTGGAAACATCTGCCTGATATGTGACATTTCCCAATGAATTATTTAAGAGTGGAAGTGGCAATGATGACAGCCCCCTCCACTGTTGCTGTTGCTGCTCCTACTCCTAATAATAGTAAAATGTAAATAAAACACAAATATTGAATAATTTAAAAAAGCATAGTGTGAGCAGTGTATACACAAAGATAATGGTATGTATCCAAAGATAAACAGAACATTTTAAGACGGCTAAGATGCAAAGCAGAAAAAAAGGAGGACGTCAACAAGTGCATGTTATTTTGACACATACAGTATGCTTAAGTATAATCTATCTACACTAATGTTTTGTACATGCTATAACATTTTGCCTTTGTTTTTAACTTTTCATTTGGGGGAGGAAAAAAAGCCAATTTTTACATACCCACATACCCTTCCAGTATATTAAAATAGGATACTATTTCTGCATATTTATACTGGTGGCTGAACTTTAATTTTCCTTTGGTCTTGGCATCATGATCTCTATGTTATATTTTATAAATTTGTAATTCATTGTGGCTTGGCCCAAACCCTGAGAATAAATAAACACATGTACATTATTCCTGAAGCTGATTATGACATGTATTCTTTGTATAAACATCTGGATCCACTCTTTATTTTTATGGGAAAATCCTGTTTGTATGAGCAGTGTATTGAGGAGAGAGAGGAAAGAAAAAAATCCACTGTTAAAAGGAAAGAAATGAAACCACACACAATTGAACACAGATCTTTTCTCATTGAGGAGGCTGAATCATTAGCTAGACTAACACTGACAAACTGCAGTTTTGCAATTACACTGGTTTATACAGATGAAAAGTCTTAAGTTCTTAAGTGGTAATAAATGCCAGAAACATTTTCCCATTATTATTATAAAGATCACTTCCCGTATTATTTAGATTTGCATTTGGATTAGATTTTCTTTTAAACATCAACTCACTCACTTTGGTGCAGCCGTTCAATGAATTATTAGTTTTCATGGATATAATACACTGTAGCTTTTAAACTGCTTTGCTGTTCATCTTTTATAAGCAAGAGCTACGGTGGGAGATATTGTGCAGAGGCCTCCACCTGAGTTGTAGCTTGAATACGCTGGACATTCTGAACTGATGCATGATAATTGTAAAGGACTGCATATGGGAAAACTTATTTCCAATGAAATGAGGGTAGTGTTGGTTGAATAGATGGGCAGGAAGGGTGTCTGATCCAAGGATGGAGATTCATCCTGTTTTGAGTGGGACTGGATTTCTCCTGAAGACTCGGGTCCACAGCTTATGGGATACATTTTAATTGTGTGCTACTTTTAAGAGAGACAGTTTGAAATGCTGATTCTTAGAGCTCTTCACCAGCTTCAGCAGACATTCCTAGGGGAGTCAATTCAGCCTCGATCATTCATGTCTTTGCACCTTCCAGTGCTGACTATTATAAAGTGCTTTTCAATGTGCTGTCCTTAAAAAGCATTTACATCAGTATGACTGCGAAACCTTCAGGGAGAAACAGATATTATAAATAACACATGATTAGAAGTGGAAATTCTGTAACTACTGCAAGCATCTGAGTGCACAATAGGAGCTTATCTTATTTAATTTACAAATTAGCTTGAACAGATTCTTTTGAAGTCTGATTTTTCAGACATGAAAGACTTCTTTTCAATACTAGCATGTTTTCAGCTGCAGTAACAGACTATCTAAAATGCGTTTTTGCTCTTAGCTAGCAAGTTCTATCAGGCTGGGATACAGTGACTAAAATATATTATTCAACTGTTACGGGATATGAATTGCCAGCTCATTTCCAGGTTCAGTTCAAGGTGCTCATTTTCTCTGGTGGGTCTTTCAAAGAGTCCCGGGTTCTAGAAGAAATGCCTTCTTTTTACCATCTCATGAACTCTGTTCAGTAATTGATGTTGTCTTTTTGTGTATGTGGTTCGGTAAGTTTAATTTTGGTCTTTGTATAACTATTATGTTTAATGCTTTTCAAAGTGTTGTCTGTTTGGTCACATTGTGAACCGCCCAGAGTGGTCTTGGTAGCCAGACAGGTGGTATAGAAGTTAAATAAATAAATAAACAAACAAATAAATAAAGTCTTGCTCTAGTGCAGCGGTCCCCAACCTTTTTGGGACCGTGGACCGGCTGAGCCTCTGAGGAAGGCGGGGCACACACCCCACGCACTCATGCGGGTGCACGCGGGCGCTCTCTCTCGGTGCGCATGTGCGTGCGCTCTCGGGCACATGCGTGAAGCAGTGGGGGAGCGCGCATGCACCCGCCAGCGCCGGCGTGAGCTCTCCCCCACCCCTTCATGCATTCCTAGGAGCACCTGCCCGCCCGCCCGCCCGCCCACCCCTTTGCGGGGGCGCTTGGGCGCTCGGGCGCATGCGTGAAGGGGTGGGGGAGCACTCACGCCGGCGCTGGCATGCACGCGTGTGTGCAAAGCAGCTGTGGGGAGGGGAGTGCGTGCGGGGGGGCAGCAGGTCTGTCTCCGCTGCCCGGTCCGGCTCAGGCCATGGACCGGCACTGGGTCGTGGACCGGGGATTGACGAACTCTGCTCTAGTGTATATCTTCAAAACACCTGATAGACCTTTTCCAGTTATGGAGATCTACTTGGCCCCAAACCACTTCCCTTCAAGTGCTAGGTGAAAACCTAGATTTTTTTATTAAAGTATTTGAAGTTCTCTGAGACTATTTGAATCGTTTTCTGCTTTGTTGACAAATTTGGGTCAGCTTCTTTGTGTGATTCTATTTTCTGCTCTTTTTTTCCTGCTGTTATTTTTTGCATTTCCTTCTCTTTATAGCTCATTTACATTTTCATATGTTTTATTGTTTAAATTAGTATGATAATTGCTTTGATCTTCTTTAAATAAATAAAGCCAATGTTAAAACGATTCATTGGGCAGGAACGCCCATTGAAATCTCTAAGCAAACACTTACTGCCTTTCCAGAACATAAATTCCAGTTCCAAATCCCAAACACAGTATTTTTTTTACTGCAACCTCATTGCAAATATTCCACAGAACAAAATGTAGCTCCTACCAGAGAATAGCAATCCATTTGCCCAGAATCAGATATCTTTGTAAAAAGTATATAATTTTGGTTCAGTAACTGAAAAAAGGGGACTGTTATGACATAAAGTGAAACTGAATTATACATGCCTATACAGGTCTGTTCCTGATGGGCTTTGTGACTGTGTCACTCCTTTTGTTCTCCCTAATTCCTGCTGGATGATGGTTTTTGCTATGTCACTCAATGATCCACAGGGTCTCTTCCAGCTCTGCAGTTCTAAGTGTCTGCAATTAAATATGATCATCTACCTTTAGCCAGCTGCTATCTACACTGGACTTCCATGTCTTCTTCTTATTCTTTTCCAAACTACACTGTATCACTGTAGTATCTTGAATGGCACTGCAATTTTTTCCTCAAAAAGATGACAGTAGTTTAATGTCAAAGTGGTTTAGTACTCAAATGTGGTGTTGCCAAAACAATATGGCACTGAGGACCAGCAAAGATTGGTTAGGCCAGATGATATTCCCTTCCCAACTACAATGTGTCATCATTAAGTAGTCCCATATGATGCTGCAAGAATGCTTGTTTCCTTTAAAAGGATGATAGTGGTGTACAGCTAAAGTGGAGCTGCTCAAAAAGAACTAGGATTTTAAAAAATGGACATCTCCTATGTAAAGAATTAAAAAAAATGGAATTTCACTTAGATTTACACAAAATATATCAGAATAAGAGGAACATCATGTGGATCCTGTAAATCATATTGGTGACATCAGCATGAAAACTGCACTGGGGGTACATGGTGTACCTAGAAGAGTCCTGCTACAAAAACCACTGTCAGCCTAAGACATACAAACTCTCTAGCATTAAACATAAATAATATATTTTTTCATATACAAGTGAGATAAGAAAATCTCTGCTCTTCCAGTGATCTCTATCACTATGAGAAGTTGCATTTCCTTAAGTTAAAACAAAAGAACAAACATGTTGAAGTCTTGCAGTGAATAGGGGTATTCAGAATCTGAATGCTACTCAATATACGGTGCCAATGATTCCCAAAGCATATACTTTCCATTAACAGAGGAAATGATTTGGTTTACATGCATCTTACCAGTCAGTCATCTGTGACGTTTAGCAAACAAAAAGGGATGGGGTATAGCTAAGTGGAAACTGCATGCATTGCATTCAGGAAGTTCTAGGTTCAACCCCTTGCATCTCCAAGCAGGGCTTCTGACACTCCTTCCTGAAACCCCAGAAACAGCTGCTAGTCAAGGTCAACAGTATTGGCTGGATGAACATAATATTTGATTATGTGTAAGGTACCTTTCTGTGTAGATTTAAGGAACTAGATTTGGTGGACAGAGTGCCTGAAGAACTATGGAGGGAGGCTCGTAACACTGTACAGGAAGCAGCAACAAAAACCATCCCAAAGAAAAAGAAATGCAAGAAAGCAAAGTGGCTGTCCAACGAGGCCTTACAAATAGCAGAGAAGAGAAGGGAAACAAAATGCAAGGGAGATAGGGAAAGTTACAGAAAATTGAATGCAGATTTCCAAAGAATAGCAAGGAGAGACAAGAGGGCCTTCTTAAATGAACAGTGCAAAGATATAGAGGAAAATAATAGAAAGGGAAAAACCAGAGATCTGTTCAAGAAATTTGGAGATGTTAAAGGAACATTTTGTGCAAAGATGGACATGATAAAGGACAAAAATGGTAGGGACCTCACAGAAGCAGAAGACATCAAGAAGAGGTGGCAAGAATATACAGAGGAATTATACCAGAAAGTTCTGGATGTCCCGGACAACCCAGATAGTGTGGTTGCTGACCTTGAGCCAGACATCCTGGAGAGTGAAGTCAAGTGGGCCTTAGAAAGCATGGCTAACAAGGCCAGTGGAGGTGATGGCATTCCAGTGGAACTCTTTAAAATCTTAAAAGATGAGGCTGTTAAGATGCTACACTCAATATGCCAGCAAGTTTGGAAAACTCAGCAGTGGCCAGAGGATTGGAAAAGATCAGTCTACATCCCAATCCCAAAGAAGGGCAGTGCCAAAGAATGCTCCAACTACCATACAATTGCACTCATTTCATACGCTAGCAAGGTTATGCTCAAAATCCTCCAAGGCAGGCTTCAGCAGTATGTGGGCCGAGAACTCCCAGAAGTACAAGCTGGATTTCGAAGGGGCAGAGGAACTAGAGACCAAATTGCTAACATGCGCTGGATTATGGAGAAAGCCAGAGAGTTCCAGAAAAACATCTACTTCTGCTTCATTGACTACGCAAAAGCCTTTGACTGCGTGGACCACAACAAACTATGGCAAGTTCTTAAAGAAATGGGAGTGCCTGACCACCTTATCCATCTCCTGAGAAATCTATATGTGGGACAGGAAGCAACAGTTAGAACCGGATATGGAACAACTGATTGGTTCAAAATTGGGAAAGGAGTACGACAAGGCTATTGTCTCCCTGCTTATTTAACTTATATGCAGAATACATCATGCGAAAGGCTGGACTAGATGAATCCCAAACTGGAATTAAGATTGCCAGAAGAAATATCAACAACCTCAGATATGCAGATGATACCACTCTGATAGCAGAAAGTGAGGAGGAATTAAAGAACCTCTTAGTGAGGATGAAAGAGGAGAGTGCAAAAAATGGTCTGAAGCTCAACATCCAAAAAACGAAGATCATGGCCACTGGTCCCATCACCTCCTGGCACATAGAAGGGCAAGATATGGAGGCAGTGACAGATTTTACTTTCTTGGGCTCCATGATCACTGCAGATGGGGACAGCAGCCACGAAATTAAAAGACACCTGCTTGTTGGGAGGAAAGCAATGACAAACCTAGACAGCATCTTAAAAAGCAGAGACATCACCTTGCCGACAAAGGTCCGCATAGTCAAAGCTATGGTTTTTCCAGCAGTGATGTATGGAAGTGAGAGCTGGACCATAAAGAAGGCTGACCGCCGAAGAATTGATGCTTTTGAACTGTGGTGCTGGAGGAGACTCTTGAGAGTCCCGTGGACTGCAAAGAGAACAAACCTATCCATTTTGAAGGAAATCAACCCTGAGTGCTCACTGGAAGGACAGATCCTGAAGCTGAGGCTCCAATACTTTGGCCATCTCATGAGAAGAGAAGACTCCCTGGAAAAGACCCTGATGTTGGGAAAGTGTGAAGGCAAGAGGAGAAGGGGACGACAGAGGACGAGATGGTTGGACAGTGTCACCGAAGCTACCAACATGAATTTGACCAAACTCCGGGAGGCAGTTGAAGACAGGAGGGCCTGGCGTGCTCTGATCCATGGGGTCATGAAGAGTCGGACACGACTTAACGACTAAACAACAACAACCTTTCTGTGTTTCTAAATACAGATGAAACAGGTTCTAGACTGTCATCCAGATCAGGATAACTGCCATATGGCACCACTGAAACAAGTAGGAAAAGTTATCTGGCAGGTTTACACAAATAAGTATCTGGCTAACACAGAGAGGGGCCATACAACATTTATTACTTCACAAGGGGAGCATTTGAACTTGCTAACAAGATATGAGAAAAACCAGATATTCAGTTCAACAGTGTAGGCCCAGGTTTTTAATTTCAATTTTCACTACTCGACTTGTTTGAAAAAGTTTTTAGCAGGTCCGGAGGCCTCTGCAATACAGTAGTCATCGGCATAAGAATGGCAAAGCTCCCTGTTTCTTCCCCATCATTACTTATAATCATTAGGCAAGAATTGTATTGGTGCCCACAAAGTTTTTTCATATTTTTGTGTAACTAACTACAGTGAATTGATGATGTGTCAGGTCACATCTTAGTCCTGTGTGTGATAACAAACTGTGTAACACAAGTTCAAGAGAGATGCACTGTGGCACCCCAGCAATTAACTCTGATTGGTTGTGACAAGATGTGCAAACTTTATGCAAACTCTGACAGGATTCTGGCCACAGGACTGCAGCCTGATTTTGCCTGCACAAGGGAAAAGGGGACTTTCAGAATGTCACATTCCCATATAGATTTATCTATTTTTACATTTTTAGGCATTGAATGGGCTCATTTTTCTTTTGTTCTTGTTATTGTAAGTAGTTACAAAGTATTCACTTTAAAACTGAGATTGTTGTAACATTTTTTCTTTGCATTATGCTCTCTGTACACCTGTTACACATCAGCCTCATAAAAATGAGTTCCAGATTGTTCTTAATTAGGGATGGGGGTATCTGTATTCGTATAAGAATACCCCTGCACAGCTGGAGTTAATGAGGGTCCGGCCCCTGGGGCCGGACCGTCCACTCACACATCCGCTGCCACTGCCGGCCCTGCTCTTCCTTCCAATCGCTCCAGAGCACCCGGTCAGCTAGCCACTCCTGGCAGAAGGAGGGAAGACGAGTCTTCCTGCCAGGCTGACGAGTGGCTAGCCAACCAGGCGCTCCAGAGAAATTGGAAGGAAGAGCAGGGCCAGCAGTGGCAGACGCATGAGTAGATGGTCCGGCCCCAGGGGCTGGATCCTCATTAACTCCATCTATATAAAAATACAGATACTCCCATCTCTATTCTTAATACTTCTTGCATATCAATATCAAAACCTGCTAAATTGTAAGGATGGGAAGATGTAGCAGCAGGGAACTGTGCCTGCCTTCTTTGTGATGTGTACAATTTGGACAGGTTTGTATTATTAGCTCCTTCACACTCCCTTTTTAATGGACCAAATTTCCTTTGGAGGGGAAAAAGCAGGCATTTCTAATACAATTCATATTATCTGGCTGCCCCCACCCCAGCCCCTTAATTTCCAATTTAATTTTTTATAGAAAACTTAAGTCAACACTTACATAGCGCTTGATTCAAAAATTGGATGTATGCCTTTTTTTAAAAAAAAAAATCTGGCAAAAGTACAATTACCCAGTTTATGTGCAGCATATTATGCTTTGACCAGCATTAATTATCCCACAGACCTGGAAACAGAAGTATAATTTTCCCAGGGAAAAATGGACCTCTTGAACCCTGCTTTTTTATTGATTCATGAAGGCAGAATGAATGGGCACCCCTTTGTCCAATCCCAAAGGGTTATGAAAGAGCACCACACTTTGGGAAGCCTTCTCTGGTTAATGTCTCTCCCATCATTTGGCTGAATTGATGGAGTGCTCTAGGGCTGGACTGATTACAGAACAGGCAGCCAAAGCCATTTTGGATCTGTTGGAATAACTTAAGGACATTTCAGAACTTATGTACCTTTGGCAGCCCCACTTGCTAATTCTTTCTTAGCCAAGTAGTGAAGAAACATCCATCAAAGTAAATCTGTATCTTATTATTTTGGGTGCTATTTTTGTCTGCTTACTTGGTGAACTGACCCACTTTTTAAAAAACCATGTACTGTATTGCGCCCGCAATTATGATGATGTATGGAGGTTTATGCCTACACCGTTTGGTTACATGTCCAGCTTAGCAAGTGGAACTCAGCACATTGGCTGGTACCTTGGCTCTTGGCAAGGTCTCATGATGTTAGCCTGGAGTCTTGTGCTCATTTTAGGCTATCAAGACCTATGCTAAGATTCTGGTGATAGCAGCTGCTGGTAAAATAGTCCTTGCCAGAAATTTTGATTGATAATTTGGCCTGTGCTGTGCACAAGCAGCAGAACATTTAAAAACATTAAAAGAAAATATATTTGACTCCAAAGTCGTGTGTGTGTGTGTGTGTGTGGTTTGTGGATGGATAGATTAATATTCCAGTGATTAACAGAAAAAAATGAAGTTTTATAACAAAATATTTTAGTACTCAACTTCTTTGGATGCTCTAAATCAACCATTCTCAACAGAGGCGCCCTGGAACATTTGAAGGGGGCCACAGACTAGAAACAGTTCTTCACACACCACCTTATAAGGTTCATTATGTGACTTATACAATTCTGGTTCAGCCTATAATTCTTTCATATTGTGTTTATGGCCGTGGCCAAAAAAAGGTTGAGAATGGCCGCTCTAAATAAAGGTATGCTGCATCCAAAGCAACAGTTATGGAATGCAGATGATGGATTATTCCCCAGAAGAAGGATGGCATCAGGTGTTGCCCTCTAGGTTCAGGTCATGAAGCGTTAGAGGCCAAGTCTATACATCCAGAAGTTCTCTCTTGTTTCCCTTAGGTTCTTGTATCTGAAGTTTTTTCTATCCCAATCACCCCAAAAATTCAGATAGGCCACGATGTACTGAATTAAGTGTCCAGCCACCAGTTGGCCCAATTTCCTGGGCAAGCTTACATACTTGTGATTCCTGAAACATGTATTTAGGTCAGTTGTTGTTTTGCCTGCATACTATAGAGGGCATGTCTCATTCAGTGACATAAATTAGATTGCAAGATTAGATTGCATTAGATTGCATCACCTACAGATGATGTTCTAGGCCCTGCCAGGCACAGTGCTCTTAAAGGTGACAGTCTTCATAAGATATACACAGATGATGCAGCCCTTGTGTTCTTATGTGTGTGCGGCGGAGTTGCTGATGATTTCTGGTCCTGTAAAACTAGCTGCTGTTTAGAGATTTTACTTAACAGGCATCAGGGTAGAATGTTTATTAAAAAGATTAAAATAAATAAAAATAAAAAGATTAAAATAAATATAATGGTCTAAACCCAGTTGCTGACATATCCAGTGTGGTGTGGTGTATAGGAGCCTGGGTTCAAATCCCCACTCACTGAAAATCTGAAGATGACTATGGGCTTAGCTAGATGGCTCAAATGGAGCTGGCTGGACCAGGCTCAATAGGATCACTTAAGGTCATGTAGAGATCTAGTACGTCATTTGGTGAGATCCTTGTGTCCACATGGCATATGTATGTCAAGCAACCCTATATGGTCCACCTCCCTTAAAGGGGGGGGGGGGGGAATCACAGTCATACATAAAAACGTGTACACACAAAACCACACTCTTTGTCCCTTCCTGTCTTCTTCTGCATGGAAATGTTCAAGTTTTTAAATTGTTTCTAAAAGGTACAGTGCATCAGCATTGCCTTAATAGGCTTTACAAAAACTTTGCTTCCTCCCCTTGCCCCTCTACCAAGAAGCAGAGGACATTTTAAATTTCCCAATATCATTAAGTAGCTAAGCCTAATGATATTGGGAAACTGAAAATGGATGGGAAATTGAAAAAAGCAAGCTCTGCTTTGGTTTGATCCCAGTGATCACATGTGCTGGAAACAAACAAAACTGGAGTGATCCTAACTACACCTAAAAAAGAGTAGTCTCTTACAGGGAACCAGAAAGGGATGGGTAGGAATACTTTAGGGCAGTGGCTCCCAAACTTGAGTCCCCAGATGTCCTTGGACTATAAATCCCAGAAATCCTAGACAGCACAGCTAGTGGTAAAGGTTTCTGGGAATTTTAGTCCAAAAACATCTGGTGATCCAAGGTTAAGAACCACTGCTCTAGGGATTGGCTAATTCATGCTGGCACTTATGCTATCTGGTTGGAGTGAATGAGCCTGTCACCATAGCAGACCAAACAAACGGGGTCCAAACGCAGGACAAATGCTCCTGTAGCCACTTCCTGAGTCAATTATTTAAAATTTACAACAGGGTTCATTTCATTTCCTACCAATATCCTGTAATGGTTAGGGTACTGGATTGGGGCTAGAAAGACAAAATTTCTAGTCACCACTGAGTCATGAAATTCACTGCATGATTTTCAGCCTGTCATTCTCTCTCCCAACTTGACTTCCTCACATGGTTGTACTGAGGGCAATGTAGGGAGCAGGAGAACCATGTACTCCCAATGAGCTCATCTGGGGTGATGATGGATTGGATATAATGGTGATTAGTCATAATCATAATACATATCAATCATACATATATATTTCTTATTAAACTGCAATATCAATCAGAATGAGTTGTACAGTGAACTGTTTTTGATAACAACGTTTTCCATTAGAATATGGAATTATTTAGTGGCAGATATTTTTTAACAAAATATTATGCAAAATATTATCACTTTACGTTCATCACTGTGTAGTTCTCACAAATACTTTCCTTGTACTGAGATACTCCTATGACTCAACTGATGATAGAAAAGACAAGTCTGTTAATCTGTTAAGAAAATTAAATGAAGGGAAAAGTGCAGGCGTCTGCTTCATTAAAAGCAGAGGAAGTGTTAGGAAACAAAACCTAGGCATGGTGACAGAAAGCTTAATTGCAGTGCTTTCAGGTATATAGGAACTTGTCATGGCACTTACGTAGAAGCATAGTGTTCACATTCTGGGATATTTAGCTCTGTGACCAGAAGGAAAACCTTCTAGAGGTCTTCAAACTCACAGTCTGACAAAATATGTAAACGAATGACTTGCTATGACAACCAAGAAGCAAGCTAAAGGAAGTGAGATAAAATTGCAGGAAGAAAGATAAGTGTAAGAGAGTTTTCTAAACATAAAAATCTCTAGGAAGTGGAACAAATTACAAAGGAAACTGTAAAGTCCCCAACACTATAAGTGGATTCCTTTAAAAATAGCTTATGAGATAAACATGTGTCAGTATTTTGCTTTTTGCATTGCAAAAAGCTGCATGACCTGTGATGACACTGACTGCTGTTTGTGAGACTTTACTTCAATTATTTTTCATTTTTGTTATTTGAAATCAAACTGAATGCTTGAGGGATACAAGAAAGTTCCTTTAATACAAACTTCCAAGCGATCTCCTACAAAATGACTGGGGAAACTTTCCTTGGACGGACATAAGAACAGATACAGCTGCCTTGTACTGACTTTGACCATTGGTACAAATAGCCTAGTATTGCCAACTCAGGCCGGGCAGTGTTCTCCAGGGCATCAGGCAGGATTCTTTCCTAGCCCAATCTGGAGATCTCTTGTATTCTCTGGTAGCCTCTCATTTGATTAGGATCCAGGTCAGCCCCTGTTTAGCTTCTGAAATAAGATGTGATTTATATGTTCAGAGTAGAATTAAAAGGAGGCTTGAATGATGGTATTCCTAACTTCCATAGCCTAAGACCTCCAAGTAGGGTTGCAAAGGATCTTGGCTGAAAAGCTAGACAACTGTTGTCTCTCAGTGTAGACCCTACTGAGCTTAGATATTTTGCATAAGTATTATCCAAAAGGCAGGCTGCTTTGATGCTTACCATGTAACTGCAAGGTGGTCCATAAGAGCAGTAGTGCTTTCAAGCAGGACTCTAGGGTGCACACCCTAGTCCCCTTTGAGCAGAATGAGCAGGAGAGCTCTTATAACAGATCTGCCTATCAAGTTAAGTAAGTGAAGCAAGATATATTATGCTCCAAGAAGTAAAAACTGGTAAGATCACCAAGCCCAGAATGTAGAATAACCTAACTGTGTCACAGGTAAGTGTTGTGGTTCAGGGACTAATTTAGACTAGCCTCTGTGTGAATCTGTACTCCCATTAAGAAAAAGTGAGCCTTCACTTAGTCACTGGGATATCTGGCTTCTTCTCTAAGCACAACAAATGCCTTTCTTGTTATCACAAAACCTGACATTCCCCTCAGCTTGAAAAGGTTTTTTTCCAAGCATTGCCTGCCCAGCCAGGAATAAAGTCAAGACACAGGAGTTGGATAAACTAGGGCCATAACTTTATTAAACTATTTAAACTTTTAATTCCCCTTTCACAAGGGGGCCTACCGTAGTGCAAATTCATCTGACTCCGGTCAGACACTTTAACTGACACTTAACTGGATCAGGCCACCAAGGGTGAGTTCCTATTGCCAAAGCACACTGACCTCTGTCCAGCGTGTCTTCAGCCATCCAAAAACCAGGAATCCCCCCACTGCTTCAGTCACCGAGCCTCGAGACCCTAGGTGCTCTGCAGCCCGGGAGATTCCCTTAACCCACCCCCCTTTCATATAACTCCTTTTCCACCAATCAGGGAGATAGGTTTAATGTCACCTTCCTCAGGTGTCCCAATGGAACTCACCCACACTCCTTACTTCCGCACTACCTGCCACAGTATAGGGGCTATTTATATGCCCCATGCCTGCCACCCAAGCCAAAAATTTCAGCCCAAAGGCCCCCTTGTAAATCACACAGGAAAATATCCAGGCCAGCATCAGACGAATGCACACCATCGTCTCTGTACAATTCAGGCTGTCTCACCAGTATGTCTGAGTGTAACTGATCCCAGGCCATCCTTCATGGCTTTTCCAACTTCCTGGTTGACTCCACATCTGGCCCGGTCAATACATCCATCTGGGGTCACACTCAGCCCTCCATACCAATCTTGGTATGATGTTTGACCAGATAACACTTACTCCTGGTAGCCTAGCCTTAACGGCCCGGAAATCATCAATCACTTGTAGAATAAGCGACTTGCCCTTCCTCTGAGTTAAGTCGTTGCCACCCAAGTGGACCAATAATATGTCAGGGGGCACTTCCGTATTAAAGGAGTGTTGCCGCTCTAAACAGGGCAACCTCATAACTGTCTTTGCAAACCCTATCCCAGACTTCTGCTAACTTGAGTAAAGCATTTGGCGAAATTGGAGTCCTCTTATCCTGAAGCTTACCCCTCTCCTTTCCCCATCCTCCTATCATTTTCCAAATGCGGAAATCATTTGTGGGGTCCAGGCACCCCCGCGCCTTGGCATAAAAGGCCAAGGCAGACATCTTACACTGAATGGATCGAGGGGCTAAGCCTTTTTGATGCAAATGCACCCCACATTGCTGCAGGTGATCCACTGTAATGGGCCAGGGCTGACTTAAACCTTCCTGTCCGCAGAAAGCAAAAAAACTCATTACAAACAGCAGCATAACTGCGCCTGGTGCTAGGTGCCACTGCCAAACTGATGGCCCTGTTTGCCTCTACGCCCCAAGGCTCCATACTTCTTTTGGCAAAAACATCTGGCTGAGCCCGGGCCCCAGGAGCCAACGCCCTGAACTGGTCGATCTGTTGACAGGACAGGGCGTCAGCTAATATATTGTCTACACCAGGCACATGCCAAGCCTGGAAAACTATATTATAATGCAGACAATGCAACGTGAAGGCCCGAACCAACCGCATGACCCTCCCAGATCTTGAGGAGAGAGAATTTACTACGTGAACCACCACCATGTTGTCACACCAAAAGGTTACCGCAGAATTGGCTCACATGCCTGCCCAAAGCCAAAGCGCCCCTACTATTGGAAAAAATTCCAAAAAGGTAAGATCCCTAGTAATTCCCAAATCATGCCGCTCCCTGGGCCATACCCTGGCACACCACCTGCCCTTAAAATAAATTCCATAGCCCAAGGAACCTGCCGCATCTGAATGTACCTGTAAGTCTGCCCCAAGGCAAACTGTATCCCTCCAAAATGATACCCCATTGAAGCTATCTAAAAAACGCAACCATACAACCAAATCTTCCTTCATCCCAACCGAAAAGCATCTCCAATGATGCCGCTTCAAAAGGCCTTTCATGGCCTCGCAAAGTCGCCTAAGGAAGGCTCTGTCTGGTGCTACTACTTTGCACACGAAATTGAGATGGCCAACCACTACTTGCAACTCCCGCAATGTAACTTTTTGACTAGCCAACATGGTCCTTAACCGTAACCTGAGGTCCACTAATTTGTCTTCTGGTAACCTGCTAGATTGTTGAACCATGTCTAACTCGATTCCCAGAAAAGTAAGAACTGTGGCTGGCCCCTCCGTTTTTTCTGCAGCAGGGGGCACTCCTAACTCTCTGGCTAGCCTCTGAAATGACCTCAGGATCCGTTCACAATGGGAGGTCCCCTGCCTTCCACAAAAAAGATTAGATTAGATTTAGATTAGGCATCCTTCAGTCTCGAGAGACTATGGTAACGTGCTCTGTATGGAGGACTTGGAACAGCATCTCGTGTGGCTGAGAAGGCCAATTCGAGAGTGACGATCCCTTCCACACTGAAGACAAATACAACCTGTCCCCTGTCCAGCTCCCTGATTTTGCTGCTTTCGGGACTGCCTCTTTGCCTCAGCCTGCTGGACAAGGGTCTCTTCAAATTGGGAGAGGCCGTGATGCACCGTCTGCCTCCAGGCTGAACGCTCAGATGTCAAGGTTTCCCATCTGTTGAGGTCCATTCCTAAGGCCTTCAGATCCCGCTTGCAGATATCCTTGTATCGCAGCTGTGGTCTCCCTCTGGGGTGATTTCCCTGCACTAATTCTCCATACAGGAGATCTTTTGGAATCCGACCATCAGCCATTCTCACGACATGCCCAAGCCAACGTAGACGTCGCTGTTTCAGTAATGTATACATGCTAAAAATTCCAGCTCATTCTAGGACTACTCTATTTGGAACTTTGTCCTGCCAGGTGATACCAAAAATGCGTCGGAGACAACACATATGGAACGTGTTCAACTTCCTCTCCTGCTGTACACAAAGGGTCCAGGACGCACTGCAGTACAGGAGTGTGCTCAGGACACAGGCTCTATAGACCTGGATCTTGGTATATGCCGTCAGCTTCTTATTGAGCCATACTCTCTTTGTGAGTCTAGAGAACATGGTAACTGCTTTGCCAATGCGTTTATCCAGCTCGACATCTAGGGCTCGACAAAAAAGATAATCATCTAAATAATGCACTACATGGGGGAGCCCCACCCTGCGGTTGAGTGCCCACTCCAAGAACGAGCTGAAACGCTCAAATGCTGCGCAAGATATGGAGCATCCCATTGTCAAAGTCCTATCAATGTAGTAACAGCCTTCAAAGGCAAACCCAAGTAACTCAAAATCACTAGGATGCACTGGCAGCAAACAGAATGCCAACTGAATGTCGCATTTAGCCAATTCTGTGCCATGCCCACATGCCCTAAGCATGCGTACCGCTGCATCAAACGAGGTGTACTTAACGGAACACAATTCCCGGGGGATCATATCATTAACTGAGTCCCCCGCTGGGCATGACAAATGGTGAATAAGTCTGTATTCACCCAGTGCCTTTTTAGGCACCACTCCCAGTGGGGAGACCCTCAGCGATTGAACCGCTGAATTTTAATTGGGCTGGGGCCCTTTTCCAGAGATAACCGACCCTGGAGACTGCCTCTTTGTATTCCCTTGCTCCCTATTTGCCCCTGCCTGTGGTCTCCCCCTGAAGCAGGTAAATGATCCATGTGAGGCACCGCAGATGGAGCATTAGTGCCTGAATCTACATGGCTTACGGCCACAAAACCCTTTGGCATTAAACTCCCAGAAGACCAAGCAGGGTTGAACCACCTGACCCACCAATGCACGGGGAATATTTGATGCAGCCGCTTTTTGAATCAAATGACCGCTGTCAAAGCGGTCCCCCAAATTGGGCCGGGATGGGGTCATCAACTATAACCATAAACCCTGGTGCTGCACATCCCAGCGCATCTCTGGGTGAATCGCCACTCTCATGCAAAACCCCATATCATAGACAAGCCACGTATGCGCCAGGAAATCCACGTAGGCCCGGTAAATCAAATCCATATATTGAATCAGTGAAAAGGCGCGCGAAGGTTGCGCCTTCACAATGATTCTGGCATAAATGAAGAAACCTGGAAGCCAGTTAGCCCAGCACCTCTCAGGCTTCTTTCTCCTAAATTTTTCCCTCTCGCTATCCTCCTCTTTGTCTCCCTTCTCCTCCTCCAATTGTCTATTTAGCAACTCAAAAACATCCACATATTTTCCCTCTCAGATCTTTTCAACTGTGGCTGGCATGAGATGGTCCCCCAGAGGCAGGGACTGATCCCCATAAGGGAGGGCCCTGCTAGACACGGAATTATATCTTGTATCTGGGATGGGAGGAAGTGACTGCTGTCTAAATCTCTCACTAAATCCTGGAGCCTGGCCGGGCTATGACCACTGAGGGTAGGGCACTGTCCAAGGCTTCGAAGCTGGTGCCGAAGGGCCAAATATTGCGCCACCTACCTTATCTGAATTAGACTGAGGCAGTGGTGTTTGGGGGAACCCGGGTGGGCTCACCACTCCCCACGGCCAGATACCTTCACTGTGCACCACCCTAGGTGTATGTGGTGGCTCACCTGGTATAGGACTTACAATCCTCACCACACTGCCAACTGCCTCTTCTGACTGTGGTGGGCCGCTGACGGCCCTCACCTCTGCTATCTCTCCCTGCCTTGTCCTCCTCTCATCCATTGCCATGCCTCTAGGCCCATGGACTACGTCTTCCATCAAGGCCCCGCCTCCTGCCCGAGGCTGCTGCTCAGTCAGCATTGGGGCAACCACCGGCATGTCTCCTACCGCACCTGGCAAAACTGCTGCAGAGGACACTCCCAAAGGGCCTGGTCTCACTCTCTAGGACAGCAATATGCAACAACATTAAATCACCAAGCCATCTCAATTCAGCCATTTTCCTTGCCTTGGAGTCCCTATGAGATCTCCTAGTATTAGCTGCATTGGCCCCTTCCCTAGCTAGTGCTCTCTCCCTCTCCAGTGTGCTCAATTTCATTAAAATGGCCCCATAGTCCGGCCAGTCCTCCCCATCTGAAGATGAACTTACTGGGGTTGCAGTAGTTGGCACCTTGCGCTTTTCAGGCTGCTTGCCTTTTCTACTCCCTTGACCTTTTTTAGGTGCCATGTTAAATGACTGGCAGAACAACTGAGCACTGCTTATACCAATTCCTTGTCTCCACCTCTCGCTTCTACTTCGTATTCTATCCTACCTTATCTATATATGAATTTATTTATGTAGTGATCTAATTATTTGATTAATTAAAGTCCCACTAATATCACAATTATTCTTTCCAAATTGATATTATTATTGCTATATATGCATATACATATATATATATACCTACACACACACCTACACACCTCACACTAACATGTAAATATACCAACACACATACACCCATATATTAATTGACTTAACAACTCTCACTTCACTAAAACACTTCTTTCCCCCCCCCCCACAATTGCCAATCCAGAATTTATAATATAAAGTGCATCCTAATCCCTTATGTAAAAGCTTTGATCCAACCACTTGTCGGCCCAGCCTCCCGGGGGGGGGGGACAAAGCTCCTCCCTCTATTATTATTATTATTATTATTATTATTATTATTATTATTATTATTATTATTATTATTATTATTATTATTATTATTATTATTATTATTATTATTATTATTATATTGTATAATTAATCCTATATATAAATCTTTATTCTAATTTATCATATGTATTGATACTTAATATTTATAAATTATATTTTTATTTATCTGTATTCTGTTTTATTTTATGAGCAGGAAATGCTCAAGAGGCTTCAGCAGCCTCAGCCCCCAAACAACTATTCATTTATTTTATACCCTTTTATTTTATTTCATCTCCACGATGCAAAAAACCCAGGCCTCTAACGCAGTGCCACGAGGCAGCTCAAGGCCAATCAGAGGATCTGACAGCCCTCCATCCTCCGCGCTGCCAACGCCATAAAAGAGGCTGAGCTAGGGGGAGCCAGCCTGATAAAAGACTCTTCACCCGGACTCCCCCTCCCCTCAGCCTCCATGTCACAAGCCTGCGCTCAGCAGTTCCGAGCGGGCAGGCAAAGCGCTACCATGGAGGCAGCTCTGTGCCATGCAGAGCATCCAATACAATAGGGGATGCGGTTCAAGAAGCACAATTTGGAAAACTCTTAAGAACACAAAACTAATTCTGTGATGGCACCTTAAAGATTAACTTTTATAATTTTTATTGCAAACTTTCATGGGCATGTCCACAAAAACTCACATTAGTAAATATAAAAGTTGGTCTTTAAAGTGCCTGCCACCATGTTTTTGTCTTTTTTTACTTTTTATTTTTACTTTGCTTTTACCTATAATGCTTGCCAACATGAATTTGATCAAACTCCGGGAGGCAGTGGAAGACAGGAGGGCCTGGCGTGCTCTGGTCCATGGGGTCATGAAGAGTTGGACATGACTTAATGACTAAACAACAACAAATAATGCTTGCACAGACTAACACAACTATCCCTTCTACAACTGAAACTAATTCCATGGTCCTTTGGAGTCTAGTGCAGAAATTCAAAGGCCTAAATCCAACCTAGCGCCAGCAGTCCAAACTCTAGCATGGTAGAGTCTTTTAGCCCTCATGCCACTTGAAGAATCTATTCTGGAAGGTTTCCCTGCCCTCTAGAGCAACGTTTTGAGGGCACAGGGATGGACAGGAGAGAGAATCATCCCCCCAGTTCCAGCTGTGGGGGGGAAAAACCCACTGGTTCCTAGCCAAAGTAATATTGTTCTCTTATAGATGCAATCCACTGAATAGTAATCACACTGAGTATCAATGAATAAAGAAATAATAATTTTAAAAAAACCCATGTGGCCCCTGTACAAGATCCAGAAACAAGGGTTGGTGAGATCTTTATTAGACCACTGACTCTTAAAAACAGACAAGAGTCTTACTTTCAATTCAAGTAAGACTTTTCACCAGGCTGGGGAGAGCTGGGGTGAGGAAAGAAAGAGAAAATTTCTCAAATAATATTGGCCAGATAGGAAGGTGGTGCTCTTTTGCTTAAAGTGAGCTTCAAATTTCCACAACCTTTTACAACCAGTTCAAAGTACTGGGCTTCACCTCATGCCATATAGATTTTGAGGGGCTTCCTCCCCTTCCATTTTTTTTTAAAGGTCTCTCAACCTCTCGGCATCTGTCCCGCTGCCTTATATTGAAGAATATGGCCCCTGTTTGGATGGGAATTGACAAACCTGGGACTCTTAGGATTGCATCTTTTCTAATTCTTGCAATTGATGGGATCCAGTGATTCAACCTACCCACTGTGAAAATAGTTTAGGAGGGTTAAAAAAGAGACCTAAGTTAAACAGTCTCTGGAAGCACAATTCTGGCTCCACCTATGTTGTTAAAAGACAGGTTTTAGGCTCTTTTGTAAAAATGCATTATTATTATGAGGAAACCGAAGGTGGAATTTGAGTTTTAGGCTATTCTGGTCTCCTTTTATTCTCTGCAAATATATTTATAGACCTTGAAAGTACATAACTAAACATGGATGACAAATATTTCCAGGGAAACCGTTTGTATGTTTACCTGCCGCCACCCCCTCTTTGAAGAAGTAGTCAGGAGACACTGGAATCCGATGCTACTTTTTTTGCTGTGTGTATGTAGTGTACTGGAAAGATGGTCTTTTTCTTTGAACTTGATGTAGAGGAGAATGGCATATTCACTTCCACTTTGTGGAATATCTTTTTGAAGACTGTATTAAAATATTATATTAGCTTGTGTGAAGTGGTTTATTGATGAAGGTAGGGTTGTTAATTGAAAATCCTATTTTATGTAACCACCGAGATATGCTGCAACCCAGTTTTTGGGTCGTGCAGTGGCTAAACTGCAGTACAGCAGCCAAAACTCAGTTCACAGCCTTGGTTCAATGCCAGGTAGTTGGCTCGAGGTTCACTTAGCTCTCCATCCTTCCGAGATGGGTAAATTGAGTACCCAGCTCACTGGGGTGGGGGGTGGATGTGTAGCCTGCATAAATAAATTGTAAACCACCCAGAGTGCTTTACGTGCCATGGGGCGGTATAGAAGCAGTACATTTCATCTTTTAAAAAAAATCCAGTGCATATGGGTTAAAGTGGAATATTTCAATTACTAGGACTAAGATAACCCCATTTTTCCTCCCACACTGTGGAATATAAACAGCTGATTAGATTTTGTACCCTGCCAGCTGAACATCTTTTTGCTTATCTAGTTTAGTTCTAAATGCTTCTTCAGCTCAGATTCTAGATGTAATCATTGGAATTTGCAGTAATAATTGTGCAGTCTCAAAATGGCACAAAGATTTCAGTTAGAAGGTAAAATGTACAGCAGCTGTATAATACATCTTCATTAATTTGGACTGTATTTCCTTTACATTATTAAAAGCCATTAATATGTATGATAACCTTGATTGGATTTTGCTGGCTGAAGGTCACCTTACTGCAGCAGCGCTCTGTAATCAGCTTCTGTAAAGGACTGGAATGATTACAGTGTTGACTCCCTGTGAGGACACCTTCTTCCTGTACACTGTTGTTTATGTTTTACTGTCATGGCATGCTAATTCTATACTAGCCGCCACAACAGAATGTCATGGTTTATAAAGCGTCAGGTGAAGAAAATTAAATATATTTTTTGCATCAACATCTCTACTATTTCATCCATCTGCTTTATTTCAGAACAGCAACTCTCTGCGCCAAACCCTGGAAATTCCTGGAAGAATTCAATGTTATGTCTTGTGGGAAACAGACACATAACAGCATCCTGAAGGTAAAGCAAAGAGAAGCTAAATTTGTTTGTTTGTTTTGTATCATTTGTAGGCTGCCTTTCTCCCAGTGAAGAGGACCCAAGGCGGCACAATAAATTACACGTTAAAAATAATTAAACATGCAATAATAATTAAAAATCTATGGATTAATTTAAAAGCTTCTAAAATGTTAATAACAGGCTTAAAAAACAAACAAAAAACCCCGCAACCAGGGACACAGTTGTGGTTAATAAAAAAAGCCTGCATGAAGAGGTGAGTCTTCAGTTGTCAGTGGAAAGATAAAAGGGGAAGAGACTAACCTAACTTCGTGAGGGAGAGCCTTCCAGAATCTGAGAGCAGCCACAGAGAAGGCCGACTCTCGTGTCTCCTTCAAACGTGCCTGCAATGGCAAGGGGACTAAGAGGAGGGTCTCCTCTGAAGATCTGAACAGTTGGAAAGGTTCATATGGGAAGATACGGTCCTTCAGATAGCCTGGGCCCAAACTGTATAGGGCTTTATAGATGAAGCCTTCAATACAATTTTTTACCCACCAAGTCCTCATGAAGACCCCCAGGCCTCCACTCATGAAAAAAGAAAAGAAAAAAGAGGAAAACTGTTGTTTTTCTTCACCTGGAGTCCTGCAAGAGCTGAAGTTTTATTTAAAAGAGACTGTGGGGGAGGGATACTTTGGTTTCTTGCTTGAAAGAATGAGCATGCTCGGAAAGAGATTGACAGACAACCCTGAAAAAGACTGGCTGCCAATATCCAGTTTTCAGATAATCAGACTGTGCTGATTATCCATATGAACTAAATTTATTATCCATATGAACTAAATTTCACTTATATATTGTAGAAAGCTTTAATAACTTGAAATTGCCCTGAATCCATCAGACATAAAGAAGCATGCTTTCTTCACATTTTCATATACCTTGAAACATAAAGATAAAATCCTTTCCTCAATAAAATATTAAAAATATGGAAGCCACTTGTTATTATTTTCCTCTATATGAAAATGAGATAAGTTGTTGCATATATTAATTGGACGAAAACACTGGTGAGGTACAGTATGTTTCAAAACCTCTGTTCTTCATTCTCAGACGTGACAGAACATTTTTATTCTCCCCAAGGAATGGAATAGAGACTGAGATGAATTCGTTCTATCTCTAAAGCAAGTCACAGACCTACACACAGATAGCGTTTTTTTTTTGTTTTTTTTTTTTTTTTTGGAGAAGTATGATTGGTATACCCTCAGACTCAAAGAAAATAGCACTAAAATCTTTAAGCACGTATGATTGGGAGGAGAATTCCAATAACCATGCAAAAGATACGTAAAGTCTCTCTGAATCAAAGCACCTGAAAATATTTAGAATTAGACATCTGTCCAGTATGAAAAAATGTAATCCTTCTGAAAAGCTTAAGAATTTAGATATAAATATTTTTAGTCACTGAATGAAACTGTTGGCTTTATTTTTTGTTAAGCTACCAATCTGCTATTTTGAAGACGGCTTCCATCACAACATACAAATTACATTACATTGAACTTAACTTTATCAGTGTTCAGTGGCCACACATTGCACACTGTACCATCAGTCATATATTAGAAAGACTTATTTTTATTCCATCCTATACTTGCTTCCCATTTGCTGATGCTATTGCCTTTGATCTATGGCTCACCATTTTTCCATGGTGAAACTCTGGAGACAAACCATTTATCTGCAAGTGGATATACATGCTATTACCTTTTCAAAAAGAGTAGTGGCCCAGCAATATTCAGCAGAAATGAGGTACAAACTTGTTTTGCCTTTCTGTATACGGTTGGCAACTTTTTACTTACTTTGGAAGCTTCCAGTCCTGTAATGTATACAATTTATAATTCTAGTTATTTGAACTGTCTGACTAGACTTCACCAGCATAAATGATGAGCATTAATCAAAGACATTGCCAACTGTTACTTGGAGTTCCCATTTGTGACAGAAGTAAATCCTAATGGAGTTAAATGAATTTTCATGATACTACTTGACTTGTGTGTTAAGGAGTTTGATATTCTGGTTCTAAACAGACTTCCATAAGAAGTCCCATGGAGTTTAACTGAAGTGGTGCTGAAGTAAACAGCCTTGGAACAGAGGTTGTTTATATTACTTTTCTGGAGCAGAACTTCCATAATCCCCCAGTTCTCATGGCTATTCTCCCTGGATTCCAAGAGTTGTACTACAGTATTTCAACCATGTTCTGACATGAAAATAGATAGACCTGACTCATACTACACGGCAGTCACATTTGCTGTGTGGGAATTCACTGGTGTTATATCATGATTTCCTGCAAGAAACACTTCTAGTTCTCTAAACAATGTCATTATGATTGGTCATGCTTCCTTACATATCTCCAAACATATTTGACATTATCCTTTTTTGGATTTCACCAGGCAAACACCCACTCAATGGAAGTGTATCACCAGGAAATCTGCAAGGTTACTCTTAAAGTATAAATAAGCCAGTCTAGTGTCTCAGACTATTATGCTTTGCTTCAAGGCCCCCTGCTTCAGTCTCCTGTTTCACTCATAGACTGATGGTTGCCTACTCAACTGCTCTAGCAAGTGATTTTAGTGTAAGGGTGTGAGCAGATGGATGGAAAGGCAAATGTCTGATCACATCTGGAACAGATCGCTTTAATGGGACCCTTCCATCTGTTGGAGAATCACTCTACCCCTAAAAAGTAGTAGCCCTACAGCTTGTCCAAAACAGTCCAGCTTGGGCACAGATCCTAAGGTTGGAGTGCATTTCCTCATGTGTTGTGTGATCTCCAGGAAATAAATCACAAATTGCAATCTATTTCCCAATGGGATCACACCTTAAATTGTTAATTTCCTCCATCCCAGCTGCACATTGTATTTCAAAGAACAATAGTGGCTCCCATGGTCAGCAGTACAAACTTCATTGCATCTAATGTACGGTGACCCTAACAGAGTCTTAAGGTATGTGAGATATAAAGCACCAGTTCTACCATTGCCACCCCCTAGTGAGTTTCCCTAGGGAGGCAGGGATGTGAATCCCAGTTTCCTGAGTTCTTGTCTGTCACTCTGTCTGTCCACTACAATGCACTGGTTCTCAAGTATAGATTTTAGAGGTAAAGATGTGAAGAGTTTCAGCAATTTGCCAAACCGAGCACCAAGACTTCCAGGCAGTTTTGCAGCTCAGATTTGGAAACCTCCAGTAGCTAGGAATGAACGTTTCATCTTCTGTTTTTGGCAACTGAAGAAGTCCTGTAACATTTTCTGTTTTTTATTCGGCAGTAGCAGCAGCAGTATAAATTGCACTATTATTCTTCATGACAGAAGAAAAGACTGAAGAGCTATATAATATTTTGCTGGTTCCTGTCTTCCTCTCTAAGCCAGATTCTGGAAAACCTCAAGAACACTGAGTCAAAAGAAGAACGATTAGGGTGTTTGAAAAAGAGGGGGAAAGACCTTCATTGAAGCATAAAGGAAACCACTACATATCCTGCTATCAACAAAATACTTGTCAGGTAAAAGTAGATGAGTGAGAAAAAATACTATTATTCTTAGACTTCTTGCAGAGTTTACTTGAAATATTAGGGCACTGTAACGCTAAGGCTGTTCTTTTGTTCTTGTTTTTTTGGCCTGAGGGTTTGCTGGCTAAAATATGAACTGTAATTTGACTTGTCTTATGTCCTTACGTGACATGCTGGGGGTGGCAATGTTTCAGTTTATTCCCCTTGGAGTCTACTCCAGAAAAAAACTTCTTTGTTCTGTGTTTAAAATAGAACACAGCACACCACTTTGCAATGTGCCATCAATGTTTTAGTAGCTCCCTTCTGACAGCCATGAGAAGCCAATGAAAAATTGATGGGACAATATGGTCTGTAAGTATGCATAATTAAATGATTCTATTCTATGAATTTCACATTAGTTACCAAACATGTGTCAACTTCAATAGATGGAACAAGTGACTAATAGCCATAATAAACTGGTAGATTTGGATAAATTTGAAAAATCTAAAGTGACTGGAGCTTGGCATTGTGAATAACTCTCTTTTTAAAGCCCACCATTTTAAAAAATGCCTTACGCTAGCACTCAGACTTAAAACATTAATCAGCAAATCAACATGATGGTGATGCTTATGTAAAAATATGCAATGCTAATGTGTGAACAAATAAACAGATCCTTTCCACAGTACAATATAATTCAAACAAAGACAAAATTAAAGCTCACAATACAAATTACTACAATAAAAATGAATCCTAAATAACAATCATATGATGAAACAAAACAAACCCCAGGAAAATCTCTCTAGCCTTGTAGTCCTAAGAATATGTACTAAGGGAGACATATTTATTTATTTATTGAATTTATATCCCGCCCATCTAGTCAATAGACTACTCTGGGTGGCGAACAACATATAAAATAAAACAATTTAAAATATAACAATGATATAAGACATCATAATCAAACTGATTCAAGATGGAAAAGGTGAAAAGAGTAAATCAAGTAGTGGTTGGAGGGAAGGCCTGCCTAAACAGCCAGGTTTTCAGTTGACTTTTAAAGATGCCCAGCGAAGGGGCCATGCGGATCTCCGGAGGGAGATTATTCCAAAGGCGAGGAGCCACTGCCGAGAAGGCCCAGTTTCTTGTTTTTTCCTTCCGGGCCTCCCTTGGCGTTAGGCTCCTCAGCCTCACCTCCTGGCTAGATCGAGTGATACGGGTAGATTTTGGTGGGAGTAAGCGCTCCGCCAGTTATCGAGGCCCTAAACCGTTTAGGGCTTTGTACGTAAGCATTAAAACTTTGAAATCGATGCGGAACAGAACGGGCAGCCAATGCAAAGCGGCCAGCGTGGGAGAGATATGATGATATTTTCTCACACCACTAAGGAGTCTGGCCGCCGCATTCTGCACCATTTGAAGCTTCCGCATCAACCTCAAAGGCAGCCCCACGTAGAGCGCATTACAGTAGTCTAATCTCGAGATTACAAGCGCATGTAACAAAGTGGTGAGCGCCCCAACATCAAGATAGGCACGCAGCTGGGCTATCCGCCAAAGATGAAAATAGGCGGAGCGGACCGCTGACGCCATCTGAGTCTCCATGGTGAGCACCGGGTCCAGATGGATCCCCAAGCTGCGTACCCCACTCTTCGCGGTAAGAGTCACCCCCCCAAATGAGAGAGAGTTCCCCAAACCGCTGATGGTGGGGCCACCCACCCTCAGGACCTCCATCTTGTCCGGATTCAGCCTCAGCCCATTTTCCTGCATCCATTGCAGTACAGCCTCCAAGCAGCGCTGAAGGGACAGAACGGCATCCACTGCAGTTGGAGAAAAGGAGATGTAGAGCTGGGTGTCATCAGCGTACTGATGGCACGATGCTCCACACCCCCTGATAACCTCACCCAGCAGCCTCATATAGATATTAAACAACATTGGGGAGATAATCGAACCCTGCGGAACCCCACAATTGAGGCTCCACGGGGCCGAGACCCTCTCCCCAAGCTGTACTCTCTGAGGACGGTCCCCCAGGAAGGATCGGAGCCAGGCAAACGCCAGGCCACCAATTCCTAACTTGGAGAGCCTCCTCAGGAGGATACCGTGGTCGACGGTATCAAAGGCCGCCGAGATATTGAGGAGGACCAACAGAGACGTCTTACCTCTGTCAGCCTCCCTCAATAGGTCATCATACAGGGCGACCAATGCCATTTCTGTACCGTGGCGTGGCCTGAAACCCGACTGGAACAGATCCAGGGCATTTGTTTCATCCAAATGCGCCTGAAGCTGATCGGCAACCACCCTCTCCACCACTTTGCTAATGAAAGAAACATTGGCGACAGGCCTATAATTGCCGATTTTGTCCGCCGCCAAACTAGGTTTCTTCCTTATGGGCCTAATGAGAGTCTCCCTGAGGGCAAGAGGAACCCTGCCCTCAAGGAAAGACCCATTAATTATTGCTGTGGCCCATTCAGTTGTTATCGGCCTGGCTGCTTTGATTAGCCAGGCCGGGCAAGGGTCAAGGGATGAGGTGGTGGCCCGACAGCGATCAAGCACTTTGTCCACAATATCTGGCGTCACAGGCTGAAAGAGATCGATAGTGGAAGAAGGCAAAATGTTTAAAAATAATGAGATAGTGGTCATTTCAAAGATCAGGAAGGCAAATAAATCAAAGAAAGGACATTTTCACAAACTATGTGACTCAACCCATTAAGTCCCATTGATTTCAACAACAACAGATTTCAAGGAAACTTCAGCTGGATGGTACCCAAAGTGCTGGTTGTGTAGACCAGAGACATACTGATTCCCTTTGCCATCACAGACATACCATCACTTAAGTATGGCAATGTCCAAAGCCCTGTTCCTATAGATAACGTGGACCAAAGGTTGGAAAAGGTTTTGTTTTGCTTTGCTTTGCATTTGCATTACAGCTAGCATGGCCAGGTTCTGGAAGCTATAGTCCAAAAACAAAATAGCACTTTTGAGCTCTGAGGTACACATGGATAAGGAAGAGGAGACACTGCTGACTCCACAACATTGACTCTCCTCAAAAGATATCTCTGTTTTAAGCACAGACATTTGCACAAGTGTTTTTTTTTAAAAAAAAAAACCATGCATGGGCACTCTGACAAACTGCAGACACCTATGCTTTACCAGCAGATGTCCAAGGATCAAAGACACTGATATGTACATTTAAAGCTAGAAATGGATTAGGGCGAGTATCCGTAAAGGTGCACCAGGCCCCATAAGCTCCTGCCCAGTTACAAAGACCATTACCAGAATGTGTTCTGTGGATGCCGCTACCCACAACGGCACAATGGAAAGCTACCACAGAAAGATCATTAGTGGTCTGTAGAATTCCCTTCCAAGAAAGTTCCACCTGGCATCAGTTACTTCTACATGGCAGATCTAAGGTCATCTTCTAGCATGTGTTCTGTCTTCAATTTTGTTGAAATGGTACCAGCGTGGCCTGAGTAACCTTGGTTTCTCAAGTTGAAGTCAGATTCTCTACCCGAAGCACAAGCAACTTTGGCACATCTGGGAGCCAATCTCATTTTCCTGGAATCTGCAGCTAATTGCATTGCCCCTTACCATGCTGGCAAAATTCAACTGAAAACCAGGAAAAGCCAGAGAAAGAAACAGACAATGGTCTTCTTAGCAGAGGTCTCTTGGCTTCTTCTGAATTTAGGCAGCAAACAAAATGAAGAAAGTCTACTTTAATGATGTTTAGTTTTAGCAATTTATTGCAAAAACAAAAAAAATGTGCCCTTGAATTTCAGCAGCCCATATTTGGCAAGGGACACAAAAATGGCTTTGTGGGCTGTTTATGGCTCCCAGGCTGTGTGTTGCTCTAAAACTCTTTTACAACATATGTGCTAGCAAAGCATATAGAAAACCTATTCGTAAAAAGGAGGAGGCATGTGCCCTTTTTGTGTCTCCTTCTCAGTGCACTGTCAGGAGCACATCAGATGGTTATCTTCTCAAAGAGGTATGCTCAGCTTTCTACACAAAAGTGCTTGGTACAAGAACCATTGATTCCCCAAACAAAATTGAAAGAGCTTTTGTTGCATTTCCACTGCTTCCAGATTCAGGTCTCACAGTGATGTCAGTGTAAATGAAGTCACTAAGAACTGTGCACAAACTTATCTACATGCACTAGGAGAAAATATTTTTATTTGTAGTTTTAGAAGGGGTAGCCGTGCCACCATGTGTTTTTTTTTTTTTTTACTTTTTTCAGTTTTGTTTTCACCAATAATATTTTTATTTCTTGCGTTTTAAAAAGACAAATGTATTCCATTTACCAATCTGCACAGGACCCCCAATTTAATTCTTCTTTACAGTTTACTCAGTTTGGGTTTTTTTGTGGTGTTGATGAGCAAATCTGTATGCAGATGATTTTTTCCAGATTGGTGAAGCTGTGTTTGTGTTTATTCAGTAATAAGCCTCACTATGTTCATGTGTTCAGGAGTACAGCTTAAAAGCTTTTGAGGTCTTTTATCTGTTCGATTATCGTTGTTGATTTGTAATTAGAGATGGGGTATTCGTGTTCATATACGGCGGGTCCATCCACTCATGTGTCTGCCGGCGGCAGCAGCCTCGCTCATCCTTCCAATCGCCCCCGGAGCTCCACTCTCTTCCTGCTCAGCTGGCCACTCCAGGCAGTGGGAGGGAGGACGAGTCTCCCTGCATGGCTGTTGAGTCGCTAGCCGAGCAGGAAGAGAGCGGAGCTCCGGGAGTGATTGGAAAGATGAGTGAGGTTGCCACTGCCGCAGGACATGTGAGTGAATGGACCAGCCGCAGGGGCTGGCCCCTCATTGAGTCCAGCTGCATGGGGATATTCGTATATGAATACCCCATCTCTATTTGTAATATTTGTGTATTCACAAGTTTATATCGCTCCTTTTTTCTTCAGAGTACCTTAAAGCAGCTGATACCAAGAGACTAGAGACACAATATGAGAGTAAAAACACAATAAGAGGAGGAACAGTCAAGCACAAAGATAAAAATACATCAAATCAACACACAGAAATTCAATTGTCCCAACCCAAAGATCCGTTCTTAAAGTATTTTCTTCTTTTTAACCGGAGCAACAGTCTCTGAGAGGTTATCTGCCTTGGGTTCTATTCTTGTCACACAAGTTGTAGTACTTCAGCCTGACCTAGACATAATGGTCAAGAATTGAGACAGAAAGATTAATGCATTTTACTGTTATTAACATGACAGTTATTTTCCACATTCAGAAAGAGAAAGGAGCACTCTGCTTAGCACTATCCCAGATTTAGAGTGTCATAGGCTAAATCCAATTGTTAGTCTGCAACTAGAGAAGGTTTATCGAGTCAATGATACATAATATATCTTTTCAAAATCCTACTGATTCAATCAGTCTGCTCTAACCACTGCTTTTAGCCCCATTATTTTAAAAGGATGATAATGGAAAACATTAACTAGCAGCCAATGGTTTGGGGTGGGTACATGTCATACCAACACAGATGGGTGACCTCTCCTTCCTGCTCACACTGTGAACCATCGGGGAAAGGATTGCCAAAAAAGCCACAAGGATCTAATAAGTCTGCTTATTTGCAGCAAAAAATAACTGCTGTTTGGCAGATGGTAAAAAATCCTATTGCTTCTATACTTGGACAATCCGCATTATTGAGTCTGGAGGGACTTACTTACCAATTGACCAGCTGGAAGGTAGAAAAAGCAATAAGAGATAATGCCATTAGATGGCTTCACTTTGGCAACAGGACGTTATGAGCCAGTAAATACAATACCAAGTTCAACAATTGCTTTAATCCTCCATATGGATACCTTCAGATACTTACTAAAATCTTCTGGAATAGAGTTACATGTAAGTTTAAAAGAAACTGCATAACTGAGAAAGCTTTCCTTGGTTGCTAATACAGCCACACGGGCCCAGGATCATCCTCTTTTCTGAGGATATGACAAAGGCTTAACCTTCCTTTTCTAGTATCTTGCCCAAAACTGAAAGCTACTTTGGCCTTCTGGACTTGCCTCTTAAAGAGGCAAAACACAACAAAGAGTAGAAATTTGTCTTGGTTGGTTAGCAGCAGATTCTTTGGGATTCAAGAGACAATGGCACCCTAGTGAAGAAAGGTTACAAAACCTTATTTAAGAGACAAGGAAGGAGGAAAGCCCCAAAGAGAAAAATTATACAGAATGAATGATTGTAAGATAATGCAATAACAATAGCAATACAGTTCAAAACAATGGCATAAAATAATTCTACAACTACAGGATTGAAGAATAGCAACAATGCCACAAAGGACAAGATAAAGGAATAAAGGCAAAATAAATGAGATATGACTTGCGCCCTTTCTGCTTGCAGGAAGCCTCTGGAGAACAGAAGCAAATGATTCCCAATAGGGGTTCAGCAACAACCCAGGAATGGTCTGCACTTGAAGCGCCCCAAACAAAGATTTTGGGAACCTCATGTACTTTCAGATAACACACCACTGTTGGCACTTGCGCACAAACTAGGACCAGTTCTAGCTATGTGACACATTCCTTTTTAATGCATAAAATGATAAGAGAGTAACTTCCTCACTGATAACGTGATAATAAAATATCTTACTGTTTCACAAGTAAATAAGAGAGGTGTCTACAAATATTAGACAAATGAGCAAAATGATATCACCTTATACTTGTTTCCAGGTGTCCAAAGTTGGGCTCTGGCCTAACATAACACTAGCTTTGATGTGATGCAGCTCAGCATCATATCATTCTCTTTCTCAGACAATCATGTCAGGTTATATAGAGAGCACGAAAATAGTGAAAGAGCTGTGGAACAGAACCAGCCTCTCGAAGAGACTTAGGCTAAGAAAGGCCTGAGGAAAAGTGGAAACCTCTGAACATAGACCAAGATCTAGGCTTGGGTGTAGATAAAACATCAGTACATACAACTACAGTTTCTTGCTCTGACAAAGGTCTTTTTTACTGATGGTGCAAAACCTGACTTATATAAAATCAGAGTGTATGCCTCTACATTATTATTGTCATCACTGGCTGTCAGCTGCTCTTGAAGACAGAATCTATCTAAAGATGCCAGAGACTTAACGTGGAACCTTTGGCACACAAAACATGTGTATAGCCCTGAGCTACAGCCTTTTCCAAGTTCACTGTGCTGTTCTTAAAGAAAGGAAAGTGTCCTCTCAAACCAAGTATTCTGTGGGAAAGAAAGTTTCTACTGAAATCCAAGCCAAATTCAACAGATGGCAAATTAGAAGTTGTGTTCCCTGTACTGAAATTCTGGATTAAACAGTTTTGCTTGCATGGGTCACATTCCAAGGTAGCAATGTTTCAGAAACCTTTAGATTGTGGTTGGCTGGCAAATGCCTCAAAATAGCAATTAAATGAATGAATGTATTCCCATTATGTCGCACTCTGCATATTAGAGAAATATGATACATTAGACAACTAAAATAAACACTTGTCCATTAATAAACATTCTTCTTAGGAACTATTTTGAAGACAAGCTGAAACAAACCACTGAATATCCTTATTAAAGTCTTAAATGGTGATAGCAGTGAGGACATTTAGCCATGTCAAAGTCTGATGGTTTGAAAATTCATAAAGAGATTCCAATGGAGGATAATGTCACACCCTCCTCGGTCCAACATGTGCGGATGCTGAACAAGGAAAGACATGTCGTTAATGGATTCTGTGGCAGATGTAATAAAAGAGGCTCTCTTTAATGGTTTGTTTACACAAACTTGCAAAGTGTCGTTGTCTCCCTCGGCCAATTCTTCCCTCCCACTGCAATCTGCATGGCATTCTATGCTTTTTGGGAGGTCCTGTAATGCTCTCAGAGCAGCTTTATGTGGAACAGGACTACTGTGGACTAAAAGGAATTCGGGAGGAGGGGACCGGAAACCTTTTGTATGCAGAACAAGCCCTGCTATTAGGTAGAATGAGGCAGTTGCCTCTGGTGACACATTCTGGGTGTCATGAAAAGTCAGCAATTTGTTAGTTATCTACTTTTTTCACTGTTGTGACTTTACTCTACAGATGGGAGGGAATGCGTGAGGGATTTTCTGCTTCATGTGCCAAAATAACTTGGCTGGTTTTTGGCACTTTGACTTGGACAGGTGAGTGACTTACCTTCCTCCTCTACCTCAGGCAGCAATAAGTGATCCTGCTTCTGAGTATAGAGTTCTGAATTCAAACATGATATTTTCTTATCTCAGAGCTGCTATCTCAGGATAAAAGTACCTATATAAAGACACCAGCAATAATGGCTCTTCTCCCCTCCCCCCTTTTTTTAATCCATAGAATAGCCTTGTGAATTAGATTAGTCCGAGAAATAGTAACTGGCTCATGATCACCTTCTGAGCTTCATCATTAAGTGGGATTTGAACCGAAGTTTCCTCAGTTACTTCCCAACGCACTAACCGCTGCAGCACACTAAATGCCAGTTGTAGGGAAACAACACTAAGAAGGAGTTTTTGCCTTCACGTTCTGCTTATGGATTTACCACAGTGACTAGTGTCAAGATTATGCCCACACTAATTACTCAGTCACATTCCCCAGACTTTCCTGCTGTGAATAAGATCCAAGAGGACCAAATGTGCTGTTAGCTGGGGAAAATCTTCCTGCCCAGTACCCTCCCAACACCTTAGTCCACTCTGACTAAGACATGCTTCCAGGGAGTACCAAAACAATCCACAAGGTTAAGCACTTCAATTTTTATGTCAACTCTGCAAGATAGGAATACAAAAAATACCCACAAAATGGGTAAAGAATCAAGACAAGAACAATTCCAGAACAATCCGATAATAAAACAAGAAAGCTAGCTAACCTAAGCTAATGCTTACATTCTGGTAGAACTTCAGCATAGTTCCATAGCACATGCAGAATACCAATCATACAACAGAGCAGCAAACGAGCACAGCATTCTCTTAAAAGATAACTAGGCTAAACTATGTAACTTCTCTCCCCATTTTTATACCCAACATTCCAGTTTCTAAACACTTCCAGGAGATCCACCAATCAGGCATTGAATTGCCCTGAATGATCTCAAAGAAGAGAGTAACTTCTATCTTCCCTTCACTTCAGCTGAAACCATTCCTGCTAATTAGCTCTATATTAACAAGATTGGGCCTTGGAGCTTTCCCTTTCACAGAGATAATGTGCAGCTATTGCTATCTTGTAATTAACAGTAGGCACTTTCTCTCCTTTCTCCTGGTCAGCTCATCCCAGGCATGAACTACAAGGCCTGTGTTCCAACAGGGCATCTGAAATAATGAACCTCTGTTTTCAGTCTCTTGACAACCTGCCTGGCCATTTTGGATAACAAGATACAACTAGCATGCCTTTGTATAATGAGAAGCAGGCAGCTCTGTGGAGTGAAAATTATCACATAGATGTTCAGACTGAACTTGGAACAAAATCTCAGAGTCCCCAACCCCAGTATCTAAACAATTAAAATATTTGTTTTGGTCTCTTTTCAAAGGCAGGTTGATCATTAGCCAAAGTGAGAAAGTCACCTCAAATAGCAGACCACTGGAGGTAGTAGGAAAACAGCCACAGCCACCCATTCTCCATCACTTGAGGTGGTTGCTGCTGCAACCATAGGCTTCTTCTAGTCACTGATCCTCCCTCACCTCTATAGCACAGTCAAGCAGGTCTCTCTGGGAAATACACAAATGTCCTAAATGGCATTTAGAGTATAAGTGTGCTGTAATGAGTAGTGATTTGGACTCACTGGCATGGATAATATTTTGGGACCCTCTTCATGATGCTTTGGGGCAGGAATTCTTCATATAGCTGCCCTACATTTCACTCACCTGAAGCAGGGCCTATCCCTGAAACTACATAGCTATTTCGGGGCTTGCTTCCTGATAAAAAATGGTGCTGCTGCAGTGCTTCCTAGTTCTTAAGGAGGTGTGTTCTACATATCCCAAGGGACAGCAAAGCTACAACTGTTAGAAAGTACTGGAATAGTTTCTTTTCTTTTCTTTTCTTTTTTTTTTTTTTTTTTTTGTATATTAAGAATCGGAAGGAAGACTTCAGACAGTTGTGGAGCCTCATAGGTAGGCCCTGCTCCAGTTGAGTGAAATGTAGGTGTCTGTAGTGGTGTGTCTGTGGGCGGGAATTCTGAGAATTCTGTCCTAGTAATTCTTGGACTTGGAGTTCAGAAGAAATATGGAATGACACACCCTTAATTTGCACTTTTACTCTGCAGTTAATTATTTCATAATTTTTGTGAGCAAATAAAGTACTTGACCTATTTTTCCATATTTAGGGTTTAAATGAATATCCGTGGGCCAAAGTCAGTGTCACATCTCCCTCCACCCCAAATTATTCCTTCTTTCTTTTATATGACTGACTTCACTAGCTATATAAATAATTTTGTGAACACTGTGTTGGTTAATACTGAATATTATGATGATGTTCTTTCAGTAGGACTTATAGCCATTTTCACCAAAAGATTTGGAAAGAAGGATTGGCATTTGATCTAACAGTATTATTCACCAGGGTTTTAAACAACATTTTGTAGGTAAACTCCTATGAGTAACCACCAATACAAAGAATCCTGAATGATGGAGGTGTTCATTAGAGTCTTTGTGCTCAGTGCCACCCATGTTTGCCAAAAATAACAATTCCTACATGAAAAGGCTTCAATATTACTGAAGCCGTTGTAGAAGGGTTGCTGTTTGATATGTCATAACATCAAATACATAAAGAGGGTGTGTTTTTTACTTTTTTTTTTACTTTGCTAATTTGACACGTTCAAAAGCCAGAGGCTGTTTGTCAGGAAACCAGGACACATTTTTCATTATTCTTTTCTAAACCAAAAACCCAGCAGAAGCAAAAGCTGCAGCAAGATTAGCAATATCTGCTAATTGGGTATCACAACCTCTGCAGTGACTTGCTGTTATGGGTTCCCTGTGAACTATCTGATGACCATTAATTAAACACTATTTCAGCCTTTGTAGAATAGGCCTTCTTTCAGAGCAATTATCACTTGAAAGAAATATCCTACCTTGTTTGATTTAGCAGTAATTTTACAGCAGACCAGAAGTACAGTAGTGAAGTATGGTATTCTGATTGATTGATTGATTGATTGATTGATTGATTGATTGATTGATTGATTGATTGATTTATACCCCATGTTTACCCTCAAGAGGGCCCAAGGTGGTTTATAATATTAAAAATTCAACAAACAATAGATTAGGGCAATATTTAAACAGATATCTAATTAAAAACTAGTGGCTATCATATTATTCAAAATGATATTGTAGGAAATAGCAGCCCAAACAATCAGGTGATTGGTACAAAAATGCTTACAACATTTGTAGCTTTTTAAGTTTAGAAAAGTGATTGAATAAGTGGAAGCAGAATAAAGCCAAAAGGTGATAAAGTAAGGACAAACAAAAGGCAGTTCTTCATCACATGGCACCATGGGCCTCTCTCCATGAGAAGCTGATTATGTATCTATGAGCAGTACTCCCTCAAGTGGGGAAAATGTCTGATTGCAAGAGCAAATTTAAACAATAGCAATCACTGGAATGGAAACACCAACTTTTTTTTTTTTGCCAGTCTAATTGCTGAGACACATAATAAAAGATATTAATTGCAAGTGGAACAATGTTGTAAGAGCAGGAAATATTCGTTCCATGAATAATTGTTTTTACTCATAGGAAAAGTGCAGAATTTGCTGCCCCCCATGATTTGATATCAACAAATCCACAGAATTATCCAGGATCGGAGCATAGCTTGGAAAATGTATCTTTTGGACTGTAGCACCCAGAATCTCCCAGCCAGAATTTCCCAGCTAGTTCTAGTCCAAAAAGTAATCTTTACAATGGGATCAGAGGCACAGTTTTGCTGGATATCATTTGAAACTAGAAGTTGCTCCCGTCCTCATGCCCGGCTTCCCAGAGGCACCTGTTTGGTCACTGTGGGAACCGGAAGCTACAGTAGAGAGGCATTCAGTCTGCTTCATCAGGGCTCTTCCTGGCTACTAATGGTACAAATGGTGCAGTGCTACTTATTATATTGCTCCTTGTCAAATATAACTTCTTTTGTTTTCAAAAACTTCCATTATCGGTATGGATACATAGATTCATCCCTCCTACATGGCAGAACTCTCAACTACGAGAATGAGTTTGAAAACAAATACAAATAAATAGTACCTATATACTGAAGTTATTTGCTTTATTAAAAGGGAGCAGATACAGAAGAAGTAATTTAATTGTCGCTATTTCATATCTCAAAGTATATTTCTGCCACCCAGGGTGGGTTTTGTTTTTGTTTTGTTTTTTGTTCGTTTTTAGTAGAGCTTGGACTAAAACTCTGATAAAATTTCTGCACTTGCATAAAATCTCTGGAATACACACACACTGATGCAGAGGATCAGCCCAGGAATGCAAGTAAGGTAGTGTCAGACATTTCAGGCCAAATTTGCATCTAGCTATTAATCCATATAGCATGTGTTACCCAGTTCTGGTCAGTTCCTTAAGGTCAGCTGTTCATCTAAACTGAAAGCTGTAACTGGAATTTCAAGTGAAGCTCATAGAAGTATATTTGTGTTGGACCTCCTTCCTTGTTTTCCAGCAAATCTTGCCAATACAGAAGTTTCTTATTACCTGACCAACCCTAGAGTTCCACACTGCCTTACGAATTCCAGGAATTATCAATATACAGTCTTATTGTCTTCTGCACAATTTATGGGCTCTGGGGCCTGAGCTCGCATAAGCCTGTGCTAGCTCTAGCATATCCTGTCTAGCCACAATGTAATATGTACATCCAACTTATGAAGTAACTATCAGGAACCGCTAATCATTGCAACATTTAGGACACTACCTCGCAGTAAAGCATCTGAATCTGCATGCAGCTGGTCTGCATGATTTCTGTGCAGGTGGCAGCTTCTCAGGAGGGAAAAAAAAGGCATAAGAGGCCCTGTCCTGTCCCCACCCACAAGCTGAACATCAGTTCTGCCTGGGCAGAAAGGAGTGAAAAGTGCTTCCTGATACGGCAACAGGCTCCACCTCAGTCATGCCTCTGAGCATGTGCTTTGGTCTGACTTGTTAAATGCTTCATAACTTGGGAGATAAAATCCTCCAAGTGAAGTTACAGGGTAACCAAAAAGGATCGAAGCTTTGCTGTTTTACTTTGTATTGGGCTATTGGGGTAAAAGCCAATGGGGCAGGGAGACATCAGGATGACTCTAGTGGTAGGAAAAGCTAAAGGGTAAAATGTAATCTGGATTGGTCAAGGAGTCACCAACTCCTTGTTTTGGATGTCATCACAGTGGGATACTCAAGTCAGTGATAGCAGCAACCGCACAGCATTACTATAAAAATGTGAAAACAGCAGGGCTCGGTTTGAGATGTAATTGCTGTCTATTATAGCTCTACTGGCACACGGATTGTGTCCTCAATCAACCCTTGAATCTATGTTGCTTATTGGCATTGTCTATTGTTATGATCTTCAGAGAATGACAGAGAAAGCCTGATTAATTGTGCAGCCCAATTCGTAATTGATTTTTCACACAGAATGTAGTACAAGAGCTTTTTATGCAAGGCTCCAGTTTTATGCAATCATTAACTCAACTTGGTTCCATTTGGACTTTCTCATACATGTTTCTGTGACGAGGAGCACAGTGGGTTGAATAATGAGTCTATTTGAACACAGATGTCCTATTTATTTTTTGAAAATGTATAATCAGGTGTCTTTTTAATCTTTCAGGAAGGAGAAAATGTTACACTCTAATGATAAAAGCTCAATCAATTCCCTCATCACACAGCATTACTTAACACTAAGCCCAGCAACTGGGTAATCATATATTACTTTATATACCACATTTTTCATGAGGTCACAGTTTTAAGTTTGGTGGTGACCAGACATGGAAGGTGTACTTATGTGTGAGAATAAGGAACATTCTCCAATACAGTGTGCCAATTAGGGCTCAGAATTAATTGCTTTAAAAAAATTGGAATTGGAAACTCAAGGGCTTTGTATTTTATTGCATTGCTCAGAGGGTTATCGTGTGAGCAGCATCCTGTTCTTGGAGAATTCAGAGTCAAAACCTAAAACCAAAAGGTAGGCCCATGCCACAGGAGTAGGCCATTGTCACAGGGCAGGGAAGGCAAGTATTGACCACAACTGTCACCTGGGCCAGCTACTCACCGCTCCATTCCCTGTAGAATTCCAGACGGCAGGATGTGGCCCAAGGGCAACCAGCTCTCTCCCCAGTCTTCTCTTCTTGCTCTGTACCAGCAGGACACATACGCCTTCATACTGAGGAAGTGAGTCCTGATGCCTGTTGGGAATAGGCAAAGATACATGTGCAGGCAGGTGTTAAAGTTCCCTGGCAGGAACACACAGAGATGAACCTTTTTTCTCCTTCAGTACTCTTTGCCTTGAGTTTGGTCTCCTCATCTAGAGACCTGGAAAAGCATAGGAATTCTCTAGAATTCTGGCAAGTGTATTCCTTGAGCTAGTTAAGATATAATGATATAAGGATGCACAAGAAGCCAGGGGAGGCTGGACATGCAGATGGAGATATGACTAATGGATACCACCTTTCTGGGCATTTATCACTAACATCTTCCAGATCGCTCTCAGAAATGAGTATCTGTAGTTAATGTGTTGTGTTCATCTAGTTCCATACGGCTTAAATCATTTTATTCACTATTTAAAAGTTGCATACCTTCCTGTAATGACATTTAGGGCATTTTTCCTTTTAATTAGATGAAACAAAAATGTACAAAAACAAAAGTGTTGCTGCTTCTCCAAAATCAGCTGACAATAGGCGCAAGCCATTCTCATGCTACATTTTCCCTCATGATTAGGAAAATGCATGACTTTCCCATCACCTGGTGACTCTCAGATACTATTTAATAATATCTGAGAGTCACTATTTAATAATAACAGGATGGTGATGACAACAACAATAATAGTACATTTTAAAGAGTACTGTATGTGAAAGTACTGTATGTGTTCCGAAGTCATCTCTGCTGGCTGTTCCACATATCAGACATTTATCCCTTGATGGGCAGTTTCTTAAGTGATGAGCACTCTGTGTTCTCCTATCATGTTATTAGCCTACAACTCCTCTCATATATGCTCATCAGCTGTGTTGCCAAAGGCTGGTAAGAATTGGAGTCCACTAACATTTGGCCAAATTCCCTCCCTTGCTTTATACGTTGGGACTGAGAACTCTATCCTATACATCTAACTGATAGGCACTTGCCCTTTTTCTTCCTTTACAAAGAACAGAAGGAAATTTAACAGGGATACGTGAAAAGTTCTTCACGGGGGGGGGGACGACAAATGCACACATAGAACATGGGGGATACTTCGCTTAGTAATACTGAGTGAGAAGGATCTTGGAACTGTTGTAGATCAAAAGGTGAATATGAGCCAACGGTGATGTGGCTGCAAAACAGGGAAATGCTATTTTAGGATGCATTAACAGAAGTATAGTCTCCAAATCCTATGAGGTACTAGTTCCCCTCTACTCAGCACTAGTTAAGCCTCATCTAGAGGACTGTGTCCAGTTAACTTTAAGAAGGATGCCAACACAGCAACAAGGACAATCAAGGGACTGGAAACCAAGCCGTATGAGGAAAGACTGAAAGAAACTGGCATGTTTAGCCTTGAGAAAATAAGACTGAGGGGAGATATGATAGCACTTTTCAAATACTTGAAAGGTAGTCATACAGAGGAGGGGCAGGATCAGTTCTCATTCCTCCCTGAGTGCAGGACATGTAACAGTGGGCTCAAGTTAAAGGTAGCCAAATTTAGGCTGAATATCAGGAAAAACTTCATAACTGTTAGAGCAGTATGACAATTACCTCGGCAGGTGGTGAGAGCTCCAACGCTGGAGGCATTCAAGAGAAAATTGGACAACCATCTGTCAGATCTGCTTTGACTTGAATTCCTGCACTGAGCCAGTGGATTGGACTTGATGGCCTTATAGACCCCTTCCAACTCAGTTATTCTATGATTCTGTGAACAGAGTTTTTATTTCTACTTCTGTTTATTCAGTTTAGAGAGAACACCTATCTTATTCCAAAAATGTTGCACATACACAGCTCATTTTAATGATATCCTTTATGTTTACATTTTAACCTAGCTGCTAACTCAGAAACAGGAGCGATTCATTAATTTCCTACTGTCAGACATGCCCAGGATTCTCATTAGCTGTCATACAATACTGTTTACAATTTTTATTTTGTTATTATGCTTTTGCTCTATACGTGCTTGTAAAAATGAAAATGAACACACATATAATCTATGGCTCTCTACAATAGATTCTTTATTCATAACAGAGTGTTGCACAATTTACAGTTATGGACATATATGAAATATAGATAAAATTAAAAACAAATGAAAATGTTAAGATATTTAGACTATTTGTGAAACACATGGACTGAAAAAATGGACTAAAATGGATTGAAAAGCAGAGATATTATTGGATACAGAGTTAAGTATTAGCTGCCCAAATATAAATGGACAAGTGCTAAATTTTCATGCAAATTACATCTCAGAATAGCAATGAGAAACATGTGGACTGTGGGTGAGCCACACACCAAGGAGAGGTATATATACCCCCTAAATGCCTCCCCAAAATGTATCATCCAATCCAGCAGTAAGCATGCTTCCAAATTTTGGCATCAAACTATTAAGACTCCTTTAAAACAAGCAAAACACAAAAGCTTATTTTAAAGAGTGCCACCAGAAACAGGGACAACCTGTTTATAACATATATTTCCTGTTTGCATTAAGGGCATTACCCAGGTTGTTGCTGAAATTTGGCACTGCTGCAGGAGCTGTGGCTCTCAATGGGGCCTAGAGGGGCAAAATAGGCCCCCTACAGCCACAATGTTTCTCAATTTTGCCCCATAGGCAAACAAATACACTAATGTTGATTGTTTTAAGAAATGAAAATCAGGATGCTGTTATTATTTCTTCCTCCATAATTAGACAATGATATCCCAAAGTGATGAATCTAATTTTCTTCTTCTTTCAGACATCTACTTGTCTGAAGAAGTGGACATGTCCACAAAAGCTCACATTAAAATAAAGCAGTTAGCCTTTAAGGTGCCACAACATTTTTGATTTCTTTATTGTTTCATTTTTGTTTTGTTTTTTGCCTGACATGCTAGCACAGCCTAACACGGCTACCTCTTCTAAAACTTACAAAGTTTGCATCTGTAGATTTCCTCATGTTCCCACCTCCACCTCTTCTATGTGCCCAGATCTATTCTCTGTTTCTTTCTATAAGTTATAGTTATTTTGTTCTGTGTATTAAAAAAAATATTTATACCCAGTCTTTCTCCTCAAGAAGACCAAAGGTGGCTTACAGTATTAAAACAAACATTTTTTAAAAATTGGGGCGGGGGGGGGGATACCTAGCAGACCCATTTTAAGAAACCCCCTCATATGTGGGAAACTTCTGCTTAAAGGCTGTAGCTGCATTCTGTTCCAGTGACGTGCATACACTCCTGGCAGGAAGTGGCAGCTGCCAGCAGGCAGGGTAACCCCTTATTCTGCCCTTTCGCTTAGAGGTAGAGCATAAGATCAAAGGGTTATTTTAGCCAATCCTAGTTACGATTAGGTAACTAGTATCCTATCTGAATTCTAACAACATACTATGTAAATCATGCTAAGTCAATAAAAGAGCTCTCAGGGCATTGCCTGTAGGCTCCGCTGGCTCGGACATCCGCTGTTGACTCCTTTGTTCTCTCTCTAAGGCAATTAGCCTTCCTTTTTTCCGTGATCACCCACATTCATAGGCAGCCAGTTACAGAGAAAAAGCCTAACTAAAGAGAAAGGTCTTTGCCGCTTGCTGCAAAATTCTGTTTTCTACAGGATCACTGATCCAAAAGAAACAAGATCCATCCCTTTCTTTAGTTTTTCTATGCACACTCCTTAAACTAGCACGTTCTTTTCCAAACACGTCCACAACCATCTGTGAGTATGAAGATTCCAGAACTGAAACTGCATCCACTACAAGGACAGTCCAGGAACTGCAAATTGTTAACTATCTGTTCCTTCCTGGACCCAAACTGGCGTTCTCATGCATCCTTCATTGGGGGATGCATTCAATCAACCATTCTTGTGCAGAAAATATACTCACAAGGATTCTGTTTTCATCCTTTGAGAAGGTTTGAATTACTTCTCAACTCCCTTTCTCCCAGAGGTATATCGAGTAGCATAAAAATGTTGATGTTTGCCAAATAAATTCCTTATTTATCCCAGTCATTTTCATTATATTCTCTCTTTTAAAAAAATTCTACAGTGATATTGAAGATCCAGTTCAATTAGAGGGCAGGGAGTCTTTACACACACACACACACACACACACACACACACACACAAAGCTGGAAGAAACACCCAACATTAGTTCTGACAGGAGCTGTGAAAAAAGCAACATGGGGCAGAGCGGGTGTCAGACTTCTATGTTGATGCTATAGAAGTTTTTGGCATTTTTGGGCACTTTCTGCATTCCAACGAAGGCGGTTCTTTTCTTTCTCTGTAATCCTTCTTGACATGCAATTTACAACCTTTCATGCAAGAATTTGTCCATATTAGGTCAGCATTATTCAGGAGGATAACAGGCTTCATGCTATCTTTCAATCCAACCTCTAAAAATATAGCACCCGAGACAAGCCAGTATTTTTATGACTCAACACTTGCATAAACTCCTCCAGGGTGTAAGGGTCACACTGCACTGTTTTTAGCTTTCTGCGAATATACATACATATTCCCTGTTTGAACAATCACTTACACATTCATTTTGCTTCAAGGGAAAAAGCACTCATTATAGACACACGAGAGGAACTTGGAAGAGAAAGAAAGAGAAAACCCCTATTTGGTTATTCAAAAACATCTGAAATGTTCATGCAGAGACAGGAGTGCTCTAGCCGTGCCTCCTCATCTTGAATTTCATCACCTTCCTTCACATGGAGAGCAATAACCCTGAAGATGTAACACTGTGATCTATGGGGACTCTACACATGAGCCAGGATGCCGATTTCCCCACATCCTAACTCACATAGAGAGGCCACACACATAACTGAGGCTCTCTCTCCTCAAACTCTCTATGTGTAAGGAGAAGGATGGAAGTGATGACAGAAGGGAAGAACTGGAATGCTGTCCTCTTTACATGAGTTTTCTGTATGGTTTTTAAGAAGTGAACGGGGCCAGAAGAAGGGAGATTGCATGTGATACAGAAATCCACTATAATTCAATGAGCACTGAACCTTCAATTGAGGCAGAGTAATTATATAACATTCTCAATTGCTGAATTGCTAGGTCTCAGTATATCCAGTGGGACTTATTCCTGGATAAATTAAGATACAATTGTAGCCTTAAAGCTGATGGAGCCCAACCCCATGTCCAAAAGAGAAAGCCACCCATCATGACACCTGCCTGACACAGAGCTATGTATTCTAAGGTACAGTGAGTCAAAAGGATAAAAGACAGGAATCATGGACTACTGAACAGCATGTACGTTGCTGACATTAGGCAGGTGGAGAGAAAAAATACAGGAGATGAGTGGCAAAAATAAATAAATTGCACAAACTAGATCAGGGGTCTCAAACACGCGGCCCCCGGGCCAATTGCGGCCCGCTGGACGATAGTTTGTGGCCCCCGCCTTGATATGCAAGTTTAAGGAGCGGTAGCAGCAGCAGCAAAAAAACAAACAAACAAAAAAAACAGAGTGTGTGTGGTGGGGGAGGAGGAGTGCTGCTGCTTTGGCTCCGGCAGCTCCCATCATGGCCATTGCCATGGCGGCACCCACGCCAGGCCCCTTGTCTGCCCAGGTCATGTTACAGCACTGGGGCTGCCGCCAGCGAGGAAAGAGGCGAGCCCTGCCCGGAGGTGGCCAGGAGGTAATGGCAGAGCAGCCGAGAGGCTCGCCCTCCCCTTTGCGGGCGACAGGAGGGAAAGGGGAAACTCGGGGAGTTGGCAGGAGTCCCGCGTGCAGAGACGACGACGACGACGCCCCCCGCAATGAGACTTGGCCCGGCACCGGCCGCTGCCCTCCTCCTCCTCCTCCCCCCTCGCCCCCACAACACACAGCTGCCAGCGGCGAGAGGCTCCGACTTCCCCTCCCCCGTCTTGCAAGGAGCCTCTCAGTCCCTCCGTGACTGTGTCCGGCTTTTGTATCTCCACCCCCACCCCCACCCCCTGCAGCCGAACAAGCCACCTCTCCCTGTTACTTCCTTGGTTGCGGCAGGGCACTTGGTTATTTCAGAGATTGGAGATAAGCCGGCTTGATTGTTTAGGGCTGTAGAACAGCCTCGGGCAAGCAATCCGGCTTGTGAATGATTGCTTCCAGCAGGAAGGAAGGTGCGAGAGAGGAACCCGGTGGAAACAGACATGAGAGGTGTGGAGTGAGTGCGCTTGCTCGCTGGAGGGGAGGCTGGTCCCGGGTTCTGGGGGGCAGCGCTTCAGAGCCAGGGAATTAGGGGCCGGGCCAGTCGATCCTTCCTCCTAAAGCCGGGGAAGAGGAGGCACTTTTATCCCCCCCTTCTGCCCCGACCCCACACACCCCTGACTCTGGGGCATGTGCAGAGTGCGTTTCCAGGTCCAGGAGCCAGAAGCATTGCAGAGTTATCCCCCATGCTTGTGGGAGCTGGAAACTCACACACACACACACAAGTGGATTTCTCTCAGCTTGAGAAATTGCAAAGGGTGGAGAAAATGGCTTTGTGTGTGTGTGTGTGTGTGTGTGTGTGTGTGTGTGTGTGTGTGTCTCCAAATCCATTTTCTCCACTGTTTGCATTTCTCAAGCAGAGAGAAATCCACGCCTTCTGTTCCCCCCCCCCCCCCCGGTTTTCATAAAGTGTTTCAAATGTCACACAACTTTTTAAACTTATTTCATTTTATTATGCTTTTATTAATATGATTTCTTAGTGTACTTTGTTTTAGTAGCTCTTATATTTTGTTTGATCGTTGCTGATTATTTTGTTTTTTATGTTATTGTTTAATTCTGTTTTTGTAAACTGCCCAGAGTGGCCTTGGCAGCCAGATGGGCGGTATAAAAATAAAAAAATCAATAAATAAAACAAGGGGGATGGGTCTCCATTAAAGGAAGGAATAGATTGTCTCCATTAGTCCTGGGAGCCCAGTAAGTGTATATGTAGATTTGGTCTTTTATTTTTTAACACTTTTAAAAACAAGAAAACACAGTGGCCAGTGGATTCTGAGTTTTGTAGTAAAAAAAAAAAGTAACTTTCCCAGTCTTGACCTTTCAAGACTGAGTAGGTTGAATGGTCATGGTATTGCCCCATATTCAAAGAGCTATTCTCCACAATACCTAATTCCAAAAGCAACACGCCCCCACCCCATCCCGCGCACAGAGCCCGCCCCCCAATAGTCCTCCTTTTTGGCTTTCTATGTCCTCCTTTTCGTACCCATGTATCTGGCAACCCTATTCCAGGGGGGCTTCCACGACCCAGGTAAGGAAGCGGGTGCCCTGGAAAAGCCGCCACCCGCCGCACTGCCTGAAGGACAGACGGACGGACGGCGGCTGGCTTGGGCAGAGATCGAAAGGAGCCGATATATTCCCAATGTTCTCCCTCCCCGCCAGGTCTCCCCCTGCTCAGCCACACCGGTTATTATTATTATTATTATTATTATTATTATTATTATTATTATTATTATTATTATTATTATTATTATTATTATTATTATTATTATTATTATTATTATTATTATTATTATTATCATCATCATCATCATTATCATTATCATTATCATTATTATTTTATTTATTTATTACTGATTGATTGATTGATTTTCTTATTAATTCTTAATTTGTTTATTTATTTTTTCATCTTATTTTGTGTTAAAAAATAAAGAGATTTGATTAGATTGGAATTTTTTTTAACAAAGCTTTTCTTGTGGAAAATCTGATGCGGCCCAGCCTCACCCAGATTCTGCCTCCAGCGGCCCCCAGGTAAATTGAGTTTGAGACCCCTGAACTAGATGTCATACTTTAAGTACTGTCTTCCCCAGCCTGGCACTTTCCAGGCTATAAATCACAGCATTTTAGTAATCAGATTGAGGGATTTGTAAGCATCTTAAACTGCCAAATGAATGTGTGTGTTTTTTTTTAAAAAAAAATACAATTATTACAAAATATGTGGACAATGTAGTCAACCAACTTTTTATATGGTTCTGTTTTTTATCCTGAATACCAATTATTAATATTTTGGTGAAAATGGCCAAGCATGTCTCCAGACCTAAACCCTATTGAGCATCTGTGGGGCATCCTGAAACGGAAGGTGGAGGTGCGCAAGGTCTCTAACATCCACCAGCTCTGTGATGTCATCATGGAGGAGTGGAAGAGGACTCCAGTGGCAACCTGTGAAGCTCTGGTGAACTCTGTGCCCAAGAGGGTTAAGGCAGTGCTGGAAAATAATGGTGGCCACACAAAATATTGACACTTTGTGCCCAATTTGGACACTGTCACTTAGGGGTATACTCACTTTTGTTGCCAGCGGTTTAGACATTAATGGCTGTGTGTTGCGTTATTTTGAGGGGACAGCACATTTACACTGTTATACAAGCTGTATACTCACTGCTTTCCGTTGTAGCCAAGTGTCATTTCTTCAATGTTGTCACATGAAAAGATATACTAAAATATTTATGAAATGTGAGGGGGTGTACTCACTTCTGTGATATACTGTATAGCACATAACTGGAAAACTTCTACCTGTGGCCCTAGAAAGTGACAGTTTGTCCAATGGAGAATACAGGTGGCAGTTAGTGGAACTTGATATTAAAAAGCTCCCTGATGTCTATATTGTAATATATTATGCAGCTGTGCTTTCTGCCCCAGCAGCTCAGCCAGGCAGCTTCTTCTCCAGAAATTTTATTTATGAACGCATAATCAGAAAATACATGTTCTCTTTATTTATTCATCCCTTTCCTCAGGGCTTTTCCTTGGATAATTCCTCCCCCCCCCAACACACACACACCCCTGCTCCAGGCCCTCAGGGTTCCAGAACACTCTTGGCTCCAGGGACCTATATTTATTTATTTTAAGTCTGTATTAATTGCTTTGCTGCCCACCCAAAGTGATGAACAATAAAATAAACACATTCTTTTTAAAGCCAGACTTACACCAGTTATTTTTTTTAAAAAAAATCAAAGACCTTATAGAACAGTGTAACTTTGGCTGCCATCCATAAAATGGAATAATATAACTGAGTCTTGGAGTTAATGATGTAATCTACAAAGGCTCACAATCTAATACATTTGTTAGTCTTAAATAAATGTGTCACAATACGTTTGTTTTTATTTTTGCTGGTGCTGATACAGGCTAATGCGACTACTTCTCTGAAGATTGTCCTTTGGGAGAGAGCTCCATAAACAAGGTGCTGCTGTGGAGAAAGCCCTGACTCATAAACTCAGTCTTCTAGTCTCCCACGGTAGAGATTCTGGATTCCAGGCAGATCTTGGTTCCAGGATACCTAAAATGAATCTTTTAAGTATCTTGGCATCAGAGTGTTTAGGGCTTTGTAGACTTCTGCTTCAAGCTTGGCAATGTATGGTCTCTTAACACACACACCCCAAAATAATATTCTGCTCACCGCAGTTTGCGCTAGCTGAGCATCTGAACATGTCTCAAAATTAGACCCATGCAGAGCACATTACAGTAGTCTAATCAGGAGGTAATTAAGGCATGGATCGTTATGGCCAAATCTATGCAGGGTTACAACTGGCACAATGGCCAAACTGGCTTTTGAGGAGCAGCTGTCTGTCATTCCAGAAGCAATCTCAGATCCAGGATTATTGCCAAACTGCAAGCCTGATCCTTCAACTCCATCTAGAACAGATCATCATCCTATCCCTTGTTAACCAGCAAAATATCTGTTTTGTTCGGATGGACCCTCAGTTTGTTTACATGCTTTCCAGATGTGCCCCACACTCAGATGGCTATTAACGACTTCAACATTCTGCTGAAAGTGGACCAAGGAACGCAGAGCTATGTCCCAGAATGCAAAATTTAAATGGTACGGCAGCTCCTCTGTCCTGTGCTCACCCTCTGACTAGCTAAAGGAAGGAGCAGCTGTGCAGCCCCAGCTCACTTGTTACCTGGAGCAGGAAGCAAAGTGCCAACCCCCATTGCTGAACTACCCACATTGTGAACCCCTGAAAGCTGGACAGAAAAAGAAAAACCTCCAGCATGGACCACTCCAGAAAGCAGAGGAGGCAGCCTCTGAATCAATGAGCTTGTTCTTCAGATAGTGCCAGTTTCTTTTCTTGAATGCTGATTCTAAGAGAAGGACCTTGGAACCAAGGCATACTGGGAAGAGTAATCTCTGAGGTTGCCTGCACTCTGAAACAGATGACCTCAGAGATTGACGAAAGATGATGAATGCATCCGGAGAACTGGGGAAGGCTGTTTTGTGGGATGTGACTATACCCTCAGGTAGATGCTAATGGGAAGAGTGCAGTGGAGGAGTTGATTACTTTTGCCCAAGACCAGTTCACCTAAATAGGATCAGAAGAAAATATATTTCCATGGCCCTGTGCCTGAATATCCAGTGTGGCCGAAAATGATTAGGTAGCTGATTCAACGTGGTTGAAATGGCATCTATTATTTGATGCTGACATAATGATGAGAACTGAACAGGATGTGGATCCATGAAGCCGTAGGACAAAATTGGAGGATGCATTGACTAACACCAACAAAAAGCTCTATAGTCCTTATTAACTGGCCTTGCTTGCCACTTCAGAAATCAGTGTATTGCTTGTAAATAATAATTTCACAAACTTGATATAAATTATAATTGTGAAAATTATAATTATATTTCAACTACCTAGTTCAACTGCATCTCTTTATTACTGGTATGTCACTGGCCAGCACAGCTGCATGATCTTAAGATTAATTAATGCAACTTAGTTCCTTCATTCTAATGATCAGCAAAGCTGTAGCCAGATAGTAAAATTACTGTATTTAGCTATTTGCACATAAAGTAAGCTAAGTTTTACATCAGCCTTGCCCAACATGGTGTTTCTAGATGCGTTCAACTCTATATTTTTGTGAAGCCTGTTTTCCCCTTTGCCTGCTTAGCCACTGCAGAACTCCCTAGCTGTACCCACTGGTGAATGGGTACATTTTTCTTTTATTTCTTTTAATAGGGAATAAATGCCAGTTAGATATGCTTTAGCGCAGCTGCCCCTAACCTAATGCCTTCCAGATGCAACAGACTACAACTACAACCTCCATCATCTATAGTAGACCTGTCCTTAGCAACACTAGCTGGCCATTGGCCCTACTGGCTAGAGAAGGTGATAGGCCCACCTAGAGGGTGCCAGAATGGGGAGAGATGCATTAATGGTTTCACAATTGTGAGCATCACTTCTTCTTCACTGAGCTATTTTGTTTTCCTATTCCAGGGCCCAAAGAGATCTCTGCATGTAAAACTGTCTCCATGAATACGAGGTTGTAATGTTGTTAGATGAGGGAAATTATTCAGAGCAAATAACAGCAGCAATATGCACTAAGGTTAAACTGCTCAGTAATGATGAAATTTACTCTTTCTGACCTGATAGAAGCTGATATTTAAACTATAAAATGCATCTTCTAATGTCTGGTGCCTTTGTTTCTCAAACAGATGAATAGTCTAGTCATCCTTATATTATATTCCATAATTATCAGCAGGCAGAAAGCTTCTGAAAACAAACGACATAACGTCTGGCTTGTAGGTTGTCTTACTCTTGAAGCTAATGGAAAATGCGGGAGCTGTGCTGAAGTCAGGGTGTGGGGGTGTGCAGAAGCAGATCAGATACAGACCAGTTAATATAATAGTTTAGAGAAATGTAAGAAATTACCACTTGGATATTCCTTTTCTTATATCTTTCCTGGTAAACAAAGTATGGTATAGGTAAAGCTCTAAGCGCCAAGGCTTTATAAGGAAGCTGTATTTATGTGTAAGGTGCCTGCAATTTAAGAACGTAGAAAGGTCCCTTATTCTAAGTCAGAGCATTGGTCAATGGGGGTCAACAATGTCAGCTCTGATGGGTAGCAGCTGCCTGGGGTTTCAGGCCAGCCCCACCTGGAATCCCCTGAAATTTCATGGTGGCCTCCCATTCAGGAAGAAATCACATCAGACCCTGCTTTGCTTCCCAAATCAAACAAGATTGGGTGTGTTCAGAATGATGTGCTGGAGGTCAAGATTTGTCACTGACTCCTCAAGCTGCAACATTAGTATAACATTGTACAGTGATAATTGCATGACTCATTAATTGCTACACTGGAATGGTCGGGATAAGCAGCACTGTTTTTCAGATCTGTTTTTTCAGCCTATATTAGCTGGACTGGACTGTCTGTGAGATCTGTGGCATGGGATACATGGTAATGATCAATACGTAAGGCTCATGTTTGTTGAAACAGTGTGCTTAACACTTAAAAGAATCTTAAATATAGAAGAAGAAGCCAACCCTGGCACTGTCTTTGCCCTAACTAGTTACAAGTAACTAATTATTTGTAACTGGTTACTTCAAGCTATATAGCTAGACATTGCACATGGCATTGAGCACTGCAGATTGACCCACCCCTGACCTATGTGATTGATTGACTTTCAGCTTCTCCTGGGCAGGTCACACTGAAATCAATGGCTTGTGCACAGCTCCCATTCATTTCAATCAGGCTGGTAGACTATGCTCCATTAAAAAAATTATTCTGAACTTTGCATGCTAATCTGTATCAATTAATTACACAGACAGATTGTGTAATGGAAAAATTCTTTCACATCATTTAACTGGTATTATTTTTGATGTCATTGATTACCTATAATTTCTGCATTCTTACAAAAAAGCATGTGAAATCCATTGTTCCATCCATCATCATTTTGTAAAGTTCAATTTTCTCCTACTTTATCTGCTCTCGTCTTAACTAAAGAGGATTAAAATACAGTTTTAATCCCTCAGTTTTTCAGACATTACTCTAAGCCTCTAACATGATCTTTTCCCCCATGAACTCTGCCTTAACACTATTATTTGGGCTGTAAAGAGAAGGGAAGCATTCATAGTATTTCTGTTCCCAGCATTTCTGTTCTGCACTTCTTTCTTGGAGCTTAAATTAATATTTAATCTTCCAAAAAAAGATCCACCTAGACGTGGCTCTTGTCATCATGAGCTTACCCTATCATAGTTGGGGGGTTTTGTTTTTAAAGAAATGGCCAGTAAGCAAGGTTGGGCATTGAGATCAGGGGAGACATGAAAAGACATTATCAGTCTATTCCACCTTTTACTTCTGAACAGCTATTGATGTGGAAAGGAAACAAAGATAGAGGAAACAACAAGAAATCATGGGAGGGTCAAAGCAGAGAATGTTCTCATTTCCCCGACAGCCTCCAAATATTCCACGAATGTGGGTGTGCAATTACACAAAAAAGTGTTGTCTGGAACCTGCAAGAAAGTAAGATGCAAATATCCGGCATCGCTTTCATGAACTGTGACAATTCAGCAGGAAACCAAGCACGTGCTTACTAATAAAGACATGAGCTTATACGTCAATGGCAGCAAAGCTATGCTAAAATAATTGTGGTGTACACATAACAGACTTTAATGTGTACACAGAAATATATTTTTCTCTTTATGTTGCTAGCCTAGAACTGTCTTTTATTTTTACGTGATTTGTGACTGGAAGAAGAAAATTGGGACGTTTTATTCCCTCATTTTATGATTTGTTTTCATTTTTTATGAGTATTGCTATGACCTCTGATCGAGACAAATAAGGTTCTTACATAGTTAGAGCTATAGGCTGTTTCACAGTTTGTCTCGTTGATGTTTTTGATAATGATCAAAGCAACATCCTGTTACATGCATTTTTAAGGGTTTTTTTTTTAAATTCAGTTTCTTCATGCTCTTCTGCTAGACAAGTCATTCCTCAAAGAATTTCTAGGGTCTACGAGATCTGACTTACAAATATTCACAAAGGGTTTTTTCCCCCATGGCAAAAACAAATTAGTATTTAGGTCATATTTTTAATTGAAATGTAGCTGAGATGCTACATAATTAGAAACAAGCATGTGTGGTGGATTCCAGCAGTTATTCTTTATCGGCTCTTCCCAGGACTGATTACTTAGCACTTACCTCTGTGAATGAACATGCTATGTGCCATGAATGAAAACAGGATCATTTAACCAAATCTGCTTTCACAGAATGGGTTTAGAAGAATGTGGTGAGAGAGCTATCAGAAGCAACAACACAGGAGAGTCACTTTTTGGGATTACAGCTCCTTACATGCCCTTTGGCCATGCTAGCTGATAAACTATGGGGTTTATAATCCTAAAAATGAACCAAGCTCTGGTTTATATACCAATAACTTAAACCAGAAATGATAAGGCCTTACATGTAGCTTAATTTTTTAGAGGAAAAAGGCAGAAATGAAGAGGGCAATGTCAATTTACCACATTTGAATTACCTTTCTTGGCCACACCAAGTTCCAAGGTGGCAAAACACATTATTTGCATGGTTAATGGTCCCAGATTTAGTCTGTGGCACCTCTGGGTAGGAACAGAGGGCCCAAACCCTGGAGAACTGCAGCCACTCTCAATGTAGACAAATACTGGCTTCGATGGGCTGGACGATGCAATATAAGGCAGATTCTAATGTCCTTGTTTAACTTGAACTACATGCTGATATTTGTTTTGAGGCTTGTTTTGTTTCTCATTATCCTTGTGCTTCATCCCAAGCTGGATTCCCTTGAAGGCAGGAAATCTTTTATCATTTTTTTTTTGGCAGTCACAAAATAATTCCTTATTAGTGCTTACCCTGACATCCTCCACAACTTGTGGAATCATCATCAATGTGGTTGGGATTTTTAGCCATTCTATTCTGAAAAATTAGCAATGAACAGAAGGGTACTTATTTGACTCTAACTTGACTCAATGAGTTTGACTGGACTGTTACTTCTCCTCTGCAAAGAGTGCTAAAAACTCATGAAGGTGATAATAATTAAATTCCCTGTTAGAGATGGTTAGTTTTTTTTCTTCAAAAGTACAGTTACCTGGATTTCTTGGTTGTTGTGAGCCACAACTAATAAACAGGTTGAAAACCATTTTCTGTTTAGAATGCAGAGCCAGCTTGCAGCAAGGATGGTTGTGAGGGCTGCCCGTCATCTATTCAGAAAGATCAGCGAGACTGATGTTTATTTCCTTGGATGCAAAAGGCTCTCTACAAAAGAAGGCCAATCCCACAGCATGCTGCAAAACTGCAACTCCTCCTTGATCCCTTCCAAAGAACCACCTGCCACAGATTATTCTTGATGCTGATTTGAATCAGAAATCCTCATCAACAATTACTCTGCCTCTTGAATGTAAACTTGGCTCTTTTTGCAGGCATGGAGGCAATTCCTCTGTAAAACAATAGTTCAGCAGCACTAACCACCTTCTGACAGCTTGTGAACGCACATAAGCAGCCAGGATAAGAATGGGCAAAGCATACAGTACAGGCCTCCAACAGTACATGTGAACAACAATAGAAACATACAGAACAAGTGGCGAGGCTGCTGTTTTTCTAAAAAAAAACCCAATAATTATTAAAGACAAGCTCAATTCCGCCCGCCCCCCTGTCAACTGCAGTTGTCGTTTTTTGATTATCTGAGTGATCTGTGATCCTTTATCACATGTGGCCATTTACCTGCCAATGGGATACAAGCAGAGAGCTCAGTGCCAAAGAGACAGCCATGCTAATATTTTGCAGCAAAGAAAAGAACTGTTGTAGAAGTCATTACAAAACTGTAGAAATAAAAGATTTCTGGAGCATCTTTAAAACTACTGGATTCAGACACATGCACATTCTTACACATTTCAATTTTTAAATGTAACTTTGTTGTGGCATTCACTTTCGTTAACTAAAACATGAATTCAGGAATGGATCTGGAGGTGAATTTAGATGCTCGACTCAATGTTCTTAATTTTTAGTGGTTCTTTAGATGTAACCTATATTCTAGTGCAACATCTGTCACCATTATATTTTAACATTTACACAAATGATCAACCAACATTCCCATTCTCCAGGAGTTTCATCTATGCTAATGATCTTTCCTTGACAGTCCAGGGGGAAACCTTTGAATACATGGAGCACCAGCTAACCTCTTTCCTTATATTATAAAAACCACTGGAACCTTTAAAAACACAAGTCTGTGCCTTCCACTTAAGGAAACAGCTCAAAATTAGCTGGGAAGGCAGGGCTTTGATACATTGCCCTATCCAAAGTATTTGGGTGTCACTTTGGATCAAACCCTGACTTATGAAGAACATTGTCTAAACACTAAACAGAAAGTTGCCACCAGAAATAACATGCTTTGGAAACTAGCAAGGTCAGACCTGAGTGCACATCCACAAACAAGAAGAACAACAGCTTTGTCCCTGCTCTACTCCACAACAGAATATGTTAGTGCCATTTGGTATAAATTAGCACATGCCAAACAAGGAGATGTAGCTCTTAATCATGCAGGATTATTACTGGTTGCTTGTAATCTACCTCCACTGAAAAAGTCTATTATTTGGCTGGCATTGTCTCTCTGGAAATTGAGAGATGCTAGCAAATAATGAATGAAATAAGATAATACAGCATCAGACCCATCTATTTCATGGTCACCAACCCCCTAGACAACAACTGAAATTGAAGGAAGGTTTTCTCCACAAATCTCAAGCTCTAAATATTAAACCAGAAGAGGCTAGACTAAATCTGTGGTGAGAAAAAACAGCACACCTTGTCAAATGCATGAATACTGAAGAGTGTCTTCCACCAGAACAAGATTTTGGCTGGATCATCTGGAAGTCACCTGACAGACTTTGAAGTAAAATAAGAAGATCAAAGAATAATCAAGTAAAATGGGGCTACTTGGATACAAGACAAACTTTCTGTTAATGTGGAAAAATTCCATCAATGCAGCATTTATGTGTTTTATGTGCATATAATCTATGCCCCATCATGTTCTCTGCTTTGAGGTCATTAGAGGAGACACAGGATATAAATACCACTGATCAGGACTAACATAAAAATAAAACAACAAAACCAATAGTGTGTTGGATAGCAGAGTCCAAACAAGTTCAAGTAACAGATTTATTCCTCTAGGAAAATTATTTGCACAATTTATAACTGATCTGTATGACAAAAGTGAGAAGAAGTTTGATCCTCACATAATAAGATTATCATCAGAAAGCCTGCTAAATCAATCACTTCTCCTTCTCTGTAATATATTTGGCAAGCCAAAGGCTCTGTAATGTATTATGCCTTTGGCTTGCCAGGGGGATTTGGCAGCAAATAACCACCCAGTAGAAGAAAAAGAAAATCAATGGCAATTTAATAACAGCTTATTTGACAACATGTATGTTGCCTATAAAAATGAAGACAAATTAAGAAGCCATTTGCTTTTCTGGGGAAGGCAGTTTTACTGCTGTTTGTGTTGCAGAGACAAGCTCTCCTTGGCAAGCATGCAAACACTGCTACAGCTCACCAGTTGATCCATGGCTTCATTACACCTCCAGCAAAAATAACACCAGCACTGTTGCTATAAGCGTGAACTTGCATAGCATTCTTAGGCAGATCAGTTTCAGTTGCCTATAAAGAGAAAAATAAACATGTATTTAAAATACATGGGGGTGGGGTTTGAGGAGAAAACAGTCTAATTGAGAGTGTCAGTTACTGGTTTCAGAGGCATGTTTCCACATAGTTCAAAGATGTAGAAAAAGCAAAGGCGGGCATACTTATGGTGTCTTGTATTTAAAAAAAATTATATGAAAATCATGTAATTTTAAAAAGGAACTTAGTGACGATTGACGTAATAGAAACAGGCAAAGCTCTATCGTCATATGTGGTTCTCCATGAAACGTACACACTGTTTTTTTTATCATGGCCCTTTTCGGACAGTCACTTAATAAGCTGCAATCAAGAGGATTCACCAGGTCATGAATGGCATGGACATGATCCAAAACACTTCCAGGGGCCCACAAGGAAGGTGGGGAGCTAAACACCTTGTAAATAGCTAGAGGGTGATCAATTGTTGCTGTTCAGTGGTGGTTGGTCGATTAGACTCAGGCCATCCCCAGCCAGTCCACTCCTCCCAGTCTCTTTGTCAAAGGCAGAAGGTCAGGCCCCTATCTGTGTTCCCCTCCTGATGAATTGACAGGCTCACATGAGTGGAGGAGGGAAGGCCCATGAATGTGAGAGAATCAGTCAACATCCCAAATAAGACACAGGAAAAAGCAGCTGCAGAACACTGCTAATCTGGAAGGAGGATGTATTTTTCTGTCCTTCAAGTGTGTTGTGCAGGAAATGAACTGGGTGGTGGTGAGGAAGACTTGAGCAAATGACTGTCTGCTTCTCTCTGTGTGCATGTGCGCACGGAGAGTGAGAGAGAATACTTAGCTTCATTGTCTGCCTGCCTCCCTGACTGTGCATGAATATCCACCTTTGCCCAGGCACTGCCTAACAATCTTGGCTCTGTGTACTATTGGCTGCTATGCCTTCTGCCTCAGCATCCATGGTGGCCCCAGCTGCCTCTGACACTGCTTCTCACTTTTTAAGGCAAAACAGTAGCTGGATGCAATATAACCGTAAAGAGAACAGTAGTTCAGCCTCTTGAAAGTCTTCAATATGTAGGTAGTTAGGTAACTTCAGTTAGGTAACTAGACTATCTCTACCTGTAAGATATGCACTGATGCATCAATTATGAGAATTCACATTTCCAAAGACTAAAGCATTTTCAAGGAACTAATTAAATTAAAATAGTTGCCTGTGAGGCAAGGTTCAAGCTCATACTCTGTCATGGCGCTCATTGGATGGTCCTGAGCCGATTATTAGCTCTTGTGTTACTGAGGCAATGTTTGTAAAGTATTTTGTACACAGAAAGAAGTTTGTAAACATTATAATCAAGTGAGAAGCCTCAAGAACAAGATTAGGGTAAGAAACTGTGTTACCTCAGGTAGACCAGCAAATGGCACCTTCCACCCAGCCAGGTATAAAAGTACAAAGTACCTGATAGTTATCTTGACACATAAAGAGAGAAAATCCCACAAGCATTTTCCCCACCTCTTCCAATAAAAAGACAGTAATAGCAAAGTAAGGAACCAACCATTTGCTGTCCTTTCATGAAACTCCAAATCTGCTGACGGAGGCGACTACCTTACTTTTCCTAAAGCAGCAGCAGTTGGAGACAGGAAGGCAAAAGGGAAGGCATGACATCTTGTCCTTTATTTCAAGAAGGAAAATGTCTTGGGTGGACCTGGGGTTGGGAGGCCAGTGGTTGTGCATGGAGAACCCAGAACCTGGAAGTAATGGACTCAAAAGAAAGAAGAAAAAAGCAGTGTGCTCTTTGTACAGAGTCCCAAAACAAGGATGGCTAATACCTTTACTGGACCATTAAAATACCCCAAACAGGTCAGCTTTTCAGGTCCTTAAAAAAACCCACCTGTTTCTGGATTTTGTACAAGGAACACATGGGATCTTTTCTTCCTTCCTCCTTTCCATCTTTCCTTCCTTCTGTGGAAAATATGTGGAAAATAGGCACCCAGGGCAGGATTTACAATCAGAACTGGGAAATCTAATATCACTCAAGAGAGACTATGGAACATTCATCTCTCTCTACCCACCAGGTAATAGTTGAATTTAACTTCAGTTGACTTGGTCTGTTTGGTTGGTTTTGTGCGGTTTTGTCTAATCAGCATGCCACTCAATTTAATCTCTAGGTTTTTCTAATAGGGGAGTTGCCATGTTTTTGTGTACATCTTCTGCTCACAGCCAAAGCAAATACCATATCCTTCAAGGCAATGGAGGACTCACCAAGTGACTAGCCTCTTTTGTCTACAGAAATAGAGAAAGACCATTGCCTCTACATTCTCTGCAGTGAAGGACTGTTTTTTCTTTTTCTGTTTTTCAGATTTTAATTGTTTTACCCACCCTTGTTTTGAGTTTAAAATAGCAAGTTACTTGTAATTTTCTTTCTTTTTTGCAACAAAGATATAAATAAATTGCCTTATGAGAGTAACTTAATAAGAAATAACACAGATACCCTGGAATGCCAGAAAGAGGTATAAGTGGATCCTAGAGCAAAAAAAAGCCTGAACCATCTCTGGACACAAAAATGATGATACCTAGTCCTACTTGGACACATCATGAGAAGACAGGAGCCTCTGCAAAACACAATAATTGCTGGGAAAGGTTGAAGATAGCAGAAAAAGAGGAAGACCAAATACTAAATGGACTGACTCCCTAAAGAAAACCACAGGCTTGAGTCTACAAGAACTGAGCAAGGCTGTTGAGGGCAGGACATTTTGGAGATATCCCATTCATAGTGTTGCCATAGGTTGGAAGTGATTTGACGACACATAACAAATCAACAAAACTTTAGAGAAAGAAGAAAATAATAAATTACTTTTAAAATTTAGTAGCATAAGAGTAATTAACTACATGGGAGTGGGAGGGGGCTAGGTGCTATAACTATAACTAAACATTGTTATGAGAAACTTTTAAAACTTTGGGTTAAACATTCCTTGACAAAGAGAAGTTGACTCCTGCAGTATGAAGATCAACAGTGCAGGAATCCTTTCCACTGCCACAGTTTCATCTTTTGTGGGTGGGATGGGTCCACCACACTATAGCCTAGGGAACCACAGACTTGTGAAGAGGTCACAAGAGACCTACGTGCCCACCTACACCTACATCTGTTTACCCCCAGATGCCTTTGATCTTCTCAGAAACTAAGATGAGTTTATGTATGCTTGTGGATTCTTCATTATGTATTTAGTGAGATAGTTTTTGACTTCTTCTCCCACATACAAAAAAAGGACCAGTGTGGCGTAGTGGGTACAGTGATGGACTAGGACTCAGGAGACATGAGTTTCAATCCCTGCTTGGCCATGGAAACTCTCTGGGGGAGTGGAACTGGTAAAACCACTCCTTGAGTATCTCACTTATCTTGAAAGCCCTATTAGGGTCACTCTAAGTTGGTTCCGAGTTGACGGCACATAAGATAACACAAAAAAGACCAGCTTCTCATTTAGCAGCACAGATGGCATTTCACCATATCTGCTGTCTTCAGTGAATTCTGTCTTGACAGCTTTAGTGGAAAAGAGGAGCATGTCAACTCATGATTGTTGCTAATACCAAAAAGGCATTTTGAAAAATACCCAGAAAATTTGTCTGAGCAGAGCAAAGGAACTATAACAATGCACGGAAAGAGAAAAATAATCTATCTAAGGGTGTGATCACACAGGGAAATAGATCACATTTTGGAAGGGTCTGCTGTGATCTATTTCTCGGCAGTCACACAATGAGTGAGAATTGCACTCAAGCCTTGCCCTGATCTGTACCAAGCTGAACTTTTCTGGTTCAGCTGCAGGACTACTACTTTTGGGGGCTGAGATGGAGTGATTCTCCAGGAAATGGAAGGGTCCCTTTAAGGGAGATCACTCCCTGCTAAGCCACTCTTTCTGGTGTGATCAGGCAAGTGCCTTTGCAGACATCTGGTTGCAGCCTTTGTCTTGGATCTAAGAGGCTGACTACATGGGCTGTTCAACCTGCAGTTTAACCTGCTGTTTGGAGCACTGCAGGAACAAGTTGGTGTGCTCTTAAAACAAAGCAAAGCATGTTGCTTATATACCTCCCCATAGTACTTAAAGCTCTCTCTGGGTAGTTTACAATTTAATTATGCAGGCTTCTGATTGCCGCCATCATCATCAGCAAGCTGGGTACTCAATTTACTGACCTTGGAAGCATGGAAGGATGAATCAACCCTGAGCCAGCTACCTGAGCCCAGAATCAAACTCAGATTATGAGCAGCGTCTTCACTGCAGTACTGCAGTTTAACCACTGTATCATGAGGCTCTTAAAGACACCAATCAGATGACATCTTTACTAGAATGCACCAATTTGCCCCCAGAGTGCTCCTATCTGCATCTTTCTGGCTTCTGTCAAGGGTCTTCTACTTTCCTGTGGTGGGTAGGATTGCTTTGAGTTGGATTAGTTTCAGTGTGTGTTTGGAACTGATCCAAAGCAAGTCTTCCTCTTTCAATTTGCTGATATCATGAAGTGGCTTAATAAACCACCCACAATCAAATCCACACCAGTGGCTTTGGCTGCAGGCAGTTTCTTGATTGGCCATTTAAGAGAAGGCAAAAGAACATTTGTTTTTAAAATAATGGATGCAGTGCATCAGCAATAGTTTACAAACAGTAAAAAAAAAAACCACACATTTTTTTTCTTTTTTTGTTCCCCTGCCCTCTGTCAAGTAGGGGAAGTGATTAATTTGCCAATATCCTGCAGGAGCTATTTTTGTGTGAATGGTGAGACTTGATTAGATTATTCTAATTAAGCCAACCATCCCCAAGTAACCCATTTGGACTGTCCCCTGACCTGGATTCCTGGTTTTCATTTTCTTTTTTTTTTTTTCTTCTTCTTTTTTTTTTAGAAGAATAAGTTTCTAGCTCTTATAGAACCAGACTTTGAAGGCAAAAGATCCAGTCATTATTTTGCCCCATTGCTCTTTACCAAAGAGCATTTGTGTGTATTTAGCTAATGATTATTCTCCCAGAGTTCCTGGATAAATGCTGTAATTTGGGGAAAGGCTAGTTCTAGGTTGTTTGCAGACAAATTAGATAGTTCTCCAGATCTGCCTACAAACATAGGAAACAATGAATTCCCAAGAACAGGCTAAGTTATTAGCTACATACTTTAAGTATCTTCTGTTTTCTTTTTCTTTTGTCTTACTTAAAGGAAGGAAAAAGCAACTATGGCCATCCCCCTGATGATGGACTGCATCTCTCCTTATCCCTAGCTAGTATAGTCATCATAGTTTCCCATCCTTGATCTGGGGCATGTATTCACAAAAGGCTAAGTTGTACATATGTTTTATTGTTATTATGTGCTATCAAGTCACTGCTGTCTTATGGCAACCCTGGTAGGGTTTTCAAGATACTGTATGTAAAATGTTCAAGGACTGGTTTACCATTGCCACCCCAACCCCCAATGAGTTTCCATGGCCAAGAAGGAATCTGAACCCAAGATTCCTGAGTCCTAGTCAGACACCCATGTACTACACTGGCTTTCATACAAATTTTCTTGAGGATAAATTCCACTAAGTTCCATGGGGCTTACTTCCAGTTAAATGAACCTATAAACTACAGCTGAGATCAATTTTTAATGTGTAATCTAAATTGTGACAATTTTTGCTTGTGTGGTCCTCCTTTCATTAACAGCCCTTACACACAGCATAAATAGTACTGAAAAGATTTGTGGCGTTTCTACAGCCAGAATACTTATTTATCTACATGACAAAGAAATAAATTTAGATAGGTGTGTATAGGAGCCATGCAGAACAATTTAAGCTGCTTTTTACCTGTTGGGTAAGTAAGTCCTGCTGGTTTTTAAATAATGTTTTGACACATCCATGCTCTCATAAGGCTGCATGGGAAATGTTAGCAGACAGCTGTCACCCTCAAGTAGGCACCTGTTCCAGCACCAATCATGCACAACGCTCCTCTCCCCAGAGTCCCCACCTCCACACCAAGAGCTGCTGCAATGTGCTGTGTGTGAAGTTGCCTTTGAAAACTTCCCATAAACATCAGTGCGTCCAAAACACAGCTGCTAGGTTACGATCTGGGACCGGGCCAGTCTTTGGAAATATACCTCACCCGTTAAGGACATCAGAGCAGAAGAAAAGCCCTGCAGGATCAGATCAAAGGCTGAGTGGATCCCACATCCTGTTTCCCACAGTACTCCAGCAGATGCTCCTTGGAAGGCTGTAAGCAGGACCTGAAGACAACAGCCCTTTCTTGGTGCTGGTCTCCAGTGACTGTATTCAGAGGCATACTTCACGCTGACCCCAGGTCTAGTATTATGAGGCAGGGAGAGAATCTTTTCTTGAAGGCAAGCCTTATTGTTAGACAGTGAGGCAGCCACCCCAGGAAGCAAATGCTGAATACAATGGCCACCTGCACATCCTCAGAATTAAGGACCTGCATCCCAAAATAAAGAGAGGATACCAGTTTGCATAAAATTATATGTGGTTGTTTATGGCATAGATGCAAAATGACAAATTATTTCTGTAATTTAAAAGAATTACAAGGAATCACACCAGAGAGGGAAAGGCAGTGGTGACCTGGTGATGTATGTACCTAATGAGTGTGCTGTCCAGGTGCTGCTAACTGCAGATGGACAGTGTCGAAATCCCTGGTATTCTTGTGTGCTTCTTTATCTTTAAGTCATACTTACTGGGCAAGCCTTTCAAATGGAGGACACCATCAAAAGGAGGATGGTCTTCCCTAAAAGAGAACAGTTGGCCCCCGAAGGACAGATCTTTCTGTGGGTGCATCATGTGCCCTAAATTGCATTCCTTAATCTAGCTTTCCTTCAGGTTTGCTTTAGGACCTTGTCCATCACCAAAGAAAGGAAGGGTCCACTGCTCACCCAGTCAGCTTCTTTTTCTGGAACTGGACTGGCATTAAAATGTCTTGGACTTTTCTGTCTCTACTTTCTGCACACTATGCATGACTCATGTAACCCTCCCCTAAGAGTGTCTACAGGAATTGCTTGGGTTGGGGGAAGATGCAGAGCAGCATATTAGCATAATATACTCACATAGCTGTGCACCATGAGAGCCAAAGATGGAAGCAGCTTATTCAGTTGAGCAAGTGGGATGCTGCTCTACCTCATGCTTGTCTGCAGCCCTTCCACCCCTGCCTATCTCCTGTACCAGTGTGTGTGTGTGTGCGCGCACACATGCACGTGTACACACACACACATGGACATATGTATCCACCATCAATTATGGCTCTGCCCACCATTAGCTTCTGTGCTTTCTGCCCTGCCAGCCACAACGGACTATAATTTGTATACTTTAGAGTAATAAATACACTTAGGACTTTGGAGGCAAGCACCCTCTTTGCCCTCCTTGTGGACACCCTTGTTTTCCTCTGGTTTATATTTCCCATGAAATGTTTATTTATTATTTAACTCAATTTCTGAGCACCATTCAAAGTTCTGTTGATGCCCACCTTTAAAACACAGCTTTGTATGAAGGACTAGCCTCTTCCCACACACAGTTGCCTATGCAAGTGTGTGTAACTTTTGTAACTTTTGGGTGTATTTTTGAGAGGCAAGGGAATGACTTTGCTTTCAAGTTCAACCTATGTTGAGTGAGGAGAGATTCTTCTTAACAGTGTTACTTCATCTCTGGTCATCTCCAGAGAATCTTGTCTGACTCCTATTCTAAAATGTTTTTAAATAATAATAATGTGTTGTCAAGTCAATTCTGACTTATGGCAATCCTTTTCAGGGTTTTCCAGGTAAAGAATACTCAGAAGTGGTTTATCATTCCCTTCTTTTGGGGGCGCCCTGGAACTGTGCAGCTTGCCCAAGGCCGCATAGGCTGACTCTACTCAACAGAAGACACAGTGGGGAATTGAACCTCCAACTTCTGGCTCTGCAGCCAGATGCCTAAACCACTGAGCTGTCTTTACAATGAACCAAACTATTTTTTATTCTCTCAATCTCTAAACCAAGTTTTTATCCTGCTGCTGCTCCTACTGTTTCTGCTATTTCTATGCCTCAGAATATTGCCTGATAACTGGGCTTTAATGTTTTCACACCTTTTTTAAAAGATATTTTGAGCCACACTTGTAATCAATAAAACAGTTTAAAATGTGTGGAAATGGAGCATAAACAACCAATCACAAAAGAGGAGCATATTTATATAAGCGTTTTAATAACCATTGAAATCAATGGGACTTACTTTTGAGAAGACCTTTACAGGCATGTACTATCAGAGTCACTGTGACACAGTTTCAGAGAAGGCAGTTTTTAAAAAGTGTGTGCATTTGTTTCGAAACAATGGGGTTCATTTGGCAAACCTTCCTTTCTTCCCTTTTCCTCCTTCCTTCCTTTCTTTCATGTGCAGCCAGATATAAAATGTACAGCTCAAAAATAAATGAATAAATTTAAAAAAAGCAGATAGTTCAAAAATTCCAGCCAAGCAAACGTGTTTTTATGTTAGTGATTCTAAAAAAGGATTAATAGCAATGTGAAAAATAAATTAAGTTGTCCAAGTTCCCTAGCACCTCAGAGTTTGATGAGGTACACCCGTTTCTCTTCCCCCACCCCCCGACCCCGTCAAGGTTATTCTTTATTGCTACTCTCCCCAGACTGTTTTCCAGAGCTGTATCTAGGATGGAGTGACTGGGACTTAGACCCAGGGTGCCAAAATCAGCGGGCACACACATTTCCTGCTAGAAGGGCATGAACCCACCTACCTCAAGTACACACATTAGCCAAAATCCTGCTGCACTGCTAGGCAAAAGACATCATTTTTGACTCAAGTTTCACCAACAGGGCAGTAAAGTGCCTTGTGACAGTTCTGGTGTTTAGCAGTATTTCATAGCTGAAGCAGTGGTTCATCTTCCAAGAAATGATCCCTTTGTCTTATCTGACAAGTGAGCTAGAAGCAACGCAATCTAGAGTCGCTGTTTTGGAAGTTTAAAAACCCAGTAAAGAACTTCTGTCAATAAAAAGATGCATTTCAATATGCATCAGGAAAATAGGCAGGTACTGCTGTCTTTTTTGTTTGTTTTTGAAAATCTACTTTGTTGTCACCCTTTGGATCAGGCTCAGAGTACAAAAGTCTGCTGGCTGTAGAAGGAAAAGGATCTACATCAGTAGCCCTTAGGGCTGTGCGGTAGCTGGCATAATGTGGGATCTGGACCACCAGACAACTTGCACAGGGCCTGTGCAATTCTTGCTTGAATCCAAAGCAGACTGATGTAAACCAACCCTTTCAGAACCAATGGAGGTGACAGCTGTGCTGATCAATGGTTAGGCAGAAACTTCCTTACACATAGCAATATCTATTAGGGATGTAAATTAGAGATGGGGGTATTCGTATACGAATATCCCTGCACAGGTGGCGTTAACGAGGGTCCAGCCCCATGGGGCCGGACGGTCCACTCACCAATCCACTGCAGACACGAATGGCACGATTCTACCAATGGCTCCGCAGTGCGCAATCCGCTCGCCACTCTTTGACCTTGCAGCGAGGCTTGTCCTCCCGCCTCCTGCCAAGAGTGACAAGCGGATTGCGCGTTGCGGAGCCATCCATGACGGCTCGGTGAGTGGACCGTCTGGCCCCATGGGGCTGGACCCTCGTTAACGCCACCTGTACGGGGATATTCGTATACGTATACAAATAACCCCATCTCTAATGTAAATCCTTGCTTGTCTCATCTTCTCCTTGGAGAATGAGGAACTGCAAATTATACTTGTTGCCCCATGAGAAGGTCAGATATTCCATTGCACTCTCAGCAAGTAAGAGAAAGAGAATATTTTTTGCTCAAATTAACCAAACTGCACCAAAAAAAATATGCTTCAATGCAAACAGTACAACTTCTAGAAAATGATTATGGCTGCTGCTTTGTTGCCTTGTTTTTAAGGATTAGCGATCTTTGCATCTTTCGAAATAATCTGCTAATGGTTCTGTGTTTGCTGGGCTGGTAGCTTTGCTTCTCAAAGGAAAAGGACTCCAATTTTATGAAGAGATGGTGTTTGCATATTGTGCATAATTAAAAATAACCCTCCTCATCTGTCTCATGCCTGGAGACAAGGAGTCTTATAGGAACTGAAAATTCCTCAACCAAGGTGTCTTATTGTGTTGAAACCAGAACATGGAAGTGACTGGTTAAATTAGTGGGGTTACTTGTAACTAGTTACTTTTTGATAACAATTTCTGTAATGAGTAGTTCAAATCTTCTAGGTGTGATGAGTAACAACTAATTAATATCAGAAGTTAATTTTCAAAAGCATTTTAAGACACATTTTGAAAGGAGGTTTTCAGGTTTTCTTTTCTTTCATTCTTTTATTAGTCCCAAGTGGCAAGAGAAAATACTCTTGGGTTCTGTCTTTTGTATTTTTATCTAAATTTCCACAATTCAATATCAGAATAGGCCACTAGCGGGAACCAGAGAGTATTTCACTGTATTTTTCTGGCCTACAGATGAGGCTAATGCAACGTGTTAACAGCACACAACACAACAAATTATGCAATTGGGCAATGATATCAGTAACAAGAAGAAATGAGAAACGTAACACTTTCCTTTTAAAATGTAACAGCTGTGGCCAAAATGGCCTCAATCCACAAGAACAAATAATTCAATGAATATTCTTTCCACCTCATTAAGTTATCTACCTTCTTTGCTATATTTCACACCTCTGAATTGGAGTGAGTGTTTACACAGGTATACACTGTTTCTTTAGTAGCTGTGAATATGGTTTTGGTTAAGTGGGTGGGTGTGCTGGGAAAAACTGATAAATACTCCACTGAGTCATGCTGCTTGCAGTGTATTCTTTCTGTGTTGGCCTGAGGTACTTTAATACAAGTCTTAATCAAAGCTCATAAAAGAATAGGAGATGAAACTGGTACATTGTGTCCCCATAGGCTAAACATATGGCAGGATATTACTGTACTAAAAACATGGCAGCCAGCAACAGTTACAACATATTAAAGCCACTTTATTACTCCTGAGTTGCTCAAACCAATAACAAAAAATAACAGAGAGGAGATCGGGTAATTGGAAGCACTGCAGTTAATATAAAGGCTTTGCTTTTATATTAGAGAAAGGCATTATGAACTCTCTCTGAAAACATAAACAAGATCACTCTAGCTACTGTGTATATGTTCTATTTTATTTATTTATTTATTTATTGTTTCAGTTTGATATACTGCACCCGATAGTGCCACAGCACTACTATGGGCGGTTCACATAAATTAGACAAATAGTTAATATGATAAAACCATAACATTTGACCATGTAAAAACAGAGGGCACTGGAGTGTTAATAAAAATCAGTGCTTGAAAGTTAGTTTTTTGATGGGAACTCCCAGAATTCCCCCACCCCCAACAGCATGGTTACGAGCTCTGATTAGATTACATATCTGCATTAGAACTGTTGCTACAGACATGCCCATATGCAGACACAAACAGACATTCCTACTTAACAAATGGGAAAAATAATCCTCTTTTACTTTACATTCTGATGCCCTGTATTCAGAAAGCGGGGAGGGGGATGACTCAAATCTAACATGCAGAGGCTTGGAATCAGATTAAAGAGTGTCTCTGTTGGCATGATGCCACAACAGGTGGTGTGAGGCTGGCTGCCAGATCTGATCCCACCCTGATCACTGGCATAGGCAGAAGCCATCAATGAACACTTTTAGACTAGACAGCAGACAGTAAACAAATAGCAAACACATGAGGATGCAGTTGCCAGATGTATATGTTTCTGGTATAAGGGAACCCAAAAGGGCATTAGCTGGGGAAGAGCTGTAGTTCTCTAAATTAATGTTTTGTATTAACAAGGTCCCAGAATCTCTCCCCCACCATCAATAGGTAGGGCTTTGAAGGACCCTTGTCTGGAGATATTGAGGCAGGTAGACCAATCAAACTATGCAAGTTACCAGCTTTGCAATTAGAAATTTATAGCATGTTTTACCTCCGGGAATATAATTCCTTCAAAGCTCTGTGTCTGAGCAATTAGAGTTGCAAAAGAAGGCCATGTTTTTCTCCCAAAGACTAATTGCAAAGCAAATGCCGGCTAATTTGCAACACGCAGTAGTAAGAAAAACTTGTGGTGAAAATCTTTTCCTTTTTAAAGCAGCTCTATCTTTAATGGTGTACAACCTGAGTCACTTAGCTTGACCCTCAGTGTAAAGCAGCTTCCTGCTTTCAGACAAAAACAATTAGCTGCTTTCCTGTCCTCCCTCACCAAACCAGAAGATTCATTTAAAGGAGCAGCGGAAGCCTTTGAGGAGGCAATGGGGTGACACCAGCAAGCCCCACACCTTAGTGGCAAGTGTGCCAGACAAGCCATTCAACAGAATGAATGAACTGAATTTATTACAGTCAAAGACCAGCACCAAACAAATTGGTGCACGTTCAATAAATAGCCAAACATTCAGAGGCTGCATTAAGGGATTCTATACACTATACTCAAGTACAGTATGTGTTGGACCTTCTGAGGACTGGGAATAGACATGTTGCTGCCTGAGGCACAGGACAAAACACTGTCCTTCCCAGCCCCACCACCACCACCACCATTCCACATACCGAAGTCCAGTAAGCTGGCAGTTCGCATTTACTTGCATCTTGCACATAAGGCAGCATTTCCCATTGCCCCTGAGGGCAGTAGGTGAGCTTAGCGGGCAAGGGTGGGCTTTGGGATAAACACAGCTCTCTCTTCCAGTATCTTGTTACTGGTCTGCACTCTCCATCACCTGCCACTTAAGGCAGGTGCCTCAATCTGCATCATGGAAAGGCCAGCCTTGGGCCCTCAACACAAGGAAGAATGTTGGCCCACGTGAAGGAGCCTTATATGCTTACTTCAGAATGCACTTAGGTCCTCTTGACACAACCACTAAATATGCAAGTCCTGAAGGAAGCAGCTAGTTCAGGCATTGTCAGTAAGAGTGACTCCCTCCCTGTTGTTCTCTCCAAGTTTCCAGTAAGCACCATGCAGGCATTCAGGTCCTTTGGAGTTGGGCATTTATTACAATAGTAACCTGCTGGGTTGTTTAAAGTAGGCCATATCTGATATTTATATGCATTTAAAAATCTGTTTATATGACCTTATACCAGAGGGTCTTACACTCCATCCTGCTGCAAAATTTAAACAGTTCTTATCTACAATGAATTTACATGATGCTACGAAGCAATTAAAAAGCCTTATGAAGTCTACTAATTATACAGCCATTTAGAAACTGCACATTTTCTTCAAGCTGAGGAGATAACATCTGAAACTTTTCTGCCAGCTAATCTTGTTACTAAATATCAAAACAAGATCTTTTCTACAAAAGATCTCTGTGACATCTTCCAGCACTGGGGATTACTGGGGGTGGCAGAGGAAAGGAGGAGGACAATAGGAAGTCAGACTCTTGGCTCACCTTGACAGCTATTGTCTGTAACAACTGTCAGAGATCTCCAGTATTTCAGGCAGGCCACCTTCCTGATCCAACTGGGAGATGTGGAGGTTTGAACCTGTGACTTTTCCTACATGCAAAGTGTGTGCTTTATCACCAACTGCAGCCTGTCCCATAATGATAGTCAAGCAGCTTCATTTTTAGCCCAGATCTAGGCTCAGTTAAGCTGCTTTCTGTTTGTATTTTGTACTACATTTGGCTGGTGTTTGCAAAACTTGCTTGATTTTATCCAGTCTTTTCAGCTATATTTTACCACCAATGAATACTGTTGAAGATGGTTTGCCTGGCTGGGCCTCCAAATTGGTGTCAAGATTCACTTCCATAAATATAGTAGTCATGGGTGAATTCCCCTTGCTGAGTTGGAGATTTGTCTCAGCAACTTAAGGGAAGGAAAGAAAATGCTTAATATTTCTATCTCACTTTGAAGCCAGTGATCAATGTCAAAAATTGTCTCTGTCTTCCATGGGTCCTCAGCTCCATCCTACCCATGAGACCTTGTGGTGAAAGAAGTGGGAAGTTTTGCTGGAAGCTTCCCTCCTTTTTTGGCATGTTTTGAAATGCAAATACAGGAACATCTCAAATGTCAAGACTCCTAATAAATAAAGGGTCAAACTAGAGGAGCATGCGTATTCCCTACTATTAACCTATTACGCCTCTACAATGGGATTTCCTCAGAGAGATGTGTGTACAAATAGAAGAAGACTATACTCATATATGCCTAATTTTAAGATGCCACAAGAATCTTGTTTTTGCTGCAACAAACTAATGCAGCTTCTCCCCTAGACGTTTCTGGAAAAATCATATAATCCACCTCCATATCCATATAAGAACCACCCAGAGACTCACACAGTAAATATGAGTAAGTACTTGCTTGGTTAAGCATGACTTAAAGTGTTTAGAATCTACGTACTGAGGGCTTACCAAGCCTGTTTATTTACACAACTAATGCAAACTAATTCAGACACTTAGACTTGAACCCTGAAAGTGGTGAATGCAAGCTGACTTAAAAGCTTTTTCACTCTGCCATGCTAATCAGAATATTTTAAAACTGGAAATAAACAGTAATTTCATTTCCCAGAAATTTAAGTGATCTGTCTCAGTTATGGAAACAAGTCTCCATAAGAAAGAAAAGAAAAGAAAAAAAGGAGTGGGGGAATAAGAACTCTATCCATTTCTCTTGGGGAAGTCACAAGCAGGGCAAAACTTCTTTTACAAAAGAGATGACAGTTGTTTATATTTTCATATGGAAGAATCCAGCCAGTCGGCAAGTTTATTTTTAGTACAGATAAACTTGACTACTTGCCTCTTCTCTCTGGACATAAAAATGATTAACCACCAAGACGATGCTGTCTGATCTCTAGAAAGGGAGGGAGACTTTTGGAACCTAAGGAGTATTACTCAAATAAATAGGGAAAGCTCCAGAATCTTTTTACATCATTTATTTGTTTGCTTGCTTTCTTCCTTAAGTGACTGATTTTACCCATATATTTTGTTGATAATGACATAAGTTAATTGTACAGAACTTTTAAAAGGGGAAAAACCAGGCCTGTAGTAGTATACATAACACATCAACACTGAGATTTATGGATGTTGTTCAGCTCTCATCGAATGCCAACACTGGCAAAGAGAGAGATCATAAAGAAATGTGACAGGAGAATTTTTGCCTTTGGCCTTCTGACAACTGTAGATGTTATTCCACAAGTTTCTGCTCTGATTTTCAAGAACTGTGTGTAAGGGTTGCCTCAGTGTGAAGTGGACAGAAGTGGTATGAAGGATTCTAAATATTTAGAGAATTAGTCCTTGCTTCAGAGCTGCTGTTGCTGGAGCTTCTGTGGAGTCGGAGCCAGAGCTAGGCAGGGTGAGGCAATCACCTGAAGCACCAGGTACTGGGAGGAGAGAGTTGTGTGCCATACACAGGCTGATGATTTCAATGGTGGTGGTGGTGGCTGCTGACCTCCTGCTGGTGAAAAAAGAATGTGCCACTCCAGGCAGCTTTTCAACATGAAATGGGGTGGGTCACATCTCACTTTTTATTTGCCTCAGACAGCAGAATGTTGAGAACTGATTCATGTATAACTCAGAAAATATGGATTTCAACCCCATGATATGATGCTCATCAAAATTCTCATCCAGATCCAGTATGGCAACATCTTCATGTAAAAGAGGCTGATTAACCTTGTTGGGTCAGAATAGTCTCAGCAACACTGTTAACGCACATGTTGCCTGGAATATTTGTTTGTAAACCTTAAATATTTATTAAACAAATGAGCCCATCAGCAGTTCCTTAGTTTGCACAAGATACGTAGAACCTGAAAAAGTTATCTATTTGGACTACAGCTTCCAGAATCCTCTATCTGTGCTTCCTTGATGAGGGACAGACTTAATGATCCATAGGGTCCCTTTCAGCTCTGCAGTTCTAATATATATATATATTCTGCAGTTCTAATATATAATATATAACCCTTCCTTCATGTTTGTTTGTTTTCAACTAGACAAGAACAGTCCTTTTCTTCACTTATCTCTTTCAAAAATGGGAAGAAACACTATTTGCATAAAATACGTTTGTACACATGTCAAAAACTCTGTTCATTGCTTTAATGTAGTCCCCGCATTGACCATAGTGGGTTTGTGCACATTTGAAAAGTTTACCTTTCCCTATGCTCACTCTTTAAATGTGCACACATTTTTCTAAACATGTCTATGGCTGTTTGTCAGTGTGAAAACTGTCCCGTGGGGAATTTGGGCACTGTGAAATGAGATCAGTTTGCTAAGCCTAGGACTGAAAACTGATCCATAGGACAAAAAGGGAAGACACAATTTGGAGGCAATCCTAAGAATATTTACTCAGAAACAAGACTGCTATCCAAATATCTTTACTTGGGAGGAAGTGCCATTAGAAGGTAGCACTAACAACATAGTAGCTGAGCACCTGTTGACCAAAGAATGTGGGGTTTCAAAGAAAGGTTTCCAAGAGCAAAAGGACTGATAAGGAAGTAGCACTGCTCATCCCTAAAGACATATTAGGTAATAGCCATACCAGTTATAGGATACTGGATACTGCATTCTAAAAGAAAAGGGGAAAAAAAAACCCTTCTCTAAGCTCTGAGTGTATAATCACATATTTCATACTTATTCTGTGCTTCACAGTTTTCAAAATTCTGCCAGAATTATTAATAGTGCAAACACTCAAATCTGAGGAAACAGTTTTGTGGTCTATTAGCTTTTACACTTGTCAGTGAGCATTTCTTTGGAAATTCACTGTGAAAAGCAATAACTGATCATTGCAAGCAGACATAGCATTTCACCGGCTACTCCCTATTATCATCTCCTTGTTTAAACTGAAACAGATTAGCCTGGTGGACAATATTGCATTACAGCCATTTTATGATAACCTGCCGTGGAAACTCAAACCTCTTGTTCCCTATTATTTTACTGCTCTGGACCCATGAATGATGTTGATGTTGTGCCTATGTTTGCAGATTGCAGGGCCATTGTGTTTACAGGAAGCATGCCAAGAATTCATTAGACTGTCTTTTGACATATTGGCTTTGACACACCAGAGGTTCTATGTGCCCAGAGCCCAACCTGATACTGAAAAGGAAATTACAAGCTTGTGATATAGTCTGAGATTAGGCAGGTTATGATCAATGAGTGCATCTAATGCATGTGTATGTCATCTCCTGAGATAGAAAGGAAGGGAAGCACTTTACCTTTACTCTCCTACTGGGCTATAACAGCTTTAAGGGTCAAAACTGGACAATATACTGTATATGGTATGAGTTGCGTAGTGTTGCTCCCTTCAGGGATGAAAGATAATTGTTTGTGATAGCACATCATTTTCCTTATCTATCTTGCTTAGTTTGAAAATCATATTGCTTACACATACAGTATGTCTCTTACAAAAATCCTGCTGTGGGATGGAAAACATGTGAGTCATACAGAAGGAATGCAATTCCACTTAATGTCTAATTCAAGCTTAAGAAGTGCCTTTCTTGGGCAGATCTAGCACACCTCTGCTTCTAGCAGGTCTCTGAATAGATCAACTGGGATCAATTCCTTCTCCACATGCAGATAAACCCCCCCCTCCTTCACGCTGTAGCACCAAGATGGGTATCTTTGGTTCTCCATTTTGGTGTACTACTCCCAGAAGCCTCAGCCAGCATTGTAATGCATTGTGGTCCAAAAACATAGAAGATAAAAATTTCTCCTTTTAGCACCTTCCACAGTGCCTCAGCTAGTTGGCTGCAATGGGGAGTAATGGCTGTATTTTCATAGATATTGCATGGCATGTCAAGATGGATATGGCAGCACGCAGACCAGACACTATGAATTTATTCAGGCCACGAAGAATAACTCCAGGGATCTCAAAAGAGTAGTAGTTTGTCTCATTCCCATTCATAGACTACTGCAGGCCATGCTGTCATGCGAATTCTGCCTGTTATAGTCCTAAAAAGTAACATTTCCAGTCTCTGATTGAAAGAGTAGCTATAGGAGAACGCAATCAGGAAATGTCCCTGCACTATAAGTTGTAGCTTGAAAGGTCCACACTGAGGCAAACACTCCTGCTCAGCTAGAATGCTTGCCTGGGTCAAATTTCCCCTGCGGGATCAAGAAACCAGCCAGTTAGGAAGACCTGTCAAAAAGGCACACAAGCACATCCAATGCACTGTCAAATGATGTGTCAGCATGTAGAAAGAAGCCAAACTGTCAGAGGAGATGAAAAAATAAATCAGACTCAAAAGAGACTCTTTGTAATGTCCCAAGTCTCTCTGTGATATGCCAACTTCACTCCCAAGACACATGAGTTTTTGCATTCATGCTTTCCCTCCATTGAATAATTCCCCTTAAGCTGAGAAATGAACCTATATGCATTCATACTTTAAACTGAGAGAGGTCTGATGCTGTGAAAGATGGAATCAAAACATTTTCTGACAGCACAAGCAGCTGAAGTCAATGTTACTTAGCAGTGTGACATTCTGCACACTGATAGGAAAAGCAATTATTTTTATTTAAATTTCTACTAAAAGCAATTATTTTTGTTATTTAATTTTTTTGTTATTTAAATTTCAAGAGCTGGCATGCTACAAGCCATTCTGTGCACTTTAATTACTTGTGTAGTTGCAAAGATATAAAAATAATTTTCAATAAAGCTTGCCTTTCCTGCAAACTGATTTTGAAGCACTGTATAAAGATGTCTTTATCCAGCAACTCTCAAGGAAAAAAAGTTGTACAGAAAAGAAAATTAAACTTTACAAAAATGGTCATAATGTGAAGCAAGGGAGGGGATTAAAGCCTTCCATATTAACGCTAGTTATCTGAATGTCTGTTGGAAATGTGAGAAGGAAATTGGTACATGCTTTCATATGTGGTGGGAATGCGAAAAAGTACAAAGATTTTGGAAACTAATCTTTAAAGAACTAAATGATATATGTGAAAAAGATATAGAATTTAATCCTGAGATAGCTCTGTTATCAATATTTGAGAATGTGGAATATGATAAGATGACTAGAGAATTGATTACCAATTTATTAACAGCAGCTAGATTAATAATAGCTAGGAATTGGAAATCAAAGTCTGAATTTTGAATGGAAGAATGGTATAATGAAATATGGAACATTGCTATAAATGATAAGTTAACTTGTAACTTAAAGGTTAAGAAAGGAGAGATGAAAAAGAATAATTTCTATGATATATGGGGCAGATTTCTTGAATATGTGCTAACAAGAGGAAAAGGGAAAGCTCCAAATCAAGAATCAATGCAGTTCTGGAGAAGAGGACAATAAAGGAAGAAGAAGAAGAAAGATAGAGGAAGAAGAGGATTACTGCAAGAGGTCCCGACTATGGTGATGGGGAACACAGTCGATTTGTATTTTGGTTTATGTATTTTATGTTTATGTTTATGTTGTAGTTTAAGAAAAAAATATTATTATTTTTAAAAAAGCCTTCCATATTTTGTTCGTCTGTAGCTCATGTAATCTTTGACCTTCAACTATACGTATTGGCAAATGGCAATCTGTGGCAATAGATTTTTCACCCCAATAGTGCATGGAATTCAGATTGGGAAGTATGTCTATATAATTAAAACCGAGTCATTTTTTGATAAATAACTCAAGACTCCAGAGAACAAAATCTGGGATAACGTGATGGTTAAAATCTGGAGAACCCAACAAGAGGTACATCAAGGGTCTGGAAAAGTTCCTTCTTATATTGTAAAATTCCCAGAATTGCTTAGTATGTTTACGAAAAGCAAAGTTTCCAAGCTCTGGATATAATTGTGGGAGTGGATTGGACAGAGGCTCAGGGATGGTGCTATGCAGGTGAAAAAAACCCAAAGTTGGGGCTGACTTTACCATCAGGAAGAGTAAGGGTGCAGACTTAAGCAGCAAATGCTGGGAGTAGACAGGCTTTCTCCAAAGTATTGGAAGACAGAGTTGTATGGGGCCATATAATTTACTCTCTGTTCCCTCGGCAGAACCTTGAAAGGTTACTCCCAGAATCAGTTTTAGTCCTCCAAGTTAACTTCTTCAGTCTCTGGGTTTAGAGGTGCAATTTTAGTACCATTTTGAGACCCCAGTGAGCTATATGTACATTAAAACTGGTCCCATTGTTTTTGTGCAAACCAATGGACATGTCACCTTTCACAAAACAGCTGATCTGCTTTGGAGGGTGTGTCAGGCTGGGGCTATGCTGAGTAAACACTGCCTCTTATGTGCAGCCTCAGTATAATCATTTATTTGTTCCTGGCAGTTTCCATAGGACGGATGTTCTGGCTGCCTTTGCAAGAATCTTCTTCCTTTTAGTTAATCATGAAGAACATGCCTTTACTGGGAAGACAAATAAAGAGAAAAAGTCTGGCTGATAATAACATAATATTTTCTATGAACAAGCCTTGCTGGGCACTTCTCATTATAATTCAAACTCTGTATTGCATTTTCGAAAGTGAAATAAATTGAAGTATAAATCATATTGTTTTCACAGCTCTGTTGGCGTTTCTAACCACATCTGGAGGCAAGTGATTAGGATGTAGAAAGTGTTATTCATGCAGTTTGATAAGGTTATTTTTGCTGAGCTACAGTTTTTCAGGTCTGTTTTAGGACTGGGGTTGCTGATACCCTAGGACAGCCTTTCCCAATCAAGTGCCCTCCAGAAGTCTTAGACTACAACTCCCAACACCCTTAGAGAAAGCCAAGAAGGAACTCTTTTTCATGCATTACTTTTGAGATGAGTTAGACTGTATGAGTAACGAGCCAGAATTAAGTTATTTTTTCCCTTGTAATGGCCATAACTGTAATTACTACTCTTCAGTGGATAGAGAACTATAGCTGCTTGTTACTCTTTACTGGGCAGGGAGGATGGTCTGACCAATCACAGATGAGGAAGAAGGACCATTTGGTACTGCTAGGCTCCAGCTCCACTGCCTTTCTTTGTGGAGGGTGCATTTTAGGGGGGTACGGGGAACTAAGGAGGGGGAGGAGCGACAGTGGTAAGAGAGAGAGCAAGGAAAGGCAAATGCATCAACACTTCCTTATCTTCTTGGAAGGCTTGGCTATGAGACCAGTGCACATGCATGGCAATATGTGTGTGTGTGTGTGTGTGTGTGTGTGTGTGTGTGTGTGTGTGTGTGAGAGAGAGAGAGAGAGAGAGAGAGAGAGAGAGAGAGAGAGAGAATATACTGTACATGTGCACAAAAGAGCACAGATACAAAGAGAGTGTGTACATGGTGGAGTGCAAGAAAAACAGTATGCAAGTGTGTGAGAGAGATAGCACAGGAGAGCGACCATGCAAGAAAGAGAAAGAGAGAGATGGAGAGGGAGGGAGAGTGCACAGATGAGAGAGCCAGAGAACACAAGTCACACTGAGAGAAAGAGAGAAAAGGGTGGAGAGAGAGAGAGTTGTGGGCATCAGAACAGACTCTCTTCCTCACATTTGTTTGTTTGTTTGTTTGTTTGCTAGCTTGCTTGCTTGCTGCCTTTCTCCCCATTGGAGACCCAAGAAGACTCACAAAAGGTAAAATATTTTTTTTTGAAACACTATACAAATACCATGTTTAAAAAAATAATTAAACATGCATTAAGATTACATAAGGTCCAAGGGGGAAAGCTGTCTCCTCCCACTCCTCCCCATCGTCCCTTCCCTGCCAGTGAGTGTTGCTGCATGACAGGAGGAGGCACAGCAACTGGAAGGTCACTTTACTTCCTGGTAGGAAAGTTTGAACTGGCACTGGCAGGGGTGGCAGCAGAGGAGCAGTTGCTCATATTCGACCTCTTTCTTCTCCCCAATAGAAAAGGCAAGAGAGAAATAGAGAGCAGAAGAGAGAAAGAGACACAGAGAGGGAGTCTGGTACTTCGTATGCGGTGGTTGCTATCGAGGCTGGATTAACCAGTGAATTGACTGATCTGAGAAGGTCCACTGTGGGCTGCCCCAGAGTGAGACAGAATATTGCTTGGAAGTTAAATATTTGCAAGCTTGGAATCTGTGGCTTAGACAGGCACTGTGCTGGACTCCTAATACCTGTGCAGACAAAGTGATCTGGTTCAAGTGAGTTGCCAGGTCACTTAAACCAGGTGCCACCTGAAAGCCACTTCAGTTTTCTTAAGCAAGTTGAATTCCTGAAGTTAGCATTGGGATATGTGGAACCAGCAAAACCTGCAAAAAATAAATTCCATATCAATCTTTATAGTCTGTAATTAGTAGATAGCGTAGGAGGATCCATGTGCAAGGCCCTCTTACCCAGATTGTCCATAGCATCTGCTATTCAAAGGTATGCTGTCTCTGACCATGAGCATCTCATTTAGGAGGACCTCCTATCATTCTGCTAGTCAACCTGCCATCCAACTCAATATGGATGTAATTTTAATACCTGATGCTTATCCTAGTCAACGTACTCAATAAAATACAAGGGGGAAGGAGTTGTCTGGAAAGACATTTAGTTACAACAGTTCAGTTTGTACACTAAATTAATGCTTACAAGAAATGTCTGTCTAGCCAGCTCAGTGTTTTCTTGATGTGTTGGATTACAAATCCTACCTAATCTCCAGTTGGGTTATATCTCGTATGTGGGGATGGGTTGTTGATGAGGGACCTGGAATGAAAATGCCAAGTGAACCTTTGCTTTGTAATAAGTTTTTCCACCATATTTTCTATGTGAAATAAACAGAATTAGCCACTTGCAGGAACCAGTGAGTGTTTTCATGCCTTTTCCAATGGTTGCACCAATAAAGGTAACAGTAATGCATCAGCAATGAGCAATGGAACAAGTTACTTCTACAGGTGGGGTAACAACAGCAACATGTTACTGATCCAGAGCAGTGAGTAACAGAGTAATTTCCTTTTAAAAAGTAATGTTCTGGGCTCAGTTCCCCAATATGATGAGAGGCTGCATAACAAATGTCAGTCCAAACCAAACTGTAAGGGTTTAAATTAAGATACACACATGGGGTGGCATTCCTAAGAGCAAGGAAGCATAACCTTGAACGAAGTCTAAAGATCTGGGCTTGTAGAAAAGTAATTAAATGCAACTGGTGTACTCTAGCTCAAGGAAAGGGAACTTTTGGCTAGGGTTGCCATATTCCAGTTTACCAAATCTGGCAATAATATGCATACTAAATTGCATATTATGTAAATCGAGTAGCCTTCTTTTCATACTGTGCAAATTATGATATTATGCAAATCAAGCACATTAATTGTCACATTGCTTTTCTACCAATATGTCTCAGCTGTGACATTGCTGCTGTTGGTAAAGTAATCGTGGCAGTGGTAATTTTCAATAATGAAAGATTTCCTCTCCTGTCCCTTAAACCTCAGGGGGTCCCATGGTCAGTGTTCCGACATGGGCCCGGCTTGAACAATATTTCCAGGACTCTTAAACTATGGCTTCTGGAACAGAGAGAAAATACTGTGAAGAGAATTCACCTTTTACCTCCTTTCCTACAATGGTACCAGTGTTTCATTCCTGGTTTGGATATAGCCAGGATTTCTGGTTTTATATCAGTCAAGCCAGCCATGAATCAAGCTCACCCCAAAATTTTAGGGCAGAGGTCTGTTTTAATCACAAACTACCTGTGCTACTAAGGATCCAGGATAAGGCCAGGAAATGAAACTAGGTTATTACCCTTTTTAAAGTCAGAGTTTACCTGTTGGGGAAGGTAGTGTGGAACTCTGTTTTTATGAACCAGAAATCAGGGAACAAAGCTGATATAAGAAAGGAAGAAAGCAGAACTGGGGTGAAAAAGGAGCATGTGACTTCAGAACACAGGAAATGTGTTTTATGAAGCCTGGGAAATCTGTATGAAATATGCCCCTTGGTAGTTTGTTACTGGCTTCATAGATCAAGATCATCCCAACACGGCCATTGCTCAGATTCATGGCAAGACTATAGCCAAAGTACCTATGGAGAAATTGGGTCAGTCCATGAAAAACAACAAAGTCTAAGGATACAAAGCATGATTGGGTTTTTTTTTCCCCAGTTAAATGTTCAAATATGCCAATCATGCATTTGTACTCATTGCATGATGCTGGATCCAGACTTTGTCGTATTTGGACTGAGCCCACTGAAATCCATGAGATTTAATTTAATTGCAAAGTCCTTGGAATTTCCATTTGTCCCTTCTATGCATGAAGAAGTCTGAATCCAACCAATTATTCTTCAAGTTTTTCTAATTGTAAAATTACATTGAAACAGCTGAGCTAAAGTAGCTCCAGAAAAAGCTATAGGCAACATGTGATTAAAAATGCACAGAGGTTAGAAAATAGCCATTGTGAAGAGACTGGAGGGTTTGGAAAAATATGAACTATGGATATGGATAGAATGGATGGACTTAAGCATGACCATCTTGGACCCATGGGTATCCATATGACGGTCAGTGTTTGAAGGGACAATTCTCACCTTGCCTTCCTTTTCTGAACACTTCAAGGAAGCAACTGTAAAAAGGAACTGACACTCCTAAATTAGCCTTTATCAGAGAATATTTCAAAGTGGACTAAACTAATGCTCTCATGTTTGTCTCATATTTCAACATACTTCTTTTTATGTGTGTTGGGCATCCTGGAGTGAGTTCCCTTCCTTGCTTAAGGGTATGAAAATTTCTGCTGTGGGAAGAAGAGCCATTAGAAAACTATTGAGGAAGCTATCCTTTGTCCTGATAATGGATGAAAAGGGATTACAAGGGATGAAAGGTAATTAAGTGTTAGTGGCAGCAAGCCACCCACAATGGCACATTAACCTGTATAAAGGGGAGATAGGCAGAATTAGTCTTTGAGTCTCAGCATCCCTTAGGAGGCAGAAACTTTGCCTCCCCATTGCTAGGTCTCACTCACAAGGAGACTAAATCCATGGCAGCCTACTCTGCTTGGGTGTGAGTATGGGATAGGTTAGATTAGAAAGTGTATCTGTGAGGAGCTAGATATGAATTTCAAGCACATGCTAATGTACATCCGTATTTCAGGCCAAAGCAGACAATATGGGAAGATTTACAATTAGGATGTAATATTATGGTATTCTGCAAGAGATGTATCTTTGTAACTGCCATATCTGCAAAATCAGTATGCCAATAGAGCCAGCTGTTTTATCATGTCCAATCACCAACAAAAGCAAGCTGTTCTCCAGCTTGCAAAAACCATGACAGATGTTAATAATCACAAATCTTTTACTCCTTAAATCAGCTCCACTTATAATTCTGAAGTTTCATGTGTTACCCATTTTTGCCCTTAGACTCCATAGACATGTGCATCAACACTCATTCAACTAAACTTCAAATAGTGCCAATGACTACTAACTTAGATCTGTGGAGAATGGCTATCTGGACTCCCATAACATTTTTGTTTGTTTGTTTGTTTGTTATGCCAATCCCATTAGTGTCAAGGCACTACTCTGGGCGGTTACAACACATATAATAGAAAACATTAAAAGTGACAACAATAACCCTAACATTTTTGCCTTTACAGTACTAGCACTTTAACAATAATTTTTAGATGCTGGACAGTATTACAGGGAATCAATAGAAATCACATCAGGTGGCTTTGACTAGCAGTTTGAGAGGCTGAACTTTAGAGAATAGTGAAAGTCAGATCTTATGGTCTCTGGCCTTAATTCAGACAAGACAGAACTGCACCTGAGCAGTCAAAAGGCAGATCAAGGAATCCTTGTACTGGATGAGGTTACACTCCCTCTAAAAACACAGGTGCACAGTTTAGGTGTACCCCTGGATTTGTCTCTGAACTTAGATGCTCAGGTTTTGGTGGTGGCCAGGGATGCCTTTGCTCAATTGAAACTACTATGCCAGCTGTGCCTATTCCTGGAGAGGTCTGACTTGGCCACAGTGAGTTATGGCAACTGGACTTCTTTCTTTTTAGGTTGAAACATTTCACTACTCATCCAAGTAGCTTCTTCAGTCTGAGGAGAGTTGGTAGGAGATCCCTGATATATCCTCCACATTGGTTTCACTTCCCCCTGGTCTGAATAGGCTCCTTAGATGGAGAAATGACCGGGGGGGGGTGTGAGTGAAAAGACCACTTCTGCAGTCCTTCTCCACCCATCGTCATGGGTTGTCTCTCTGGTGGGTGTGGTCCTGATCTTTCTGGGGATGGACGAAAGGGCAGCATGATAAATAGGAGACAGATTGTATCTAAGGCCTCCACCCCTGTTGAGGGAGGGATTTTCTGTATGCACATGTATGGCCTCCCTGACACCTCTCTCAAACCACCCATCTTCTCAGTCCAAAATGAGTACATTTTGGTCATTCTGGAGACACACCAACTGTAACATGGTGGAAGAAACATATATGAATGTTGCAGTCTTATACATACTGTATATACATTTGAATAAATTCTCTGCACTCAATGAGACAAGGATTACTGTTCCATCCACTTATATTAGAATAAAGAGTAACTGAAGGAAAAGCAAGTAAGGGTATTGTTTCATACGCTTCTTCCTGTTTTTCAGAAGTAACATAATGGTTTTAAATCAATACCAGGCTACCTTGCAATGGACAAGCTGGGATGATAACTTCTGATCCTTTCATTCAAGTGAAACAGAACACATCTGTTTTTTTTAGGGTTATTGCTATTGGTTTTAATATCTCTATTTTTATTTTTGTTTTCTACTTTACATGTTGTAACCCACCCAGAGTAGTGATGTGATACTAATGAGAGCGGGATACAAACTGAAAACAAACAAACAAACACAGCATACTCTTCTCCCTCCAAGGTTCAGGAAGCAACTGTGCAAAGCATTTTAAAATGGATTGGTAGTTTTATGATGGATGATACTAGAGGTTGAAAACCAACCAGCCTCTTTGAAAAAGAAATGTTAATGTCATTTCAGGCAAGGGCACAACTATGCATATCATATGTAAATCAAATTAAAGGGGAAACTGCCTAAGATGGGTGAAGGATTTGGGGAAATGTAGTCCCAAAAAGTACATTTTCCAAGTTTTGGATTTAGGAATTGTGTGTATTTTATATATGGACAAAATCTTGTTGCTTAGCATTGTGAATCACAGCAGAATAGGCCCATTGAATCAACTGAGACATGGTGAGCCAACTCCTCCACAAGTTCCACTGATTCAAATGGGCCTATTCTAATAGTGACTTACTTTAATGTAGTAAATGATAGTTAGAGTAGCCCCTTTGAATCAGTGGAGTTTTAGAGGAGTTGATTTACCAATTCTCCACTGATTCAATGGACCTACTCTTGTGTAATTTGCTACACAAAACAACAGGACTTTGGTCAGTGTGTTCTGTAGTTTTTTTTAATTGGGAGAATACTAAGCAATAACATCTTGTTTATAGGAAGGCAGACTTGGAAAAACTTCAGCACCCTTCTTCTTGTCTCTCCCATGCAAATTTGTCAATAGCAAATGAATTAAGGATTGAATCTTATACACATTTATGTTGGAATAAAGAGTAAACCCCATTAAACTCAGAATAGTTTACTTCTGAGTAGAACATGTGCAGATCTGAACTACACATATATCTGTATTTATTTGTACAATTAATTGCCCAACTGTTGACTTTCTGGCCTGGATAACTCATGTGTCTCTAGATAGAGTGCTTTAGTTAAAAGAGAAAAAAGGAGGGGAGAGAAGCCTATTTATCTTCTGAGTCAATATGTTCCTTTCAGTGGGAAAGCCAACATCTCTTGTTTTCCATGAAATTTCCAAAAATAGCCAGCCTGACATATTTTTTCCTAACGATTTTTGACATAGCCAAGGAACGTTCACATCTATGTGCCAAGTACGACGGATTGCTGATTAAGGAGCTTTCTGATTCCACAGTAGCAGGCAGAAGCCCTCCCATGGTGCTGTCTCTTTTTCCCAAATAGTTGTCTCTTTGTTTTTGCCTAACTAGTACCCTCAATTAATAAAAATCATGTAATCTGTCTGGTATGTACTTTTATCATTATGATAAGAGCCACATAGTTTTATACCATTTGCCTTTAAAATAGCCCCTTTGTACTAGGGTTACAAAGGCTCAGAGCCAAAATGATAACATGGTAGATACTTAAAATGAGCGAGCTGAAATTAGGGGCCTTTTACATGGGCACCGTTTAGGTGAGCTTGAGCCAAATATACTTCAGCATGGATACAATTTTGCTTCACTCTGACACACCAGTAAAAACATGATTTAGACATAGCCCTTGAGACTTTTTCTTTGCTATATGCAAATCTATGGTTAGTCAGGACACATCTAGATAGATATATAACTCACTTATTTGGATTGTTTTTGTTGCTGTTTGGTTTGAATCAAATTACAGCATCCATATGTATTTTGACTTAGAGGAATCCATCCTGCCCATTTTTAGAGTTGTCCTGCTCCTTTTTGGCACAGCACTAGGGCTATAGATTTTTTGGTATGATTTGGAGCGCTCTTATTTTTGTCCCATTCTGTGGCCCATGTGCATGGTTAGTTTGTGTGCAAATAAAGCCATGTATGTATGTATGTATGCATGCATGCATGTATGGATATGCATGCACACATACATACATACATACATACATACATACATACATACATACATACATACATACATATTGCAACAGCGCTATTCTAGATAAATGAGCTACATTGGCATTATTATGTGTACCATGCTAGGTAGATGCTATTTCACTGTCAACACTGATCAGTGTGAATGGAAGGATCGCTCAAGTAAGAGATAAACATTTTTGTTGTTATGTGCCGCCAAGTTGCCCCCAACTTATGGCAGCCCCATGAATAAGCAATCTCCAAAATGTCCTACTCTCAACTGCCATGCTCAGCTCTTGTAAACTCAAGCCTGTGGCTTCCTTTAAAGATAAGAACTGTTTAAGTGTGAACAAGTCCACTCAAACTTCCCCCTTTCAATGTGGCCTCAGTTGCCATTTCTGACCCATGTTCAGTACAGTGGTGCCTCGACTTACGACCATAATCCGTTCCAGAAGATGGGTGTAACTCGAAATGGTCGTAGGTCGAAGCACCATTTCCCATAGGAATGCATTGGAACGCGATTAATCTGTTCCAGAAGGGGAAAAAAAAACCAAAAAAATAAATAAATAAAAATAAAACACTGCAAGCCCCATAGGAACGTGCTGGGGCTGAAAAACAAACACACCAAAACACACACACAAAAAACACTGCAAGCCCCATAGGAACGCGTCAGGGCCGGAAAAACAATTACAACCCCCCCCCCAAAAAAAAAAACCAATGCAAGCACTGTCGGAACGCGTCGGGGCCAGAAAAAAAATTACCAAAACCAAAAAAAAAAAAAAAAAAAAAAAACAGCCAGCCCCATTGGAACACGATGGGGCTGGGAAAAACAACACAAAAACAACCCACACACACACAGCCAGCCCCATCGGAACGCGATGGGGCTGGGAAAAACAACACAAAAACAACCCCCCCCACACACACAGCCAGCCCCATCGGAACGCGATGGGGCTGGGAAAAACAATAGTCTATAGCAAGGGCAGGCAACAGGCAGTCTATGGACCATGTGCAGCCTACATGTACCCAGATGTGCCTCCCAGCACCCCTGGGTCCTCTAGCATTCCTGTATCTCCCCACAAGTGTTTTTTAAAGATGGAAAACAATCCCCCCCCCCAAAAAAAATCTCTTGAGCCTTTCAGGGAATGTGAAGCAATTTTATCAGTTTTGAGGATCCATCTAGAATTCTGGGGGGGGGGGGGGGCTGGTGTATTATGTGCCACCAAGTCAGAATTGACTCAGAGTGACCCTAATAGGGCTTTGAAGGTAAGTGAGATATTTAAGGACTGGTTTTACCAGTTGCACATCCCCAACGTTTCCATGGCTGAGCAGGGATTCAAACCCAGGCCACCTGGGTTCTTCCTAAACAATTGCTCTATCCACTACACCAGAGGTCCCCAACCCCCGGTCCGCAGCCCGGTGCCGGTACATGGCCTGAGCCAGACCGGGCCGCGGAGACAGACCTCCCGCCCCACCCCCCGCACGCACTCACTCACCCCTGCACAGCTGATTTGCGCATGCGCGCACACTCCAGCATACCAGTGTGAGCGCCGAGCTGCCGTCGTTTGCGCATGCGCACGAGCGCAGGGGGCGCCCCGCCTTCCCCAGCCGGTCCGCGGGGTGAAAAAGGTTGGGGACCCCTGCACTACACCACACTGGGTATCCAGAGCCCTCCCTGCACCCCAGTTTTTAACAATTTGGTTATTAGAGGGACATTTTCTTTTCTTTCTTTTTTTAAAGAACTTATTTATGTAAGAAAGTGGGGCATCAAGGAGCAAGTGAAACCTTCCAAGGTCAGTGGGTGGGCATGTACCAGCACCAGGCCTCCTGTGGAGATTTGCCTCTCCTGGTCTGTAAACCTTGTCCAGAGATATCCACCATTATAGCTTCCCTTGCATTATGAGTGAAAATACAATTAAGTCCTTGCTCAAATATATAAAAAAAAGGATGTTTTGACTGCAGCTAGTATATCACTGCAGCTGATCTTGTAAGACTCATTTCTTAAAAACAATAATGGACACAAACTAACGTTGGCGGTAGTTTTTTGTTTGTTTTTATCTTCCCTAAAATTGAATGGAACATTTGCCTGAGAGGGAAAGGGCAGCTGGAATGTTATGTCATAATAATTAACAATCAATGTTGCTTGGCATTAAGATCAAGGGCAAAAACTCTGGCTGCTGGCAAGAGAAACGACCCGCAATTGTTGGCTAGTGGCAAAGACACATCACACGCTGTAAAGCCCAGAACAGCAGGAGGGGATGAGGCCCTGTAATGATCTCGACGTAGTTTCCCCATCTAAATGTGGGACTCTTCTTGATTAAGCTGTCTGTTTGGTTTAATCCATTCTAATCACACAGAATGACTTTGCAGGCTCTGCCTGCTTTTGGAATAATCGGTGACTCACAGGGAACATGTGCTGCCAGTGAATGACAACCGGCATTCATTGCACATCGTTGGTGTTAGTACTATACACACTCATGTTGGTCTTTTGCAGAAAAACAAGAACATCCTGGGGCATCTGAAAGATTTAACAAATGTGTTACTGAGCAGGCTTTCATGGACTATAGACTACTTAATCAGTTGCAAGAAGTATTATCTAGACCAGTGGTTCCAAACCTTGGATCACAGCTCCCAGAAATCCTGGCAAACACAGCTAGTGGTGAAGCCTTCTGGGAGTTTTGGGAACCACTGATTTAGAATTTCAGGTCTATATAAAGAATTTGGTCATGGAGAAGAAATTGACAAAAGAAATAATATAATTTATTTTGCAATTTCATTCCTATCCCTCCCTCTTGCAATCTTTTCGGGCTGGTGTACCTACTTCCCCATCCCACCTCATTTTTCAAATCCACACAACCTTGTGAAAGTGTGGTAAAATGAGAGTGACCGTGCCCCATGGTCACCCAGTGAGTTTTGGTGGTGATGGAAGCTTTGAAACTGGTTCATTCGTACACCACCCTGGTTCTCTTGGATTTGAATCCAATTATTGCATATTCTACTGTGCTGTTGCAGGGAAAGAGTTGAGAAGTCATGTTTGTCTCACAGAGCCTGGAAAAGCCACCAGTAGAGGAAGAACCACCCATCAAAATTCTTCCTGATGTAATACCCATTGAAGGTAGACTTTGCAGATGTAAGGAAATAAGTTAGTCTTTTGGAAAGGTTAGCTCAGTAGTTTGGGTGTCCAGCTGCAGAGCCAGAGACTGGGGGTTCAATTCCCCACTGGCATCCATAGGGTCCCTTCCAGCTCTGCAGTTCTAAGATTATTAATGTTATTATACCGTGTTTCCCAACAGGGTCTGATATTAATTTTTGCTAAAAAAAACTCATTAGGGCTTATTTTCAGGGGATGTTTTATTTTACAGTCATGTCATCTTCTTCTGGTTGCTGCACAATGCTGCACAATGGTGGAGAGTGGGGTTTAACTTAACTAGGGCTTATTTTGGGGGTAGGGCTTATATTACGAGCATCCTGAAAAATCATACTAGGGCTTATTTTCAGGTTAGGTCTTATTTTTGGGGAAACAGGGTATTCCCTTAAAGTTTTGCATCTATCCCATTTTCCAGCTTAGTGGAGGAAATCTCCTGGATCAGGGAGAGGAACAGAGAGAGAAAACACAATGGGGATTGTGTTCTTGTAGTATTTCCTTTATTTGCAATGAACCTGCAGAGCACAAGGGAAGGTAAACAGCAGGTGCTCCTATAACAACTGTTATAAACAATAATTCAGTACAAAGGTATGATCATGTACACATGGCAAATGTAATCCATCCCATTATTGGCAGAAATAAAAGTGCCTATTTGTTCTGTGTTGACATTGCTATAGTCCTTATGAAAATGGCAGTGATAATAACAGTAGCAACAACAATAGTAGCAACCATTTTTTAAACACGCTGGTCTTTTGTAATTCAATGCTGAATGACTGTTTGGGGCCTTCCTCATTTCACACACAACCCTCCAACCCACATGTACCATAATGTGCGCGCACGCGCACACACACACACACACACACAGAGGGACAGAGAGAACGAGAGAGTTCCAAATCACCGAGTTCTGAAACAGCACCTATGGCATTTATTTTAAAAGGCATTTTTCTCAGAAATGTTAGCTATTGCTTCCTTGTTAACATGCAGCACCTACAGCTAGCTATACTGAATCCTTTTACTTCGCATAGTTAGGCCATTTTATTTACATGAAAATGGAAATATTAAAAACAAAAAAAACCCCAAAGGGTTTGTTTTCTCAGGCACAAAACATCTGCAGGTATCCACTCCCCTGCCTGTGAAGAGATTAAGCCCTCCTCTAGCTTATTTTATGCTCTGCTTGATCCTCTTTTATCTTCTCAGCTGTGTTCCCTATAATGAAAATGACATTACAGGATGGCTGGTTGCCTGTTTTTTTCATATTTTTCCAGTTAATTAATGTCCATAGCCCAGCTTGGAAAGATAACCATTTTTTAAAATAACATCTGAATGCTACAAAGTGCTGGCATGTGCTACAAAACCCAGCCTTCTGCCAACCTTATTGTTGCTTCAGACCTCATTACACAGTATGAAGCAGCATTTGAACCATATGATAGGCCTCTTCTATCACAGAACAAGGCCCATCATATGGTTCAAGTAATTGAAAAGTTATAGGTTATTATTATTATTATTATTATTATTATTATTATTATTATTATTAAACTTTTAATCTTTATTACATTTAAAAAAGAAATTATAAAAAATTATAAAAGTTATAGTTATGCTGCCAAAGGACTAATGTTAGCTCTCAGTTACCATCATAATGTGAGGTGGTTATTTCTTCAATATTGTTTTTTTTGAAGAATTCCTAGTAACTAGTCATTTGTAACTAGTTACTTGCATGCTCTGGTCCACAGCAGAAACCAGTAGTCGGAGGCTGGTTCTATATCCTAGTCCTGTAATTCAGTTGGGTGGGTCATATGTATTCCAACCAGGAACTTTCAGGATACACAGATTGCACTGATTGAATATTTCTACCTGATATAATTTTAGGTTAGCAGATGGAAATGCAATAAATTGAAATCATAAGGAATCATATTAATTGTGTATCACTGGACAGATATGAAACACATGCAACAAAAGTGGCACTTTTGAGTCGAGATGTATAGGATTCCACTGTAAGAACATTTGCCTTTTGCCTTGGTGGGATTTTGCATCCTTTTCATAAGGGGAAGAGCACATTGCATATTTTGTTATGATATCTTTCCTGTGCCAGCCAGTATACCCATGTCTTATGTTCCACATGTAAATCAGAGGCAGATCATGCAAAATTTGATATAAATGCAAAAACTGATATACGTACAAATTTTGCTTTCCATTACAATTTCCTACAGGGATGTACTTTCTGGTGCTACTGGTGTTACCTTGGTTCACTCTACTGATGACCTAGAAGCTTACTATGTTTCTCTACAATAACTTAAAAATCTAGTGCAAAGCTTACCTACCAAAACGCTGCAACCAATAAAGCCTGGGGAATTATTGGAATTGCAGTACACAAATATAATCTTTCTGAGCTCTGATATAACAAAAATGTATGTTTCTGCTCATCATATGGTCAGAAGACAGACCACTGGCTCTCAATGTAGAAGTCTCAATATAGTGAGAACCATGATCTGGTGTTTTTTTTAAAGTTACTGCTATGCAGCAAATCAAGGATGTCAGAGCCAAAGACTTTATCAGCCATCTTGGTTTCCCTAGTACTATAGCTGTGATGGCAGCAGAGTTAATTATTCTTGTTTCAAAGCCTAAGGGTTTTTTTGTTTTGTTTTGTTTTGTTTTGTAGAACAATGGTAGATGGTAAATTGGATGACAGATTAAGAAGAAAACTGTTAATACATAACTTCATGGTGAAGAGGAACAGCCAGACTCAGTGTGGAACACTTTTCCTGCTCTTGCAAACAGCTTTCGAAACAAGGTTCTTTTAGAGTGAGAACAAAATAAAATGAAGCTCTAGTATGCACTTTCTTGAGACTCTTGAGACCAATGCACCCATCCTTCTTCTCTCCATTGTGGTCTTAAGCTACAACCCACAATACAGGGAATACTTCAAAACAATTGTTCTTTAGAAATTATGAGCTTGTGCAGCAAAAATGAGCTTCAACAACTAGCACTAGCACCTCAAATAGTTTCAGAGGGATGAAGCCTGGGTTGCTATGCAATTCCTTATAACTGGGCTCTCACACATATGCAAACACAAAGACATGCTTCATGTGCAGGCAGGCACATAGAGACACGTCTCATATTTTGCCAATCTATCCAACATTCCTTCCCCCTTTCTGTCACACACACAGGCAAACATACACACATACCCTCTCTTCCCTCAAGTGGGATGCACGTGAGATTCTCATCTCTACCGATGCAGAGCTTGGAAATTTACTTTTCAGAAGCATGAATATACCACAACATGCTGAAGCCATTTCATAACTGAGCAGTAGTAGGATGATGCTCTGTGAGTTATAAAAGAGAAACTGAATGACTGACAAAAAAGTAGTTTTGTTCACAAAGAGTCCAAATCATTTGAATGCTTAATCCCCAAACCACTCTCCTGCCGGATGAAACATATAAGTTTATCTGTCAATATTTAATTAAGAGCTGACACATTTATTTCGTTCCAGACACAGTGTGTATGTGTGTGTTTTGGAAAGGGCATCCCAGAGGGAAAGAAGGATTTCAGATAGATTTCAAGGTGACAAGACAGAGAGACATGTGCGCATAATAAAATGATGAGTATACAGTTCAGCTGCATTTTATTGTCTGGCTTTGTAAAGAGCATCTCATTTTTCAAATGTACAGCAAGACCTTTTCTCCCTAAAGTGCTTGTATTGAGTTGTATGAATGAATGAGCCAAACAGGGATGGGAAATGGTGATAGAAGCTCTCAATAATATTTTTGAAATACAGCTAGTACTAGAATTGACAACATGTCTTAACTATATTAAAATATATTCCAAACACATATTAAAGTAATACTTTCTGTGTACAATTACTGCATTAGGAGTGTAATCCTATAGTGGCTGAATTAAATGGGATTTACTTCTGAATAGGTAAATATAGGATTACACTGTTAGGTGGCAATCCTAGGAACACCAACCCACAAATAAATCCTACAGTACACAACATACTCTGGGTTATGTCCAGGCCAAGATTTTCATAAAGCTTAACATAATTTTTCATACTTAAAGAAACAAGCTTCAGAAAAACAGGAAATGAACAAATATAAATGTATACCATTTATCTACCTATTGAGAGAGCTATATGTTTACAAACATGAAAATATGCAATAATAATAGTTTCCTGTTGTCAAATCAATTCTGACTTATGACAATCCTTTTCAGGGTTTTCCAGGCAGAGAATACCAAAAAAATGTGGTTTACCATTCCTTTCTTCTGGGGGCATCCTGGAACTGTGCAGCATTCCCAAGGCCACACAGGCTGGCTCTACTCATAGGAGGCACAGTGGGGAGTCAAACTCCCAACCACTGGCTCCACACCCACATACCTAAGCTACTGAGCTATCCAGCCAGCTTATCCATATACTAAATGAAGAAAAATATGATCATGGAAAAAAGTGAACTTTTCAGTTTTTTCTCTCAAATCTATATCTGAGCAAACCATTACAAATAAATAAATTGGGCACAAGCCCAAGAATGCAACCAGCACCTCATTAAAAAGTGGCGATTTACACAATTGTTCATACGTAAATAGGAATCACCAGAGTAGGCAGAGTAAGGCAAAATACAACTGATTTTGAATAGCTAATTTTGCAGGTCATGAAAAGACAACCTATCAATGTTATTATTCCTGTAGCTCCTGGAAGGGAAGGGAAGGGATTTTGTGCCTTAGGTGCCAAAATAAACTGGGTGGCTTTGGGTACTACAGATCTTGATATGGGGAGGAGGGACAACTAGATGTCTTGGACCAGTCACCACACTCTATGGAGCTACCAGAACGGCCCCTGATCCAGTATTGAAATCCACCCATTTTCACCACATGTACAAAGGCATATTTAATATTACGTCTAGTTGTGTCTTACAAGTTTTGTCATTGCTTCTCCTCTATTTATCTTTTGGCTAGAATCATTATAAAATAAGGTATAATGGAGCAATTTGTTTTAAATATAGTTTGAAGGAATCCTTTATTGCTATGAGAAGTGTACGTTCAAAAATGTTTCCTTGATAAGACCATATAAATGTTGAACTGCAGCCCAGCTATAATGACATTCAGATATATTAGCCACAGAACTATCTTTAGCACACCATGAAAATCTTTTCACACCCTATAAAAACGACAGGAGGAGAATTTAGGAACTGTAGCACCCATGCCTTCATATCCAACTATGTGACCTTCAGAAATACATACTATTTGTTGCTAATCTTTTAAAGTGTACGGTACATAAAAAGTAATGACAAAAAGGTCATAACAGAAAGCATTTAAGTTCTTTTGAATCAGACACCATCTCTCAACAGACTGTGTTTTTTGGTCACATATGAAGAAAGCTATATTCAGCACACATTACCATGCAAGGAAGGAACATGGCCTTTTGACTGCAATGGATTCTCTTCTACTTTTCAAATAAACAAGCAAGAGGCTATTAATACATAGGGTTGCCAGACGTTCGGCAAAAGGAGGACATGTCCTCCTTTTCAGGTTAATGTCCTCTGTCCGGCAGGCAAAGCTAAAAAACTTTAAAATGTCCGGCTTTTGTATCTTCACCTCAAACTGGAAGCCACCTCTCCCTCCTTCCTTGGTTGTGGCACTTGTAAATCCTCCGTTCTTTTAGAGATCGGAGATAAGGTGGCTTGATTGTTTACAGCTGTAGAACAGCCCCGGGCAGTCAATCCGGCTTGTGAATGAATGACTGCTTCCGCCGGAGGTGACTGCAAGCAGGAGGAGGGAAAGCTCCAATTAGGAGGGAAAGCTCCAATTAAGGCAGGAAGAAAGGTGCGAGAGAGGGACGGGTGGCTTCATCAAGCTTGTTTAAAGGTAAGATTGTAGAAAATTTAGGGAGGGAGGGAGGGAGGGTGTGTGTATGTGAGAGAGAGACTGACTTTCATAAAACCATGAAAAAAGGACGTGACTGCAAGGGAGAGAAGGATCCAATTAAGGCGGGAAGAAAGGTGCGAGAGAGGAACCGGGTGGTTTCATCAAGCTTGTTTAAATATATGTAGAAAATTGAGGGAGGGAGGGAGGGTGTGTGTGTGTATGAGAAAGAGAGAGAGACTGATTCAAAACTATGAAAAAAAGAACTGATGCAAGCAGGAGGGAAGGCTGGTCTGGGGTTCTGGGGGGGCGGCGGTTCAGAGCCAGAGAAATAGGGGGCGGTCCGGTCCCTCCTTCCTCCTAAAGCCGGGGAAGAGGAGGCACTTTTATCCCCCTCCTTCTGCCCCGACCCCACACACCCCTGACTCTGGGGCATGTGCAGAGTGTGTTTCCAGATCCAGGAGCCAGAAGCATGTGCAAAGTTATCCCCTGTGCTTGTGGGAGCTGGAAATAGCATAGGACCATAATCAAGTTCCTGTTTCTCCAAGGGAAAGGTGCAAAGCAGATCCATGATGAAATGTCACAAACTATGGGTGACAGTGGCCCTTCATATGCAACAGTTAAACGTTGGGTTGTCAATTTTTAAACTGGCCATTTCAGTGTTGAAAGTGAGAAACCCAGTGGAAGGCCTGTTTCTGTCTCTGTGCCTGCAAATGTGAAAGCCATCCATGACATGATCATGGAGGACCGCCGAATATTAGCCAAAAGTATTGCTATATATCTGAGAATATCACGGGAGAGAGTTGGTGCCATTATCCACAACGACTTGGAAATGAGAAAGCTGGCAGCAAAGTGGATCCCCAAACTTTTGACAACCGAACAAAAGAGGAAACGTGTGGAGTCATCGGTGGCTGTTTTGGAATATTTTGCAAGAAATGAGTCAGATTTCCTGGGCAAACTGGTAACTGGTGATGAGACATGGATCTACTGTTATGATCCTGAGACAAAGGAACAGTCTAAGGAATGGAGGCACAGTGGTTCCCCCAGGCCAAAGAAGTTCCGAGTGCAAAGGTCGGTGCAGAAGCAAATGGCAACAGTTTTTTGGGATAAGAAGGGAGTTCTGCTGGTGGACTACCTCCAACAGGGTTCAACCATCAATGCAAAATATTACTGTGCCTTATTGACAAAGTTGAGGCAAAACATCAAGGAAAAACGTCGAGGAAAGCTCTCCAAAGGTGTCATCCTGTTGCATGACAACACCTTGTCACACACTGCAGGTGAAACAATGGCAAAACTGACATCCTTAGGCTTTCAAGTGATGTCCCATCCACCCTATTCTCCCGACCTGGCTCCTTCTGACTATTATCTGTTCCCCAAACTCAAAAAACACCTAAAGGGACAACGATTTGGGAGTGTTCTGGAGGCAACTAATGCTGCAAATGAGTGGTTACACCAGCAGTCGGAAGAATTTTATTTGCAGGGACTTAAGAAGATGCAGGACAGATGTCGCAAGTGCATTGACTTCCTGGGGGAATATATAGAATAGTGTGGCAGTTACAGCTTCCTAGCTCAATTTTTTCTGGGAAAGGCTCAATACTTATCAGCACCCCCTCGTGTGTGTGTGTGTGTGTGTGTGTGTGTGTATGTGTGTGCGTGCGTGCACACACACACACACACACACACACACACACACACACACATACATACAGGATATATATGTGTGTGTGTATCCAAAGCCATATATATATAGATATAGACACACACACATATATAATATATACATTATATATATATACATATATGGCTTTGTCATATGTAGTGTAGTAAGCATTGTGTGTGTGTATGTATAAAATTCTCTCTCTCCAAATCCATTTTCTCCACGCTTTGCATTTCTCAAGCAGAGAGAAATCCACGCCTTCTGTTTTTTCTTTCTTTCTGGTTTTTATAAAGTGTTTTAAATCTGTCACACAAATTTTTAAACTTTTTATTTCACTTTATTATGCTTTTATTAATGTGATTTCTTAGTGTACTTTGTTTTAGTAGCTCTTATATTTTGTTTGATCGTTGCTGATTATTTTGTTTTTTAATGTAACTTTCCCAGTCTTGACCTTTCAAGACTGAGTAGGTTGAATGGTCATGGTATTGCCCCATGATCAAAGAGCTATTCTCCCCAATACCTAATTTCAAAAGCGACACGCCCCCCACCCCACCCTGCGCATGGAGCCCGCCCCCCAATACGTCCTCCTTTGTCCTCCTTTTTGGCTTTCTATGTCCTCCTTTTGGTAACCATGTATCTGGCAACCCTGTTAATACAGAACATTTCTATATAGGTTTGTTTCTTCTGACAAACTGATCTATGGACACAATAAAATCAAAGGAGATGAAACTATATAGTGTATTGTTAAGGACTGCACAGCAATAGAGCAACTGGAGATACTTGAGTTTTGTTTTGTTATTCCTGTACAGAGAATACTCCTGTACAAATTTCTCAGCTGCTGATAATCTGCACCAAAAGATTAAGCAAGCAAAGGGAATGGTTTCTACAGGATGACTGCAGTATAATTAGTTGCTTTTAAAATTCTCCACATACAAACTTTGTGTCAGAATTTTTCCCGAGATGCTTTTAATTAATATTTAATACTCCGTATTTACACTGCTGTTAGGAGATGCTTCTAGTTGCTTGCTCACTTCTTTCCTTCACTGCTCCTGCAGAACTTCGGTCTGCTGTGCATCACCTCTATGCAGGGCTAGCCCCTCCCTGACCCATGAGTCTCCTGCTTTGCAGCCTCCGGTCACCATTTCATTCCACACTGATGTGTGCCAGGAGATCTGTGAGGGAGGAGGAGTGAGAAATGGAGCTCCCCCTTTGTGTGGCCACATGAGGGTGAGATGCTTTACTTAAGAGAGAGATGTGGAAAAGACTAACCTTACTTGTCCACTGCCCACCCAATTTTATTTGTTGCTAGAGCTATGGTGGTGAGATCAATATGCACAGGAGGAATGATGTGGGAGCCGGATATGAGTCTTGGAGGCATTGCTTTACAGAAGCTCTTGTTTTCCTGGAGGGGTGGGTCAGAATAGGGTGCTGTCGCGCACCCCCAGTGTCCCTAGTTTGTTTCCCTCAAACCCAGGTCCCACCTTTGGGCACGACGTTCTTAATTCTCCATACACCAACTGCCACCAGTGGATCTTTATCCACACTTTACCAATAATGTTGTCTGGACACGTGTTGTCAAATATAACTGATTATTTATTGTTTAGTTGTAGAATCACATAAGTATTTTAATAGATGTTGTATTGTGTTGTACTCATTACTTGGACATTAGACACGCTTCTTTATTGGTAGTACTTTTCATATAAATCACTGTGAATCACTGGAATACTATTAGATGACTGTCTATTTATTTCACTTCTATCTTTTATCTATTCTTTAATTCATACACCAACTATACCACACCAACTTTCCAATCTCTCACATAAAACTCCCTAAAACCTCTTATCTCTTGCTCTCCCAGTTTCCAACTGTCTCTCTGACCCCGCCCTCCTGTCCTCTCATAGGCTCCAGTTCTAGAGCTATACATGACGGACAGGTGGGACATGGGCATTCCGCCACATACCTCCCCCCTTGGAAAGTTTGTTTCATGGGGTAAAACTTATGGTAGTTTACCCTCATGAACAACGTAGGCTTTTTCTTAACAATATTTCTAACATTTTTTTCAATGCAATTCTCATTTACACATTTGCAATGTATACTTACTCTATACTTACTCTTTTACTTAGTTGAAAGCATATTATTCTTATTACTTTATATTCAAATAACATTAATCAACATTTTTATTACTTACAAACCACTTCAGTCACTTTTATTCTTACTTATCATTAGTTCATCTATAAATGGCATTTTTATTTATTTCATATACATATACTCTTAGAATATTTATTTAGAACAATTTTAATACCATTACAAGTTACATTTTCTTTGTTTCCATCAGTCATTCTTCTGGTCTTCTTGATAAGGCGTCCTTGGCTACCACAGTTTGAGTCCCTTAGACTCTGGATCCACAAAGTCACAGTCTTGTAGGGGTATGGCCCACCTCATCAACTTCTTATTGTTCTGACAGTCCGCAACCACAGCCATGGGGAATGGTCTGTGCATGGAACAAAATGTCTTCCCCATATGTACGGTCCGAGCTTCCGCAAAGACCATACAATCGCCAGACACTCACGGTATATGATGGACAGGTGTCTCTCGCCAGCCTGCAGCTTCTTGCTCAGGAACGTCACCGGATGAAGGTCCCCGTTGTCATCCTCCTGGCTCAGCCCGGCTCGCAGTCCGATGTGGGATGCCTCTGTGTAGACGGTGCTCCCTCGCTGGAAATCTGGTTCTCTCAGGGCAGGACCGGTCATCAGCGCAGTCTCCAACCTCTCGAAGGTCTCTTCACAGTTGCTCGACCACAGGATCTCGTCAGCTTTTCTTTTATGGGTTAGGTCCAATAAAGGGGTGGCTATTTCACTAAAATTTTGGATAAATCGTCTATAATAGCCAACTAACCCTAAGAAAGATCTGATTTTTTTCTTCAACATCTCATCCAGTTCTTGGCGAACCTTGGTTACATATGGCCCTGTGACTCTGTATGGAGTGACAGCTTGAGGGGGTGCATCTCCAGTATCAATTTTGTGCACCACTCCCTTTGCTACACCTGGCTTATTGGAGAAGACCTGCTTGTATTTTATTAGCAAGGCTCTTGCTTCCATTTTCCGCTCTGGGTTTAGTGTGTCACAGATCTTTACATCTTCTGGGTTATATTGGGGTTCGCCTCTCCCTTCCCAATATGGCAATTCATGTTTCTCATTGTCAGCTTCTTTTATGGCATATAGGACAATATTTTCTTTTCTATGGTACGGTTTAATCATGTTTACATGTACTACTCTTCGACCTTCCTCTCCTTCCTCCTGAATTATGTAATTCACCTCACTCATCTTGGAGATTATTCTAAAAGGACCTGCCCCATTTAACTGCAGTTTGTTCCCCTTAATAGGTTTCAGCATCAGGACTTCATCTCCAGGACTGAATGATCTTTCTCTGGCCTTTTTGTCATACCATAGCTTCTGTTTGCCTTGCTGCCTCAGCAAGTTTTCTGAAGCTAACTTCAGCGATTGCTGCAAGGAGTTCATCAGGGTATCTAGGTACTGGATCACAGTTTCAGGATCTTGTTCCCTCTGCTCTTCCCAATTTAGTCTTAGTAGATCAAGGGGTCCCTGCACTTTTCTCCCAAATAACAATTCAAAAGGACTGAATCCAGTGCTTTCCTGGGGTACAGACCTATACGCGTATAATAAGGGTTGTAATCTCTGATCCCAATCATTGGGATTTGCTGCTGTATATGCCCTGATCATTCGCATTAGGGTTCCATTAAATTTCTCCCTGCTAGTTACTGTAGGGAATGGTCCCACAATGTCCAGGCCTATGCATTGAGATGGGGTAGATATGATTGGTAAAGGGCCCAATTTTGTTTTAGCTTTATCCTTGCCCGTACCCTGCCTTTGCCATACATCACCTATTAGACAGTATGATTGTATTTGCTTCCCCATTCCTGGCCAGTAGAAATTCTGAGCTATTCTCTGCTTTGTGTGTGTGATTTCTAAATGCGCATTATGTTCTTTCTCCATAATCCTTTCCCTGTATTTCAAAGGGATCACCAGTTGTTGTTGAACATTTTCCCCTCCCCTCTGAGGCTTAATTAAGACCTTTCTGTATAACAGGTCTTTTGCCACACAGAACTCTTCAGGGCTTTCCGGGGTTAGTGTTCCTTCTCTGGCTGGCTCAAAGCATTGTTGTAGCGTAGAATCCTGTCTTTGCTCTTGTTTAAAAGCCTTTTCCTGAGGATTTCTTATAACTACCACCTCAGCTGTTATATTGTCTTCCTCTCCTCCTATAATTTCATTAGGGATCTCACAATTTTCTTCAGGTTTTGCTCTTTTTTCTATCTGGGAGCGAGTAGTGATTAAAACACTCTTTACATGCTCAGATAGATCTAATCCAATCAAACATGGAGCAGGAATTTGATTCGTGAGGGCTACCTTCCACACTCCAGTCCACCCTTGATATTTCATTGGTATTTGAGCCATAGGTAGAGTAATTAATTCTTTCCCAATCCCTTTTATGGTTATGTATTCATTTCTTACTATATTTTTCTGAGGGATAATATCAGGATGACACAAAGTCACCTGTGAGCAGGAGTCTCTCACTGCTAGATATTTTGTATTATTTATATAAATGGGTTCCCCAGAACACCTAAGCAATTCTTGGTTATTTTCAATATAAAAGCATTGGACAATGTTGGCTAATGGCAGCTGTTTTTCCTGGCCCTCTGCCACCTCTGTTTCAGCGCCACTTTCAATTGCCTCAACTGTCTTTCCCTGCTGTTGTACATAGTACACTTTCCTGGGTACATTTCCACCTCCTTTCTGTGGAACCTCTTTATTCTTTAAGGTTTGGCATTGGGAAATGAAGTGCCCTGGTTTCCCACAGCCATAACACAATTTTGGACCCCTTTGTTCAAAGAGAGGGGACTTTTCTCCCTTCCCTTCAAAGCTTTGTTTCATCTGTTGATTCTGCTCTGAGGGTTCGCTTCTAAAATGGCCTCCAGTATTCTGATAGTTCTTGTGGTAATCTCTGGGTTCTTTTCTTCTTTCCTCCCAGCTGTTACCTCCAAGTTTTACCTCAGAATATTTTGGGTTTCGTATTTGTGAGATAAAATCAGCTTCTTCACTCGCCTGTCGAACCGATCTGGGCTTTGTATCCCTGACCAAATACCTTAGTTCTCCTGGTAGAACTGAATAGAATTGTTCTAGCCCTATAATATCTTTCATTTCTTCTAAAGTCTCAACTTTAGCGTGTTCTAGCCACTTCTCCAAGTATTTGACCAGATTGGCTCCCAATTGATAATATGATTCCTCAGGTTTTCTTTTCAATGTTCTAAATTTCTGTCTGAGGTGCTCAGCATTGATCCCATACCTCGCGTAAACCAACTTCCTGAAGGCTTCATAGTCTCTTGCTTGATCTGGGCCCATTTGAGAATAAATCTCATTTAATTCTCCACTTATTTGAGACCTGAGAATAATCATTCTCTCCTCAGCTTTCACTTTATAGTCCCAGCATGTTCTCTCGAAAGCAATGAGGAATGCCTCAGCGCAATCACCCTTTCTGAATTGAGGGAATTTCTTTAAGTCAGCTTTTGATAAATTCCCCTCCTCAGTATTTGAATTATTATTATTATTATTCTGGGCTGATAATTCTAATCGTCTCATTTCTAGTTGGTATTCCATCTGTCTCTTTTCTTGTTCCATGGCCACAGAATCAGCCCTGAGCTGTAACTCTTGTAATTGAAATTCCCTTTCCAATTTCCACTTCTGAAACTCTTGGGAGGTTAAAGCAGCTTCTCCCCTTGAGGTACTATCCTCCTGAGCATCATCATATTGCTCAGCTAATTCAGGGCTTTCCTCTGCGTGAGGTAAACCTTGTACATCAGATACCTCCATTGTTAACCGTTTCCCCCTCTTAGAAGGCATGGTTTATTTGTCTTTCTCTGGATAAGTTGGTTGGTTTAATAGAGGCAAATAGACAAGCCTCAATTTAAAAACACTTTTTCCTTTTCTGTGTTAGAGAGAGAGAGTGATATACAGTAGCCTTCTGCTGCAGCAGCAGACAGATGGTTACTTTATTTCTTTCTTTAGGCACCTAGCCTTCTCTGGTTCTGAAACACTGTTTCTTCCAGTCTCCAGACACCCAGCTTTTTCCTTTAATATTTATATTATTCCAGCCACCACTTAGATTTTGTCCCCTCAGCTTCCTTGGACCTTGGCTTCCTTTTTATTCCCTTCTGCGCTCCTCTTTCAGAGCTAGGGGTCTAAAGTTAGCCCTCTTGGTCTTTCCCTAAGCTTGAGGTAAATTTTAAACACTAAATTCTCCTCAGAGTCTCTTCCTGCCTTAGTCTTTCCACGATCAGGAGTCCCTTCCAAGCTATCCACACAGAGCTTTTAGGGTTCCCCACTCCTTCTCATTGGACTAACAGGTCCCTCAGACTCAGAGAATTTCTGTTCTCTTTTCTTTGGCTCACTGGAATTTATTTATTTCATATCCCACCGCTGATGCCACCACTTATGTCGCGCACCCCCAGTGTCCCTAGTTTGTTTCCCTCAAACCCAGGTCCCACCTTTGGGCACGACGTTCTTAATTCTCCATACACCAACTGCCACCAGTGGATCTTTATCCACACTTTACCAATAATGTTGTCTGGACACGTGTTGTCAAATATAACTGATTATTTATTGTTTAGTTGTAGAATCACATAAGTATTTTAATAGATGTTGTATTGTGTTGTACTCATTACTTGGACATTAGACACGCTTCTTTATTGGTAGTACTTTTCATATAAATCACTGTGAATCACTGGAATACTATTAGATGACTGTCTATTTATTTCACTTCTATCTTTTATCTATTCTTTAATTCATACACCAACTATACCACACCAACTTTCCAATCTCTCACATAAAACTCCCTAAAACCTCTTATCTCTTGCTCTCCCAGTTTCCAACTGTCTCTCTGACCCCGCCCTCCTGTCCTCTCATAGGCTCCAGCTCTAGAGCTATACATGACGGACAGGTGGGACATGGGCATTCCGCCACAGGTGCTATTTGACACTCCTATTTGACACCATGGCCATTGCCCTGTGGGATTCCATGCTATCCAACATGTACATGAAATCTCTGGAAATAGTTTTCCAAAGTGCCACGAGTTGTCAACCAACCCTCTCTTTCCTTTCTAAGTCCAAGCAAGCTGTTTCGAATCTAGACCAGTCTCATATCAATGGTGGACTGGATGAGGATGAGAACATTGAAGCTTAATATAGACAAGTCAGATGTGTTTCTGGTCAGTGGAAAGCAGGGTATGGAAAAGGGACTTCAATTTGAACTGGATGATGTGACACTGTCCCTGAAAACTCAGGTTCTCAGCTTGGCTTAAGCTCTCAGCATGGATGCCCATGTTTCAGCTTTGGCTAAGCATGCATTGGAACAGTTACAGATGGTGTGGCACCTGCTCCCATCCCTGGAGATCTGGTTACACTGATACATGCTTTAGTTGCATCCTTGGATTACTGCAACATGGTCCATATTCTTTGAAGAATATTCAGAAACTTCCGTGCGTTCAAAGTACTGCAGCCGGACAGGTTACAGGGAGCACATAACTCCTCTGTTACACAGCTTCATGGTCTGCCAGTCTGTTTCCAGGTCTAATTCAATGTGCTGATTATGGTTATAAAACCTATACAACTGGGGTCCAGAATATGTAAAGGACTGTATTTTATTTATTTATTTATTTAACTTATATGCTGCCCACTCTACCCAAAGGTCTCTGGGCGGCTTACAACAATTAAAATACAATAAAAATACAATAACAAGATAAAACAATTAAAATACAATTAAAATAGATACTCTAAAAATTCCCATCAGGACCCACAGTTGATATTATTTCAATTAAAAGCCTTCTGGAACAGGAAGGTTTTGACCTGGCGCCAAAATGTCATCAGCGTCGGCGCCAGACGAATCTCAGTCGGGAGGGCATTCCATAGTCTGGGGGCAGCTGCCAAAAAGGCCCTTTGTCTACAAGCCATCCCTCTTACCTCCTTGAGGGACGGCTCTTTCAAAGGCGCCCCCTAGCTAGATCTTAACTGCCAGGTAGGCTCATATGGAAGGAGGCGGTCCTTCAGGTATCCAGGGCCCAAGCCGTTTAGGGCTTTATATGTCAAAACAAGCACTTTGAATTGGGCCCGGGCAGCAACTGGTAACCAATGTAATTTAATCAGAATCGGCTTGATATGGGCCCTAGCGGCCCCACCACTCACCAGCCGTGCAGCTCGATTCTGGACCAGTTGCAGTCGCCAGACCATCTTCAAAGGCAGCCCCACGTACAGTGCATTGCAATAATCTATACGAGATGTTACCAGTGCGTGTGTAACTGTCATGAGACTCCGCTCGTCCAGGTAGGGCCGTAGCTGGTACAATTTCCACAGCTGAAGGAAGGTGCCCCTGGCCACCGAGTCCACCTGGGCTTCCAGAGTTAGACTGGGGTCCAGGAGCACCCCCAGGCTGCGGACCCTGTCCCTTAGGGGGAGTGTAACCCCATTCAGGGCAGGGAAATGGCCCTCCAGCCTGTCCGGTGAAGCACCCACTAACAGCACATCCGTCTTATCTGGATTGAGTTTCAATTTATTAACCCTCATCCAGTCCATTATCACGTCCAGACACGAGTTCAGCACAGAAACCGCCTCACCTGGATTGGTGGAAAACGAGAGGTAGAGCTGAGTGTCGTCAGCATATTGCTGACTCCTCAGCCCAAACCTCCTGATGACCTCTCCCAGCAGTTCCATGTAGATGTTAAACAGCATGGAGGACAGTATCAACCCCTGAGGAACCCCATGACATAAATGCCATGGGACAGAGCAACTGTCCCCCAGCATCACCCTCTGGACACGGTCGGCCAGGAAGGAGCGGAACCACCGTAAAGCAGTGCCCCAAACTCCCAACCCAGCCAGCCTATCCAGAAGGACACCATGGTCGATGGTGTCGAAAGCCGCTAAGAGGTCCAGGAGTATCAACAGGGTCACACTCTCCCTGTCTCTCTCCTGGCAAAGGTCATCGTACAGGGCGACCAAGGCAGTCTCCGGGCCAAAACCCGGCCTGAAACCCGATTGAAATGGATCCAGAAAATCCGTTTCATCCAGCAGTGCCTGGAGTTGCCCAGCCACAACCCGCTCCAACACTTTGCCCAAATAAGGGAGGTTCGCCACTGGTCGGTAGTTAACCACCAGCCTTGGGTCCAGGTTAGGCTTTTTAAGGAGTGGCCAAATTACCGCCTCTTTCAAGGTGGTAGGGACCACTCCCTCTCTCAAAGAGGTGTTCACGGCCTCCTGGACCCAGGTGCGAACCCCCCTGGCAGATCTTCCAATTAGCCAAGATGGGCAAGGGTCGAGCGGAGTGGTGGTAGAACGGACAGATCCAAGCACCCTGTCCACATCCTCAGGTCTCAACAATTGAAACTCATCCATTAATATTTGACCTAAGCACGGCACACTGGACACATCCTCTGATTTTGCAGTAACGGTGGAGTCCAACCCACTGCGAATCTGAGCGATTTTTCCCTCAAAATGAATGGCAAACTCATCACAGCGAGCTGATGAGCAGTCCGGGACCTCCACCAGATTTCCCGGTTGAAGAAGATCCCAGACCACCCGAAACAGCTCTGCTGGACGACATTCTGAGGAAGCAATACGGCTGGAGAAATATTGCTGTTTCGCCAGCCATATTGCCACGAAATAGGCCCGATAATGGGCTCTAAGTCGTGTTCGATCAGACTCCCAGCGGGACTTCCTCCACCTGCGCTCCAGCCGTCTCCTCTCTCGCTTCATCGCCCGCAGTTCAGAAGTATACCAAGGAGCTGTCTGGGCTCTGCGTGCAGGGAGAGGACACTTAGGCGCAATCGTGTCAACCGCCCGGGTGATCTCCCTATTCCATAGGGTGACCTGAGCTTTGACAGGAGCACTGACCATATCAGACGGATAATCCCCCAGAGCGTTCAGGAAACCATCCGGATCCATTAGTCTCCGAGGGCGGGTCATCTTAATAGATCCCCCACCCTTGCAGAGGGAAGAAGCTAATAGACTAAACTTGACCAGGAAGTGGTCTGACCATGACAATGGGGTCACAACCAGCCCCTCCACATCCAAACCACCATCTTCCAGTCCCGTTGAGAAAACCAGGTCCAAGGTATGGCCCTTCTCATGTGTCGGGCTGATGACATATTGAGACAGCCCCATGGTTGTCATGGCAGCCATGAAGTCCTGAGTCGCCCCAGTCAAGGCAGCCTCGGCATGGATGTTGAGGTCCCCCAGCACCAACAGCCTGGGAGTCCTCAACACCAGGTCCGAGACTACCTCCGTCAGCTCAGGCAGGGAGACTGTTGGTACGCAGCAGGGTGGGCGGTACACCAACAGAATCCCTAATCTGTCTCGCAAGCCCAACACACAATACAGGCCCTCAAGACCTCCTCTCAAAGGGATAGGAAGCCTGGTCAAGGAGATAGAACTCCTATAGACTATAGCAACTCCCCCTCCCCGACCCTCCAAGCGACATTGGTGCTGGACCGAGTACCGAGGCGGACACAGCTGGGAGAGGGGGACACCACCCTCCTCTCCCACCCAGGTCTCAGTAATGCACGCCAGGTCAGCACCCTCATCCAGAATTACATCATGGATGAGGGCAGTCTTATTTTGTACTGACCTGGCGTTCATCAACAGCACCGTGTGGCTCGAGGGTTTGCTGATATGGTCACCTGATACCATCTGGTTGGGGGTAGGACTAGAAGAGGGGATAGATGTAAGATATCTAACCTCTCTTCTCCTACGTGGGCATGTTCTACCCCCACCGCCATTCGTTCCCCTACCCAGCACCACCTCAATGGCTGCCCCCTCCAACGCCCTCCCCCCTTCCTGTTCCCTCAGATCTACTGTGGGTCTCTATGCAACCTGATGGCAATTAATAATAACAATTAAAAAACAACAACACACCCTTCTAAAAGCCCCTTCTCCCATCCAAGCCAGGTGGCTGATGTTGAGGCTGGGGTGGGGCAGCCAGAAGCAGCAAGGGCCCAGTCCTGCAGGGCCGAGGGAGTCGAGGCCAAACTCCCCCAGGACACTGTCTCTCACCCTAGTGCGTGAGGGACGGCAGATGACGAAGATGACTCCCCTGAAGGCAGGAATGCTGGTCTGGCAGGGCCCTGGCACAGGCTCTGGCTTATATAGCCCCTTCTCCCCTCCGAGCCAGGTGGCTGATGTTGAGGCTGGGGTGGGGCAGCCAGAAGCAGCAAGGGCCCAGTCCTGCAAGGCCAAGGGAGTCGAGGCCAAACTCCCCCAGGACACTGTCTCTCACCCAGTGCGTGAGGGACGGCAGATGACAAAGATGACTCCCCTGAAGGCAGGAATGCTGGTCCGGCCATATTTCCCTCTATGAGCCTCCTTAGATTTACTCTCTTCAAGGGAGGTCCTTCTCTCAGTCCTGCTGCCCTCACAGGCACATTTGATGAGGATGCAAGAGAGGGCCTTTTCAGTAGCTGCTACCGGATTGTGGAAAGCATGAATCAGTGGCATAGAGACGGGAAAAGATACAAATGTACAGAAGGAGCTAGAAACTGTTAACTCCCTCGAACTCTCGATTTAATTTTAGAAATTTTCCACTTGAACAAACATTCAGGATAAATGGAAAAAATACAGGACAGGTGAATATAAAGGAATAGAAAGAAGGGAATGCATTGTTCTCTAGCCATATTCTCAAAGATTTGAAAGGAAGGAATATTCTTGGAAGGAACAAAACTTTCTCCAGCATTATGGACAGTAGAAACAAACATAGCTTAAAATAGAGAGCCATTTTCTCTCACCTGTCAGCCATTCTGCAGACCATGTTAGTGAAACTAAACTTGGAACAATATAAAGCTGGGGACAGAAACAAAAATGGAGGTGGCCATTTGTGTAGAAGGGCTGCCCCTTAGCTAAATGGCTGTAAAGTATAATACATATTACTTGCACTTATTGGTAAAGGTCAGCATGATCTCATGACCTGTGTCTGTCATTTCGTTGTTTCAAAGTAAACTCCTAGGTCTTCAAGGTGAGGAGGCCCCACTTAGAATAATCATGTCTGTCAAAAGCATTTGCTCATACTTATGTGCCATCAGAGTATTAATGTGTTTCTGGCATCCCTGTAAAACCCATAAAGAGCATGGAAATGCAGGCCTCTTTACGTTGCGGTTAGACTATAGACAAACAGAAATAATGCCATGCGGATGTTCTAAATGCTAAGGTAATAACGTTGTGTACAATAAATCAGTTGGTGACAGTCCAAAGCATTTTACTGCCCGAGACAGAGAAGCAATTGGTTCCAAGGTAGAAAATCTTGCTGACATAACTGTGCAATTGCTGCTGAAGGGATATTTGGTACTTCACTGTTGCTGGTTAGCTGTATCTGCTCAGTTCTGTCTAAGTTGTGCATTTTCTTATGACTGTAGAATTAGTGACAAAGTGATTGTGAAAAAAGAAAGATCTTAACCAAATTAAAGGATAGCATGTAATTAATCAGTAATTTTAATGAAACATGGAAATTAGTTCCTCAGATAATTACACACACAAGGTTTTTTAAGGAAATGACGAAACGCTGAAATATTGCATGAATAGATTAGTGTGCTATTTTGAACTGATCTTGATCTGCTTTTCAATCACATGCATTTGCCAAGGAAGAATGTTTCGATGCAGGCCAAATTGCAATTATTCCTCAGCTGCCTTTGTCACGCAATGCCTTTGGGAGCGTGCTGTTCTCCTATCACCAACACCACTGCAATGGCTTGAGAAACACATTGTGCTCCCTCACTGCTCCATCCGCTCTGTTTTTATATGATTGGCCTGTGCCATCTGTTTTTAAAGGTTATTTGCAAACTGCTTTTAATGCTTTTATCTTTATTTTTGGTTTTGCATTGCATTTGTTGTAACCACTCTCGACACTAACGGGAGCAAGATAGAAATTGAATAAACAAATAAACAAACAAACACTTTGCTTTATGCTAAGCTTTACATTTAGGATTTAATTCCTGACAACTTTATGGAAATGCAGTAATGTCAGGAAATGTCATCTGTGCTCAAAATGTCACACATACATAGGACACATTTTCTGAGAGTACACAGAGCGGGCTTCCCAATCATGTGGACTCGACACTTGAGTGTCCAGTCATACACAGCATTTCTTCTTTAAACATCTGTGCTCAGTGAGTGTGCAGGCACCACAATGGGGCTAGGTCACTGTGCATAGGCATGCAATGTTGGGAATGGGGCCAGCAGAGCAGCCCCACTCCTTAACACATGAATGCCCTACAGACAGGTAAAGGCTACTATCTCCAGCTGAATCAGATGCTTAATCATCTGTTTATGCAACACTCCAATTCATGAGAGGTTTGACATTTGCCAAGGATGTGCAAGGAGGCATCCAGTAGATTCTTGTACAGGCGGAACCCCCATATGTCCTAATGGGTTGATCTCAGCTTGCACAATGGCAAGCCTGGAGATTGCAGGGACCTGCTCAGGATACAAGCCATTAAGTTTATTGTTGGTAAGCTTTAAAAAGGTCTGTTTTGATGTGTTTAAATTGAAAGGGAGATTTTTTTTTGAACAACGATAGTTTTCAAAGAAGCAGCTGTGTTGGTTTATGCAAGCACATCAGATCAAAAGTGAGTGAGTGAAAGACAGATTGCGGCACCTTAAAGACTGTTATATTTTAATGTGAGTTTTCATGGATCAAGTCCACTTCTTCAGGCATACACTCCATCCAACAAAAGCTCACATTAAAATGTAATGATCTTTAAAGTGCCACAACATTTGTTTCTTTTTTGCTTTTGCTTTGTTTCGTTGTCTGACGGACTTCAACAATTACGTTATGATGACATTTAAATTTACATTGCATTACTACACTAAAAGCTTTACCATATCAAACTTAAGGATTTAAATATGCATCTATGCATTCATGACTTCTTTGGAATTTGGATGGATGCTATTTGCTACTATTTACCTGTTTTTTTGCCTTTATACCCCATCTTTCTCCCAGGGTATATGACTTTCCTCCTAAAAACAAACCTGTGAGGCAGGTCAGACGGAGAGATAGATCCAAGGTTATGCAGTGAGTTTCATGGCTCTGAGGGGACTTGAATCTGCTGGCACAGCTGAGATCTGTTGTTTCTGCTCCAATCTGTTAAAAGAGTTTTCCTCCAACATTGCACCCTGCAGTGCCCCAAAATACTAAAAACAATTCTAGAAAAAAAAATGTTAACAGAAAAATACAAACTTAAATCCATCACTTTGATTAGTAAATTGGGTTACACCTTTCCATTAGCAAATTTCTAACTTAATTCATGCTTTGATTCTTATTAAAGGGATTGTTCTGATTTATAGGCAAAACAAAAATCAGTTTGCTGTGTTATTTCTCTACGAGCTTCAGAGGGCGGGATTGTATGAGACTAGTTTTTGTTTTTTTAAAATGTTTCTTTAAATTTATGAGACGTTCCGTAGCTTCAACACAAAGAGCTCCATCATAGTTTTAGGTCCACTAGTGTAACTGCTGAAGGAAACATAAAGCCAGCTGATTAATGAACATGGAGAGAAAAGGAACAACAGCACATTAGAATACACAATATTTTGGTACGGTGTCAGAAATCTTAGGCCTTTGGCTGCAGTCCATCTTGTCACTTTAATTATTCAGGGTTTAGCACCCAAGAAGCAAATGTGAATATTTACATTACTCTAAAATAGTCTACTAAGTTTCCATTATGCTTCCATAATTTAAGGAAAACAAGCAAGCACTTTTTAACATAAGCATTTTCACTTGCAAATTTGTTTGCTGTTAATGGTGTCCTTATTTAGGCAAAAATGCAATTTTCTAAATGTCATGGAAAAACACAATAGTCAGGAAGCTAAACAAGCATGTATTGTCTTTCATAAATAAAGAACACACGTAGGATCAATGGCCTGGGTACTGGGCTTCTGTTCCATCTCTTCAGTTCCCCTTCCATTGCTGCTCACCTCTTTCATTCTGATCTGCTGGAATGTGGGGTGATCTGAAGGGGAGAAATTTTGCCAGGGAATAATTGAGCAGTGAAGACCATCACTCAGCAGATCAGGAAAACATACTATGGGATGCAGACATTTCCTCCTCAGTGTTTTCCTGGCCAAAACTGATGCTCAGAGTTGCTGCCTGCTCTGACCACCAGAAAGAAAGTTTTTTTCCACTTGCAGCTCAACAGAACAGCAAGGAAAAGTTGCTTCATCTACACTACTACAACGATAATATTGAGGCAATCCTACTTTAAAAATTAAAATGTTGGAAATTACAGTCACAGATATTCAAGATGAGTCCTGGCTGTTAGGTTAACAAAGAATACAGAACAAGGACAATGTTTAGTACAGGACTATCTTTGATAAATCTGATAGCTCAGTGAACTGGAGCATCTGGGACTGGGAATTTGATTCCCTGCTATGCCTTGTAGGAGAAATTCCAACATGTTTGGTTTTGGGCAACCTACAAAGTCCAAGAGTGTTAACATAATAACAATCTTGCATTAAATAACTGGGTATCAGTGGGAGTGGGGGCTTCACTAACTAATTTCTGCTTCTGGCATTTGAGACAAGCCTTTGCCCCTCTTCCTGTTTTTTTTTTATTACTTGCTTCCATTGTTCTCTCTCTCTCTCTCTCATGACCCAGCTCCATGCAGCAGGCATGGAAGGTCTGTTCCACGTGACAGAGACTCCAACTCCTAGCTTTTTCCTTTTATTCTTCTGACTGTAACTACTGATCACAACTGTAAGTAAAGAAACCTTCTTTCTACTTTAAATGCTTCTGGAGTGATTTGATACCAGCAAAGTTCTATTTATGTGGGAAAATCAAAGAAGGGGGTGATGAAATCGGGCTGATTGTGCCATTTTTCTTACTTTGCTAACTAAAAGAGAATAACCAAAATATTCCCAACAAAGAGTGCCCCCAGAAAAAGAGAATAGTAAACTACTACTGAGTACACTGAAGCTAGAAAACCCTGGAAAGAAGCACCATAAATTAGAATTAATCTGACAGCATATTCTTGTTATTGTTGTCATCATAATCAACATCATCATAGTTAGAGCCTGAGAGAGAAAAAGAAAGAACAAGACAGAGCACCATCTGAATTTTATTAATAGCTTAGATGAAGGAGTGCAGGGAATACTTCAAATTTGCAGATGACACAAAATTGGGTGGAATAGCTAACACCTTGGAAGATAAGAACAAAGTTCAAAAATATATTGATAGGCTTAAGCACTAGGCTGAAAACAACAGAAAGAAATTTAACAGGGAGAAGTGCAAAATTCTACACCTGGGGGTGGGGGATAACCAAATGCACAATTCCAAGATGGGGGATACTCGGCTCAGTAATACTACGACTGAGAAGGATTTTGGAATTATTGTAGATCAAAAGCTGAATATGAGTGTGATGTGGCTGCAAAAAAGGCAAATACAATTTTAGGATGCATTAGCAGAAGTATAGTCTCTAAATCCCATGAGGTCAGCCTCATCTAGAGTACTGTGTCCAGTTCTGGACACCACACTTTCAGAAGGATTCCAACAAACTGGAGCAAGTTCAGAAGAAGGCAATAAGGATGATCAGGGGACTGAAAACCAAGTCCTGTGAGGAAAGACTGAAAGAAATTGGCATGTTTAGCATTGCAAATAGAACTTTCACAGAAATTGCACTCCATGTAGTAGGTACATATCAGTGTGATCTTGTGTCTCTTGATTATGTGGAAAAATATGTAGTATCAGCTGCAGGCACATAGTCTTTTTTAGTGGAGACATCTACATCAATACTCGGGCACCCAGGGCCAAGAGCATGCCAAATGCTCAAGGGAGTAGGGATGACTTTACTTCTTGGTCACCATGATCCCCCTTTTATGTAATTCACCACTTGCTGTCAGTTGACCCCCCCTTTTTTTTCATTTGTTTTTAAATTTCCATATATATTTGTATTGCTGTTAACTTAAAATAACACTTTGGGCATTGGATGATGTGAGCTCTAGTCTCAAAATTCATGCCAGTTGCCTCAACTTGTTTGTTCTGAGTCAAGTGTGTGCAGAACTGCAGTTTTTAATCACAATTGACATTCAAACAGCCATTAATTTTCAGTCTCCTGTTCTAATCTTCATTTTTGCTTTGAACAGTACGTTCTAATTTGCAATGAAGTTACTAAAAATTCCCTGTTTTCTAACTCTGACTATAAATGGTGACATACTAAATTGAACAAGAACCATGAGACAGTCTGCTCTTTTTTAGCCAAATCTTTTGCTGCCATCTCCTGGAACACACAAACATTACTCTTTTTTTCAAGTCACCCAGCGGCCGTTAGTCATAAATCACAAAGAGATTATAATGCATTGCATTGCCAAAGTAACAGTAAGACTGAAAAATAAAATGTTGATATATTTTCATGAAGTTGGATTACTGCATTTTATGGCTCATCCATATTTCAGGAGCAACATCCATAAGCAATAGGAAACCCATAATAGACAGATAATTTTTGTGTGAAGGTGGAATACTGTGTCCAACAGAACTTCAATCAGTTACGTAAGCAATTGCATGAATGTTATGCTCATTAAAAAGAGAGACTTCTGAACATAGCAAATAGCAATTGTGTGTGTGTTTGTGTGTGTACAAAAATTACTAGGAAGGACAAATGATTCAGTTCAATGGGATTCCTTCTAAATAAACATGGATAGGACTGCACTATGTGTATCCATACTTTTTCACTCCGACTCTTAACTAAATGAAATTGCTGGGCAGCATAATTATAGCATGCAGAACTGACCAGTAGACATGGACATTCTGTTTTGCAAATCCACAAAGCCAGCTGAACAACAATTAATCTTGCACTGTATCTTATTTTCCACAGGGATGGCCAGATGTTTCAAAGAATGCACAAGCAGGACATGAAAGGCAACTGACCGCCCTTACTGCCTTTCCCCCACAACTAGAATTCAAAGCCTTCTATTTCTGGAGATTCTATCATGTTTTATCTGCTGAAATGCCAATTCTCCATGAACATATCAAAACCCCATTATAGTCATCTAAGGTAATTGCCATTATCATCCTGTGATGATAATAACAGTTGCTCAGTTCAGAATGCATTGTGCCAGGAAGTACTGTCTTTTGCCTGAACTGATCAGGCACTCAATGTAATTGTCCTCTTTTGAGTACAGAAATTACTACATTCACTGTTTCTATATAGTTTTATACAGTAAGTCTTTACCTTATCATTCCCTTTTTAGGGTTTTCTCCTCCCTCCCACCTATCCCCCCTCCTCCAATGTGTTGTGTTATCTCATAGGAAAAAATGTCTGTTTCCTTATTTTCTAACAATGGTGTCCTCCTTCAGCAGGGACGACCAACAGAGCACAATACCTAGAATGTGACTGCAGATATGGATTGGTATAAAAGCAATCCAAGACTGGCAAATTTATCTTCAGTTGCTTTCATAATAATTTGAAGTATGGAATTTGCCTTTTTCACTGCTACTGCACACTTAATCACAGTTTTCCTTTCCAGATAGGTAGCTGGTTTAGCTGTTGCAGAAAAATAGCAATGGGTCTTGTGGGACCTTAAAGTTAAAACCATTTATTATGACCTAAGGTCTTGTGAAATCACTTGTTTCATTAGTTTTATCACAGAATACACAAAGGAATGAGCTATTGAGCATTGCTGAGAAATACAAGCTTCTTGCAGTGAAAGATGAAACTGCAGATTGACACTAGTAGTGTTGCACTACAAGTAAAATCAAAAGAATCCCATGCTAACACAAGAAGTAATATTCAGAAACAGTTTGGATTCTAATTTTGTGAGGAAATATACTTCAAATTAAAGTTTGTTTACAGACCCTTAAATTCCACAAAATAAATATCTGATTCAGAGATGGATTTTTAAATATTATTTTTGGGACTTCCACTCTCAGAATACCTTGCCCAGTGGTCATACTGGCTGCAGTATTTTGATATCTAAGAAGCCTAATAATAGCATTATATTATAGTATATTATAGTACTACCCTTGTTTGGGGGCATCCTGTGAATTGAATTAAAAAAAAGGAACTTTCCCCATGTTTGACATCATTCCATGTAACAAAGGGACACCCAAAAACATAACAATCCTCTAAAACAAGAACTCTTTCAAATTTAAGTACACTTTTCATTGTTAAATAATCAAATTTCAAGCTTGCTGTACTAACCCAGCCTAGCCTTACTATTTAGCATTAGAATCACCAATCTTTAACACACAGAGAGACCGTGTACTCCAAAGCAGACAAGGAATAAGGTGAACAGCCCGATCCTATTTCGTCACATGCTAGGCTCGCCTCCACACCTTGACCTGCCTACTCAACCAATCCGGGCAAAGGAGGCGTGGTTTCGTTTCCACGGCAACGTTCCGGCCGGTCTGTGCTGTCAGCTCAAGCGTGACCGTGGTTGCTAAGCAACCCCTCCGGCGGAGAGGCCTACCTGGCTTGAGGCCCTTCCTGGCGTTTAATAGACCTGCAGCTGGGACAGGGGCAAGACCGGAGTGGGCGCTACTCAGTCCTCTCGCTCGAGGCAAGAACGAACCATCCGGAGACGGGAGGTATGGACGTCGGTGGAACTGAAACCTAGACGGTCCCCTGCGGGATGGGCCCCTTTCGCGAAAAGAGGAGGCGCGGGGGAGGGACTCCCGCCTTAAACCTCATATACGGAAGGGCCAGGCTTTGGAATGGAGTCAAGAAGGGGGAGTGTCGGGTGGCTAAAGGCATCTCAAGAGAAGTCCTAACAGCGCCCGGGGCCTTTTTCTCGCTACCAAAGCGGACTGGGGTTCAGGAGGCTCGTCTGGGATCAGCCGATGAGCGTCCTGGAGGGCATCGTAAATGTATTATTTCAGTACACATGGACGCAGGCTTTTCGTGTCTGTGTGTGCACGAATTATGCTAATATGCCTAATTGTGGTACCATGTTCTCCCTACCCCCGCCCGCGAAATATTCCTGCGCACACTCTTGCGTTTGTCTAAAAAAAAGAGAGTATATAAATAAATTCAGGTTGCAGCCCTTCGCCTACTTCCGTGCGAATAAGCCCTGTCGAATCCAGTGACATGCGGAGTGAAATAAGAGTTGTGTCGCTTGTCTAGCTAACTGCTGAATTTCAAGGACAACCCTCTGAAATTAGGGAGTAGGGCTGCATTCCTGGCAGGTGTTACTATGGATATAAACTCGAAGATACAGCTTTATATACAGGCCTGTCAAAAAATGGCTGTGACATTGGAAAATAATTTAAATTCGTAGACACTTTTCAAGTTCAAAGACAAGCGAACAGGTGCTTTTTCATCTCTCTTTGCCTCAGCTGCCCCCCTCACTTCGACGATGGGTTTGATAAATCCCAGACAGTGGGCTTGGCTTATTTATGTGATGGAAGTTTGGGCACTCACAGTTACTTTGAAGAAAAACATTTACAATTTGAAATGAAAGAAGCAGCTTTTTAATATTTCCCCATTCACCAGCAGGCACAGATTAGGGATGTGCACTGTCTTTGGACAAATGTGCAAAAATGGATCAAATCAGGTGTATTTGTGTTGTTCTGGATAAAGAGTCACCAGTTGCCCACAGGGCTGAGCAGTGCTGCCACAGATCCTTTCTGTTCATTCTGCATTTGTAAGGGTACAATGTTTTAAAACAAAGTAGTCCAGCTCCTTGAACTGAAGAAACAGAAGAAACTTGAGTCGATGGTCACAAAGAAGGCAAGGTGACAGCTGTACTCCCCATAATGCCCAGGATCTGTCCCTTAACACCCCAACGACTGAGACATTAGGGAACAGTCAGATTGAGGTCACTGCACACAGTATCCTGGGCCAAAGTGAAAGGCTGATGTCATCATGCAAAGCTGAGCGTTCCAGAATTTTCTTTTTTCTTTTTCCCCTTATGTAGTTCAGTTTATTTACTGGACTGTATGTAGTTATTATGTAGTTCAGTTTATTTACTACTAGGACTGTTTGTGCTTCTGTAAATTTGGTTAAAGCTAAGTTACTATAGGTGCAGACATGGTCTTAATAGATGCAAGAAAAGATACCTTTTATCCTCTCTTCATGTAATAATAAATGCATGGTTCTTCTGGTTAGAGAGGACAATATATATATATATATTTTACATAGCTATAAGTGGTATAAAGACATTTTTAGCCTATTCATCATATAACTACGATTCAAATGTGTCAGGAAAGTACCTAGCAGTACCTTAGAAGAGCTTTTGGTGTTTTTTAGTACAGAGGAGGCCTTTGTTTCTAGAGAATGTCAGTCTTACCACAAAATATTTTCTTTTATTTAAATGAAATCAGAAGATTTGCCTTCAGTGGATCACAACTTGAGCATAGAAGTTTAATTTCCTCAAATTCAAAACATGTCTGATGAAGATATCAGGACTTTAGCCTATGCCAAGAGCCCAAAGTTCTGCAAAAGAACCACATTTCAGGTAAAATATTTTGATCTACATACCAAATGTATAATGTGATCTCCACATTTTGTTAAATTAAATGTGAGATTTTATATTACGTTAAAAAAACTGTTTGGCTTGAATCAGTGCATATTAATATAAAAAAGCTGGGACATGTGAACAAACAAGGGAAGCTTGTACAAATAGAAAATTGAATACAAGAGTTGTATGTATGAAACTGTAAGTTTGAGTTTCACATTGTTGATGAACTGATTGTGAAAACAAGCTCAGATAAGCAGCACTGGATTGCACTTCTTCAGTGTACTTCTTTCATAACTTTATAGTAGTTATGAAATGGTATTATGTCAGCTTTATTTTTTTTTTTATCCAACACTACACCTGTGCATACTTCAGTAGCAAAGTATAGATCTGTTACAGTAGAGACAAATATTTTTCTCATTTAAACAATAGTTCCTTGTATCTATTTACCTGTTTTAGGAAGAGCTGCAAGAAGCACTTTATACTCGTGCAGCAAGACAGCAAACTGCTGAATATTCAGACGATTTTGAGAGTGATGAAGAAGGTATGTTGAATAACATGACACTGTAGAATAACATCTGGGTGTTGAATAACACGACCCTGTAGAATAACATCTGTTCCTTTTGTTTCATAAATATCAGATCATTAATAAGATGCAGAATGGTCCTAAAATGGTCTTTATTTAGAACTAAGTCCCATTATATTCTTGAAGGCTTTCATGGCTGGGATCCGATGGTTGTTGTAGGTTTTTTGGGCTGTTTGGCTGTGTTCTGGAGGTTTTTCTTCCTAACGTTTCACCAGTCTCTGTGGCCGGCATCTTCAGAGGACAGGAGTTAGAACTCTATCCGTGTTCTGGTGTAGTGTGTGGGATAGTTACAAAAGGACAAAAAGCTGATCCCACAGCTACAAATACTCAACTATCCCTCACACTACACCAGAACACAGACGAGTTCTAACTCCTGTCCTCTGAAGATGCCGGCCACAGAGACTGGCGAAACGTTAGGAAGAAAAGCCAGAACACGGCCAAACAGCCCGAAAAACCTACAACAACCATAAGTCCCATTACTTTGAGTTAGATATGTTTCTTAGTAAGTATGCATAGGAATAGGGAATTGCAACCCTGAAGTTATGACACTGAAGTTTATTACAGACCTTTTAAAAACAAATTAGGAGGATGTGCATCAAACCTTTAATTTTGTTCCAGTTCAAAACCTTTTTAAATTGCATCCCATTTTCTCTGTACAAGGCAGTGTTACAGGCTGACTTTTTTTTTTTAGCATACTCCATCCTCCTTCAGGGCTGGGAGGATGAAATTTTCTGGAGGGGTACTTCTGTAAACTTTGGAATTTCCCAAGCATATAGATTACCCTATATACTCGAGTATAAGCCTAGTTTTTCAGCACAATTTTTTTGCTGAAAAAGCAAAAAAAAAAAACCCTCGGCTTATACTCGAGTCAGTGTCAAAATTACATGTTCTCCCCTGCAGTGTGAGTGTTCTCCGGACTCCCCCGCTCATCTACGGGCACCTGCAGCCTCTGTGGGTGGTCCGATGACTCGGGTTAAGTACACTGCATTTTTCAGACTCCGCAGGCAGACACCGTGCTGGGAAGATAATAGCAGTCTATGTCCAAATGAAGGAGCTGTAGATGAAAACTTTTCCGGTATGAGTCCTCCCTCCGTAGGCAGTGAAGTGTGTCTTGCAGCTCAGAAGGGCAGTATCTTCAAAAACATTTAACCTACTGATGCCTCAATTAATGTAATTTTATTGGTATCTATTTTTATTTTTGAAATTTACCAGTAGCTGCTGCATTTTCCACCCTCGGCTTATACTCGAGTCAATAAGTTTCCCAGTTTTTGTGGTAAAATTGGGTGCCTCGGCTTATATTCGGGTCGGCGTATACTCGAGTATATACTTTTGCATGTGGACACTATTAATTTTGAGTAAGAACTGAACTCAAACAATGATTATTGATACATATCATTTGACTATTGTACTGGATGTGTATTGCAATTTTTATTTATTTATTTTACCCTGCCTTTCTCCTAAAAAAAGGAACATCTCATTTGGGTTTGTTTTGTTGTTGTTGTCCCAGTGTTTGACATATCATTTACATTATTTGGATGTGGAAGGCTCAAATACATGTTCATGTATTTATGCTTGACTACATTATTAATATTCTTCAGACTTTAGATACTGAAACGGGGTATGGTTTATAAGGCACATCCATTTATTCACAGTGCTGAAGGGTACACTTTGAGTTGCTGTGTTGTACTGTGAAGGGGTCCTAAAAGGGCCCAATGTCAGGCCTGACCCCTGTGCCTTCTATACCAGTCAATCCCAGAGTGACCTCGCTGTGGCCACATTACCACCCTAAAGGCAATGAAACTGACAATCCTGCCAGAGTGATCTATGGATGCAGGGGACATTACGGCATCAGGAGGGGCTTGCCTTGAGTGTCCAAAAGGGGAGGAACCTTTCATAAGACTCCAGGGACTCAGGGCAGGGCACAGCAAGGTGGGATGCAGGGTTTGAAAGTGTGGAACGGAGGAGAAGGGGGTAAAAGATATAAAGGGCAGGGACAATAGATGGGAGAGGGAATGGCAGCGACAAGAGATGGAGGCAGCTAATGGCAGAGGACTGTATAGACAGAAGAGGAGGGACCTGGGTGGAGGCTCAAGAATGGCTCCAACAGAAGCCACTCAAAGAGGTTCTCCAAGCCTTTTGCTTTTATTGACTGAGCATAGTGCAGTCAACCTCCTGGTGACCCTGAGCCAAAGACCACCCACTCCAGTGCAGCTACGGAGGTGGAAAAAATGAAAGCAATTTGAACACTTCTGTGGTCTAGAAAGTGAGGTGCTTGCCATTCAGGTTCAGTTGAGTATAGATTGTGGTCAAGGATAGCTGTGGGGGTACTAACAAGGCTCAACCTATTGATGGACATTAGGGGAGGGTAAGTAACCACTCTGCAACTGGGGACCTGGGAATGAGTTTGAATCAAGCATAACCTGGAGGAAAATGGGAGATCTATGAGCAGTTGATGTGTTACTTTATACTGTTGGTTTTGTTAATAAAGTTGAATTGAACTGTATTTCAGACTGCCCCCCTATGTCAGACATTGGGGGACTGTTTGATGGCCCCCCTACTGTGGAGGACTTGGGGACATGCACAACCACATTTTGAAACTTGTTTTATGTGAGGCTAGAAGTGACTTCAAGAAGAGAGCCAAGAAATGGAGGAAGAAGTATACTGTTTCATAGTTGGCATTATATATTGTGAGAAATGTATCAGGATGAGAATTGCATTGCAGAATTATGCTTTGAACTGATGTCTGTTTGGTGCACGTGTTTTGATATATGATATGTTTTCAGGTTCAGAGGAAGAGTTTCCTGAAACTGTGGAAAACACCTCAGAGAAATCAGTTGCTTTTGCTATGCCACTGTTGAAGTATAACCGCTGCAATGCAAACACATTGAAAAGTGAAAGTGCAGATAACTTTTCATCAGAGGAAGATGAGAGACCTCAATGTGTGTCCATGGTGGAGGGAGAGGTTATAAAGGAAGAGAGGCAAGATGTTCCCTTTCCACTAATTGAATGTTCTGAATCAGAAGGGAGCACAACAAAAAAGTCCATTCTATTTGAAACATCTCTGCGAGACCACTACCTTATTGAAAAAGAAATAGTTGATGACTTGATGCTGGCTGAGGATGAAGAGAGGCTTAAAGAAAGAACTGTATCAGGGAAAAAACATCCAAGCAAAAGGATGCAAGAAGATGACTCAGTTGCTGAGGAAGGGTCAAGTTTTGATGAAGAGGTTAACCAACAGAATGAGGCAACTGTATTTGAGCTGCAGTTGGAGAAGGATGATAGGATTCAATGCAAAGCTGAAATCAAGCCTGTGCCTAAGCCAAGGGAGTTCAAAACCAAGACAGCATCAGCATCAGGTAAAACACGTTTCTTTAAATTCTGCTAGACAGATTGTGTTAAAATTATTATTAATTGCATGCATTCTTTTGTCTTCTTCATGGAAGCTTTTAAACTTTTGAATATGTGCATTGTTTTAAAAAAATCTATCATGTCAGTTAATTTTTTCCCTGTTTGGCAAATGGTTTGTTCTGTAACTATATTTTGTTGTGCTTTATACATGCTATGTATTCAAACAAACAATGACAGAAGAATCTTGTGGCACCTTTAAGATTAACAGATTTATTATAGTGTGAGCTTTCATGGATTATAGTCTTCTTTTTCAGACACATGGAGTACAATATTTAGGCCATAGGTTTATATACACAGTGTGTATTGTAGTGGTGGGGACCGAGTGATGTGGCATGAAGGAGATGACAGGTGCATTAATAACTCTGCTAATGAACTTTCAAAGTGTTGCACTATTGATATAGTATTAGAAATTAAGTCGATATACTCTGTTCCGAGAGTTGACACAAGCTACAACATAATTATGTTGCACTTGTGCTTTTCTCTAATCATCTGTCATTTATGAGCATCCTTGGTTGTCTGTACACTCTCCTTAGATTTCTAACTAATTTTGTCCTTCGTGATGCAACCATTCCAATAGCCATGTGTATAAGAACAGAATGCATTAGAGAACACAGTAGAGAGAATCCTATTCAATTTCTGTAGCATAAGTAGGCAATTGCACAAGCAAGCCTGTCTGTGCTACTGCTTAGCTGCTGTGCTCCTCAGTTCAGGGAAGCAGCTGCACACCCAGTTGAACTTTAGGTTGCATGATGGATGGCAAGCCAGAAGGGAAAAACATTGCATGATTGCTTTTGTGTGCATGCTTTATTCCAGTATGATCTTGGCTAGTGATCCACATGACAGAATGGTAGGCACTTTTTAGCAATGTAACATATTGACCAAAATCCCATAGCATAAATAGGCAGTTACTCAAGTGATCCTCTCTCATAGCTGACGGTCTTTCACTGTCCCCCACCTCAGGATAGTGATTACACGTCAGACCATGTTATGGACTATGAGCAAGAGGAGGAACGTAACTATGCAACGGCCGTTATGTGCATGGTTTTTTTGTGTAGGATTTGACGATTGAGGCAAATCATGCATCGGTTATTGTTTTGCTGTCATACCAAAATTTAATGGAGATTTAAAGTAGTAATTTGGCTAAAGAGTTTGAATGTTTCTCTCCACTCAGTGGCAGCAGTCTGATGGAATATTTAACACTGCAACTTGACTATACTGTCTGTATTATTTTTCTACACTCAGTGGAAGCATTGTCAAACTATAGTTACTTCAAGATACTATTTCAAGATTCTTAAATAGGTTATATGCTTGGAGTTTAAAGCCCCATATTTGAAATTAAGTCAGACTTCCACGTTTTGGGCAAAATGTATAAAAACCTCTTCAAATTATGTACACATTTAATATGTTTGCCTGGTTATGCTCAAATCTGGGACATTAACGATAGTCTTAGCAAGGCTTTACAAAAATTCCTACAACCTGATTTTTAAAGATCCAGGTAAGTACACAGTGCCTAATTTTCAGAATTATGGAAAACCTCCTGGGCCACCTGAAGCCTAGACATGCCATCTTCAATAATCCCACCTTTGTTCTTAATCACATGGACTAGAGAAAGCCTTGAGAGAGCACGTAAGAAAAAAGTTCCTTAAGTTTGATATTAGTTGAATCAGCTTTGTCAGTGGGACCTAAGCGGAGTCACATTTAGGAATTCTGCTGTTCTACTATTGCCAAGGCTAGAGAGTTAAGGGACTAAATTTTGGGAGAGTTTTTTTAAGACCCATCCCAACCTAAGATCAAAAACAAACATGCAACAAAACCATCTGTATTTATTTACCTCTGCTTTAATCACAGAAATCAAGGATGGAAATGCTGTTCATTGCTTACTCTAATCTAGTCTGCTGCCCTGAAAAGATATTTCTGTATAAAAATACTTTTAAAATACCTCTTTATTAACAGCATAAACCTGTGTATGCTTACTTGGGAGAAAGATCACATTTGTTGCACTCCCTCTGAAAATACAGGTATGCAGTTTAGGTGTACTCCTGGATTTTTCTCTGAGCCTAGATGCCCGGATTTCAGTGGTGGCCAGAAATGCCTTTGCACAGTTAAAACTAGTATGCCAGTTTGGCCCCTTCCTGGAGAGGTCTGACCTGGCCACAGTGACACATGCCTTAGTTACATCCCAGCTAGATTATTGTAATGCACTATATGTGGGGCTTCCTTTGGAAAGTGCTCAGAAACTCCAGTGGGTCCAAAACACTGCAGCCAGATTGTGAAACTGGAGCTGGTTACAGGGTCACATAACCCCCTGTATCAACAGTTCCACTAGCTGTCGCTCTGATTCCAGGTGCAATTCAAAGTGCTGGTTTTAACCTATAAACAACCTGGGCCCAAGCTATCTCAAAGACTATATCTCCTTGTATGAGCCTGCCTGGGTGTTGATAATCGGGGGGGGGGGGATGCTTTCTGTGTGTCCCACCATCCTCACAGGGAGAGGGCCTGCTCCCGGACTCTGGAACTCCCTCACATGGGAGGCCAGGCTGGCTCCATCTTTGCTATCTTTTCACAAGCAGGTAAAGACCTTTCTCTTCAGGCAGACTTTTCCTTAGTGATCGACCGTCTAGGAGAGGTTTTAAAATGGGATGGTTTGCATTTTTATTGTTTCTAAATCTGTTTTAGTAATGCTTTATCTAACATTCTTAATGTAATGTTATTAATTTATTCAATATTTGAATAATTCATTGTTTTTAACTTTAATGTTGTGTTTTAATGATGTAAGCCACCTTGAGTCCTTTTTTAGGAGAAGGTGGGGTAAAAATATTTTAATTACTTAATTACTCCTTGTTCTTTTGTAAAAAACCACTGGACTAATTCAGATGAAGCACTTTTCCCTTATACGTACTTGGTTATGCACTGATAATATCTGAATGTTTCTTGGTGTTCAAAGAATGCAAGATTTAAATCAGTGTACTAGTAGTGATAGAGTGGGGGAAATCCTTGCTTTCTTGGATTAAAACAACAACAACAACCTCCACCTCCTCCCCAACTTTGTACTGAGGGCAAAATTCAGGCAGTAGCAGATTCTCAGGTCAAAAATTGACCATTTAGTGCTAATCTATTAAAACAACAATAACAACAAAAATCTAGCAGATAAGATCATTACTAATGGGTTTCCTCAAGATTTTTAAAACAGTTTTTTTAAAGGTAGCAAATTTCCAAAAGTGGAGTAGCATTGGATGTGTTTTGCTAAGGGCTCGTATCAGAAGATTTCAATTTAACACTAATCTATTAAAACAGTAACCCTTCCCCCCAAAAAACTGGCAGAGAATATAATTTTAAAAGCATTTCTTCAAGATTTTTGAAACATTTTGGAATCATTATTTTGAAGAGATACTCACTTCTTAAAGAGAAAAAAAGTGGGATTTTACAAATAGAGAACAGAAACCCTGCTGAGATTAGTAAAAATCAGGAAAAGGCTGTGTGGCCCCCAAACAATATAAATGCAGATGGTGATAACTTTATTCTCATTCATTAGGCATCAGGTGGCACCAGTTTGCACTGGGATGGGGTGGGGAGTGCACCATCTTAATGAGTCCAGTTACAATTGCTAATTCAAACCTTTTTGTAGGAAACAATTTAATATTTCAATTTCAACCCTTTTTTAGATGTAGTAGTTAACTTGCTTTGGAAAAAAAATCAAATCATAAGCAGTATCTGATATAAGAAGATTCCATTGATGGGAAAGCTATTTCTCTGTGGCCAAAGCCTGCTTTTCATCTATAAAGTGAGGAATATATGGAGTTGTAACATTGTGTAATTGCACAGCACATTGAAATGACACGCACAAGAGAGCCTTGTGCCTTGTAGTTGCAAGTCTATGTCATCTTTATATGCTATGCACATAGGCAATGCTATACTTTTGCATATGCACCACATTACAGATGGGAGACAGGCAGATTATGGGATCTTCTCATGCCCTATATTGCTTATGATCTGCTAATTTTTCAGGTCAAACTACCACATCCAAAAGCAAAAGGTTGAAATTGGAATATGAAATCTTGTTTCTCATGACAATGTTTGAACGAACAATTAATTGTCAGTAGTTTCACAAAGAAACGAAGAGTTACCATGTATAGTGTTTTTTTAAAAATGCTGGAATTGCAAGTAAATGTCTCTTATTAAGCTTTTTAGTTCTTCGTGAATTCTTAATTTCACTTTAGTTGAATAACTGGGATTTAATGCTAATGGAGTTTTGAAACACACTAACAGCATTTGATGGAAGAAAGCAATTGAGGGAGAGAAGCAATAGTATAAGTAGCAGACTTAAAAATGCCAGTTGACAATTGCATTCTTTGTAATTTTCTCAGCTGAGAATGTCAGCATTCCGGCACTATCTGATCATTTCAAGCCATCTTCTCAATCCAGAAGTGTTCTGAGAAGAAATTGTCATGTGGAAGACTTTGAAGGAGGCAAGGGAGAAGACAGAGGATCTCATAGCCACAGATTCTTTTCATTGTCTGCACCATCTTCCGAAACAAGACTAAATGATCAAGTGATGAAATCTGAAAAGAGAGCACTTTCTGAAAGTCCAGGTGCTGAGGTGAGAAAATGAATGTAATCTATTGCTTTGTCATGACTGCAAAGCAAAACATTTGGAAGTAGGAATGCTGGAAAACTTAGTTTGATTTAAAGCAAATCCACCTGGTTCACACATCGTGGTTTGAAACTATTTTGCTCTGATTGTGTACTTCTCCTCATTTGGCAATGAATACTTTGCCTTTTTAGGAGGAAATGCATACAAAATGCATAGTCCCAGGAAAATGTGTTCAAAAATATATTGTAGAGAAAAACATTCATAGAATTTAGTGTGAATTTTTCTGACTTTTTGAAAATCTGAAAACAGACTGGAAAAGACTGATAACATAACACGTGTGAATCTGACACAGACCAGAAATGGACTGGTCTATTCATTCCTAGTGAAAGTCCCTTGGTTGTCAGTGAGATAAATATGTACACATTTAACCTTTTTTGGGGGAATCAATGATGGAATTGGGTTGATTCAAACTTATTGAGCCTATATTTTGTTTCTACATATAGTGTTGGGAACAGCTTTTAGAAACAGATGAGCAGAATTTCATCTATTGTAAATTCCTGCCTGTTTGCACTTCATATTCTGTCTAGAGATGGGCACGAACTTCGAAGATTCGTGCTAGTTCGTATGCATGGCACCTGTGCAAGTTCCCTTCCCCTGCCTCCCCAGCCAATGATCCATTTACCAGTTGGAGCATGCTCCTCTCCTCCTCCTCTTCGGCTGTTTGACCAGTCCCCAGCAGGAGCACAAGTTTGCCTCTCCTGCCTCCTTGTCTGAGTGGGCAATCAGCCAAAAAGGCAGGGCAGGGAAGTCCATGCTCCTGCCGGAGACTGGTTGAATAGACGAAGAGGAGAAGGAGAGAAGTGTGCATTGGCTGGTGAGCGGGATATCCAGACAGGGAGGCAGGGAAAGAGAACACGTGGCACCTGTGGTGCCGTGCATACGAATCGGCATGAACCTCCCAACCAAGGTTTGCGCCATCTCTAATTCTGTCACCTGTGGCTTGAATTGGGATTAAGTTTTTTGTTTTTGACATGCTACAGGTGGTAATTAATGAACCAGTGTCAGGATGTTTATCAACACATTGGTTTTATGTTCTAGGGCCCCTGGCTTGCGAGCTCCTCATCCCCATTCCCTATTCATTTTTCTTCAGTGGACGAGAGAACTGGTGATTCAAATTTAGCAACATCTGGAGAAGAACCTTCTTTGAAAGGTAAAAAATGTGATTTTAAAATTTATTTAGTTGTTTAAGATATTTATCTTACTTCTTTTAATTAAAACATCCAAGACAGTGTGCCATAAGAGCAGATGCACTAAAACTAATTATTAGCAATAATAAATATGAAGCCTATAAAATAATCAGTTTCAATGATAAAGCAATTCATTAAAAATTAAAGTCATGGCAGCTGTCTGTGTTCCCAGCCAGAAAAATAGTCAGAACAAAAAGGTCCTTAATTAATGACACCAAGTCCCCGAAGAGGCAACACCTCAAAGTCCCAAGTGAAATATTGTTCCATACAGTAGATTCTCCAACAGTGAAGCCCTTCTTTCACATAACAATAGAACGGATCTCACTAGGCCATGTACCAGGGAACATCAGAAGAAAATCCAATGGATTACAGTAAATCCTTTGTGTCAACCATAAAAAACTATGGATCATCCTAAAAGAAGTAGATATTCCATGACAGTTGATTGTCCTGATTGTTAGAAAAGGATATGCAGGAAAGAAAATGGTTTCCAGTTGGTTAAGGTCTCAGAAACAGTGCCTTTTATTCTTGCTGTGTGTTTTCTATATGCAGAAGAGATCATAGGGAAAACTGGATTAGTTTCAAAGGAAGGAGGTGAAAGTGATGGAAGAAATAGTTATAGTTTAAAATACACAAATAACACCAGAGGTTTGGAGAAAAGAGCAATGACTTGAAATGACTACTGAATAAGGTGAAAGAAAAAGCAGGATTACAGTTGAACATTCAGAAGAAGAAGAAATTACAGCTACAGAAGAATTACACAACTTTTATGTTGACAGTGAACAAATCAAAATTGTTAAAAGTTTTTCTGCACCTTGGTTCAGTCATCAATCAAAATGGAGACTGCAGCCAAGAAATCAGAAAACCGAGAATTGAAAATATAGCTATGAGGGACCTAAAAAAACAAAGTCTCTTTTGCTGTGGACTAAGGCCGAGGTAATCTATATTATGGTATTCCCAATTACTATGTATCGATGTGAAAGCTATGCAATTAAGAAAAGTGACAGGGAAAAATGTTTCTTTCTAAATAGTGTGCTGGAGGAGAACTTTGAAAGACAAACAAGTAGGTTCTAGAGCAAATCAAGCCTGAATTCTCACTAGAAGTTAAAATGATTAATCTAAGCCTGTCATCATTTCAGCATACCATGATAATATAGTGTTCATTAGAAATGACAGTAATGTTAGGAAAAGTTAAAGGCAGTAGGAAAGGGAAAAGACTGAACATGAGATGGTTGGACTGAAGAGAAGAAGCCATTGCTCTTAGTCTGCAAGACCTGAGCAAGGCTGTTAATGACAGGACCTTTTGGAGGTCATTAATTCATAGGGTTGCCATAAATTGAAACTAACAGCATGCAACAACAACAAAGATCTTATTTAAAAGTTTATATGGGGAACAATGTGATTGTTGGCATTGTTGATTATAATTGAGAATATATTGTTTTATAATAGCTATTGATATCTTTGGCAGTTTTAAAAATCTAAATACAGCATGCCTTGAAGTAATTTCTGAGTATTAGACGAAGAGTTTCACGCTCTAGACCTAGAAAAAAAGATAATCTGCTTTCCTTGATCTTCTACCACTGTAATAGGCTTTGGAGAAATTATGCTAATAAGCAGACATAATAGTTGGTATTCATAATCATTTATTAGCATTGGGTTTCAGTCTGAAAAATATAGTTTATGTAAATTAAATTAGTTCTGTGAGTGGCTTGTTTGAGAAATGTGTTGTATCTCTTTGGGGTTAATTTTTATTTTCAACATGTCTGTTTTATGCAGATACAGTGCAACAAATAAATATTTTTAGTTGTCCATTTCATAAAATATTTCCTATGTGTATTCTGAGATCTGCTTTAGCTTTGTATTTATTACATGGGTATTATTTCATGTTCCTATGAGCAAACTTAAAATATATAAACACTGAATATATTCCAGCACTTGGCCCACTGGTGTCAGTCCTAGGGGCTCATGTGGATTGAGTTTACTGTGGATATTATTTGGTTTTATCATAATTGTGATATTTACCAATAAACTGGTTAAATATAGGTGAAGGAGAGCTTAACACTCCACCAGATAGCCATAACCAATTTGGAAAGAAGCAGCCCTAGTAAAGGAACTTGTTCTCTGTGTTTTACCATCAAATTGTTTCTGACCTATTGGGACCCTGTGAATTAATGACTTCCAAAAGTTCATATCAGTCACAGCCCTGCTCAGGTCTTGCAGACTAAACCCAGTCTGCTCAGTTAAGTTGCACTTGCAGGACTGTGGTTGTTAGGGGACGTAGTGTATTTTTTTATCAGGTGTTTTAGATTTGTATTCTCGAAGGCTTTCACAGCCTGGATCCGATGGTTGTTGTAGGTTTTCTGGGCTGTTTGGCTGTGTTATGGAGGTTTTTCTTCCTAATGTTTCGCCAGTCTCTGTGGCTGGCATCTTCAGACAGAACAGAGTTCTAACTCCTGTCCTCTGAAGATGCCGGCCACAGAGACTGGCGAAACATTAGGAAGAAAAACCTCCAGAACACAGCCAAACAGCCCGGAAAACCTACAACAACCATGTTTTAGATTTGTTTAAACTAATTATGGTTTTAGCTGGCTGGATAGCTCAGTGGTTTACATATCTGGCTGTGGAGTCAGAGGTTGGAAGTTTGATTCCCCACTGTTCCTCCTACAAGAAGAGCTAGCCTGTGTGGCTTTGGGCAAGATGTACAATCCCAGTATGCCGCCAGAAGAAGGGAATAATAAACCACTTCTGAGTACTCTCTATCTAGGAAACCCCAAAAAGAGTTGCCTTAAGTCAGAATTAGCTTGATGGCATATGATTATTATCATCTGAATAAGGGATAACTAAATAGACAGCTGTGCTGTCAGAATTTGATCAGAAAAAAGTTAATGTTGGCAAATTCACTTTATAACTGATATTCCTTAGAATGGAGCCAGCTCATGTGGCCTTGGGCAAGCTGCACAGTCTCAGGCACCCAAATTTATAAGACCCAAATTAAAACAATGAAAAATTCAGATGCATTCTCTTGGGCTGCCTTCTTCCTTCAAGTACCACCCCTAGTACCTGATTATGAATTCCACAAGGCTTCTTTTCTTTTCTTTAAAAAATGTAGATGATGAAGAAAAAGAAACTGATGCCTGCAATGATTTAAACTTTCCAGAGAGTGGCAGAAAATCCCCTTCTGTGATAGAACTTATGATGACTACAGTTTATGAAAAAACAAAGAAACTGAACAAGTCAGTTGAAGAGTATCTGGAAGAAAAGCAGACATTAGATTATAGTGTCACTGATGATAGATCAAATGCGGCAATAAATGATGATAAATCTGAAGCGAAGATACCACTAAGTTCTTCAAAAACTGCACTGAGCACTTCAAAGGAACCAGTAAAGGTATGTTTGATAGACTTTTGCCATTGTGATATCCTTGCCATAGGAATCATAGAAGGAGATACATACATTCATACATACACAAACGTACATATTTACATGTAAATGTTGGCTGTTATCATCCTATGACTTCAAACTTCATTCTGCCAATAAGAAGCCAGAAAGCTCAGTATTTGATATCTTAGAAGAGGTAGCTGTATTAGTCTGTGCAAGCATATCAGGCAAAATCCAAAGAAACAATAAAATAAAACAAAAAAGACAAAAACATGTGGCACCTTAAAGACTGACTATTATATTTTAATGTGAGCTTTTGTGGACAAGTCCATTTTGTCAGGCATATGGAAAAAATGAAATGCTGGATAAAATACCAATTACACAAGTAAAACATACTAAATATTCGTCCGCTCTAAGAGTCTTGGGTATTTGGTTACATATCACATGCAGTGATTCATGGCCTATGTTTCATGTTAGGTGATAAACATTCCTCCATGAGACAGGAAAGAGATGACAAGACTGTTAAAAACTTAAGGGGAGGGGAAGAGTATATAAAAGTGTAAAAAGACAGTAGAGGAACCACATATGTTAATGTAGGGAATATTGACAGTTTTTACCTTTGAACCTTATGATGAGAGATGGGCCTGGAAGTTGTGAAGAAAATAACAGTGGCAGTAGATAAACAGCATAAGTATTACATTTGTAATACCACCCAAATACCAGCTAGCAGGCCCATCTCTCAACACCTCTCTAAAATGTCATTTTTTCCATATGTCTGACAAAGTGCACTTGTCCATGAAAGCTCACATTAAAATGTAATAGTCTTTAAGGTGCCACATGTTTTTGTCTTTTTTGTTTTGTTTTTACCTGATATATTTGGTGTCCGTTTCAGTTGCAGCCTATTCTTTGTCATGTATAGCAGGGGTCCCCAATCCCTGGTCCATAACCCAGCAGCGGTCCGCAGCCTAGGCAGGACCGGGCCACGGACACAGATCTCCTGCCCCCCTGTGAGCACCACCGTGCGCATGCTCGCGAGCGCGCTCTGTCCCCTGCAAGCGCACCGCGCGCATGCACACAAGCGGGCCCCCGCGAGCGCTGCCACGCGCAAATGTGCTCCACCCCCCTGTGGGCGCACTACACCCCCACAAGCGTGCCATGCCCCCCCAACCGGTCCACGGTTGGGAAAAGGTTGGGGACCACTGATGTATAGAACAAAACCAGACTTACAGCACTGTTAACAGCAGAGCATTCCAAAAGTTTATTTCATAGCCCTCAGTTTTTACAGACTTTTCATTCTGCTTACCCAAGATGTCAAGATAGAGGCTGCATAGACAGTTGTTTGCTGGATTTACAATCAGTTCTCTTTGTCGTTTTGTTAGGAGGGAAGTGAAGAAAAAGAGGCAGTTCCACAAAAGGCAAAATCTTCAGTAAGCAGGTAGGAAATTTAGATTTGAATAGTAAGTTCTTTAGAAATAACAACTGTAACCAATAATTATGTTTCCCAAATTCAGTTGCCATATCCTAATTGTTACTGTCTCTCTGTGTGATACAACATTATTAACATTCACAAAGCATTTATTCTAATATACAAATCACAAACAGTAACTTTTGTCAACTTAAATTTCTATTAACAAACTTGTGAGCCATCATTGAATTTCAGTTCATATTCTGAAATATATGAAATTCTAACACCTGATTAGCAAAAAATATTTTTGCTTCCCCTACTTATATAGTTCCTGCTGGACAATAGAACTTAGCATACCATCTTTAGGACACATGAACAGTTATATAAGCTAATATTATGTTTATGAGTTTCTCTGGCCAAAGTATTTTGGTGGTTTTTTCCCCTTTAAAATACTTCTAGGTGGGACTTTTGACTCTGAAATCTGAGAGTTTAAAATCTGAGAGGCTGGTTACAGATTTCAGGATGTATGTCTATACGCAATATAATTGTCCTCTTCCCCTATAAAAACGTCTTTTTTTTAAACTTAGCTTTTTAATTTATTAAAGTTCTTGAGCTTCTGGCGAATAGGATGAAACAAATTGCTGAAGATGTGCATGAAATGCATTAAATAGTTTTAAAAGAATTCCTCCACTAATTTTGTTAAAAGACAAGAAGATAATTTAGAAATCTCTTAAAACTCTTAGGTTAAACAATTTAGCAGCTGATGAAAGACGGTGCCTTAGACATGCCCTCACTAGCTCTCCTCATCTATTATCATCCAGTTCTAACACTGATCTTGAATTCCTGAGGATATGGTTTGTCTTTGAATCCAGAAGCTTCAGAACTGCATTAAGCTCTAAATTTAGTCCTTTTCATGTCTGTGTGCTAGACTCATACAGTGTCTAATGAAATTAAAGGAGTTTTTGGATATAATAAACACAAGAATACAGATACTTTCCTTCTATGAGAATTTACTTTAAGCTTAAAATATTTGACAGGATACTTTTATTTTACAGATCTCTGAGTTCTACATACCTGAAGAAAACTGGGAAACCTTCACATATTCCAACAAGTACATCTTCACAGTACTTAGGAACATTAAAGTTCTTGGACAACAAGCATTTACAAAAATACAGTGCTGAACTCGATAAGGCAGATAGTTTAAGGGCAGCTGTGTATCAGGTAAACATTTAACACATTTCTATTCTGGAAAAATGCCTCTTCTAATTAAGGAAGTTTCCCCGTTAGTTTAGAGCAGGGGTCTCCAAACTACAGCCCGCAGGCCACATCTGGCCCCCCTTGCCTTTTTATCTGGCCCGACAAACGCTGCAGGCTCAGGTCCGTTCCCTTCAACCCCTACGTGCATGTGCGCGTTCCTTCAGCCCTCAAAAATGTGTAAAATATATGATATGGCCCTTGTGCTGAAAAGTTTGGAGACCCCTGGTTTAGAATGATGTGAACATTCTAAGATCTATAGGGCTCTTCCTCAGAAAAGATGTAAATACAATAATTCAATTTTCATATTGAAACATGCAGACTATGTAGTTTTCTTTTAAAGTTTAGGTCTTTTAAAAATATCGTGTTTCCCCGAGAATAAGACAGGGTCTTATATTAATTTTTGCTCCAAAAAATGCATTAGGGCTTATTTTCAGGGGATGTTTTATTTTTTTCATGTACAACCATCTACATTTATTCAAATACAGTCATGTGATCTTCTTCTGGTTGCTGCACAATGCTGCACAATGGTGGAGGGAGGGGCTTCACTTAACTGGGGCTTATTTTTGGAGTAGGGCTTATATTACGAGCATCCTGAAAAATCTTACTGGGGCTTATTTTCAGGTTAGGTCTTATTTTCAGGGAAACAAGGAAGTGGCCCAAATCCTAATGATGTTCATGTAAGTTCTGTGTAGGTTGCCAAAGCTAATTGCAGCTGGTTGATGAGGTGCCAGGTGCATCTCAGTTACATACCTGGTCACATACCCAATTGTAAAACTGAGATGCATCATGGCAGGTTGTCATTTAGTAACAATTAGGCACAGCACATTCATAGAATAAGTTTTCCTTTATTAGTAGATAATTTTATGAAGTTAGCTCTAAATTTTACTTAAATCTTGTACAACCTTTTTTCTTTCGTTCTTTCATAGGACTGGTTGGAAAAGAAAAGAATTTTCTTGCTGGAGCTACAAAGAATAAAAAGAAACAAAGCCGAGAGTTTACGGGATAAAAATGAAAAGGTTTATTTTTTAAAATAATTTATGTAAGGGGATCATAGTGCAGCACATAAACCAACACCACCATTTTCACATCTGCTGATATACTGTGGCCAGTATCCTACTCAGGAAATGTGCAGCAGAAGGGCAATTACGTAAGTGGTCCTTGTGTTCCTGCAGATTTCCCTTTGCATGCCTGCTTGCAAGATCAGCTATGCAACTGATGCAGGATTGGTCATGCAACAGGGTGCTTGCCAGAGCAATCAGAATTGTCCTTCCACTCCAAATAAGGTCTGGCGTATTGAGCTTTTGTGCAAAAAGGAGATTCCCTTTCTTTTCCCATCACTGCTCCCATGTATTAAAAAACACTCTTAGCTTGTGAATTGCTTTGAAATAATTCAGGGGACTTTTGTAACTGTCATAAATAACATAACTACCCTGTAAGTTAGGTTATTAATATAAATGGCTAACATTGATCCTACCCTCCAGAAGACTTTTTGGAATGGAAGTGTGAACCCATATCTCCTTGATTAAATCCTGTTCTCCTCTGCTGATGGCACTGAGAAACTGTACAGCAGGGGTCCCCAACTCCCGGTCCACGGCCTGGTGCCAGTCCATGGGCTTCCCAGGACTGGGCCGCGGAGACAGATCTCTGCCCGCCCGCACGGTGGGCGTGTCATGCTTGCGGGTGGGCATGTCACGCTCGCATGCATGCGTGCGAGTGCAACAACCCCCCCGCGAGCGCGGGGGTGCCCCTGCCCCCCCGCGCACAGAGCCCACCCACCCCAACCGGTCCGCGGTTCCAAAAAGGTTGGGGACCGCTGCTGTACAGCATTAGCTCCATGTATATCTAGCAGCAAAACAAATATATTTATGAATCACATTTGACTGTATAAATGTACTTATTTCTGTGTCATAAAGCCTTACACCCCAGTCTGAGTCTGAAAGGGAGTAAGGTGGAACAAAGTGGTAACTTAGCAGTTGTGTATTGTTGAGGAAAGTAGCTAACTTTTCCCAGAAAACTGGGAAGTTTGCCTCAAAGAGAACAGAAACCATGGGGAAGAGCAGTCTTCCATCATGGCTGGCAGACTTACTAGACGTGTCTATGTGAACAGCTACCCATTTGGAGCCAGTAGGACTGCTTGCTACAATGTACTATTTTTGTGTTTCGTAATCAAACTGAATTTATGAACAGCCAGTAGATGTTATGCTAAGTATTTCAAGGCAAAAGAAGTCTTATAAGAACAGTAGTTTACAATGCATACAAAATTCCTGCTTTATGCATATTTAGTTTTCAATTTATCTAGGTAAATATAAATGTAAGACAGTGAGGTTTCTAGACATACTTTATAGTATACATTTTCCTTCACTTGTAGGAAGAAGCTGCTAAGAGAGAAGAAGCACTCGCATCCTTTGAAGCCTGGAAAGCTATGAAAGAAAAAGAAGCAAAAAAACTGGCTGAGAAAAAAAGATTAGAAGAGGCAAAGAAAAGAAAAGAAGCAGAACTGAATGAGAAGAAAAAGAAAGAAGCACAAAAGGCAGTGAGAAATTTTACCTTACAAACATTGGCCAGAATCCCATTGAACACCAGCATTAAGTCCAACAGGGTGATTTAAGCAGTGAATTGCACTAGTCAAGAAGTTGTTGTTTTCTTGTTGTGTGCCATCACATAACTCATGCAAGAATGGAAATACAACCTCCAACTTCTTAAGTAGTATCAATTCATTGCTGAAAGGTACACCATTGGACTGAACACTGGCAAGCATAAGTAATAGGACTCCAGCCAAGAAACCTGGGAAAGGACTATTCAACAAATGGATGCTGCAGAAATATTTCATAGTATTTCTGTACATTAATCTTAATTAGTACTCTAAAAAGGAAATGCTTATCTCAACCAGTGAATGGAGCACTTAACTGCATTTTCTTCATTCTTTGTAGCAATAATCATTGTAGAGTTATCAAAATAATTTTGCAAGTAGATCTTGAAATTTGTGAGGTTTAATAATTGGGTAATATCTATAAAAAGTAAGGTTCTAAACTTTAAACTAATTGGTAAAAATTAATGTATTAAATGGTAAAGGTCAATGTTAATCTGTGAGACGGGCTTAAGGGTGTACTTGTTTGTTTTTTAACTGTTTGATTCTCACATGTTAGTGGAAGAAAAATCAGTAAAGATACGGGTGCAAAATACAGCAGCCTACTGTAGTTACTAGCAGAGAGAATATTAGATGAGTTTTGAAACAGCAATGCTGGCTGCTTATCCATTTCCAAACTCAGTTCAAAGTGCTGGTTTCACCTACAACATCCTAAGCATCTTGATCTGCGATATGAAGGACTCTCTTTTCATGGCTTAGCCTGCATGTTCATTAGAATTACTGTATTTTTCTGGGTATAAGATGATACTTTTGTCTAAAATCTTTAGACTGAAAATTGAGGGTTATCTTATACACAGAAGTAAGGAGGGGGGGAAGGATCAAAGTGCTGCAGGATCGCTTTGATCCCTGCTTTCCCCCTCCACTTTGTTGCCAAGAAAGTGGAGGGGGAAAGCAGGGATCAAAGCGATTGTGCGGTGCTTTGATCCCTGCTTTCCCCCTCCACTTGCTAAGCCCCACTTAGATTTCTTAATTTTGCGTTAGAAAATTTCTTATACACGGAAAAATATGGTAGTCTTAGAAACTCTGTTCACTGTTCATCTAACCTATGTGTAGTAAGGCGAGTAGTGCTCAGAGTCTTTTCAGTGGTGGTACCCCACTTTTGGAAGTTCTTTCCTGGAGAGGCTTATTCCACATCAGATAAAATGTTTATTTGTCCTGGACTTTTAGTTTTTCTTTGTTTCTGTTTTATATTAGATTTTAACTGCTTGCTGCAGTTTGTTTTATTGGCCAGAATTCTATTTAGGAAACACAGAGAAGATGGAGAGTCAAAGAAATGTTTCCCCACTCCAGCTTACATGTGTAGTTTTTCTTAATAGGATCTGGGTATTGTATTTCACCAGTTTGGTCTCATAATCCCCTCTGAGAGTCATGCTTAAAAGTGACTAATAAATTATTTCAGTAGTAAATAAAGTATAGGTGTCATTTCCTTTTGATAAAAAGCATTAGATTTGCTTGTTAAATTTTAAATTCACACACCTGCTTTGGTGCAATGAACAGTTAGTCAACTAATTAATCAGCAGGCTTTAAAGAAGAGGATTGATCAACTGGAAATTCTTTAATTGCTTATGAACGGTAATGAAAAGCTCATGGACACACCTTGTGGGCTTTTTCTTTCTTTAGGCTTTTGACAAATGGAAAGAAAAAAAAGCAGAATATTTAAAACAGCAAATGAAAAGGGAAAAAAGAGCTGAAAGATTGGAAAAGAAGAAAGAAGAGGAGATTATTGCAGAGAAGAAGAAAGACAGCAGATCTGCTGTTGAAAAATGGTAAAATTGAATAATTTTGAATCTAACAACTTTTTAAATAGAAGGAATGTGATTTCTAATAATAATAAAACCTTTATTGGCATATAAAATAAACATACTCAAGCTAGTTTGTTAGATTTCTGGATTCACAGGGAGCATGAAACAAATGCATTTGTTTGAGGTCAGGGCTTCGCCTCCTAACAATTGACCCAAGAAAAACAGCTAATTGTTTCATAATGTCGACCACCTCCACTGATAACATAAAACAGACATTGTCCAGATCAGATTTCCCCTTCTGCTTTAATATTATCGAGATGCCATACTTTTTGCGGCAGTCTTGATGTCGCGGACAGTAGAAGAGCATGTGAGTGAGGGTTTCGAATGCACCCTGCTCAAATGGACAATATCTTTCGAGATAAGGGGTTCCGTTATACCTACCATACAGTACAGCACCAGGCATGACATTACATGGCCAGAGAAAAGGCCCTTCGGTTTTGTGGACATTTAAGCAGCGTGAGGAAAGCAGTTGGTTGTCCTATTTTAAAGGAGATGTGGAGAGACAACGGGGAACAAGTCTGATCAGCTGCGCTCCATAATTCCTGAAACTCAGTGTCCATAATTCGTCTCTTAACTGTTTGAAATGCTAGCTCTAGACTTAGTGAATCTAAAGAGCCAATGTCTAGGCCAATCAATTTCAGTTTTTTTAAAAAGGGAATAGACCCAAAGGAGGGCCGGAATCTTGCAGAAGCTGATATAAGAAGCTGTCTTGATCTGATTTATAAAACATTTTTAGCCAGAATTGAAAAGTTCTCAGCCATGCCATCGTTTCCAGTGTGGATAGTCCAGTCTCAAGACAGAGTACTGAGTAGGGAACACACCTCGGTAGGCCTAATACCTTACGTAAGAAGTGGGATTGTAACTGTTCGATTGAACAATCCATGGCATTTTACCAAATTGGGATGCCATACAGAATTTGTGGGGTGATTTTGGATTTAAAAACTTGTAGGGCTGCCGGGACATATCAGTTGCCAGTGTTGTAATAAAATCGAAGTATGGATTGCACAGAAAGCCTGGCTGTGTTTAAAACTGATTTGCAGTGAGGAACCCAGGAATGTTTATAATGAAAAAGAATACCTAAATATTTGTACTGTTTGACCTGTTCAATATTGTTACCATTTAGTTTCCACTGTAATTGTTTCCAGGGCTTAGCAAAAACTAGTATTTTAGACTTGTATTTCAATTGCATTTTGTTTTTGTCCAAATACTCCACATGTGATTTCTATATATCTCCATGTTACAATACTGCTATTGAGATATTTAAATAAAGTGCATAAAATTGCTTCATGTTTTTAAACATCTTAATATTTAGGAATGAAAAAAAAGAAGAATTCATGAAGCAAAAGAGAAAAGAAAAAACCCAAGAAAGGAAAAAAGTAGAAGAACAAGATGTTGAGGAGGAAGAAAAAGATAAAAAAGCTATAGAAGCATATGAAAAATGGCTGGTAAGTGTATGTGTTTGTAATAATGTAGATGTGTACAAATTTGCATTCAAGTTTTGTGTCAACTTGTGTTGTTTAAAGAACCACCAGGTGGTGGCAGTATAATCTTGCTTGCTAAATTTTTGCTGCTTATGCCTCTAGAAAACAATTGTTAGCTTTGTGTGCCTGATGTAGAAAAATGGTTTAGATTTTTGCCCATCAAAATTAGATGATTATGTCAAGAGACAATATAATTCTGCATGTTTTACTAAACGTTGCAATGTTGAAGAACACAGAAGTGGGCTTGTACAGCCTACCCAGTATTTATTGCCATACTATTGCTGTGAAAGATGGGGAAAGAGGACTCTATATGGTAGCTGTTAAACTGAAGAGAAGACCTTTTCATTGTTGTACAGACAGGGGATGCTTCATTTTGAATATATAGTAAGTTTCATTTTAGAAATGTACTGCTAATTTAGATGAGGACCAAATTATTTGGAGTGTAATTTGGCACAGCATCTGTCTTTTAGATACTGTAAATAGCAACTGCTGGAAGTCCCAATCAGAATTGGGGCTGCTGGAATGGTGGTCAACCCTTGCCATTACACCACAGTCCCAGTGAAAACCTATCTCTTGACTTTGCTGTTTGGCATGGGAGTGAAGCTAGGAATGTTTACCCTGAATGAAAAAGCAATGGGAAGAGAATATTCATCCAAGCCATAGGATGAGGAAATGATTTAGTCTTTTCCTTCCTCTTGTCAAGACCAGCAGCTGCTGCTATTGAAAGGTTCTTTTTTTAAAAAAGAAGACACAATGTCAGCCTATACATTTAACGTTATAGGTATCTTGGCCCTAACAGGCTACAAAAGATGCTTGGACTTACCAGTGTTGTTATCCTGAGACTCCAAAAAAATATGTGTACCTGGTTTTTGGTCCACATTTTTTTCCCCAATCACAAAGTTCTAGACTTCCTTTTTTTTAATACCAAGATAACCAGGCACAGAGAGGAAAATGGCTGCGCCCTTCCGATTTTGGTGTGTAAACTGCCATACTGGCTGCTTCTACTCCCAGTTTTATTGTCAGTGATAGCAGATAGTAGAGTCTCATCTTCTCCTATTCACTGTTAGGAACAGCCGCTCCCACAAGGCCATGTCCGCACAGTCCAGAACCAGCAAAACACTGCTACCCAAGCTGCCCAAGTGAGTGAATACAGATAGAAGGAAAACCTGTTATAGTTACAAATGTTCATTTTTCAGTTACCAGACTCATTGCTTATAATTCATTTATATGTGAATACAGAAAAATATTTGGATAGAGAAACAGAGGATTTTGTTTAAGCATTGGAAGTTCCTACATTGTAAGAGGTTTCACACAGGAATTAAAAAAAACCCAGTGTTTGCCTGAAGGAGGGAGCAAGCAATAATATACTCTTGTGTGAGCCAAGGCACTGTTCAGTCTAGCTAGTACAAGCATGGTCTTAAAGGGCTTATTGCTTTTACTGTGTGATACATATGTACACACTTCCTTCTTTTTTGTGGTGCCCAGTCTGTATGGCTTTCCTCTCCACATGTGTCCCCTACTCTCCCCTCATAATTCCCAAGCATTTAATGAAATTATTATGTACTTGTGTGAAATGTAATCCTTTCCCAAGTTAATGGATGCATTCTTATTGTGATTACTGTGTGGAACATGGACAGCTGAAGACTTGCTGTGAGTTTGGCATCTCTGATTCATGTGGGGGCCATTCTGCTGTTTGTGGAAGTCCCAAATTGCACAAACCACAAAGCATACGAATCGCTAACGCCAGTAATAGTTTGGTATTTCGTTTCATTCTGGGCACACATGTTTCCCTGAAGCACCACAAACAAACCACTAAATGGCCTGATTTGTGGGGGGTTTTGCTCCATGGTTTGTTTCGTACCCATCTCTACTCACTAAATCTGCATTGATTCAATAGGCCTACTTTAGTGTGATTTATTACACTAAGCAACAGGATTTTGGCCACTGTGTTATATAATGATGGAAGGGCAGGGAGATCCCACCAGCTTCCCTTTGCAGGCATAGTCTTGCACTGCTTGCAAAATTGGTTGTGTTATCAGTCACAATGCATCAGGCCTGCTAGAATGGCAAAACGTTTGCACAAAAGTTCCCTTACACTCCGGATATGGTATTGGCCAATAATTTAAATACACTGTTAGAAATATGTTTTAATCTCTTTTTTTTTACAAAATAAGTAATATCATATAGCTTGTACAATGTCAAAAAGCAATCTCAGCCAAAGGACTTGATAAGCAGAGAACAGAACTTCAGAAGTTAAGTTTCCTATTGACTCAGTAAGACTGATTATCATTAACTCAGCCATTTACCCAGTGTTTCCCAACCTCTTTCAAGTCGCAACCCCTTTTTATAATAGCCAAGTAACCTGTGACCCCACCACCACATTTACATAAAGAGGCATTTTAATGGGGTAAAGAAAACACATTAAAATCGATTTCAGAATATAATTCTAATCTATTATATTAATATTAATGTAATAACACATAATTATGGGGAGGGAGCTGTAAACCTGCCCGTACCAGATAAAATTTGAGAAGGAAAAAAAATGTCATTGCACTTTGAATTTAATTTACTTGTTTGGGTCTAGAAATGACCTTCCATCATGTCTCTTCCCCCAAAAAAAGCCCCCTCAGTGAAGAGCTCCTCCCCCTCAAGCCCAAATAAATATCTCCGCCATGTGCTCCACTGCCTCCCCGGTTCTCCTTCCTCACTTTTTCCTCTCTTGTCTTCCCCCTCCATGACCGGTGGAGTCTGGAGGCATCTCCTTGCCCAGATCCTGAGTTCCTTCATTGCACTGCCATCACCATTTCCGGAAGAGCAGGAGACTCAGGTGGAGTGAAAGGCACCATTGCCACAGCAGCAGCAACTTTTCAATCCTGCCACCATCTTGGGCATCAGCATTCCCATTGTACACCATGTGCTCATCTCATTCAGGTCTCTTTGGGCCGTGCTAATGCTCAGGTCCTAAGGGCTGATGTCAGTCCTCCAAAGGTGGATGCGGAGGAGCAGAGGGAAATAAGAGTGGCTCTTTTGGAGGGGGGCAGGGGTGATGTGCTTGCATAAAAGGAAAATCTGCCCAAAGGGGTACAGTAATAATTAAGAACGCTAGCTTGCCTGTAATTTCGGTTCAGATTAAAATTATCTGTCTCTGGCCCAGAATGATTAAAATCCAACAGCATTGTGTGTACCATATTTAATATAATAAATATACTAATAATTCCAACTAAAAATAACCATGGTAAACCCCCCAAACACTTTGCAACCTCCTCAGGAGTCATGATCCACAGGTTGGGAACCCATGGTATAGTTCAAAGGTGACATTGACTAACAAATTGAAATGGTCCTCTAGGTCCAGGGTCCCCAACCCCAGGTCCACGGCCCGGTACCTGGCTGTGGCCTTGGCAGGACCGGGCCACGGAGACAGATCTCCCGCCCCCCCCGCACGCACTCCCCCCCCCGCACGCCCACACACATGCACGGCCCACCCACCTGCACGCATGGGTGCCCTGCCACCTACGCATGTGTGCACGGGTGCCCTGCCCATGCGTGCGAGTGAGCCCTGCATGTGCGAGCGTGCACCCCGGCCACCCACTCATGTGTGAGCGCGCACCCCACCCACCCGTGAGCACACCACGCCCACCCGCAAGTGCGGGGGTGCCCCGCCCTCCCACGCATGGACTGCTCCAGCCGGTCCGCGGTTTGGAAAAGATTGGGGACCACTGCTCTAGGTGACTTGCTTTGTCGGAAGAACAGCTCTTAAAATTCTATTGACCCTCTTTGATGGCTTTGAATGGTTGTGTTTGAAATATTTGAGATGGTGGCAACTATAATTCTGTAGGGCAGCTATCTTTATAAAAACTATAAAATGGTTTTTATAAAACTTAAAAAACTTGCAACTGCAGGAACTTTTAAATGGTAACAGTTACTTTTCAATAAAATTATCATAAACTAGATACTTTTTATGTATTCTGAAGAGTTAAATAAGAACAGGGCAGAAAATGTCAGAAAAAATAAAATAAAAATAGTATCTGCAAGTATTCTGCTGAGCCCTGATTATTTTAATTATCTGCTCTTCTGTTGGAGCTACAACAAAACCATTGGGACTTTAAGGCATTGCTAGCATCCCATGGAGATGTCAGATTTATTTCAACCAAATTGTTGACTGAAATCCAGTTCAGCAACTCTGAGCCTAAAGATTGATTACATCATCAACCTTTATCCAAATAGAGTTACTCAACATGATTTCAGCCATTGAATTCCAGTTTTACCATAAGATACATAGTAATCTCTCTGAATAAATTAATGGTTAAGATATCAGCATGCAAACATAGGCAACTGGTGGGCCTGTAATTTACTGAAGGAACCAAGCGATATCTTTTAGAGCACTGTTTCCCAACCTTTTCCGGTCTGCGGACTGGCTGGGGAAGGCAGGGCACCCCCCCGTTCGCTCGCATGCGCAAACGACAGCGCGCGCTTGTGCGGGCCCGCGCGCATGCGCAAATGGCGGCACAGCGCTCGTGCGGGCATTCCGGAGCGCGCACGCAGGCGCAAACGGGCTGCGCGGGGGTGAGTGCGCGCGGGGAGGTCTCTCTCGCCGGCCCGGTCTGGCCCAGGCCAGGGACCGGCACCGGACCGGGGGTTGGGGATCGCTGTTTTAGAGGATAAATTACAAACTAATTGGTATTTATCTAAGTGGTACTCTACTAATTATTGCCATCTATTTCATCATAAACAGAAAAAGAAAGAGCTGGATGAAATGATTCAGAGAAAGCAAAAGAAACTTCATGTTATCTTCGAGGATGAAATTCCACCACCATGGAGCCCACCTGGCAAAGCTTTGTCCACAAGAAGCTACTGAGATACCCAGTGCCATGAGGGGAGGTCTATTGTTCTGCCATTGCCTAAGCATCATTATTGCACAACATCTGAATTTAACTTGAATTGAAATTGGTCCTTGCATTGCTTCTTCATAGGTGGTGATTTGGCTCACTGGTATAGGAGCACTATGTGCCCTATATCTGTGACACTGCATGTGTAGCACACAATTTGCCAGGTTTTTCCCCCATCCATTTCATTACAGTTACTGACAGATTAAAAGCAGAGAGTGCAGCAGTTAACACAAGCTGTAGTACATATCTGCTGATGAACAGATATTTGGAATACTGAAAGGGTAGCACTCTCTAAGTACACAATTTTCAATTAGAGGGCAGCAGTATAAACAGTTGTGATGTGACCCCCTAACTGTTTGTTGAACATTACTGGATTCTCTTAAATCAGAGCATGTTTCCCTGATGCTTTGTGAGGTCAGGTCCTATTCAGATAAGGCAGAGCATTATAATCTGGCATTTTAGAAACAACTAAGCTGATGAGAAGTTTGTCTTCACTCAAAAGCAAGTAAGTTATAAGAATTTTAAAGATAACATTTGAAGGATGGTGCAGTACGTTGAAGAAATGCATATGGTAGAGGGAGAGGAGAAATGCATCAGAAGGGGATGCATATGTGCTTCCTGGTGCAACAAGTTTTACATGGCATGTTTTGATTATGAGTGAAACAGGATCACTATAAGCAGAAAGTTGCTTTGGGGTCGCCATTTACCTGTGTATGGTTGATTATACAGGTTGTGCTCCTCGAAACAGCTGTGGCTTTCTCTGTACTCCTATTTCCATGTCCTACTGGATTCTTCATAAGGCTGTTTTTTCTTTGTACAGTAGGTCCCCTATATCTGCGGGATCAGTATCCGTGGTTTTAGTTATGCTGTTCATCACAGCCCTGTACACAACATACAAGGGAGTGGGTCTTGTGGCTTTGTCCCACCCCTTTGTGGCCCTTGTTCCACATCCTTGTATGTTGTATATAGAGTTTGCTACTATCCACAGTATCAGGCATTCCTAGTAGATTGAAGAGCCTCATGGTGCAGTGGTTAAACTGCTGTACTGCAGCCAAAACTGCTCATGACCCGAGTTTCAATCCCAGGTAACTGGCTCAAGGTTCACTAAGCTTTCCATCCTACTGAGGTCGGTAAAATGAGTACCCAGCTTACGGGGGGGGGGGGGGGGGGGGAGTGGAATGTGTAGCCTGCATAATTAACTTGTAAACTTCCCAGAGAGTGCTTTAAGTGCTATGGGCCGGTATATAATCAGCACGCTTTGCTTTGCTTTTAGATTGCAGAATGGATCCCCCATGGATACGGAGGTTCCTACTGTATATGTTTGCATAGAATTAAGGTAGTTGTTTGCATTTGTGAAAAAAACCTACAGCTATTATGTGTGGCAAAGGGCTCCTACGTTTCTTCTATCATAAACAGTTAGATACACCAGGCATATGTGAGAAATGCATCATACCTAAAAATACATTTATTTTTATGTGCATTCTAGAATTTTACATAAATATATTTTTAAAAGTGGCTCACTTTAAAATACTCAGATATAAATGAGAACCTAAGTTAAGTGAGTCCACTTGGAGGAGTCCAGTCTCTGAATTTTCTAAACATTTGTAAGTTTAGATGCATCACTTCAGAGTGAATCATGCTTTCAGATTCTATTACAAGTAATCACTCAACCATTTTCTTCCAAAATAAACAAAGTATTTTGAACCTCAGACATCAGTTTTATGAAACCACTTCATCATAATTAAGGCAGTTCAAGAGCCATGCCTCTTCCTGCCTTTTGGTTTTCAACATAAAGCATATTTAATTGGCACAATTATGGTACCTGCAAAAATCAGGCATGCAAATGTGCTTGAAGTTATTTCAGAATTGGTGACTCAGTGCTTTTAAACTCCTGAAAGTAACATCAGCCCTATGCAGATTTCAAAAAGAAATGTGAAATGACTTTGAACCATGACTCTCAGAAGAAAACGTATCTCTTCATTTGCAGTTTTCTAAATTAACCTATTGTGTGTCCATTTTATTTAGCAGAAACAAATATAAACACCATTAGTTTATTTAGTTGTGTTGGAATTTGGGGCATTCAGGTTGTGCTCAGATGTAGTGGAGCATGGTCCTCAAACAAAGATCAGCATTGCACTTAGGGCAGCAGAAGGCAATAAATTAGGCCACTTCTTCCTAGACTGTCCCAAGCTAGCTGTGCACACCTTCTTAGAGTAAATGTAAAGCACAGAGAATAACAGCAACCTTTATCCCATTAGTCAGGTGATATGGTACACAATCATTTTCTGAGTTTAATTTGAAGTACTTGTTTTAACTTTTAAAGCCATAAGGGGCTTGGAACAAGGCTACCTGAAAGTCTGTCTTCTCCTTATAGGTACCTGTCAGAACATTAAAATCTTCCAAGATCCTGCTCTCTTTTTTTAGTTTTAGATTAGGTTTTAATTATTGTACTTGTTTTGTGAGCTGCCCAGAGAATCTCTTACCACAAATAACGCGTGAGTAAGAAAATCCATAGAGGCCCTGAATCCATTGAACTGACAGATGGCAGCTACTTTTGCCAGCCGTCTTCATGGTGGTTAGAGGGAAACAGGTCTGGATGGCAAAGAGAGAAAATGATAGCTTTGTTCCATTTTCCTAACTTCCCATTCCCACTCACTGCAAATTTTCAGAGGTGTCTGCTTTTTCTCTCAGGTATAATTCTGTTACAGCACCCACAAAATAGTATCTTGATGTTGGTATTGGGACAAAAGAAAATGTTTATAGAAAGGAAGAGAAACCAATAAAAATAAATTGGCAATTTGTGTCTGCAAAACTCTTCTTGGAATGTTTCCTGTCTTTTTAAGAGAGGCTTGTCCTTCAGAAGAGTGCTTTGTTATGCCAAATTCTGTAGTAGGTGCAATCTTATTAGGGATCCTGGCAGACAACGGAATGTTGTTTTTATAACACTGGGAAGAATGGATTTCTCTTCAGGCTTAGAGAACTATTTCAGGCACAGTGCAAAAAGTCTCTTTTGAGGTTGTCTTGACAGAATCAAAATAGAATTCTTATGATAGCCTTTTCATCATAGGTTTTTTGACAGCTTGTTACAATGGTATGCTATTAACAATCCTACTGCTTTCTTCTTCTTGGTTGACTTTCCTCAGCTTTTAAAACAATTTTAGGACAACAAAGAAGTATTTTGAGGGAACTATTGTGCCTTCTGCTTCTCTGCTGTTTAAATTGTAGCTTTTCTGTTTGAACAGAAAACAATAATTGCAGCTTCCTTGCAGAAGCAATCCACACCACTCACAACAATTAGGTGCACCATCTTGTTTTGTTTCTTTTAAAAGTATTTTTTAAAAAGCTTTTCCAGCATATTCATGTAAGCATCATATGTATACACTCTTGTATGCTATCAGGCTAAACTGCCATACATAAAATAAACAGATTAGCATGCAAAGTGTTATTTAAAATGAGACAAATTTCCTACCTGGAAAGCATTTTGGTGAAGGCGAGGGAAAATTGCAGATAATTTCCTCTCACCTTCATAATTACTAATTACACATGCATGCAGCTACAATCTCAGCTGCATTTTTAAAAAATGTACACAATTGAATTAAACAAGTTAGCTCTTTCTGTACATAATATCTATCAGATTTTAAAGTGGTGATCAAGATACTATAATAGAACAGCTAGGAAAGGTTACAAACAATGCTGCAACTTAACAGTTTTCAATAAACAGATGCTCTCGTTCATGCTAAGCTGCTAATGATCTGGGATCACAGAATCTTTCAATATTTGGCTTGTGTTGTACAGTGCAGAACAGACAAGTGCTATTATCCCTGCCCAGAGGGTTTGCTGTCTAATTAAGAAGAAGGCGGAAGGACACAACTGTCAGGTTTAATGTCAGGTTTGATAAAGGTTGCGTAAGGAATAAGCTAGAAATGAGGTATAAGCTGGTTTAAGCAATATACGAAAGACAGAGAACACAGTAGGGAGTCTGGCTGGTCAAAACCACTCTTCACTGCTCTGTCTGAAATAATGCACTTGGTACCAGTCGGTGACAGCTGCCACCTACCACCATGGTCCTGGACCACTTTGCTGATATCTTCTCATCGTTGTGTGATATATGCAAGTCACCCGGCCAGTTCAACAATACAAGCAACTTTCTGTGTCTTCTCACCTTACCAGCATACTACACTGAACATGCTTATCTCATCTGATTCTGAAAGCTCAGGGTCAGGCCTGATTAGCACTTCGGTGAGAGATCACAGGGCTAGGAAAGAATCATATCTGAAAGTCTAAACTCCCACTGTGGGTTAGTGTTGGTAATACTGAGCTACACCAGCCATTCTCAATCTTTTTTTGGTCATAGCCATAAACACAATATGAAAGAAATATAGGCCAAATCAGGATTGTATAAGTTGCATAGCAAACTTTATAAGGCGGTGTGTGACAAAATTGTTTCCAATCGGTGACCCCTTCAAATGTGCCAGGAGCCCCCAGGAGGCTATATGGCCCCCATTGAGAATGGCTGAGCTACACTGGTCCCAAGGAATAATGTTTCCAAGCTCTGATAAGACACACAAATGTAGATTTAGCTGGAGTATTTCATTTAGCTTCCTTTGGTGATCTGATTTTTCCCCTGTTTTCTGACTGTAGCACAGTTTCAGCCTGAACCATGTTGCACTTTGTGTGGAATATACTTTATGGGTATCCTGCTTGCTGGCAATACAGTTTTACATCAATTGTATGCCTTAAGGGCATGTGGTATAGCTGCATACCAATGAACAAAAAACAATTTTTCTGTGAGACTCGCCATCTGGTGCAAGAAGGCTCTGCTTCTGTCTCTATACAGTATCACTGTACTATAATTTGGCACTTCAAGGCAACCTCTCTCTACAAGGAATATAATGGTGTATTTCATCCATTTTTGGTATAGTAGGGCTTGATGTAACAATGATGGGATTGCAATATTAGATGCCAACTCTAGCAATTCTCAGGTCTTTGGGACAATATATATATATATTTTAAAAAGAATATTGTCCCAAAGACCTGAGGAGAATCTATTATGCAGTATATTTGTTCACTGTTCGGTTTGTGCTTAACCCAAAGTAAGTACTGTATCAGCAGTTCTGTATGGAACAGATGTTTGGATAACAGTTGCAGTACCAACCTGTGCACAAAAGCAGGATAGTATTATAGTGTATATAAAAAAGAGAGATGACCTTGTTGTGAAGTAGAACTTTGCTGTTTTTAGATTCAGTAAAGGTATTTAGCTTGCAGTTATATATCAGCTTCCTGTTTAGATAGCTATCTTGAGAATTTATTTCTCAGTTTTAATTTGAAAGGCACTTTTAGGAGTTAGATATGTTCAGGAAATTATTGTTTCTAGTCACTTGAAGAGAGAAGAAAATATATCTGAATCCAGCATATGAAAAAAGGTCAGCACTAGTATTCAACAATTAGAATGGTTTAAGAAGTGTGGAGAAAGATAGCACTATCCTGTATTTTTCAAGTCAATAAGGAAAACTGCTTGGAAGTTGAACTAATTTAAGAACATAAGAAGAGCCCTGCTGGATCAGGCCAAGGGCCCATCTAGTCCAGCTTCCTGTATCTCACAATGGCCCCACCAGATGCCTCTGGGACCACACGAAACAACTAGATACCTGTCTCCTGATACCCCTCCCCTGCATCTGGCATTTTGAGGTACCTTCCTTTTAAGCCTGGAGATTATACATCCCCATCATGGCTTGTAACCTGCGATTGACTTTTCCTCCAGAAATCTGTCCAATTTAACTGGATTTTCTGAGTGCAGGAAAATTTCTAAAAAATTAAATAAAATACCTTCAAGCAGGTATGGCAAATATGTTTATTATTGTATTTTGATGGAAAAGGTTTTAAAATAAATTATATTTTGGTATAAAGAATGTGATTTATTTGTTCCTGTAGAATGAATACTCATTGAAATATTGCTCTTAAGGGTAACTGTATTTTCAGTAAAGCCAGAAAAAGCCATTTTTGTATTTCGTACAAGCAGAAAATGAAGGCATTTTCAGTTCCTATACTCTTAATATCTGTATAGCCTACAATTATAATGAAATAATGGTAGAGTCACTCTGCTATTTCAGAGCAATGTGGCAATGCTTCAGATGTTGAAGAAATAGAGAATCTTATAGAAGATAAACCCTAGACGGAGTTGGACGAGTGGTTCATACAAATGATTGTTAGCACCCAAGGGAACAAGACAAACAAGGTTTGCCTCTAGACCAAATTGTTTCTCTTTTTTTATAAAAAGTCTGCCTCTATTCAAGGTTATTACAACCAAGCACTATGTTCATGCGTTACCATTTTGTTAAAAAAGACCCAACTCCCAGATTTCATATTAAGCAAAATGCAGCATACATATTCATCCTACCGATCCAACTTTTTTTCAACTGTCATTTCCTCTCACATGGAACTTCTTTGGAATAGGTGAAGATGAGGATTGGGATCTCTCACCAAACACTTCTGACATGGCCCACTAACTCTTTGCTCAGGATTATTTTGGGGGAACCCAACATATTTGTAACATGGATAAGAACTGAGTGTTCGTTTCTTTAAATTTATTTATTTATTTGATTTATACCCCGCCCATCTAGACCGAAGTCTACTCTGGGCGGCTAACAATAAGACATAAAAGCAAAAGCAATATAATTAACACCAGTGACAATATAATTCAAAATGGGAAAGTCATTAGGTGATGACAAGAGGGAAAGCCTGCCTAAAGAGCCAGGTCTTTAGTTTGCTCTTAAAAACACCCAGCGAGGGCGCCAGGCAAATCTCTGCAGGCAGACTATTCCAGAGGCGAGGGGCCACTGCCGAGAAGGCCCGGTTTCTTGTTCTTTCTCTCTGGGTCTCCCTCGGTGTTAAGCCCCTCAGCCGCCCGTCCTGGCTAGAACGAGTGATTCGGGTAGATCTAGGTGGGAGGAGGCGTTCCGCTAGATATCGAGGTCCTAAACCATTTAGGATTTAATTTGTCATCATTAACACTTTGAAATCAATGCAGAAACGAATGGGCAGCCAGTGCAGGGCAGCCAGAGTGGGGGAAATATGCTGATATTTTCTCACCCCAGTGAGAAGTCTGGTCGCCGCGTTCTGCACCATTTGAAGCTTCCGCATCAACCTCAAAGGTAGCCCCACGTAGAGCGCATTACATTAGTCTAATCTCGAGACTACAAGCACATGGACAAGGAGGTCAAGGATCCTTGTAACATGGAAGGTACCAGGACACAGTAATCTAGATGCTCAAAGGGAAATCTCAGCATTCTTCCTCTGAAAATTGCTCATGCAGTTAGATATATCATGAGAAACATGATGGTTTCTGAACTTGGTCCAAGAAAAATACAACTGTGATTTCTCTCTTGGGCTCAGTTTTAACAAGCCCATGTCTGAATCAATGCAAGAAGGGTTTGCCTTAATAATACCTTTTCCTTAGTGCCAAGTAAGCAAAAACCAAGGGAAAACATCATTGCCAGTCATGGTTGTTCACATTGCAGTGCAACTTCAAGGACCCAGCTCTCCCTTCTTTAAACAGACTTAGGGCACAGTCAGACTGGCAAAAAGAACCTTAGTTAAATTGATTTTAGCAATAGTTAAATCAGTTTAAATATTAGCATTCACATGATGCATGGGTGAAACTGAATCACAAAGCCGCTGCTGGCAGGTGCAGCATGAAGAACTGGAGCCAGCCAAATTCCACAGTGGCGTTTTGCGAGCAGCAGTGGCGTTTTGCAAGCCTGGCCTCACTGCTGCATCAGTGTGGCCAGAAGAAGGAGCCTGCCCATCAGCTGAGTGCAAGCAAAGAATAGGACTCCAGGAGAGGTGACTGGCTCCTGCAGGAGCGTCAATGGCATTTTGCAAGCCCAGCCTTGCTGCCCCTCCTTTTGCAGTCAGATGTTGGGCACAGGATCAGCTGTGCAACAGTGCCCAGGTGAAATAAAACAAAATTAACGAGAACTTGCATTGTGGTTTATATTTCACATGGCTTTAATTTAAATACGTTTGAAATCAAATCAAGTCAGAATGCCAATGTGAATGAGCCCTTAGATGAGACAGCCTTTCAAATGGAGGACTGTCTCTAAACTAGGATAGATGAACACCCTATTTACAGGTTGTTCGAAAATGGTGCTAAGATTTTACATTTTTCTCCCATGAACAGAAATGTTTGAAGCTCTTGGACAAAGAACTGTTTTCTGCAAATTGCTTGTACTTGTAGGCCATTCAAGTAAAATTAGCAATTAATGGCATCTTGTTTTGAATATGCAATGGAAAACCTCCAGCATGGTTCCTAACTTTTTGAAGAGTGAAGTCACCTTCAAATTATACCAAGCAAACAGCAAGTGGAAATATCAGAACAAATTGCACCCCTGCTAAACATGAATAAGAACAGGCTTAGTGCTTTTCAGGAAGTCACAAACAGCCTTGCTGGGGGTATATCCTATAATATACAAGTCAAATGGTTTTTGAGGTATACTAATGTATGTTACAATATATGTTATATTCCTGTGAAAGTTTAAAAGTTTCTGAGTGTATTTTTTAAAAACTATCCAATTCCATATAGAGCAGCTAACTACTATAACAATCTCAATTCAAAGCTGACAGGACAGCCCCTCTTCACAATACAAATAAGAGACAGCAGCCTAGTTTGGGGAGGTGTGAAGCAGATTAGGTCGCACAAACAGCATTGTATTCTAACACACACACATCCAGCTGTCTGAACCCACTCAAGAGCCCCCTGGAGAGTCAAAGCAGGCAATAACATCTCACTTCAGTTGTGATATCTACAAAATCCAATATTGCTAACTGTATTTGGAAAAATGAAGCTGGTTTATTCTATCTAATTCTAGGGCTGGCCCAATTGAGCATGCAGAAAACATTTGGGATTGCTCAAATCTCCTGTAGCATCCCTGTATGTCTTGGTAAAAAAAATAAGGGAAACAACGTTGCGTAGTCTTACTTACATCACAAATGGGAAGTTTTCCTAGGCCCTGTTTGTACTGCTTGTGCAAGTCTTAACACCAGATTTTCCCCTCCAGGCCCTGTGCCACTCCTACCAGGACATAAAACAAGAAGGTTCACAAGTTGTGATGTTGACCCTTCCATTGTCTTCCTTGCTCCAAATGGCATGGTGGACCTAATGACGTACACTCCATCCTCTCCTTCCACTCTTGGCTTTCTGGCACACCAGTGTTTCACAAGCACAGCACATACAATGCTCAGCCAGTGAGCCCTGATTCAAATTGGAAGTGAGTAAAGATGGGTTTCCAGGGTTTCCATCATCTAAGACAACAACCAGAGTTTCCTGTCCTGCAGAGTCACTCGCCCTGAGGTTCATCTCCCTCCTGGAGAAGCATTGCCGCTCCTGACAATCCAGTCATTATCCTAAGACGTGGCAGTTCTACTGGGATGAGCAGAGATTGGCAATGACAGGTTGCAACCTAGCTCAATTAGGTTGGGACATTTACTAGTGGAAATAGATGATTTAATTAGGTTTTGACTTGTGTTTTTTTCTTTCCACATTTTTCTCCAATGATAAGCTGCTGCTACTGTTAATCAAGGAAGGGAGGGCACATAGAATGGAAGTAGTTGCTAGGCAACAGGCTCAACAATGAACTAGTAACAAGCCTCCTTCTCCCATTCCTGAAGGGCTTTTGAGGTTGATTGTCTCAGTACAAGTTTCTAACCCCTCATTTATAAAAATGATTAATCTATATTACTGAAAACAGACATTTATATCTGCAAAATCTGTGGACTTGAAAGTTATAGAAACTTCCAATATCTCTATGAAATAAAGATCAAAAAAGAAAAGGAAGGGGGGGAAGAGAAATATTTCTTAACAAAATTATTTCAGGCCACTTTCTTCATTCTACAAAACTTTTCCTCAATTACAAATTTAATCCAAATATTCTGAGTCACTAAAATTCAATACTATTCAATACTACAAATGCAAGGATGTTTTTGATTTTAATAAAGTAAAGGTAAATACTGAGACATGCTTTCTACAGACATACCCAGATCTCTTTAATTTACAAAGGAAAAGGAGAAATTGCCACAATCCTGAGAAACTAAGAAAATCAAATACATTACAGACTAAATTCTCAATTTAAACATGTGGGAAATTTATTTATTTATATTTTATTTATTTAAAATACTTTTATCCCACCTTTCTCCTTAAAAAGAACTCAAGGCGGCTACAAGGCCTACAACCTACTCTGTAACCAAACAATGCCCTGCCTTGTGATTTTACAAGACATTCTGACCCACTGCACCCAGAGTCTATGATGTGATCTGTTCGAAAAAAGAAAAAGAAGAAACCACAATGGAAGGGAAAGACAAATGGCTATGATCTGGAGGAAGTCATGCAGCACTCATCCATTTTGTGGACATGTTAAACTTTATTAATGTAGCCAGAATCTCAGCAGGCAGTGTTGGAATCACTGCACCAAAAACTGAGAAAAGAGAAGAATAAAGCTGTTTGGGAGGAAGGAAAGATAGACCCCAATGTCCTAATTGTGTGACCTCTCCAATCAAAGTGCCCATATAGCAATCATCTTTCCACAATTACTTACACACTCAGTCCTACTAGTGTCATAATATTTCAGTGAAGGTAAATAAACCGTGTGGAAGGAGAAAGCAAAAGAAGATGGTTCAAGCAGTAGCGTGGGTGGCCAGCACCTGGGGCAAGGCAAGTATTGTGGGTCACAGGTCACATGCCAGCTCTGTGATCCAACATGTGGGTGGGGCAGGGTGCATGGTTGGGGCAGGAGAAGCCCCTGGGGTGGTGCCATGAAGTGGTTGTGGAGCCGTTCAAGGTCCACACTGGTGGCAGCAGTGGTGGGCCTGGTGCCTCTGGCAGCTTGGACTTGCCAGGAGGAGGAGCTGTGGCTGTGCGCCAGGCAGGGCGCCCCTTGCGCCCCTAAGAATTTTGTGCCCAGGGCAATTGCCCCTGTGCCTTCTCCGCGCTACACCACTGGGTTTGAGAGCATAAAAAATAAGAAGAATCAATGGAGAATGTACACAAGAAATAGAAATAGAGAAAGGAACACAACAAGGCTGCCCATTATCACCATTACTTTTTTTAACGGTAATTGAAGTACTAATACAGCAGATACGAATATCAGATAAAATTAAAGGTCTCAAAATATGAGGAGAAATATTCAAGGTTCAGGCCTTTGCAGATGATTTGCTTATAGTAGTTGAAAACCCCAAGGAATCAATAGAAGCTCTAATGGTGGAATTAAAAGAATTTGGTGAAATGGCAGGGTTAAAAACAAACCACAAGAAAACAAAAATTATGACTAAAAACATTCAAAAACAGGAGATTGATGAACTTTTACAAATTACAAACTTCCAGGAAGGAAGGAAAGTAAAATACTTGGGCATATTTTTTACAAAGAAATCAAGTACTCTCCTGAAAGATAATTATTTGAAACTGATAGAGAAAATTAAGAAAGACCTTTCTAGCTGGACAAATTTACAATTGTCAACGATGGGCAGAATTGCTACAATCAAAATGAATATTCTACCAAAACTCATATTTCTTTTTCAAACAATTCTGATTGTTTTAAAACAAACAATATTCAAGGAGCTTGAAAAATGCATTTCCAAATTCATCTGGCAGGGGAAAAAACCCAGAATTAAAATCAAGCACTTACAAGACCTAAAAATAAGAGGAGGAATGGGGCTCCCGAATTAGCTTCTCTACTATAGGGCATCTGCATTGGTATGGATTAAGGAGTGGATAACTTTGGAAAATACGAGGCTCTTGAAATTAGAAGGATATGATTTGAAATGGGGCTGGCATGCATTCTTATGGTATAACAGGACTGAGGATTTTAAACAATTTAACAACCATATATTAAGGAAGGCACTTCTGTCGATGTGGAATAAAGTGAAAAACCAAATGTATATCAAAATACCACACTGGGTGACGCCAATTGAAGCATTTGCTCTACCATATCTGAGAGAAAACAAGAAAATAGTAAGATATAGTGAGGTTTTAAATCTTGATGGTTCTATCAAAACTCAACAAGAGTTAGTAGATCAAGGCATCGAAATGGATTGGTGGGCGCGATCACAATTATTATCAAGGTTTGCTAAAGATAATCAACAGGGCTTTTACTTAGAAAATACCCCTTTTGACAGAATTCTTCTAGAATCAGAGGGAAAATGTATTAAGTTATTATATAATTTTCTGTTAGATTTTGAAACACAAGATGAAGTGGTAAAGGCATGTATGACTAAATGGGCACAGAATGTAGGACATAATATTGAACTGGATCAATGGGAACGAATTTGGAAAACATATAAAATTAACTAAATCTGTTGTATTTAAAGATAATATATACAAAATGTTCTACAGATGGTACATGACCCCCACAACACTGGCTAAAATAAGCACCCAGATTTCAAATATATGTTGGAAATGTAAACAGAAAGAAGGAACATTTTATCACATATGGTGGATGTGCAAAGACGCCCAAAGATACTGGAGTAAAGTGAATCAGATGCTACAAGAGATATTAGAAACTTCAATACCGATGGTACCAGAACTATTCCTATTAAATATCTTGCCAGATATACTAGACTCTGAAAAATCATATTTAACTATTCATATTATAACAGCAACAAGAATAATTTTTGCAAAACACTGGAAGGAACCTAGAACACCGCAAATAGATGAAGTGATAGATAAAATCCTTGAAACCACAGAAATGAACATACTATCAGCTTGGCTAGATGCAAAAAAGAAAAAAGACCATTGGAAAATATGGTCACAATTATATACATGGTCACAAGGTAGATAGAATAGTGGACTGATACATAGTTATCTGTATGGCTGCAGAAGAGACAGAATAAATGATGGATAAAGACTATCAGCTACATAATCAGTAATTAGAATAACAATATATCTGTCTGAATTAGATTTTTCCCTCTCGCTCACTGTCTATATTTCTTTATGATATGTGGAACTATTACTAGAAGAGACTGTATAGAATTACTACGAAAAATATTGATTTGTAATGTATCCGTTCAAATCCACCCCCTCCGAGGGTACCCCATCCCAGCTGCCCCTTACCTTACCATACCTCTATAAGGAAAATAAAAAATAAAAATTAATTTAAAAAAAAGAGCAAGAGCATAAAAAAGCTATCTAAGCAGCAATGAAGCTCTTTCATTTTGCCCTAGATTGCTGCCAAGCAATTCGGTAGCAGCTGCAAAAGAATATCTAGAGCAGAGAGTTCTTCATCTGAACCTCCCAACACCTCTGTGGTTGAAGTGTCTACAGAAGTTCTTGGGCTTGATTGGAAGCTCCAGCTTTTGCTCACCTTCTCCTTCGGCAGCAGAAACTTACTGTTCCTGAGTTTTTATTTCCCCTGCCCTCAGTTCAAATTGTGGGCCACCTTTTCTAACTTGTGGAATGCTGGATGGAATAAGAACAGGTAAACCTCCCACCCGCTGTCAGTGTCATTTATTTCTAAAATGCAATTTTCCTTGTCCTAAAAATAAATAATGTAATATGACACAATATAATGATGGTGATGATGTACAATATAGGAAGGCTTTCCTTTTTGTCAATCCTATGTGTAACAATCCTTTGCAAGGTTGCCAAGTTGCTTGCAAAGGACTTCCTTTTTTAAAAAAAAAATAACAGCTCTGCACCCTCTTCTGCTGCCTGAAGTGTATTCTGGGTTGCAACTTGGCAATTCTATTGTGCCTACAGTACAGCGCAAAATATTTCCCTTTTTGACAGTTGCTTGTCATCTCTTCTTCTTCAAAAATTAATTGCCACAGTCAGTGAAGCATGTTAAAAATGTCCTTCACCCAGCTTGATATTTATTGTCAGCAGTACTGTCTCTATTCCATTCCAATTCACCTGCAAGATTAAGTCATGAATCTTGGTGCACAATAGTTCAAACTTTTTTCCTGGTGGCAGGTAAAGGTGTTCACTAGTCTTCCCATGGAATCCAAAGTGGAACAGGCCATACCCATTGGCTGATCTTACTGTGACTACCATGCTCAACATCATGAAACACTTTGGCTTAGCCCTACATACTAATAGGGGCATTATGGCACCATCCATAAACAAAAAGGAGATATCAACAGACTTGAGGGGAACCCTATGCTTGAGTGATGTGCTCAAAATGTATCACAACCTCAACATATTTCTTCAGTCGCTATTTAACATTATTTTTTAAATGTACAACAGTTTTTACATCCCACACTATATATAGAAGTCACAAAATGGGATATGGATCTGTCAATGGGGGAAAGGTGAACATTAAGCAAATTGTATACATAAATCCGCACATTAAGAAAAAATGTCCCCAAATGTGTACAAATTTCAATGGAGGGAGATAAAGCAAAGTCATGTCACCTGATATAAACAAGTACAGGAAGAAAAAGAAATCAAGAGTGAGGAGAAAAGGGAAGCCCAGTATATTTTAAACCACATTTCTTTTAAGTATTTTCTTTGAAATGAACAAACGTTGCTTGAAGCTATGTAAAGCAAATGAGAAAAAAAAAAGTATATATTTTAGTTTTAATACAATGTTCGTGAACTTCCATTATGGTTTGCAAATAGAATCCTTGTGATTTATTGCTGCTTTCTTTGCTTCAACACCCAAGGTGACTTTTATTCTTTTTAAAAGTTACTGTTTCCTGATGATACAGCTATATGATCATAGAATGAATGAAATTAAATGGAACACACCATTCTATAGGAGAAAAGATTCCTCTGATGAGGCTTTCACTGTGTGGGGAGCAGGGAATATTCTCATCACCTCTGAAATCAAATGCAAATCTGGTTGTATACCTCTGGTGATGTCTCCCTCCTTTATCACATAGAACTTGGAATAGCTGTCAGCCTCCTGCCGTAGCTTGAAACATCACTGGAAAATTTAAATAACATAATCCCTTGCTGCATACAGTTTACAGCAAGACTGTCTTTTCCCCCCCATTCTGTTGCAATCATGAGATAGTGATGGAAATGCAAATGGCACCCAAGAGCTTCCTCACAATCCATAACAAATGATTTCAGATGTGGTGGGCAAAAAACTGATTGTTATCTGGAATTATTATTGGAAACTCAGTGGAGCGAGACAGAAGTGATACAAAAGCCCTAGAAGGAGAATGAAAAATGTGGAGAACATTCCCTCTCCCACCCCCACAATAAGTGACACATGCAACACAGGGTTACCTTACATTTCAAAGAAAGCTTCTGTGTATTGGACATGAAAAGGGATTTGGAGTCCACAGGAAACAGAGTCTCCACTGCTGATAAACTTTGCCTAGGGGAAGCAGTGGCTAATTCTGAACCAGCTGATGATCAAGGTACACTTTGGGCTCCCATATCATGCAAATCGTCTGTTTACTGCAACGCTGAGTCTCCTCTGGAGTCCTCAGAGTCTACCCAGTTGCCCTAGAGAACTTTTGAAAGTTGCAGGAGGGGCCCTCCATCATCATGCAAACAGGCTGCAGTGCCCTCACATGGTATTTTGCTGCTTTAAGTGGAACTCTGCTGATAAGGGAATTACCATGTCCATTTCAGCACAGGGACCACAGGTTTCAAATAAAGGCAAAGATAGGCTGCTGAGTGCCTTCAAACCTTTTTTCCATAGAGGTCAAGTAGAAAATTGATTCTACATCCCTTGAAGTATATCCTGATGTCATACCCTCAGGCTGATGCTTCGAGCCTATAGTCTCCATTTTGGGACTTTAAAAAACAAACACACAAACTGCAGTTCTTATGATGATAAAATCTAGCCAACCTCTGCATCCTCTTCTGTCTCCCCCTCTGCAAGGAGAGTGGAAAGAATCTGGATTTTGTTGTAAATTTATTAATAACTTGCACTTTCCACTTGCACGAAGGTTAGATCCCACATCAGTTTCAGCAAAGTGACAAGTAATCCACTTTGGTTTGATACCAGCAATCACAAACGCTGGAACCAAACCAAAACAGAGCAATCCTATCTGCACTTAAACAAACAAACAAACAAACAAACCAGTAGTCCTTGCTAGAGATCCTAAAAGGCGCAGGGAGGCATGCATAAGAAGGTTGGTTCATGATTACCAGAATGTTACATGGTCACCAGAAAATGGAGTAAACCAGGCTATTTCCAAAGAGGTACAAACAACAGGATATCAATTATTTGTCCGTTGGGAAACTGACATATCCAGCTTTCTCTCCCTACTTCTTGTGCTACCATCAGTGTCACTGGATCCAGAGGGAACAAGAACAAACACTAACCATTGAGTGATAATTTGAAACAGTCTTTCCATTGCCAGAAAAGATGTTATATGGTGCTGTTAATTTTAAGGAGGCAACCAGTCTGTTTCAGCATGTGTTACTGAAAACAAAGCAAACACAAAGTCCTATGGCTCCTTTAAGACTGTCTATTTGTTTAAATCGGGGATAGACAATATGCAGCCCATTGGCTCCACACAGCTCCTGCCCTTCCCAGCCTCTTGCACCTTAAAAGAAAAATATATATTTTAAAACAAATTGTTTTTCTCTGAAAATCCCCTAGTGCCCACTACAAGAAGGGACCATTCTTCCATGTTTTGAGGAGCGTCCTTCTGAAGATCCCTCAAACCTCTGTATTTTATTTTTTTAGAAATTAACAGGCACAAGGGCTGTTTCAGTTAACCCCCCTCTTTTAGTTAAACCCATGTTTTAATTTTTAAAAGCCCATATAACAAACTTTACAGTGTGTAACTGTCAATGTTTTAGTTTGTTGTGTTAATTTCGGTGCTGTATCTGATAGTTATGTTTTAAATTCTAATTCCATTGTATTTGAATACATTGCTGGCTGTTTTGGAAATATAAATTTATGTTGAAACTCAGGATATACCGTACATCAGAAGTGGGCAATTTTGAGAAGTCATAACTAGGTAAGAGGATTTGGGCCATTAATTAACAATTTGATTCCATTTAGAGAATGGAATCTCTGCCTGGTGTGGCTGCCTCAATCTGCCTGATGATAAGGCCAGCCCTACTACAGCTCCTTGAACCAAGCAAGACCCATGGTGCAGTGGTTAAACTGCAGTACTGCAAGTCAACTAGATCACAACCTGAATTCAATCCCAACGAGTTCAGGTAGCCGGCTTAAGGTTGACTCAGTCTTCCAGCCTTCTGAAGTCAGTAAAATGAGTACCCAGCTTTCTGGGAGACAAAGTTTTCCTTTCATAATTATGTTCTAAACCACTCAGAGAGTGCTCTAGCATCATGGGGTGGTATATAAGGCAAAACAATAATGATAATAACTGTTTGAAATTATTCACCATATTGACTCTGGAAATAGTGATAGTGTTACAAAGTAATTATTAATTAAAGTAGCATCTTATTTTTAAGTGGCCTTTACTGTCTTTCAGGCATTATCAGCCCAGGTAAATATAATCAGCCAAATTACCAACTGAAATAACATTACTTTCCTATAGCAATTTCCAGTTCCATTTATTTGTTGCCATTGTTTTAACACAACCAATGGCACAACTACACAAGCTATGTTTTTCTCTAACATACCAAGAGACCTGCAGTGGTGATGCAGTTATTATCCTGTCCAGAGCTGGGGAAAGCTTTTCTTTTTTACAAGACCTCCCAAAGAAGTAATTCACACACACACTCCAGCTCCAGTCTTAGGAGCAGACCTCAGGTTCTGCCTGCAAAATTACAGCCACATGTCTTCATAGGGCCCCTCAGCCAACCTCTCAGAGAAGAGAAGATTGATCCTGTTACTTATTTATTCTTTTATATTAGTGTTTAAGGAATTTATGTACTGTTCTCTGGTGATGTTTCCATAGTGGTTAACAAAAACAAGATGATACATAGGTACCAATTTAATCACCCAAGCTTCTAATGAACTGCCCTTGGTGAGTTTTTAGTTGGTTTCTCTTTCAGATCTTTAGGGGGGTTTGTGCTGCTGTTTCATCGATTAAATGCTATTCTTTTTATTACTCTCTTACTTTTTTAGTAATGTGCTTTGGTTGCTGTAGACACTTTTAATAGATAGGTAAGATATAAGTGGTTAAAATAAATAAATTTCCCCATATATCTTCTGGGTTTCACATATTATTTTTTGTTTGGCTATTTTATATGTAGCTACAGCTGCAGAAGTTTGTTTCTAGGGAAAAAAGAATCTAAAAGCATAAATAATTCTTCATAACTACACATGTTATTCAAATCAATGATTTTTCCCCGTTAAATCCAAAGCAATAGAAGAGGTGATGTGAAATATATGCTTATAAGAATGCACACACATATCTTTTGATTAGAAAAAATATGTTTACTAAGGCTTTACAGCTGTTTCAATATCTTATTATGCCCAAAGCAAAGGGTTTGCTGGAACATAAATTGGATACTGCGGATTATATCATGATTTTTTACTTTAGCCTTTAGCAGCGCAGCATAAAAGAAAAAGTTGAAATCACTGAACTGGAAAGAACACAAGACATTTAAGTCTCCATAAATTCAAAACATGGTACATTTAATTAACAACTCTCTGTCATTCACCAGAGTTTAATTGAACTTCTCTTGTTCTTTGAAGCTGTAACTCAGAATCTCCGATACCTAACTGGTAAAAAGTTATTATGTAAACATCTTCCCAGCGGAGCTGAAGACAAAGATAAGCTGATAGTAAGAAAAATTATGTAGGAGTTCTAGTCCAAGGAACACCACAGTGATTTACGCTATCTGATGACCTCAGTCTAGTATGTTTCCATTCCAAAACCTCTCTAGAATTTTAATTTCATTACCTTAAAAACAGTGAAGATGTTGCCAGTGTACCCAGTTGGTCTTGATTCTGCAGCACTGAGGTGTGTCACTCAGTGATGTAGCATTGGTTGCCAGCACTTGGGGCAAGGCAAGTCATGTGGGGCATGGATCATGTGCTGACTCTGTGATGCAATGTGTGGGTAGGGTGGAGCATGGGGGTGAGGCAGGAGAAGCCCCCAGGATGGTGCCATGAAGTCACAGTGGAGCCACTTGAGGTCTGTCCTGGCAGTGACGGCAGGCCCAGCAGCCCTGGCGGCTTGGACTCGGACTGCTGGGAGGGGGAAGAGGAGTGCAAGGAGCGGCTGCAGGAGTATGCCCAGAAGAGCAGTTCCCAGGCCCCTAAGAATTTTGCACCCAGGGTGACAACACCTGAGCTTCTTCCATACTATGGCACCAGTGTCACGTTTCATGCCAACACAGCATTGGCGTTCCAAAGAGTCTGCCTCCAGATGCTGTTTCTAGCTTGTAAGAGCATTGTGGTAGAAATGGTAAACAGAATGAAGAAATTACACCATAAATCATCCCACTCTTATTCAATCCATTTATCATGCCATTTTTTCCTCAATATATTTCTTTCCCTGTGGAAGCAAAATCCCAGCACTCTTATTGTGTAGTGAAAGAGAGAGATAATCCTAAACAGGGATGGGATTTTCAGGTTTTCTGAACTACAAGTATCATAATTCTCCGTTCTGGGAGTTCTGCTTACCTTACAGGCATCTTACAAACACCTGAATGTGATGCACCTGGGAGAAAGGCCTCAATTAGAAGGCTTTGACTTAGGCTTGTCCATACTGGCATATAAATATGATATATAGATTGCTGATGGCACAGTCTGGATCAGGAAAAAAGAACTTGTCTTCTTAGAACGATCCATTTAAGAGGTGTCACAAACTTTTCTGGCCCAGTGGTAGGTCATGCATTCTTTTTGGCATGCTCATTGTTTTGCCTATTTAATAGGAGATAGCAGCCTCGACTTCCAACTGGCATCATGGCTGCAGATTCTGAGAAAGTGTGTGGGGAGAATGAGGTCATTTGCTGTTCAGATAGGAAGAACACACCAAATGGCACATTTCTTCCCCCCCCCCCCACCACCTCAACAGATCCTTTGTAGTCCAATACATCCCACAGCAGTCAGTCTGGACAGGCCCTTAGTTAAGCTGAGCTCCGCCCAAGTGTCCCGCTCAGAAAGAAAGCTCCCAGCTAACACTGGGGCAAGAACAGGACACAGTTCACAGTGACTACTGTTGCTGCAAATGACACAACCCCTAGTGCAATTTTAAAAATGGCACCAATGTGCACTTTTTAAAAACTGCATTAGGGCTTCCATTGTTCACCAACTTCCCAGCTCCTGATAGTGCCAGGGTCAGGGCACAGAGTCCTCACTTGCTTGACATGCAGCACTAATGGAGGTGCCAGAGCTGTCCCTCTGGCAAGAACAGCGTCACTGCCAGACCAGTGCTGGGAGGCTTCCAGATTACTTCCGCACTGGCTGGCTGTGAGGCTGTTCTTCCCAGGGAGCAACTCTAAAAGCTCCATTTTCACTGCTTCCCCGACTCCGGGCACTGTCAGTACTGGTAGGAAGCCTCCCAGAACTGGCTAGCCAGTGAGCTGGCAGCTATTCTATATCCTGCTTTAATGTGAAGGATCACACTAAAACAGGATGTGAATTTCCAGGGGTTTTGCACCTGTTTGCAGATAACCTGCAGTAAAAAGTTTACAGCCGTTTATCTCCAAAAGTGTGGCTCCTGCCCATGTAAGCAGAAACTGGGCTACAGTGTTTTAATCTGCTACAATTAATCAATTCATAAGCTTTCAATTTGTTAAAAATTAAAACAGGCACTTATGTACCCAAATGGCCCTGACAAACACCATCCTTCAGTGGGAGCTTTGGGATTTTAGTCACACTGGCTATGCACTCTCTGAGCAGAATTTGCACAGAAGTAGGTCAACATTTTAATGTTACAAATGTTGTTCCCAAGTTGTAGCTACTTGTCATTAACCGTTTTCTTTTTGTACACAAAAAGCACGCAGGACACACCCAAAAATATCACCCTAAATCCCAACTGACATGTGGGCCACGGATAATTCATTTTTAAAAAACTTCATCCAATATAATGTGAAGGTGCAAAAATGTCAAGAAAAGCTGCTTCAGGAAACCAAATTGATAGCCAACATAGAATTCTCTTGTTGAAAACCAAAAAAGGGTTGGGACCAAAGAGAACACATCCCCAAACCCTCTAAGTGATTACTGATTTCTTCCTCTTGTGATGTCTTTTCACATTGTCCCAGCCAGTGTTAATAAACTAGGATAAAACAAGTTCCAAGGTTAGCTGGTTTCCAGGCAGTAGACTTCCTCTGAAACCATGCCCTTATTCACCCACACCTTCAGTTTTACCATCTGAGATAGACTGGTGTGAACTCTGAGGTAAAAGAAATGTTCCCCAACCATTTCTACTTTTTTTTGTGGATCCAGATGAGCTGACCATTCTCCTTCTCTCTCAAGTGGGCAGGGATACCTCTTTGACAGGACAGAGGCCTTTTGCTGCCTGATGTGGAACAGCACATAGCTGTCCCACAACCTAAGTGCATGGCATCTCAGACCAGCCAAGTCATTTTGTCTCCTGAAGCAGAAATTCAATAAACCTCCTTCCCTCTCCCTCAGTAAGTAACAATTTGCTGTTTTATGACACCTCAAATCTGCTGCCAAAGGTTGCTGCCTCACTTTGCCCGTAGGCAGGCCCAGACCTTTATTTTGAAGATGGTGTTTTCTACAACTGTGTACATCATACTTCTTGCTTTTTCTTTTTACCTATATGCAAGTTCAATTGAGAAGTCAGCAAAATATCATTTTGCCTATATGCAAAATTTCTCAGTTGAGAAATTAATAAAAATCATATAGTCAACTCAGGTTTCTGTAATTAATAAAGTATTTGTATAATCTAAATAGACCCCAGGTCAATTTATAATAAAATGCAATTTCATAATTAAAATTCTGAAAAATAATGAATAAAACAAGCATTTCTGAAATTTACTACAATTTTCATACTACTTCAGACAGTAGTATGGATGAATGGATGACTCGGTTACAGGGTTTAAAATAGAGCTTTCTTTTCTCTAAGTTCTAAAAACACACACAAAAACATACAAAATCCTTGTTTCATTTAAAACATGTAAGAGAATACAGGTATCTCAACTTGCTACCCAAATGACAACAAAAGAGGTGCCAGATGAATTTCCTTCGAAAGGGAATTCTATTACTCAGGCGTCAATGGTTGAAATAGTTCCGTCTTTTAAGAAAACACCTCACTGCTAGCAGAGGCAGATGGAGCTGGAAGCCAAAATAAGTTGAATCCTTTATTTTTGCAAAATGCAAAGCCAAGCCAACGGCAATTTTTTTTTTCTGTTTGAAGCTAAACCGTAAATTCTGCCTCTTCCCCAGCCTCCTGCATGAAGCACAAAGTACGTACACAAGACTGCTCATGTTATTTGGCACCTGCGACAGAAACTCCGACAAGCTCCTTTCCATCTGTAGGGCAATAAAAATGAAGCAATAATAAACTAAAGAGCTAATAATGTTCTGCTTTTTCACAACAGCCAAGGCAAAGTCCCAATTCAAATGGATCCTGAAGGTTTTGCCCCCACAATCACTACATAATGTCACATCATTTGGCTTCAGTTTTGGTTGCCAGGTCGCAACATCTGATATCCTAAGAGGGCCAAAACCTGAAGCCTATAAGCAGGCTTTTATGATAGCTCAGTGGATTAGGTATCTGCTGTAGAGCTAGTGGTTGGGAGTTCGATTCCCCACACTGCCTCCTTGACAGGGGCTGGACTCGATGATGCCCAGGGTCCCTTCCTGCTCTGCAGTTCTAACATTGCTTAGTAGCAGATATGGGGCATGCTCTGTACTGTCATCCAGTGTCCAAGAAGAAGCAAGTAAGGTCGTATTTTTCTAACAGAAAATAACAACAGTGTTTCTGAGTGTATCTAAATGGCACATCTGGAAGCCATCCAATAAACGACCCTATTGCCACTCAGTAAAATACCTCACTTTCCAACCAAAAATCACGCTTCCTGGGAGAGAACAATTGGTTACTGCTGGATTGATTGTCATTCAACCCAGCCCAGAAAGGTTCCTCCCAACAAAACCTACTAAAGGCAGCATGCGAGGTTGCAAGAACTCCAACAGTACTGCCTACTGAGATTCTGGCTGCACTTGTTAAGGTCTACATTTCTGAAATGCATGGTGCTGTGTGCCTGGCCATTGCTGTTTCCACACACGCCCTTAGTATTATTGTTATTATTATTTAACTAAGGACAGGAAATAGCCAGATAATGTTTTGGATTCTGGATGGAGCGGTCAGAATGTCTCTTAAAGGGCACCGGGTGGATCAGTCCTGAGCCGTATGCCCAATATTTGGGTACTCAGTGTGTCTGTAGGGGGGAGGGATTTATCCTGCACATGTGTAATACTAGGAAAAGCTAATTTGAGCAGCCCTAGGAAAAGTTCCTTTTCTGGAATAAAACTGCCAGAATCCTCAAGCTGGCAGAGGGATTTGGGGTGTTATATCCAAGCAGAAACTTTTCCAGGCTCTGATTATGAAACGCCTTCCTCTTTTACCCCCAGGAATTCCTTTTAATGATATAAACCCAGCCTAGCCCAGCGTCTGAGCTGCCCATGTAATGAATACAGTTCAAGTGAAACAAGCTTGTTGCAATCCATATGTGCTGGCTGGCACTGATGAATGGAACTTGTGTTCAGAATAAAAAGGGTTTCCTTGCTTCACTAACAAAGTTTGATTGGCTCGCTGTGTTATCTCCCTTTATATTAGCAATGCAGCAAAGGGAATCACATGATACAGAAGACAGCATGATACAAAGAAACAGCATTACAATAGAAACCAGGTGACTTTGTCCTGCAGCCTTTTCTTTCTAAAAATACATAGATAGTGCTACCTTTGGGCTTCCATCTAGTCTTGTACAAAGCATCCCACTGTATTTCTAGAATCAGACATGCTAGCTCTCACCTGTCATTACATTATAATTTCTGTTACATTTCAGTTTGCAAAATATATCTAAATTTATGTTTCATTCACTCTCCCAGAGCAAAACTAGGCATTCATTTGATATATAGCTTGCAACTTATTTTCCCTTCTAAAATACAAGTGTTGATGATCCTTATTCATGAGGCATGAGGCACATGGCAGATGTGGGTGAGGACCAAAATTACACACACGGTCAGCAGATCAAGAATGTTTGGGAAGGGGGGTGTTATTCCATTACTTCAATGGGAATTTTTCCCCTGACATATGCTTGTTGCACAGTTTTGCATTTTTGGTTAAATTCCTGTAGCTGCACAACAAAAATGCAGGGATAGTTTCAAGTTCCCCAGAGTAGACCACCCCTTTTCTCATTAACTGGCTCTTACAGTCTCAAAAACTCACTCTGATATATTAATAGTAGAAAGAATAAAAGGCTTCATTACTTGCAGTTGAACAGATCAAACAGCAAACTGACAAACACAACTGCTTTCAATAGACTTTAACAAACTCTAGAGATGGGGGAAAGCTGAGCAGAGAGACGGGGTTATCTTTGAAATCAGAGGCAGGAGTGAACAATTGGTTAGTGCTGGATAGATTGACAGTCACAACCCAGCCCTGAAAAGTCCTTCCCAGCCACATCTACTAGAGGTAGCATGCGAGGTTGTAAAAACTCCCAACAATAATTTGGTTCTGAGCACACTGAGGGAGAGTGAGGGAAGTCTCCCCTCTAGTGTTGCATTCCTGGAAGTAAGAGGGTGCAAGAGAAAAAGCTGGTGCTTGGTGGTATATTCTGGGAGTCATAGTCCAATAAGTAATTGTTGTCTGGCTATGTACTTAATCAACACATAGTTTAGTCCTCTGTGGCTCCAGTGGCTTTAGTCCTTCCCAGCCCTATCGACATCATTTTAGTCAATTACTTTTCATAGTTCTTAAGACACAGATGTCACGATGCCAAGCTGAACAAACAGCCTTCCAATTTGCTGTGTCCCTCTTACTTCCAGACCTATAATTAACACAACACCTATGTTTTTATCACCAGCTTTCTTTCTCACACATGTACTTATGTTGGAAGAGGCACTGAAAAAGCACCATCTGTAAAAGAGAAGCTAAGTTGAGAGTAAATACAACTTATTCAACTTAGAAAGAAAATATTAATAAATGCTTTGAGCATTATGAAAAACAAAGAGCTTTGTGAGTAACATGAAGTATGGTTTCTGCCTCTCTCTTTTTTAAAGGGAGCAATTTGTTTTTTATAGCTATTGGCATGAAACCTGGAGCATCTTCCATAGTTGTGAATATTTTGAGTTATCATCACTTGGCAGCTGTTGCTTTTATAGCTTATATGTTCTCTGGGGTCTTTAAGAAGAAAGCTAATATACTGCCTATTGAAGTGGGCCAGGAAAAAAAAGGGGGGGGGATAACAATAAAGAGAGGCATTGCTGCTGTTGAGATTTGTGCACACTGGCAGAATGGTAGGAACTTCTCTGTTGTTTTGCAAATCCATTATTTATTGAACTATAAATGTGTTCTCTTTGTTTGGTGCTTCCGCCTGCAGGAATTTTGATTTGATTTGACAATTATGTACAACTACAAACACTGCTGGCTGAAACCCCGTTTGCTTTGACTCCATGTGAGTTGCTTCTAGCCTGGTGTTCTTTGTATTTCAAACTGTGGGGATTCTGAGTCACCCGGGAAACTCTGTAGGAGCTTTGATCCCAAGTACTGATTGGGCAGGAGAATGTTTAGCTGAATATTTCAGGGATCTGGAGAGAATCGGTTAGCATTTGCTTACAACAGGCCAGCCACCTTACTAAAATGCCTTGAAAAATAAGATATAGTGTTCGTAGGTTAAAAATATGCACCTGTACCTGTTCAGCAGTGCAGAAGAGTGACAAAGAAGGGATGTGCAGACATGACTTCAAAAATTATCTTGAATGTCATGTTCAAGATCACACAGTATTGTGTGCCATTAGTTCCTGGATGTTTAGGGGTCACATAAACCATTTTGAACACATTACAAACTAAAATGAAGATCTGGAGCTGTGAATTGTGTTTGTCAAGCAATGTGACCACTAGAAAGTATAGCAAAAATGTGGTTTTGAACTGTGGTGCAGTTTAATTATATCACACAGTTATTTAAAAGCTATTTTCTAAGCAATTCATTTCTCATCATTTGGTATGCTGAATGTCCAAACCAGATTGATACTTCCAAGTTACGATTGTAAGTAGGATGCAGGGCTGTACCTTTAACATAGGTGCTAGATGACAGCTCATACATGGATAGCATTTTGGTACAACTTGACAGACTGAAAATGAGTTGTCTGCAAGGTCCACTATGCGATGGTACAAGGGAGAAGTCTGTTGTGTGATTAGTACAGGTTTGGGCTAATCATAACAACACATGAGGCAAGCATCAAGAATGGGTTGTGTAATGAAAAGAGGGATAGGAAGAGGATAGAGTGCCTGACCAAAGATGCTCTTAGTAAGGCTATCCATTCCCCAAGTGTGGAGTGTGGACAATGCTGTGATATAGCTTAGGGTCAGACCAGATGCTAAAGCACATGTGCATTTCCTCCCCTTACAGCATTATCCCTCTAGAAATGCAAGTCTTGCACTGCTATATGCTTCAAACATACAAACTAAGTCAATCCTCAATTACAGAACAAATGCAAGCTCACTTCCTAAGCATGGATTGAGGCAGATTCATATTAGAATAAATGGACTTTTTCTCAAGGGTGCACTCAGGGCTTCTAGACACAGAGTGTTTCATTTAGCAAGGAGCTTTGTCATTTGGTGGCACCAGACGTGACTGTGGAGTCAGAAGTTTCCTGCATCTGTTCTGGTTCTACTGAAGACAGATAATAAAGGTCTCATTTAGCTTCATGAGCATTGTGCCCTCTAAGTGAGTCACTCTCACCCTTCCACCACCTACATGTTTTGGACTTCAGCTCCCAGAATCCCCAACGATTGGCCATGCTGACTGGGGCTTCTGCAAGTTGATTCAAAACTTATAGAGGGTCAGTGGTTAAGCGCCACTGCTGTGAGCCTTCCATGGCATAGTCTCGTAACATGGGTTTTAGACCACTAAATTGATAACCAGACCAAAAAGAAAAAAAAGAGGGGCTGTTCTGTGTTTCAGATGTCTTCAGCTTCAATAATACAGCCACTTGGCCTGAACGGAAAGGAAGATTTTGCTTGGCCATGACAGCTTGCAACCCAACTGCATCAGCAGAGTTGTTTGGCTGGTTATAAATGCAAATGAGTACCATGAGCCAAAGGCTTTATTTTATCCCCCAAGCTCCTTTCTGAAAATGTCAACTAGTTATTTCAAACTGAGGTGCTGACTGTGCCTGCGATCCACAGATTTGCATTGCACCAAGAGTGAATGAGGAGTAATTTGCTAGTGCCTACCATTTATCGAACTCTATCCTGTTGTTAACATTTGAACAGGTATGTTTCACACTAGGAAACCAGCAGGACTCCTGTTTTACAGCACTACTTGTAAAAAAAATTGACTGAGTACTTTCAAACATTGCAAATAAAGGGGTAGCAGCATGAAGAATGCCCTAAATCACATCTAATGTTCAAGCCCATCATTCATTTGCATGCTACATGTGGCAATATTGTCATTAGAAATATTTCTTTTAACACCACCCCCTTTCTTTAAGTGATAAAAATGAACTACCAATGTTCTGCAGATGTCATCTTTCAAGCAATGACAAAAGAAAACTGATAGGGAAGACAATTTCTTTACCCCTCCTCAATTGCAATGCAGTTTGAAAGCACAAAATAAACTGATTGTATTCTTTCCTTCTGCTAAACAATTCCTCACAGCTGGTGCTGGGTGGCAGGGGGGTGCATGCTGGAATTTAGAGGAATTGGTAGAATCCTGGAAAATAAATGGTCTATCTCCATCACTGCAAATATTTAGTAAGACCAAAAACCACATTAAAAATTTGCCTTCTCTAATGAGCAGAATAACAAAAAGATGAGATTTGTCATTTCCCTTCATATAGACATCCTACTTTGAAACTAAGCATGCTTATCGGTATTCATTAGTTAGTTCCTTAAAGCAGGGGTCCCCAACTCCCAGTCAGCGCCCCGCTGCTGGTCCATGGGCTTCGCAGGACTGGGCCGCGGAGACAGATCTCCCGCCCCCCGCATGCACACATGGTGGGCATGGCGCGCTCGCGCACATGCGTGGGTGAGCGGGCACATTCACGGATGGGCGTGGTGCACTTGTGGGTGGGCGTGGCACATTTGCGCATGTGCGCCCCACTCATCTGAGAGTGCGCCACACCCATCCATGCATGCGCGCAAGCACCCCATGCCCATCTGAGTGCGCCCCATTCACCCGCGAGCATGCCCCGCTCACCCGTGCATGCACGTGAGCGCACCACGCCTATCCGTGAATGTGCCACGCCCACACATGAATGTGCCACGCCCACCCATGAGCACAGGGTTGCCCCCTCCCCCCCACGCGCAGACTCCACCGCCCCAAACTGGTCCGCGGTTCCGAAAAGGTTGGGGACCACTGCCTTAAAGGGCTTTCAATGTAAGGGAGATATTTAAGGAGTGGGTTTAGCAGTTCTATTCCCATGGAATGGAGTTTCCATGACTGAGGGGAGAATTGATCCCTCATCTACCAGATTCATAGTCCATCACTCTATCCACTACACCACACTGGGTGCCACTGGCATTCATTAAGGCCAGTACTTTTTAAGTGCTTTATTTGAAGATTTTTGCATTAGAAAAGTCATAGATTGCCCACATTTCAATAACGAAACTCACATTATGTACCGTATTTTTCGCTCCATAAGACGCACTTTCCCCCCCAAGAAAGTGGGGGGGAAAGTGTGTGCGTCTTATGGAGCGAATGCTGTTTCCCACCACCACCACCACCACCGCTGCCTTCTGAGGCCTCCGGAGGCCTCAGAAGGCCCCGCGGGGGTCCCCCCGCCACCATCGCTGGTTTCTGAGGCCTCCGGAGGCCTCAGAAGGCCCCGTGGGGGTCCCCCCCGCCACCATCACTGCCTTCTGAGGACCCCCGGGAGGCTTCGGACCGGTAAGGTGCTGCTTTTTACTTTTTTAAAAAAATGTTCTGGGTGGGTTTTGGAGGGTAGGTTTGTGCTGGGGGGGTATGTTTCTATGTTGCTTTGTTTTTTGGTGATTTTTTTTTGTTTTTTGTTTTTTGCAGTCCCAGCATGGGACTTGCTCTGTTTATTTATTTTTATTTTATTTCATTTTTTGGTATTTAAAAATTAGGTGCGTCTTATGGTCAGGTGCGTCTTATGGAGCGAAAAATACGGTACTCATTTCAAACCAAATCTCCATATTTTTCCATATATATTCTATTTTCAGAGTAATTAGAAATAACATTTATGGAAGTACAGGACACAATATGTTTGAAGTCTTTTTTTCACTATAGAAATTCAGTGAAAAAATGGCTCAGGGGTGAAACAAAAGCAGTTTTTCTCAATTCACCTGGACTGCAGAAAATTCGGAACTGTCTATTTCAGATGAAGCAGGGTTGATGCTCTAACCTCCTGAGAGTATCAGATTGCTCATCCCCCTACCTCACATTCCCCCCCCCAAATGGTCAGTCATTAAACCATGATTGCAGTCTAGCTCCACCCCTTTAAGTTCTCCCTTGAAACAAAGGGGAAGCTTGTTCCAACATAGATCACTTTAAGATGTGGAGTGCACTACTTTAACATCATTCAAAATGAAAAGCAGCATTTGCTAGCACAGTCTTGTACAACTAGGTTGAGAAGTGTGGCTTATTGTCAGGTAAATGGATATAAGACTTCAGACATAATATCCGTTCCCTAACAAAACAAACTAAACCCATTTTAACTGACTAATTTTCACTTTTAGAAAGCTAAATGTATGTTGATATAGTTTGAACCTGAAGGCTACTGAACATACAAATTAAGGTTATTAAAAATATATATGTTTAGATGCTCATGTTTTAAAACACAAAAAAGGATCGTTTGGGCCTCTGCCTTTCTATTAGAAATAATGGTGTCAGCTAACACTACAAAGCATATCAACCCACAATACAATGTGTTTTTTTAAAAATTCTCAACAGAATGTAAGCTTTTTTAAAAACAAAAACCCTATTAAACTATGCAAGTTTCTTTCTTTCTTTCTTTTTAAAGCAGCCTAGCAAAATTCTTAAAAATCAAAATTTCTAGAAGCTGCTAAAAAAAAACAAAAAACCACCCTAAAAAAAACTCTCACTAAGGGAAAAACAGAGACAGAGCCAGGCAGATTCCCTTTGGGAAGACATTTTAAAAAATCACAATGGAACAATAGAAAGCATTCTGCTTCTTGTGCCTGTCATACCTGAGGTATCAGGGAGTAGAGGGTAGGACCCCAGATGGATTGGTAATCTCAGTGCTAAGCAGGTTCATATACACTCCAGGAGGAGATTTTTATGATTTATTGTCTTATACCTTTTATTGTCTCATACCTTGGATATGTTACTTTTTAAGAAAATAGCTCCCCAGATCCCTTAGGTTTTGAGAAAACTTTCAAAATCCTCCTGCTATCCCAAAAAGTCACTTTTCCATCTTCTGAATTTTGATGGCTAAGCCCACATGATCTCCCTTATAAGCTTGAAATGTTATTCTCAGTGTGCAGATATGCCCATAAATAAGAAAGCAACTGTAGAACTCAATGGGGACAAGCCACCAGAGACAGAGTTTGTAGCTGTTCTATGTAATACCCAAGTATAAGCAAGGCAATATGTGTACAAGTGTATGAAAGAAACAGAACCCTTTTTCTTGCATTTGCCTGTCAAAGAAGCATAGCAAACAATGCAGAAACTGTTGATTTAATGAGAAAGGCTGGTAAAGTGTGGCTTAATTGAAGTGAAAAAGCATGTAGAGTCTGATTTTGAACTCCATGATATTCTATGTGCCTTTCTCCTACTTTGCCCTGTGTTAAAATTGTCCTACCAGCAAAATCTGGATTCAGAAGTTCTAGAATGCTCGCCCACCACCTGTGTGTGAAGACAGGGCAACAGTTGTGACTTGAGAAAGCCTGGGACACAAAGGTAAGCTCACACTCCTCCAAAAATTACTAATAAGGGCCCTGAGAACTGGATAAGCAACCCCTAAAAGAGTGAAGTTCACAACCTGTAAAGAACTGTAAGAAGGGAGGTAGAAATAGAAGGAGGAGATATAGAAAGGCAGGAGTACTCCAAAATAGTGGTCTGTGTGGCATAAGGAATGAAACAAAAAGGCGTGGAAGGATGCTCTTTGTAAGCTGGCTAAGGCCTACTGTGTTCAAGGAGAGGAGAGAGCATTTTATGTTTTCAGATATCTGTGCATAACTTCCCAGCAACAAAAAGGCAGGTGAACTATAGCCACTTCAATGCTGTGTAAGAACATATAAGATAAATATTGGGAATATTCGCCATTTAGGCTTTATTTTTGTTAAATAAATCATGGCATGGTACAATATGGCATGTGTTGTTGTTCATCTGAGGTTATATTTACCTAATTTTCAGACCTGCTAAGGACCAGATTATTTTTATTATGTCCTGAGACGTACAATCATAGAATTCAAAGAGGGTGTACTTTCTTTTTCACATGACTCTATATTTGTAATGATATTACTAGTTGCTGTATTACTTTTAAACAGTACATTGTTAATTTCATTATCCATGAATAATACGCTATAACAACAACGTTACTAATAATAAAGCTTCTAAGCTCTGAACTCAAAGGTCCTAAGGCAATTTATGGAAATGTCTTAAGATAAGAAGAAAATTACAAAAAAAAAAACAACTTATGAAAGATGCATGGTGTGGGGGGAAGGAAATAACTTTTGGGCACATTTGCAGTTTGAATCATATGTCCTTAATCAGGGTGAAATCACACCAAGGACTGCAAGATGGAGCATACTTTCCCACAATGTTTGAGCCACAACACAGATAATTTTGCAAATTAATCATCATGTATTTCTGTAAGTTGACCCGGCTTATATACAAGTGGCCTGAGCAACCTCTAGAATTACTGAGCACTGGAGATGGGCACAAATTAAAAAACGAATTGCAAAGTTCATCAAAAATTGCTAATTTGTTGATTTGTAGTAATCAGAAGTGACACCTCTTAATAAATACAAATCAATGAATTTATAGCCCAATGAATCAATCGATTGATTCATTAGGCTATAAAAGGGCTCCCCAGACACCTAGAGAGACACCAAAAGTGCATAGAAGCTTTCCTTGACTCTTCTCTACAATCCCTGCACATTTGGCAAAGTTTCGGTTTCAGACATCTGAGTTATACACCCACAAAGAGGCCCCTCCAGCAAAGTCCCCCCCCCCAGGCACCTAGAGACACCAAGATTACAAAGAAGTTTCCCAAGACTATCCTCTACAGTCTGTCCAAGTTTGGTGAAGAATGGGTTTTGGACATCCAAGGTATACCCCCACAAAGAGACACACACACACCCGGGAAAGTTCTCTTTAGCTTGGAGGAAATTCCTCAAGCTAGCTGCTAAAGGACACTTTCCTGGGTGTGCACAAAATGGGGGGAGGCACCATTTCACCTCATGCAGCAACATGTCTGGAACTAGCCCTGAACATAATCAATGCATGTTTACATATCCTAGCGTCCAAATGTATTGTCTTAGGATGGCAATTATCCTAATCAGGCATTCAAATGGTTTGTTAACATTATGAAATAGGTATTTCATCTTTGTCCTTCTTCCCCCTTAAAAGTTATCACATAACAAAAACCTAATTTTAATCCTTTTCTTAGTTATTGCTTAAGTCATGTATTTCATATCACACAGCAGACAAACCTCTGCTGTTTGGTTGATCTTTCACATCCCCTTAATCAGCAGATTACTAGGAAGATGCTTTTTGTCAAGACTGTGTTGACAAAGCACAGTTCTTTTGCTCTCTAATGACTATTCTGAGGCATGTCTCAGTTTTGCTAAGTGGGCTGTAAGGTACGGAGAACTAAATTGCAAGTCAAGCAAGTGTGAAATGCCTTAATAGAAGTACTTTTTGGCTTCAACCTTTTCAAATGTCACATTAGTCTATGACAAGAACAAAAATGAAAATCTCCTTGTTCCAGCTGTATGTGGAATAAAATTATTCCAGCATACTTATCAGCAGTTAAACAAAGAGTCTTCAAATAACCATACCAAATGCATTTTTCATATAATATATATGAAGAGGCAACAGAATTTATTATTTATTTAAAACATTTCTACCCCACTTTTCTCCTTAAGAATGTTCTGTGTTGTACTGCACATTTCATGAAGGTTCATACAATCTACTTATTTCTATGATTTTAAAATATTATCCAGGTAAATCTGATAAATTTTACATCTCTTTTCTCCTCTCTAATTCCTCAACTGAAATTATAGCTAAGGTCCCACAATTCTGTGCAGTGACTTCTACAATGAGAAAACAGATGACGAAATCACTGCAGTAGTCAGATTAGGAACTCACACTTAATTGTACTCTGAATTTCAGTCTGCTTTGTATCGATTGTAAATACTATATGCTTTGTTATTGTATTTTAATCTTGCATGTCTGACATGGCTGATTTATGGTTGTAATAATAATGATAAAATTATTACTTATCTTACCAAAATATATTTTGCAATGCAGGTAAATTTAGGTTTCAGGAGGTTTGGAATCAATTATTTATTTGCACAGTTATAAAATAGAGAAAACGTAGCAGAAGTATCTTGATGCAATATAAATGCAAACGCAAAAGTAGGCGATACCTGTATAGATCACTAAAGAAAGCATATAATCTGCTAGCTTTTGTAGATCAGAACCCCGTTCATCAGGTTTGCACCAGTGCTAGTACAAAGAACTTAGAGTCCCAAAAGTTAATGGCAGATGGATTTGTCAGGCATGTTTCTTAGATGTAAGTTAGGAAAGATGCAGGCTGCACTAGGGATGTGGTTGTAAAGCTACGACAGGTGAGGAAGCTGTGGATTGGATATCACACCCCAGTTCTTCGAAGAACTGCAGGCATTATGCATATATGTTCCCACATGACCTTCCTTTGAAACTACAAGTTTCTGTTTGGCTGGGGAAGAGGGGAACACAAAACACCTGGAGTCCTCCATCTGGGATTTGAGTGAAAATTTAGTAAACCCAATAGAATGATTAAAATCAATATGTCTTTCTTGGTTGCAAACACCATTTTGTGGAAGTCATAATAGCAAGTGAGTTCATTGTACCTTAGGCCCTTCCAAATGATTTTCTTCCAGTCCACTTACACTATTCAGTGATGAGTAACAACAACAACTGTCCCCCACCATTAGTGATACAACCACCCTAGGTGATAGATTCCAGGGGGCAATCTGAGCCCCTGGGCCATGCAGGATTCCTTAAAATTTTCTGCTGCTCTCAGAAGATGTTATCCAATTCTGAAGTAAGAGTCAATTGGCAATCCAGTCATTTTCTGTGTCTAGAATAGGGGAGGGGTTTCATTTTGTCCATTGCCTGACTGAGATGCAAATACCTACTCTACGAATCTAGTTTCCACTGAATCTTTCAAGCAGGTAAGAAAAATCAAGATTTCCTCTGGGCAGTGGGAGAGATTCTCACCATTTCTTACCTTCCCCCAGACAAATAAAAACCTGCTTCTCTCTCAAACTCTCAAATTCAGGGGAGAGGACTGAGGACAACAACACACTATGGTCCCTGCCATTTGCATTAATCTTAGACGGGACAAGGATTATTGCTTTTGACAGCTGCCATCATACTCCGGATCAACTTGCCTTCCCTCCCTACTTTCCTTCCTCAGACTCCAACTCTCTTGCCTCTGAAACTCCAAGAATCCCAAATGGATTTTCAAAAGGAGATTTTCTAGCATGAATGCTAATGATTAACATTCATTGAATCAGCCTGACATAAATCTCAATGGCAACACCTGATTTACCTAGAAAGCTGGCTAATGCTGCTATCTGGATTGTGTGTTACTTCAATGAATCATACCTTAATCTGCCTTTATGCAGATCTTGTCATATACTGTATATACTCAGCATCCCAAAAGCATTGAGAACTGCGTCAAAGAGGGATGCTTAAGTAGCTCCAATTTTCCCCCCATCAATTATGTGATTTAAAAATAATTTACATTTTAGGTGAAAGGGAGATGAAAGGTTTCAGTACAAATGCAATCATGGACATACAAAGTCAAAAGAGCAACTTCAATAAGCATCTTATGGTACAATCCAATCAGTTATACTTAAAAATAAATTTCAGTATTTCAGTAGGATTTACTTTCAAGAAAGTCTATGTGCAATTGCAGCCTTTAAAAATGAACCATTAAAACATTGATCAACAGGAGAGCAATATTTTTTGAAACTGTTTTTGCTTATAATACCTCTTTGTTTTATATTTATTTCTCCTTCATGAGGTTGTTTAGGGCTCACTCTAAATCAAACTGTGGTTATTGGTATCAGTAAAATCCTAGTCTTTCGTTGTAAAGTCTCTGTATATGAAAAGAAGAAGCAAGGAAAAGTATGAGAGCCTCAGGACATTTCCACTGTCATTCTCACATCCTCTACATGTGAATAGTAACTATCTGCCCAAGGGATCCTCTTCTCTGGGCAAGTTGTCTGCACAATTTAGAATGTCGCAAATCAGCATTTAAATCAAGGATGTCAAGAATCACTACAGAGGCAGGGAGAGAGAGAGCTAGTCTCAGAGTGTGGAGGAGTTACATTTTGGAGGACAATTCCCACAATCGTCCAGCTAGTGTTCCCATGCTGACTTTCCAAAGCTATGGCTTGTGTGCCCATCCTTGCTTGCAGGTCTTGCCCATCACCTGCTACTGGGTCCTTTTAAATGGACATGCCAGGAACTGAACCAGTGATCACCGCCCACTCAAGGCATCACTTGCACATGATCCATCCTGCAACAAAAACTGTTACCTTCAATGGTATATATTCTAAACCTGTAAGATATCACCTGGAGCTGCTTCTTCAATATGCGCTTGATTAATTGTTAATAGGAATCAGTTCAGCTTCTGATTTCCAAATGTCGAAATTGGCTCATTATCTCTCCTTTGTTGTGCATCCAATTAAAAGTGAAACGGAAGAGGATTAACATCCAAACCATAAGCAGACGACTCAACATGAGGCTCAAAAAATACATGAGCTCAGAAGGACTCACGCATGATGGAGGATAGGAAACCTGGCACAATTTTTAAAAACACCTTTATTTTCCTTTGGAAACAGAGGGGGGTCATGTTGTCTGAAACAAAACTTTCCCTTCTAGGTGATGTTCTGCCTTCCTTTTTATTTCATACAGAGTCTACAATGTATGGTAGAAACAATGTACTGCTACAATATATTTCTACAAATAAGCTAATAGTAATTGAGGTTCTAACGATCCCTAGTGTGGGGTAGGGTAAGCATCAGTGCAATTATTCAGGGGCGGATAACAAGAATCAGTGCTGCTGATACTGATAAGGTTTCATGCCTTTATGATGATGACACGGCAGCAGCTTCTTTGGAAGTGGGCCAGTCACGGCTTCTCACTGAGCTAGGAGCACTTAAAACATTCCAGGAATAATCATGCATTTACTTCTTGGAACTGAATTCTGAGTCAGTATCTGTACAGATTGGTCCCTTATTTTTCATGATATCTATAATGACTTCTGTGAACAGCATTTTGTTTTTGTTCTTATAACTGAAGTGATATCTAAACTGCTGCACTTTGAAATCCAATGTGTGAATTTCCGTCCCTTGTATCTCTTATTTTTCAGTATTCACTGCTGCTTTTTTAATTAGATGCTGGTGTGGATGAGGCAGGCAGAGTTCTGATCATCAGGGTTTTTTATGCATTTGCCCCAGCTTTCTGTTGCAGAGTTTTGAATTTCTGATAAAATTCTCTTTTTGTGACACAGTAGAAGTACAGAGATCCACAGAGGATAGCTACACATTCCCCAGAGCCCACACCTTTCTCATTAACTGGCACTTAAAGTCTCAATAATTCACTGACATTTGTAGGAGAAATAATAATAATAAAATCTTCATTCACAATTACTTGAAATTACAGACTTGTATATGTTGCTTTCTTTACTGCACACATACTTAGCAACCAGCTGAACAGATCAACAGAACAAACAACTGCCACCAAACAAACAAACAAACAAACAAACAAACAAAAAGGGATAAAACACTGAGCAGAGAGATGTGTCTCTTTGAATTTTCAAAACTTCCTTCAATTGCGAGAGGACCCATAGACTACAAGTTACCCACAAACAGTACTTGGGTGAGGAACACAGAATTCTTTTTGCTAAAGAGCTCTTGTGCTGGAGTGTTCTAGAAACTTCTGTGGATCTCACCAAATGACAAACCTCCAGATTTCATAGGGAGAAGCCATGACAATTAAACTGCTGTCAAACTGCTATGACTAAGAGTATAGATTTCACTTGCAGAATCCTGTAGCAGTTGCAGCCATCCATGGAGTCTCTCTACCACTCCATTCTCTCCTTTCCTATCTTTCCTCCCCTTTTCTCTCTCCTCCCACCCTGAAAGCAGCAATCTTGATAATACACAGAGGCCCACTGTTGAAAAATAAGGCGCCAGTTGCCCTAAGACTCCCCGTGTTTGCCTGATCAAGGATACCATTCAAGCACTGTGCTCTCCCTTGCCTGCTTCTTATTTGCCCAATTGAAGATGTCTTCTGGAAGTGCAGATTGTAACAAACCACACTTCTAAAGCTTTGTAATTTTCTCCCCTGCTTGGGATACCATCTGAAAGCATGAGTTTCACTTTCTAAGCACCACTCTCCTGGATTGGATGGGAAGAGGTTGTTCCCATTCCCTGTGGACATTTTTTAAAAGTATGGATTGGGTTGGTTTTCACTTTGAGACCATTCTGCTCTCCTTCCTTGGTGGAGTAACTGCCACCTCAAGCATACCTTAGGAGAATGTGGATCAAGACAGCAGGTAGATGGCTATCTGTGTTTTAAAGCAATCTGCTCTCCCTTTCCCTGTGCTTTGAAACCTTTTGTACACATTGAATGGGGGATGTCCATGCATGCGATCCAGTTCCATAGAAAAGAGAGGAGATCCTATGTAAGAGGCTTAGCAGGTGCCATCTCTCCCCTCTTCATTTCATTGATAAAGCCCTCCCTGAAGTATTCCATGGAAGTGAGTGATGTACAAAGTGAGTGCTAGGCCAAAGCAAGAGATTCACGTGCTCACTATTTGATCTCCAACTCTTTCCTCATTCAAGGAACAGATTAGAATGGAAGCAGAGCTTGCAAATGTGATTGGATGGACTACAACTCCCACAATCCTCCAGTCAACATCATCAGTGGGCATGCTGGCTGGAAGATTAACTGTAGACCAAAACAACAACAACAACAACAACAACAACTACTACTACTACTACTACTACTACTACTACTACTACTACTACTACTACTACTACTACTACATTCCAAGTTCTGTAGGGGTCGAGTGAGTCACTGTGGGGAGATGCATCCCATTTTTTGCTCTGCACTTATGCAGTTATTCAGGGCTGGATAGCAAGCTACAAATATGGCCCTTACTTTCACAAGTGGGATAGAGCATTCACAAACTTTCTTTTTTCCATTTTGAATTTAAATAAACCTATTTTTGTTCCTCATACCTTATGGAAATGAACTACCTCAATCTGTCCATTTCTGGAGATGAACAACCTGAATCTGTCTACTTGTTGCATGCTGGTATTTCCTGCTGGTAAAAGACAAACTGGTTGTATATGTTAAGCTGAAGCTGTTTCAGACAGCTGTCTAGGTAGAAAGAAAACGGTGAATGTTAATATGGAGTGATAGCAGGCGATTACTATCTTTTTGCCAGGACTTTTAACTAGAAAACTGGTGATTGCTCAAGTTTTATGTGTTGGCAACATCTTTGTTAAGCATTAGGACCCATGTATCTTTGTCTGTCTCTCTCTAGATATAGAACAGCAAATCAATTGCTGACTCAGCCATCATTCAAGCTCTTCCATCCAAGTAGGGTGCCTGCTTTTTTGCATTCTTAAAAGCTCTGCATGACCATTTGTTCATTTATCTATTCATTTAGCTCCCTATTAATTTATAAAATAAACTTTTTAAAAGTGCAGAACTGCTTCAGGAGTTGTGAGAAAGTTTTTTGGGGGGATGGCATAGGCACCAGCCAACTGCCCCTATGCACATCTTGCATCTTTAAATTGTAAATCTGGGTGGGTATTCCTGCTCCTGCTGTTTTTCAAAGCTCAGTAATGGAGAGCTGCAGGTAGCTTTGGACTGGAAGTATTAAAGGCACTTCCAGAGCTGCTTCATATCTCTAAAAATGTAGTATGTGTCTCTTCACCCGTAGAAGTAAAAAACATGTATTTACATTTGCATACGAATCGGAGGTCTCAATACCTAAATTTTTACTATCTTTGATGAAGCATGGAATTTAATTACATCTCTGAAATGAATTCAATCTTTTTGTGTGCTTCAAAGACGTTTTGCTCCTTGTACTGAGACAGTCAATTTGCCCTTTGCCAATAATGCTGCTGTAATTTTCACCAAGCAGGAAATATTCTGTTTGGATAATGGTTGCTTTTTAAACAAACAGAGCACATTCTCTCTGTGTGAGTCAACCAAAGATTGGTGCTGTTTTCCAGATGACTATCATGCTTTCACACTACAGTGGCAACAGCAAAATAAAGAAATAAATTTTGCTGGCTAAGAAGGAGATTAACTTCTACCCCATCACATAAGATGAAGAATCACATGCTTTACTTGATCTGCTTTAGGCAGGTACCTCTGCTATGTTTCAGGATGTGGCAAACATCAGCAGTACAGTTAAACACATTTAGACATCAGGTGTTTTTATTGTGCGCTCATCCTCCTTTAGACACGGGATATGGCTGCATTCCAAAGGCAAACGTCCCGTGTTTCCCCATCACAGCTTCCATCTTTTAAAGGAGGGAATGACAGAACAGGTGCACAATGACCAAAATCCTATTGTGCAATAATGCCTGCAGGGGGCAAATGGTGAAACTCACAGTGGCTTCATGCTTGCAATTAATAAGTGCCCACCTGGATTTTTGGGCATGCACCAACCCACCCAGAGTTGTGCATGCCAAAAACAAAAACCAAGCAAGAAGTGGGTCCTGCAGATTATACCACAGGTGTAACTATTTTGACAAATGCCTTTTTTGGTACTGTGGTAGTGCTAGGAGCCATCTGCCTGGAAGTTCCCCTGGAAGCTTTATCACCACAATTTCATGTTGCAGTCAGCAAGAATTTTGCAGGCCTAAACAGGTTTTCCAATTTCATCGGTTCAGAGCTTGGAACAGTTACATTTTTTGACTACACCCAGCTGGCTGTGCAATTCTAGAAATTGCAGGCTTAAAAAGTAACCTTTCCAAACCCGTTGATAGTTAGATAGTAATGTATATGTACTGTGCAGCCAAACCCCCTAAGTCCTCCTTTGGTAGGGGGTGTTAAAGGGGCCCACTGGCCAAGATATGAAACATGGAGCCAAAGTGCAACACAAGAAATAACTTTTATTCCAATAACACAACTCCGATGGGATCAACTCTATCCTTGTATCTCTCAGTAGACTATTCACAAAACCTTAGTCCAAGGCCAGTGAGGGATTCACATCATACTCCCTAGGCTGTCACTGTGGTATGAGCAATCATCTTGTTTGTCTAGACACTTAAGACAAGAGTAATGTCTGTGGGTGGCTCGCACCTCTGCTTCCAGCTGCTGGGGGTGCTGCAGCTGCCTTCAATGCCACCACCTTCTTCTCTTCATCAGAGTTGGGTGCTGCAAGAAGGTTGTGGCTGGGGGGGTGTTTGGTGGTTGGGCAGGACCAGTTTACCACTATGGCCTGCTTCTGGAGCACCCCAGGGCTTCAGCTGAACACTCCTCCTCTTTTTCTTCCTTGTCTTCAGCCCACTGGGTCCAGTGCCACCATATCACCTCCTCCTTATCTTTATCCTACCTCTGCAATGGCTGCCTCACCTTTTATACCCTTTTGGTCCTCCCTCTTTTCTTGTGTCAGGTGTTCCTCATTACCCCTGCAAACCACCTGGAAGCCCCCCCCCCCAGCTCCTTGCTTGACATCCGTTCCAGAAGACCTTACCAGCATTCCTTCTCTCCAGGCCTGGGGCTGTCCACCTCCACTGGAGGTTCTGAAGTTCTTGCCTGTTCTTTTGTATCTTGTGAGATCAGCCACCACTGGTAGGAAGAACCAGAAGGATTTATCTCAAGGCATGGGATTCAGTCTGACAACTGCTCCTTCAGGCCTCTGCCATATTTATCTACTTCAAAATGAACCATCCCTCTCATGCTGATCTTTGAAGTGACTAGAAATAGGCCATTTTACCTGTAACTAGTTACTTTTTGAGTAACAAGCAATTTAACAAGTAGTTGAAAAGTTAAACTTAAAAGCAATGCAACAAGTAGTGAGAAAGTAACTTTTTAGATATAACAGGTTTAGTTACTTTCAAATATTGCTTTTAAAGACTATTTAAAGGAGAGGTAGAGGAAACCAAAGTGGTGTAGTGGATAGAATGATAGAGACCTAGGACTCAGGAGACCTAGGTTCAAATCTCTGCTTGGCCATGGACATTCACTGTGGGAGAAGCACTGGTAAAGCCACTCCTTCAATATTTCACATACCTTGAAAACTACCATGGTCACAAGAAGTCAGATGTGACTTGACAGCATATAAACAAAGGAAAGAACTTCTTAATATACTGCAGAGTTAAGCAATGGAAATCCACTACTGCAGGATGCAGATGACCACTAATATGTACAACTTTCAAAGGGGGTTAGATAGATGTCTATAGTCATAATGCCTATATTATACCATTTTCAGTACTAAGGATAATATTACTTAGTAGACTGTTTGCTGGAGGATTTGAAGAAGAGGATGCTGTTGCACAGATACTGTGCTTGTGGGCTTCCCATAGGCATCTGGTTGGCCAATGTGGGAGCAGGCTGTTGGACTAGGTAGGCTTGTGTGCTGATTCTGCATGACTCTTCTTATATTTGTCTGAACATTCTTAACTGAAAAGTTTTGACTAGTCAGCTTCAGAAAACTTGCCTATTTGGATCTTCTGTTATCTTCCAAATGTATTTATTTCAAAAGGCACTTAGATTTCCTTACGTATAGTGTGTGGCACTGTCTCCTGGGAACAGATGGAGAAGCTCTTTCTGAGTTCAGAGGCTTTTAAAAAAATGTTTTTGAATCATAAGCAAAAACGGGCTTTCCGAATTTTCATTGCCCAAAATCCTAGGGTTAAAAAGTATGTGCAGAACAGTAACTGCCCAGGTCTTCCCCCTTGTCCCTTGCACGATTGGTCATGCAACTGGTCATGCTACTGATTTTGCAAGCAGTGCAAGACCAGATGTGCTGCAGAAAACCCACAAAGGAGAGCAACCACTTGTACAGTTACCAGAAGGTTTAAACTAGGACAGAGCAACTGAGGATTTGTCCCAGGGCCACAGCATTTAGGAAATGCCAAAATTTAAAGGTGAGTGTTGGGGAAATAAATAGCAGCACCTCCCCCTGATATTTTTTCTTTTCTTTTCACAAAAGAAAAAGTAAACTTTTTTCTTCTTTTTGGTGGACACATTCTCCTCCTACTTTTTCTTTGGTGGAGTACCTGTGCCATAGGGTGGATGGGAAATGGCGCCAGTCTTAGAATATTCTTAGAACTGCAGAGCTGAAAAGGACCCTATGGATCATCAAGTCCAGCTCCTGTCAAGGAGGCACAGTGGGGAATTGAATTCTCAATCTCTGGCTCCGCAGTCAGAGACCTAAACTACTGAGCACTCAATCTGGATGCCAAAATTGCTAGTTATGCCCCTCATTCCACAGCTGCCCCCTGCCCCCACAAGAGGATTCTGGCCATTGAATTATTGATCTTACGGGTTTCTTTAATCTGTTTTATTGTATGAGCCACCTTGTCAATTGTTTTTATGTCATCTTTTTCATAGTTTTTCTCTGCCTCTTTAAGTTGGTTGATACGTTTAATTTGATTTTTGTATGTTATATTGTGATGGGCCATATGGAAATTGAATAAATAAATATAAATAAATAACATATCATCATCAAAAACAAATAAAAATAATGAATAAGATTGAGGTCCATCCCCATCCCATTGTGGATCATCCAGATCCAGCCACGGAAAGCTACATACAGTACAAACCTTACAAAAATTTAGAACTCTGTGACATGAGAATTTGGTAAAGTTAATATTTATATATTATGCACTAAAAATTACATCATTAGCATTTATTCCATTTGACTGACTTCAAATGTAACATGGAGGAGTCATAGAATCATGTCAGAATGACATTTTCACAGCACATGGGAATTTTTTAAATAAATGTAAAGGAAACATTTTGTTCATTTTTAGTTAATTGCAATCTGTCATGGATGGAAAATACCGCAGGCAACATCATCAATAACAACAATACCTCGAGCGTTTTTCAGCCAAGCCCTAGCCTGAGGGAGGTGAGATGCAGTCAAGACCATTTTGTTCCATCAGGTTTTCAATGTTATTTCAGAATTTTAAAAGATTTATAGTGTTTATGGAATTAGTTTTGGGTGCTCAAATTACTTATGAAAGGCTACTGTCCAAGCACTGCCATTAACTGTAAGGTTCAAAATAGTGCATTTTGCACCTATTGTTTTCTGCATTAGCTGTCATCAGTTTGTATACAGAGTAATTTTAAAAAAATTCAAACTAATGAAACATCTTTTACTCAAGGTGCAAAGATCTTGTATGAAGGTTATATGAAGATCTATTTCTGAGCAAAAAATACCCCAATGCCAGACACACAGATAAGGAATGCCTCCAAGCCACAACAAAGTCCATGAGCATAGTATGTTACCAAACAGTAGATGGGTTTAGCTTCTGGAACTCAGGTTGACACCAAGATCAGCAAACAAACTTCCTTTCTACATTTACACAGACTCTGGTATTCTGCAGCAGTTCATTTACAAGGAGGAAAGCGTGTTTCATACATTCATAAACCATTCTTTTTCTGGACGGTTTACAGGAAAAGCTTTACTGTTTTACCATATTTATTTACAATACACCCGTCAGTTCTCTCAGTGTTGCCTCCACCAAGATTACAATACTAAAATGTTAATATTTAAGCAGTCTGTTGTAATGATCGAATAGACTAGAAGGCAGATAACTATGTAACAAATTCTTTATTTGACACTTATTTCTAATCACAGAACACTGCGGAGAAGGTTGCCCACGATCTCTCCCTCCTACTCCAGTTCATTCTTTAAATTCAGTCATTCAAGATGTTTCCTCTTTTTCAGTTCTTGAGTAAAATGGTGTGTCTGTGTGTGTGTGTGTGTGTTTAAAGGCTGAGCAGGCAACTCATTCAATTTCTTATTTTCTTACAGGTGGCAGATGCAGACATATTTGTGCAGTGTAACAGAAAGATGAGTGTTCTTAATTAGATGTGTAGATTGTTTTACCACAGACATTTCTGCTGCTTAAACCTATACAAAAGCATAGATACACAAGTCATTTAATTATAATGTTCCTGGATTTGCTTGCTGGCAGTGCAGTTGTTTCCGCTGTGCTTATTAGGAAAAAAACAGGGGTAGTAACCGCTCATTGACCAGTTCTGGGAACACAACTGGCCACAGTTTTTATTGGTCACAGCTTATACAGATCTGACATGGCAGAGGCAAGGATCCAATCACTGGGCAGCCAAACTGGAACCTTGATCCCACACCTAGATCCTTTATGGAGATGCCATCTTGAGGGAGGGAACAGGTTGCCACAACCCTTATACTGGATCCAGCCCTGTGCCTCCAGTGTTCTAACTAACAGCCCATGAGAAGGGTTTTTTTAAAAAACATTGAGCACAACTATCAAAATTAGCTGCTAAAAACTCACCAGGCCTGGCTAGAGTCATTCTCTACAAATCACCCAAAACAAGCACAGGACATATCCATAGAATTCCATATGATAATGTATATGTATTGATGCAAAATGAAAAATAATTTAAATAGAAATGTGATGCATCTCACACATGTAAGGAAGACTGTGATGGGGTGACTTTCTGCTATCCAGCTGCTCATTGTGTATGAGCAAATTCAAGATCTCAATCTCCATCCATATGGTTTATTATCATTACATTACATTTGGACCAGACAAATCTTCAAATAGAAGACACCTTCCAAAGAAGAAGAAGAAGAAGAAGAAGAAGAAGAAGAAGAAGAAGAAGAAGAAGAAGAAGACTGTCCTTTACATGGAAAATTCTGCTTTGGAAAAGGAGAACATGGCAACCCTTTGCTCAGGCCAGTGAGGTAACCAGCAAAAATTTATTCCTAGCCACCAGCTCCTGTGGGTGGAGGCAGCAATTCCATTTGCTCCAGACCTCACCTCATGAGGGGCCTCACCTCAGCCTAAATCTTATAGATAATGCTAAATAAAATTGTATTGTCATCTTTTCTACAAATAAATAAAAACAAATTTTAAATGCCGTTTTTACATTATAATGTTTACCCCCTTCCCAAACAATGAGGGAGCCTGATGATGTGAAATGGTAGGGCCTCATCTGAGGTCTTGGAGATCCTGCTAGCCATGTTAGTTGGTGGCTATCCTGTGGCCACAGGAACAAGAATTACAATTAACATTGGGAGAGCATGTGGGGAAGGTAGCTGCACTGGCCAAAGCCAAGGAGGGGGCTTTCTTCTATGTCTCTGGAACCACTAGAGACTGTTCCTGCCTAGTTCCTCTTCCACAAAGCCCACCCCTGGAAATCAACCAGCATTACTGATTTGTCCCAGATTCAATCCCAGCCTGTTACTCAGCTGGCATTATTTGGAACACCAAGAGTCCCATAGGTAGGGACCTCTCCCCTTGCCTGGACTTTGACAGCCTTGCAACCAAGGTTCCTTCCAAAGTGGGTAACCAATGAATGCATACTGTACATTTGCTTCACAGAAAGACTGGAGTTGCAATCTTTTTGGAAACTGCTTAGTGGCCAAATTCCTCTTAGGATTTCAAACCAGTGTAAAACGAGCATAACCTTTTAGAAGTGAACTGCTTCGAGTTAAGAAATTACTGTAGATATTAAGTCATGTGCCTCAGTATCCAACTAATACTGTCTATAGTGATATCTTAACTTGTGGCAATTTGCCTCCTAAAGTTATACTGTTTGCGCTAATGCTTGCAGATTTAACTAGCAGGATTTTGACCAATGCTTAGAAAATGATGATAAGGTTGGAACTGTTCTGAGGGTGCTTCCAGCTAGATTGCTCCTACCAAAGGAAAAAAAATACTTCACAGCTATTCCATCATTTCTTCTGTAACCTATTTATTTGAGTAAGATGGAAAAGGTAATAGGAGGTGGAATACAAATGGCAAATGACCTGGCCATCCCTGAAAAATTCTATACAGTTGAAAAGAACAGAGACTTCTGAAAGAGGAGTTTGTGTGATAAGGATGGGTTGGTAAGGACTTTGCTCCTAATGGTAATAGAACTCCTGACTAAGGCCCAAAAATTGTTAGGAAGAAATGATGTGCATGATTTTCAGAGGGACTTCCCCAAAAGAGGGAAATATAATTATATTGAAGGTGTTTCTTAGGCTCCCTCATTCCTACAGCAGCAGCCTCACCTCCCCCTCTCCTTCCTTTCCCCACCAGATAACTCCTAAGTGCCCTCTTCCTGCTCCCTCATTTCCCTCCCTTGTCCTGATTTATCAGGCCACCACTTTTGCCTCAGTTGCTCGCTGGCTTCCTTTCCTCCCTTATGCAGAGCTGTGGTTCCTTGCTGCTGCCACCACTTGCTTGTTCGTGAGAAAGAAGCAATGGCCACTCTAAGCCACAAAGTGATGGCACATCCTTATGCCCATGTGTGTAGATTCGAAGCAACATTCCTTATAAACCAAGGGCCAGCAGGCAGGCAGGTGGTGGCAGTAAGGAGACATGGCATGGAGAGAGAAAAAGGAGGATTAAGCAAGAAGCAAATGGAAAAAGGAGGAAAGAAAGGAAAAGAGAAGGAAGAGGAAGCAGTGAAGATGGGGGCAATAATGATGCTTCTTCTGCAAACTTAGGCAGCAGGAGAGCTAGGGCCACACTGTTATGGAAGCTCTGCTTATGTCTTTAAATTCATTGTGCCATACATCAACCAGGAATCACAGGGGTTCTTCCATTTTTCTAAACCATACGTACTTTTTCATCTACACTGTTCCAAGCAATCTACTGTCTTCAATTGCATGTGATGTAGGACACATTTCCTCTCCCCTTGCAGGCGCTTTAATTGTTTTGTCTTTGATCTTTATATGTTTTTTTAAAAAATCCTGATCTGTCCTGGAACAATCTTCTTCTGATCTACCTAGTAGCAGTGATGCTTTCTAACAGTTTGTGTAGAGAATTTATTATACAGAAGAAGGATGTTCTCGGAGGACTGCCTTTGATCAAATCCATTTTCACTTGTCACTGAACATGACATCTGAACCCAGGAGAACTGAAACATACTTTCTAGTTTTGTCAAGTATATTGAACAGAAGTCTCCTTCACTCAGAAAAAAACATCAACAACAAAGTCTGGCAGCATTTTAAAGAATAATAAATGGATTGTGGCATCAATTTCCATGGATTGGATTTCTCTTCACCCACTCAGGAAGAGCTTGTGGTTTGGATAGTGGCTATAAAGATAAATGTACCTTGGGCCTTTCCATGTGTCTATTTTTTAAATGTTGAGTGGCAGAATTATATTCCAGTAGGGTAAAAATGAATGTGAATGTGAATCCAGGCCATTGTTACTGTAGGGCAGTTTAATCTACAGGAAAGGTCTGCAGTACTACAATTTCCAGGCATGTCTTTAAGGGATACGGACATGAAGGCGATCAAAGAAGTAGAGAGACAGGGAGAGAGTTAAGATAAATCTGGTGACTAGAAGGACCACAACTTGGAAACGTTACCTTTTCTGATCTGTAGCTTCCAAAATCCTCTTGAATGGGTACTGGATAGCTCAGTGGTTTATATCTGGCTGTGGAGCCAGAGGCTGGGAGTTCAATTCCCCACTGTGCCTCCTTGACAGGGGCTGGACTCAATGATCCATAGGGTCTCTTCCAACTCTGCAGTTCAAAGATTATATAATTATAAATATAATTTACCATATTGTGATCCAAGGGAGTTATGGGCCAAAAATAATAATAATAATACTGAGCTCCAAGAAGGGCTGTTTTTTAAATCAAAAAGCCTATACAACCCTCTATCTAAAGCAAATTCTTGTTAGACTATTATTCTAGACATAGCAGTCGCCACTGTTTCTTAAGCAGCAGCTTATGCTCATCCTACAGTTAATCCATTAAGTTTCCATAAAGGATTCATACTCTCATGCCAGTATGATTTCAATACCAGAGTCATAACTAAGGTGGGGCAAACACCAGGGCACCAGTTTCGGAGGGTACTTCCCTTCCCCAACCATCCATGAAGAAAGCATCCCTAAGTAGACCAAAGATTTGCAGACTTGCAGATTTTCAGCAAGTCATTAAGGAGATCTGAGAAAAAGAGTCAGTATACCAGGCCTTGCTGCAGCAGCAGAGGCTTGGCCTACTTGGACCTCAGTAGACCAAGGCTGTGGCCTGAACATAGAGGAGCAGGAGGCATAATTGGCCAGAGGGACATTTGATCTACCAAAACCGTGGGTAGAGCAGGACTTTCCTGTTGGAGGGCTGATCTATCTAGGACCAGCCTCTGGGCTGAACAGTAGCTTTCTCTCTCTCTCTCAATCTCCCTCCCTCCCTCTCTCCCTCCCTATCTCAAATATACATCTCATTTGTTTTGTTATTGTTTTTATAGCTCTGACAGTGCTGCTGATCCCATGTGGAAGTAAGGAGATGCTGGCAAGGAGTCGACTTCTGTAATTACTGCTTGTATTGCAATCATGAATTATGAAGTTGATTAGGAGGCACATTGTGTGCTGCTTCCCTAGATGCCAAAATTATTGGGACTTTTACTTGCAACCTCACATGCTGTCTGTGAAAATGAAAGTGAAATAATAAATTGCCAAAGCAGGACTACAGTTGAACGTGAAGAAGTCAAAAATCATGACTATAGAAGAACTACAAAACTTTAATACTGACAATGAAGAAATTGAAATAGAGATTTTGTATACCTTGGTTCAATCATCAATTCAAATGGAGAATATAGCCAAGAAATCAGAAGAAGACTGAAACTTGGAAGGGCAGCAATGAAGGAAATAGAAAAGATCTTCAAGTGTAAGGATGTGTCACGGGAGACAAAGACCAAGATCATCCACACTAGTGTAATTCCTATCACCATGTATGGGTGTGAAAGCTGGACCATAAAATAAGCTGACAGGGAAAAAAATGATTCATTTGAAATGTCATGCTGGAGAAAACCTTTGTGAAAACCCTGGACTGAAAGAAAGACAAACAAATGGGTCCTAGATCAAATCAAGCCTGAACTATAGAGATATAGTTACTATAGAGGAACTATAGATATAGAACTATAGAGGAAAAAGGTTGAAACTGACGCTGTCCTACTTTGGGCACATCATAAGAAGATAGGATTCTCTTCAAAAGACAATTGTTCTGGGAAAGATTGAAGGCAACAGGAAAAGAGGAAGACCAAATACGAAATGGATTGTCTCCCTAAAGGAATCTATAGGCTTGAGTTTGCAAGAGTGGAGACTGTTGATGACAGGACATTTTGGAGATCACTTATTCATAGGTTGCCCTAAGTTGGGGGCAACCTGATAGCACATAACAAAAACAACAATGTTGCCTGTGTGTGACTGGAATTATCTATTTATCCAGGACTAGACATGGGGACGAATATAAAAATGAATCAAGATATTCGTTAAATATCCCTGATTCATCAGATATACGTTGCTTCATATTCTTGGGGTCCAGAGACCCCAATGAATACGAAGCAATGAATATAACCCTTTTATATTCGTCCCTTTGTTCCCTATCTGCTTATGCCCCATGGATCAGTTGTTCCTCAGGGGCATAAGCGAAGAGTGGTTTTCCTTTCCGGTGGCTTGCTAAAGTCTGCCTGAAGGGAATCCCACTCCCGGGGCTTGGGGATGGCCTGGTTCCCCTTTCCTTCTCTTCCTTTGATCCCTGCTTTCCCTCCTCTTGCTATGCCCCACAGGTCTTAGCAAAAGGAGGCCGAAAGGGATCAAAGCGCTGCAGGGTCGCTTTGATCCCTGCTTTCCCTTCACTTTGATCCCTACTTTCCCTTCTCTTGCTATGCCCCAGGGCATAGCAAGAGGAGGGAAAGGGGGGGGGGGAAACACCTTTTCAAAGTGTTTGTGATTTTTCTTCTTCCCCCATCCCTGCATTTTTAACCAAACCTTCCTCATAACTGGCTGACGAGAAAGAGTTGTTTCTTTTTTCTGAGGTTCCTAACCAAAGTTGCTCAGAAAGCAAAAGAGGAAAAATGGATCTTGATCACAGACAAGATGCACATCTGATAAATGGAGATGTGCAAAATCGACTTATCTCAACTCAGGCCAGATCTTGGGAGGAGGGAGTGTTTTAGAACAAGATGGATCTTATTTTATTTTATTTTTAGCGTTCTGTACAAAAATCCAGCCAAGAAAAACTCGTCCCTGTTCACCACTCCTTGTGCCTCCTTTGTTGACTACTTCTTCCTTTTCTTCAACATGTATAAACTGAAGTGGGTGGGGAGAGTGGCCAAATTGGCTTATAAAACCGGGACAGTGCTTATGTTTTCAGCTATTTCCAATGGGTTAAGCTGATGCTTCCAAATGTTTTGGACCAATCAAGATCCAGCAAGCGTAATTATAGGTGTTGACATCCAAAACATCTGGATTCCCAAAGTGTAGTGTGTGAGGGTTTGGTTTGGTTTTTAAATCACCCTGGTCAATTAGTCTGGAAGAATAACAAGTAACACACGATCAAGCATTGATGTGAACTCTGATCTCCTAGGAACACTATGTCAGTTAAAGGAGCTGGTGAAGGTGCATGCATGCTACATCACCAGAACTAGGTCAAGGTGCACTTTAGTGAAGGCATATGTCTGCTCTCTCTCTCCCTTTCTCTCTTGGGACTTGCCCAACAGAAGAGGAAACAGCAAAGGAATAGATAGGCACTGGTGCTGGACAATGGAGATTGAGCTGACAAGAATAGCTTAGAAAGCCAGACAGAGCTTAGAAGAAAAGGCCTCTAGTTTTATGCTCTGCTATCGTCCTTCCTCATTTTCTCAAACCTGACAGAAAATATGGAAAATTGGAGTTGACAAAGAAATGTGACAAACAAGAAGGCGTGTGTCAAGTATTAGATGCTGAATTTAAATTTGGAGTGGGCTTTAATGGCTTGCAGCGAGAAGGGAATTTCCAAACTAAGAAAGTTCTCACACTGCTTCACCCCCTTTTCTCACATACTCTTCTACCATTAATAAAAATTTATTTAAATACATCATAGAATGCTTCACTGATAGTCAACAGGCTGTATGTGTATTTGTGCATAACACCCTAATCTGTGTAAAACGTGTGCTACCGACATCCTTCAGAATTTGTTTCAATGCTAAATGAAACTGGCTTATCCTGTGATCCCTGTTTCCTATCATTTCTTATGTCAAGTGAAGACTTCTTCACATGTTCTGGCACTGCCTAGGTGAGTTGGACTGCAAGCTACACTAACTCCAAGCACTCCTGCTATGATGAGAAGTTGTACACTGTCTAACATATCTGGAGGGTGCCAAGTCTACCTCATCAACATGCACGGGGGTTTATTCTGTCTTCTTGTCTGTCTTCAGCACTGTTTTCTGCTTCTTTGGTGGCCTGTATCACCTCTAAAGTTCTTTTCAACAATATGCTTTGGAAGTCTCCTCACAAAATGCAATGAACACTTCAGGAGTTTGGTTGTTTTTGTGCTTGAAGTTTGCATAAGTTGTTTCTTCCTTTGTTCCAGTCTTATCTCACAGAAACAGTGCATAGTGCACCTTCCTTTTATGTCAAATATTGCAGTGCTTTGATATCCACATCCCATTCTAATTGTCTCATTTTATCTACCACTAATGCTGCAGTTCACTCACTCCTTTTCCATTCCATTTTCTTTTTAGAATTCCTCGGGAGGTAAACTCTGCATTTTACAAGGACTCATTGACCTAGTTCTCTTTATGTTACAGGCATACTTCTGCTGTGAATGTCGCTCCTAAAGTAAGTTCATAGCTACACCTGGTCAGGTTAGCTATCTTGGGGAAACCACTGTCCTTTGTTACTTTCTATCTGAGAGCCCAAGATGGCTCTAGAAAGCCTTCCACAATTTTGCTCAACCAGACATGTTCAGAACACTTACAACTGCAGACTTGCGGACAACAGAAGAGTTGCAGTTATGTTGTCTTTTTCTGATAAATTTGGTGCTGCAACTCTGCCCTAATTCTTTGTACATAAACAGGTGGGAAAATGTTGCAGATGTTTATCATAGTAAGGATGGAGAAGCCTTGTTCATCTTTTCCACATCTTTTTATTGTCGTTAGAAGTACATCAATTCCTGCATAACAGGTTATGTGCCTAGAGGGGCCAATATGGTAGAGTCCGAAGGCAAGAGCTATATAGTGTCTCTCTCTCTGTCCTGCCTAATTTGTCTCCTCCTTACCTAGACTGATATTCTCAAGACAGCTTCACTTCATGCTATTCTCAGTCCCATCTCTCTTCTAGGCATGTAACTATCTGTACTAGTGGTTCCCAGCCTTGGGTCCCTAGATGTTCTTGGACTGGAACTCCCAAAAGCCTTCACCACTACTGTGCTGGCCAGGATTTCTGTGAATTTTAGTCTAAGAACATCTGAGGATCCAAGGCTGGGAGCCACTGATCTATACCATCCCAACCTTATCTATCTCTAGATGTACTTCCTAGACTGAATATAATTTCCCAAGGGCTTCCAAAGCTACTATTTGCCTCTCTTCTGTTATAAAGGAGACATGAAAGTGCATGAGCATCTTGCTGAACTGATTTTATAGGATTTTCTAGTCCATGGGGAATTCAGGAGAAGTAACCCAGGTCAGAAGAAGAAGAAATGGAGAATTGTTAATTCCTAATCTATGTGCATTGCTATCATTATTAACATATTTTGATTTGTAATGCCTGACATTTACCATCTTTGAACTACATTAACAAAAGCTTTTATATTTAGCTGTGTAGCATAGGATATCTGTTTCTCCGATATGTACCAGCTCACTGGTACACTGTATATAAGTGAATTATGTTGCAGATGAGATGTTATTGAGACAATCCATCACTGAATGTATTTTGGAACTCTTCCCATTGATCATCTTTTTTATATAAGTGCTTTGTAGTTGCAGTCACTTACTTGCCTTTCTTACTCCTTCATGCATGGCTTCAAATGCACAGTAACAATGGCAGCTGTTATAGACTCCACAGGAGTAACAGACAAGAAAAACAGTGGCATCAGATATCAATGTGTCCATTCCAGAGAGTTCATGAAAAATGAACAAAGCCTTATCTTTTCCCAGTCTATTCCTTCAATAAATTATTATTTGGAATCAATAAGACAATGGCTAGGAGATAAATGCTTCACAATTATCTAAAGAACCATGTGACTTCTGCAGATATAAAGCTTATGAAATACAGCTTGCTTCATCTCGTCCTCAGTGAAATATGTGATATAAATGAACTTGAGAATATAGGTCATAAGAAGCTGCCTTACTCTGAGTCAATTGACTCAATCTATCCTATTATTGTAAAATCTGATTGGCTCTGCTGGGTTTCCAGCTGGGTTTATTTATTTATTTTTAATTTTCCTATTCTTTTTTGGGTTTTGTTGTTGTTGTTGTTGTTTTGTTTTTGATGTCCCTGATATTACCTGGTGGTGATGCTTCCCTTGAAAGGAAAGCTGGGGAATGAGTTACTGTCAGATCCTCAGGGGTGAGGGATCATAGAAGACTATACTTCACAAGTTATCTCTGTGACAACATATAGACTTTCCTGAACTTAATGAAATTTCACAGGATTGTAAAGGCAAAATGGTGTTGGAAGGTGCTCATCCATACTGTCAGGTTCTGTTGGGGTCAATACCAGTAATTTGTACATTTGTCTGCACACTGCCACTCCATGTCATGAACCACCAAAATTAGGAATGAAGATCCTTCTTTGTTGAGGGCAAGGAACATCAATTTATTTCTCCTCAGCCCTAAGAGGGTAAGAGATTTTCTGCTACCAACTGCATTTCTCACACTGATAAGAATAACTTGTGCAAATTGGTCAATTGCACAAAACTGTAATGGCAGCTGCTTTGTCGTATCAACTTACAAGAATTCTGTTCAAGAATTACAAGTGTTGAAGGGAGTGTTTCATCTTTTTGAACAATCTGTGCCTGTTCTATGTGCGCTTTGCTTCTTCAAGGCAAAAGACAATTATTTGGGGCAGAGATATTTTGCAGAAGCCTAGGCAGGAGTGACCCCTTCATGGATTGCTGCCTTGTCATGGCGAAGGGGCTTGAGTAATTCAGAGAAGCTATGGGCTATGCCGTGCAGGGACACCCAAGACGGACAGGTCATAGTGGAGAGTTCTGACTAAACGCGATCCACCTGGAGCAGGAACTGGCAAGCCACTCCAGTATCTTTGCCAAGAAAACTCCATGGACAGAAACAAAAGGCTAAAAGATATGACGCTGGAAGATGAGTCCCTCAGGTCGGAAGGCGTCCAACATGCTACTGAGGAAGAGCGGAGGACAAGTACAGGTAGCTCCAGTGCTAATGAAGTGGTTGGGCCAAAGCCAAAAGGACGCTCAGCTGTGGACGCGCTGGGGGTGCTACACTCATTATGCCAGCAAGTTTGGAAAACTCAGCAGTGGCCAGAGGATTGGAAAAGATGAGTCTACATCCCAATCCCAAAGAAGGGCAGTGCCAAAGATTGCTCCAACTACCGTACAATTGCACTCATTTCACACGCTAGCAAGGTTATGCTCAAAATCCTACAAGGTAGGCTTCAGCAGTATGTGGACCGAGAACTCCCAGAAGTACAAGCTGGATTTCGAAGGGGCAGAGGAACTAGAGACCAAATTGCTAACATGCGCTGGATTATGGAGAAAGCCAGAGAGTTCCAGAAAAACATCTACTTCTGCTTCATTGACTATGCAAAAGCCTTTGACTGTGTCGACCACAACAAACTATGGCAAGTTCTTAAAGAAATGGGAGTGCCTGACCACCTTATCTGTCTCCTGAGAAATCTATATGTGGGACAGGAAGCAACAGTTAGAACTGGATATGGAACAACTGATTGGTTCAAAATTGGGAAAGGAGTACGACAAGGCTGTATATAGTCTCCCTGCTTATTTAACTTATATGCAGAATACATCATGCAAAAGGCAGGACTGGATGAATCCCAAGCCGGAATTAAGATTGCCGGAAGAAATATCAACAACCTCAGATATGCAGATGATACCACTCTGATGGCAGAAAGCGAGGAGGAATTAAAGAACCTCTTAATGAGGGTGAAAGAGGAGAGCGCAAAAAATGGTCTGAAGCTCAATATCAAAAAAACGAAGATCATGGCCACTGGTCCCATCACCTCCTGGCAAATAGAAGGGGAAGATATGGAGGCAGTGACAGATTTTACCTTCTTGGGCTCCATGATCACTGCAGATGGTGACAGCAGCCACGAAATTAAAAGACTCCTGCTTCTTGGGAGGAAAGCGATGAGAAACCTAGATAGCATCTTAAAAAGCAGAGACATCACCTTGCCGACAAAGGTCCACATAGTCAAAGCTATGGTTTTTCCAGTAGCGATGTATGGAAGTGAGAGCTGGACCATAAAGAAGGCTGACCGCCGAAGAATTGATGCTTTTGAATTGTGGTGCTGGAGGAGACTCTTGAGAGTCCCCTGGATGCAAAGAGAACAAACCTATCCATTTTGAAGGAAATCAACCCTGAGTGCTCGCTGGAAGGGCAGATCCGGAAGCTGAGGCTCCAATACTTTGGCCATCTCATGAGAAGAGAAGACTCCCTGGAAAAGACCCTGATGTTGGGAAAATGTGAAGGCAAGAGGAGAAGGGGACGACAGAGGACGAGATGGTTGGACAGGGTCACTAAAGCTACCAACATGAATTTGACCAAACTCCGGGAGGCAGTGGAAGACAGGAGGGCCTGGGGTGCTCTGGTCCATGGGGTCACAAAGAGTCGGACACGACTTAACGACTAAACAACAACAACAACAAGGCAGGAGTGAAAAAAGAGCTGCTTCTCTCGTTCTTCAGCTGGAGGTGAGAAATTTCAAGGGACTTGAAAATTCCCCATCACATTGCCCTGTCATGTTCAGACAGCCTGAATCAATGAGAAAAAGAATGTAGTAAATATTTTTCATAGCCCCAATCAAGACTACAGATTGAAGTATTTCCTTTGCCACAAAATCTATGACATAATGATTTTCTGAGTACCTGATCAGACATTCTTATGTCTGAGGAAGTGGACTTGTCCACGGAAGTAAACATTAAAATATAGCAGTTTGTCTTTCAGGTGCCACACCATTTTTATCTTCTTTATTTTTATTTTTGTTTTGCCTGATATGCTAGCACAGACTAACATGGCTACTCCTTCTAAAACTGAGTACCCGAGTAATCCTGATCATAATCTTACCTCAACAGGAAGATCTTTGAAGGCTTCTTGTTCAGGATAGGTATTCATCTGCGCAATAGTCTTCTTTCCTACATTGGCTCTTGATGTATCTCCCCTAGTTGTTTCTTCTCTTAATCCTCTGGCTTAGTTTATGACTCTGTGCCTACAGCTGTGACACATGCTCTTAAATTGTTTTGCTTCTTCTGAGGTCTCATGAATCCTGTACAACATGGACAGCCAGTCCTATGTTACAAAAGAACAAATGCAATGCCTTGACAAATTCACCATTAAGGTCTGCTCACTCCCTCTCCATGTGATTCACAGCTTTGGTATTGCCTCCTTCCAATTAGTTCCTGCAGCCAGAAAGTATTTTTATGGCTTTTACCACACCTCTGCATTAGATGTGCATTAGGTTGTTAAATCACTCCTCCTAATGTGTGTTTCTCCTGTCAGAACTTCAAGGAGTTTTCACTTACAACTCTCTCTCTCTCTCTCTCTCTCTCTCTCTCTCTCTCTCTCTCTCTCTCTCTCCCATCTGTTATATTTCCATGAGAATAATAATGTTATCATTTATTATTGATAGTAAAGTGAGCCACTGAACAATGGAGGTATGTATAGTTAAGTGCTCTATAATGCAGGAGGCACTGTATCTGGCACCAGTCCTGCAAGGAGGGCAAAAAAGTAAATCCCATACTTTCCTTCATGCTGTGCTTCTGAAATAGATTGAAATCAAGTAAAAAAAAAAAAAAAAACCAACAAATGAAGGGGTCAGTGTTAAGCTACTTTCAAAATGTAAAATGTACAATGTCCTGCAGAATAAAACAAGTTTGAAGGAGGGGTATGAATGTGTGGGAAAGGTGAAGCTGAGAGAAGTATAAGTGCCTCTGCTAGGAATGTGAAGTACTTTTACAAATGCTTCATTTATAATCAATGATTACAGGCTGTCTTGACATGGATAGACAACTATACAGGATTTTTAAATCTCTGCATGAGATCTCACTGCCAGTCAGGAATGAGGTGCTAAGCACTTTTTTCCATCTTGGTTTGTATATTTGAACAAAATGTCTCGTAGAGTCTTATTTGTTTTGAAACGAAGGGCACACATACAGCAAGCCTAAAAAGATACGTGCTCACAAAGACACACAAAAAAACAACATCCGGTGATTCTATGTTTTAACAATCCATACAATAAGATGTCAAATATCATGGTTATAAAGTCCATGCATTTACAGAAAATTAATGTGAAACCTGCTCAAAAAGTGATCTTGCAAATTCTCTCCAGGCCCAAAGAAATAACTGGCTTCTCTTCAAAGGCCAGTTAAGAAATTGCCTGCAGCAGAAGTCACCCCTGTGGATTCAACTGTGGGCAGTTTCATTCTCAACCATCCCTTTAAGGTGAGGCAAAGAAAATATATTTTTTAAAATTATAACTGATATAGTGCATCAGTGATAATCTACAGTCAAAATAAATGTTATTCCACTTTTCCTGTCCTCTGTCAAGCAAATCTAGAAAAACCACTTAATAAGCAAGTCAATATCTTGAAGTGGCTTGCTTATTAAGTGGCTGCTCTAGAATTGATCCTGCTTTCATTTGTGCTAATCAGCATCAAGCCAGGGTCTTGGGAGTTCTTTGAAAAGACAATATAGATGGGACAAGTGAACTTATTATTGGCATATCAACCAGTGTTCTAGGTAGATAGACTATGTTTTAGCTCAAGTTGATTATATTTTTCAATGAATTATGCTAAGTAACATGGTGATTCCCAGTTGGGGCTCTGGATGTTCTTTGATTACAAAGTCCTGTCCAGTCCAGTCTGTGGTAAAAATTTTCAGAGTCCAAGAATGTCTGATGCTCAAGTTTGGGAACCACTGTGTTAACCAAATCAAACCTGTGTAGAAACTCTTCCTTCTGTGTTTAAGCTTAGAGATTCAAAGACGCTGAAAAGGTATGGTGAGGAGAGAAAGCTTATGTGCTACAACAACCAGCCTTTGTTTTCGTTTTTTATACATCTAGGTGCAGTTTTAATGGAATGCATGGTGTGAATGCACACATTTTGTAATACAAACATAAGCTTGGGGAGCAGTATCTGTATTTCAAAGGGATGGGGAAATGAATATCTTCCCTCCACTGTGATCCCAGTGAAAATCACTCACCCCAATAAACTACTGTTTGCCTTAAGAATGTAAGAAAAGCCCTGCTGGATCAGACCAAAAGGCTCTCTGTTTATTCAAACATTGGCCAAACAGATGTCTAGGGGAAGTTTAACATGAGAATGTGAGTGGAAGGTCCATCTCACATTCTCCAGCATCTGATATGCAGAGGCACGCTGCCTTTGCTACTGAACAAGGTGCATAGCTGTCCTGACTAGTAGTAACTGAATGTTCATGGAGATAAAGGTGAAGCTCTGCAGTTAGGCAGGAACAATAGAACACATAAATATTGGACGGGTGCCACCATTCTTGAGGGCAGTACATATGAAAAAGATCCAGGTGTCTTAGTAGACAATAATCAATCAATCAATCAATCAATCATTGGAGCCAGCAGTATATGTTGGACTACAAGCCTAGTACAGTTTTAGACTGCTTTAACAGAAGTATATAGTGTGTAAAGGAAGTGTAAGCTGCCCAGCACCTTAAAAGATTAAAACAACAACAAAGTCCTCTTGTGCCCTCTAAGAAAAAGAGAGGACTATTTTTGCTACATTTTGAGGGGTCACAGCATTACTAGGATCCTCCAAAATCTGTTTAATTTTTTTTAATTATGGGGGGCACTAACAGGTACAAGAGAGCTTTTCCATTTAAAATTTCCACTTTGTTTCCAAAAAGGGGTGGGGTTGCCACAGAGGTTGTGGTCCTCCAGTGACTGGTGATGGCATTTGTGGTTCTTGGACCACAGGAAGTTGACCCAGATTATGAAAAGTAGTATTACTGCCCTACTGTGATTATGTCACAGGTGGCAAAGATGATAAGGTGTCTGGAGATCTAATCCTGTGAAGAAAAGTTGAAGGATTTGGTTATATTCAGGCTGGAGAAAAAAGAATTAAAAGACAACACGATAGCTGTCTTCAAGTATCTGAAGGGCTGTTGCATACAGGGCTGCGACAACAGTAGAGCAGCTGAAGCTTCCCCCTGAAGGCAACTGGTTAGGAATTCAATCAGGGACTAATTAATTAGTGGCTATTCACATCTGAGTTATATGAGATGTAAAAATGTAAATATTCAATTGGATTATGGTCTTTGTTTGTAAAAACTAGAGGAACTGCACCTCAGGTCAGGGATGATCAGAAGTCTACCCATCCCTTATTTCAGCAAAGATCAAGTTGGAAGAAGAACCATTAATACCGACCGATACCCATTGGAAGAAAGTGTAACAAACAAGGTAAGATAAAATAAAACGATAGCTTGTAATGAAACCTCATTTGGAGGGGCTGATGTGGTCCACAGAATCTCCTGAGGCCAGTAAATGCTGCTCCTTCAGATCTAGCCCATCCCTATGTAAGTGTCATTGTTTCACAGGCAGAAAGCCAGAAAAATGGAAGGAAGCCTTATGGAAGTTCATAATCTGGCTCTATTGGTCAGACCAGACTCTAATTTATTTTGCTTCACATACCTAAGAGCTATTCTGACCAGTGGATCTGTGTTTTCATTAGTGAGACATGATTACCTGCATTGCCAGTTGCCCTCTTGCCATGTTGATGAGACCCCTGAGCAAGATCTGCCTGCCTACGCTTTAATATTGTTGCAGCAGAAGGACAGGTCAGAGCATGTGGGTGGAAGAAGCACAAAGGCGGTGATTGCATTCAGGCTGTTCTTGTGACCACTGATGTCAAGTCACCCAAAGAAACTGGCCATAAATTCCTCATCATTGAAAGATACAAACAAAAAAATGCTCTGAGGGGTACAAGAACCATTTTGTGCATCTCAGATCAGAAAGAAAATTCAGAGTGCAATCCTATGTGGATCTATTCAGAAGCAATTCCCCTTGTGTTCCGTAGTCTTTGCTTCCACAAATGCAGCCATAGGAGTGCTGCCTAAAGCAATAAACATGAAGTATGATTCGTTTTTATAGCACTGCGCCCATGTTCTAATACTAGAACAAACGAATAAACATCCTACATGAGCTGTAAACAACCTCTGCAGTGGCTACACAGAGATAATGGAAGCTGTCAGATCGGCAATTAAAATTAATTATGAAGTGCTGCTGGATACTAAATAGCCTCAGATAGGTCAGTTTATTTAACATATCTGGCCATTTTTGTTTTGTCCAGAGAAACAGAGAGATACAAGAAAAATATATTATGCTCAACATTGGCATCATCAACACATTATCTATCCTTCGTGATTCCTACTCCTACCACTATAAATGAGTAAACTGACCTGTAAGATTTTGCTGGGGTTTATATGTCGTTTGTATCTACGCAACTATAATATGGTGCCCAAAGTCTAGGCAGTTGCAATTTGTTGGAGAATTAAAATTGTCTAAATTACATTAATTAGATACTCTTTTATGTAAGCAAGCCTGCTACAATTTTAATTAGGAGCTAACTTAAATAAAATAGGATTTGTTATGGTAAATTATTGGCTGAACACTATAGCTCGTGGAGAATTCCAGATCCCACAAATCATGCATAAAGGAGCTGCCCTTGTTACAGTCTTGATAATAATGCATGGTTAATTAAGATTCACATAATAGTAAGGAGGTGTTGGTGTTTTGTTTTTCAGATGAGTTTCCTTTAGGAAAAAGGCCTTACTTAAAACTAAGCTTCTAGATCCATGCTTTTTTAAAAAATGGGCAGATTTCCAGGACTCTCCCTTAGGTTTCCTTTTTCAAGCTAATCTAATTGAGAAAATCACCTGCTGGGAAATAATTATTGTCTTGCATATAAAGCAGCATGAGGTCACAATTATTTCTCTTTGGTGCCAAGAAATCTAGGGCAATCAATTGTTCTCCACTTCTATCACCCTCTCCCCTGATGTTTTGGGCTTAAAGTCCCAGAAATTTCTTCAAACATTAATATTAGCCAGCATGGAGAAGGAGAAGGGATTCTGACAGCTAAAGACTGAAACCTCTAAAGGACCAAAGGTGAGAATCACTGATCTACGAGACCATCCTGGATGATTAGGTGCAACAATGTCAGGGAAAATGAAATTAACCAGACAAACAGGGATTGTGTTTGAGAGCCTGACTACCCAGGAAAAAAACGTGAGAAATACTACATGTTTGGGGTAGGCTGATTCACATTTTTTCCTGTTGATCGCATGACATGATGGGAAATGTGAATCAGCCTGGAGTCTCATATCCCCAGTTTGTAGTTTTTCATCCTTGCCTGAGACCCTTCTACTTTTTGAAAAGTCAAATCCTTTTGCTTTGGTTCAAATCATGTGATCACTTGAACTGATGCAAAAAAGAAAGACCAACTGAGTGTGCACAGACAGAGGCATACAAAGTGGTGCTTTGGCAAAGCACTTTCCCCTTGCCTCATGGGGGAGTATGAAGCAAACGTGCATGCACACGCACACACACAAGCAGCACCTGCATTCATCTCTCGCTACAAAATCTCTCTCAAAATACTTTTTTTACAGCTTTTCCTGAGTGGGCATTGCTCCTGTTTATATATATTGGTAAGATAAGATGAGGAAATGGATAACTGAGGAACGAAAGCCTTCTTAAGGCAGTTCCTTTCAACTACATGTCCTACAAGTGCTGCAACGGGACTGGACAGAACTGCAATTAGAAGACTTTTTCTCGTCTGCCAGTGCGGCCACTTAAATCAAAGAGAACCAAATCCCCTTGTTCAACTTCACAGTGAGTAAATGAGAGTTAATTTACATTTCCCTTGTTGTGTAGTCACACCTCTGTGGATTTCCACTAAGCTGTGGATTAGAGGTGAGAGAAAGCTGGTCCTTGAGGTATTATCAAACTTAACTTCTATCAGCCCCAGCCAGAGTGTCCAACAGAAAGAGAAAGTGGGAGTAGTAGTGGAGGGCCACAGGCTCCCAAGCCCTTATATATAAGGCATTGTTTATTCTTTGTGTGCATTCATATGTGTTTATTCATATGTGTACGAGAAATGCAGGGCAGCTAGAGAGCTCAGATAGCAGAAGCAGGAGCCCAGGTAGGCATCTGAAGGAGGATAACCTGTACCTGGAGGGTGGAGCTGGAGCAGGCACAGAATGGTGGGGGCTTAAAGAGAGAGGAGGACAAGGGGGTCAAGCTCATTGCCATCATCTGACATGAGGTTATAGGACTGGGCAGAGGCCTGTAAGGAGACTCCTCCTATCTTCTGTGCCCTCAGTGAGAACTGACTCCTGCTGCTTCAGGACCCATGGACTCTACCCTCAGTAGAGGACATGGAAGAAGAGAGCCCATCATTGCCTTGTCCAGGGCCCCACAATGGTGACCCAGGAGCCTGGCTGAATCAAGACCCAGCAGAACCATGGCCACCCAGAAGAGGCACTGGCAGAGGAAGACGTACCACCAGGAGTTGCAGATGATCAGGGGGCAGGATGAGCTGTTGGCACCTGGAGACTTCCATCAGCCTAGCATTACTGGCCCTTTCTGAAGGGCATTGGTTGGCTGATGTCATTGCTGCACTCAACCCCAGTGCGACTGGAGACTCTGGTGAACCAGCAAAGAGAACTAGGACACAGTTAAGGACAGTGGACAACGGGGGGCTAGTAAAGGAAACTAAGCCCCCATGTGGACTGTGGGGATGAGAGTTCAAGGTGCCCAACCTGACTGTCCACCCTATTCCCTGATTCTAGTAAAGGCAAGTTCCAGCAACACCAAGAGTCTAGAGTTTGTGGAGCTTATAGTTGAGGAATCTGTGGATTTAGCTGCAGGCAGTTTCTTGACCAGTCCTTTAAGACAAACCAAAGAAGTTGCTGATGTCCTGAAGTGGCTCGCTTATTAAGCCACTTCATGATATTGGAAATTCTAATCAGAAGAAGCCTTGACATCTGGGAAGACTTGCTTTTGGTCTGTTCCTAGCGATCACATACGCCGGAAACAGACCAAAACAGACCAATCCTACCTGCACCGGAAAAAATATTTATTTATTTATTTATTTATTTATTTATTTATTTATTTATTTGACTTCTATACCACCCATCTGGCTGCCAGGCCACTCTGGGCGGTTTACATATTAAACATGAAAAATTCAAAATAATAAACATAATAGTTATAAAATCAAAATAAGCACAAGCAACCAACATTTTAAGTAATAATAATTAAAATAATATAAAATAATATAAAAACAGGACAGCAGGACATATAATGTAAATGTTAAGACTAATCACTGTATTAAGGTGTTGTAAGGTCTGGGAAGGCCTGTCAAAAAAAAAAACATGTTGTTAACAATTGCTTAAAAATTCCCAGTGAAGGGGCCAGGCAGATTTCGGGCTGGTGGTTATTCCAGAGCTGAAGAGCGACTGCCAAGAAGACCCGGTTTCTGGTTCTCTCTTTCTGGGGCTTCTCTCAGGGTCAATACTGTCAACTGCCTGACTTGGGAAGATCGTATAGGATGGACAGATCTCATCGGGAGGAGGCATTCTGTCAGTTATCGGGTCCCAAACCATTTAGGGCCTTATAAGTTAGCACCATCACCTTGAAGCTGGCACAGAAACAGGCAGGTAACCAGTGCAGGGAGGTCAGGGTAGGAGAAATGTGTTGATATTTCTTTACACCACTCAATAGCTGGCTGCCGTGTTCTGGCCCTGCTGAAGTTTCCATAGCAGTCTCATGGGTAGCCTCACAAAGAGAGCATTGCAGTAGTCTAATCTTGAGACTACCAGTGCATGAACCAGCATGGTGAGGGACATAGACAAGGTAGGGACACAGAAGCCCCTGACAGGGCTCCGAAAGGTGGGTAGGAACGCTCTGGGGATGGGTTGATTTGCTTCAGTGATTTTGTTGTGTGATTGCTGGGAAAAAGGGTGAACCCAATCATTCCCAAAGTGAACCAAACAGCAGGGCAAATGCCCATCTGATCAATCCCTAAGATTATCTTATGCTCAGTTTTGTTAGCATAGCTGTAATAAAATAAAATAAAATAAAATGCTTTTTCTATGAGTCATTGGGACTTCAAATAACAAGTATTTATTATTTATTTATAACTCATTAGAGTTCTTTTCTTCTGTTCTATCACACTAAGCTTAACTAACATTACTAATCTTAAGCAGCCACAGATATGGAGGCAGCAGATCCTCTGTGGATAACCAGTCCCGAGTCAAAGCACAGGCTGCCATCAGAATTATTATTGGACATCAGTTCATCATCCAGGATCTCATTAAGAGAAAAAATGTTTGGCGGGGGGAGGCCTATGCTCTTACAGTTGTCAAAGCTTGGACAGCCAGATAAGGATTTAATAACCTGTGCATAGCTGCTGTGACCATCATTTATTGGGCTATTCAATGTCCACTTTGGTCCTTTCATTAAATTCTCCACCTTATTAATGTCGAAAGTGTGTGGGTTGAAGGCTGTATCTCAGCAGAAGGCATGATGAATGGGTGAGGCTAACTCATTAGGCATTTAGACTGCTTGAAAAATCAGTAAGAACAAAAGAATTGCCTCCTTGGGTGAGGCAACAGAACCCATAGCCTGGATTTGGTAGTAAATTGTTTAAAATGATGACTTATTTATAATTAAATTTCTTTTTAAAATAACTATGGCATAATGAATTAACTTTTTTTTTCAATAATTAAACACAACATTGCAATGTTAAGTTAATGAAGCATAATTTCACTTCTTCTGTGTTGTAACTCTGTGTTTTGCCTACTTTTAGAATTACCAGGGTGGGTGGGCTCTCAGGAGTGTTTCATACCAGAGGTTAATGTGTTTATAGCATTCTAGTACTTCTTAGATATAAATAATTAAAATAACTGATGTTGTTACTTATTAATAATGGGAAAATGAAGGATCACTTTTAAAAATTTGAACTAGAATGGTAACTAACCTCTTTGTGCAGGGATTTAGAATAGTAACTGTAACTGATTTCTTTTATTAAAGTATATTTCAAGGTTCAACATGTATCATCTGGTCTATTGAGATTCAGACTAGGCATGTATGTGCATGTGAGAGGACTTGCAGAAGTTGCTGGGGCTAATTGGCAAGGTGCCATTGTGTCCAAAGCCATTAGGCACATGATCAGGTGTGCGGCTGACAGGCAAGTAGGCAACTGGCATCTCATTAATTAGCCACAGGAATTTCCATAATTTCTTTGGGATGTGCATAAATGCACAGTTGGATTCTGGCCATGGTCACGCCTCCTATATTGCCATGATTCATTTGTTCATTCATTAAAATTAAACCCAAATATGCAGAGTATCGAATGCTTCAGTAGAGCTCAGAGGAAGGTCTGAACAGGATATTCTTGATAAGCTCCTTGTCCCAGTTGTCAGCAGTCAGATTGAGTATTAAATCCACTTCTTCAGTATCTTTTTTTCAGGTCCCAGTATTTTGGCTTGATAGACACAGATTGGTCCCTAGTTTGAACAAATTTCAGACATTTAAAAACGTGGTGATACAGTTCAGCCTTCTATCTTATAAACATGGTTTTGCCAGTTATTTTATCCTTCCGTTATTGGCAAAAGCTGGTTCCTATCAAGCAGCTTCAGGCAAGCCATATTATTCATTTCCTGGAACTCTGTCACTGATTTTCCACATGGGCATGGCACTGGAACTGTACTTATGCCCTTTGTCAATGAGCTTTGAGGTGATACTGGCAAGTAAAACTTAAGATTATTTGTTTGGGATCTAGTTGCATTTGCACTGATAGTCAACTAGCCCAGAAAGTTGTGGATTTTCTTCTCCATGTATTGGCTGCCATTACATGTTCCTGTTCTTTGCCTAGGGAAAGCCAACTAATACCCTTACATTTTGGCAGCTTACAAAACTTTGGTCAATAAGTGAAGTTTGTTTTTCACTTAAGAATGTCCAAATATATACAGGTATATACATATACAGTGGTGCCTCGCTAGACGATGTTAATCCGTTCCGCGGAAATCGCTGTCTTGCGAAAACATCGTCTAGCGAAGCACGTTTCCCCATTGGAATGCATTGAAATCTCTTCAATGCGTTCGAACGGAAAAGTCGTCGTCTTGCGAAGATCGTCCATAGGGAAACATCGTCTAGCGAGCGCGGGTCCCCGTTGGAATGCACTGACAGCTATTGACCGCTAGTCAATGCATTCCAATGGGGAAAACTCGTCGTCTAGCAAAAATCGCCCATAGGACACCATCGTTTTGCGAAGCGCAGTAGCGATCGCAAAAAGCCATCGTCTAGCGAATTCCTCGTCCTGCGAGGCAATCGTCTAGCGAGGCACCACTGTACATACATAGATGTGTGTATTTGTGTGTGTATATATCTGTCTCTCTCAAAGATGCAAAAATGTTAAAAATTTACAAAGGGAAGACTGATGGCTTGCTTTTTTTTAGTATTCTTTCTTTTGGCTATCCTTCTGTTAAAAGTGTGCCTCCTGCTAACAAATTTTTGAATCTGCCTAGCTCATGCACCTGGGTGATATTGCTTGCAGCAGTGGTTGGGTATGTTTAGCCCAACCACAGGAAGCTCCAGCCAGCATGACTGTGGCTGAAGGATTCTAGTCCAAAATATCTGGTGAGCCAGAGGTCCCCTGGCCTTGATCTAGAGATCAGATGCACCCACTCCTCACATTTACCCTAACTCACACCAACCCCTCAGAAATGTAAACCTGAGGGATGATCGGGAGGGAGCTAAACACTGAAGAATGATAACGTAAGCAATTCACACCTACAAAATAAATAACACATTTCTCTAAAATGGAAAAAAAAATCAGAACAGAGACACTGAATCTGCCAGGGACAGATCCCAAATGGGAGGAAATGGTGCTGATTCACAGAGATAGTGTCAGAATGGCATCTCATTGATTCTTTTGTAATCTTTTATGAACTAATTTTCAGCAATCAAGCTGGAGCAGTATTCCTTCCACATGTTGTGGTTGATCACGGAACAAAGGAAGGCTAATTGCCTTAGAGAGAGAACAAAGGAGTCGACAGCGAAAGTCCGAGCCAGCGGAGCCAACTGGCAATGCCCTGAGGGCTCTTTTATTGACTTAGCATGATTACATAGTATGTTATGAGAGAAACAGATAGGATACTAGTTACCTAATCGTAACTAGGATTGGCTAAAATACCCCTTTGATCTTATGCTCTACCTCTAAGCAAAAGGGCAGAAGAGGGGGCTACCCTGCCCACAGGCAGCTGCCGCATCCTGCCAGGAGTGTATGCACATCACTGAAGCAGAGTGCAGCTACAGCCTTTAAGCAGAAGTTTCCCACACATGTAATAAAATGTGTGACTACAACATGTGCCGTTGTAGCATCCCACAATATGGGGCAAGTTTCTGTAGTCATTTTTTCACTAGTTGTTGAATCTTCAAGTGACCTCCCTTTGATTGAGAAGAAACAATAGCCGTTAGGCTGAAAATGGTAAGAAGCTCTTGGGACACAGCATGAAATATTTGACATTTGCAACCGTAACTGAGTTATTATGCTCATTTTTGGAACACTCTATGGATACAAACTTTCCAGCCCAATTGGGTGTTTATACAATAAGGCAGATCAGGAAGGGGGTTGATAGAATCAGGAAGGCAGTGTTGTAGTGCATGCACTTTGTTCTTTAAGTAAGGCAAGGTGGGTCTCCCATTAGATTTGGTAGGGATATGGTCTTGCCATTGGAGGCACAATGTTGTTCTGTCTTTTGAGAATGCAAGAAAGATCTTAAGATTATATGTTTAACATATTTTTGAAAGAGGTGCTCCTTCCAGTCGTGCAAAATGTCAGCTAGCATGTAACTTTCCTCACTTACATATTTTGCCTTTAGTGTGTTTTCTCTTATGATTTGTTACTGGAATGTAAACACGGGCTTAATTAGCAAGCCTGATTGCCAAAGCCCATCCCTTCGAGGAAACCCTGGCGCACGAGGGAAATTGATTCATCAGAAGTAAGCATTCCCCATATCAACAAGTGTGACTCAAAGATATGCACTTACCTGAATGCTGGGGGAGGTCTATAATCAATATTGTAGTAAGTTACACATATTGTGTATGGCTGATGGCCGGATTCCAAAAGATCTCCTGTATGGAGAATTAGTGCAGGGAAAGCGCCCCAGAGAGAGACCACAGCTGCGATACAAGGATATCTGCAAGTGGGATCTGAAGGCCTTAGGAATGGACCTCAACAGATGGGAAACTTTGACATCTGAGCCTTCAGCCTGGAGGCAGGCGGTGCAGCATGGCCTCTCCCAATTCGAAGAGACACTTGTTCAGCAGGCCGAGGCAAAGAGGCAGTCCTGAAACCAGCAAAATCAGGGAGCTGGACAGGGGACAGATTGTATTTGTCTTCAGTGTGGAAGGGATTGTCACTCTCGAATTGGCCTTCTCAGCCACACTAGATGTTGTTCCAAGACCTCTATTCAGAGCACGTTACCGTAGTCTCTCGAGACTGAAGGATGCCTACTATATACCATATTGTGTATGTGTATGTCTGTGTGTGAGGGAGACAGAGTCAGACAGGCAGCAGGAAAGTACTAAATAGGTTGCGTTTGGCTGGCAATGAGCCTTTATGGACTTAGAAGCATCACTGTCAGGAGGTCTGATGCTGAATTGGGGCATACATTATCTATAGATTTGTGTTTGTTTCGCAGCTTAGGCAATTATGTACTGTACAGACAATTTACAAGGAAGACAGCAATGTGAATTTGATCCTGTGAAGGCTGCCTTGAACTTTCTGCCACTTGAAGTAGCTTGAGTACAAAATAAAATATTTTATGCGTTATATGAACATGACAAGAGACAGCTTTCTTGGATTCTAGGTCGAGCTCATTAAGATATTATAGTTAAAAGCCCACCCCAGCCCTTGCAATCTAAAGGCCATGGTTTTCTTTACTGATCAAATGCACCTCATCTTAGATCCTCGTCTTTTCCTACTGGCTTTGACTTTTTGCAGCATAACTGTCTTTTCTTGTGAGTCTTGTCTTCTCATCTTTGTCCAAACTATGATAGCCTCAGTTCAGTCATTTTAGCTTCTTAGGAACATCTAGTGTACTAATTTGTGAAAACAGGAAGCATGGTCAGGTGAATCTGCTAAGAAATACAGGAGTTCTGTGTGCAAAAATCAGTTTAGCTGCCAACCACCATTTGAGATTTCATGCCACCATTTTGATACCAGTATTGAGCTGATCATCACAACCACTTCAGAAGCTTCACTGAAGGATCAATTAAAATTTTGAAAGGATGGACTACTTGGACTCCTGACATTATGCAGCTTCACTGGAGATTCTTCTGTCCTCTGAGATCTTTAGATTTGGGGGGGTGCTGTAAGCAATTAAAGCAATTTTGGTGAAGCCTAAGATATTTTGCTATTTGAAAAGGACCCCACCCTCCACACACCACACACGCCACTCAGTAAGGCCAACACTAGGCATCTGTGACTAGCCAGGTTTGCTGCATTATTCAGATCCTGACTCCTGTTTTCCTATATCCCCCCCCCCCCGCTCTCCCTCTACCAAACACAAACCTACATTGTGAGTTGCCTGCAGCTCTTCACTTCAGGCTACTATATAGTAAAAACAGGCCTGTATCTCTCACACAACAGAAAGAGAAAGACAACAAAGACAAATACTTGAGCTTAAAAAGGTTTTCTGAGGAAAAGAACAAATGTACTTCTCTGGAAACTAGCCATGCTTTCAAGAGCTCTTTTATAAAGCAGAAGCGCACACTGTTCTTCAAGTGTGGAATAAGTCCAGTTCTGCCAACTAATTTAAAAAGAAGATCCAGCAAACACATTCAGCCAAATAGCTAAAGGGCATTATTACCTGATTCCAAAAATGTTTTCCCTCTCTCTCTCTTTCTTTCTCTTTATAGCCATACCTTGGTGGAAGAGCAAAGGTTTTGCATTCAAATGCACCCAGTTTCAGTCTTCAGGTAGGGCTGGGAAAGATTTCTAGTTTGTAGCTCTGGAAACCAGCTGCCACTCTGCTGTGGACAGTACAAAACTAGCTGGACCAAAGGTTTTAATCAGTGTATGGCACATTCCTGCGTTCTGAGCCATAGTGTTTGTGAATATGAAATATCCTTTTATTTTTATTTTCATGAGATACAGTAGGGATAGGTGAGTGTTAGCTTTGTAGTCTGGCTGGCATAATCAGCTGTCATGTGGCATCACATCAACTTTCCTACCATCCTTCTTATTTGGTATACAAAAAGTATATGGTGTTTCTTATGTTTTATGAAATTGCATTCTTTACCAATCATATCAAATGAATTAGAATGGGTATCATATTTGTTAATTGTGCTAAGATTTCATAACATTTGCATGCATGTAGGACTTTATGTGGTACCTGATCCATCAAAGTTGTCAACCTGCTGCCTAGTTACTGTAGAAAAAAACCAACTTCATGTAACCATTCCTTCTAACTAGTTACTTCCAAGCTGTGGGCAAATTCCAGTGGAATGGTAGGAGGTTTTGTTAAATGGTAAGACCAGCTCAACAATGGAATTGATTACTTGAAAAGGGAGAGATGGATTCTCAGTCCTTTCTAGAAGATTTTTGCTATGGCTGTCTTCTTCTCAGCCATCAATTAAAGTTGTTATAGCTGTGGATTTCATCCATTGATCAGTGTTCTGGACTAAACGACCTTCACAATCTTATGGTGTGCAGAACAGCCACCTGGCTAATGTTATGAGAATAGGAAAGCAAAACCAAATGTTCAAGAGCAGAGGGATTAGCAGATGAACAAAGAATGGGATCTGTCCCACACTGCTAGTCATTCATCACTTAGGAAAATATAGACCCACATAATGGAAACCATGTCACCAGTAAGGTGCTTGAGACTGCAAGACGTCTCAGAATGTGTCTTGAGCTTACTCAAAATCCTGGGGTTCAAATTAACATTCAGGTGGTTTGGCAAGAATTTGGCCCTCCTCTGTCAAATCTGCAATGGACAGGAAAAGCAACTCAATTCCTGAGGCCCCAAACCATTCCTGTTGTGAAGCTGCTGGAAGACTGAAAGTCACCAACCATCACTAATGAGTCTCTTTCCACCAAGTACAGCAGTCAGCCTGTTCGTGTCTATTTCTGGTGCAGCAGCCTAAAAGAGGAAGCTCTCTCCTCAGGAACCCATTCACATGTTTCTGACTAAAGACAGTTTGCCAGGGCCATGGCTGCATTAATTATACATGCCTTGTACTTGTTGGCATTAATAACACATGCATCACTTCAGATGCTCCCTCTCAGGGAGCTCTCCACTTATGTGCATTCTGGGAAGGAAGAGAAACAACTTCTTAGGGATGTGAGAACAGTATTATGATTGGCATGGAGTAGGAGTGGGCAATCAAGCAAACACAGTGTTTCTTCAGCTTCCCAAGACACAATTTTCAATTCCACACAAAGTTCTTCTGAGCTTCAAACTGGCTGGAGCTAGTTCAGTTCTATTCTTACTAGACAGCAATGGTTTTCCACCCAAGGAGTCTCAAAAGCAAATCAGAAGGTCCAATTATGCTCCTGTTGCCTCATTAGCTTTCATTCATGCCCTTCCTTGGCCACCTGAAGACATATTCATAGAAATATTTATCTGCTTCTATACCACTTTTACAAAGATAAAGCCTGAGAAACTCAGTCTAAGGCTCATGCTTGGCCCATGCTAATATAAAGCATGAAGTCTCAAAAACTTTCTAAATGTATGAAGGCAATGCACATCTAAGCAACTTTTGCCACACTTTAGAATGAATGTGCAGAAAGCTAGACCTATGCTTGCAGCTGACAGTCCAACAGAGGATTGCAGCTCCATTGCAGAGCACATGCTTTGCATGCAGGAGGTTTCAGATTCAATCCCAGGCAACTCCAAGCAAGACTGAACTTCTGAAAAGCTACTGCCAATCAGTGCAAGTATCACTAAGCCAGATGGACCAGTGGACTGACTTGGTATAAAGCAGCCCTATATGTTCCAATGTTAAAAGGTGCTCTTTGGCATCAACATCCTCTTCCTCATTAATTTGATACCCATGCATCTGAAAAGTATCGGAGGACACACTAGGAGGTACTGATTAGCCACCATTCCTAGATGTCAATGTTCTGCTGGCCATGGCTTGTGTTATGGGTACCGTGCAGCAATCTGAACAGGACCTATGTGAGTATGTATGTGGACACCCTTTTAGACTGAAGCTAACCTGAGGTCATCAGCAGAGATGGTTGGCATGAGTGATGTCACCAAGGGCACAGGGTCTAGCTGAAGTCAGTGTTTCTGTATGTTTGATATCTCTGGGTACAAAACTGAACAATAAGCTTCAGATCTTTTGTGATCTGCTGCAAAAGGTTTTGCAGGTACAATGTACGTAGTGCACTCATGCAGATGCTATGCAAAATGAATGAACACATAAAAATAACATTAATATATGGAAATCAGGAGCAGTGCCACCAGCTCAATCCCACCTCCCTCTCCATTTGTTGGATACCCATGTACTGTATTTCATTTGCCTCAAAACAAATGCACTTATTCTGAAATTTCAGTTTTCCTTGGAAAAATTGGAAGCTTCTGCAGTGGTGCAATAAATTATCCAGATGCACTAAAACTGTCAGGACATGGTTGTTTGGCAAAGCAATTAAACCTCTGGTTCAGCTCAGCCAGGGAATCTCTTCCACATGCTAAAGACCAGCCACAGAAAATAGGGGGATTAATACACAGTTTCTGTTCCCCATGGTTTGTTTCTGAACCCACAGACTACATTGTAGCTTGTCCCTGTTTTCCTTTCTTTCCTGCCTCTCTTATTACCTGCTGTTTCAGACGGGACCATGCGGAAACTGGCCAAACCCAAGCCACAACTGTAAGCTCTGACAACATGACAAGCCAGAGTACCTAAATCAAGAAATTCCAACAGTTCAGACTGTGGTTTCTAGATGGTTAAGAACTTGTGGGTGGTTGGCAGAGCTCGGTGTGCACATCATAATAAGCTAGATTTCAACAAAACACATCACAGCTTGCCATGATGTATGCTATGGTCTGTATGAAGTAACCATTTTCTATCCACATGCATCTCTTAATTTTCATTATTAAGAGGAATTGCTTTGTGCCATGGGGGATGGATTCCAGAGAGGTATGAGTCCTATTACTTCTCATTCTTAAGGACCAAAAGCAATGGCATGCTTGCATTCATGCTCAAAATCCAAGTCACTGATTTACATTTTAGGGAACATCCAGGGCTGTATGAATGGATCACTAAGGGACAGATGGTAGATGCATGCCCTGATCACTTATGAGGAAAGAAGCCAGACTTCTTCCCAAGCCCCACTGCTTTGGTGCCTTTGTGTCAAGCATTTGCCCCACTGTGAGGGTGAAGTATATTACTGACATCTGCATGCAGCACAGTTGGGTCCAGGGCAGGGGGCGGGTTTTAAGTAGGAGAAAATCCAGCACCATGGCCCATGTGACTTCTGTCCTTCAAATTGTCTACTGTCACTCTTTCTTTTGTGTGTGAACAGGGCAAACTTAAGCAGATGGCTCTGATATCACATCACATTTGTCCTGAAGTCTGTATGGGGGGAAATGTTGGCTATGGCCTTATTGGTCTTAACCTCAATGAGTCCAAGAAATAAAACAACAACAAAAGCAAGCCAAGGACATCGAAGAACTGTGCATTGCCATTTATAGCTGTGCATTTTACAGGAGAGTCAACTCTTATACCTGAGCATAAGGAGCTTAACTGTTTACAACATGCATGCATACATCACTTATCAGTGTACGAAGGCAAAGCAGCACATTGTTATCTTGTTTACATTCTTTTTGATGTTTTTGTAACCCCAGATAGTGCAATGGTGGGTGATGATCAACGTGTGTGCAGCATGGAAGCACAAACTGCAAAAAGCACGTAACCATTGAGCCAGATGAGCAAGCATTGGGGAGCATTTCCACAGGATCAAATCCTGTTCTTTTTTAGCATTTCACAATACACCAGGAGCAGTTTCAAACTTGATGAGTTAATGATGCCAGCAACTCAATCTGCAGCCCATTTAAGACGAATGCTCCCATCTGAGTCAATTCAATACCAAGAATACAAGTGGCTTACCTCCAAACACTTAAGTGTACAGAGCAGGCTGTAAAGAAAACCTGAAAGTTCTAACATTGCCATTTCCCCACTACAAGGTATGCATCAAAAGTGCCTGAGCTTTGTCCTGAGAGTAGAACAGTGTCCACACCAGTACACTTGTCACTTACTTCACTTCATTTTACTTTAGTTCTTCAACACCATACTACTAATCTTTCCATATGCTAAAACTGCAAACTGTGATCTGCAACGTTAAAAAAATCTTGATATTGTGTACATCTCAATAAACAAAATACAAACCCTTTCTGAAAACAAAGGAGGAAGCCAGAAAATAGGACTGTAAAATACCTAGGCATCAGGATACTGAAAAATGCAGCTTTGGGCAGCAATATACCATCTTGTTGTTGTTTAGTCACAAAGTTGTGTCCGACTCTTCGTGACCCCATGGACCAGAGCACGCCAGGCCCTCTTGTCTTCCACTGCCTCCTGGAGTTTGGTCAAATTCATGTTGGTAGCTTCGGTGACACTGTCCAACATCTCGTCCTCTGTCGTCCCCTTCTCCTCTTGCCTTTACACTTTCCCAACATCAGGGTCTTTTCCAGGGAGTCTTCTCTTCTCATGAGATGGCCAAAGTATTGGAGCCTCAGCTTCAGGATCTGTCCTTCCAGCGAGCACTCAGGGTTGATTTCCTTCAAAATGGATAGGTTTGTTCTCTTTGCAGTCCAGGGGACTTTCAAGAGTCTCCTCCAGCACCACAATTCAAAAGCATCAATTCTTCGGCGGTCAGCCTTCTTTATGGTCCAGCTCTCACTTCCATACATCGCTACTGGAAAAACCATAGCTTTGACTATGTGGACCTTTGTCAGCAAGGTAATATCTCTGCTTTTTAAGATGCTGTCTAGGTTTGTCATCGCTTTCCTCCTAAGAAGTGGGCGTCTTTTAATTTCGTGGCTGCTGTCACCATCTGCAGTGATCATGGAGCCCAAGAAAGTAAAATCTGTTACTGCCTCCATATCTTCCCCTTCTATTTGCCAGGAGGTGATGGGACCAGTGGCCATGATCTTCGTTTTTTGGATGTTGAGCTTCAGACCATTTTTTGCGCTCTCCTCTTTCACCCTCATTACGAGGTTCTTTAATTCCTCCTCGCTTTCTGCCATCAGAGTGGTATCATCTGCATATCTGAGGTTGTTGATATTTCTTCCGGCAATCTTAATTCCGGCTTGGGATTCACCCAGTCCTGCCTTTTGCATGATGTATTCTGCATATAAGTTAAATAAGCAGGGAGACTATATACAGCCTTGTTGTACTCCTTTCCCAATTTTGAACCAATCAGTTGTTCCATATCCAGTTCTAACTGTTGCTTCCTGTCCCACATGTAGATTTCTCAGGAGAAAGATAAGGTGGTCAGGCACTCCCATTTCTTTAAGAACTTGCCATAGTTTGCTGTGGTCCACACAGTCAAATGCTTTTGCGTAGTCAATGAAGCAGAAGTACTGTAGATGTTTTTCTGGAACTCTCTGGCTTTCTCCATAATCCAGTGCATGTCAGCGATTTGGTCTCTAGTTCCTCTGCCCCTTCGAAATCCAGCTTGTACTTCTGGGAGTTCTCGGTCCACATACTGCTGAAGCCTACCTTGGAGGATTTTGAGTATAACCTTGCTAGCGTGTGAAATGAGTGCAATTGTACGGTAGTTGGAGCATTCTTTGGCACTGCCCTTCTTTGGGACTGGGATGTAGACTGATCTTTTCCAATCCTCTGCCACTGCTGAGTTTTCCAAACTTGCTGGCATATGGAGTGTAGCACCTTAACAGCGTCATCTTTTAAGATTTTAAATAGTTCGACTGGAATGCCATCACCTCCACTGGCCTTGTTGTTAGCCATGCTTTCTAAGGCCCACTTGACTTCACTCTCCAGGATGTCTGGCTCAAGGTCAGCAACCACACTATCTGGGTTGTCCGGGACATCCAGATCTTTCTGGTATAATTCCTCTGTGTATTCTTGCCACCTCTTCTTGATGTCTTCTGCTTCTGTTAGGTCCCTACCATTTTTGTCCTTTATCATGTCCATCTTTGCACAAAATGCTCCTTTAACATCTCCAATTTTCTTGAACAGATCTCTGGTTTTTCCCTTTCTATTATTTTCCTCTATTTCTTTGCACTGTTCGTTTAAGAAGGCCCTCTTGTCTCTCCTTGCTATTCTTTGGAAGTCTGCATTCAATTTTCTGTAACTTTCCCTATCTCCCTTGCATTTTGTTTCCCTTCTCTTCTCTGCTATTTGTAAGGCCTTGTTGGACAGCCACTTTCCTTTCTTGCATTTCCTTTTCTTTGGGATGGTTTTTGTTGCTGCCTCCTGTACAATGTTACGAGCCTCCATCCATAGTTCTTCAGGCACTCTGTCTACCAAATCTAGTTCCTTAAATCTGTTCTTCACTTCCACTGTGTATTCATAAGGGATTTGGTTTAGATTATACCTGACTAGCCCAGTGGTTTTTCCTACTTTCTTCAGTTTAAGCTTGAGTTTTGCTATAAGAAGCTGATGATCAGAGCCACAATCAGCTCCAGGTCTTGTTTTTGCTGACAATACAGCATCTACTAACCTAGAAATAAGTCCTGTTCCATATAAGGAAGCTTACTTCTGAGTAGATATGTCTAAGAATACACTGATTTGGCTAAGGTTATACAAATCTTAATTTGGCTTTCTCCCACTTTCATATGTCTTGGATCATAAGTTCTCTCTGTCATATTTATGGAAAAGACATCAATTTTGAAAAGTTATTTTCAAAAATGGGCAGAATTAATCTTTAGTTGCTTGTACGAGTAAAATCTGAGAGGTACAGCTAGTCCTAATATGGAAAGGACCTTGTTGCATCTACCTTCTGTTTTAAGAAACACTTCCGTGTTAAAGAGTTCAAGGGGAAGAGCCTTTCCACACACAAAAAGGTGGCAACTCTAATTCAGCACCACAAACATAGCTGAATGTACAAAGAATCAAAAGCAGACTTCTCAGAGACGGGCAGATTTGTTCGTTTCACTGTTTATGAAAACATTTGTGAACTTTGGAAAATTCTTATTAACCCTCTTCCTCAATGTTCTCACCGATCTCTAGTCTCTGACAAAAAAAAAAAAAAAAACCCACACACGCAATTAACAGAAGAAAGACTTCCTATGGCGAATGGTACAAAGATCATTATAAAGAAGATGAGGAAGAAGACAAAATATTCTGATTATTAGCATCAGGACAAGGACCTGCCAGAGAGACGCTTATGTTCTGTCAAATGGCAGAGAAGTTCATAAGCTACTTTTCAAACAAATGACTATCATTAACCCCTTCATAACTCAGTAGTGATCAGATGGTGAGCTGCTACTCTACAGCAAGGACAGGTTCATCCTGTCATGATTTTCAGTGGTCTTAACAGCTCTGAAACATTTATGCAAAATTTTCCTTTCCATTCTCCTTCGAAAACAGGACTTTAAAATGAGATCAAAGGATGCATGGTTGTTTCTTAATTGCCATTAACATTGTTCAATAATTACCCATTTGGACACCATCCTAATTATACGTACTTCACATATAGTACAAACAAAAGCCTGTTTAGTAGTTTATCCTCCAGATTTTCATTGAAAAATGACTTATCAATATTTGTTTACATTTTTATGACCTTAGGTTTCACTTCAGTTGGAAAATTGAATGGCTTACTGTAAATTAAAGGTAGAAACAGCAGAAATTACTCTGTGTTCTGACTTATAGGAATCCCACCCCCCTTTCCAGAACCAAACAAATAAGAAGATGCAGCAAGTCTGAGCTTCATCAGCAATCTCCACCTTCACCATCAGAAGGTATTTTGAACTTTGGGCCAAAAGGGTAACAGTAGGTGGTGTCCACAATTCAGCCTTCAACTTCCAGTGCTTTTAACCCTCCTTACTTTTTGAAATATAGCAAAGATGGTAAACTTTTTCTTTTGTATTAATACTGTCTGTGCATCTGAAGTCTCTGTAGGCAACCATAAATCAGGTTTGTCCATCATATTTCTTTGGATCTGACTTTATATTTAATGAGAAATGTCTGGTCCCTTGAAAATGAAAGTCTTTAAGCTTCTCAGATTTCCTTCAGTTCATAAAATTATGTATATCTGTGTCGAAAATGCAGCTGATCAAACTGATGTCCAGATTCACTTCTTTGAAGTCCAAACAATACATATGATAGAGATGCGTGAATACACCTCCTTGTGCAAATACAAATACAAGCTAGATAGGGATGAGATCTGGATCAGGACCTCAGGGGAGGCAAGACCTAACACTTCATTCTTCTTTGCCCAATCCCACTTCCATCTCCATAGCTTATATATATATGTTTTTCTAACGGGGTCAGTACCTGCTAGAGGCACTCTACATCAGGAAAATGGCACAGGGAGGACGATAAAATATTCCCTCTCCATCCCCACCCCAGCCTCAGTCTAGATGCCTTTGGACTCTCACACACATTCCTGGGATTAATAAAAGATTTGAAGATGCAGTTGGACATCTCTATAGCACATCTTTTTTGGCCCTTAGACACTTGTAGGCTGTGAGAATGGCAACCCATTGCAACTATTCTCTTTGACTTCTAGGTTCTTCTTGGCTTTGAGTGCAGGTGACACCTCAGGGTGAATGGAATCCAGCTGCTGTTCACACTGGAAAGCTGTGAGGAAAGCTGTTCTGTAGTTGTTGTTCATCCAGCCATATAGAAGGGGATTGGCAAATGTTGAGCACATGGCGATGACATGAAAGAGGGTGTAGATCAGTTTGTATTCCTGAAGATCCAACACTTTGCTGTCAATATCACTGACAAGCTGAAAGATGTGAAATGGCAGCCAGCAGACTGCAAACACCACCACAACACATACCAGCATCTTGGTAGTTTTCCGACGTCTCTGATGGTAGTGATCATTTCCTGCCCCAGGACTGACGTGGTGCTTCAGCTTACTCCAGATACGGATATAGGCATATGAGATTATCACCAGAGGCAAGACATATTGGATCAGGAGCATTGAGACACTATAGATGGTACCATAATTGACCAGACTTTCCCTGGGCCAAGCCTCAGCACAGACCACCATCTTGAAGTCATGATTTAGCTCAATGGAGAAATACTCTCGAAAGATGGCCAGAGGACTAGCTAAGATAGCACTGCCAGCCCAAGCCACTCCAATGATAAGGAAGCTGATCCTTTTGGAGATCTTACTCTCTAAATGATACACAATGCAGCGGTGCCGGTCCAGGGCGATAACAGTTAAAGTCACTATAGATACCTGCACTGCCAGGCCTTGGGCATAGGGCACCAGATGACAAAGTACTGGGCCAAGCTTCCATTCTCCCAGTAATGTGTAAACTAAAGTGAAAGGCAGACAGAGTGTGTTGACCAACAAATCAGCCACTGCTAAATTGGCAATGAAGAAGTTTGTCACAGTGCGCATGCTCTTGAACTTGATCACCACATGAATCACCAATGAATTGCCAACTAAGCCCAGTAAGATAATAGCACAGTAGGCACAGATGAGAACTATCTGCACCTCAACCAAATTGGTGCTGTCCTTCAGATCGCCTTTTGGGTCAATGGGCAGATCACTGTATGGTTTGGAAAGGCCTGGCACATTCAGCCTGGAGTAGAGGTCCATTTTTGCTTGACTAGTCCAGTTCCCAGTTGCTTTTGATCCTCCCATCAGCCCCATGTTCTCTGCACGTGGTCTAAATTCCTCCTGTGAAGAATACCAAGAAAATGGATATGTAAAAGAGAAGGAAATACGAATCTATACACAGAAAAGAGTAGGCAAAATTAAAAGCAGAGAACATGTTTACTGGTTAAAATAATTACAGCGAGGCCCTGCAATTTCCTTAGTGTTTTGAACAGGATGGAGGACCTCCACAGCTCACCTAAGGTCACTGCAGACATGCAGTTACCCTCTACGCATGATTAGTGATCATGAGAACAGGAACAGAGAACTGGGACCTAAAATGCTCACCACTGCTCCTTCTCCTCATGGGCAGAGACTACAAGTACTTAGAATGTCTAGAAAGGGCTAGATATTGGGAATAATCCAGGGAGTTACAGGATGCTATGGATTGTCTGCTCCATGAACAGAAAATGCCATCTCAGTGGAGTGGTATGCTGCAGGTGGTGACCCCAAAATGTGACATATCTGAGATCGTATCTGGGATCATATCAGGAGAGGCCTTACATCTGTCAGATTCAAAGTCTCCTCCTAGAAGGCCCAAAATATATATGCCAGCCCTAGATGTTGTGTGCTTATTTTCCCAATCAATTAACACCAGTGGGGAAGGGGATTTTTAGAAGAGTGAAAGGTACAGACCTCTGATACAAAGAGATGCTGCATTAATTAATACGTTATGCATCTCTTGACTTCAAAGTACTTTTCAATCTTAGAACTGCAGAGCTGGAAGGGACACTATAGATCAGGGGTCTCAAACTCAATTTACCTGGGGGCCGCTGGAGGCAGAGTCTGGGTGAGGCGGGGCCGCATCAGATTTTCCGCCAAGCGGAGCAAGAGCCCGAGGAAGCCGCCCAGGAGTTTCCTTAGCCCAGCTGGGGCTCCGAGGAGGAGGGGCGCGTGAGCCCTCGTCGCCGGCCACGACCCCCTCCAGCTCCTTTTTCACTACCACCAGCAGCAGCAGGACGAAGAAGCGGAGAAGGGAGAGGAAGAGGCGGTGGCAGCAGCAGCTGCTGTTGGCGGCTTGGAGGCGCTCTTCGAGGATGGGCCGGGAGCGAGCTCCGCTCTCAGGCATCGCTCGGCGGCGGCTCGGGCACTCGGGGAAAAGGGCCGGCAGCGCGCCTCGCTTGCCAGCTCTCCCCCAAGACAGAGCCTCTTGCACCCTCCATCTGGAACTGCAGCCTGCCAGCTGGCAGACAGGCGGGCTGGCTGGCAGGCTGCAGTTCCGGATGGAGGGTGCAAGAGGCGCTGTCTTGGGAGAGAGCCGGCGAGCGAGGCGAGGCGCTTTTTTTACTCTTGACAGCAGAGGCCGCGTGGGCGCTTCGGGGGGCAGGCAAGGCGGGGGCCACAAACTATCATCCGGCGGGCCGCAAATGGCCCCCGGGCCGCATGTTTGAGACCCCTGCTATAGATCATCAAGTCCAGTCCCTGACAGGGAGGAACAGAAAGGAATTGAACACACAGCCTCTGTCTCAGCAGCCAGGTACATAAACCACTGAACTACCCAGCAGTTCTTATCCAAATATAAAAATATGAACATCTTTCTCCTCTGTCTTGTACTGTATGTCACCTTATACAAGCTACATTTTCCAGGTTTTTCACCTTCATTTGTATTCCATCAAAATGGGCTAATACACCTTCCTACACATGCACATACACATACACATTTTCTACCCTGACTGCTGCAGGACTTAGGAAATCAGTACTTTTTCCTTACAGAATCTATCACAACCACAGTTTTAGCACAGATTTGACCAACAATATTTTTTCATGTTTCCATGTACCTGTACACGCAACCACCAAAATAAATCCAACAGCCACTGCTTAATACCACACACATAATGTCAGAACTATCACTGTCATTCTAGTTGGGAAGTAAATGTTTTAGAAAGACAACTCAGAATTGGCCAGCTTAATTGGAGCAAATAAAAAAAGAAGTGCATATAGCTATGCTACCTTGTATTCATCTCTTGTAAATCTTATCCTTTCTTTCCTGAACCTTTCACCCCAGCAGTCAAAACTCAAGACTGCATGCTTCTTATGACAGAAATCTTTGTTTAGTGTCCTATACAGCTGCATGATCGGTACAGCCAGCCAGAATGAAGGCAGGAATCATTAGGCTAATCTTTGGGCAATGTGCAGCAGGCATTAAGGGTTTCTACTATCCAGTAGTTCAAAAATAGTTAGTAAAACTTTCAAACTATTCCATGGCTTGCTTTGTGTTAATCACAAACCTCCTAGCCTTAGTGCTCATCATCCCTGTTCCTTGCCTTTGACCAGATCTATACACCAGTCTGCTAGCCAATTTTAGATATCTTGTAAGTTAGTTTTCTATATCTCCAGATCATCTGGATAAGTGGATGCTGTGTTTCTACACATAATTGGCTCTGCATCATAAACTAACATCTATGTCCTCCCTCCCTCTCCACACCCACAGCTCCTGGATTTGGCTAGCCTCTGAAACTATGTCTCACAAGCCTGACATCTGCTAACCTCTTATATACAGCAGTGCTGCACAAAAAAGCAGTACAGTATCAGATAATGTATTATGTAAAAGACCCAGTGTGGTATAATGGCTACAGACTAGGATCAGGAGACCTTAGTTCAAATCCCTGCTCACCCATGAAACTCAGGAGGAAGTGATAATGGTAAAAAAGCTCCTTAAATATCTCACCTATCTTGAAAACACTATTAGGGTTTCCGAAAGTTAGAAGTGACCTGATAGCACATAACAAAATATTATGCACATTTTGACCTCAAGGTGTTTAACAAAGCACTAAAAATTCCAATTCCTTCCTCCTTTGCCTTGTGTTATATGCAGGGTGCAAGGGAAAAAAACTTCCAGATTTCACTTAGCTATTGTTCCGGCACTAGTGAAGTGGGGCGTGTCACAGCGGGGTCTTTCAGTAGCGTATGCCTTATCTTTTTTAGTTGCACCATGGCTCTGACACCGAACTTGTGGCCCTGAAATTTTCAGGCCATAGCAATATGGGTTTTTGGTCTGGAACAGCAGCATTTTGACCGAGCACGAAGTGGATATGAAAAGTTCTCTGTGTCAGATTTGTTGTTTTTGATAAATGTTTCAGTGATGAAGACATGGTGCATACCCATCTAAGCCATGGTGGTCACTGAAAATGGTAAGGCATATGCTACCAAAAGACCTGCCTACGACCTGCCCCACTTCACTAGCGTTGGACCAATAGCTAAGCGAAATCTGGGAGGTTTTTTTGCCACACCCTGTACTTCCCCTTATACAACTTATATTTTCCCAATCTGTCACTCTTTCATTTGCATTCCGTCGAAACTTTCATCCTCCACCTAAAAAATAAAAAGGATATCACTCTTTGGGGGACAGGAGGAAAGGACGTCCTTTGCTATTACTTTTAGGCAAGATTATGTTTACAAAATAATTCCACAGACATCAGAGAGGAAATCTGTTTTGAGCACAATGGTACATCCCCTGTTTTTCAACAGTGTTTTGCTAGACAAGGAGAAAGAACAAAGATGGATTTACTATTATACTCAATAATGAATACAACCAGGTAAATTGCATTGTTACATCAGATGGTTTGTAGGGATTGGATTTTCAGGACCAACGCAAGTTGCAAGAGATCTGCATTAGTTGTCAGTCAGAAAACTGGATGTGTTTCCCCCCTTCTGTCTTTCTTACATTTATGTTCACATCCATATTTTTAGGCTTCCTTCCTCCTCCTCTCTCTCTGATGTCACTTCTTGTTCCTCTGTTGTATTACTGAGATAGGGTAAGAGACCTTCATAAGCCACCTTTCATGGTTCTGAAACCAACCCTAGGAATCTGTTTTCCTGTGTGATACCCAAATGGATTTCCTGAGTTATTGACCATTAAACCCCTCCCTTCCTCCTGCCTCTCCTGAGTAATTCGCATTCTTCAGCAGCAATCCCAAACAATCCTACCAGCCTTTCCAGTTTTTCACAGATATTGGCTACTGTATATTCAACACTGTGGAATCTACAGGATATATCCCATCACAAGCCTGCTTTTCCACACTAGCCTTTCAAGTCTGCATTTCTTTCTCAATGCTCTCAGGGTCAGCTCTGTCTCTCCCTCACCATGTTTCCACTTCTTGCCTCCCCCTAGCAGTAAGATTTATTCACAACAATCACCAGATGCTATCACGGTACACCTCTAGCAGAGTGCAAATTGCTGCTTTATAAAACAAGTCTCCCTCCCCTGACTATAAATGGTTGTCCATGTATCCATTTTACCACATATCTCTCTGCACTGTGAAACTGCCCCAAGCCAGGGAAACAGAGCAAAACAGCAGCACATAGCTGCCATCAGCTCCACTGGTTGGAGTATTCTGGAAGCTGTGGTTCAAAAAAGTAACTTTCCTTATCTCTGGGTATTTGTCACATGACACAAAGTTGTCATGGTCCTCCATAAGGAGAATTTTTCTTCATGTAGAGGGGAAATGTCACGTTTGAAGCATCTCTTCATCACACTGCACCTGGGAATTAAGTTGGCCTTTATGGCCAATGACATGGCGTTCTGATTATTAACTATTTGAAAGTGATCTGTCAAAGCGAATGTTAGAAGCAATGTGTCAAGCAGGAGGAAGCCAAAGAAACAGTTCTGCTTTTAGCCCCCACCTCAAATCCTTTTAAAGTAACTTAGTAACTGACAGATGTGCCTGTGATCATCTAAAATAAACATGTGAGGAGACTCTTCTTTCCCTTCCCTTTAAAAAAGGCCAGTGCAGCAAAGCAACTAGCTTCCAAGAGTACAAACTGTACCCTAGAATAAACAGTAAAAGAACAGAAACCATATTTGATGTTGTGGGGTGTTTGAAATTAAATCTAAAAAGCTCATTTACAAATAACAGGAGATGTTGTTTCAGCACTGGAACACACTTGGAATGGTATTTGAAAAAGAAACCATTTCTGTTTAGACATTTGGAGGGTACAGACCTTTCATGGACAGAAAAGGAAGAGCCAGATCCTAATTCCACAGGCTTTTTATCAAACCTGTTACCATTTTGTTCACATAATCAGAGGAACATTAGAGTAGACTTCTCCCATTCATTTTAAGAAAGAGATGGATTGGGCTGGTGTTTCTAATTCATTTTAAAGCTTTCAGAACTCTTTAAATTATTCATGGATGGTGCAGGGTAACCTAGGTTTGAGAGGATGCTCTGAACACACGGAAATATAGATGTGCAGAAAACCGCACTTTTAAGGCTGCAGTCTTATATCTACTCACTTAGCATTAAGTCCCATTGAATATAATATGACTTACTTTAGAGTAGATGCATCTAGGATTGCAATGCCAATCTGTTTTAGCAATCCTCTTTACCTCAACAAAATCTTTCAGCAACCCCACAATATGTTTGAGAATACATTCCCAAACTTATGTTCTAGGTGGAAATTGATGCATAACAGAAAAGACTGACTTTGTTAAACAATTCACACGGTTTGTTGTTATGCAATGTGGCATGCTTCTACCTGAACTCTTCTTTACATCTGCTATTCTTCATTCACTCTTTTTAAAATTCACCCAACGTTACTCTTAAGCTGTAACACTTCCCAGTGTTTCCTGAGAAATCCTGATTTTTTTAATTTATTTTTTCTCAGGCATGAGTTATGATAATACTGCTACTGCTACTATAAATGGCTGTCAACTATGTGCAGAGTAAAAATAAAATGAAACTGCAGAATCAGACCAACGATCATGCTGGCTGTGCAGTTCTGGGAACAACAGCTTTTAAAAAGTGATTTTTTGCAGTCTCTGGAAGTGCAGATATCTTGTGGGCAAACTGAAATGAAACAGCACAACCCTACATAGTAAACTAGTTGGCTGAACACAGAGTACCATAGAGGAAAGGCAACAGGGTGCATCCCAGATGGTTTAGACTACCACTCCCATGAAACCCAGCCAGCATGGTAAATGGATAGGGATTATGGGTGTTATAGCTTAAACATCTGCTGTGCCTCAGGTTTCCCACACTACGGTACATATTCTTGCCACTTGCATTTAATACATGTGGTGCTGAGAATAGAAACAGGCATCATAGCAGCACTGGGATCCATCCTTTGTGTCAGAATTGTTTCTCTAGCTGCCATTTGACAAGACAAGACATAGTTTCTTTTAGTTATTTCAAAGGAGGGAGGGGCAGAAGCAAATTAAACACAGTATACTGAAATATTCTGTATACTGTCTCACAAGAATAAAAATTATATACTTAAAATACGGCCAAGGCCTGGCATTTAAAACAAAGAGGTACAGATAAACATTAAGGAAACGGGAAAGAAATTTAATTTCTTTTTCAAAATCCATTTATGAGGGAATGTAAAGGTGACATTGTGATTATTTTAATGGATTTCTTGTTTAATTTGCTTCTCAACTGCCTTTTTTCCAAGTTATGTTCATCAGTCCTTTTTTTTTAAGTGCAAAGGTGGGGATGAAAATGTAATAAATAAACATTTTCACAATATCTTGTCTGAAAACCTGTTGTGTAGTTAGGTAAACAGTGTAACCTTTAGAGGCAAATTGCACACCAAGTTGTGCTACCCAGTATACAACAGATAATGTCTATGGAGATTTCTTGAGGCAATTTGCCTCCATAGGTTACATTGTTTGCATAACTGTGCAACAGGATTTCAGCCCTTGATTAGCATTTGATAGGGCCTGGAAGGCAGATAAAATTGCTCTGTAGGCTATCCCTGCTCTGAGGCGTAGAGCAGGCTAATGTATAAGTGAATAAACACATGTTTGAAATGAATGTCCACGGAGTGAACTTTGAAACTTCTCAGCGAGGTTGCTGTGTTAGTTTGTTTCAAGCATGTACAACAAAAATAAAAAAACGAAAGTGTTGCAGTGCCTTAAATTTGAGCCTTGTCACTCAATGACATTGGTGGAGAGCCAGACATTGGAAGTTCGACTTCCTTCTGTGTGTCTCAGGAGAAGAGCCAGCCTATGTAGCTGTGGGGAAGCTACACAGCCCTATGGTGTTCCCAGAAAAAGGGAACAATAAACTATATCTGAGTAGTCTATATCTAGAAAACCTTGAAAAAGATTGCCATAAGTTGGAATTGACTTGATGACATGTAATTATTATTGCTATTATTATTTCAGAGATTACAACCCCCTTCCCCAGACATAGGTTACAGGTTCCTTAGACACAGATTGTAGTTCACTTTTTTGTGTCTCAGGAAATGGATTATGTTCCACTAAAGCTCCCATTGGTCAGTCTTTAAGGTGCCACAATTCTTTTGTTTTTATTTTTAAATCTTCTGAAATGGTGGATTTTCTCCAGGACAGACCCTACCCCTGGGCATAGTGAGGAAGAAAGATAGGCTGTATAAGGAGGTGTATTGGGCAGAAACACCTCAACATTCCTTCTGAATCTCCTGCTGTAGCTATCAACAGCCTGTCCTGCCACACTTTGTAAGCCAGCCTGTTGCCCTCAGACTGAGGGAATACTACTCCATCAGCAATGGGACAGTCTGATGGAATGGCTGTCCTTTGCCTCAGGCTGCAAAATGTCTTGGGTGAGCTCTGGGCTCTGCAGTCCAGAAATGTGAATCACACCACAACATTTTAGGGTAAGATTTCTGTGCATTTCCATGTATAGTACACATAAAGACCAGGTAGGGGAAAGCTGACTTAACCTTTCTGTTACTTGCTTGCATCAGCATTCATCTGCATCCCACCCACCCCCGCTGGGAAAAGATAAGATAATAATAATAATTGTGTGCTGTCAAGTTAATTCTTATGGCAACACTTGTCAGGGTTTTCTAGGTAGAAAATACTCAAACATTGTTTACTAGCTCTTTCTTCTGAGTGTGTCCTGGGATTCTACAGCTTGCCCAAGGCTTAGACAGGCTGGCTCTACTTGCCGAAGACACTGGGGGTACTGAACTCCCAACCTTTGGCTCTGCAGCCAGACACTTAACTCACTGAGCTATCCAGCCAGCTGTGGAAAAGAAAATAGGGTTTCTATATTCTACCTTCGACTCCACGAAACAAAAGGGGAGTGGGGGAGTTTGAACAAAACTTTGGCAAGGAAAGAGAACATCAAATAGGCTTTCCCCTAGTTCCTGCGCCCAAACTGCTTTTGGTTTTAAAAAAGCAAAGAAGTGAGCAAACACTGGAAGCCTGATTCATGTGTCTCCCATGGCATGTTGACCTAGATCCTGCAAAGGCAATACCACTTGATTGGCACTGATCTTGTTACAGAATCAGTTCACCTGTGAAAGAAGCAAAGGCACAGCAGGGCTGGGGGGACATGTCCCTCCTAGCCAACGTAGTCAGTGTCAAGGAGTCATGTGAGATGCAGTCCAGGAACATCTGGACAAACACACATCCCCCATCTCCGCTGTACACAAAAATACCCCATCTTCTCTTGGCCCAGGAACTATATGGGGAACAGAACACCCTCTAAAAACCCAAAAGATGACCACCTTAGATTCTGTTTATGTAGAAGTTTGAAAGACACAAATAGAAATGGATCTAAAATGTGTCCATACCATACATATATGATCACATCTTGAGCCCGGTCTGCTGCACCACTTTTCCCTTCCCATCCAGACTAGTAGAAATGAATTTCACAGTATCCCTGTGAGATATACAAGATCACTGTGAAATATTCAATTTATGCTTATAGGTTACTTTGCTCCCAAACACACAGTCTATCTGGTTTCAAGTCTCCAGCTTTGTTTTCTCCCCTGCATTCCACTTCAGTGTGTAATTGCTGAGGAAAAAAACAGCTGTCATAGAGATGCCCCTGCAGAAAGTTTCCAGAATGATTTGCAAACCATTTCAATTGGGATATGGGAAATCCAGGTTCAATTCTTCACTGAACCATAAAACTCACTGGATGACCTTGAACTAGTCACTCTCTCTCAGCCTGCCTCACAGGTGTGTCATGAGAGGAAGGCAAGAGCCAAAGATACTGAACTAACTGGTGGGAAGATGGGACATAAATGTAACTAATAAACTGTTTTTAAAAAAATATTTATTTATTACTTGTTATACTGCCCCTCTAGTGAATACTCTACTCTGGGTGATTTACAAATAAAAATTCAGAATTCCATATACCCTATAAAACAATACAACCAGTATGGGCGGGTGCACTGATCCAGATCTAAACTCAATACTGAAAGAAAGAAAAAGATGAAAGCACAAAAAGAAGAAAAATTAAACAGTAATATTACCAGCACCTGGGGGATACATTATTAAAGGCGCTTAATATAATTCTGACTTCACTAATTTCCTGAATATCAGGAGAGAGGGAGTCTGGCTAAATACTCACAACTATCTCATCCTGTCCCACCAGTTATATATGCATACCCTTGTTGAAGCTTCTTAAACTGTAAAGGTTCATATTGGTGAGGCTGGAGCTTAACAGTATGAGAGGCAGAGGTCCCAGGACTAATGTGCTTGAAATAGACCACATCTATTGACTAGTGATGAAAAGGCTTTTAATGGATGAAACACAGGTGTGGGTCCATTTTCCCACACAACAGAATTACAAACCGGTATTGTGGTCATGCACAAATGAAGGAAAGTAGCACAATCACCCAGAACATTAACCATGATTACTAAGAAGTCAGCCCCACTTGGAGCTTTAATGAAGTGACCAAAGTGGTGATTTGTTGTTCTGACATGTTCAGCTTCAAATCCCTGCTCACCTATGATGTACACACACCATCTCTTGTTGTAAAATGAAGCAAACCACTTGTGCCACCCTGAAAATGTGGGACTTTGAAAAAAAATGCAAAGATACGTATGATTAAAATGTTAGTGGGATATACTTAACTTGGTTCCTTACTGAGAAATGTGATCTTGATTTCTTGTATACATGGGAATCAAATAAACATGCAGTCATAAAGAGTGCCAAGATGGCACACAGTTAAGGCACGTACCAAATATCCATCCCTGGCTTGGTACCATCTAGTCTGATGAACAGTTTTGAGAAAGAAAGAAAAAACCAAATGGTGCAGAACCAAAAACTGTAGCATAGCCATAGCTCAAAGGGCTGAAGCACTGGAACTTTTTTCTTAGTAGGGACTGTGATCTGGCACTCTGCTCATGCTTAGGCTTTCTCTTTTCCCTCTGAATGTAACTCCAGTTCTCACCATAACTGAGGGAAAATTAGTTCTCCCCCCACCCCCATCAGCAAGTTGTTGCAACCTATTTCAGGTGTAATGCAGTATTTTAGCGTGTTTTGATCTTGAAGAAGCAATGAAGAGAAATTGACTTTACAAAGGGCCTGCTCCCGGTGGAGATGAAAACTGTTATTGCTGCTTTCTTGATTAGAATCAACATAGCTCTCTATTTTCATGTAATCCCCTTGGAGGTACGGTTGTGGGACTGTCATGACAAGCACTTGCACTTTGCAATCTGCCTCACGAGCCACTGGCACAATCTTCTGTGACATTTTTGGTTCATTGCATCACTGTGGATTTAGTAAGCCCACGTCAGGTGAAACATTACAAGTTACAAATGAAACATCCCTACACCCATTCCATAACCAGCAAAAATGAAAGATCAACATGCTCTTTAAAATAATATAAAGCTGTGGAATAAACAAAGAGCTAAATGCAGTTGTTAGTTCCAATTAGAGCAGACCCACTGAATGACTGGGACTTGTAAAATCAATGTTTATCTAAGTCTCATTGATTTAATAGATCAGCTCTACTTGGATTTACCCGTTGGGTTTAGCCCATTGCACTGAAGAACCTCTTCAGTTCTCAAGAAATTTTTGCCTTCTTTTCCCATTAATTCCACAAGCTCATTATCCTGTTTTTGACTAAAAAAAATGATTAGCTAAGGTATTTTCTCTTGCCATCATAATTTTATGTCCTCATTAAAGTGCTCTGCTGAGTTAGCATCATCTGAGGAAGCAATTGTTTTGGCAGCAGCAAAAGGGTAAGGTGGAATAAACAAACATACATTATAACCCAACAACACAAGTAGAGAAGAAATAGCATATGGTTAAGGTATGCTGAAAATCGGAAAGACTTGGTGTGTGTGTATGCTAAGAATGTCATTGTATCATCTCATATTTCATCTATTCTGAAACATCCCAGTTTTCACCAACTGTGCTCCTGAAGGAGAATGGGTGTGCTTTACACCTCTCACAATCCTCAGACTTCTTTCTCTGGTGTAGCTATGCAGTGGAACTCTGGCTTGACAAATTCAGCAGTCTCTAAATCTCAAATATAAAGACATTCACTTGGAAGCAAATGCTGCTGATTTCAATGGGAATCAGTTTTCACATTCAAAATACTTAGGATGTAAAAGTCTGCAACTAGTCCTTCCTAACTTTCTGCAAATGAAGAAAGCTGAAAGGCATACAAAGCTGTCAAGAGAGAAACAAGGGTTTAAAATAAAAGAGGAAGGCTTCAATTTTGACGTTTAAAACTATCCAATCCATTATTTATAGCATGCAGCCCATTTGGAAAAGGCATTAGAGTTAGCTGAGATTATCTTGAATTCAAACATATTTAATGCATGCAACAAACACACTCTCTAGCTGTTGGTCTGGAAAACGATAATAATCCTTCTAGCTTTCTGAAAAACTCAACCATTACTTAATTGATAACTTTCTTAAATGGGAGGTATGGTGCGGGTGGGGCAAGAGGGTAAGGCTCAACCAAAGCATGCAAGAAAAGAAAAGCTGTGTTGCAAAATGCTAGCTGAATATGAAGCGTGGAAGTTCAAGATTTTGAAAACTACCCCCACTCTACAAACCATTTATTCCAAATGGCTCTTGAAAGCCAGCAAATTAGGCTGCAACTGGAGAGTCTTACTGCTCAATCCGCTTGTTCGCCCCAGCTAAATCAGGCCACCACGGATGAATGGGACATGTTAAGGCAATACTTCCTTAGCCCTTAGTGTCTAATGACTTTTTAAAAGCAGTTTCTAAGAAGATCACAACAACAAAACGTATTTTCCCCTAGCAGTTTTTTTCACCTGCCCGCGCTGAATCCTCTGAGCCACAACACTTGAAGGCTTCTGTTTCCATCTAGGAGAGGTAAGATCTACCGAGGCACTGTCATCATCACACGAGGGCTCTTCTCTCCCGTTAGGCGCTAGAGCGGTCTAGGCAACAAAAAAGGGAGGCACGGAAGAGGGCACCAAAGCCCATCCTCGCCGCTCTCCTTCCGCCTCTCGCAGGTACACCGGGCAGCCGGAACAGAGGAGGGTCCCACGGCGCTCAAGGACGCCTTCCCTGGGCTTTCGAATAAAAATCAATACGAAAGATCTGGGCAGAAGCGTCCAAGGTTTCAACCAGGGGCCGGGAAAGGTGGTGCGCTCCGCAATCTCCAGAGCTGGAACTACATCTCCCACCAATCGTCATCATAGGGTGGGGCTGATGAGAGCTGTAGTCGGAGCGAATCTAGAGGGTCGCACTTCCCTACCTGGTTTCAACGGTGAGCAGCGGAAGAGGACGCATGAAATCAAAGCCGGCGGAGGGGAGGGGACCGGCGCGATGGCTGCCCGGCGGGGAGGTCAGGGGGCGAGGGTCCGGGCATGGCGGGGGGCGGGCGCCTCGGTCTTCGCTCTTTTGGCGGGTCCGCCGCCCTTGGAGGCGACTTTTTGGCGCCCCTTCGGCTTCTTCCCGCCGCCCTCGGCGAGGGAGCGTCTCCTCTGCTTCCCTTGGCCGAGCTGCGCTGCCCTCGCTCGGCTAAGGCAGCGGCGTGGCTTGTCCAGCTCCGCCCGACGAGCGGTCCCCCTCGCTGGAAGTTTGCGGCGGTCTTCCAGCCTCCGGCAAGCGCCTGGAAGGGCGGCAGCTCTCCGCCGCTCACCTGCCAGAGCCCGCCCTGCTGCTGAGCGCCGACGCGAGAGGAGGATGTGGGAGGGAGGGGAGGCGAAGGCGGGAAAAGCAGCCCTGCCTTCACAGGACGGGCGAGGGGTCGGGGCCAAGGAGCGCCCAGGGTGGCCGGAACAGCAGGGACTCTGAACGTGTGACTAGAGACCTTGGAGTACCTGCTGGCGACATCCTGCCGGAGGATCAGTGTGGCAGAGTGGATGCACTGTCAGACTGAGACTCAGGGACCTGGATTCAAATACCCCGCTAGGCCATGGAAACTCAAGAGGCCAGTGGCAGTGGTCAGCCAGACCTCAGACATCTCACCTACCTCGTATGAGGGTCGCCTAAAACAGAGGTGTCTTGTGAGCCCACAGCAACAGTGCCCAAGGCCATTTTGCCATATAAAGTCTGGGCAACACAGACAGCCTTGCTTGGGGGTAAACCGGAGGAGGAGGAGGAGGAGGGGACTCCCTGCTGTGTGGCCTTTATGCCAGGAAGATCCATGGACCTGTCTGCTCCCTCTCTGGAGGATGGATTAGGGACGAGAGGGAAGGATTGCCATCACTCATAAATCCCACAGATACATGACCCTTTCTTCTCATTCACATGGGAACAAATTATACAGCCCAGATCATCCCAGAGTGCAGGACAAATAATAACAGGCTTCAAGGTGGTGTGCCTTCTGACACTGGATGCATTCAAGAGAAGATTAGACAACCATCTGTCAAATATACTTCGATTTGAATTCTTGCATTGTGCAATATGGTTGGACTTGATGGCTTTATAAGCTCCTTCCAGCTCTATTATTCTATGATAATCCAGTGCTAGTGTGTACACAGTGTGTAACTGGTTGGCCCCTTGCTCTTTCTGGAAAAGGGGTTTGCTCATGCAGAAAAGCCAACAGAACAGAAAAGAGGCCCAGTTGCAGCCAAGAATTAGAGAACAGGCAGCTGTGGCCCAGGATAGCTGGAAGCAACCACAAAGGTGTTAGAAAAGAGGATGAGGTAAAATGGGCATACACAGACAAAAGCAGCTCTTTCCAGCAGGAAGAGTGGAGGCAAGAAGCTCAGCTGCTAAGATAGCAATGCTGGAGAGAAGCCTCATCTGCCCAAGCCCTGGAGTTACCTGATGATCAGACAGGGCCATTGACAACAAGATTCCTATCCTGGTTGGGTGTGAAGCAGAGGGGCTCATAGACCAAGACTGGGGACACCCTTCCCCCAAATTTCAGGAGGGCTGTCCCCACCCCCACCCTAGTCCCCACCCACACCCTAGCTATGATGTGAAGTTGACAAAAGCCAGTGTTTCCATTCCAAAAAAGAGCTGCAAGACAGAGCCAGTGTGACCCTCGTGTCTGGCCTTTCTACCTGTATGTTCCTCATGCCCAGAGTGGAGAACTTAAAGGTAGGCTTCCTCTAGTGCTGGAATTAGAGGGCTAGAACATTATTATTTCTGTAATAAGCAGGAGTTTTCTGTTCAATGAAAGGCAGAGCTTTAGGTAAAGCCAGTACATAAACCCCTGTATATCTGCTATACATTATCCTGTACATTATGGTCAGGGTCTGATAGGAGTAAAGACAACCCTGCCTTGACAGCACAAAGTAGTAAGACTGTGTGTTAAACCTATTCTTCACTCCCCACTCATGCATGCCCTGGAATATGCTACTTTATGATGTAGGCATGAAGTGCCTTTTTGAATGCCTTGTTATTAACAAAAAGCTTATGCTGTGTATCTAGGAAAAGAACATGTGAGAACCAGGAAGATGTTTTACTTGGACTTTCCTTTGACATGCAGCTTTTCTCACTGCAGGAAATTTAAGGTTTCTCTGTTTTTGAGCCTATCTTTGTATGTAATAAAAAATCCAACACTGCAGCCAGAAGAGTGTGTAGCTGTAATATCTCATAACGAACAAAATGAAACAGGCAGTCTACTTCCTGCCTTTCAAGCCCTGCTAAATTATTGTATTTATATATGCTTGAATTAATATCCCATGGGATTCCACCTCCTGAGCTGTGCTATAGTTCTAGCCCACCAGCTCCCAAATCAGTTTAGCTACTTGAGCATTATGTATTTTTCTTCCTAACCTTGAGAGGCATTGAAAAAGCAATGGTACTTACAGATACAAAAGATATATCCAAACAGCATTTCAAATGAGCTGTAATGCTTATTCTAGGTCATGAGGGCTGACCAATAATCAGAATCAAAGTACAGTGAGAATAGGTAATTGCTTGCATTTCAGAGTGCCTTTTCCCACCTGCTTTCTTACAAATGCCTTCATGTTCACCTGAGAATCTTCTGTGGGTAATTTGAGACTGGGACATGAGGGGTGCAATCCCCTAAAGTTTTGGTGAGGGGCACCCCTCCTCTCTGCACAGTCTATGGGCCACCCCAGAGTACTTCTGTAAGCAGGGTTTTACATGCTTATTCAGAAGTGTTCTGTGTTGATTTCACTATTCTTCTCTTTAATGGGGCTATTTTTTTCTTAAGGATGGAAGAAGCCATGAAAAAACAATGGAGGATTAGAAATGGAAGACAAAATTTCTTCATAAAATTACATGAGTGAGGTAATGTTTCTTCCAGAAATATCCTTACAATCCAGCAAATGTACATGCACTCTATACAATGTGCTAAGAAGTAAAGTCCCACAGAATTCAATGGAGCTTATATGCATGAAAGATGATACAGAACTACAGTCTTTTTGAGTAATTTAGTCTGTTATGTAAGATGCGGCAATGTCAGAGCATCTGTTCCATGCAAGGCTCTCCCAGACTCTTGCCAGCAGAGCAGAAGTATTGGTTAAATCAATTATTGGCTCTCTCTTTTTTTGCATATGGGCATAGCTTTTACTTTCAGTGGGGGGAAAAACCATTGCTAGGAAATACAAGAGGAAGGAGGCAGATTAAAAGAACCTGAACAGGCGTAGGTCAACTTCCAGGGGAGGTCCTCTAGTATTCTTCATCTGCTTTATAAGGCAGAAGAGGACCAGATGGAGGACCTTTGTGGTTCCATCCTCCCTATATGGATTTGGACTGAGAAACTAAGACTAACGTGCTTAAGGGGTAACTTGTAAGCAGGCACAATTTGTGACATTATACATGATCATTCCTGCTCTAAAAGCACATTTGTAAATGTGAAGGTGTCAACCTTAGCTTTAATTTCCTGACCTTGTGGAGCTTGAACCAATATGAGGTAGTATTAACAATGCAGCTAAAAAATATTGCTATTGGAAGGTCTCTGTATTGAACAGAGGATAGTTTTGATTACCTCCAACATTTCAGCTTTAAACGGTATGTTTCTCTTTATTCACCTGTTAGAACGCATTATGAGATATGTGGATGAATTTATTTATTTTATTTATTCTATTTTATTAGATTTATACCCCACCCATCTAGACCTATGGTCTACTCTGGGCGGCAGAGAATGGGATTGGAGTCAGACAGCAGCACATGCATACATTGTTGCTCTGTACAACCGGGAAATCGGCCAATCAGAGGGGAAACAAGTTCTTCATGTACATCCTTGTAAAATGTGCACCACAACAGGACGTGCTCAATTTGCAGCAGTATCTCTGTTATTTAAAAACTATACCCACAAGCAGCATTAATCCTATATTTTTTTACTCAGAGGAAATGAGTCACACTAGGTTCAATGGAGCTAAAGTTTGTTGTTGCTACAATGATGCCATGTTGGAACCACCACAGTGACTCTAACAGGGGACTTCCAAGGTAAGTGAGATATTTAAAGGGTGGTTTTACCAGTTCCACTCCCCCAGTGAGTTTCTATTGCTGAGCAGGGATTTGAACTCTCTGTCACTCTTATCAGCCTCATATACGCTGAAATCCTATAGACGCTTAACTGAGAGTACACTAGAACCTTTCTATCTGCAGGAGATCAATTCCATGATCTATTGTAGATGCCTGAAACCATGGAAATGAGGGAACCTTTATATACAATGCATAAGGGAGCAGAACAAAGGCCACAAGGAGGTGCCCTTGTATGCTGCAAATAGGGGTGCAGCAAACCACAGATAAATGAAAACTTGGATATCGATCCCACAGATATGGAGGTCCTACTGTACTCTCAGTTAAGTGTCTATAGCAGTAGTTCCCAACCTTTTTTGAGTTGCAGCCGCCTTTTTACAACAGCCAAATAACCTGCCACCTGCTCCCACCACATTTGCATAAAAATACATTTTTAATAGGGTAAAGTCACCCCTTCTCAAAGAGTAGAGGCTTCTTTCTCCCCCAAAGGGCCTATTTCTCATAATACACATACATGCTAACTTTAATATCCAGCTCCAAAAGGTCAAGAAAGCAATTGTTTAACAAAGGCACATATAAGGTGACCCACGACTCTCCAGAAAACACTTTGTGACCCCTTTGGGGTCATGACCCCCAGGTTGGGGAACACTGGTCTGTAGAATTTCAGCCTAGATGGGGCAGCTGAAATAACTATTTTGGGAGAGAAAATTAGGATTTTTGTGTGAAAGGAAAGTAAGCCTAGCTATTCTTTCTTGTTGTTCTTGATTCTCTTGCACTGAAGGATGGATATCAGCTTGCCCATTTTGACTTTGGATGCAACAGGTCTAAATAATGATGTTGGCCACATATTGACCAGTCTCCCAGGTTCTGTAGTCTATAAGTTATTTTCCTCCCTGAACTCCCCCCCCCCGCATCTGTTCTACTCTGGATCAGCTGTAACAGACTGTACTTTTTTGATTCTCATTATGTGACTGAAGTATTCTAGCTTTCTACGTTTTATACATTTTTGTAAATTTTTTAACCTTTATTCATTAGCTCTAGTACTTCTTAATTGATAAGGCTTTCAATCCAAGAAATTCTTAGCATTCTGCAATAAGTCCACATTGCAAATGCTTCTCTCTTTTCTAATTGTTGACCTGTGTTCAAATCTAAAATCTCATGTCATACAATAGAACCAAGAATACAAAGCATCACATGCTTCATTGTAGTGTTAATAAATGCCTAGTCTGAGCCTGTACTCAGATGTGCTCTGTCACACCTCCTTGGTACATCCTTTTGCACTTGACTCTAGTAATGGATCTAAGGGTTATTCTGATGGTAATGGTGATGATGATAGAGTGCCTGATTAACAGCAAAGTGTATCTCATTTTCCTCCACAAGGTACATGGCACTATTCATATTTCTCTGTTCCTTTTTATCATGGCAACCTTGTGAGCTAGATTATGTTGGGAGATAGTGACTGGCTCAAGGTCACCTAGCAAGGCTTCCATCCTACTAATTAATTCACAGTGCAATGTTATACATGTTTACTCAAAAGTTAGAATGATTGGTTCATTGGGCGTACTTCCAGGTGAGTGGATATAGGATTGAGCTTGAATGATTAGGTTGTTCCATCTATGCCTGTTTTGAATGCACATGGGACAAAAATTATTGAACAGGGATATATAAATAAAATGACTTGGGCTGGGTATTAACGGCCTAATCCAACACTCTTTCTACTGCATGATGCTGGGTTTGTAGTGTAGAAATAAAGTAGATTTCACATGATCGAATCATGTCTACCACTGTATCAGAGGATTTTAAAATTCAAATAATCTTGTACAAATAAGGTGACATCGCATATTTCTAGATTTCTTTCTTTTGGATATCGTCTCCTGTATCTGCCAACATTATTATGCAGAAAATTTAGAGGAATTGTTTAGAGCTCTGAAGGTTGTGTTTTAATAGGATTTAACTGCATCACTCATTACTTCTTGGCAGCTAGGTTATTATTAACATTATTGCTGCTGCAATAATGCAGGTAGTGTCTCAAGTTACACATCAATACCACATTGGCCAAAATTCTCTGATGTAGTTACATTGGTGTAACATTTGGAGGTGAATTGCCTCAAGTTATGAAGTCATGGTAGACACTGCTTCAAGGTATTGTTAGATACCGGAAGTGATACAGAAATTTATCTATAAATAGAAATATGCAAACTCTTATGCCATCCTTCCCCAACCTAGAGCTATCCAAGTGTTTTGGATCCGAACTCTATCCTGCGTGGCCAGTGAGCGTGCTTTGGCCATGCTATTCGGGATTATGAGATTTGTAATGCAACACATCTGGAGAATGTTAGGTTCAAGAAGAATACCTTATGCACTTCTTAATGAGCTTCTCATCTGGATAAGAGAAAACAGTCTTTAGCAAAGGAGCATCTAGCATTTCAAAAAGACTTCTTGGGAAGAGGTGTTTATATTAAGATATTTATATGAGTAATATTTATCCATCATTTTTCTATAGGTAAAATGTATCCATTTTAAATCCCGGATCCAGACTGATTACAAAAACCTCTTAATGGTACATGTAGAATTTCCCCCGTTTTACCATTTAGTGCTAAGGCCATAAAGAAGCAGAAGAATGAAATCCAGGAAGGTAGTTGGAAAAGCAAATGGTTCAGAAAGTTTTCTCAAAGGCATTAAGAGACTACGATTTTAATTAGAACTTCAAGATGCAAGGCAAAGTAATAGTTGTGTAATTAATTATTTGGAACATTTTACTTCAGAAAACAAGTCAGATATTTCCTTCTTCCCTGTATTGGCTTTTGAATATAAACTTTGATTGGTCCAAGACAATGGTATCATTAGATAATTTCAGATCCTGGACTCAGTACCCCTTCATCAGTGGACATTACTTCAACATGTGGTGACTCAAATCCACAGTATTTGGGGGCCCTCCTATCATTTTAGTGAGACTCTGGGCTTCTGCCCAAGTCCCTTCAGGTGGCAGCACTGACCCAATGGGTGTGTGTGTCCATCTACAACTTCAGGTTGTTTAGATTTGATTTTATTGCCAGACTATTGAAAGGCAGAGATTTTGACTACAGGTCAGACAGTACTGTGTGTCTGTTCTATCTTTTCCTCCTTAGAGATTCTATGTATGGAGTGAAAAAAGATGAGAAGAAAAAAACCTAGAAAAACAAAGTTAGAGTTAAAAATGGAAAATGCAGTCACTTGGACCGCCTATAGAACATTTTCTGTATGGAAGAGTGATTGTACAATAAAAGCCTTATCTGATAGCAGCACTATTCGTCTGTATTTTGTGGAAATGTTAACTTGTTATATTAGTGAGCTTAACTGCTTAATTTATTTCATTATTAGCTAACTGTCTTGTTACATGACAGAGCACTTCACTTTACCTGTTCACTTCTGACTCCATAACTAGCACGCTCTAACACTAACAGAACCCTGACTAGAAAAAAAGGTGAGGTAGAGAGAGAAACAATTGGCTGTTACTGAGTTGACTGACATTCACTGCAGCTCCCTCCCAGCCAAAACCTCTCAAAGGCGTAATGTGAGGGTACAATATATCCAACGTATACAGAGTTGGAAAAGGCCACAGAGAAGTAATCATTATTCTACCAGCTGCTGATGGCTTGTTCTTGAGTGTGATTAAATTGTGCTGACTGAGATCTATTGCTGTGATGTTAGAAAGTCTACCAAAAAATTATGTGCAGAAAGACTGCCAAGCTTCACCAAATAAAATAAAAACAAAAATAGGCAGAATCCTGAATATGTCAGAGTTAAAAATTGTAAGCTTCTGGGATCCTGACACATTCATGTTTTCAGACTAAATTAAGATAGTTTCTAAAGGAAAAGGTACCTAGTTACCAAGGGAGGGAGGGAGGGGGGCAATTATCTGAAAATGGGCAATGTGAGTCCTATGGAATTCCAGAATTTCCAAATTTTGTTTATTTATAAATTGCAATAAAATTCTGTTTCTCCTCTTCAGCAGGTTTGTGCTAAGCGCTGCCTTGTACTTAAAGGAGGTATATGAATTTTGCACATGGAAACTAGAATGGGTAAATGTCTATAAAAGACCACAGGATGCATTGTGGAAAAACAACGTTTTTGTGTTAATGTCAGCAGCAGGTCATGGCAGCAGCAGTTGGCTCAAATCAAGCCAGACTCTTACTCTGGCTGTTCATAGGCATTTCCTAATACCTGGAGAGCATTTTGGATTTCACCTGGATTTCTGACAGACTTGGGAAGTTTTGGCAAAATCCTCCATGCAGTTAGGAGTGAGGTGGGGAAGAAAAGCTTCCAAGGAGCAGCACAACTTTACTTTTTCTGCTACATTAATCAGTAATGTTTATACATTACACAGAGCAAGTAACATATACAGGTAGTTTAAAATATCAAGGTAGATTTGATGTTCCCCACATGTACTTCCGTGTAACATCCTGAAAAAGAAAGGGGGTTGGCTTAGCAATCACCAAACTGTCTTTTCAAAATCTTTCAAGTTGTCAAGGTGTGATTTTATTGCCTGTTTGTTGAAGGCAGAGATTACATTTTTCATGAATTCCAGACACACACACACACACGAGCTGAAGAACTGAGGACGTCATTTTCAGCCACATTGCCCTTAGATTGCAGCTTTCCTTCCATAAAATGCTTTTAATCAAGCATTACCTGATTTTCTGCCTTTCTGTTTCATGCCTTTCTGTTTCTGGTTCAGATTATAACATCATTTCCTACTTTTATTGTTGTAGAATTTCGAATTCCTGGTAAAATTCCTTTTTGCTATTCAGTAGAAGTACAGAGATCCACAGAAAAGAATAGCTACAAATTCCTCACATTCCACCCTTTTCTCATTAACTGGCACTTAAAGTCTCAATAACTCACTCTTGAGACGATTGTAGGAGAAAAAATAAAAACATTTCTTTACAGTTGCTTGATATTACAGACTAGTGTATGCTGCTTTCTTTACTGCACTCATACTTAGCAACCAATTGACCAGATCAACAGCAAACCAACAACTGCTCCCAAGAGACTAAAGAGAAGTGTGAGGATATGGGTTTTGTAGTACTTGTTTCCCAGGACTTTCAAGTATTTCATCTCGGCCAGAGACCTAGCTGTTGTGGAAGAAGAACCAAGACCACATTTCAAGACTGATAAACATAACATTCCTTGCTAATGGCCTACCAGCCTGGGAACGAGAGACGGAGCTGTGGAAAGCTATAAGTTGGGCACTTGTGAACAAAGGACTGCATGCTGATTTGATGCCATCACGAAGCAGAGACTTTGATTTAAGTTATAGAAAGGGGGGTTAAGTTGGTGTGTGTGTACGCTGGAGGAGAGAAGATGGACGACAGGTTTAAAGCCTTCGTTGATTGATTGGGAGATTTTAGCAATGGTGACTTAGAATAGCCTAGTCATTAAGTAGTAAAACTATTAGCTAGTTAATCATTTTATTGTTTTACGGGAAAGTCTTACAGAAGCTTACTTAATACTTAGATGCTTGGCATTTAACCAGTACAATTGTATCTTTTTGTATTTCTTTTGTTTTATAACTTTTTAATCTTTTTGAATAAATATTTTATATTTTACCCAAGTGTGATTCTTGGGGGCAAGGGTGAGAGTGCCTAAAGAAAGTGCCTTAACCACAGGGGATATGTTTGCTATTTTTTGTTATTTAGGTGTCCTACCTGGTAAGACTGGTGTGCAAGGTTTCAAAGTAAACAGCTAAAGAGTTTTAAGCTTAAAGAAGTGAGTAATTGGAAATATAGGGACAGAAGCTTGCCCATAGTTGCCCACTCACACACCTTTTTGGTCTCACCCAATCTAGAGAAAAGGTGGTGGAAGCTGGGAACACAGTTTGACTCCTTCCCCTTCTCTAAAGAGGCACATTCTTGACAAGAGGGCTAGAAACACTCAGCAGAGAGGAGGGGCTCTTTGAAATCAAAGGCTGGAAGGAATGACTGGTTAGTGCTGGATCAACAGACAGACAATCATCCCAACCCAGAAAAGTCCCTTCCAGTCACACCAACCACAGTCAGCAAGTGAGGTTACGAATAAAAATCCAACGTTTACACTGATCAATCACAACATTAAAAACACCTGCCTAATATTGTGTAGTCCCCCTCGTGCTGCCAAAACAGCTCTGATGCATCTCAAAGCATGGACTCCACAAGACCTCCAAAAATGCCCTGTGGTATCTGGCACCAAGACATTAGCACCCTTTAAGCCCTACGGGTTGTAAGGTGGGGCCTCCATGGATCAGATTTGGTGTTCCAGCATATCCCATGGCTCCTCAATCAGATTGAGATTTGGAGGCTAAGGCAATGCCTTGAACTCTTTGTCATGTTCCTCAAACCATTCCTGAACAATTTTTGCAGGGTGGCAGGGTGCATTATCCTGCTTAAAGAGGCCACTGCCATCAGGGAACACCATTGTCATTTCATACTGATTTGAGAAATGCAAAGTAGCTAACATGAGAGGTACAAAGGATGATTCTCTTGGTATTCTGTACCTCAAATTCTCTTATGTTGCTCTCCGCTTAAGCCAATGTACTAGAACTATAGGTTTCCTGCAGAGACCTTAAAATTTGGACAGTGGAGTAGTTGAGAGAGCACCCCTTTTTCTTGGATCTGCTAAGAGAGTGTCAAAAACAACTGACCCCTTTCTAAGAAACACTTCCATATTGAGCGGCACTGGTGTAAGAAATTTGCCTCTTCCCCCTCCTGTTAATATCCATATTTTCATTGGTTCCACTACAGGAGTTAAGTTGACCTAGGAGAATGATTTAGGTGTTTCTAGAGATCACTGCATTTGGAACTCACAATGGAACAAAAAGCATTTTAAATATATATCTCCAAATATCAGAGATTGATCAGAACCTTGTTGCTGATTTGCACTTGGATAAAGGAAATTGCCTAAGTCTCAGCAGCAAGTTGCTGCTCATTGATGGAGTGCTAGATGTGCACCTGAGCGTGCAATCAGACATACACCTGGAACACAACCATCACATTATTGAGTGGCGATTGCCACCAAGGCTAATACGATTTCTCTTATGCAAGCTTAAATTGGCAATAGGATTTAGGCCAACACAGCATGAAGTTAGTATACTATAGTATACTGCTTTTGCCTAAGTTACATAAATATCTCTTTTAATGCAAAATGATGGAGGAGTTGAAAATAGCTAAACATTTATAATCACATTCAGCACAGGTGCTTTAATTTGGACAGCAGTTTAATGAGATTGACTTTATGAATAAGACAATACTTCTGTCTCCAGTGTTGAGTTTACTACTCTTTATAGAGGAAAAGTCAGCTTTTAATCCCCAAAACTTAATCATTTCTCTATGTCTGCCAGCTAGGCTAGTGATAACTCTAAATTAAAAAGGTCTCCAGAATTTGTTGGTTGCTCAGTTAAAATCAAAGGTCTGGCAGATAGCCCTGGTGAAAAAGTGTACATCTCAGTGTCTCTCTAGTGGGGGAAAACAAAGCTTCTTCAAAACCTTCAGTAATTTTGAGAATGTTGTTTGTTGTTTTGACCTATGTATCACCCTGTAATGCTAAAGCACTCTCTGGGCAGTTTACACAACATAATTATCCAAATAACAATTTTGCCCCCCAACAAGCTAGGTACCCAATTTACTGACCACGGAAAGATGGAAGGCCGAGTCCACCTTGAGCCAGATACCTGAATCTGTTGGAATTCAACTCAGGTCATGAGCAGAGGTTTGACTGTAATACTGCAGTCTAACCACAGTGCCACAGGACTCTTTTGAATGTGAATGTGAATAAAAAGGTCAGTTTGCTTCCACCTTTTCATGTGGACATCCATTGGATGTACTTTGATTCTAACCTTCCCCTCAGTGCCTCTATTACTGTCTTGCTTCTTGGTTTCGTATTGTTAGTTACATTATACTATTGTTATAATATGGAACATGGCATTGGTTGTTTGGTAATAAGGAAATACAATTTTAAAAACAACTTCATGCCTTCTGCTGAGAATGTATTTATTTTTCACATTTATACCCCATCTTTTCAACCAAAAAAAAAGTACTCAAAGTGACTTACAAATTTCATAAAAGAATAACAACAGGTAAAACAAATTGCAGTTATAAAATCTGTTTTCATAGAACAACGTTTGATAGAGTTCCTTGGCTATGGGGAATTACCAGTTTAAACCGATGGCATGGACACTCACAGAATTGTTCATTAGATTTCCATGGTGTGGTTGACTATACTTGACTTCATTAATTCATATTTCCATGTAGCCAAATAGCTGCTGTATTTGTAAACTGTGTAATGGTTAAGCTTTTCATGCTTGTATAGAATATTGTATATGCCATTACAGCACATTTTCACACATTTGGGTTTTGCACCAATTCTTGTTTTTGATGTGAAGAAATAAATGTATGGTAACAAGCGTCTCATTATCATTGTTCATTTGCTAGCAAATAAGGCTTGCAGAATGAAATTGCTCTTTATGTAAAAATCAATGGCTTAATTGAACTGACCTGCCAAATGAAAGGGGGAGGAGAAGGAGGGAAAGGTTAAAATGACCTTGTATGCAGTTCTAATTCCTTTCCCTAAAAAGCACAGTCCTTGCCTAAATTTCTTTGCCTAAAAATCTGCCTTTTAAAAAAAAAATTGTTGTGTTGCACTCACTGCATTGCTAAAAACATACACTTAAAAACAAAAATTACTGTTCTGTCTTGTTACAGATAAACTCACACGTTGGGATCATAATAGGAATACACTAGGGGTGGACACCAATTTAATGACAATTAGGCATCTTATTGAATAGGCCACTTTGATAAACAAATCAATTCATGTATAGACATGCATGGTGTTTGCATAATATATGCTTGGTCAGCATTATCTGGGATGTTCAGCACACACACGTACATGTATGTACATGCACACATACACACAACAACAACAACAAAACCCAGTGTCATTCAAGAAAAAGCCAGTTTTTTTGTTTTGGATTTGGTTTAACATGCATTATCCTAGCACTTATTTCAAATTGAACAGGCATTACTCAAATTAATGCCTGAAATCAAAACAAGCCTACATTCCACCTGAGCAACCCAGTTTGATTCACTGAATGGGATGAATGTAAATGTAGCACTGTAGATCCTTGAAACTAAATAGACCTTTCAAGCTTTTCACAGAGACCACTGGGAGACACAAGTAAGCCACTCAGAACTTCCAAAAGAAAGAATGGGGTATAAGCATAGCATACCATATGGGTCAATAGCTTTAAATAATTAGTCTAAGTCTATATTGTTCATCTCAGCCAGATCTCATATTATGGGGGGAGGTAGGAGGGCTGTACTAATGTGACAACTACCGCTTATCCCGCTAATAATTGCATCATGGTTCCTCTGCAGCCTTTGAAACACTGTGGATGCAATATTGTCAGGTGGGAGCCTCACAGCAGACACTCAGAATCAGATTCCAGCAAAGCAGAGACAGGTGAGGGAACACAAGACAAAATCCAGGTTCTAGTAAGGCAGAGAAATGTAAGCTTAAATAATGCAAGGCAAGGCAGATGGTTGGAAGAAACATCACCTAGGATTTGGTTAAAAGTTCATTTTTTAAAAAAGAAATAGCCAAAATGGACAAAATTCTTTATAAGTGGAATGAAAATAACTTCTGATTGAAAATAATATGGTCCAAAGTGAAATGGACAGATTCACCCAACCAGATAGAGGGCTTTGAGTGCTTAGCTCTGAAAAGTTTGGCTTTGAGTCCCCATGCATTCAAAGATGTTTGTAATACTAAAGTAGAATGGCCACCTCTGGCCATTCCAGAGAGGTACTCTCTCAAGTTGGAGAAGATGTCTGTTTGTCATAGCATGTGCTTTTCCTCACTGCCATAACATGCATTAAGTGTATGTTGTTTTGTAATTCATCACAGGAAGGTATACATGGGCCTAATTTGCAAATCTGACTGCCAAGGAACTTATCTCTGAGGAACTTGTGTTGTGGAAGGAAGAACAGGCTAAACCTTGGGAATGAACTTCCCATAACTCCTAGTTTGACCCGTAAATAGCAATGCTGAGTGAGCAGTTCCTTAAGTAGGCTGATGTAAATACAGCTGCTACTCAGTAAAGGAAGTACCTCTCTATATAGATATTTGCCTGATCAATAAATGCTTCTCCTACTACTGACAATGATAGACGTGGAGAGTGTTTTCTTGGCTGTAGCACCTTGCCTGTGGAATGTTCTTTCTTTGGAGGACTAATTGGTACCAACACTGATTTCATTCTGGTGCTAAGTTAGAATACAGCTGTTCATCAGACCCTTTAGATTTTAAGGATCTCCACTTGAATGGGTTGTGGAGTTCTTTGTAATATATGCAGTTTTAATATTATGTAATATAACCCTGAGTGCTCACTGGAAGGACAGATCCTGAAGCTGAGGCTCCAATACTTTGGCCATCTCATGAGAAGAGAAGACTCCCTGGAAAAGACCCTGATGTTGGGAAAGTGTGAAGGCAAGAGGAGAAGGGGACGACAGAGGACGAGATGGTTGGACAGTGTCATCGAAGCTACCAACATGAATTTGACCAACCTCCAGGAGGCAGTGGAAGACAGGAGGGCCTGGCGTGCTCTGGTCCATGGGGTCACGAAGAGTCGGACACGACTTAACAACTAAACAACAACAACAATATGATGTTAAGCACCGTCAGTATACTCATTGTTTTCAACTTTAAATATTGTCTTTCATTATTGTAAGCTGCCTTGGGCCCTTTTCACAGAGAAAGGTGGGGAAAATATTTTAAATAAATAAATTTTAGTAGCTTTAAATGGCTTAAATTGTTGTATGTGTTTAAAACAATTGTTTAATTTTAAAAATAATTGTATATGTTTTAAATTATTTAAGTAGGTTTTTTATTGTTATTGCTATACCTCACCCTCAGATCTTGTTATTATAGGCAGGGATATGAATAATCTAAACAAATAAAATTGTAAATAATAAAACTTACTTATTCACTAGTCAGAAAAAGGAATTCAGGAATGTTGAAACAAGATTGTTAAGTCTAGCTTCAGGCTAATCACTCAGTTGAAAAACATGATGTCAGTACATTTCAAACAGCCCTTGTCTTTCACACATTTTCACCACAGTGACAGAGCTTTAAGCAACACTTGTGGAATTGTGGACAACTATTCTTGAACAGGAGCAGATTCAAAATAAGTAACCTGGCAGGGATGCCATTTTTTTTTTCTGCATCTATCCTTGAAAATATATTTTTCCCCTTCCACTGATCAGTCTCCAAAGAGGACAGGAAAAGGTGGCATAATCATGAAAGTGACTGAAGATAATTCTAACATGGAAAAGCCAGTTCCACATGGAATGGATTTTCTTTTCTAGATGAAGGCTAATGCCATGACCTGAACTTCTCATTGTCATTTATTTATGTATTTGACACCTTTAAAAGAAGGAAGGAAGGAAGGAAGGAAGGAAGGAAGGAAGGAAGGAAGGAAGGAAGGAAGGAAGGAAGGAAGGAAGGAAGGAAAACATTCTAGGCATCTTAGAACATTAAAAATACAGAAAATGTACAAATAAAATAATTAAAGCAATGGCCAAAATCCTGCAGTTTAGCATAGTAAATCACACCAGAGTAGGCCCATTGAATCAAAAGGAGTTTAGTAAGTCAACTCTTCCAAATTTCCCATTTGACGCAACTTGGCCTACTCTGTGACTTACTATGCTAAAGTAAGTGCAATTAGAGTACGCCTATTTAAATCAATAGGATTTAGACAGGAGTTGACTCACCAAATCCTGACTGATTCAATTGGCATACTCTAGTACAATTTACTACAATAAGCAACAGGATTTGGGACAATATGTTTGTAACAATTCTTCTAAAATTGCTTGGAAACAGCAGCTTCCAACAGTGCTAACTGTGCCATTTGGAATTGAGCCAGAGGTACAGAATGTGGTGCCCAGAAGAGAAGAGAAAAGTGCAAAGTTGTGCAGGATTTTTATGGAGCATTCCCTAGACAGCAATTGCTCCTCGTGCTGACTCTGCCAGCTATTCCCTGGCCTGCCATTTTAAATTCCACTTACTGAAATGTCCCTTGTACAGTTTATGGCAAGTGCATCAAGTCAGACGGCTGAATAGCCAGGCATCCTGTGTAGTATTTCATAAACTAATTTCAGAATTCCCTCCTCGCCAGACAATAATTCTTTCTTATTTCGAAATGTACAAAGTAACATGAATGTATCATGTCAGCTGCATTTCCTAGACAAAAGAGACAGACGTAGTTGCGTTTAGTGTACATATATTGAAATTAATGAGCCTTTCGCCAGATGTGTATTCTGAAAGTATTGCCAATGTTTTATATGTCTTTGAACCAGAACTTGGAGAAGTTGACTTTTTACTCATATTGGCTTGCACATTTTGAGAGCTGTAGTCAAAAAGTAATGTTTTTAAATTCTGATTTGAATATACTACAGCTTTAGTGCGCTGATAGCATTCTCATCTACTGGAATCAAAAATTTGGACACGAGCAATGAGTCTTGACATTTGGATGGGGTAGAACTGGACAATGGCATATGACACATTCTTCAACAAAACCTGTTAGCGGCTGCAAAGACCATTCTTTTGATGGTGCTTAAACCAGGCATATCATAAGATACACCTCTCCCTTGTGGTCATTCAGTTTTAGATGTTGCCAAAGGAGAGTGGACAAGATTCACTTACTAACTTACTTACTTACTTACTTACTTACTTACTTACTTACTTACTTACAGTGGTGCCTTGAGTTGCGAACTTAATCCGTTCCGGAACAATGGTCGTAACTTAAGTTGGTCGTAACTCAAAGCACCATTTCCCATAGGAATACATTGAAACGCGATTAATCCGTTCCGGCTGAAAAAAAAACCCATTCCAGCAGGGACTAAAAAACACACTGCAAGACCCATCACAGCACAGAAACATAACCCCCCACCCACCCAGCCCAAACCCTAGGAGCCACAGAATCAAACAAACCCATTCCATCAGGGACTAAAAAACACACTGCAAAGACCCATTACAGCACAGAAACATAACCCCCCCACACCCAGCCCAAACCCTAGCAGCCACAAAACCAAACAAACCCATTTTAGTCCCGTTCCAGGGACTAAAAAAACACACTGCAAGACCCATTACAGCACAGAAACATAACCCCACCCACCCAGCCCAAACCCACGCTGCAAAACCCTGTACAGTACTCACCCAGAACAGGCAGTTTTTAAAATTTTAAAAAGCAAAAAGCAGTACCAGGCATTCCGAAGCCTCTCTGCGAACACACACTCTCTAACCACTGGGGCGAAGGAGCTACAGAGAAGCAGCCTCTTCGCTGACCAACGGTTAGCAGTTCAAATTTCCCTGCCTTTTTTCCGGTCGTATCTCAAAGCGCCGGTCGCAAGTCAAAGCAAAATGTTGCAACTGGAGCTGGTCGTAACTTGAATTGGTCGCAAGTCAAGACGGTCATAAGTCGAGGCACCACTGGTATAACATTTTTACCCCGCCTTTCTCCTTAAAAGGACCCAAGGTAGCTTACGTCAATATTTAAAAGCTAAAAACAGTAAGTATACAAATATTTAAAAAGAAAGTATCATATTAAAAATGGTAAATACAGTCAATACTAAATCAACTGAGCAGGAGCACCTCTGTCTTCTCTGGATTAAGTTCCAGTTTATTTGCCCTCCCTCGATTCACTACTAACACCAGACACTGATCTAGAGCTCAAACAGCTTCCTCAGATTTAGATGGAAAGGAGAGATTTAGAGGTAGGCATCATCTGCATACTGATGACACTGAAACCCAAAACTCCAGACAACCTCTCCCGGTGGTTTCATGTAGATGTTAAATAGCATAGGGGACAAAACAGATCCCTGAGGGACACCACAGGCCCATGGCCAGGGTGTTGAACAGGAGTTCTCCCAGCACCAGCACCTGGGTCCTCCTCTCTAGGAAGACTGGGGGCACTGTAAGACAGTGTCTTATCAGTGATGATAAAGGTTCTGGAAACCAAGCCCTTTGAGGAACAGAGGATAACAGATATATTTAGACTTTAGAAGAGAAGAAGACAGAAGTGATTTGGGAAACCTTTTTTTCAAATATCCGAGTGGCTGCCATGTGGAAGATGGAGCAAGCTGCTTCAGAGGGTAACACCTGAAGCAACAGATTCATAGTACAGGAAATACCATTTTGATTAAACATTAGGAAGAATCTCTTGCCAGTAAAAACTGTCCAACGGTGGAATGGACTACCTTGGAAGATGGTGGTCTAAAACAGAGGTCAAGGATGCTTTATCTGTGGACTCCTGCATTGTCTGGGGATTGGAATAGAGAACCTTTGGGATCCCATCTGGCTCTGATGTTCTAGGATTCTATAATATATGAAGATTGGGATGGAAAAGAAATAAATCTCAAGCAAAATTATTCACTTCACACCTCATAGGAATGGCAATGGGACAAAGCAGTTTTTAGTATATATATCTTTGTATTTCCCAGGCTTATGAGGTATTTCAGCAAATGAAAATGTGCACAAATCTTGCATACATTTGGAAAATATGCACAATTAAAATGCACATATTTTATTTGAAAATGTGCAGAAACACACTGTTGTCAATAGAATAACAAGACAGTGTACATTTAAAACTATATATGCACAAAAATACACCTGTATTTCAATATGAGAACAAAAAAAAATAGCATCCAATACAGAACTAGGACAGGATGTTGGTATGATTCTGAGAAAAGTAACAAAAAATGAGCCTGGCAGACTTTCATCTCTCTGTCCTACTTATGGGAGGTACAGGATGCTACAATGGTACTTACAGTATGAACTAGTCCGAGAACTATGAGAGTAGGCTGAGGTGAAGCAACCAGAAGGAGGCAAGATAGAAAGAATTATTTGTTTGTTCTTTGCAAATCTATGGAAATATATATATAAACATATTGCAACTCAACAGCTGGGTTCTCATCAATTTGTTATGTTCAGTAGCTGCATTACAATTTGCATTTTGAACATTTTTCTCACGATTAGTGTACACGTTACAATTACCTTTTACAAGTCTGCCTCCCAAGGAACACGAAATTCTCAATTCTCCCACTCCTAGTTATGCTCCCACACACAGCATATGTGAAGGGGGAAAATTCCAGATGCAAAAGCGACATTTCACACCATCAGCACTGCCAAGCGTGTAGCACGAGCCCACACACAAAAGGGTTGTTGAAACAAACAAACAGTTTAACTTCTCTGCAAGGCAAAGGTTAGACGGAAAGAAATCTGCCTCCTTGCTCCTAGAAGGAGAAACAAATACAGACCCAAACCCTTGTGCTGACAAGGATCAGAGAGGACCATGTTGTCCTATTATGCACAAGAACTCTGTCCGTAAAGCTCACCATCACTCCAGTCATGTATTGCCATGTGCCATTAAGTCGCTTCCAACCTGAGGCAAACCCTAAGAGGGTTTTTGGAGTAATGTGAGACGTTCACAGAGTGGATTGCCATTGCTGTCCCTAGTGAGTACCCATGGGCAAGTGGAGATTTGAACCAAGGCCTCCAGGATCCCACTCCACACTCTATCTACCTTGCCACTCCGGTTCTTGGCTCAGCCGTGTCTACTTCCATTTATTTTGCCATCTATTGGGTCACATGACTGTAGGTCAGATGGGCAGGTCTTCTATCATCATGCCAGAGAAATCAGCATTTTTGTACTGGTGCAACATTATCGACAATGGCACATAACACCCACAGTATTTAGGATGGGAGCCTCGCTGTGTGTCCCACCAGTTAGTTAAAATGTAAGAACTGGCTAGGTGTCAAAGCTTTTTAACATTTTAATAGTTAAATGTTTTATTTTATTTTGGCTAATTTGTTTAATTTGGCTGTGAACTCTGCAGTTCCTGTTTTGTTTTGCTTTATATTTGTAAACCAGCCTGAAAGCAATTAAAATAAAATGTGATGCAGGACCCTGTCTACTGAAGCAGCTTGGTTGTGGAAGTCCTTCCCTAGAGAGTTAGATTTGGTTGGTTTCCTCTTGCTAAAGCTTTACACAAACCCCTCAAGCAGTGCTTCCCAACATTAGGTCCCCAGATGTTGTTGGACTAAAACTCCCAGAAGCCTTCACCACTAGCTGTGCTGTCCAGGATTTCTGGGAGTTGTAGTTCAAGAACATTTGAGGACCCAAGTTTGGGAACCACTGTGCTAAAAGCTTTTTATTGTTGCAGAGTTTTGAATTTCTGGTAAAATTCTCTTTTTGCTATGCAGTAGAAGTACAAAGATCCACAGAGGAACTCCAAATTCCCCAACATCCACCCCTTTCTCATTAACTGGCACTTAAAGTCTCAATCATTCACTCTGAGACATTTGTAAGAAAGAATAAAAAACCAATTCTTTACGTACAGTTGTGTGAAATTGCAGATTTGTGTATGGTACTGTCTTTACTGCACTCATACTGCACTTAGCAACCAATTGACCAGATCAACAGCAAATGAACAACTGACCCTAACAGATGAAAGAATGGGAAAAGAACACTCAGCGCAAAGGCTCTCTTTGGATTTAAAGGCTGGAAGGAACGATTGGCTAATGCGGGAGAGACAATCACGCTAGCCCAGAAAAGTCCCTCCCTGTCACACAAACTGCAGAGCGCATGTGAACAAGACTCCAACATGTATTGTGCCCAGTTTTTAGGGTGGGTAAATGTCTGCTCTTCCACCTTTTATGCTGAAATATTCTTTTCATGTCCTAGGTTTTATAATACATGGAACAGATCTTAACTTCTCTGCAAGGCAAGGATCCAATTGGAAGAAATCATATCTTCTCCCAGGAGGAGAAATAAATGTAAAGCCAATACTGGCAAAGGTAAGAAGCGGACTTTCTATGATCAGAGTGCAAATATTTAAGTTTTCCTCATTATCTCTCTTTACTTTCTCTCTAAGTTTTCTCATTATCTCTCTTTAATTGTACAGCAAGGACATTTACCTCTACTCCCCCTTTCCCTGCCAGCATTTCTGTCTAATTTCCTTTTTCTCTCAGATATCAGTGTCTCTCTCCCTTCACCCAGGTGGTCCCCAAATCCTCAGGGGCATCATATTTTGAGGTCCTGCAGGCTGCACCCTTAGCATTTTGTCTGTCACAAAGACAGAATGCTTGGGTGGGCCCCATATTTGTGCTTATCCTAAAAGTATTTAGTTTTTCTGAAATGGATGATGTGAACTGTGCTTGAAATGGGGAGAAGACAAGGCATGTAGACAAGGATTTGGCCAGCTTTTGCACAGACGTCTGCCTTGTCGGGTAGAAATGCTATTTTCTGCTGCTCAGCAACATCTGAACTCCTTGTACAATTGGAAAATGCATAAAGCACTCTCAGATACTGCTTCCCAATGACATTAAATTCTGAGCACTCATGGGAAGTTTGGCACACATGCCGAATTTAAAATTCAGGTATTTGAATGACAGTGTATATATTATCCTAAGCTTGGTTCTCATTTTTAGTAGCTTACAGATGATCTTTTTCATGCTCAAGAGATGAATACATCAAACTAATTTAGACATAGTAATCAGCTTGCCTCATATTCAGTGTGTTACAGCTCACACAGTAGCAACACTCCCAATACTAGTATAAGTGTTTTATAGCAGCATGTACTTGCAACCCTTTGGGTTTTAAATTAACACAAGTCTACATTTAGTACATGCAGTGCATAGTATTTCTTTCTACCAAACCCTTGTCAAATGTGAGGAGCAATTTAAAAAACCAAGCCTGTAATTATGTTTGGCTATGGCTTCAAAAACAGCTCTGCATGAAACAAAACCCCAAACAGCCCTATTAGTTCACTGCCACATCCTAATTATGCCATAGGACATTTTCGCAGGTTTTCATTTTGGCAGAGTTGGCATTGCCTTTTGGGCCAATCATTGGCAGTTTCTCTGGCTTGCCTCACAGATCTGTTGGGGTGATAAAAAGATGGAGGGGAGAACCACTTACGTCATTGTGGAAAAGGGACAGGAAAAATATAATCAGATAAAATAACGTTTTATGACTTCATCTTGCAGAAAAAAAGCAAACGAGTCTGTTTTTAAAATTGGTAAATCTACCTCAGTTTCACTTGTGTAATTGTGCATTTGTAGGCACTTTCTAGGAGACACACTCAGGAAATTGGGGTCAAATTCATGCAGAGAATCTGGTGATAGCTCATAATAATGGACGTTACATTTTTTTTTCACTGCTGCTTCCAGAGTCACCAAACCACCGTAGCCAATGTCAGTGCTGGTTGAAAGATTCTGAGCCTTGTAGTCCCAAGAAGCATTTTTCCCTGCTCTGGAAATGGTTCGTTTGAGGGAACACCTATTTTGATGGTGAAGAGCAGACGTCTTCTAATACAAATTAGAACTGAGTGAAGTATCCTCTTCAAAGACACGTAAACCATTCAAAGTAACTTTTTAAAAATTCAGTGTACCAGTCAGATTGACATGATATCTAGGTCCATTTCAATTTTTTATTTCACAGTTTTGCTTTAGTTACTGCTTTTATCTCTCTGCCTTTTAAAAATGATTTCTCCCTCTTTGCAGTCAAGAGGGAAAAATCTCACAGTCGCTCTTGCGTTGTGATTTTTCAGAAGCAATACTTAACTGGTTGTTGTTGTTGTTGTGTGCCGTCACGTCAGAATTGACTTTATAGTAACCCTAATAAGGCTTTCAAGGTAAGTGAAATGTTTAAGGAGTGGCTTTACCAATTCCACACCTCCAATAAGTTTCCATGGCCAAGCAGGTATTGAGATCCAGGCCCTTTGAGTCCTAGTCCATCCTTCTATTCACTACACCACGCTGGGAATCCCAGCTGATTCAAACAGCTTGATTCAGAGTTCTACACACATAGAGAGAGGGAGAGTCATGAGCAAAACACTGAGCATATATATGCCTGACCAAAATGAGGGTTAAAAGTACAAAGAAAAGGAATGATGAAAAGGAGAAGAGTTGTAGAAATGTGTGCCACAAATTTGATTTCTTTTTCAACTTTCTGTGCAATACAGTGGTATAGTTCTGTTACTTCGATATATTCCACAAACTGAAAACTGGGCAAACACCAAGACCTCTGGTGATACTTGTGAAGCCAATGTCTGAAACGAATTAATTACTTTAATTTTAATTGTAGTGTTTCTGGGCCCCTCATGACAGCTAAGTCTCTGAGTGGTGTTCCTATTATTTATGTGACTATCAGGTGTGTCAGAAGGAGTTCAGCTGTTTCTGAACAATACAGTATGCAATAGCAAATAGGAAAAATGAAGCTTTTGAACTATTTTTTTATTCGTATGCAAAACCTGGGAGTTAGTAAGAGTTATACTGTCAATATGCCATTCTTCATGGTAAATCCCCCAAACTTCCACCATACGTTCATTGTCAGATCAAAAATATAAAACATGAGCAGGGAGAAGTGAGGAATACAGGTGGAAAACAAGGGATGAACCTAATAACAAGCTGCTAAAAGCAAAAATGTTTTGTGCCATATGTTCTTGCTAAACAAAGCCTGTCACCTAGAGAGAATATTAATTCCCTATTAGTCATTTGGAGCAGGGCAGACTGTTACATGAAACTGGCAAAAAAATAACAATCAAGATTTCTGAGTGTGAAAAGTGTCCCTTGGTGAAAATGGTAATTATCAGTGTCAATGGAAATAACAGACACTCTGAGAGCACCAGGATTACTTAGTGTTCAGAAAATAACAATCTTGCATGCAACTTAACATTGGGTTTCACAAACTATGGAGAGTGTCACTATACAGTTAGCAATGTTCTTTTTCCTTCCTCTGGCTTGCCCCTCTTTTCTTCCTGTTTGTTTGCTCCACTTCAGTTTGTTTGCTCCCTTTTTCCTCTTCTTTGACCTATGACCAAGGCAGACATGTAATTCTCTGCTCCTGACCTCTAACCATGTGGCCACATGGTGGACTCAGTCTCCCACATGGCCGAGATTGAAATTTCTTCCTTTTTCCTTTCTTTATACTTCTGACTGGTAACTAAAGGTTGCAACTGTAAGTAAATATACTTTTTTCCTACTAAATATACGTTTAGAGTGATTTTTATTATGCAAAGTGCTAGTTACTATGAAGGGGGTGGATGCTGAGAACTTGGGCTACTTCTGTGTGATACAAACATTTTTCAGCTGCCATTGCTGCTGTTGCTTGGTTTCACCTTACACTGTGCTAACTAGACTTTAAAAAAGTGGGAATTACTAAATTCCCACAACACTTAACAAGCACAGAAAGGAGAGGAGAGGCATTTTTACTATTTCTAGATACAAGCTGTTAAAAGAGAGGAGGTGTTGGGTCCAGGGTTCCACTGAATGGAATTCTGTTCACAGACTGCTTGTGCTGGAAGAAAGGAAGGTAATTTTTGTGGACCCAATCTGTCTGTGGTGTTCTCCAAAAAGCTACTCTGAATTAACTTGGAAAGTGTAGAATGTGGTTTCAGAAAGATGCAGGAAAAAGAGGAGATTGGCAGCAATCAAGTTCCTTCATCTGGTATGAGTCTCAGATGGCATTCTGCTGCTTCTGCCAAAAGAAGGCGCTTGTTTAGATCCGTTTCCTGACATCTGATGTTTACAATGATGCTTCACTATGTGAAAGTAACATATTTGCATTCAGACTTTTCCTCCCTCAAGTTTTACAGAAATATATAGAGTCTCTAGGCTAGAAATGTCCCTGAACATAATGATCATTGTTCAAATGATTTGCACCCTTTGCAGGGTGTTCAACTTTTCAGTAGTCTCGTGATGGGCATTCTGCCAAAGAGTGCAAATTATTTGCACAATTATTATTAGTAGTAGTATTATTTATGCCACATTTCTCCCAACAAGGGACCCAAAGCAGCTCACAACATTGAAATTCACACAATTAAAAAACACAATAAGTTAAATATTAAAAGATAAACAGTATATGATTTAAAATACAATTAAAACATGAAAACATGAAAAAGATTAAAATTATCTGCTAAAATGGGGTTCAGGGATTCAGTTGTAATTGTTAAAAGTCTGCCTGAAGAGATGGGTTTTTAGCTTTTTTGAAAGGATAAAAGGGAAGGGGCCATCCTGATCTCCCAAGGGAGAGCGTTCCATAGCCTGGGAGCTGCCACAGAGAAGGCCCTCTCCCGTGTCCCCATCAGCTGTGCTTGTGCTGGCAATGGGACCGAGAGAAGGGCCTCCTCTGCTGATCTTAATCGCTGAGAAGGAGCATATAGGGAGATACGGTCCTTCACAATGACTGTTGTCTGTTCAGATATTTCAAAAGGATTCTGGCCCTTAAAAAAAAAAAAAACAGAAAACGGAGTGAACAAGAGGAGTGGGCATCTGAGTTCGGAAACTATGGGAACTGTCGTCCAGCAGCCATTTCTCATGTGCTATTGTTAAACAATGGCCAGAACAAATGAAGTCTCCTTTCCCCCATGCAACAAAATTAAACTTCCTAAATTAAGAAAGCTTGTAGCAGTGGTATTGGAGAAACCATCACTAAATTTTCATGTAGAAGGGCTGTGTGCTGCATTAAGTTTTCACATTCAGTACAAATTCTGGGCTCAGAATACTTCTCTTTTTGCTGCTGTCTTGGGTGTCAAGGATCTCATGGTTCTAATTACATTTTTAAAAATAGATTCCACAGTTCCAAAGTCTGCCCAGTAGAAAAGGAAAGCAGGGAGACTAGTATATGCTCTAGTCTGTTGTCAACATATGGATTATATCAGAGAGATATTGCTCCAGCTTTCATGGTCACAGAGCTGCCTTTGCGCCCCTAGCCTCAAAATGTTTCTTAGTCTCAGACAATCAGTGGATGATCTCAGCCAACAATTGGCACCTTGGCCATTTTTAGTTAGTGAAAAGACATTCTGTGATAGAACTTGGCTTGTTTTCAATATTAGTTTAACCTGTTTATGAAGTCGAGTGCAATCATTGCCTGTGTAGTACTTGGGAGGAAAGAAATGAACTGCCGGAATGTCGCACCTGCAATTTCAGGAGAGCAGCAGCATCATTAATGCCTATGATAGCTAACATTTATAGAGGATTTTCGTTTAAATGCCTTAAGAGAGTATGGCAGGAATTCATTAGGGCTGCATCTTTCATGGGCATTACAATAAAAGCAACTCCTTCTCTTCTCCTTCAACAAAAAAAGGAGCCAATCTGGTATCTAAGCTTGCAATGATGTTGCAAGGAATGAGCATTAGAGTGTGGCATTAGATAATGTTAGGCTCTGCTTAAAGGTCTAAAGGGGACCTAATCTTTAGGTCAGGTTTGGGCAAACTGCATGGACTGCGTGTGACCTTTCTGAGCCCAAATATGGGCCTCAACACTTGTGCCTCTCCAGTACTCTACCACCCCAAAATATTTTAATTTTTAAAACATTAAATATGTATCGGGCCAGTAGAAGGTGCAAGGGTTTGTTTGTTTTTCAGTTAAAAAGAAACCTTTTTCGTAAGAACTGCAAATATTGGCATGAAGAGTTGCAGGAATGGCACAGTTCTCCAAAATACAAAAGTGGGCACAGACAATCTGTGGACCTCAGAGGGCTGCCCACCCCTACTTTAGATGGTACTGTGCATTACCATGTTGTTATATGCTGTCAAGGTGCTTCTGACTTACATTGTCCCTATGAATTAAAACCTTCAAACGGTGTTCCCTTTTTCCTATTGTCTTTCATGTTTCTTCACTGTACCGCATTTTCCAGTGAGTCCTATTTTCTCATGAGAAGAACAACTACCTCAGTTTACTCCTTTTAGTTTCTAGTGAAACTTCAGCTTGGTTTGATCTGGAGCCTGTTTATTTATCTTTATTGTGGTCCAAAAAGCTCACCCACCATATTCTGAATGAATCCATTTCCCCACTGTTTTTAGTTAGAATCATAGAATAACGAAGTTGGAAGGGTCCTATAAGGCCATCGAGTCCAACCCCCTGCTCAGTGCACAAATACAAATCAAAGGATATCTGCCAGTTGGTTGTCGAGGTTTCTCTTGAATGTCACCAGCCTTGGAGCACTCACCACCTCTTGAGGTAATTGGTTCCATGCAGTTCTATCATAGCTGCTCTTCCAAATGTCAATTTCCGTCTCATTTCTTGGCTGCACTCTCTATTTACATTGATGCTTGAACCACAGTACAGATAATCTTTAACAATTTTGATTTCTTGTCAGCCCTAAAGTTAGATGATTCCTCTGTAGTCATGACTTTCTTCTTAATGTTCAGCTGTAATTCTGCTTTTCTGTGTATTACTTTGCTTATTTAAAAATATGGTAAGCCAGCCTTGCTGAATTTGAGGAGTCCTTTTGCTCTTTCTGTGGATTGAGGACCTGAAGGTTTGCTCCAGTCTCCTACCCGGACAAACCAGACAGGAGAAAGAGATGCACCATCCACTGTGACATCAATCTCTCCACATTGTGCCCATGATGTAATACTTCCAATTGGGGATATAGAAGGAGCCTCCCCCAAAGAGTGGGAAAAGCATTGTGAGCACACTTGGGTGTCCCCTGGACAATGGTGGGCAGCCAGCAAATCCTTCACTTCTAGAAACGTTGCACTGGAAGAGCACCAAAGCCATGCACTTCATGGACACCAACTCCCTAGACGAAGAAAGTTGAAGATATGTTTCTACACACATCTGAAGCACCGACCACAATAGTTTGATTCTCTTGACATTTCGATTGGTTTTTGATTTTGCGTCCATGATTTTGAATTGTGCAATGCTCTGATATGAATAAAGAAAGAAAATAATACTTCCAATGCAAACACAAAGAATTTCTATTCTTCTGCTGTGTCCAGTGTGCACAGAGCATGACAGGATTTTTCTCAGTCTTTTGGATCACATGAACATGATAGGAGCCAGACTTACTTCCCTGCCTCCCACATAAATCCTGCATGGTGCTGGAACTCCCGAGGCAGCACAGCAAGATTTTCAAGAGCAATAACCTTAATGTGCTCCATTTACTTGACCATCAAAGAGTTCATAAGCCATTGAACATAAATCAAGTCACATTTCTCAAGCAATACATAAAGTTTCATTTGGTCACATCATGAGAAAGCAAGACTTACAGGGAAAGACAATAATAATGGGGAAAGTTATTGTTGTTTAGTCATTTAGTCCGACTCTTTGTGACCCCATGGACCAGAGCACACCAGGCCCTCCTGTCTTCCACTGCCTCCCGGAGTATGGACAAATTCATGTTGGTAGCTTCAATGACACTGTCCAACCATCTCGTCCTCTGTCGTCCCCTTCTCCTCCTGCCTTCACACTTTCCCAGCATCAGGGTCTTTTCCAGGGAGTCTTCTCTTCTCATGAGATGGCCAAAGTATTGGAGCCTCAGCTTCAGGATCTGTCCTTCCAGTGAGCACTCAGGGTTGATTTCCTTTAGAATGGAGGGGAACGTTATAGGCAATAGAAAAAGAGGAAGACTGAACTTGGAATATTGACTCAGTAAAGGATAAGGGACATCTTATTGTTCACAAGACCTGAGAAGGACTAAATATGATAGGACCTTTTGGGGGTCATTAAACCATAGATTTGCCGTAAGTCAGAAGCAACCTGATGGCACATACCAACAACAGAACAATGCAGTTTAGAGAAAGGCCTTTAAAAGAGACCTTTTCTTTAACTTCATGGAAATTAAGGACAATCTTAAACTGTAGCAGCATTGAAAGTAACTGATTTCAACTATCTAAGATGCAATCAGTGACATCCAGTAACTGAACTATCAACTGTCAGAGACATGAGGTTGAAAATGGTCCTTGGTGACAGCATGAAAATCCAGATTGCAGGGCTTGAGACTAGCTAGGCACAAAGAATGAGTTAGGGCCTGTCCAGACAGGGGACGTTGAGTGGCCTGGTTCATGCTTAAATGGTTCTTATCATAAATATATCTGGGACTTTGTTCCTGTATCTCTTCAAAGAGACTCTTGCTCTAGTGTTGGTGAAAAGAACTCTGTGGTGTATAAATTGTAGCATCCAGTTTGGGGCTGTATGTATATCACTGTTGTTTTGTAGTTTTAAAAAAACATTTTTGTAAAGTTTGTGCTTGCAGTCTCTCTCTCTCTCTCTCTCACACACACACACACACACACACAGAGATAGAGAGAGAGAGAGAGAGATTCCCATAGCACCAGAGAGTATTACACATGCACTCATAGTCAGGGTTACAAAAAAGAAAGAAATGAAAAATGAAGAATGAGATTCTAGAATAGTTTACTCGTTCTTGGGCACCTTAACTTAGAGTTAAGTAGTTATAACACTTTCCGCCATATATTATGTATGCCCAAGGCTGCAATAGATATGTACAAGACTGCATTTTTAGGCATGACTTTATTACCACACAAGATGAGAAAGTGGAATATCCTTGGTTTGTAAATTGATTTGAATGGTTAGCCTCAGAAAACTAACAACTGTTTTGCAAGGTCAATTTCAAGAAGAAAAATGGTGTTTGGGGAAAGAATGAATCTTCTCCCAACTATCATGGTTTAGATCTAAACAAGAGGCTCTGTCAATAGCTTTGTTTGCCATTTTTAATCCTCATCCAAGCAGATGGGACATTTTGGTATGCTAGAGTCACATTTTGTTGCAGAATTTACACATAACTAGACCTTGCAATGTAGGCATTTAATGACAGTGTTAACTATTAGTAAGTTACTGTCTCCTTGTTGTTGCTGCTGCTGCTGCTGCTGTTAAACACAGCCACTCTCAACCTTTTTTTTTTTTTTGCCACAGCCATAAACACAATAGGAAAGGTATATAGTCCAAATCAGGCATGTATAAATCACAAAACAAACCTTATAAGGTGATGTGTGCCCCCTTCTGGTCTGTGGCCCCCTTCAAATGTGCCAGGACACCCCCTCCAGAAGGCCCATATGGCCCCCATTGAGAATGACTGGTTGAACAGACCAAAGCAAAGCAAAACAAAACAAAAGAAACAGTTGAATAAAAAGTGTCCAAAGACAAATCTACTGAATGTTGACACTGGATAATCTTTTCGTCCCAGCCAATGTAATATATTAGAACATTATTTATTCCATCTGGAACTATAAGATCATGTGTAAATATAAACAAATGAAATACAAATGATATAACTAGTGGGGGAAACATTCTGGCAAAATGATTAATTAATAAGACAATGATTTGTTGTATCTATTTAAAAAATGCATATTTTCCCTTGAAACCAAAGGGAGTTTATTTTTTAGCTTATTTGGTGGTTTTAATCCTGATGTATCAGGACAGGATATTTAAATTCCTCAAAGTCCCACATTGCACAGCATTGTCACTTGAAGAGTTGTAAGCAATGTCCTAATGTTTCAGATACTGGCTATGTACAGTTGCAGTTGTGCTTAACAAATAAATGCATAGTCTGAGACAATAATGGTCCCAACAAACCTGCTGTGTATGGCCACTGGGATACTTTTTTGTACCATACAAATGCAAGAGTAGGCAATACTTTTATAGACCACTAAAAAAACTAATCATACGATAGGCGAGCTTTTGTGGATCAGGACCACTTCATCAAGCATGTACCAGTGTGAAGGACTTAAAGTCCAAAAGTTCATGGTAAGATGGAATTCGCCAGGCACATCTTTCTTAGATGTAAACCAGGAAAGACGCAAGCTGCATTAGAGATGTTGCTTTAAAGTTACAACTGAGGCAGCTGTGAATTGATATCACACCCAAATTCTTCAAACAAACAGGCACAAACCTTCCCATTTGGCCTTTCTTTGAAACGGACATGTTTCTGCTTGGCCAGGGAATGGGTAGGGGGGCAAAAGAGAAAACCTGAGTCCTCCATCTGAGAATTGTGGAGTTAACTGAGTATACTCACTAGGTTTAGCCAACTAGGGTAATATTAAAGGCAAAATAAAATTATCTAGTGGTTGTTCCACTGATGTTGAGAGCCTATGTGTCTTCTTGTAGGTACAGGTGGAGCAGTTATTTCTTGGTATCCCCATAATTCTGTTAATATAAAAGGGAGACATGTGGTCAGTTCAAAATACAAATGGAAGAGTAGGCGATATTTTTATAGATCACTGAAAAAAATCATCATACAATATGTTTTTTTTTTTAAACCAGACAATGTAAAATATCTGGATCAAAAGATCCCATGACTTTTTTGGTGATTTGTGATTGGTTGGTTGGTTGGTTGGTTGCTTGGTTGCTTGGTTCATTCTTTCATTTCATTTCATTTCATTTCTGCAATGTCTGTCTCCCATAAAGGGACTCAAGGCATCTAACAATAATTATGTAAAGTATATATATGTAAAGTGAAAAAGCACACAAAATTATTCAATTTTAAATCAATCAATAATTTAATAATTTAAAAGTAATCATCTAAAAACAGAAGAACCTTAGAAACATACATAAAAGTACAATATCCATTATTTCAGGGAAACAATCACCTGAATACCTTATGTAGCTATTAAAAGCCTGTTTTAAAAAAGGAATATCTTTACCCAACGCTGGAAGGAAAGGAGGACATTCCACAACCTGGGAACAGCCACATAGACAAGGTCCTCTTTCATGTTCCCACGAAACATGCCTGTGAGGCATGCCCTCACAGGCATGCTCCGTGTGAACATGAGAAAGAGCATGTGAGTGCATGACTGAGAGGAGATTTTGGGAGAGAAAAGACTGATACAATATATAACACTGAGATCAGAAGTGACATATTCTGATTCTTAGTAGGTTGGTTCCAATCAGGGGAAGTACACAGGAATTCTCATTGGCTTAGGATAATACAAGACCTGCTAACCCTCATCCTCACCCCCTTTCTAACCCTATCCTTATGCTTCTGCTAGCCGTCAATGCATCAGAATTCTGTGGTGTCACAAAATACTCCAGAGATCACTTGAGTTTTTCAACCGGCTTGGATGAGGGTTTAACAAATGATAAGAAACGCTGTCATGGGGTTCCAGCCGTCTTGTCTAATTGCACTCATAGACATTTTCGTTATTAGTTCACAAATAAAAGGCATGTTTTGCCCATTAAAGAAAATGAGAATAGTGCCTGCAGTCTCTTTCTAAGGTCGTGGCCATCTTTAAAGAAAATTAGCATATTTTTTCTTTCTAATACCTATTAGCAGAATTAAATATTAAGTATTTAATATTTAAAAGGGGAACAGATCTGTGGATTAAGCCTGTATCTTCACATAGTTGAGTCTTAAATTAAAGAATGTATTACTTAGAAATGTGGGGAAAAACATTAAAAACAGCTGTGTAGTCATTCCTGGTTGAATATCAACCGATCAGACTAAGACCAAGCAAAAGAGAAAGCAGATCTGACAGTATATCATATTTTTTGGCTCAAACAGATTTCTGTCACAAGTAATAAGTCACTGGGAACAAGTGTAACTTTGGACCAAAAGGAAGAAGAAAAAAATTAACCACAGGTTTCCATCTTCTAATTTTCCTGCATGCTAAGAGGTGTTAACTTATAATTTGACGCTTCTGCGGATTAGTCTGCAGGAAATGTGCATAATCACCCTTCTACCAGCACGAAATAAAGTACATAATGGCAGGATTTTCACTCCTGTATATGAATGCCAAAATTATTTATGGTACATGAAACTAAAACAGTGTGCTTCAAGACACACACCATGTTGCAACTGTTAATGTTTGCACTAGGAACTTTACATTAATAGATACATGGTAGGGGGGCAACATAATTATAACTATCCATCTGTTTAGAAAAGCTGCAGCGATACAAACGTGGGCTGTCAGCTGATATTTCACGTAAGAGAAGGAACAATGTTTTATTCATACATGCTTCAGGGACTGCCTTCCCCACAGCATCTGAAAAATAAAAGGGGAATAATGTTTATGGGGTGGGAATGCAAGCTGTGATGATTATATTTGCTTAGTTGTATTTAGTTTTCTGTACCATCTTTCAGGGCAAAGCCTTCCAAGGCAGGTCACAATTATAAGGAAAAACAGAAGATACATCTAAAATAATCTCCTTACAATTGCAATGTAAAACAGTACAGTAGTCTAAAACAGTGCACAGCATAGCTCTCATATAAAACAAATTTTGCAAAAGGCAACAAAAATTAAATTTACCCTGTAAAATCATTAGGTTTGTTGTTGTTGTATGCCATAAAGTCAGAACTGACTTATGGTAACCCTAAGAGGGCTTTCAAGGAGATATATAAGGAGTGGTTTTACCAGTTCCACTCCCCCAGTGGGTGTTCATGGCTGAGTGGGGATTCAAACCCTGGTCTCCAGAGTCCTACCTAGTCTGTCACTCTATCACTACATCACATTGGGTATCAAAATAATTAGATATGAAGCTCCAAATCTTAACTAAAACCACATTGAAACAAGAACAGAGTCAAGGCTGCTTTGAAAGCTAGTAAGGTTGGGCCTTGGCAAATATCCTTTGAGAGGAAGTTTCATGAATACAAGGCTGCCACCGAAAAATTCTGCACTGTGTCCAGCTGCTTCTTTTGACCAGCGCAGAGTCACTGAATGAATGGGACATGTCAAGTTCCTTATGTAAATTCCATTGATTAAATGAGGTTACACCACCAGGAAACTAACAATAGGATTTTGCCTGCTTTTTATTCTCAGCAATCTGATTAATCTTTATTGCAGCACCATGAGGGAAATTTTAATACATTTTGGATAAGGTGTAGGCATTCCTTTAAAAAAAGGGGGGGCAGACCTTGCTTTGACACTTGGTTCTGAAAATGAGAACTCAATAGAGCTCAGAAACCTTTGACACAGAAATCTTTGATTACTCTCGAAGTTTCTCTGTGTTAAAAGTATGGTTTAGGGTAGTAAGTATGTCATTTTGTTATTGTAGTTGCTCAGCAACTGGAAGGCAAAAATCCTTGTTCTTCTGCTACAAATCACCCAGACATCTACCAGAAATTTAGCTGGCAAGTCAGTAGCATTCCCTGAGATCCAGAGCCACAAGACCAGGGAAGGGGTCCTTGTGATGCCAGCAAGCAAGGGTCTCTAGAACTTCCTCTGGGCTAAGTGATTATGCAAAGGGTCATGAGGAGGATCTAGGAAAACTCAGCTAACCAGATAATAACACACCCAGATATTAGGGGTGAAAATGGATGGCTGAGCAGAGGCCAAAATGTGCACTGCAGCTCCAGTGGCTGCTGCCATTCCCATGAGAGCTTAAGTCCTCCACAAGCTTTCCTACAGCACATTTGACATGAGGGGAGCTTTCCCAGATCCTACATGGTTGTGGGGCCTGTGGAAGGTAAACTGCCAGCCTCCGGAGAGTCTTCCCAGGCTGCAGCTAGAGCCTGTCCAACAAGAAGTCTCAGGAGCTTCAGTGTCAGTGCTCCTCTCTCTGCCTCACTCCAAATGGCATGACTGGCCCCAGTGCATGCATCCACTTGCTCTCTCTGCATGCCTCTCCACATTATTCCCTTGGGGCCGCAACATTGAGCAAGCACAGCATACATGCAGAGCCATCGAGCCCTGGTGCAAGCTGGGAATTAGTGGAGACGGGTGCCAGGGCTTTAAAGTAAGTTCCCAATTCATACAAAAATCAAATCACTTCCTCCTCCAGCACTGGTCACCCTGAAATTTGTTCGCTGCCTGGAGACCTGGGGAGGCATGCCAGTTCCTTGAGCTGGTACCCAGAGATTAGCAAGCCTAACCAGAAGATCTACATTTCCTTTGTGTCTGCCCTGTTGTACAGCTCTACATGTTATTCTTAGCTCTTGAAAACACTGTCACTTTTAATTCAGGATAGGTTCATTTCTCCAGTGATTGTGAGGATATGTGAACAACAGCCACACTGACCCATACGTAGCACAAGCACAAAAATGGACCATTTGGTTCAGGGAGGGGAATATCACATTCAGCAGTAAACTCTAGCTTTAATCTGTGCAGCCTAAAGGCAAAGTAAGGGAAAGAAATCTCACACACTGTTCTGTGACACCAATGTTAATCAAGCAAGTGGTGCATAAGATGGAAACCACATTTACTTGACAAGAGTTTTACTTGCAGGAACTAGTCAACCATATACATTAGAAAACTATTGATTTGGAACAGTGCAAAGGAATGGGGCAATTTCTCCCTGCCACATAATGTTGGGTTTTTTTTACTAGTTAGATTGCCATCTTGGACTTTATTAACAAAGCAGTAATAGCCAGAGAAATGTTACAACAAGAGCAAGAAAAGAAATCTTAGAGATAAATAAAAATCCATTTATGAAATTTTCTGGAGTAGGTGCTACAAGAAATTTTACAATCTCAATAAATAATGATACTAGGTAAGTAAGAAATAAAGACGCTAGTAATGAAATGAAATAAATAATAAATAAAAAGCTCAGTGAGAAACATAAACATTATTTCTTCCCATTGGGACCATAAGACAGGAAGAAAATGTGAAAAGTGAAGCACAAATAACATAACAAATGAGGGAAGACATCATAGCAAGAAGGCACATTAATAAAACAAAGCTGTTATATTTATTCTTCATTAGTTTTCCTTGACACTTACAGATGCAGAAAATGTCAACAGAACTTTGTGTGTTTTCTTTTATGAGATATTGGAACACATTATCATGGTATTACCGTTTTGTCCCAGCTGATATTTGGCATTGGGACAATGAAATTTGCGATGCCATTTCCCCACAAACCATTATGCCAAAAAGCAAAAGTAACATACTTTTCCAAGGAAGTGGACTTGATCCACAAAACTCACATTAAAATATAGCAGTTAGTCTTTAAGGTTGCACAGTTTTCTCTTATTTTTTTTATTTTTATATTTTGTCCGATATGCTTGCACAGACTAACACAGCTATTCCTTCAAACCTTGTAACATAATCTGATATTTAGAGGTTGGTCACATCCACAGAGATTGCCAGAAAATAACTAGCACCGCATTGTCTTCTGATTGCCAAAAATAACTTGCACCGCACTGTGACAAAAGCAGTCCAAAACGCAAGCTGGTTGCCTGATTGCACCCTTCCATTCACCCTCCTACACACACACAGAGATGTGTTTTCCATCTCACCTTTTCTCTTGTGATTTTTTACTTTTTACTTTTTAAAGTTGTTGACTGCTCTGAGGACTTTGGGCCTTAGTTTGTCTTCTTCTTCACTTTGAGAGAAACCTCTGTTTTGGCAAGGGTCAGATTAACTCATTTGGGGGGATTCAACATCTCCATAATCAGTTTTGCCTTATGTGTTTCACAAAGAGCTACATTTTCATGGGCTAAATTTCTGGCCTGTGGACTACTCTAAGTGAACTTCGATTCTCTTGCTTGCTTCTTTAATTTATTCCCTCAGCACATAAAACACACACACCAGTGAGATCCAGCCTTCCCTAATTTATTATACACTTTTTCTTCTGCTTTTCTCATCTGAATTTTTCTGGATCAATTTTCCTGCACATTTCCCTGAGGCTTCAGGAACCTGTTCATCGTACTAGGTTGCTGTATGTCATCTTTTCTCAGCATTAAGGCCACAGACTATTGAGAGCTGGGAACACAGGAAACTTTAACTAGAGGGCTTGTGGGAGATTAGGTACAAATGTAGTGTTTTATAAATGGATGTGGCTTAATTTTGCATGTTGTAATTTCATTTGATACTTTAATCTGGGTTGTTCTGCATTACACTTTTTATTTTATCATTGTATCACATAGCATTAAAATGTGTTGATTTTCCTCTGACTTTTTTAATATTGTCCCTTCATTTCATGGATCTTACTCCCTGTTTATCTGCTGTGATTTAAATAAATCTTCAAAATAATTGCACCTATGAATTGCCTCAGATCATCTCAGGTACACTCTCTTGCCAACTGGGGCAAATATTGCACCTCATATTCAGAATTCATATGCACACATGCACTCACACACAACTTTGCAACCTTATTTAAGTATGTATTCTAAAGTATATAAATAACATGCCAAGAAATAAAATCAACATCTGATTTAACACAGCAGAGTCTTCAGTATATTATTATCATAAAATCCAGCTCGGGTGAATATTTATATTTGATCTGGGATTATTTTAGTATTTCTGTCTTCTTGTTATATGCCATCAAGTCACTTCTAATTTATGGCAACCCTATGAATGAACTATCTCCAAAATGTTTCTGTATTAGTCTTCATAATTTCAAATATTAGGGCATTCAAGGAAGGACATGTTCCTGTAAAGGATGCTTGTCCTGGAATCTCGTCTCTCTAGGAGACATATTATTTGTTCTAAGATAAAACCTAACCCTAATGTCAACTAGCTCTTCTTCTATTGCTGGAAGCAGAGCAAATCACCAGTACTGGACAAAACAGAGAGGCCTGGTCATTAAAAGCATGCCAATTTACTTTGTTCTGTAGAAATTCAGATTAGGCAGTGAACAGATATTCCAGGCTTTGCATTCATTTAATTTACATTCTGTTCATAATCTGTCTCATAATTTGATTGCAGTTCCTTTTGATGAGTAAATGCATTTTACCATATGGGGTGTATCTGACTGGGTGACAATCTCCCACATAAATCTGACTGGAAACAGTAGTATACATGCTAAGCAAGGCAGTAAACTTGTATTCCATGGCTCCTGGATGTGTGAGATCTCCAGGGAATTTATAAAAAAAGATGTCTGCTAAAGGTTTTTACGTTCAGCAACAGAAGCAAAGCTGCTGCTTGCAAAAAGATAACAATCAATAATCCTTATTGAACATCTGCAGTGCCATTTGAAGTAACTGTCAACATTTGACTTTGATAATACTAATGTTGTAGACAAGTTAAACAGATTTCTATCAAATTGAAAAGGGACATCTTCCGATGAAAGTTTAAATTATGGATCAGCATGTCTACCTTTGTTTCTTTTTTAATTTGCTGTGGAAAATATCAAATTTAGCCACTCTGGGTAGAATTTACCACAAGAGGGAATTGGCCAAGGGTTCAACTTCATCCAACCACTAGGTTTGGTCTCAGTTGATTAAAAAAAAAAAAAACACCTAGTGCAAGCTTGTGGTTTTGATGTCACTGGAGCAGTGAATCTGTACCAGGCTTCAGTCCAAAATCTGAAGGAGCTGAACCTATTTTGGAATAGGGTCAGCATCTTAGATAGCTCCCCCTGTAAAATTTGGAGTAAAATCCTAGTAAATCCACCATGCCACTGCACTGAAGTTTCCTGCCCCCATTGAGTGCAGCCGCTACAATTCAATCTCCAGCTTTGCTTCTATAAAGACTGTCAAACACAATATTAAGGGAAACCACATCACTGAATAAGCTGCCTAACAAGCAATGGTCAATGGCTCAAGGTTTTCATGAGGAGAAAAATATGGCTGATAACTATTTAAAATGAGTTTCTCCTCTGTTTCATATCCTTTTTATGAGGAGGGGACATAGAAGGCATGGAAATGTGCTTGAATAACAATGGGGAAATTATTTCATTAATTATCATTTCTCATCACAGAGAGGCTATGTTGTACACTAGAACCTCTGTATCCACAGAGGAATGGCACCACAATCTATGGTGGATACCTGAAACTGTGGATATAGGAACTGTATATACATATAAAACATACAAAGAGGCAGGACAAAGGCCACAAGAGGGCACCCTTGTCTGTTCTATATAGGGCTGTGGCAAACTGTGGGAAAATGAAATCATGGATATCAGTCCTGCAGATGCCAGGGCCCTACTGTGTAGTAGTTATGGTTAGAGTTTGGAGGGAGGGTTAGGGAGACCAAGGTTCATCTCACTATACACTATGAAGTACACTCATTCCAACAATGTTACACATGGCACCACAGGGCTTTTTACTTGTTCCTCTGCTTGTGTGATCTATGCTATCCTTTGCCAACAGTGACCTTCTGCACTCTACATACGACAAACAGGACAATCTCTGTGCAAAAGAATTAGTGTATATGAATCTGACATCAAGAACAGCAATACACAGAACATTTCAATCTACCTGGATAATATCTGAATGACTTGAAAGTCAGGGGGGGGAGAGAGAGAGCTACAAACAAAACTCTTCTCTCTCCCTACCTCTCTCTATCCTCTCTCTTGATCTCTGCACCACCACCACCACTCCATTGGTCCGCATGGTCCTTGTCAGGAGAGCAGGGGTGTTGCTGGACCAAGCACTAAGCCACTTGAAAGAAAAAGAAATGTGTCTATATCTCTGATTATGTGTTAAACAAAATAGCAATACTTGCCTCTACCTCCTGCCAACCTAGCAGTTCGAAAGCATGCAAATGCAAGTAGATAAATAGGTACCACCTTGGTGGGAAGGTAACGGCGTTCTGTGTCTAGTCGCGCTGGCCACGTGACAAAGGAAACTGTCTACGGACAAAACGCTGGCTCTATGGCTTGGAAACGGGGATGAGCACCGCGCCCTAGAGTCGGACACAACTGGACTAAATGTCAAGGGGAACCTTTACCTTTACCTTACCTGCCTCTACAGAATGAAAGAAATAATCCAACTCCTGTCTTTCATTTTCCTTCACTGAATCTTAGATATCTGAGGCACAAATGATAGCAAGATTTTGATGAATTACAAAATACCACACTAGAAAGTCAGGTCTGTTTTTCTGCAGCCCTACTGCTCATTCATGCCAAATCTCACCTGCACAGCTGAAAGCCATGGATGTGACAAAAGTGCCCTCCAATCAAACAAGGATGCTGTACTGAAAACCCTGGTGCACACAAAGTCTGGGCAGGCTTTGCTTCTCCAGTGTGTCTCTCTTTCCATAGAGACTGCTGCCTTCTCCATAAAGGAAACACAAGATTCAATAATTGTGAACAATCATTTGTTTTTACCCATTTTTCGGGTGATGGCACTGATGTGCTAATGTTGGCAATATATTACATGTGGCAAATTGGACTGAAAGGTAGACATTTTCATTATGTGTTATATGGGATTGTTAATACTTTATGAGACCATTGAGGAAGGCAAAATATCATGAAAACCCATTTTATTATTTGCTAGACATGAAGTAATTTGTATTCATTTGCAGATAAGTTGGTGCTTGTTTCAAATGAACAGATCCATATCTATTATCCAAAAGTGCCTATTAGACTGTTTGCTTTTTCATCTTTGTTGTTATACATCAATATGAATACTGTTGCCAGTGTCTTATTGAGCTTCTGCTCAGCAGAACAGCCCACCAATGTAACAACACAGGATCCTGTCCCTTGCACAAGCATTGCTGTGTGCAAGTGATAATCTCCATTTTTAAAAACACCTCTGCTCACACAATGCCAAAATGTGTGCAAATGGTGAGATTCCGTGTTACTACACAGGTGGGAATTTCACCTCAGCAGGAATTCAGAGTATGTTCACCTTGCCATCTGAGCAGAAACCCTGTTACTTTAAATAGGGCAAAGGCTGCTTGAATAACAGCAAGCCAGAGTTGCAAGGTTATCCTCCTCCTTCAAGCCAGAAGAATGCAATATATTTGTATTATAATTATGGGCGGGGGGGGGGGGTCAGTCTGTACTGCAGGCAGGATTAAATTGTTTGCACTTCGTGGCATGTAGAATTAACGCAACAGCCATCTCCAAGGCTGTCACATGGAAGGTGGAGCAAGCTTGTTTTTTGCTTCTCCAGAGAGCAGAATCCAAAACAGTGGATTCAAAATCAAATTACAAGAAAGGAGATTGCAGCTGAACCTTAGGAACAACTTTCTGACAGAAAGAGCCATTTGACAGTGGAGTGGACTCCCTCAAAAGGTGGTGGGCTCTTCTTCGCTGGAAGGTGAGGCTGCAGTTACATAACAGCGGAAACATGGTTTGATTCAGTGTATGTTTGCAGTTTATGAAATCAGGTTTTCCCAGGTGAATTGCTGTAGCTGTCCAGACAACAATTTACAGAAGTCAACAAGGCAGGGGCAGGGAGCTCCGTTTGCATGGAGCTCCAACAGCAGAACCTGCCTTAAGGTGCTAACAAGATGTTAAGTGGCGATGTCAACCTCTCTTTATTTCACTCTCCCAAGTGTCCTAGCAATAGTGTATTCCAGCGCTGAATTGAAACTTTTTTTAAAAGGGGGGAGCACTTGGTTGAGGGGATCTGATATGCCCGTGAGCACACTTTTGCATGAGATCAAGTGATTACACTGGTAGAAATCAGAGAAAACTGGTGTTGACCCCATTGCAACAAACTACACTTGATCTTAGCCAAAAGGCCGAGAAGCGGGGGCCTTCCATTCTGCATGGATGCAAGATAACATCAGACAAGGAGCCAAGAAGTCAAAGTGCTGGCTGCTGGAATGTTAATAATTACTGTCTTTTCTTGTTATTCAGTATTCTTGCAAGAAACTCTGATGTGAGGCTCTTAAGAAACTATCTGTGCATCATCAGTTTTTAAACTCTGTTTGTCGAAGAACATATCATTTTAAAGAAAAGAATTAACCATTGCAACAAATTTAAGCCAGCCCTGCAGGCTGAACAAAAACAGATTATTCTCTGCTCTAAAAATATAGAAAATCCACAACCGGCTTCCAGACATTGAACTTTACACTGTTTAATGACTGGGTTTTAATTCAAATTTATATGTGTCCAAGATAAATTGCAGGATAAATGTAGTCAATCCCTGAGTCGCATGCACTGCTAATCAGTGGTGATTTGCCACTGATGATGACATCACCCCATTGCACATGCAGAGCTACACAAGAGGATTTCAGCCATTGCTTTGTAAGACTGCATTTTCTGAGATTTTCTGAAAGCTAGGAGTATAATGGTTATGAGCATTGTCCTAAAACTGGGTGAGCTGGTTCAAATCTCCAGTCGACCAGAAAGCATGCTGCCTTCTATTAGGCTATCCTTCCTTATAGGGTTTTTGTGAGGGTAAAATTGGGAGCAGGTTAGTCAGTATAATATCATTCCCAATCCTGATTTTTCAACTGTTAAAATAATTGGCTTCATATCATTTCCAAAAAGATTTCAAAATCATTGATAACAATGTTCTTATTTTTCATAAATTGAGAACTAAAACTAGATACAGCTAAATTTTCTTCTCCCAGCTTTTCATGCAAATATTGTCTTTGATGCAGACTGCATTTGCATTGCTGTCTCTTGAATAGCACTTTTTATTTTTGATAATAAAAGGGCTTAAAACTGCATCACTATGAATTTCCCCCCCTCAAAAAAAAAAACAACACAAAAAAAACAGATCATCATCACCTAAATTAATATCAAAGGCGTGAAATGAAGTTGCTAAACAAGCAGTTCCTAAATAGAATGTTGTTTACTTCAGAGAGCATTTTTCAGAGGTCTGTGAAGTATCTGAACATGGGGGACCTACACATTTCTGCTGCAGTACCAAAGTAAATAGCTGCACTTGAAACAGTTTCTTTTTGGACAACAATTCCCAGAATCCCCTCCCATTGCACTGGCCAGGCTGGCTGTGGGAATCTGAAAGTTGCAATCTAGAAAAGTTGCTTCTCTAAAGTCTGACAAGTAGCACACTTCCTATAAAATGTCCCCCATCATTCAGTGGTATCAGCCATTGCTATACCACAGAGTAAAAATTGTGGTATTTCTCTCTCTTGTGGGCTTGTAACTGTTGCAGAGTTTGAATTCAGAGGTGGGGACAATTGTTTAGTGCTGGATAGATTGACAGTCACCTCAGCACAGAAAGGACCCTCCCAGCACACCAATTAGAGGCAGCATGCAAGGTTGTAAAAACTCCAACAGTAACTTTGTAAAAACATTGCAGCATTTTAATGTTGCACCTATGAAGTCATACTAAAGATCACAACAGTACTGCTTACATGGCTGACCATATCATTAGACAGAGGTAATGGGTTTTGGGAGCCATGAAAGAGCAACCAATGGTAAGTTCTTTAATAATGCCCGGAATCCAGTTTGTCGCAGCATAAAGTTATGTCAGCGTAACTTTGCTGGGTGTTGGCCTAGACAAACCAGATTAAGCAATTTGATACCATAGTTGGTCACATGGTTTCAATTGTGACCGATTGTGCAATGCACTGGTGGAATTGCTTTATGGACTTCCACCTTGGTACTTTTGTAGATATACAACAGGACTCCAATCATCGTTATATTTTTATTGCCAAAGACAGACAAAGACATTTGTGGTATTTCCTGTCTCAGGTTACCTGCTTTGAGTGCTATGTATCTTGATACAAAAAAAGGGGGGGGGAATTTGCCACACTGCCTCAGGCAAGAAAATATATTGGACAGGCCCTGGGGGGGGGAACGGAACTCCATTCTGATGGTGCTATAGTGGAGTTTAAAGTCAGGCACATGTCTAAGTAAAATCGACATTTGGTAGGCTGCCACCAGACCAAACCATGGCCCTATCTCCAACCCCATGTTCACCTGCCCTTGTGAATTCTTCCAGTATTCAGGCGACTCAGAGTGAAAGTGATAAGTGTAGCGCATCTCTCCGGTGCTCTTATAGGAAGTGGCACAGCTCTCCCTGCTCTCACAGAAAACGAAAAAGCCTCTTGTCTGAGTATATTACTTACAAGCATCTTGCCCAGCACATTAAAGAAATCTGGAGCCAGCTCCAGTCCTTCTTTCCTTTCTTCCTCGGCATTGAGTATTAACAAAATGGTGGCTGGTGCATTTTCCCCTAGAGAGGAGAAGGAGCTGTGAAAGGGTTCCTTGCTTGTCTTCTTACTCTGTAGAATCAAATTCATTTTGCCTTTGGTAAGCAATTTCTTGTATTGTTTCCAAACATGTCTGACAAGATGAAACACAGGCACAAAATAAATTTGTGTGCACACCAAAGGAAAGAGAGGGTGTGATCGGATGGTTTCTTCTTCATTTAAGGATCAAGATTTGTTCCCAAATTGCAGGATAACTTATATGTTTACTGGCTGACAATAGGAGCTCTGCCCCTGGCGAGATGATGTTTTGTCGGTTCATGACTGGGTCACACTTGTAGCTCAAAGAAATCAGCAGGGAGGAGGTAGGATTGAGTTTTCTGAACTGATAAGCCTGAGGATACATTTAAGGGTTTTGATATTTATTACCTGCTTTTGACATATTTTTCTTTTTCAGTGGCATAAGGCTTTATCCAGGCCCTGCAATATAAAATAAAATAAAAGACAAAGATCTGTGGCACCTTAAAGACTAACTGTTGAAGCCCACATTAAATTATAACAGTCTTTAAGGTGTCACATTATAAAAACATTTTAAAAACATCTTAAAATGAGGCACTGCTATGCATCTGAATGGAATCTTAGAATGAAGGAAAAATAACAATTATATTTCCTTTGGATTTTGCCTGAAAAGCTTGCACAGACTAACATGGCTACCTCTTCTAACTCTGTAGTGTAAACGTTTGCAAGTTCCCTTTGTCCTTCTAAGAATCCATCCAGATGCATAGCAGTGCCTCATTTTAAGATGTCTTTAAATGTTTTCTTTTTTAAAGTTTTTAATTGTGGTTTTTGATATTGTTCTAAGTTTAATTGTTTTCAGAGTTGTTTCTTATGGTGTTCTTAGTAGTGGTTATTTTATAATTTTGGGCCTTGGGCCCCCTATTGAAGAAAGGTGACCTATAAACAAAAGAAGGCTGGTGGGAACACATGAAGCAAAGGTGGCTGATGACTCTGAGTGTGCAGGGTCGCTGAATCTGCTCATGGTTTGAATGTAAGTTTTACAGGAGCCATTCAAGGTGCAGAACCTATCTTGGGGATAGGGGATAGGATTCAGCAACATCCTTGGACAGCTGCTGCAAAGTTTGGAGTAAAAACCAGAGCGGATTTACTGGCTCCAGGAACTCAAAGTCACCAGCAAATCCTGTAGGGCCACTAGTAGACTCATAGCCTATGAGGAATCACAAGGGGGGGTATCTAAACTGGCCCTCTATACAGTCACCTCTGAAACCTAGTCTCAGTGGAAGTGCAACATGCTTCCACAGGAGACTGCACTGGGATGATTGAGCTTTTGAACCCCACAGATAAACCGTATTATATTGACTTTTTTTTTTCCTGGCAGAATTTTCAAACCCAGTGTGGTGTAGTGCCAAGAATTGAACTAGGACTTAAGAGAATCAAGGTTTTGTTGAAGAGTTTTGAATTTCTTGTTAAATTTCTCTAGCTGTGCAGCAGAAGTGCAGGGATTTAAAGAGCAGAAGAACTTCAAGTTTCCCAGATTAGTCCACCCCTTTTTCTCATCAACTGGCATGTGCAGTCTCACTCACTCTGAGACATTAGTAAGAGAAAGAATAAAAAGGTTTAATTATTTACATTTGAACTGATCAAACAGCAAACTGACAAACATAACTGCTTTCAGCAACAGACTTCAACAGACTCAAGGGGGGAAAGCACTGAGCAGGAGCTCTCTTTGAATTCAGTGGCAGGAGGGAACAATTGGTTAATGCTGCATAGATTGACAGTCACCCCAGTCCAGAAAGATCCCTCCCAGCCACATCTGCTCCAGGCAGCAGGCGAGGTTGTAAATGCTCCAGCAGGTTTCAGTCCTCCCCGAGCCATAAAGCTTCCCAGTTGACCTTGGATTAGTCACTCTGTCTGAGCCTCACAGGAGGGAAGCCATGTATGCTGCCTGGAGCTCAATGGAGAAACGGTGGGACAGAAACCTTATGTAACTAATAACATAATAAATGAATGAAGGGATAACAGAGGGCTCCTTATCATGGGAGCCTCCTAAATGTCTTCAGCTTCTAAGCTTTGCTTTACACAAAGCTCTAAAAGACTTCAGGGCAGAGTGGGAATGGGATTCAGGTTTTCTGTGAATCCCCAGTATCCACTGAGCCTTTCCACAGTTTTAGGCATAACACCCGAATAAGGGCTACAGCATGTATTGGGAGAGGACAGCTAAACCTCGTTCTCCTGTACCATAGGTCTGATCTAAGTACTTTCCTCTCAAAGCTGCTATTAACATCAGAAGAAGAAGAAAACAAAAGAGGCACAATAGGAGCGGGATGCTTGGAGTGAGGCCGTGTCATACGTCATGGGTGCATAGGGGGCAAAACACGTAACAGTCTCCTTGTGAAACCGTCCAGGCCCATGGGTGAGAGCTTGGCAAGTTTTAAGCTGAATGAGTATAATGAAATGCAGCAGCTGTGTATAAGTGAACAGTGATAGGGTGATACTTTGAATTCCAGGTAATCATCCTAGCATTGTTTAGTTTTAGAAGAGGTAGTCGTGTTAGTCTGTGCAAGCATATCAAGCAAAATCCAAAGAAACAAAACAAAACAAATTTTAAAGAAATGATAAAAACATGTGGCACCATAAAGACTATTATATTTTAAGGTGAGCTTTGATGAAGGGAATTTCTGAAAACAAATACTCACATTAAAATATAATGGTTAGTCTTTAAGGAGCCATGTGTTTTTATCTTTTTTATTGTTTTGTTTTGTTTCTCTGGATTTTGCCTGATAGCATTGTTTAATTATGGATGGCTGCAGCATCATTCTTTATTTATTTATTTATTTAAAATGTTTTTTACCCCACCTTTCTCCTTGAAAGGACCCAAGGCAGCTTACAACAGTGAAAGACAAATTTTAAAGTTGAACAATGAGTATACAATGGTGGTTACCATACTTAAAATACAATATTTGAAGCTAAGAACAAAGAGTAAAGAGGCATCTTGCATCATTAAAAGGCAATATTAGTCTCAGAAATAACTTAGCCAAGTCTGCAATGAAGCCCAGTAGAAAAATAAAATTACAGTGAGACACCTAACCATGTAATGTGTCACTTACTTACTTACTTACTTACTTACTTACTTACTTACTTACTTACTTACACACACTACTCTGAGTGGTTTACAGAATAAAATACAACCTCCCTCCAAAAAAACCACCCAGCTTCACCCACATATATCAACACAATCAATGTGGCGATACACCAACTGGAACACAGATAGTAAAAAAAAGAGAGAAAACCCACAAAATTTAGATTAGGCATCCTTCAGTCTTGAGAGACTATGGTAACGTGCTCTGTATGGAGAACTTGGAACAGCGTCTAGTGTGGCTGAGAAGGCCAATTCGAGAGTGACAATCCCTTCCACACTGAAGACAAATACAATCTGTCCCCTGTCCAGCTCCCTGATTTTGCTGGTTTCCGGACTGCCTCTTTGCCTCGGCCTGCTGAACAAGTGTCTCTTCAAATTGGGAGAGGCCATGCTGCACCATCTGCCTCCAGGCTGAACGCGCGGATGTCAAGGTTTCCCATCCGTTGAGGTCCATTCCTGAGGCCTTCAGATCTCGCTTGCAGATATCCTTGTATCACAGCTGTGGTCTCCGTCTGGGGCGCTTTCCCTGCACTAATTCTCCATATAGGAGATCTTTTGGAATCCGACCGTCAGCCATTCTCACGACATGCCCAAGCCAACGTAGACGTCGCTGTTTCAGTAATGTATACATGCTAAAAATTCCAGCTCGATCTAGGACTACTCTATTTGGAACTTTGTCCTGCCAGGTGATACCAAAAATGCGTCGGATCATTCCTTTTATTTTATTTTTTTAAATGACAATCCTAATGTAATACAATAAACATACAGGAAATCAAAACCAGAATTTTTGGAGCCAAGTAAGTACTCAAAGCCCACTCTCACAATGAGATTTCTTCAATCCCAAAGTTCTTCTTTTAAATTTATGAACATATTGGCAATTTTTTTGATAGTTCTTTTTGAACATTCACAAGATTCCCACCCATCTCAAGAGGGGGACTAAAGCAATTTCAATCTCAATCCACAGCCTGTAACTTAATTGAAATCTGGATTATCCCTCATCCAAAAATCTAGTCATTGTCAAAACTATCACTCATGTATAGATTTCTTCATCTTAGGGGGCAAAGTCAGATTTCTTTAAAAGCATTCCATGGCTTTTTTCCTTTAAACCTGATGGCCTCCTTCCAAGACCCACCTATTCACAGAAACCTATAATTTTGCCATTTACGTACCCTCAGTAACTGAAAGAAACCAAATAGGCAGGATTGGAGTGGATATATTGTGGCATAAATATCCAAGTATCATGCCCACATCCTCAAGGGTGGGCAAAAAGCAATCCCTGTCTGCCCAAAGGAGGATTTGAACACCTACACGCCTGACTTTGTTTCAACAAGGCAGGCAAGGGTAGAACACTTGTAGGTGTTTTTCCAGGCTATATTTACATCACCTTCTAGTGCCTAGAATTGTTAAAGAAGAAATTACCACAGTTGAGGAAATGACTTGGCATGAATGCCTGAGTTATTGTTCAAAAGTGGTGCAAGAAGTGGAATAGCCTTCACTGTCGCCCCCAAATCACCCAATTTTGAAAACTTTTAGGCCTGCATGACCAATTGTCACTTTAAGGAGGAGCTATTTAAGATCATTTACACCATCTATGTTGTTTAGGACATCAGTGGCTTTTCTTTTAACCCAGTTCCTTCTGATTTTAAAATAAGGCTCCTACACACCTAATTAAGATATAATAACCATAATCATGGTTAACCATCAAATCAATTCTGACTCATGGCAACCCTATTCAGAAGGAGCCTTATGGTGCAGTGGTTAAACTGCTGTACTGCAGCCAAAACTCAGGTCCAATCCTAAGCAGCCAGCTCAAGGTTCACTCAGCCTTCCATCCTTCTGAGGTTGGTAAATTGAGTACCTAGCTAACAGGGGCAGCTGTGGGTGTATGTGTAGCCTGTATAATTAAATTGCAAACCACCCAGAGAGAGCTTTAAGTACTACGAGATGGTATATAAGCAGCACACTTTGCTTTTTTCAACATAGAGAGTAGGGATAATAAAATGGCCTGAAATGTCCATTTATCCATATGAAAAAGTACAGTATGTCATTGCAAGCCTTTTTTTAAAAAACTGAGGCTGCAGGTCACAGGAGAGTACAGTCTGCTGAAGTCCAGGGTGATGGATAGTATTCTTGGACCTTTGGAAGTTGCTGTCTCTGGTATGTAAAGATGAATTTCAAATGGAGCCAGTTTCAAAAATTCCTATGCACTTTCACTTCTTATTTGCTACATGGGTAATGAACTCTTTACTATGCAAGGGACTAGAAGGAATTAAATGTAGGGTTGAAGGAAATGGAGAAATTAAACACCGAAAGCAATTACATTTTTCATAGCTCCTGCTGCAAAAGCATTTCGGTGTTCATTTCTGCTGCCACGGAGCAGATAAAAAGCACTTCAAAATTCAATGAAGTAAAACAGGTCATGAGATTCTAAAAGAAAGTATCTTGAGAGAAAGATGACACATCCTAAATTTGGCATTTGAGGATGAAAGACCCCTAGTCAAGCCTCGACATGGCCTCTGACTTTTTTCACTGCCATCTTTCATAAGATCTATAATTATGGTGAGAACTAAAAATGGATGTCACAGACTCAGACTGATGGTCTTAGACAGAAAGATCGGAAAGTTTTAGGACACTCGTGTCAAGAAGACTATTAATATAGACAGTCAGACTTTCTTTAGAGGCAAAGACATTTAGAATAGAATACGCTTTTCTTGTAATTTCCCAGGCCCTCTTCTCTGGGCGTATTCCCAGGTAGCCTTTACACCTAGTATCATAAGACTAGTTCTCCAAAGACATTAGCAAGGACCTTTTGCATTCTGATCTAACTGACCCAAATGGTTGTTGCCCATATGCATATTATCTAGAAATAAAACAAGCAAAACTATTAATGTCCACATTTATGCAGGTTCAGTCAAGTATTTATGCAGATAAAACCAGCTTCAACCAGTTATTTAAAAGCAACATAGAGCAAAATATACATTTTCACTTAGAAGTAAGCCCCATTGAATTACTGACAGTTCAGTGTGTATACTCAGTGTGGTGTAGTGGACAGAGGGACAAACTAGGACTCAGGAGGCCTGAGTTAAAATCTTCACTCAGCCATGGAAACTCACTGGGAGTGTAGAATTGGTAAAACTGTCCCTTAAATATCTCACTTACCTTCAAAGCCCTGCTAGGGTTGCTATAAATTGGTTCCAACTTGACGGCACATAATCACAATAATAACAAGAAGTATACATGGCGTTGTATTCTTAATTAACTGTGATTTTGTTAATCCAGTAAGAGACACACACTAAGACATATGGACCATGGTGAGCTAATGAGCTGTCTCTAAATTTTGTGTAAAATGACTGGTTGGATTACTGAAAGAACTCCACTTTTGTTCTAATTCTACATGTTATTAGAATGTCAGTATATAGTATATACAATGAAAGATCTAATGGGATAAAGTTTTCATCTTAACCAGAAGGTGAATTTCAAAACCCAAAACAAGCTGTTATTTGACTGATACAGTGTCTGAAATCCAGTTGTACGTTGTAACTATAGGAGGTGCATTGAAATAATGAGGATTTGGTGAGTCAATTCCTCTGTCAGATCCACTGATTCAATGTTCGTTATTCTAGTTGTGATTTACTACTGGATTTCAGCCAATGGTTTTGTTTGGTGACCTTCTAGGATGTAAGACTGAAGTATCCTGCTCTCAGATTGCTCAGACCAAGCCCTTCAAACTACAAATAGACTTCTTTAAGATACAGGGGGGAAATCACGAGCATTAGATTCAGTCTCCCTTGGAATTATAATTGGAGACTGACAACAGTTTGTGGCTCAGGAAAGGAGGTTTGTTTGTTTGTTTTTAAAGTGACAGCAATAATTCCAGGTATGGTCCTGAGCTCCAGATAGAATGCATCTAGTTTTCTGTAGTACCAGCTAGTATAAATAAGCCTACTATTTTTTTACTCTTCTTTTTCCAAAGTTTTGGATCAAATTGCACCTTAATAAATGAATTTGTGTTTGATTCCAGCACCTATCCCATATTTTACAGGAGATTGTTGGAGTACTCAAAAGTTTACAATAGCTCAATTTGTCATAGACAGAAGTTCAAAAATAATAAGATTGCACAATCAGTTCCTATTGCATGGATTCAGACATTTTCCCTGTTCCTTGTTTAAATGACTCTGTGTAGAAATAAATAATGCAGAGTCATCTCTGTTTGAATTTGATGGAGCTAGGTGTCAAAAGGAAAGTTTTGGAGCTTTGCAGTCACAGTTTGACATTCTGAGTTGGCAGACAAGAGGGAGAAGAAGAAAAGGAAGGAGGAGAGAGATTTAATTTCAGCTTGAACCAGAGCCTACCATTTCAGTAGGCATAAACCACAGAAGGGCAGCCTCCAGATGTTTTTGGTCTACAAATTCCATCAGCCCTACCAGGGAAGGATAATGGATGCTGCAGTCCAAAAACATGGAACGGCACAATGGCTCACCCTGGCATAAACACATTGCAGTGTTGTCAGGGGCTGATCTGGCATTCTTTGTTATGCTGGAAATGGGTATGCAGTTGTAAAGCAATATACAACAGCTGGCATATGAGTGAGATTTATTAAAAGTAATCAAATGTGAACTTTTTCTCTCTCAAGCTCTCTCAAGCTTGTCATTATTGCCAATGATCTGGTATTGTATGTGTTCACCTAATATTCATTGGAAAGAGCTGGGACATCATAAGCTTTATAACCAATGCTTCCAAATCAATGGTTCTTTACCAAAGGAGAGTAATATCACCTGAAATTCATCCTGTGTTGATTGTAGACAACAGAAACAGAGACATATTATCGTAAAGTGTAGCAAACAGAAAAAAAACATGTTATGTAAGCAAAATGAAACGGAAAACTATTTGGAAGGAAAAGAATATATGGTGGCATTACTTTGAGATGATTTTGCAGTGCATTGACCTGCAGAGGAACTCACTGCATACTTAGTCAGAAGTCAATCCAACTGAGTTCAAAAGGACTTACTCTGAGGTAAATGAGCAGAGACTTGCAGCTACAACAAAGAAAGGAAAAGCAAAAAGAGAAAACTGGGGAAAGGAGGAACAAGAATGCAGAGTTTTGACCACGGGCATTGCATCCCCTCCTCTTTAAGCATCAGACCTCATCTCTGATACTGTATCATACATTGGCCAGAATCTTATTGAGATTCATTCAGAAGTAAGCGAAATCACACGTCACACTAACATGTACGACATGTGCCAGTTGCATGCCTGGTCATGTGTCCAGTCAGACATGGCCATGTGCCAGCCAGTCACATGACTAGACAGGCAAGCAGCATTTTCTTAAGAAACTTCAGTTTGTCTCCATGACTTACAGATTTCATTTACTCCAGGATAAAATCTCAATAGCATTCTGGCCACTATCTATGAAAATCCCTTGAGTTTCACAAGCAACTTGCCATGTGGCATGGGAGCCTCTGTGAAGAAAAGCAAGCCTCCTTGGACAGATGCTGGACTAACCAAGCAGCTTTTGTGTTCTAACTGTTAGCCAGGTCACTGATTTTTGTCATTTAACTCTTCAGAGGCTTTAATCATATTTTAGATAGCTTTTGAAACCAGACAGCGAGTTCCCTACATGTTGTATGCTGTAGATTAGTCTATGCAGCACCTAAGCCATCGCTCGAACTGCAGAAATGGCTGCAGCTTCTAGATGCATTCTCAAAATGAGCAATCCTGAAATGTGTTTCTCCTCCTCCCCACCTCTGCTTTTTCATGTTACCTGCCTAACCAAGTTTTGTCTCGACTGACCATTTCCACAATCAGTTAGTTCAGCTGCAATTCTTCTTTCCAAACACCTGCCCACCCCATCAAAATGATCTGACTCTTTGCCTCAGGTTTTGAACTCGAAATCCTAGGGAATGGGACACAGTTGACTTGGCAACCTTAGCTGGCAAGAAAGTGAACCTGCCTTGGAAGGTGGACTAAAGAAAATTCACTTAGTCCAGAATCCATCTGCCAGCATGTTGAGAGAAGCTGGTAACTCCAACATGACACTATCTGTGGTGCTTTCCTTTTTGTCTCCAGTTCATAATGTTGGTTCCAACCTTCAAAGTTCTAAAATGGTCTGGGCCAGTCATTAAAATACCTTTCAAATGGCCTCTGCCATATAAAAGTTCAGTTAAGCTCTTCAGACCCTTCTCGTGGCTTTCTGCTGCATAGTACCCAGGCCGGGCAACTTTCCTAAGAGAAAACATAGCGGCAGTTGGAGATGCCGAGCTTTAAAATAGTGTGAGTAAGGGGATGCATGATAAGAGTACAGTGGGACCCCCGTATCTGTGGGGGATCAGTTTCACCATCTACGTGGATAACTAAAACTGTGGATGTAGGAAACTTGTATATATAACATACAAGGAGGTGGAATAAAGGCCACATGAGTCATCCTTGTATGTTGTATATAGGGCTGCGATAAACCGCAAGAAAGTGAAACCGCCAATAACAGTTCCACAGATACAGGGGTCCTACTGTGTATAACATTATGTGTAGTGTGTTGAAACTGGGTAGGGAGAAGCTTTTCACCCCATCTAGTAATACTGAAACCTGGTCTTATCCAGTAAAGATAAATTGTGGGAGATTCAAGAGGGAAAAAAGAAGAAGTAATCCTTACAGAACACATAACTAAATTGTGGGAATCGCTGACACATGATGTAGTGCAGGCCAGCATTCTAAATGACTTTAAAAAGTGATGGGGACAATTTATAGAGAATGGAGCTTATCAACCACTACTAGTGACATGATGTTCTGCTATATATAGGTTGCTGGGTAACATGAGCGAGAGGCTGGTATTTCACCATCAGCATCTGTTTGGCCACTGTGCAATCAAAGCACAGAGCTAGATAGCTCTTCTTGTGTTCTTGCTCTTCTGTAGTGGTGCTGAGACCATGGGGCACCCTTCGTAAGGCAAATGCAAGAACAGGTGATACTTTTGTAAGGCAGCTCATCTCTCTTTGTCAAGCCTTTTGAAAATGTTTAGTTGACTAACTATCATTACATGAGAGTAGGGACGTGAAAAATAGCTGCCAAATGTGCAAAACTGGTCCCTTCTCCCCCTAAAGAGAAGAGCTCTAGCAGCATACAAAGCCTGTCCTAGTGAGTACAACTTGCAGGTTCTTTGAGTTGCTCGTAGCAAAGTCCAACAGACTGCCAGGAGATGTTCTAATGATTATTGGCTTCAGCTCTGCTTCCAGATACAGATAGCAGTGGACACAGGTAACATCAAGGGAATGTATGACGGTATCAAGCAGGCTTTAGGTCCAATACAGAAGAAATCTGCCCCTTTGAAGTCTGCTACAGGCGTGATCATCCAGGACCGAGCACAGCAGATGGAACGCTGGGTGCAGCACTACTCTGAGCTATATTCTAGAGAGAATGTAGTAACCGAAGAGGCATTAAATAACATCGAGTGCCTGCCTGTCTTGGAAGAGCTGGACAGCGAACCAACTTTAGCAGAAATAAAAGCGGCCTTGGATTCCCTCGCCTCCGGCAAGGCACCTGGGAAGGATAACATCCCTGTTGAAGTGCTGAAGTGCTGTAAAGAGACCATCACCACTGAGCTGAATGAAATCTTTTGTCTTTGCTGGAGGGAAGGTGGAGTACCACAGGACATGAAGGATGCAAACATCGTCACATTGTACAAGAACAAAGGCGACAGGGGCGACTGCAATAACTACCATCGCATCTCTCTTCTCAGCATTGTAGGGAAGCTGCTTATCCGTGTTGTGCTGAAGAGGCTCCAGGTGCTTGCAGACAGAGTCTATCCAGAATCACAGTGTGGATTTCGAGCTAATAGATCCACCATTGACATGGTATTTTCCCTCAGACAGTTGCAGGATAAATGTAGGGAACAATGACAGCCACTCTTTGTAGCCTTCATAGATCTCACAAAGGCCTTTGATTTGGTTAGCAGGGACAGCCTTTTTAAAATACTTCCCAAGATTGGATGTCCACCTCGACTCCTTAACATCATCAGGTCCTTTATGAGGAAACAAAGGGCACTGTAGTTTTTGATGGCTCAACATCAGATCCCTTTGACATCCGAAGCGGAGTGAAACAGGGCTGTGTCCTCGCACCGACCCTGTTTGGGATCTTTTTTGCTGTCATGCTGAAGCATGCCTTTGGAACTGCAACAGAAGGTGTCTATCTCCGGACCAGATCAGATGGAAAGCTCTTTAATTTCTCTAGATTGAGAGCGAAGACCAAAGTCCAGGTGAAATGCATGCGGGACTTCCTCTTCGCCGATGATGCAGCTGTTGTCACCCATTCCGCTGAAGACCTCCAACAACTCATGAATCGTTTTAGCAAGACCTGCCAAGATTTTGGACTAACAATCAGCCTGAAGAAAACACAAGTCATGGGCCAGGGCGTGGACTCACCTCCCTCTATTACCATCTCTACACAAGAATTGGAGGTTGTTCATGACTTTGTGTACCTTGGCTCAACCATCTCTGACACTCTCTTCCTAGATGTCGAGCTGGATAAACGCATTGGCAAAGCAGCAACCATGTTCTCTAGACTCGCAAAGAGAGCATGGCTTAATAAGAAGCTGATGGCATATACCAAGATCCAGGTCTATAGAGCCTGTGTCCTGAGTACACTCCTGCACTGCAGTGAGTCCTGGACCCTTTGTGCATGGCAGGAGAGGAAGTTGAACACGTTCCATATGTGTTGTCTCTGATGCATTTTTGGTATCACCTGGCAGGACAAAGTTCCAAATAGAGTAGTCCTAGAACAAGCTGGAATTTTTAGCATGTATACATTACTGAAACAGCGACATCTACTTTGGCTCGGGCATGTTGTGAGAATGGCTGATGGTTGGATTCCAAAAGATCTCCTGTATGGAGAATTAGTGCAGGGAAATCGCCCCAGAGGGAGACCACAGCTGTGATACAAGGATATCTGCAAGCGCGATCTGAAGGCCTCAGGAATGGACCTCAACGGATGGGAAACCTTGACATCCGCGCGTTCAGCCTGGAGGCAGACGGTGCAGCATGGCCTCTCCCAATTTGAAGAGACACTTGTTCAGCAGGCCGAGGCAAAGAGGCAGTCCAGAAACCAGCAAAATCAGGGAGCTGGACAGGGGACAGATTGTATTTGTCTTCAGTGTGGAAGGGATTGTCACTCTCGAATTGGCCTTCTCAGCCACACTAGACGCTGTTCCAAAACCTCTATTCAGAGCACATTACCATAGTCTCTCGAGACTGAAGGATGCCTACACTCCCACTATGAAGCAAACACACAGCAAGCACTAAAAGACTGGCTGATTGGCCAAAAGTCATAAAGAATCACTGCAATGGTCCTGATCGTTAGAAAGGAGGCGTGTTTTTTGCTATAAGTTTCTTTGACTAACAAGTTTGGGGCATCCTAATCCACATCACTAGAGATCAAATTGACACCTACCATCTCTGAGTGGATTCTGCAGCCCCCATTTCGGAATTTGCTTTAAGCAGGGATCCTGGCTTGCACCTCTAGCCATGCATTTTAGACCTTTATGTTTTTCTGCATTATCCCCAAAGTCCATAATGCCCAGGCTGATGAAGACTCACGTGGAGTCAAATGATAACCTCTGTTTGTGTGATTTTAGTATATACCAATTCCTCTCATGGGGCAGACAGATTTTTTTTTTCAGATGAGACAAATGAGCAGATAAGATGAGCAATGATTTACACTCAGTTTTGGATATATTGATTTTTAAAATATGGTCATGATGTCTATTTCCTTGAACATAGTATTTTACAGACTACATATGTTAAAAATGAATCAATCAAATGAACAATGTTATAGCTAGATTGGGTCCAAGACTCAAGCAGTACATATTTTGAGGCACTTTACATTCTCCTCAGGTTTGTAAATTATTAAGCAACATTTCAGCTGCCTGGTGCTTGGATTGTTACAATATTCATGGTCTGTGCAAGGATCAGTGCTTTTTGAAAATAATGCTGTTATAAGTTAAAACCTTCTAAGCTGCAGCATTAGCCAAGTATTAGCAAAGGTCACAGATGGATAATTTACTATGAGGGTCCCATACCAATGGGTACTCATTGTTAAATGGCATATAAAATGGATGATTATTAGTACTGATGAAGTTCAGAGTGTTTTGCTGCAAAATTGTTTGACCCTGTATTTCTCCAGGGCAACTGCAGTGAATCTTGTGAGCTTATTCAAACCTGTAAAGACTTAGGTACACATGATCAAGCTGCTGAGGTATTTCAGGTGAGAGGTAATATCTTTCCATAACTGGCTGTAACAAATGCTATTCCTCTTTCTAGTGATTTGCTCATGATTAAAGCGGGAGGAGAGGCGCTCTTGCACAGATCCCAGTCACATCAGTTTGTCTTTGCAAAACAGTGTCCTGATTTATGCCTGTGGAGTACACAGTGGCAAAAGCAAGGCACTCATCGTCATGAATATTCACTAGAGGCTACAAAGTTTGCTGACCTACCAAATCCAGGAGCTACACTGAATTTATTGAGCATTCAGAACATTTCCACAGAACTCTGTAATATTCTGTAACAGGCACTGTGTGAATAATAATTTATCCACTACCTAGATATGTTTAGCAGTATAATCTTAATTCAGAATGTGTCCACAAGAAAAAGCAGAAGCATCTTCAACCAGCAAAAATCCCCCTTGTTGGCAAAAATCTTCTTATGCCGGTAGGAGCCTCTTCGGCTGGCCAGTCTCAGATATATACCAGCAGAGGAATCTGCCAGTAGAACTGCTCTACCATTTAAAATCTGCCAAGCGAAGAGCAAAAGGTTGTGGGCACAGAAGGGATTGAGAGAGCGATTATGCCCCGCTTCCTCCAGCTTAGGGACACAGCCACTATGCCAGGATAACAAACACTAAAAATAGTGTTCAACTTCTGAACATGCAGGCTGTATTTGGAATGATCTGGTTGGTTAACAAATACATGGTCTGACATTTCTGCATAGGGTTTAGGAACATTTGCCAGTATCATACTGAGTTTCTGCTCAATAAAAAGTTCCACCAATGCAGTAATGTAGGGCTGTGTTGCTTGCTTAACCATTCCTGTTGCACAAGCAGTGACTTACATGAAGCAACATCTACATCTACCTGCCAATGATAACACTTGTGCAAGCCGAGTGATTCCCTTCTTATTACAGTGGCAGGACTTTCCATACACAATAGGAAGTGACATCATTCACATTTGATCATGAGCACAATGAATTCTGAAATCATCGACAATTTTAACTGACTGGGATAAAGAATTAATTCCACACCAATTATTTCTGAGTGCTGCCTAACACACTTATTGATTATAACATCCACCCAAGTTTGTGCTTCCTTCTGTTGTGCCTTTGTTGATTCTTTTGACATGTTGAACCAATTAAAAAACAACAACAACAGTGCGAAGCTCATCCCCTCTCTTTTGAGACCAGAAAGTTGCCAGTCATTAGGAAATTTAAGCCCAGTGACTAGTGCAGGTAAAATGTAACCACATGCCTACTTTGGCTTACTCTTGGTTTGCTCTTGCTTAGCATGTTTCGATTTTGGTAGGTAGCAGGATGCAGTAGGACTTCCATGACGGTTGTGTGTGTGTGTGTGTGTGTGTGTGTGTGTGTGTGCATTCATGTTATGTGTGCTTGTTTTGGCCTGGATCAGGTGAAGAACCATAGAGAGAGTTAGGACACAAAAGATGGAGACCAAGAAAACCCAGAGGAACTATGGGACTTTGTATTTCTAACTATAAGCCCTCATGGTAAGAAATTCAACTTTTGAACTGTGAACTTTTTGAGCCAAGTTGACAGAACACATCTGCTGCTGAGGGAGTGGAGCAAACTCGAGGGTTAAGAAGAGCCTGGTACGAGGATCCTCCTGAGCAAAGCAGATTCCACACCTGTCCACTAAGTGATGGAAGACATATTAAACATTCCATACTTCACAATGAGTGATAAGGACCACGTATCTAGGGGGAAACAAAGGAATCTCTACTGTGCATGCCCTGTGAGCAACCTGAGACAAAGAAATGCCTTCTGCGCATGCTCTACTAAAAAAACTGCCTAAATAGAATATAAGAAGAGGGGTCTGGGAATTACATTAGTTTCTCTGTCTGCTGAGACCAAAAGGCTTTTGGAACTAACTACTTTCTTTGGAACTTGGACAATGCAGATAAAGAATTCTTCTCTCTTTGGTGAGTATGCATGTGGTGTGAATGTGCTGAATGCATGGAACCCCTTTATTTAGAATTGTAATCAATAGGTAATAAAGTATATTCATTTGTGCATTTATTAATGTGTCCTGTCAGGTACTTTGCTGTTTAATATTGTTCTTCCTGGGATACAAAAGAGCCAGTAGTCACCCTTTTGTGACATTCAAAGCAATCATACAACCAAACTAACCACTACAAAGCATCATTTTTGTCCTGGCTCACAAATTATGCATGATGTTTGCAGACAAATCTACAAATGGAGCATGGAATCATAGAATGCAAAAAGAATTATCTCTTGGATGTAATGTACCCTAATCACATCAGTACTCAAAACTGCATGCTCAAATGAATTTTCAACATCTGATTGGCTCTCCATTAAGATACATTAAGATGAGTCAGATAATGAGAAACAAAACAGGCATTGATTACCTATTTTCTTATAGAGCAATATTCTAGAGCTGAGAATTAGACTAAATTGTTATTTGATTGTGGAGAGCTGTTCCTTGAATTTAAATTGATCTTAATGTTAATTCTGATGATGTTTTTAGTAGGGTTAAAGCTCCTTTGCAGAGCTTCTTTCATAGAAATCTATATAAAAAAACCTTGAGCATGAATAGCCTGTAAGTGGGAATAAAGAACTTGTTTAAATTTTTTTGTTTCCTGTCAAATGCAGACTGTGTAAGTGCAGGTGTAAAAGCTACACATTGTTCAATACTCTCAATTTGAAATATTCTGCTTTTGCAAGCATGGAAATAACAGAACTGCCACTCCCAGAAATCTAAATAGGAGATGTTAATGTGCAATTTAGCAATATTAATGAAACATTCTGATATCAATTTATCTTTTAAAATGTGGAAGGGTGAAAAGTATATTTTAAAACAATTCTACTGTTAACATATGATTCTACCGTATTATAATTATTATTATTATTACAAATTAGTAATTATATAGAGGCATCATGTATGTGAACACTTACAAAGTAACATAAGCTAAAAAAAATAGGTCCCTTCTCCATGTTGGCATGGTAACAATCTTCAGTGGAGTAACACTGGGTTTTAGTAGGATGAGGGGGAAGTTCATAGCCTAACACAATTGTGCCTTGCCGCTAACAAATAAACAAAGTTATTTTTTCTTCCTCTGGCTTTTCCTTCCTCTCTTCCTGTTGTTTTATTTGCTTCCACTTGTTTGTGTCTTTTCTTCTTCCCTGACTACTGCCAAGAACAGAAATGTTTCTCTGCTCCTGACTACAGGACCAGGTGGTCACAGGGATCTTTCCCTCTTTCCAGATGGTTGAGAGATCCAATGCCCACTTTCATCCTTTTTCATACTCTTCTGATTGTAAGAGAAGATCAACTGTAAGTAAAGATGTTTGTTCTTTTCTACTTAAGCTACTTGTACAGTGAATTATGTTATATCTAGAAATGGCTAGTAGGAACAAAAGGGCTGAGTGAAAGCTGGGTTTTTGTTTGTTTGTTTGTTTTGTTTTTTGCTATTTTCTCCTATGTTTGCCCTTTGCTGCAGGACGTGTTTTTTTATTTTTATGCTCTGCTAATTATAGAAGGGAATTTTCAAATTTTCAGAAGACTCCAAGGATGTTATAATAAAAACTTCTACAGTAGGGAGACAAGTAGGAGGAGAAAAGAAAGGCAATATGTGGGATGAATGGCAACAAATACACTTAATACATTTGGCAACACTGAGGAAGGCAAGCATTAGCTATGTTCTCCTAAGCTGCCCCTACCCTTAAAATGCCTTTGCTCTACTGCAGTGAGGCTTATAAATCCTCTATTGACACCGATGGCAGCTACAGTGGTGCCTCGCTAGACGATGTTAATCCGTTCCGCGAAGATCGCTGTCTAGCGAAAACATCGTCTAGCGAAGCACTTTTTCCCATTGGAATGCATTGAAATCTCTTCAATGCGTTCCAAGGGAAAACGCAGTCGTCTTGCGAAAATCTCCCATAGGGAAACATCGTCTAGCGAGTGCGGGTCCCCGTCGGAATGCACTGACAGCTGCACTGACAGCTTTTTACCACTAGTTGGCGCATTCCTATGGGGAAACCTCATCGTCTAGCGAAAATTCCCCATAGGAGACCATCGTTTTGCGAAGCGCAGTAGCGATCGCAAAAAGGCATCGTCTAGCGATTTCCTCGTCCTGCGAGGCAATCGTCTAGCGAGGCACCACTGTATTTAAAAGTCTGATTACAGTGCAGAGGGTTTTTTTAGGGAGGATTAGGTGGAGGGGGTAGGCCTTCCTCCCCTAGTACCTACTGCCTCCCCACACACACACACAAATGCAACAATTTAGCTTTAAATAAACTTAGTAGTTCTTCGTTGTCATATGTGATCCCAGAAATAACTTTAATAATGGTTTACAGAAGCAGGATAATATTAAAGCGTGGTTTATAATTATGGCCTGTTTTGTGAAACCAGGGAACTTTTCCAAGCTCTGGGTACAAGATGCTACACAACTGTAGTCCTGTAGACCTCTCAGATTACATTTGCAGGAGTTTGCTATCTACTCTCAATAAAGTCATAAAAAACAATCCCAACAAAATTACACAAAGTCCTTAAATTAGAAGATAAATGATTGTTTAATAGAAGAAAGCAGAAAGGATATTATACCCAGGGAATACTCATCAAATTTGCAGGTGACACAAAATTGAGTGCAATAGCCAATACTGGAAGACAGGAACAAAATTCAAAAAGATCTTGATAGGCTTGAGCACTGGGCTAAAGACAACAGAATAAAATTTATCAGGGATAAGTGCAAAGTTCTACACCTGGGGGAGAAAGAAACAAAGGAAGAAACAAATGCACAGTCACAAGATGGGGGATACCTGGCTCAGTGAGAAGGGTCTTGGAATTGTTGTAGATCAAAAGCTGAATGTGAGTCAACAGTGTGATGTGGCTGCAAAAAAAGGCAAATATAATTTTAGGATGCATTAACAGAAGTATAGTCTCCAAATCCCGTGAAGTAGGCCTCGTCTAGAGTACTGTGTCCAGTTCTGGACACCACACTTTAAGAAGGATGCCAACAAATTGGAGCAAGTTCAGAGGAGGGCAACAAGAATGATCAGAGGACTGGAAACCAAGCCCTATGAGGAAAGACTGAAGAACCGGGCCTTGAGAAAAGAAGACTGAGGGGAGATATGATAGCACTTTTCAAATACTTGAAAGTTAGTCATATAGAGAAGTACAGGATCTGTTCTCAATCATGCCAGAGGGCAGGACACATAACAGTGGGCGCAAGCTACAGGAAGCCAGATTTCGACGAAATATCAGGAAAAACATTTTAACTGTTAAGAGCAGTACAAGAATGGAACCAATTACCTTGGGAGGTGGTGAGCTCTCCAGTGCTGGAGGCATTCAAGAGAAAATTGGAAAACCATCTGTCCAATCTGCTTTGACTTTGATTCTTGCATTAAACATGGGGTTGGTCTTGATGGCCTTATAGGCCCCTTTCAACTAAATTATTCTATGATTCTATGAGTCTATCTCCCTTAACCATCCATTTTCTTTCTTGGAAATTACCTAAAAAGCAACACTTTTATGAATATTTGGAGCGTGATATGAAATGTGCCAAACACTTACACCAAACCAATATTTCATTTCAGGTTGCAGACATTTATTGTTTTGAGAAATGTCATGAATATAAACCAAAATATTGAGGTAGTATATCAAAAAGATTAATGTATTCTCAAAGCTATTGTTTAAAGTCACCTTTTCCTCTCTTTGAACTAAGACACTGCTCATTGAGAGAGATCATGCATCAAATCTTTTTTTAAAAAATCAAAGACCTAAATGACCATTTAAAACAATGTCACTCCTTATTACTTCTGCATTATTTCAGCTTTCCCAATGGCCCTCAGAGCTGTTCTGATTCAGTTGAGATAAATCATGGAAAACCATAATGAGTGCAATTTTATGCCTGGCTATTTTGCAACAGTGTTTGAAAGACATGTTGTTAAATCGCTTAATTAACTATGCTATTGTGAGTGAGTACAGCTAGAGATTAACGAAAATGTTAACATATGGTAATCATTTATTTAGCACACGAACACACTCACAGAAAGAGGGAAAGAGAGAAAATTTTTATCCAGATAATATGTTTAGATGGGAAAACTGTATTAAATCATTCAGTGCATTGAAGATTGAATACATTTCATAGCCAACTCCAACATGTGGATGAAATAAACCTAGGCATTTATATCACATTTGCTGGCATGTACTAAATGATATGCCCAATCCCATATTGACTGACCTGAACGTAAGCCACATCAAACTCAATGGACTTATTTCTGAATGTGTGCTGTCAAGTCAATTTTGACTTACAGTGACCTTTTCAGGATTTTCTAGCTTGAAGGTTCTCAGAAGCAGTTTGCTATTCCCTTCTTCTGCGGATATCCCGGGACTGTGCAGATTTCCCAAGGTCACACACGTTGACTCTTCTCGAATGCACAGTGGGGATTTGAACTCTAAACCTCTAGCTCCATAGTCCCATACCTAACTCACTAAAGTATCCAGCCAGCTACTATTTCTGAATACACAGGTATAAAAAATGCTGCATCTGATATTTGGAAAGAGTTTTGTTGCATTTGATAAACTCCTTCTTGCACAATTACATTTTGTATCTGCTTTCAGGAGATAATTCTTATTTTACTTTGAAAGACACTTCTTCCGATTTGTTACCTATATCAGTCAAAAAGGATGTTTTATTAAAACAGGAAGGAAAACATCGTAAACAGTAGCTAAGCACACTATGAAAAAATATTGGGCAAGTTCATTAAAAGTATAATCTGGGAAGCAAAGAAGGTGTGCCAATTTTCAGTTAACTGTGGGAAAAAGTAAACAGGAAAGGGTATTTTAAAATTAAAAATAGATTTAGAATGCCACTGATATGGAGAAATCCAGGTGAATACATAAAATTAAAAGTTAATTTCCCAACTCCTGCATAGCAGTTTCACTACATTTAGCAACATTCCGCCGGTTCACCAAGGCCAGAATCCTGCTGAAATCGCACCGCATACTCTAAATCATGTAGATCATGTATGTACCATCCTGCCTGCTTGGACATGTCAAGGTTGCACACTTGGCCATGTGCCTAGGCATGTGATAAATCACAGGAAAACAGTGTAAAGCATGTGCATGGTTTCCCCTTAAATGCATGGTGTTTCATACTAAGATTTTGGCCCTAGTACGCTGGAATATTCATTATAATTAAGATTCAATTTGGGGGTGTGGCGGAATGCCACGTCACTCCTGTCCATCATGTAGAGCTCAAGTGCAGGAGTCTATGATAGGACAGGAGGGGCGGAACCAAAAGAACAGTTGGACAGTTAGGGAGACAGTTAGAGAAAAGAGGTTTTTAGATAGGGAATTGAAGAGAGAGAATTAGGAGATTGAATTAAGAAAGTTATGACAGAGATTGGAAAGTGGAGTGCTAGAGAGAATAGGAAAGAGTTATAAAGTATAGAGAATAAATAAATAGGCAAAGAACATTGTTAAAGTGAATAAAAACACATACAAGCCAACGTGTAATCAAATACTATTTAATGAATGATTCTAAACATCTGTGATTTACATCTGTGATTTACATAACAACTATAAGATCAATAAATCTGTTGTATTGGCAGCACGTGTCTAAGATACATCTATTTGGTATAGTGTGGATAAAATCCACTGGTTGGTTGGTGGCAGCGTGAAGAGAGGAAATGTATCCAGAGGGTGGACCTGTGTTTAGGGAAAATAAACAAGGAACACTGGGTGGACTCGACAGGGGGTGAGTTCCTTGCTTTTATTTATGCATTCTTCTGGGTGAGGAGAAGCATTAGACAATAATAATCCATGTGTAGCCTTCCAACCTGTCTTTTAGAGTACAGCAGACTGGTCTCCATGTAATGGAAAGTGCTCTTGTGTGAGGAAGTAGCCAAGGGTGTGTGAGAGAAGGTATAATGCAACTGTCTGGTTGTACATTCATGAAATTTAACACATTATTCTTACACTTCACCATGTTAAGTTCTGGCTTTCCCTTAACAGTCAAAATCAGCCCTGATGAATACTGAATAAAGTCCACATGGGAAAGTCCTTATCCACTGAAAGCTTGGAAAAGTTACTATGTTTGAGTTCAGGTTTCATAGCCCTCCTGCTAACACGGCTAGTGCTTTGTGTAATTCTGGGAGTTTTTGGGCCAAAAAAGTGACATTTTTAAAGCTCCAGTCCTCACAGTGTATGTATTCAGTGACATTTCAATTCACATATCCTGTGTGTTGGACCAGAACAGGGAGGCATCCGTTGGCTTGCTAATGTTATGCAAGAATGGGTCAGTGCTGTCAGGATGGGCTTTTAAACAGAGTCATGTGGATAAAGATTTCCTTTGCGGTCTGTATTATGTACAGTAAAGGCTTTTTTATGCATACGTTCAACTTTTGTTTAAGAATAGATACCATCAAGCTGGCAAGAGCAGGAACACAGAGACTATCTGTTCACACTCATATCTGTTTGTAGCTGTGATTTCCAAAATACAACACCACATATTCCTTTAATTTTTTCTGACCCCACTGCTGCCATAATTCACCTTCTTCATTCTGGTTGAGCAGAGATGTCCAAAAGAAGGTTTCCCACTCGATTGTGTTATCTAGCTTAGACAGGGCCTTCTCTGTGGCTGTTCCCAGGTTGTGGAATGCTTTCCCTCAGGAGGTTAGGTTGCCCACCCTCCCTTTCATCCTTCTACTGGAAGTTGAAGACCCACCTCTTCAGGTAGGCTTTTAATATCTATGATGAGTCCCTGGATGCTCTTTCTTTTTCTCTCTGTCTGATTTTTAAGTGTTAAATTGCTTCTGGGATTTTCCCTTGCATAGCGTTACTTTGTGAATGGTAGTGAGCACAAGAGGATATCTTGTAGACCATCTTGACTGCTCCCACTGGTGTTGTCAACATTCCAGGCTGCCTTTTACTATGTAAAACTTGGCATCCTTTTTCTTGCTGATAATGCAGGCATGATATTGTGAAGCAATATTGGGCTATTTCCTGGTGTTTTGAATCCTGGATACAAGAGCACAATATCCCACATTCATAAACTGGAGGTTTTTTAAAGAATTGAATTGTTCATATAATGGCAATTCCAGGTAATGGCTTTTGCATAGGGCAGGCCCAAGATATTTTGTTTTCAAATGCAGAACAGCAAATGGGTACATAGGTATAAAAACTTAGAAGTGCTTCTCTCCATCCCTGGCAGTAGAATAATCAACAATTCATTAGTCTTTTAGAATATTCTCTGCCCCATTCAGCACATAAGCTGCCTCCGGTATCTAACTTTGGAGTGATCAAAGGATGTGAGTGTGCGTGCAAACACACACTCATGCCAAATGGGATACACACACACATACAGAAATTTACACAGTTCTAGTCACTGTTCTTCAAAAAAGATATTGTGGGGTTGAAAAACATGTAGGAAAGAGCAACCAAAATGATCAAGAGATATAACAAAATTATATTATTTAATATATCATTATGAGGCTTCAGGTATCTGGACTGGGGGCATGGATAGCACGCAAGAGGTGAGCTTCCATGCCATCTCCCACAAAGCATTTGCTGGCAGCACACACAGCATTTATAGCTCCCAGCCCTCCTTTCACTGTCCAGCTGTTTCCAATTTGCACTCAGACAGCCTTGAAATGCTGGGTATGCTTTGACTCTGATCCCTTCAACCTGTGCCTCTCCCTGGGACAAAAGGGCCTCAAATCTTTTGCACTCTCTCCATCTGTTGATGCTTCCTGGTCCTTGATGCTGCTTCCCAAAGCTTCTGGAAAATCACTGACTGTTGTGGCCCTGAATTCCCCTGCCAGTGAGATCTTCCCTCTCCTCTGAAGCTGACCCAGTAAGGTTATGTTATGGCTAGTATCCTGTTGCCTAAACACAGAGTAGACGCAAAACTATGTAAACATTCCCCTCACCCTGGCAGCCTTCTGGTTGCATATCCAATCTTGCACTAGTTGTGAGATAAATCACAGAATTTCTCACTGCCAGTACAAGAGTAGCATGAATGCTATTTCCCTTCTGCCCCACATTTAAGGAACAGTATGCTAACTGTGTTGCTTCTCCACAAAGGCCTCACCAATCAACAGAGAGTTGCCTTTTAAAGGAGTAAAGAACAGACAACTGTTTTGGACTAGTAGTTGTAATAAAGCAACAATAATAGTCTGTCGCTGCCTCACAAAAATAAGTTCAGGCTGCAGAGAAATGACTTTAGCTTTCCATTAACATAACCTTGTGGTGGCTGCTATCATCAAATTCACTGACCTCAGTAAAAACCTTTCCAGCTTACAGAGGATGGAACTGAACTGTAATATCTAATTTTCTGTCATTGATCATAAGTCAGTACTGACTATACTTTGTAATTTATTTGTACAGTCACTGATTATTCATTTCTAAGGCATTAAGTGCTTCTCCCAGCCTGTGCTTGGGCATGACAATAAGCAGCCTAGAAAAACATTGTGATATTCCTATTGCTGTATAATGACACAGCATACCATACCGCTCTAGTCTGCACATACACACTCGTATATAGCAACAACAACAACAAGCAGGCTGGTCTTACCATTTGGCAAAGTGATGGTATTGCTAACAGACTGGATGCTGGGAGGTAGGGAGACATGTTGAGACACTGGAGAACAGATCTGAATGTGCCATGTGACTAGTGTTGCATCAGTTTAGCTATACCGCTTTCCTCAGGTACACTGGAGAATGCTGTTCCATTGTCAGGTTCAAATGCCAGTCTGGGTATGGGAAGGGTAACCTTAGGTACAGTAAAGGCTGGTGACTCTGATGTTGTGGGAGTGGTGAATCTGATCAAGGTTTTAACCCAAACTTCACAGGAGCTATCCAAAATGCAATAGGGAAGCATTTTGGAGAACTTCTTTACAGTTCATAATAAAATCCAGAGCAGATTCACCACCTTGTGATGTCAGAATCACCAGCCTTGTCTACTTAGGCAGCAAAATGTCTTGAGTATCTCTGCGTAAAAGGCAGTTCCCAGGCATTAATGTTCAAACTTTACAAGAAATATCAGGAGTAGTTATTAAATAATTCAAAGGTGAGTTTTTGTTTTTTTTCACGTTTGTTGGGAAGTTTAACAGACACTCTACTTGAATAATATATGATGAAACTGAAACTGACTGCTTGGTTTGCAATGACCAACAATGTATTGCTGATCAATATTAAGACTAAAATATAAATCTATCAAAATGCCGTGGTAAAACTAAAGGAATGCAAAGAGCCAATTCCTGCAGTAAAAAGAAAAGAAAAACCTGGATGAAGGAAGAAAACTTAAATTGTAAAGGACAGCCAACAAGCAAAAATAAAAGGTGGCAGAAATAGGGTCAGAACCCTGAATGCTATTCAGTGGCTATCACACAGAGACAAAGACAACTATTTAAATGGCCAGTGCAAAGAAATAGAGGAGAACAAGAAAAGGGGGGAAACAAGAGACGTCTCCCAGAAGATCCAATAAATCAAAGACAAATTTAACCTTAGATTAGGAATGCTGAAAGACCAATAGAAAAGGGCACTATCTGATCAGGATCAAAGAAAGAGAAAGGGGAAACAGCATACTGAAGAGACATACAGAAGAGGAATCTGAAGTGCTGTCTGGATCCTTCTTGCAGGAGAAGGAATTATTCCCATGTGTATGCAAAGATCACTCAAGTGTGAGATAAAATAGATCATACAAAGATGAGCCTCATGACATGGATCACTCCAAACTCCACCATCTAGTTGCATCCCAGTTGCACCAAAAAAGATCACTTTGCAGGAAGCAATCTCTCTTAAAGTGAGCTTTCCATCTGCTGGGGAAGCACTTTAGCCCAGCTTCAAAAAGTAACAGCCCTACAGCTGGACCAAAATGGATTGCACTGGCTCACTCCGTAAGTGGTCCAAAATGCAGTCTGTTCCCCATGTGATCACATCCCCGGGCGCCGCCTGCTATCTTCGCTTATCAATTTATAATAAATACACAATATGAGGAGGCCTACTGCTGGCTTCCAAAGGGGGATTAGACAAAGTCACTGACAGGACTATTAATAGTCTCCAACACATCAAAAATGAAGATACAGAGGAAGAAGCACCATCTCTAATTCTTTGCCTCTGGTAGCACAATGTCTTAGGACAGCAAAGTTTCTATTTTGCTTTGCTTTTGTAAAGAAGAAAATCAAGACAGTAGAGACTACTTGTTTTGCCTGAGTTCATGCTATATTAAGGCACCACTGACAATCTTAACAAAGTAACTGTTAAAATATTCTTTATTTTAAATATAGATTTATCCAAGCTGTGCAACTCCGACAAGTTATATATTTTTATGTTTCATACTGTGGAATACTGCCATTCTGAACAGAGTCTGGATTTAAATTTCAAGAAATGGAAAAAAGGGGATTAAAAACCGAAGCCCTACTGATATCAATATATACTTTTGCCACCCCCCATAAAGCCCTCAGGGAAATTGATGTTCATCAGATAGGAAGACAATAAAAGGACTAGCTGATAGGCACAGCCGAACACTAAGAGTGTAAATTCCATGAAAACTTCTAGGCAAGCTCATCGCTCATTCTAATAGCAAGCTCAACGGGTGAGTGCTGGCAGAACTGTAGCTGAAACAGGGCCACTTGTTTTCTTTCGACATTTTGATGCACAGCAGGGTTGGGTTCATCTAATCTGAAAGGCAAAATAAATTGAGGGATAGATATAAATATGTCAGAGAAAGAGATAGGCTGGATGATATTTCAGAAAATGCTGCAGCCGCTAGAGAGCCCAGGGGCTTCAAACAGCGAGGCTGGCTCTTTGCCCTCCACCCGGGATAACGCGAGACTGTTCAGTGGCACGTGACTTGCAAGGAGGGGGGGAAAGCCAGGTTACTTAAGGGGCTTTCCCCCCTCGCACCACCCTCTTCTTTTTCGGGCACCGAAGGAAAAGGATCGTGCGCTGTGTGGCCTTGCTATTCTTAGCTGCGTCCAGGCGAGCGAGCTTTTACAGGATGGGAGGGCAGCATCGGCTCCATCTCAGGGTTGAGTTGAATTATTCTCAGTTGACTTGTTCTTGTTTTATTTGTGATTCGCATATTTTAATTGTATATTTTATTGTATCTTTTACTTAATTAGCGTTTTGATTTAGAAGGAGGAAAGCGGTGGCGTGGTTTTTTCCGCGCCGCGCCGCGCCGCGAGGGCTTTTTAAAAAAAAAGAGAGAGAGAAGAGGGATATAAAATCCCAATGTAAACAAAGGAAGACCTAATTAGATAGATATTAATTTGGATTGCAAACAAGTTTAATAGGGGGAACCAAAAGAGAGGGGTAGGGTACTAAATGGGGTTTTTTAAGTTCGATTGTCTTACCAGTAGGTTGATTTCGTTTGGAGCGGCATTTTAGTTTTCTCCATTTCGTTTGCCTGCACACACACCCTTCCCACCCTCTCTGCTGGTAGCATTTGGAGGCGACAGGGACCTGTTTATTGTTTCTATCCCAGACGCGCGCCATTTTCCCTTTCAAATTTTAACGGTCGCAAGCTACCAAAGCCAGTGGGCCGGAGTGCCTACCGGCTAGCGCGCACCGCTATTTAAAAAAAAAAGAAAGTGAGGAGAGATAAGGATAAGTAGATAAATAGGCGATCAATACAATAAATAACAATTAAATCAACAATGATATAAATAAATCATAACATTAATAAAATAATAATAATAATAATAATAGAATAAAATAAATAAAATAATAAATAATAATATAATATACATTAATACTAATACAGAGAGTGATATTAATAATTAAAGAGTTAATTAATTAACTTATTATCTCAATTAATTCACAGGAGTATTTATTATTGGACTATTTTAAATAAGCTAACTAATTAATTAATTTATAAATATCAATCAACTGTTCGGAATCAATTGGCGTAAATTTATTAAGCTCTTTAATTATGTGAATAATTGATTTAATATAGCACGACTTGATAATAGTTCGGATTGAATTGATAAATTATAAATAAATACATATTGATTATAAGGACGAACTAGTGGAGGGTGCTTTAAACAAATTAATTGCCCCAAAGGGCAGTGGGTAGGACCCTTTACTGGTTCCAGGGTAACAAATACACTGGTGACTTCAAGGTACCCAGGCCAAGCTATAGTGGCTAACTAGCACAGAAGCCCGGCTGCGCTGCCTCTGAGGCATGAGTTGTGATCAAGCATTACCACATAATTAATACCTAGCCCATATTAGTAATGACATCGAGGAAGGGGCAAGGCACCAGGAAGGGGAAACAACCCACCAAGAGGAGGCCAGAACCCCAGGTGTCTCCCCCCACACACACAATCATCCTCTGACGAGGAATCCTGGCCAGTCTGGCAGGAGTTGCAGGAGAAGATTTCGGCCCTAGAGGCTCAAAGGTTGGCAAGGCAGCCTCCCCAGCCGAGCGAGGTGTAACCACGCAGATCAGCCAGGGAGACTAAAAGCCATAAGAAGGCTAGATTAAGAGCGATGGCACAGGACCTAATGGACAGATTTGCTGCTCTTGAGTCTGCTCAGGTCCCTGAAGTTCCAGTTAGGCGTGATGTTGACGGGATGTCTGTGACTCCGAGGGCTTGGAGCGTGGAAAAGCGACGGTCATCAACTCCTGGGGCGTCCGAACCGTCATCTGTCTACCAAGAAGGACAGGACGAGGTGGAGGAGGTTAGCTTCACCACACCACATCCTTTTGAGGAACCTTGCAGGGCTACTACTTCTTCCGGTGAGTCTGCTATTGCACCGGGCACCCAGACACCTCTCCCCGCATGGCCTTGGGCCGGCGGTACTCCATTTAGTTACACAACAAACACACCCTACACCTCACTGAACATGGGGTTGTCCAATATGGCCTGGCCTTGCGCCAATCCGCACTTTAGTGGCTGGGGCATGCCCTATGTTGCTCCTTCTACACAGCCTCAAGCAGATAATGCAACTAGTACAGTGGTGCCTCGCTAGACGATTGCCTCGCAGGACGAGGAAATCGTTAGACGATGCCTTTTTGCGATCGCTACTGCGCTTCGCAAAACGATCGTCTCCTATGGGGAATTTTCGCTAGACGATGAGGTTTCCCCATAGGAATGTGCCGACTAGTGGTCAAAAGCTGTCAGTGCATTCCGACGGGGACCCGCACTCGCTAGACGATGTTTCCCTATGGGAGATTTTCGCTAGACGACTGAGTTTTCCCTTGGAACGCATTGAAGAGATTTCAATGCATTCCAATGGGAAAACGTGCTTCGCTAGACGATGTTTTCGCTAGACAGCGATCTTCGTGGAACGGATTAACATCGTCTAGCGAGGCACCACTGTATAGGGTCTTGGCCTTTTCCATCAGTCCCTAATACAGGATATAACACGGAACCATTTGGGGCTTTGCCATATGGAGACCACTCCATGCCTGGGGGATCATTTAACCCCCGCTACAAAAGAAAAGATATGGAAGGGCGAATACATTGATGTATTCGACCTACTCAATAGGCTGGCCAGGTTCCTGCTGTCTTCAGACCGCTGGAACCTGGGGCCGGGGACTCGCCCATTGGTTGATCAAGGGGTATTTGAATACCCCTGACATTTACCTGTTTCTGCACTACAGCAGGCCCCCTCTTTTTGCGAAAGGATGGCAAATTCGAATTTGGATTTATTTCAATAAAGTGTGGCCCGTATTTAACCCATATCACTCTCTTGCGTCTTTATTCCAGGGTTGGGAGGGCAATAATAGCAATTCTCACTTGGAGGTAGCAAAGTGAAGTAGTGGGTGACCCAACCCTTCCAATGCCAAGCTCCCAGCAGCCAAGGGGAAGCAGGTTTTCTTTTCCCTTCTCCTGAAGTTCTTCCTTCTCACTCACTTACTCTAAATTGGTTTCTCTGTGGGGAAATTACCTGCACCAGCTCCAAGTTGACATACTTCAGTAGCTTGGTCCTGGAGCGCCAGTCGCTTGCCATGCCTGGGGCCCACTGCCAATGAGAACACCAGTGCGAGTATTAGTACATATGCACAGCTTCCTGCAGACATAACCACAGCCTTTGGAGTGGACACACTCCCTGCTTGCCAGCAAGAGAAGCAGTTCCACTCCGTCCTAACACCCTTTCAAAGCAGCAGATTTATGGACTAGATTCCCATGCTCACTGGTTTCTAATATTTCATCTTTAAGTTCAGTTGTAAAATCCAATAAATGTGTTAGGTAGAAAATGGTAAATGATTAAAGCATTGGGAGAAAGGGGGGAAAATCTATAGATTTAAAGACAATGTTTCAGAATCAAAATTGGTTTGGAGAGGCGAAGGTGTCAGGAGACCCAAATGATAGGCAACATATTCATAAAGGGTCAATTGAGTGGCTTCAGCACTCAACAATTTATTTAGTTAACATTTTTGTTACCAGCCCTGTAGGCATTCAGTGACTTTGAACTGGCCCAGTAAAAAGAGAGCTAAAGGCAGTCTAACCCAGCAACTGTTACAAGTGCAAATGCAGTAGAATCAAATACCATTTCTAAATAAACCCTTGCTTTATTTAAATCAGAGAGTCTGTTAGATGTAGAGAATATCTGAGAATAAGAAGAAAAATTTCACATTCTCCATGCCAGGTTTAAAATATACCCTATGTATTAATTTTGCATGAGCTATTATTAAAGGTCACAGAGACTGAACTAGACAATACGGTGTTGTCAGAGCCTGTTCCTGCCAGTTTAGTAGTTGCATTAGCTAATACAACCTAGCAGGATCACAGTCTCTTATCCCAGAACCACCCTTGAATGTCAGTCTTCCAATGAAGTCACACATGGCAGAACTAAAAAGAAAGGGTTTCCAAATTAGGAAAAAGTCACAAGCAAACAGGAAATAGAAAAACAGAGAATAAATGGGGACAAAGAGTGAGTTTCAAGCTGCTGGAACTGACAATGTCCAAACATCCATGGTATATCAAGAGCTTATCTTACAATATCAAGAGTTTGGCAACAAGAGTTTTAAACTGCTGGCAAGAGCCTTGAGAAAATGTGTGGATTATAGAGAGCTGAATGAGTCAGGCACCTGGCTGCGGAGCAAGAGGTTGGGAGTTTGATTCCCCACTGTGCTTCCTGGGAGAAGAGCCAGTCTGTGTAGCTTTGGGCAAGTTGCATAGTCCCAGAAGTGCCCCCAGAAGAAGGGAATGGTAAACCACTTCTGAGTATGAGTTTTCTAAATATAAAACCCTTGAAAGGGTGACCATAGGTCATCATTGACTTAATGTCATGTAATTATTATTAATAAATGTTTCCTAATCATTATACAGAGTACTGGACTCATTAAATAAAAGCTTTCAAAGGCTTTTATGAGCAATTATTCTCAGCTACCAATCCAAACACGATGGAGAAAAACCCCCAACAACTATGAAATCATTAGGAGATCCCCAACTTATGTCAATAAGAGGACATAACAGCAGTAACAGAAAAATTAAAAATGGGGGAGGGACCCAATCTATGGTTTTGCAGCATAATTTTATGAACCATTCCATGACACTCTAATAAGATGTATGAAACAATCATTTAGCATAAGGCTAGAGGGCAGGAGACTAGTAGAATCATGGGAGCAGATTCCATTCGTTGTCATTCCTAAACCTGGGAGCACCCACACTATTATGAGCTCTTTCGCTCTTGAAGTGCTGCAGGACCAAGATACTATGGCAGGAGTGGGCAACTCTGGAGAATGCAGAGCCCACGAAGGACACCAGAAATTGCAGGAAACATACAAAAAATGAAACCATAAGTGGCTAGAATTCCATTTAGAATTTGGGGAAAAGAGTAAATTAGGGCATTAAACTGTGTAGTAGGGGCAAGGACCTATGTGAATCACTACTCCTGGAAGCTTCCCAGAGCCACCATTTTTCTTTTATTTGTTGTGCTCTTTTACTGGAGAAAGAAGGGCCAAAAGGATCGCTGGGGGTTACAGAAACGGCCTTGGAGAATGCATGCAACCCCAGGGCTGCACTTTGCTCCTCTCAGTACCTGGATTTTCACACACATTCTTGCACATACAGTAAATAGCTTTGTAATACAGTATCTACAACCTATTAAATAGGCTTTATGCCTGCGCAGACAAAGAACTCATTCCATATATCAATGCAATATATCATGACAAGATCTGCAATATTCTGGTTGTAAAGCTGCCACGAAATCCTTTAACAGTGCAATTCTAAGACAAAGTTGTGCCAGCTGTAGTGAGTATGGAATGGACAGAAGCCTCTTGTGCTGGCTCAGCTGCCCTTGTGCTGCCTGTTCTTAGAGATCCCACTGTGCTGTCTGTTGCAGAGTTTTGAATTTTTGGTTAAATTCCTTTAGCTGCACAGCAGAAGTGCAGGGATTCACAGAGCAGAATAGCTTCAAGTTCCCCAGATTAATCTACCCCTCTCTCACTAATTGGCACTTACAGTCTCAACAACTCACTCTGAGACATTTGTAAGAAGAACGAATAAAAACATTCCATTTACTTACAGTGAACAGACTAGACTGCCTTCAACAACAGACTTCAACAGACCCTAGGAAGGGAAAAAGCAGAGAGGCAGGACTTTCTTTGAAAACAGAGGCAGGCGGGAACTATTGGTTAGCAGTGGATAGATTGACAGTCACCACAGCCCAGAAAGGTCCCTCCCAGCCAAACCTGCTAAAGACAGCATGCAAGGTTGTGAAAACTCAGAGCACTGTTGTTCAAACTAATGCAAAACATTCTGACACATTTTACTTACTGAGAGAAAAGTAGTCAGGTTCCCTATATTCTGTGGCAGACTGAATATGGTCTTTACTAGGGAATATAGAAAGCCCATACCATTAATTTGTGTGCAGTTGATATACAACTTAGGACATCCAATCCTAATGAAGCTACTCAGGTTCTTTCTAGTAGGATATGAAAAGATAGTGTCGTTGAAGATTAACTGCCAGAAATCCAAAGTCATGAGTCTTAATATTCCACTGGAAGAACTCTAAGCACTAAATTATTGTAACTTTAAGCTGTAAAAAAACTAAAAAAGATTTAAAGCAGCTAAGAAAAAAGAAACTTTCACCCACAAATTAACAAGCTGAAAGAAGAATTTGGAACATGAAACATCTATACTTGTTGCGGCTTGAATGAATGGCCTCAGTTAAAATTATGTCTCTTTCAATGTGTGCTGTTTGCTCCTAAATTCTTCCAACAGAGATATCTCTAATTCTAATTTTAAAAATAGTAATGGAGACTTTCAGTAATGGAAGAAAGAAGTGCATTTGCTGAAACAGAATTCACTCATGAGGCGACTACATTGACCATATACAGGAAACACTCCCAGATTCGGATGGTCAGATTCATATTATTTTCCATTGACCACACAGCGTACAAATAAATCTGAATCAGCCTGGAGTTTTTCTGCTCTAATCTGTACATTTTTTCTCTGCCATTGGGGCTTCTACTTTGTTTGTGACTGAATGGGTGACCAAAAGCTGGCTCTCTCAACTTCCTACTTCAAGGGAATTGTTTCATTAACCATTTCATTATTCATTCACTATTCATGCAATTTTGTCACAGCACTGAGGATGACCTCCTTCCTACCCTCTTCCCCTAAAAAGAAAGGCAAGATAAGTAATGCCGGCAACAGTCTGAAGTAAGGAAATGTGTTTGTTTTTTTATACAAATATTGAAAGTTTCACAATGAATATTTCCTGTGTGCCAGAAGAAGAAAAGTAAGTTATTAAATTTGTGTCAAGTTGCCTTCATCATATAAAGGGCTATTGGTGATCGGTGGGGAAGTGAGAGAGGAAGTTATGGACACTAATGGTGTTAATTTCTCTCAGCGGAGCACTTTTCGTCTGCTCTTTCTTTCTTTCTTAAAGGCATGTTGCCAGCACTGGAACAAAATTGCCCTAAAGCACCAAGAAGACCAGAGAGAGAGAGGGAGGGAGGGAGGGAGAGAGAGAGGAATTCACCATCAGCCCTTGTTTGCAACTTAAGGGTACATCTGCTGTAGCCATACATCTTGCAAGTATGAACAGCTACAGCAGAAGCTGCCTTAACAAGCTCGAAACAAAGGCAGATTGGCAAGTCCCCACCCCCTTTCTGCTGACTCCTCTCTGGTCAGCTAAAGTGAATTCACCCCGGGAAACCTGACTTCCTGTGTGAAAATTCACAATGGATCAATGTGCACTTTTCTTGCTGTGTAGTTGCGCCCTAACACTCAAAAGAAGCAAGGAAAAAACTTTGCAGCCCATGAAACTGAATATCACCAACAGATATATAAACCACTGTATTTTGTAGATGAATTGGACGTATGATGTGAACATGCATACGTATATATGTTTTAATGGTATTGGCATTCATTCATTATTTGCATTCTTTGATTAAAAACCTAAATAATAATTTGAGGTTATTTTACTTATTTACCTATCTATCTATCTTTCATTGTTTTTAAAGTTCAAGTAATACTGGGGTACATTCCACATCATAGAAGAATCCTCAGCTTAGAGCTGAATTGGACTAAAAATTCCACTCTCTTCATCTACTTAACATACTGATCTTGTCTTAATTTTCTGAAAAATTAGCAAAGGTTTTCTTTGCCAATTTGCCATAGTAGTTGATTAGTCAGAAGTTGTTGTGTTGGGGTTTTTTAGGTCAAGGTTCAGTTCTGACATGTCTTTGTTATTTAATAAATCCACTTGCAATATTGGTTAGGATCATGCAGGTGACATTTACTGGCTGAAATCCTGTTGCTTCATATAAGAAGTGGCACTAGAGTAGGCCCGCTAAATCAGTGGGGATTTGGTGAGCCAATTCCTCCGTAAGTCCCATTGATTCAAATAGCCCTACTCTAGTTGTGGCTACTCTCAAGCAAGTCACAACTAGAGTATGTCCACTGAATCAATGGAACTTACAGAGGAGTCGATTCACCAAATCCCCACTGGTTCAATGTACTGATGCTAATGTGACTTACTATTCTAAACTGCAAGTTATTTGCCAAAGAGTAGAGCGCATGAGGCTAATTCCCATCTCTGTACAAAACTCCTCAACCATTAGACAGCAATGCTGAAATATAGCAAAGAAATCATCAACAGTTACCAACAGTCTCACTTCCTGTTCCGTAGTGCGTGCTATTAAGGATCTGTCATTTTTACAGCAAACATTAATTCATTTGAGAAAATACCACTGAAACCATTATTCAGAATGTTCTCCAAAACACCTACACCTTTCACAAGTTTCCAAATACATGAGCATTTTTGTCGCTAAATGCCTTCTTTTAAATTGCACTATTAAGCGATGAATACTGCTACACCAAAGGTAGGAGGAATGCTAAGAAAAGGATGTTCTGAGAAAATATTTGTTTGTTAGAACATTATACTAACATATAGCCCTCTGCTGAGGAATGGACCATGGAAAAATGTTCCAGAGTAGGGAAAAGGGCCAGATGTTTACATGTATGCACTCATGAAAAATACTACACATCAAGCAACTGTTCAATAGAATGGTAGTATGCATTACAATCTTATCCACATTGCCTCATAATGGGTACATGGGATTTTAGCCTGAGTAACTAATAGAGGGTTGAGGTCAAACTCTCCCCCTCTTCTCCCACCCCCACAGAAACATACATATGTACACACAGGTTGCTTTGACCACCGTGGCTGACCTGGATTGTCTCTAATTTCAAGTGTCAATAACAATGCCTTGCAGGATTTGGAAGTGACAGCAGCGATTTCATGAGCAATATGAAGTACATTTTTTTTCTTTCATTTTCAACTGTATTTATTCTGCTAAATGAACAACAGCACATATAGAATAAAAAGCTTCTCTCTCACCAATACGCATTCTCCCATAATGAATGACTCTCTGAATCATATACCACACTTGGGGCTGCATGTGTCCACCCAGGTTGATGATGAAGCCTCATCACCACCACCACCACCACCCACCACCACCCCACACACTCCTCCCCACTTAAAACAATAATATGCCCAGCAATAATCTCCAGTAGTTGACATTCATCATTCAAAAATATTGCAGACCACAATCCAGCATTGTTTAACACTAAAAAATACCCAGTTTTTATAAGTGAAAGTGGGCTTCTTGCCACTTCCAATTGTCTCTCCCTCTTTGTTTGGAGGCAGTTTTTGTGCTTTTTGCAGCCCGCAGAAGACCCTCAGGGCGGAACATTGTCTGCAAACCCAGCCTAAGTTGTGTGCCCTCTGTCTAGCCAAAGACTCTCCTTATGTTATATACTATGACATACAGCAGACTTTATATTGCTATTAGGATTACCAACTAGAAACATCTGGACATGCTCTGGCCTACAAAAAACTAGGGACCAGAAATTTCTGCTGCCAATCATCTCAGTACACGGTTGAGCCAAAGATCCCTTTTGCATAAGTCTTCTTTGTGAGCAAAATAACTTGTTCTCTGAGAGATTCATCAGTATGCTTTCGGCCTCCTCAGCAGACAGGACTTCGCATTCTTCTAGAGTCTAGACCCATCCCTAACTTTCTCCTGACATTACTGTCCAATTGTTACCTTTGTGAAGACAACTGACTAATGAACTTTTTCTGGTTTGGGATTCATGGTGGACTAAAGTTTTCTACCGTCATCTCAATTCCTAGGCAGAGAGCAGGCTTCCGGCTTGATGCTGCGACGGGACAGCAGCAGGAGGATGGAGCTCCGTCCCCTGGGCTGAATTCCAACCTGTTTGGGACCCCCCAGAGGGTTAAAACCACCCCGAAGAGGTGGTGAAATGGAGGAGAAGCCTGTTGATCACAGGGGGGACGGCGGTTACCCCCGTTTGATCCGGGAAACTCCCCGATCAACCAGCGGGTGGAAACAAGCAGCTGAATAGCTTGCTTGCAAGTTGTCAGCAGCCAGCAATAGAGAAGCGATAAATCAGCTGATTAACATTGTCGTTACCACTGGGCTAACAACAGAGCTCTGATCAAAGACAATTCATCTTGGAATATATATCTGGCTAACGTGGACATATGTGGTCCAATAAAAACATTTGGATGTATCCTGGGTTCTGAACCTGACTGGAGCACAGGCAGAACTAATACTGGAATGGACTGCTTCTGGGGCTGGATTATAAAAGACATCAGGCCACAAATACAAACATTGAGTGAACTGGAATGTGATATTTGATGAGCAATGTCCTTGAGCCTCTAAGCGGGGGAAACATTTCACGTCTGAGACTGGGCTCAAATTTAACTCTAAAGATGATCAAGCTATTAAAGTGGATTTATTGAAGCAATTATTGATGGAATTGGACTGATTACTTTAAGCAATTGGACTACTTTTACTTGGAATACAATAATCTGATATCTCAGGACATAATGTTACAACAAGGAAAATTTTGGGATGAAACAAAATCTACCCTTCAAGCAATTTTAGAAATAGTGAGATCCCACAACGAAGAGGCGAAATTATTCAATGAGCAGTTAAGGAAGAACTATATTCAACAGGAGGCAGGGAATAATGAACAAGAAAATGTCAGGGTGGTGGATAATGTATGCCAACCAAAGGAGGGGCTGGAGGAAATCGGAGGAGAAAATTTAGGAGATCTAATTCTAACCCTGGAGTTGAAGGAAGTTTTAGATGTGCTAAGGGAAGATAAGGGGAGAGAATCAGCAGATTTAAATAAGAACAGCCTGGAAGATCTATTGGAGATAGATCAAGTGCATAGAATGATCTCAGACGGTACAAGGGACGGCAGAATTTTTAGAAAGACAGGAATAAGAATTGGGAAAAGGCAAACTAGAGAAGGAGTTACTTAGAAAGATGTAAAGGAAAAAATATTAAGGGGCCCTCAACGTTGAAAGCATGTATACACCTAACTTCTAGAATTGTAAGGGGACATATCTTATATATTAGAAAAGGGAATCAATTTGAAATAAGGGATCACTAATCAGGGTATAGGCATAACAAGGTGGCTCCTAAGCTAAATTGAAGCTAGATATAAGAAAAGGGTAAAACAAATAGTACTTAATTAACATATATTAGATATGATATTGCTATAGACATGACAGAAACTGTGGAGATAGAAATGGCTAAACAATTATATAAAGAAAATGTATATAAAATGCTTTAGACAACATTTATTATGCGTTAGAAACCAATTTAGTTATTATTGGTACAAAATACAAATTTGGCCGGTTAAATTACCTCAAATTATATAGATTTGAAACCAGAATTGTTTTTTATTAGGTATTTTATTAGAGGATGTTGAGAACATTGTATATTATGAGAGCAATATTATGATAGTAGTCAACATTATACACTAAAATACACACATGATTGGTTCAAATGCTTAAAAAAATGTATAGATTTTGAAGAGACAACTAAGAAGACACCAAGACGCAAAAATAAATAATTATAAGCAACCCGTGTAACACGATGTTTAACAAGCACGAATTGAATGTAGATATAGTGAAAACTAATAAAATGTTAATTTTTAAAAAATTCCTAGGCAGAGAGCATGAAACTAGTGGACCACACCACTCAAGATGAACTTGGGAGTAATTTCTGATGGAAAGGGATTTAAACCAGGAATATCAAAGGCACTGGTTGATTGATAGCTATTTCTTTATTCTGTTTATGCCTCTTCTCCCACTTGTTTGACACTTTAGCTCTGCTACCACCCACCTACAACATGTTCTTAGACACCCTACATGATCAAAGATCACATTGCTCTTGTAGCTTTGAAAAAATAAAGAATAACTCTTCAAAATCTACTATTTTCCCCCTCAGGCTTTCCTTCCTTCTTAAATCTCAGGAAATCACAATGTTTGCCATTGTCTCAACAGGCAACATGCCTTCTAAAAGCTGTTCAATATTCTTTCTTGCTTGCAACCAAGTCAACTGGGAGACCAGACTTTGGTTTGAAGCTAGATGAATGCACCCTAAAAGCATTGTTTTGGCATCCATTTCCATTTCATAAACTTCTCAAAGCCTAGGGAAGGGAGTGGGGTGGGATAGGCAATGATAGACATGCAGGTTGAGAATCCACAGGAGACATGAAAATGCCAAGCAGAGAGAAGCATCCTTCCAACTGATCAAAGACGAGACCAGAAAGGGAAACTTTGAAAAACAGAAGGAATACCCAGGAGGAATTGTCCTCCATTTTAGAAAGAGAATGCAATAGTTTTGAAACTTCAGCATACTGCTGCCATGTTGTCTATAAACAGCAGGTTATATCACTTCAAGCAAAAAGTATCATCCTGGGGGTGAAAGACAGCTTGATTTGCGGTACTTTTCTCAGTTGGCTGCTAGCAAATCCCAGGAGGCTTAATATATTGGAAGCATTTTTGTGATAGTAACTTTGCCTTCAGTCATGTTTTTCAAAGTTTGATTCCCAAAAAGTGGGACTGAAAAAGACTCAGCTCAAATTTCCACAACTAGTACCCAGATAAAAGAGATGGCATAATATCACACACACCCAGATATCACCACCCAGGGCCAACCATAAGATTAAGCAGAGTGAGGCAGCTATCCTAGGAGGCAGATGTCGGAGTGGGGGGCAGCAACAGTCCCCATTGCTCTGAGCCCCCTAGGTGAGCCTGCTTTGCTCCCCCTAAGGTAAGCTATTGTTCTCAGATGTCCTCGAGGATGCCCTCTCATCACTAGTGTTGATGTAAAAGTCAACAGCTAGTCTGGATTCTCTACATGGAATGGGGAGACATCATCTCATCCTTTGCCTCAGGCAGCAAAATGTCATGGACTAGCGGTGTCAACATCTAATAAGCTTCTTCATTCTTTCACCCTTACAGCATGTCATTAAAGTCCTTCTCTGGATTTCAGTAAAGGCTTCTAACACTGACCTAGTAGGACAGAAACATCCACAGGTTTTTAGTCTATGGTTTTTACAAGGTAGATAATTTAGAATGAGGTCCTCCCCATTCACACTGTTTATATCTAAAAGAAGTTACTTCAGGACAAAAAATTAGATATCAAGTCCACTGTTTCGGCAGAGGTGTGTAGAGGAGTACCTACTAAGAGCTTCACTTCACAAGGACTTTTGCTTAATGTCCTCAATCCTACATCTACAATTCCTTTGAGAAAAGCAAAGGAGCAGGACAGAAAAGCTGTTCCATTCCATTGCAATTGTACATTTCCTCTTTCCATGTGGAAAGTGAGCATACAGGGCTGTCTTCCCCATCAATGAGGCCCTGCAGTGCTGGAATAAGTAATAGTTTTTTTAAAAAAATAGGAAAAAATAATCATCTGTTTGGAAAAATAGATGATACTTTTTCCAAACCCTGACTGTTTTCTTCGGAGGAGCCCAGTGAAGCAAACAAGCCATTAAGCCTGGGGCAAACACTTTGCCAGTTTCACCATTACAGCAATATATTCCTAGTAGATTTCTACAATTCCAAGTAGAAATCAACTTCAATAGGCCAAAGAGACAAAGTATATGTAATCACCTCCCATCCTTCACCAGACACATGTGATGAAGAAGCCCATTGAATTAAAGGCACAATCCTAACCAGTCAAGGTGGCTGAGGGTCAGCTGAGCTGAAACTAGACTAGCTGAAGCTATGCTGAATCCACTCCTCTCACCTTGATGTAAACTTGTGCCAGCAGAGTCACTGTGTCCCTGGGATGGAGGAGGTTTAGATTAGTCTAAAACAATTCCTTCCTTCCCCCACCTCTTCTCCACCCACCTTTTGGTTCTTCTGCTGGCTGATCTTTGAGAGCACCAAGGGCAAGGGCAGCTGCAACAGCACAAGAGACTTCTGCCCAAGCCTTCGAGTTGCACTGCAGATCTGCAGAATTTCTTTGCCAGGCGACCCCCTCCTGTCAAACAAGGGAAATCTACACAAGGAGGGACTCCATCCTAACTTACCATCTTTTTTTAAATCGTAGAGGATTGAGCTGCAATTATGGTAGAAGTTGTTTTTAAAATGCAATACACCAGACCTTGTAGGTGGCAGGGGGTGGGATGGGGAAAGGGAGCAGAAAACATAATAATGGAGATGAAGGTCACATGGATTCTCAGAAGTACTGTACATGTAAGCAACAGTGTGAATACCAGAGAAAATGGCTGGTGAGGTAGCAATCTGCAGATTGTTTTTTTGCTTAATATTTTAATTATGTCCTATCTAAAGGCTATGAAGTGTCTGATAATGGACTGGATGAGGGTTAATAAATTGAAACTCAATCCAGACAAGACGGAAGTGCTGTTAGTGGGTGCTTCACTGGACAGGCTGGAGGGACATTTCCCTGCCCTGAATGGGGTTACACTCCCCCTAAGGGACAGGGTCCACAGCTTGGGGGTGCTCCTGGACCCCAGTCTAACACTGGAAGCCCAGGTGGACTCGGTGGCCAGAGGCGCCTTCCTTCAGCTGCGGAAATTATACCAGCTACGGCCCTACCTGGACGAGCGGAGTCTCATGACAGTTACACACGCACTGGTAACATCTCGCATAGATTACTGCAATGCGCTCTACGTGGGGCTGCCTTTGAAGACGGTCCGGCGACTGCAACTGGTCCAGAATCGAGCTGCGCGGCTGGTGAGTGGTGGGGCCGCTAGGGACCATATCAAGCCGATTCTATTTAAGTTACATTGGCTACCAGTTGCTGCCCGGGCCCAATTCAAAGTGCTTGTTTTGACATATAAAGCCCTAAACGGCTTGGGCCCTGGATACCTGAAGGACCGCCTCCTTCCATATGAACCTACCCGGCAGTTAAGATCTAGCCAGGGGGCCCTTTTGAAAGAGCCGTCCCTCAAGGAGGTAAGAGGGATGGCTTGTAGACAAAGGGCCTTTTCGGCAGCTGCCCCCAGACTATGGAATGCCCTCCCGACTGAGATTCGTCTGGCGCCGACGCTGATGACATTTCGGCGCCAGGTCAAAACCTTCCTGTTCCAGAAGGCTTTTAATTGAAATGATATCAGCTGTGGGTCCGATGGCAATTTTTAGAGTATATATTTTAATTGCATTTTAATTGTTTTGTCTTTTTATTGTATTTTAAATGTTGTAAGCCGCCCAGAGACCTCTGGGTAGTGTGGGCGGCATATAAGTTAAATAAATAAATAAATAAAATAAATAAGTACAGCTGTGAAGCAAGGCATTAGGCTGCCTTACTTCATGGCCTTTCCGTGCCCCCCTTTCAACTGCCTGCTGATACCAGAAGTGTGTGTTGTCTGCTTTCCCTGTGATATAACAGCTGAAGTCCCATTTGTGGACTTGTTGCCATTATCACGAGAGCTTCGATTCAGTTAGAACTGCAAGTAGAACAGAGAGGGAGAGAGGGGGAAAAGTGAATCCCACACACACGCACACACAGCTTCAATTTCTAAGCAACAGGTTGGCTGCCTCTCATATGATCATTCCAGCAGAAGAGGAGCAGCCCACCTGCAGAGAAATCTGCTTTCTATCTCGAGCTGAATACCAGATATGCTCCCACTTTCACAGACAGTTGGAAGTGCACTAAGGCAAAGTGTTTTGAGTACTTCTGCTGTGTGTGTTTGCTTTTAAACTGAGACACTGAGTGTGCAGTGGAATACTGGGGGGAAAATACACCCATTATGCCAATGTTCTTATCTTGCCAGATGCTACTTTTGCCATTTGAGGGGGAGATGGCTATAGAAGTGGAAAAAAAACAATTAATGGAGATTGTCCCACATTGCTGTTGATCCATGAAACAAAAGATTGAACAAATAGGAATAGCAATGTATGCTTTACACCCAATAATACATTCAAGGAAAGAATCTGTTACTCATTCATGGGTTGTAATCTGAACATCTCAATTGAATCTAATGGCTGTGGCCAAACAACTGTTTAAATGAACTTTGGTTAAAAAAAATGCCACAGCTGAAATAGCTTGCTGTGGTTAAGAGCTATATTTTATTTTAAATTGTAAGGAAAGTATACTCTTTTCATACCAACTTTACTATGAACAAAGTACAATATATTACACATCTAATAGCCCTCCCATCAGTGTGAGTTGGGATGAGAAACATTTCTTAGATCAGGAGCTGAATTCCAATCTTGAAAGGGTCTGGAGGCTCACATGCCAGCAGTGTATGGAACTAAATCAAAATGGGCTGGGCCAGATGTAATTTGGATCCATTTGGACATTTTTCCCACTAAGCACACAAAGCAAAACTCAAGTCTATAGATGCCTGTTCTGAAGCTCTGGCTGCTAAAGAATCTTAATTAATGCCTGGAATTACAAATCCAGAGCATAGCCATTAAAGAAGCTTTTAAGGGGGGGGCTAAAAAAATCCATGAGACTTCAGAACACAAAGAAATCTTATGTTTTCAAAGTTCAACCCAAAACACATTCCCCTTCATCCAGCAAAACAGATCTCCATGGAAAGATGCCTTCCACACTAGGGAGATGAATGTTTGTTTGCCTCAGTTTCACCTGTGGGGAAAGCGGATGTTGTAAGAATTCCTCGCTTGCAAGATGGTGAGATGTTCTTTGTCATTCTCAGTGACAGTGTTTCTCTTTACAAGTACAATGGTTTTACACGTATTATGCAATTACACACAACTATGATAACTGCTGCCTGGTCACATGGCTGTGTGTTGTCTCGTTGCATGGGCTTTTAAAACCTAGAAGTGTTGAATAAGCTGTTTGCATTTGTTTGTTCCATCTGCAGATCCTTCTGTGCCAGCTGTATGAGTGCTTTGCTTCATTAAGGGGTAACACGCTAGTTTTGTACAGAGACAATGTATGCGAAATGGAGAAACTTCAATGGAGAAAAAGGGTGTGTTGTCTTGCAGAGGCTAGCAATTGTGATGTGTCAGAGGCAAGCTGTTGTGATGTGTCAGGATAGCCTGTCTCAGCCGTGAGTAAGAAATTTAGAGAGAATTCTTAACATCCCTAAGCTACACATGGAGTAAGGCTGTTGCGAACATGAGTGCGCACTGTAGTCCTCTACTGGGGGAAAGAGTATTTTGCATACCTCAATGGCTAGTAGTAGTTGTATGATTAGTAATCATGAACAACAAGGCTGGGATTTTTAGCAACTTGACTGCAAGTTCAGACCGGGCAGAACGTAAGCGTCGAAGCAAAGCTATATTCCATGGGGTAATATCCTGAGGAAATAGCCTTCATTTTTTATTCATTTGTATTTACAGTTCCATTTGGGAATATTCTTTCTGAGGCTTTAACATCTGAGAGTATACAATATGCATTTCCTGTGCCCTTCCAGTAAACTCTAGAAAAAACAGAACAAAATTGCTGTTAATCCTGGTCAGTCCCTTGAATCTCTTCCCCTAACTTTATCATCATGAGACTGGAATAAAAGACAGTTTCTCTAAATGAAGACAAAGTACCTCATTGATTGTTTGTTTGTTTATTTACAGAATTTCTATCCCATCTTTCAGCAGAATCAAAGCTTGGAAAGTGATTTTTTAAAAAAGTCATTCTTGCTATCTGTTACAGCGCTTGATTTTGTTGTGCTGTGTTGTCTTATTTGGTGTGTTGCTCGTTACCTTCCCTTTTCAGGGTGGGGGACTGGTATTGGAAGATAACAGCAAAAAGCATTGTGGAATTATTCTGCTTTTTCCTCCTCCGATTTTCTGTGATGAGAAAAAAAACTCAACAGAAACAGTGGCCAATCTCTACTTACATATGGAAGGTGATGACAATGTCTGCATCAGCTGTGAAACTGAAGCAGGACAATTACCAGACAAAATTATGTGGAAGTAGAGATGGTTCATTTACCACCACAACAGATGTTCAGCAGTTGGGCACCCTGCCCCCTCTGGCAGGCGCCCACTCAGAAGCAGTGTCTTGACCTCCCTGCCCCACTTCCTCTGGGTGCTGCCTCTAAGTGGATGCCTGCTGGTGGGGGCGGGGCACTGGACCACCAAACACCTGTTGCAGCAGTAAACAAACTGGGCTGAATCACTGAACTGTCAGTTTGTGCCCATCTCTATCTGGAAGCAAACAAGCTCAGGCTGGACACAGCAGCATCTTCACAATGTTGTTGCCGAAGATAGTTTAGAGCCCCTGAGAGTTATAGGATTTTCCATTCAGATAATTTGTACCTGTATTTGTAATCATATGTTTCACTTCCTTTTCTGTTGCTTACTGATGGACGTTCATGGGATTTACCAGAAGTCACATCCTAATGGAGGATGGTCTAGCACTAAACTACTTTACTCCTTTAGCGTTCTCTTCATGTGTTTGCCACTGTCCAGCAATTGCCCACTGTTGTTAAATACACTTCACATGTGTGCTGTATTGGCTGTCCCTATCATGCATTAGCACTGAAATGATTAGCAACTTCCCTAGTATTAAACTCTGCCTCCCAATTTTTAAAAAAAGGAATAAAAGATGAACATATGGTTTTGGGAGGGTGGAAAAGGTCTGGAAAGTCAACAAGAACCACAACAAAAAGTACTAAAAGGTCAATCAGATGGTCATTTGTGAAGTGCCAGTAGAGACTTTGGCTGCTGGCAGTTTCTTGATGGGTGCTCCAATCAAAGCAAAGAATTTTTTTTAATTTAATCTAATGCAGCATACCAGTGATGGTCTAGCAGAGGCAAAAAAATAATTATTTCACTTCACCCCATCTCCACAGAGGAGCAGGGAAAGTGTTTAATTTGCCAATATACTGAAGTGTCTCATTTAGTCACTTCACGATAGTAGAAATATGGTGGCTTGGGGCTGATAAGCTATTTCAACAGGAGGATCACACCAAATGGCATACCACTCCTTCCCCCAGACCTCAAGTGACACTATTTAGATCACACCAGCTCACACCAAAAGGGCCAGTGCAGTCACACCCTAAGGAAAATAACAGGAACATCACTGGGACATGCAGAAACATTCCAATGAGTTCAGTGCAGAACCTGGAACAAATAGCAGTACTAATGCTCTGTCTGAAAAACCCTTCGGAACATCTGGATTCTCCAGGGATTCCCTGACTATAAACTTCAAACTATTGGTCTGTCTGGCTAGAGATGATGGGAGTGGAAGTCTGCCATCTGGGACCTGAAGCTGGGAATCACTTAAGAACTCCTGCAAGCAGGCATTTCACTAAAGTGGATTAGTTCTGTGAAGATCTCTGAAAATTTGGTAGAGACACTTTCTATGAGCACAGGCCTTCCGCTCACGGAAGGCAGATTCTAGATCCAACCCATTGTGTTTGGGAATCTTTAAAAACTGTATCTAAAGCTTTGTTAGGTGGAGGGGTTGTTTTCTTTAATATAATGATGCACAGAGTTAATTGGATGCTAATGATAATTTTATCTGTAGAGGATGGTAAGCTGGAATCTTCAGAGTGGCAAATTTTGCATTTTCATAAAGAGGCTATTAATTAACCTCCCAGACATTTGTTACCTTGTGCTCTGCCTGCAAAATAGGCAATGCCTGAGAGAATCAAAAGAAACTTAATTAGATGAAGGATCAATAAAACTACCTTGGATGAGTGTCGCGTCCACCCAGTGTCCCTTGTTCATTCTCTCTTAAACATAGGTTCACCCCCTGGATGCGTTTCCTCTTTGCACACTGCCACCACTTTGTCGCGTCCACCCAGTGTCCCTTGTTTATTCTCTCTTAAACATAGGTTCACCCCCTGGATACGTTTCCTCTTTGCATGCTGCCACCAAGTATTAATCACACAATACCAAATACGTATTTCAGACACGTGTGCTGCCAACTATAACAGGTTTATTGAACTTTTAAGTTTGAGAATCACAGGAGTAAATTATTGATGTTCTTTTATTGTTATGTAAATCACAAAGGGAAAATCACAGATGTTCAGGATCACTCATTAAATAGGATTTGGTTATGCATTGGTTTAAACGTATTTTTATTCACAACAACAATATACTTTTAGGTAAAGGTAAAGGTTCCCCTTGACATTTAGTCCAGTCGTGTCCGACTCTAGGGGGCGGTGCTCATCCCTGTTTCCAAGCCATAGAGCCAGCGTTTTGTCCAAAGACAGTTTCCGTGGTCACGTGGCCAGCGCGACTAGACACGGAACACCGTTACCTTCCCACCGAGGTGGTACCTATTTATCTACTTGCATTTTTACATGCTTTCGAACGGCTAGGTTGGTAGGAGCTGGGACAAGCGACGAGAGCTCACTCCATCGCGTGGATTCGATCTTACAACTGCTGGTCTTCTGACCCTGCAGCACAGAGGCTTCTGCGGTTTAACCCACAGCGCCACCACGTCCCTCACTATATAAAATAGTATATTTTATATATATATAAAATAAATATATATAAATATTTATATATATTATATATATATAAAATAGTCACTAGTATAAAATATACTTTTACTAGTTATCTATTCTCTATTCCTTATAACTCTTCCCCTATTCTCTCTATCACTTCAACTGTTCAATCTATGTATTAACCTTCTCAATTCCCTATCTCTCCCCTGCTTCTCCCTAACCCCATAACTGTCATTCTAACTCCTCAACTGTCTCTTTGACTCCGCCCCTCCTGCCCTATCATTTGTTTTGTTTTGTTTAGTCGTTTAGTCGTGTCCGACTCTTCGTGACCCCATGGACCAGAGCACGCCAGGCCCTCCTGTCTTCCACTGCCTCCCGAAGTTGGGTCAAATTCATGTTGGTTGCTTTGATGACACTGTCCAACCATCTCATCCTCTGTCGTCCCCTTCTCCTCTTGCCTTCACACTTTCCCAACATCAGGGTCTTTTCCAGGGAGTCTTCTCTTCTCATGAAAAGACCCTCTCTATCACTTCAACTGTTCAATCTATGTATTAACCTTCTCAATTCCCTATCTCTCCCCTGCTTCTCCCTAACCCCATAACTGTCATTCTAACTCCTCAACTGTCTCTTTGACTCCGCCCCTCCTGCCCTATCATAGGCCCCTCCTTTTGAGCTTACATGATGGACAGACAGGAGTGACGTAATGTGATGGCATTCCGCCACAATGAGCAATCGGATATCAGAAAGAAAGCCTGCTCTTTGTGAAGGATCCTCTCTTGCCAAATCAGCTTGTTTCATGCAAATACCTTTCCCACTGGTGGTGGTGGGGACATAATATCCAGTTCCCTTCATGTTCCTTCTGGGGGTGGGTACCCATGTTAGTCAATGGCAATAGAAACAAGAAGTTTTGTGGCACCTTAAAGACTAAAAAAGTGTTTTTATAGCATCCCTTTTTTCTACCTGGAGTTCCTTTCATTTGATAACATTGATCCTAGTCCATGAAATCTTATACCTGAATCAATGTGTTTATGCTGAAAATGTCTTCCATGAAAATTTCAACTATTCCATTAAATTTACTACCCTGTTTCCCTGAAAATAAGACCTAACCTGAAAATAAGCCCTAGTATGATTTTTCAGGGTGTTTGTAGTATAAACCCTACCCCAAAAATAAGCCCTAGTTAAGTGAAAGCCCGCCCTCCACCACTATGCAGCAACCAGAAGATGACATGACTGTATTTGAATAAACGTAGATTGTACATGAAAAAAAAATGAAGCATCCCCTGAAAATAAGCCCTAATGCGTTTTTTGGAGGAAAAATTAATATAAGACCCTGTCTTATTTTCGGGGAAACACGGTAGGAAAGAAATTACCCTTTTGGGGGGGGGGTGGAAATGGAAAGAGGCAAAAATTTGGAGAAATCCTCATAGGGAAAGGTCAGGATTATTGTGCTTTCCTTAATTCGGAGTGGCTATGTATGTATGTATGTATGTATGTATGTATGTATCTATCTATCTATCTATCTATCTATCTATCTATCTATCTATCTATCTATCTATCTATCTATCTATCTATCTATCTATCTATTTAATTTCAGAAATGTATAGACTGCTTGACTAAGCACTACTCTAAGTGATTCATAAACCCCACCAAGACCAATATTCACACCCACAAATAAAATGTACATCATATTAGAACCCAAATAATGGCAGAAACAGGAAACCCAAATATAAATTAACTTAAACAAGGATGTCCTTAAATGCTTTTCAAAAGAGAACAGTCTTTAACATCCTCTTAAGATGGGAGCGAGGGGGCCCTGACGTACTTCTAGCAGGAGCCCATTCCATAATTATGGCCATGACTGAGAAGACACAATTTCTAGTAACAGGCTTCTTAGCCTCTCTTGACATGACAACCCAAAGAAGCAAAGCCTGTGAAGAACAAGTGGCATGGGCTGATGTTCTGAGGGACAGACGTTCCAACAGATAATGCAGCCCCAAACCATTTAGGGTTTTATAAGCTGGAACTAGAACCTTGAACCTGGTCCAGAAAACAACAGGAAGCTTCACAAGCTTCCTTCACTTGAAGCCAAGGGGAATTCTCCCACAGGGTTTTTAAAATCAGGAGTTGTGAACAGCCAGGGAAGCTACAGATTGCTGAGAAAATGTGCAACAGGAAAAGAGATGTGCAACAGAAGACAACTATTATAACAACAAATGCAGCACCTTCAGTCACTTTGCAATATTATGGTAAACTGAAATATATCACTCGCACACAAACACACAAAAAAGTCTAAGGAAAATGTAAGGCACTTCTATGAGGGGGAAAAACTTTGAGAAATTGGAGGATAAATTTTGGCACAGAAATAGCTTCACTTTTGTATTTGGTGAAACACTGCCCTTCCTCATAACTTGTTAAAAGGATTTGGGTCATGTCATTTTTATGGCACAAAGAAGAAGATATGGTGGCAGCTTACAAACAAGTCTCTGTTTTATCAAGGTATTTCAAGAATTCAGAGCTGTAACCAGCATTGAGCAACTGAAGCTTTGCCCCAGGGCACCAAAATTTAGAGGGCACTGAAATTTGCAAGTGAATGTACTGGTCAGTGTTAGGAAAATAAAGGACAACATCTTCTGGACTTCTGTATTTTCCTTTTCTTGAAAGCACAAAAGTAGTTCTTCTTTTGCAGGGACATTCTCCTCCCCATTTTTTGTTTCAGGGGGCTGATGCCCGTGCCCTATGGCAGAGTGGGTGAGAGAGATGCAACTTCTTTAAGTGCTCCTCAGTTGTGTTTCCCACTGGGTCTCACCTCAAGTCCCTAGTGGAGTTCCTAACAGCTGACCTGTTTTGGACAACTGCCTAGAGCTACAGAGCTGACAACAGTAGAAACATGCAGTAGTCAAACATCCACACATTCTATTTTTAGGTGTGCTCTAAAAGGTTTTCATGGGCATATATGAAAAACACATGTGGCCCACCCACAGACAGTGTAGCACCAAACACTGCTGGGACACGACCGGTCCCTGCTTCAAAAAGAAATAAATGCCTGGATACCGATAGTGCTGTTTTAAAAATGCACCCAAAATGTTTTGCATAATACCCATCCAAAATTCAGCACACAAATGCTTTTCTGTACTTCCAAGCTTCAGTAACAGTGAGCTCAACAAAAGTTGTCATCGTGAAGAGGCCCAGAGAATCAGCTGTAATGAGCCACTGTCCTGGAATCAAATTCTATCTCTGCAGTGACAATGACTTCTACACAATGAGTAATATTACCTTCTACTCTCCTATCAGCTTCTCTTGTATGAGCGCCTGCCAGATTCGTGCATCCACTACTGAGCTGAGGATTTGTCAGGATAGTAATTATGACTTTTATAATAGCCTTTTTTTTTTTTAAAGGAGCTGGAGAGTTCTAAAATGAAAGGGCTGAGAAGAAAGGTGAAGACAGCTGCTCCTATTAACAGATCACCAAAAATGAACACCACAGTCATTGCAACAGTGCTCTGCTTTTTGCCTATGAGTTATAAAACTCAAGAATGCCCGTCTCCTTCTTTTGTATTTTTAATGTCAGGACTGGAACACAAGAAAAGCAGAGGTGGGAATATTCTGGGAGTCCAGGGCATAATTTTGGACCATAGAACACACTGCTGGCTGCACCAGTCCCTGGAAATGTGCCCCCAAATATGAAAACTGAAAATGGAAGTGAGCAGAAGCCCACTTCCAGTGTTGAAACACCTTCCTCATGAAGGCTGGTTGGGGAACAAGACAAAATGCAAGGGGTGTTTTTGAAGAGAATTGCTGCTTCCTGGGGTTTATAGGAGCAAACAAAACTTTCAAAAGGGGGTGGGAGGGGCCAAGGGGGCCACAAAACCTCCCCTGAATCCTGCATATAGCCCAGTAGCTGTTCTTTGCTTACTCTGATCTAGAGGAATGAATGCAGAGGCAATGCAGTCAACTGACTGATATGCTGGCGCCCGTCCCTTTTAAAGCTTCATTTGTGAATACTACTGCCCCTTACCTTACTTATCAGCAAGATTTTAGGACTCGACCAAGCATAGTTTGTTATTCAAATATCTGATGGAGCAGGTTTGTAACAAACACTGCAACAAGAGGATGTGCTAAAAAGGTGGATGATGGATGGACATCCTTATCGCTCTCATCCTTGCATGAGGATGAATAACCATAACATTAATTCTCCTCCACCCACAAAAATAAGCTTTTTATTTCCAATTTTGTGACACTCCTGACAAGAAAAGAGAATGAAAATGACATTTTGTGCAGAATAAATCAATTTGTACAAGTAATGCTTCCACTCAAATTGATGCAAATTGCAGAAAATGCCAGTGGCTGATACTTTGTTCCAAGGACTTTTAAAGATTAGATGAGTTGTTTGCATATCTTTGTGTTGTTTTTTTGCTTGCATGTGTGTACAATTTTTTGTTTTTTTGTAATCAGCCAGTTGTTTTGTGCTTGCTGCTTTCCTTCTCAAAGGCTTTGTTTACTTTGTTTATTGCTATGGCTCTAGCTACCTGTTATATGGGGTCTCAGATAATAATACTGTCACTTTAAATTAATTGCAACTTACAACAACCCATCCATTGTTTCCTAAAGTCCTTAGAAGTGGTTTACCAGTCTCTCCTTCTAGGGGTACTCTGGGACCACAGAGATTGCCCAAAGGTTGATGGCAGGCTTCCATGTTAATCTCCCCCATTGAAAAGAATAGTGGGTGCTACTGGATTGATGAGAGGTAAGTAAGTGATCAAAAAAAAAAAGGTGAGAATGAATACTAGGGTGGAGAGAATTTAAAAACAAAAAACAAAAAAGGTGACAGGGGAGAAAAGAAAGGCTAGTAATCTCTGTGGATCATAGGTAGGGGATCTCCGGACATACACAAGTTTTGACTACCCCTCCCATTACTGAATTTGGAAGGCTGAGATTGTTTGTGTCTTTTTGAATGAACAGAGCACACAAGCCTTCCAAAACAAAACTTCACTCCTCGTTACCGCTAGCTAGCTAGCTAGCTAGATAGATAGACAGACAGACAGACTGTGGTAATGAAGAGTGAAGTTTTGTTTTGGAAGGCTTGTGTGCTCTGTTCATTCAAAAAGACACACACAAAAACTGAAAATTGTATTTTGAAAATTGTGTTGTAGCAAAACCAGAAAGAAAAAAGGGGTGCTGTAATCCAAGAGCTAATGTTGAAAGCCACCCTAAGAACATTGGTGTTAGATCAATGATTTAATTTATAGCCAGAAAATGCATTGCCCTAGAAACATTTCACACAGTGCCTCTTTTCCTCCATTGTGAAACACTCAGAAACATGCTGGGCATGTCCTGCTGAGAAACAAAATTCATTGCTGACTGCTGAGGTGTGAACTTTCTGTCTTCCTAGCCCATATTAAGTTCAGGAGCCAGAATCATTCCCAAGAAGGGAGAGCAGGCAAGACTGTACAAAGAGACATGCTTGTACATGTTCTGATCATGTGACACTCTTTCTGTTGCTTGTCTTTGAGTCCTCTCACGGTGAAAAATCAGAGACTCTTGTATAACAATTGAAATGGCTGAAAATTCCACTCAGGGTAGAATAAAAGTTCAAGGAGAAGGAGAATCTGACATATTCAATTATTGTCTATATTAGAGGCTATGTTACCACTCACAGTAAAGTCTATTAGGCTGAGATGTCCTGGGTGTGATAAAGCATCTTGCTGGAGGCACAATGCAGAGCACGTTTTCTCCCACGTTGCCTCCTCAATACAACAATTAGTGGAATGCTTGAAGAGTCAGAATTCCACAGTGTAACGTGTTGCAAAAGAGCTCCGTGGGCACGTGCTGTTTTTAACCAGCCATTAAAAAAAGAAGACAGCAAAAGGTGCTAAAGTACAGAGGAATCTAGTCAACCGTTAGGGCCTCTATGCACATCCTGTGCAAAGTTCAGAGCTTGGAAATGTCATCATTGGGCTTCGGTTCCAGAATACTAGATTTTGGGAATTGTAGCTTTAAAAAAACCTTTCCAACTTCTGGTAAAGCTAAAATAATCTAGAGGACATGAAGTAAATGAACACAATGATATCCATTATTTGCATTCAAGGGTATATCATGTAGCGTGCCCAGCAGCATCTCCAGAATATAGGATTGCTCTGTTTGGCTGGAATCCTAAACATATTGTCTCTCTTGTCTTTTCCAGGTAACCACAACATGCTACTATGGATATTGCCTTGCTCAGGCTTTGTTTCCTCCTCCTTACTAGGAATCAGTATAATTCTCCTTCATTCTTTAGAGAGACAGTACATGGAATCTCTCCAATGGTGGCTGCTGGAGTATCCACGTATCCCCTAAGTCAACATTAGGGGCATCTGTAGCCAAATTTAGTTCTCTTTGCTCCTGCATTACTTATGAACAGATTTCCTGGAGCAACAAATATCTGCTTCCAATTTTTAACCAATTACAAGCTTCTAGAATAGTTAACAAATAGCTACAAGCTCAGAACTAGTGCATGATGCTCTCTTGGTACATCAAACATTCTTAAAATTAACAGATTGGGCCTCCTTTAGGTTAATGGTAATGATGATGCTACTGCTGCTGGTGGCGATAACAATGATGTTTTGTCACTTAGGCACATAGCACTGTACATAAAATGAAATGGCAATTCCCTGCTCTAAATTATCTGATCTAATAGCTGAGACAAATGAAGTAAAAGAAAAGGGAGGAAGAAAAAGGGAGGCAGGGGAAGACTTCTTCCTCTAAACAGCCTTCAAACATCATGGCTTCCCAACAATCCTGTTAGTTAATCTGAGAAGATGTTTTAGGATAAGGCTCTCAATATTCTCCTCCTGGACCCATTTCCAAAACTGGGGATGGGGTGTGGGGGGTGTGGGGTGCTTAAGCTTTGGGGCCAGGTTATGGGAGGGGACCACCTCCTGCCAGCCCAGCACCTACAGTATGTTCTTCATCTGTGCGGTAAAGCCCTTGTAGCCCTGTCAGTTTGTTTCCCTATTGCCATGTCATGGCAGTTGCTTTACCAGTCTCTCTATCTCCAGGCAGAAGAAACAGAGGAGGTCCCTAGTGTCAGCTACACATCTTGGGGTGTTCTTAGCTTTGATTTTTCAAGGTGCTCCCTGTGGCCCTACCCATTGTAGATCCACCTCCTTGCCACTATCACCATTGCCCATTTTCCTGCTCATCTCCCTTCGGTTCCTATCTGCAAGATATGTGGATGGTGCTCTTACTACTGTCTGGCTGTTCTAAGAAGGGCAAGTGTCAAAGGAGAGCAAAATTTTTTTTTAAAAGTTTCAAGACATTCTGAGGGTCAGCAGTGAGTCTCCTGAGGGACCAACTGAAATGTGGATGACTCATGCACAACGACAGTGTCAGGCAGAGCAGTAGTATGAGAAAACTATGGCAGTCATTCCTCAATAATTTTTTGAGCAGATCTTGAAAATGCAACTTCTTTGAATAACACCTTCCAGAATCTCCAAACTTGCCTAACCAATGCCCATGGTGGTTGAGAAAGTCTGGGAGTTGTCTAAGAAAGTAATTTCCATAAACTGTGGGCCATAGATTCTTTAAGTGGTAGTTTCCAAGCTTTTTACATTCTGAAGTAACAGAGGCAACACATCTGTTTCACAATGCCCTTGAGTCCCACAACTCAGCAAGCATTACAAGTGAAGTGCCAGCTTTTGGTGGCTATTCATCAGATGGCCATGACCACCCCCATTGTCCTGATCCAAGAAAACCGATGGGATAATCATCTTCTTCAGTATAGCAAACATTGCAGGTGCTTAAGAGCTTATCAAATTGAAACACCTTTTCACTAAAGCATGAAATCTTTATGACAGTTTGTGCCATGGAGCATTTCTTAAGCATGTTGTTCAATCCAGTCACTGAAGCACCACCCAGGAAGAAAACTGCATCCAAATAAAAATTCATTGTGTGAACTCTGATGACCTCCAATGAAATGGTAGTGGGGTTTTTTTGGATTAAGTAGTTGATGGCCTGTTTCTCAAAGAGGTGCTTTCAGATCTTTACTGCCAATGCAGTCATTTTCACAAAAGTTATGTGTAGTCAGCATGTTGACAATGGTCGTCCAGGGTTGTTACAGAAGCCATCAAGATACTCATCAGTACAGAGGGTAAATAAAATCTTAAATCAGAATGCTAGAGAACCTATATGAAGCACAACATCCCAGAAAATCCAGGGCCATTCATCATTGTGTCAGAAAGGCCACTGTAAATAATCGATGCTTACTGTATGTAACTTGCTGGGCTAGTGCATAATACTTAGGAACTGGGTACATCAGCAGTTAACTCCTCCAGAATGTGGTTCTGGCGGAAGTGCTTAAGCATCCAGATTCTCAAGTGGAGACCTACTTAAGTCCAGAAAAATGGATTTTTGCAATGCAATGCTAAATGCATTTTCTCTTTTGGAAAATAGTTGTGGTTAAAAATATATTGTAGCAGCTTTTGCTGAGCGAAAGTTTGTCACAAGATTCAGGACGTACACAAGCCAGGGGATAACGAAGTTCCAAGCAGTGCATTAAGCTGGGAGGTGCAATTAGGTCAGTTTGTAATGGAATTTGCAAAGATTGAACCCCTTGAGCTTAGCACTTTAATTCTAGAGAGCCAAGGAAAGGTCTATCCATAACAGCATGTACGAAATCAGTCATGCCATAGCATTAAATATTCAGAGTCTACAGTCTAGATGGTAGGAGGAGGTTTAAAATCTGAAACAGACCCACAGGCTGTGCTGCACTAATTACTACATAGTGTAAAACCGTAACTTTTCTCATTCAATATTCTGCTCGCTTGCTCGCTTGCTGACATGGCATTTTAAAATTAGCAGTAATTATTTCATGAGGGTTGCTGAAGTAAGTGCTAAAGATGTGTGTAAATACAGAAATAATTGACCTGTCTATGGAGGCATGTAACTCTAGTCATACATCATTCTCTTCGCCTTTGTTCTGGACTGTTTCTGAGTACAAAGTCCAGAAGCCAACTGTTTGCAGCCAGGATATTCAAAGGATGACTTCTCCTACATGAATCTGCTCATCTGCCTTGAAATTCCATAGGAAGTCCATAGCTAAAACATCACTGGCAGGTAGCCATCCAACCTCTGTTTAAAAACAGAGCCATAATACCACCAGGGTTAAAAAGCAGAGTCATAAACTCACCAGCCACACACACTCCTGGTGATCTTAGCTGCCAGGAGTGGGGATTCAAGCTCCTGATTCCTCAGCCAGATGATCCAACCTGCTGAGCTATACAGTGAAGAAGGGTTCACCACCTTCCAAGGCTGTTGTTGTTATGTGCTGTCCATTCATCCCTGACTTATAGTGATACAATGAATGGGCAATCTCCAAAATCCAATGTAGGCCATTATATTGGAAAACTGCTCTTACTGTCATGACGTTCCTCATAACATTTAGTTGAAATTGTCTTTCTTCTACTTAGATTCCATTGCTTCACATCCTAACCTCTAGAGCCACAGGAAACAAGTTTGCTTCATCTTCCACATGACAGTTCAACTATTTAAAGAGGGTTATCATATCACTTCTCATTCCTTCTTTCCCAAGCTAAACATGCTTTGCTCCCTCAAACTTGCCTCAAGAATTTGGTTTCCTTTTACCATCTTGGTTGCCTTCCTCTGGACACAGTCCAACTTCCCAATATCCTTCTCAAACTGTGATGTCTGGAACTGGGCACAGTGTTCCAGATAACCTCTGACCAAAGCAGAATAGAATGGTCCAATTATTTCCCCTGATCTGGACACTCCTGTTGAGTCAGCCTAGTATTGCATTTTTCCTGCCCTATCACACTGTTGGTTCATGCTTTGCTTGTGAGCTACTAAGACCCCCTAAATTTTTTCTGCACACACCACTGCTAAGCCAGCAGTCATCCATCTGATATTGGTGCCTCTGGTTTTTCCTACCTAAATGTACAACTTCACATTTTTCCCTGTTGAAACTCATTTTGTTAGTTTTGGCCCACTTCTCCAATTTGTTAAAGTCACTTTGAACTCTGTTTGTATTTCTTCTTGTATTAGCTATTGCTCCTAGTTATTTGCTAAGTGGATAAGTATCTTCTTCACAGCCTAATTCAAGTCATTCATAAAGATGTTGAGCCATACCCAGCCCAGGACAGAATCTTGTAATATCCTACTTATTGCTTTACTCCAGAGTGATAACGAACCATTGGTGAGTGATCCTTGGGTGCAGCCTGTCAACCAACTGCAAATCCACATAAGAGTAACACCATCTAACCCACCCTATACCAGCTTGGTCACAGGAACAATACAAAGGACCTTCCCAAAAGCCTTGCTGAAATCAATATATACATCCATAGCATTCCCTTCATCTACCACACTTGTGACTCTATCAAAAAGAGAGATACACTTGCTTCCATGTAACAGCTAGAGTGTGGGGCATAATCTGGCATGACTTGCCTTTCAGAAACCCATACTGGGTCATAGTGATCACTGTGCTGTTTTCTAAATGCTCGTAGACCAACTGGTTAAGGATCTGTTACAGAACCTTTTCTGATCTGCCAGCAGTTGCCCCACTTTCTGAAGATGGGGATAGCATTTCCTCACCTGTTCTCCAAGAACTCTCAGAAATTATAGACAGAAGCTATGAGATTTTGTCTGCAAATTCCTTTGATATCATCATCTGGTCCTGTAGATTTGAATTCATTTAAAGTAGACACATGTTCTCTTGGGCAGCAGCTACATGACTGCCTTCTTAATTCTAGTGTGTGTTTTGTACCACAAGCTAACAGCTTGTGGAAGTTAGGTATGTTTTATAATAATTTTAAATAATTAAAAAGTAGAAACTGGGAGGTAAAACATTACTTTAATATTATAACTATAATTATTGTTATAACTACTTTGGGGCTTGGAACTCTCATTATAACTAATTTGTTTTCAAACATTTTCCTTTTGTAAACCATAAAAAGCACTTAAATCTTGACAGTTAGCTCAGATGTTGAGTAGATTTCTTCCACTTTCTTTCCTTGCCACTGTGTCCTCTTATTTTATACTTTATTCCTACATAATAAAATCAGCATTTAGCATCTCACATGTCCCCTTGTAATTTTGCCTTGTAAACAATATGTCACCATAAAATATCATTCTTTCCTCCTGTCTGACAATAGAACATCTCCATCCAGTAGAATTATGCACATTCAGCCATTTTAGTGTTAAAATGAAGAGGACTTGATTGCAAATGGAAACAAATAAAACTTCTACCTTCCCACGCCTGCCTAATAAAACTAAATTAAATTTTGCCTTTCACATGAATTTATGTTGTTCAGAAAACAACAAGCAGCTTTCTGCCTCCTATAACCGCTACCCAATTCCTTTTATTGGCCTATTCATGTCTCCCATGTCACGGCAATAATGTGAGCAAAGACACTATTTCACTTAACAGTCAATAAGAATAGCTTGTTCTCTCGGCTACTTCAATGTCACTGCTAGAGTGTGAATTTTAAACTCTTAAGACCCTCATAGCAATTATATAGTTACAACTATACCCTTTCAAAATTGCCTGGAAAAAATGAATTCTAGCCTTTGGAATATTTCTGCAAAGGTAAGTATAATTTGTGTCCCTTGCTTTTAAAATGCCAATAAAGTGGTGCCTTATAATATTTTACAGTTAGAACATGCAATGCCTTGCTATTTTCTGTCCAAGCTTCACCTCTCATTAGCTAGTGTATTTTGACTTCTTTCTGGTTAACTGATCAAATCACTAAAAGCTCTTTTGGTTTCTACTAAATTGTACAGCAACCTGGATTACATGTCCCATAAAACATATTGTTCAATAGAAAGGACCTTTTAAGCAAAAAACTCTTGGATGAAAAAAAATCTATTTTTACCAGTATGTTATGCTTTTTTTTTCCTAATTAAAACTGAGGTAAAGCTTACTAATTATCTGGGAAAATATGCAGTCAACTTCTGTGGCTATTGTGAATTATGTTAAACCAATGTGAAGTACAGCACTTAAATACTGGCTTGGTTATGCAATCATACATGTATCCAGGCACGCAATAAGCAACACCCTGACACCTCATCAATTAGCCAAAGCAAGTTATTCAAACCTCACAAGAACACTACAATAGGATTCCTGACACTGTAATTAGAAGGGATACAATGTTATTGATGGGCCTCTTTCTACTTACCCAGAAGATCTTTCAATGTAAAGCTTCATTAAGGATACCACCAGTATGTTTACCATTTGTATAGATCATTCAAAAATGTTCTAATACGTTTCATATACATAGTGGTGTCAAATCTACTGAAACCAAATAAAGAAAGGGTCTTGTACAGTTTGTTGTTGTTTAGTCGTTAAGTCGTGTCCGACTCTTCGTGACCCCATTGTACAGTTCGCCTATCAGAAAAGAGAAACTGCTGCATGACTGCCTTTCCACACATGATTTTTTGGAAAAGAATTCTAACCCAATATTATTATTATGGCATCAGTTTTTGGGTAATACATGCCACTTCATCAGATGCATGGCTATTCCAAGTTGCAGGTATGAGTGTGTTAAATGCAATGGCCTTGACATGCTGAGTAATAATTAATGTTTCATATTATTTTGATTCATTACTTTTGGAGGATAACGGGTGGTGGAGGCAATTTTTAGTAATTTTACTTTCTATAATTAATTAAATTTTAATTAATTTTAATAATTAATCCCTACGGGGAAAAAGGTGGCATATAAATAATATAAATAAATAAAATAATTGATTTTTTAAGAATATAAAATTAGCATGTTGTGTCTCTTATGTTCCATCAAATCACTTCCAATGTATGGCGGAATAAATGACTTCCAAAAGAATCTATCAACAGTCCAGCTTTGAACGTGTAGACTAAGGGGCATGGCTTCTTCTACTGAGTCAATCCATTTGTTAGGTCTTCTCTTTTTCTTCTACAATTAACTTTTCTTAACATTATTATCTTTCCCAGTGAGTCTTATGTATGACTGCCTCAGATGAGACACTTTAGGTTCTAATGAAACTTCAGGTTTCATTTGCTCAGGAATATATTTATCTTTTTGGCAGTCCACAGTATTCTTAAAGCTCTTCTCCAACACTGCATTTCAAATGAATAAAGCTCCATCTTCTGTTTCCTCCTTATATGGCCTGTTTGATTCTCCTGTATAGTCTACTGCCCATCAGGTGACTCCCATAGATAAAATCATCTGTTCAATTGCTGGAAGTATGCAATGAATATATTGTTTGCTTCATGGAATTGAGTAAGTTGCTATCCTGTTTTATTTCAAATTCAATAAATCATTCTCTTGCCTCATTTTTAAAGCACACCTTAACATGCTGAGGGGGCTTGATTGTATCAGAGAAACTGGGAGTAATTATATCAGGAGTACTGTATTCATAGTACTCCATATACAGTCAGTAATGGTGGAATGGTCAAAACTAAAATGCCAAGCTAGGATACATCCATTCTTGGAATTGTTAGCATTAAGCCTAAGTAATAGCTGAACAACAGATGAAAACTGATCATTCCAGTGATGATGGGATGGGGACATTCTTGAAGGAAGAAAGACCACCCAATGGTACAAACTATCTTTTAGAGCTTGTGTTGACCCAGTTGGACCTTGAGACTTTAGCTTGTGCCAGACCCAGTGGAGCTAATTGGGGACCTCTAAGATAACTGGAAAGACTCCAGAGTAGTAACTGAGCCAGAGATGGATCAGGGGTGGGTGAGATGAAATCTGTGCTGGAAGCATCTGGTTACATAATAAAGTCTTCTCTGCACTATTTCAGTAGTCCTGAGTCAATGGAGGTCACGTTAGCCAGCAGCAGTAGTGGGAGGATATTTTAGAGATAATGGTAGTGACATTTTAACTAACTTTTGTTAATATAATGAAGAACAGGTTAATAGTACGCCACTCCTGAATATCTTATATAATGAAAAGCCTACAGTGATACTTGTTGCTAACATGTTATTAGTGATTACTCTAACAAAGTAATTTTATACATTTCACTAAAACAATAAACAGTAATGAATTCATTTCTGAGTAATGATAACACTTTAGGTTTAATGCTAACTATTCCAAGCTTTGAGTCAGATGGATGGGAAAAGACAGACCCAGCTACAGGCTCCAATGAAAAAAAAAAGTAAAATGCCAACTGCTTTGATCTGGGTGTGCACCAAAATCAGAGTGTGAGTGGGACACACCTGGTGCCCCTTACAGGCCATCAGCTCTTGCCCTGTGCCCATTGGATAGCCTGTCAGAGTTGCCTTCTCTGGCCTTAGGCAGTTGCCAAGGCTGTTGGCCAGCCCAGGGCCAGGAGAAAAATCCAGGTAATGGGAGCTACTGGGATGAGAAAGTGGGAGTGGTTTCTGGACCCGGCTGGTGGGGATAAAGGTAGAGGGTAAAGAACAAGAGTGAGTTGATGACATGGATAAGTTGGAGGCACTGGGGATGAGAGGTCAGGATCAAGCCCTACCACACCTGGGGAGACATTATGGTGGAGCAGTAGAAAGCCTTCCTTAGGGAAGAGATCTACGATTAAGATCCCTGGACCAGCATACTCACTAAGATTCATCTCCCATAAGGGAGGGGCTGAGGCAAGGGCTTTGTGTTCATTCCTTACCACCTGTGGCCCAACACTCAGCACTTTTGGAGACATCAATCTGCAACCAAACACTCATCCCCTACTTCAATGCAGAAGAGGCACAGGAAGTGCAAGTACCAAAAGAATGAGAAGAGCAACTCCAGGAGAGCTTGGGGAGACCCTCAGTATGACCACCCAAGGGTACAAACCATCTTTTAGAGCTTGTGTTGACCCACTTGGACCTTAAGACTTTGGCTTGTGCCAGACCCAGTGGAGCTAACTGGGGACCTCTAAGGTAACTGGAAAGACTCCAGAGTAGTAACTGAGCCGGAGATGGATCAGGGTTGGGTGAGATGAAATCTGTGCTGGAAGCATCTGGTTACATAATAAAGTCTTCTCTGCACTATCCCAGTAGTCCTGAGTCAATGGAAGTCACATTGGCCCAAACGTCCCCCACTACCCCAGTTCTGGGTGGGAGTGGTGGGGTGCATAATAATTCTGCATGCATTCCAAACCCAGCAAAGAAATCAAAATGTGGAATCTCCCTTTGCTAGATGGGCAGAGAGGAGTGTACAATATTTTTAGACCTTATCATTCCATCATGCCTTCATCAATGTGTTAAAATTCTTTCAGATCATCTTCTTGTGCCAATACTAAGGTAATTTCACTCCACTTGTTATAGTCTACTGGATAGCTCTGCATTTTTTAATCTTTTAGATGTTTATGGCAGTAAAACTGCTGCCCTAATTTTAGCTGTACATTATAATTTAACATGGAATAAAAATAAAATGTTTAACATTATCTGACAGATTGATCCATTAGGGTGAGCATCTATGTCAACCTGTCTTTGTTATAGTGCAAAATGTATGTCTCAGAATATATACATCTTTCAATGCATGTCTCTTTACACGGTCCATCTGCCAATCACAGCTAATGCCCTTAACCATAACTGTCAATCCTGTATTGTCTCCTTTATTCCTCTCCATTGTAATCTGAAAGGGTTGACCATGTACAGTTGCCCATTACTTTATCAATGTCAGTTGAGCCTTTGATGAATCAATTACATCACCCAGAACAGGATGAGAGGGATCTGAACTTTTCCAGGAACCTTAATGAAAGGTATGGAGTATAGATTGTGACAGTCAATCAAAATACAAGATACAGGCATGAAAAGGAAACAGACATGCTGTCAAAGCCAGTTTTCTTTTTCCCATTTATCATAGACTGTATTTCAAATTTAAATTTTTGAACATTTACTTCATAGTTGCAATGCATGGACCAAGAATACACCTGCAGTTAAATGGCACAGTCAGATAGCAGTTAATGTTTTAATTTTAAACACAATTTAAAATTGTGCTTAAATTTAAAATTGGTGGAGAAACACAGTTTTAAAGAAGCTGGGAGAGGTACAGACCATACAACATTCCAACCCATGTCAATGTTGTAGGAGGAGATAAGCTTATCAGAAAAAAATAATGTGTCTTACATCAGTCTCCCTGTGATGATCTCAGACCCTACTTGTACACCTTGTTAGTGGATGATGTACACATAGGAGGAAAGACATCTGCCTATGGGTAACCACATCACTGCTTATGGTATACGGAGTCATCAGGAGAACCTGCCAGCATCTCTGTCAAACAAATTCAATCAGTTCAGCAAGAATGAAGGGGTCTGAATTTCAACATCAAGACCTCAGAATTCGAATAACCTGTGTTTTGCTTTGCTTTGATCTGCTTTTCCTTGTTTGAACTGTTATTGTTATGCAGTATCTAGTTACCTCCAACTTATGGTGATTCTATGAATGAGTGACTTCAAAAATCATCAACTCATTTGCTCAGCTCTTGCAAATCAGATATCTTACTTGCTTACTTTATTATAGTTCCTATTATATATTATATCCAGAAAAGGGCATCTTGCATTTAAAGGGACTACAGGGGCTGCCACTTTCCCTTGAGGTTTGAAATCCATGCATTAGGTGTGGATTTCTACAGGGACAAAACCTTCTGTGCATGTAGATCTCTGGGTCCCAATACTAAAAGAAAGGATATAAATTAAATAAATAATGATGTGCCAAAGGCATCCTGGGAGCTATAATTTGGCATACCACTTTAAACTGCACTATCAGTAACCATATGCCATTGGACAAGATCTGATAGCAAAACACAAATAATCCCATATTTTAAAAAATTATAGAAAAAAGGTAGGTTTATATATATATATATATATAGAGAGAGAGAGAGAGAGAGAGAGAGAGATCTATAATTTATAAAACCTACCTTTTTTCTATAATTTTTAATATATATAAAAATCTGGGTTTTTTTGTTACATTAGCCTGTCTTGTTCTTGCCACATGCAGTGTCTTTTGGAAAGTAGAATTAGAATCTTTTTCTTTATGATTTTTTAAGGTAACTTTAGGTAGACTTTGGTAACTCTACATGTTAATGTAATTTTATGGTTCTCATCCTATAAGGTGGGTCCAGGGCATATTATTTCCCCATTTACTGTCTACCTTTTTTACATATTGAATACAGAATATGGTTCTTCTTTTCCACTCATGTTGTTTTGTTAACATGTTTCTCAGCAGTCAAAATCATCTTGGTGTTATATTAGCAAATGTCTAGTGATAGCTCTAAAGTGCAATGCTGGTAAGTGATCCTATGACAAAAACCTTGGAATTTGTTTGAATGAATGGTGAGATCATAACCTTGCAATAAAAGCTAGTTGGAAGCAGCTTACTTTGAATGAAAAATGTAATATGCAATGAACCCCTAAACTGGCTTTGAGAATGTACATTGTACAGTGCTATGTACTCTCCATTTTACTGCATGACAAGTCATGGACTTTAACACAACTATTTTAAAAAGAAGGATTTGAAATAGGGATTTCCTGCAGGATTAAAAGATTTTTTTGTATTAAGAGGGCGACCAGTGAAGTACTGAAGGAATAAAGAAATCATAAAACACATAACATGCAGAAAGTTGCAATGCCAAAGCCACGTAATAAAAAATAAAAAGCACAGTTTATTACAGCTAATAATTCAAGATAAAATTAATAGGAAAATCAGTGCAGGAAGGAGATAAATGTACCGGCTGAAAAACCTTGGGAGATCACTTTGGATCTAATCCATCATCACTGTTTAGAGGGGTCGCATCCGACGTCAAAACTGCCATTATGATATCCAGCCTCCAATGGGAGAGGAACAAAAAGAATATGAAGATGAGGAAGACGAAAAATAATCAGAAGAAAAATTAATTAATGAGTTCTTAATGTATTAATCTTGAAAGTACTTCAGGCCAATTTCTCTTTCAAGTGGTGTGGAACTGTATCAAACGCTTTTAAAAAACCTAACCCATTGTTTGGAGCTCATTATATTTCAACATTTTTGACATATGACGACTTCATGACTTCTGAAAGAAATTGTGTCAGAGATTTCTTCTTCATCTCAGTCTCTTTCAGAACTGGAATGTGTTGGTGATATTTCCTTTGCCATGGGAAAGCAATGCTATATGTGAAACAAAGACAAATCAGTAGGAAAGTTTAAAGAAAGAGAGAACATATTGCTGAAGCAACTCATATCCCAGGGGAAATAGCTGTTGATACTTAGGGCTGAATTTTTATTACTTGCCTTCAGTAGCTTCAGTACAAAAGCAAACTAAGAAGTCCTTTCAAGTAAAACGTACAGTAAGCAGCTATTGAATTTGTTTTTACTAGAGAAGAATGCTTGTTGATTCAATGAAAGAGAATATGGTTTTGTTTAAAACGATTCTGTTTCTGAGACAGATGTAATCTACTGAAAGAATATATCCATTTGCAGGCATAACCAGAGGCAGGAGTGTGTGTCTACACACCCATACACACAGAGATGCATACATACAGTGCCTGACCTCTGTACCATTCATCCACTGGGCAACTCATTGGAGAAGCAGAAAAATACACCTCGCCACTCAATTACAAATGTTCATTCCTGCAGCTACTTCCCTCTGTACCTGGTTTCAAAAGTGGGCAATTCAGTTATTCATTCATTCACAATCATTCTCACTTCTTCCCTCATCCCCTCAGTTCTCAAACACACGCACACACAGCATGTGAGGCTGGAGATTTGTTTGTTTGTTTGTTTGTTTGTTTTATAGGCCACCTTTCTCCTGATAAGGGGACCCAAGGCAGCTCACAATATTAAAAGGAATAGAAAGTAAAATATAGTAAGTTAAACATTAAAAGACAATTAAACGATATGCTAAGTAAAATACAATTACTTAAAGCAAGTAAACCTTTAAAACTATCTGAACTCTAAAAGACATTTAGACAGGATCAGCAACACCCCTACACTACCTCTTTGGTAAGGAGGCAGAGAAGACTGAGTTTGCTGGCGTGAGCCTGAATATGAGGGGGAGCGGTATCCCATTCATCCATATGGACGAGGCATTACTACACATAGGAAGACCAGATAAATTCATTTCCATTTGTTTCCATAAGAATATTCCAACATTCACAGATTTATTCTTATTTGGAATGGAAAGGACTGGAGGGTAAAAGAATGTGGATGTGGGAGAAACCAAAACAGACACATTTTGGCATCCATGTCTGGGCTTTCAGGGCTTAATTATTAACGCCTCTGTCTGACTCCCTATGTATTCAACAAAAAACCCATGCTGGTGTTTAAAGGGGGGCTAACCCAAACATGTGAAGAAGGAATGCTATCTCCACCCCTTTTCTTCCCTACTCTTCATGTGTGGAGAAAGACAATCTAAAAGGGAGACTCTTTTTTGTACATGGAGCCCCTCTGCAGGGCAAGGAAACATGATTTTCAGGATCCTCAGTCATGTGAAGAACCTCCACATATACTACAGGTTCTCCTTTTCAGAATACTAATGTATGCTTATTTTGCTAGCATAAAGACCTGGTTGGAAGGCAAGACAGCCTTTTGTCTGCAGATAGAACTTCAAATTGCCACCTTTTATCATCTCTAACTCATGTGGAAACTAAACTCGAGTTTTCTTTGGCTAGGCACTCTCCCTCTCCTCAGACATTCAGAGTAACACCTTACCAAATGCTTGAGGAAGGCTTATACATACTGAAATAGGATTGCCATCCTTTTTTCATCATCTTTAACACCTATGTGTCAAGCAGCTACAACATGTTCCTCTTTGTGCTGGGAATAGCAACCTGTTGATTTTGACCAGTAGGAATACGTAAAAAAATAATAATTTTGGTTTATTTATTGAAGAATTTATTAAAATTTGCAAATGACATGTTTGAGTTAGAAAGAACCTGAAGGTCTTTTTTTTAAAATGACTGCAGAAGAAAACAAAATGAACAGATATTCTCATCTCTAGAAACATCCACTCAGAGCAGACAATACTGGTCCATATTGATTACCTGTCTAACTGAACAGTGATGTACATACATTTCCTCTCCTCCCATTCCTATACTGCATATAAAGAAAAAGGATCACTCCCAGAGGGTTGACTGCATGGAAGAGTTGTACACATATAAGAGCCTTGTGGCGTAGTGGTTAAACTGCTGTATGGCAGCCAAAACTGATCATGACCTGGGGTTCAATCCCACGTAGCTGGCTCTCCCTGACTGCTCTTCCCTTCATGGTTCGCATTCAAGGACCCCTCAGAGCCAGGCATTCAAGAAATAGCCACCTCTGTGAAGAGTCAATCACAGAAAGTTCCTTCTTTCTTCTCGTTCTATCACTGGTAGAAAGACAGCAAACCAGCCATTGTGGTTGCTGTTGTCATAATCATCAGGGGAGGGAAGAAAGGTGCTGCTGCTGCCTTCTTCCACACCATACTGTGATGAGTCACCTGGATAAAAGATGGGGATAACACCTGCTCCTGGTGACATGAAAGCTACAGCCACTCGTACATATAGCTTCCTTCACACTAAAGTTAAATGGAGACAATCTGACAGCTGAATCTTGATCCAAGTGTTTAGTTAATGCCTTGGAAAGAAAGCACACTTCTAATCCTCTTATAAAGCAACTTCCTGTGATCCACCACATACAAAGCAGATACCCAATGTTCTGACTCAACTGTGATTTCATGTATATGTCAAAACATATACACACATACAGTTCAAAGGTAGTATAGTTGCAAGGCTTGAGAAATTACTTTTAAGAAGGATTATTATTTAAAAGTATGCTGAAGTTGTCAATAACACAGAAGTGGCAGAATGATGCTCTAGGTCCCAGAGCATCACCTTACCATTAACTCAGTTACTGACAACTTCATAAACATTCCTGATTGTGTAATTGTCATTATATTCATTCATTAAATGTAACTCCCCACAAGTTGTATATTGCTGAAGTGCCCAGTTTGTCACACCTCTTAGGAAAATGAGGAGGACTTGGGATCAAGTTCTTCCCCCTCTATGATGCATTTTGAGACCTACTGGCAGTGGTAGATCCAGGACCATGGAACCTTCCATGGGCCTAGCAGGGGATGCTTCCACCTTGCTCCAACCAGCACTTCTGTGGGTTAGAGTTGCTCTGTAGTGATCATGCCTGATTTGAAATTATACTTTCAGAAATGAGATTAGTCGTGTAAATATTTAATAATATCACAACTTAGTGCACTGTTTAGAGGTTCTCTACAATAGGCATGAGACTTCAAAACAGTCTCATATCATGTAAAATATTAGTCACTTATTTGTCGAGGTTTGTTTATAAACCTGTTATGTTTGTTCTATTAAATATTGCTTTTTGGTTTCTTTTCAACTTCTTTTCACAAGACATAAAAGAAGCTTTGAGAACAGCTTGAATGTAGGATGGTAGAGATGAGAATTGTTTTCCCAGAAATGCAGACTCTTGGCAAATAACAAAATGCTTTTAAAACCATCTATTTTGTTTGTCCGTACTTTCACCTGGCCCATTATGAACTCCCATTCATCAAAATTTATTTCTAATTTCATTTTCTCAGATTGACAGAGGTTATCCACAGAAAATACTTAAGTCAATACAAATTTGTATAAGTGCAAGTTGTCTTTCAGTACTTTATCAGTTGTGTGTGTCTGCTATTCAGTTCCAAGGTCACAGTTAAGGGCTTTTTAAAGCCAGATTCTGGAACACTGCATTTTAAAAAGAACACACTATATTACTTGTTATGTCCTGGCAGCCAGATGTTTACCCTAATTCACACACACATAGGCATCCTTCAGTCTCAAGAGACTATGGTAACGTGCTCTGTATAGAGGACTTGGAACAGCGTCTAGTGTTTCGACGCTGTATGCGAAGCTGGAGTGTCCTCTCCAGGGCATGAAGCCTGGGTAAAATAATATGGAGGATAGGCTGTTACCCAAGCAGCAAATCCCCCCTCTCCATGTCGCTGAAATAGTCCAATGGAGAGGCAATAGCCAATACAACTGGTTTCAGTGACGTCGCAGGAGTTGCCAGAATGACACGAACTGCCTCCGGGACTCCGGCTCCGGATTTTGCCTCGAGGGTGACTCCTGAAGCCTTTTCCATCAGTGGATATAGCCACAAGGCACTGGAGGTTTGAAATCGGAGTTTTCCTTCTCCTAGATGGGCTGCCTTCCAAGGCTAACGAGCCCCACCTACCTGGCCTGCACCCTCACGGCATGGACGACGATGGCAGCGCCTCAGTGGGGGTTTGAAATCGGAGTTTTCCTTCTCCTAGATGGGCTGCCTCCCAAGGCTGACGAGCTCCACCTACCCGGCCTGCTCCCTCACGGCATGGACGACGATGGCGGCGCCTCAGTGGGGGTTTGAAGTCGGAGTTTTCCTTCTCCTAGATGGGCTGCCTTCCAAGGCTAACGAGCCCCACCTACCCTAATTATCACTGGGTAATTTCCATTGCCAACAGAACAGAAAAGTACAGGTCCTCTCTGATTTTCTCTAGTGGCCAATTCTGATATTATAACTTGGAAAGATTTCTACATGAAAAAAGACAAAACCAAAAAATACTTCCTTTGCCACTGGCATAAAACCTGAAAAATTCCATCAAAGTGCCACTAAAATGCTCATTAAACAACTTTTGAAATCAACTATTTGTTATTTTTTATTTATGTTATTTAAAATATTTTTATCTTGCCTTTCTCTTTAAAGAGGACCCAGGGTGATTTTCAAATAAAATTAAAAAAGACAATATTTAAAAGCTAAAAATAGTAAGCATACAAATACTAAAAAGGATCAAACGGATGTCACAAAATACGGTAAACAAAAGCAACACCAAAACTACATTCAAAGTAGTAAAGCAAAACCATCCACTTGAAACCTCGCTCAGGTAGCCAGTCATTAAGAGAAGGCTTGCCTGAAGAGAAAGGTCTTTGCCTGCTTGCAGAAGGACAGCAAAGATGGGGCCAGTCTGAACTCCTGTGAGAGGGAGTTCCAACATCTGGGAGCAGCAAGAGAAAAAGCCCTCTCACTTGTCCTCACCAAATGCACCTATGAAAGGATTGGGACCAAGAGAAAGGCCTCTCCTGAGGAGACCTTTGTTCCTCATTACATCCAAGTAACAGGTACCTACTTACCTGTTACTGTCTCCATCATTTATGCAGGTGACCCACCACAGCATAACCTGTTGCTAAGATATTAACTAGAGCCCTGTTTTTGGCTACGCAATGTTAAAAAAAGATATGTGTTTCTAGTGATGACTTCGTTAAACCTCTCCATGCCATATTCTGCTCTGGTCCCTGCTGTTATATTGGGTGGACTTCTACATGCACAGTGGACAACCCCCCTCCCCCCACATCACACAAGCCCAGACTGGAAACATATGGTGGTCATGTGGGCTGTGTGATATTTGGGAACCGCAGTCTGAAAAACACAAGTCCTTCATCTCTGACACCACCAATCCCCCCAAAGCTGCTCCAAAGCATTCTGCAATACTCTGCAGCAGATGTGAAGGGTGCATGAGCAAGCTATAGTTATGAAGGGGAGGTCAACCCACCAACTTTGTTCCTTCTTCTGTCAGGTCACGCTAGATACTATGCAGAGGGCATCTTTAAGGGGTATTGAAGTGAATTGGGAACCTCATTCAAAATCAGATGCTCTGACTTGTACAAGCAAGAACACTTTTGACTAGTGCAAAGCCATCACTAGACACAACCTAAAGTTTGTTAGCTCTTTGGGACTAGTTGGGTAGCACAATTTGGAGATTGCCAAACTTGAAATAGCATTAAATTCTCATTTAACCTAGGCCTGACAGGATGGTTGTGGGGAAAAATCGTTAACTTTTGGCCTGACGTCTACATAATTACAAGGTTGTTGTGAGTAACACATTTACTGCAGTCAAGCAATCAATTTCATTGATTGTGACACACAGAGTTCACCAAATGCACCCTGTTTATGCAGCAGTTATTTCCTGTCATCAATAGCCATGTAGAGTCCCAGTGTTCTGGATCTCTGCGCCGTCAGACTGCACCTCCTCTCTTCCTGGAGTGGGCAGGAAAGCCCAGAAGTTGTGAGGGCAGACAGAACTTTGAGCAGATATCCAGAGTCTCACTCAGCAGAATAAGGAGCAATCAGAACTGGTTTACACATCTTGAAGAAACTATAGATTATCATCTAAAGGACTCTGTCATAAAACCATTAAGTTCAGAGTCAAATATAACCATGAGTGTCTTTTGACAGAAAGAACCCCTGAAAGGAAGGACTGAGGCTCCTTCTTCCACTTTGGTCAGTGAGCTGCTCCTAAACCTTACCTTAGTGCACTCATTGCTTTCCTATAACATGCTCTGTGTTTGTCTGACGTGTGTTCTCCCATTGTGTGTCTAGTAAGGAACATTTCCCATCAACCGTTAAGGGACTTCCACACCTATTTCCATGCTGTGGATGTACCTGATTATGTCCTGTTCTTATTGCTTTTGGGAAAGGACTGCTAGTATTCACACATAACCACAGTGCTTCCAAAAGGGTTCCAATTCATTTGTGTGGGTGCATTACTGCAGGCTGGGGCACAATTCCAATTCATCCCTACAATGCTCTCTTTACTCGCTGCCATTCCATGCCTTCCCTCCCCAGTAATCATGTACATTGCCAACCTTTTTTAAAAAAATTAATGTGATGTAATCACATGCTAACACCAGATCACAACCTCTCCTGAATAGTTCCAGGATATCCTCTGAAAGAATGTTGAAGTGAACATAGACCGAGGGTTTACAGATATGTTTCATACATGAAGTGGGATTAAACTACATTGTACAAACGAACAGAGGAAGAGGGAAGAGAAATCTCTAACCTTCAAATGAGCACCCCTGTAACCTGGTGTTGGGCAGACAACAACAGCAAGAAATGGTAGATGGGCACAGAGTGTTGTCTCTCACTGGACACCAGGCCAGGCATGAGGAGAAAAAGAAAAGAACAAATATTTTTTAATTTGGGGGGGGGGGTGAGTTTAAAGATACATTTAATATATAAATTGATATTACATTAAATTGAATTCATTCATACTAAATGGATATTAGTTTAGAGAATTACACAAGAATGAAGAAACTGGAATTGTTAAAGATTTTGTACATCTTGTTTCAGTTGTCATTCCAAATGGAGACTGCAGCCAAGACATCAGAAGAAGACTAAGACTCAGAAGGCCATTAAAGGAGGAATTAGAAAAGATTCTCAAATGTAAAGATATGCAAGTAGAGACCAAGGCCGAGATCATGACATAATTGTATTTTCAATAACTATGTATGGATGTAAAAGCTGAACAGCGAATAAAGCTGACAGGAGAAAATTGATTCATTCAAAATGTACTGCTGGAGGAGAGCTTAGCCCCAGAAAGAGAAATAAATGGGAACTGCATCAAATCAAGCCTGAACAAAAATGACTAAACTGAGATTTTAGTATTTTGGGCACATTATCAGAAGACAAGACTCACTGGAAAAGTCAATAATGTTAAGAAAAGTTGAAGGCAACACGAAAAGAAGAAGACCAAATAAGTGGTATATTGACTCAATCAAGGAAGGCACAGGCTTCAATTTAGAAGAGATAAGCAAGGCTGTTAAGGACTGGACATTTTGGTCACTGTAAGTCATGGTGACTCAGTGGAACATAACAACAAAAAGATGTGTAATTACGGCTAAAGTGTATACATTTGTCACTAATGAGAAATGATGCAAGGGGGAAACAACTAACCTTGGAAGTAGGCAGAACTCGCCTCCAAGTCAGGATGCCATTTAGACGTACATCCTACCTTGAAGGAAAACACTGCCTTCCAACCAGCAAGTTTGTGGACCAGAAGTCCTAATAACAGAAACTGGAAGATATGATATGGTTGTATGTGATTACAGTGAAAGTACAAATTTGGTTGCATACCACAAAAACATACAAGGATGCAGAAGAGATTTGCTTTGAAATTACAAATAGAATATTTGGAGAGAGAAAACCTATTGTTTAAACAAAAAAGAAATTGGCTGTTATCAGGAAGCAGACAACTTTATGCAAAACATAGTGTGACCAAATAATACCAAGGTAACACCAAAGAAACATAAACAAACTTATCCGAAAACTGATTTGGAACAGAACTGGACAATTCTTCATAATACATTGGACTTTGGCAGCGAAAGCTGCTCCTGGAGAGTGGTGAGGCAGATTGTGGGATAGGGATTCAACTACTCCTGGGTGAGATTACATTCCCCTTGAAAACTTGGGTTCACAACCTGAGCATGCTCCTGGATTCACCTCTGAGCTGTGTGTCCACTTTTCAGTGACAGCCAAGTTTACTCAGTTAAAACTTTTCTTTCTAAAATGCATGTATATTTCACTTATGGTAATGCATCATGGGTTTTTGAACTTGGATTTGTATAAAGTGTGCCAGACAATGAGGCAGTTGCCAGAAACTGAAACAAGGCTCTGAATTACAGGAACTGACATTCAAAGCAAATTCTGATTTTTATGCATTTTCACACCAATCCTATTGAAGACAAAATGGACCAAACATAACTGTTTTGTGCAGATGTCCCATCTCTGGAGTACAAGTTTAGATTCTGATTCTGTCTTTTCATACATCTTGGTTTGTTTACCCAGCTTGCAAAGCTGCTGCAACAAATTCTTCCGATAACCCTATAAAATGTGAATCGGATTAACTATGTGTAGAATAGCTTCTCTGCAGCCATCTCAAATTGAAAGTGGCACATACCAAAGAAATGTTTCCTATTCTGTAGATCTCAGAGAAGGCTTTAGCTTTTCCAATCAATCAAAACAATTTCAGTTTTCTGGCTTCATAACCTGATTTTGCTATATAGACTCCAAAGCCATCCCACAACTTTATTTATAGTCTTGCATAGGGAGCAACAACAAGCAAAAACAGTACATTACCATGCAAAGTACAAACCTCTCCAAGAATGGAGAGATGCATACCAATTCCCTTCTGTAAATTTTTTAGTACTACATCCATATGAATTCCTTTGAGACAACAATCAGTTTGTTTCGATCCATTCTAACAATTGCTTGAATAAACATTAATGCATTGTTCTCTTTGTTGTAACCTTTCTGGCAGACAAACAACAGGAGAATAAAGCAGGTACAAATGAAACCAATCACCGAGTGGGTCATAAAATTCATTTGATTACATGTGTGTATGTTTGTTGCTGATGTAATGAGACTAAAACTACATACAGTGGTCAGCTGAGAAATTCTTTCTGGATGTTTGCCTCCTTAATTAGAAGCAATTCTAGAGATTGTACTTGCTTGAAGATGAGCAATCATGCAACTCCCATAAGCAGAAAAGCCATATTGGCTGTAAGATACTAACAGATGTAGCATAAAGGTAGCTTCTGCAAGTTATTCTGTAGATGTACATCAGACAGACTGATTTAGGATAAGGTTTGAAAGCGCAAGGTGTAACAATATTGTTCAGGCTGAGGAAATCTGGGTGTACTGAGCACCTGCATGGGAAATAGCAAGGGACCTCTATATTAGGTACCTTTTATTTTCCAAAGGGAGTCTCCATTTTTCTGTATTTTTCCAAGGTAAATCACTCCCCCTATATTTCTCCTTGGTTGAGATTTTATTAATCCAAGCTGCTAGAGTTGTCTTCATGAGCCCAGCGTGGTGTAGTGGATAGACTGACAGACTAGGACTCTGGAGACCAGGGTTCGAACCCCCACTTGGCCATGGAAACTCACTGGGGGAGTGGAACTAGTAAAACTACCCCTTAAATATCCCACTTACCTTGAAAGCCCTATTAGGGTCACTATAAGTTGGTTCCAACTTGACAGCACAAAACAACAACAAAATTGTCTTTGGGGTTCCTTTTTTTAGCAGTTAAATACCTAAACAGAGAACAAATCTTGTCTTTAAGGAAGACATCTCTAAATCAGTAATGATGAACCGTTAGCCCTCCAAGTGTTTAGGCTTACATCTCCCACAATCTCTGCTAGGTGGGAGTGGTGAAGGGTCAAAGACTTCCCTCTCTGATCTAAGTGTATGACGTGAACATTGCACATACATATAAACATCCCACATATAGGTGCAATCCAATGTGAAGTAAGACTCATGAATTTAATGGGACTTAGTGCTGAAAAAACATGTTCAAGATCGGACCGTGTTCGTAAAGTGCTATAAATTTGGTGACATATTACAGGAGTACACATAATGAACACAGAGTGCCCAAACAAACACCTGCATGAGAGATGCTAGAAATTCTCCACGCAAACAAGTCAAAACACAGGATGCTTCTACATGCAAGTGGTCCTTGTGCATCGATGCTCCCTGCACATGCATTTGTACATGTGGAGAACAGACATTAACTGGAAGACAGCAGTGGCAATGCCAAGTGACCATGTTAGGTATGTGCAGAGAATACAGTACCTTAGCCTGCCATTTCACAGGCTCGTGTGGCTTATATTGGAATGAATATGACACATTCTAGGACAATAATGTTATACTTTCAGACATATGTCTCTTTAATATATGGAAGAGGCACCTTTGTGACTTTTGAAATAGTACAAGAAAGTCCCTTTCCAGATGAAAGGGGTGAATGAAACATGCAGCAAAATCCATGCCCGTGAATTCAGATACAAACACAAGCTTCCCGTTAATGCTTCCTCTTTTGCAGAAGACAGCAGCAAAGGACAGGAGACATACGAAGTCACAGAAGTTGTCTTTCTCATTTCTGTACATTGACAGAAATGAGACACAAAGTCACCATCTTGTCATAATGCCTTTGTTGCTCATACACCAAACTGGAAAACATTACTTTTTTTGGAATAAACTCCCCAAAATACAGCAGGCAAAGGACATGTTCTGGAAGCTATAGTCCAAAAAAGTAACTTTTTCCATCTCTGCTCATCTCTCACCACTGTTCTCATGATGGCGGATGTGGGTGTGGATCAAGCTATTCTCCACTTCATTCCCGTAACATCCCTTGTGAGGCAGGCTAGGCTCATGCAGCAACTGGCCCAAGGCCCCACAGTGAACTATACAGTTGACCATGGATACAAACATGGATGTTCACCTAAAGTACAGCACGTGAACTACTATATTGCCCTTTCTTAGCAGACTATTCTATGAATGCCAGTTGAGCCTAATATATTAATAATTCCAGGACAAATATCTGACCTTTGTATTTTTCTTTGTACAGAGATGGAAATCCTACTTAAAAAATACAATAGAGACAGCATGGGATTGAGGGATGAAAAGACAGACAGAAAAACACAATAATTGATTATCTCTGCTTCAGACTTCATTTGGAGCCATATCAATGGAGGATGTCACAATGATCACCCAATTATATGGCTAGACATTAATATATAGAACAGAAACGTGCCTTCTTTCTGCAGTAGACTGCAGAGTTTTGCAGTAGGGGAAAGAAACTTTTAAAAGTCTCCTTTACAAAAAATGTAGAGAGGCTGAATATGAATACAGGTACTTGTAGCTAACAGAGCATGTGATTGTAATATACAGAATGGCCCTACCTCAGTCCCTGGAATCTCTAGGAAAGGTTTTGGAGGACCCCTGCTTGAAACCATGGCAAATGGCTGCCAGTCAGCGCAGACAATATTAAGCTAGGTGGAAGAAAGTCACTTCTCTGAAAACATGGCTCAGATGGAATTCTCTGTGGCAATCCTGTCAGTTTGCTGGACATTTAAGAGAGAGATGCAAAGCATTGTGCAGCACAATGCTAGACAGATCAGTTTAGGAGTAAAGGTAAAGGTAAAGGTTCCCCTTGACATTTAGTCCAGTCGTGTCCGACTCTAGAGTGCGGTGCTCATCCCCGTTTCCAAGCTGTAGAGCCAGCGTTTGTCCGTAGACAATTTCCGTGGTCACGTGGCCAGCGCGACTAGACACGGAACGCCGTTACCTTCCCACCGTGGTGGTATCTATTTATCTACTCGCATTTACATGCTTTCGAACTGCTAAGTTGGCAGGAGCTGGGACAAGCGACGGGAGCTCACTCCGTCGCGTGGATTCGATCTTACGACTGCTGGTCTTCTGACCTTGCAGCACAGAGGCTTCTGCGGTTTAACCCGCAGCGCCACCACGTCCCCACCAAATTCAACTGGACTCTCAGATTACACAGGATTGCAGCTTAAAACAATTCCAAATGACACAATGTTTGATATGCTGCAAATGATTAGTAATTGCAATTTAGAGATTTATGTATCAAAGCAATTATGTCAATTCCATCTTCCCCTGGATAAACAACAATTATGCAGACATAAACACTTATTTACAAGCTCTGTGACAGCCTGCAGACTCTGTACAGCAAGCAGATGGCAGATTGAGCCACCTTCTGCTTTTACTCCCACGTACCACTGCTAAATAAGCCCACCATTTAAAGGGCTATTTTCGTGATGTTTCACTTTAGTGACCAAGTTTCTTCTCATGAGAAGCGACAGTTTGATCCTGACATTAGTTTTCATTAAGTAGGGACATCTGTCTTAGGGGGTTAAGGAATTAGGACAAGAGTTGCCAGCTGAACATCATTCTTCATTTAGAATCTCTACTCCCACTGCCCTGTCACTGCTTTTATTTCCTCGAGCAAGGCTCCTGTACTTTTCACAGCAGTGTGACTTGCTAGGAACAGAGAAATGGAGAGTTATGAAGACCTTCAAAAGGGCAACAATAATAACATTAACAATAATAATCACAATAATAAACTTAACAATAATCATAATAATAATCATAAAAATGTACGAAGACAAACAGGCCACAAATCACACACCCTCCGGTGTCTGTATACGAATGCCAGGAGTATGGGAAACAAACAAGAAGAACTGGAAATTTTAATTCAGGAGGGTAACTATGACTTGATAGGAATAATTGAAACTTGGTGGGATGACTCCCATGACTGGAATACAGCAATTGAGGGATATAAACTGATCAAAAAGAACAGAGAGAATAAAAAGGGAGGTGGAGTGGCAGTATATGTCAAAAATACACATTCCTGTACAGAAATACAGGAGGAGGAGAGTGGCTGTCCCACTCAGGTAATTCACAGAGGCCACGAAGAAGAACAATACATTTCCCACCCACCCACACCATTTTACTTTCTTCACAACTCTGTTATTCTGCTGCATGTGTCAATTGGACAAGCCTTTACTCCCTCCCTGCACTCTCATTTCCGTATTTCTTTACAGAACTGACATATACGTGAATTCTGTCCTAATGTGTAGGATGCATTAACAGAAGTATAGTCTCCAAATCCTAAGAGGTGCTAGTCCCCCTCTATTTGGCACTAGTTAGGCCTCATCTAGAGTACTGTGTCCAGTTCTGAACACCACACTTCAAGAAGAATGCCAACAAACTGGAGCAAGTTCAGAGGAGGGCAACAAGGATGACCAGGGGGCTGGAAAACAAGCCCTATGAGGAAAGACTGAAAGAACAGGGCATGTTTAGCCTTAAGAAAAGAAGACCAAGGGGACATATGACAGCACTTTTCAAATACTTGAAAGGTAGTCATACAGAGAAGGGGTAGGATCTGTTCTCGATCATGCCAGTGCAGGACAGGCAACAATGGACTCAAGTTACAGGAAGCCAGATTTGGGATGATATCAAGAAAAGTTCTTAGCTGTTAGAGCAGTACAGCAATGGAACCAATTACCTTGGGAGGTGGTAAGTGCTCCAACGCTGGAGGCATTTAAGAGAACTATCTGTCAGATCTACTTTGGATTCCTGCATTGAACAGGGGGTTGGACTTGATGGCCTTATAGGCCCCTTCCAACTCAGTTATTCTATGATTCTATGATATGCCTTTTCAGTGTCATATTTAATAATAAGCTTCTTTCTTCTGTTTTAAAATTGAATTTACATCCCCCCGCAATGAACTGACTACGCTTGAGCCAAGTATCACAACTGGTTTTTTGTCTCCAGAAAAAGATGTACAAAGTGACATCTTATTTTCTAAAAAATCTAATTTAGCAATGTGCTAAATCCTGCTAATTAGCAAGAAAAGGATATTAAGAGAAGGAAAAATGAACAAAACAATAAACCTTTCTATTTGTTAAAAAGGGAGGAAGGGGCAACAATAATTTAAAGAAAGAAAACCAGTTCATTGTTATCTATTCCATGCCATGGCTTTAGGACTGGATTAACCATAAGATTTGGAAATAATGTCTGAAATCCTGTTAAGAATTTAATGTTGTTAACATAATGCTTAATGCATAATGTTAAAAACATTGAGAAATCTCTGTAACTGTTATCTGTTGCATGCTAAGTCACATGATTCACTGTGCAACAGATAAAGGCTACACAGCGACTGTCCGGACTGGTTGTTTTGGGTGTGGGGTGGATCGGGCTACAAAGGGTCTATTAAGGTCAGGTGGAGGAGTAAAGTGCCATTGGAATGTTCCTCCTGTCCAAACAGCAAACAACCCCTTATAGCCCAAATCAACTGTCAATTGAGTGCTTTCCTTGATTGTCTGTGGAGGGTCAGGGGAAGTGAAATTATTTTTTTTAATCGCTCCTCCCTGTTAATGCCATCCCATTCTTTCCCTTCCCCTCACCCTTGTTCCCTTCCCTTTTTCCCCTCCCCCCTCATTTTCCCTCTCCTCCCTCGGAATCTGCAGCCATGATGGCAGGAGCTGCTAGAAGCCGTTATCTCCAGGCTAAAGAGTGTGACAACAAACACGGATGCTCAACCATTGGGCCAGAAAGGTGCACAACAGCTTTTAAAGGGGAAGGATGGATCATTCCAAGCAAAAACACTTGCAGACAAGCTCTTTTTTTCTGATCCAAACCATATCATCAGCCATCCATTTACCACATCTATATATCAGTGTGGACAAGCCCACAGGCTCTTAATTCATGCCAATTAGCATCTAAAAAGCTATGCCATTTACGTAACTGTGCAACAAGATTTCAGCCACTATAATTTTGTTTACAATTTTCATATACCTGTTAACATTTTTGAGGCCTTACATCAGTGTTCAACATGTTCTGGATAGAGTCATCTTTCTCCTAAAGAAAGGATGGGAAAGCGTGGCCTGCAGATTGTGTGTGGCCCCTCCCCATATTTGTAGGCTGGACTCCGTTCCATTGAAAAAAAAATTCACCTACCAAAAGCAGAACTGGTGCACCTGGAAGATTCCTCAAGGCAGTTCAGGTTTTGCTCCCCCTACCCCAATTCCTGAGGATGTTTTGCTAAACCATGTGGACATCTAGTCATGTCTGATTGTTGTTTCTGGGTGTGGCACAATTTTCAGTGAGTACCAGGGGAGAAAATTGGCTTTGACTTCTAGGTCTTGCCCCCCACTGTCCTAAAAGACCAAATTCACAGGCTTAGACTATTCATTAAACTTTATACAGTACTTATTTGTGCATGAGCACTGTGCTCTAGCAGGACTGAATCATATACATATCGTTTTACATACTTATGCCATTATTATCTGTTCTGTTATTAAGAGATATGTTCATACCAATTAACTTTTAATTTTAATGTTAGTACATCTAAATATGTATTTAAATATAATCTAGAAATGCAAGACAAGTCTCCTAGATAGTTAAATACCGTTTCTTTGCAAAATGATGAATACAGTTGCTTTCAAAAATTCAGTGCAGAGCCATTTTAACACAATGCATAAAAATGTTTAAAACATTCCTGACTGCTATAACAGCATTTAAATTGTATAAATGTAGTTGTAGAAGAAACTGTTAGTTGCTATAAATATTCTACAGAAGCTCTTTTGACATTTCAACCCAATCTCCTCAAATATCTGGGTAAATATATGCAATATTAGGAAGAAGATAAAAAAAACTTGAGATGGGGGAGCAGGAGAAAATCAATAGGTGTGAAATAGGGAAAATGTTCAAAACTGTGCCCTATTTTCTAAGAAACTGGAGCTCTGTACGGGCATTCTTTGAAAATTCTCACCTGCTATATCCATCTTGTTCTTAACACCAAGAAGTGTTGATGGATTGTTGCTATCCTACTTAATGCAGAGATGAAGAGCCAAACTGGTAAATATGTAGTTTGCAACTGTTCGTCCTCATTTCTTTGCAAGAAAGCATGTGGGTACAGGCTCTGGATCAGGACCCCTTTATGAGAGTAAGGGAGTTTTACCTACCCACCCCCGTTCTCCTAAATTTCCCTCCTGTAAATCACAGCCAGCTAGACAACATTATTTTTATCTTCATGTGTTGCCTGCAGTCTTCATTGAAATAAGAAATACTGCTCCTAGTAACCACAGTATTCTGATTATTAACAAAATATGTAAAGTACACAGCAGTTCAAAGTGTTCTTTACACTGTTGCTCTTGATATATATGTTCTTCTAGGATATATCTTCAGGGAGGTAATAACTGAGAAATAATGTCTTCCTGAAGGTTACAACAGCTATATAAATGTCTTTAATCCAGGGAAAATAATGGGAAGTTATATTTTCCAAAAGAAAAGGTAAGAATAGGTGTAATGTAAACTGGGAGTGTGCCAATTACGGGCCCTCTAGGTTGTGTGCAAGACCTCAGAACCATCTAAGGGCTCCCTAGAGTAGAAAATAATTAGGTGTTTTCCCTTTATGGTGCCATTTTTTCCCGGGGGGGGGGGGGGTTTGTAAACAAATACCAGGTATTTCCAGCTTTTAATTCTTTCTCTACATTTCCCAGCACTTCCAGGTCCCTAGCCCCCACCAAAGTTGCCCATGTATGACAAAACCAAGCAACATGTTTTTTTTCATATCTCAACATTACTTGCAGAGAACCACCAAAAAAGCAACCTTTGTAATTTAAATATATCCTATCACATATTGTGAATGGTTTAAAATGTTTGATACCAGGGTATCAGACATACTGATTGTCTTTGTGCAGATAGTCAGTATTGTAGGAGGATACATATCAGGCAAACCTCTCAAAATTTTTCACCAGTATATTATATGACAAAGACCAAACCCTGCCATCTCAGCATATGCTCTGATAAATGTTGCTGAGTGAACTTAGATCAAATTAAATCTCAATTGTCATTTCAATTTCAGAAGCATTTTAAAATGTAATAATTCTGAAATGTTACATTTTACCAGTCTAAAGGTTATCAAATTCACATTCCTAAATATTCTCTCTTACAGATTCTCTTTGTTTTAATTCATACAGTCTTCATCCTTCCAGCATCCCACGTCTCATTTAGTGGACAAATATTTTCTGTCAAAAGATATGGGAGCGAATGCTATCATTTCTCTTTTTCATACACAATTCTTTACAGTGATATAATTAGCAAGCAAGCAAAATAAGTTTATTGCGTGGCACACAGGCTGTTGCAACATACATCAGATAAAACAATATAAAACAATATAAACAATATAATATAGTCCATTACAATATAATACAATATTAAAAGGCATTTAGAATCCAATCAAGTTGATTTCTATTACGGCACAAAGTTTCAACATCTAAGGAGAGGGCAAAGGCAGATGGAAGACATTAACCAATGCCAGCAGCAAGCACTTATCACGAGGGGAAAACCCCCAAAGATACACTTACTTAAGTATTGACTTAATTGATAGAGGCGGGGGATACAGATTTCATTTTTAACAATGTAGAGATAAACCGTGCCATTCGGAAAGTGACAAATTTGTCTCTGTCAGAAAGTAGGATCTTAAGCTTTCTTGTTCAGAATTACTAGAATGTTTTTGTAAAATAGGGTTGAGAAATCTCTCGCGATAGGTCTCTAATAGTGGACAATAGAGCACTTGTTGTTGTTTAGTCATTAAGTCATGTCCGACTCTTCGTGACCCCATGGACCAGAGCACGCCAAGCCCTCCTGTCCTCCACTGCCTCCCGGAGTTCGGTCAAACTCATGTTGGTTGCATCGATGACACTGTCCATCCATCTCGTCCTCTGTCGTCCCCTTCTCCTCTTGCCTTCACACTTTCCCAACATCAGGGTCTTTTCCAGGGAGTCTTCCCTTCTCATGAGATGGCCAAAGTATTGGAGCCTCAGCTTCAGAATCTGTCCTTCCAGTGAGCACTCAGGGTTGATTTCCTTCAGAATGGATAGGTTTGTTCTCTTTGCAGTTCAGGGGACTCTCAAGAGTCTCCTCCAGCACCACAATTCAAAAGCATCAATTCTTCGGCGGTCAACCTTCTTTATGGTCCAGCTCTCACTTCCATACATCGCTACTGGAAAAACCATAGCTTTGACTATGCGGAGCTTTGTCGGCAGGTGATGTTTCTGCTTTTTAAGATGCTATCTAGGTTTGTCATCACTTTCCTCCCAAGAAGCAGGCGTCTTTTAATTTTGCGGCTGCTGTCACCATCTGCAGTGATCATGGAGCCCAGGAAAGTAAAATCTGTCACTGCCTCCATATCTTCCCCTTCTATTTGCCAGGAGGTGATGGGACCAGTGGCCATGATCTTAGTTTTTTTGATCTTGAGCTTCAGACCATTTTTTGCGCTCTCTTCTTTCACCCTCATTAAGAGGTTCTTTAATTCTTCCTCACTTTCTGCCATCAGAGTGGTATCATCTGCATATCGGAGGTTGTTGATATTTCTTCCGGCAATCTTAATTCCGGTTTGGGATTCCTCCAGTCCAGCCTTTCGCATGATGTATTCTGCATATAAGTTAAATAAGCAGGGAGACAATATACAGCCTTGTCGTACTCCTTTCCCAATTTTGAACCAATCAGTTGTTCCATATCCAGTTCTAACTGTTGCTTCCTGTCCCACATATAGATTTCTCAGGAGATAGATAAGGTGGTCAGGCACTCCCCTTTCTTTAAGAACTTGCCATAGTTTGTTGTGGTTGACACAGTCAAAGGCTTTTGCATATTTATTTATTTATTTATTTATTTATTTATTTATTTATTTATTTGATTTATATCCCGCCCATCTGGTATATTCTACCACTCTGGGCGGCTTCCAACAAACATATATACATTGAAATGACATAAAAACATTATAACATAGTTATAAATAGGGGGAGTCTGAAGCTGCATAGTCAATGAAGCAGAAGTAGATGTTTTTCTGGAACTCTCTGGCTTTCTCCATAATCCAGCACATGTTAGCAATTTGGTCTCTAGTTCCTCTGCCCCTTCGAAATCCAGCTTGTACTTCTGGGAGTTCTCGGTCCACATACTGCTGAAACCTACCTTGTAGGATTTTGAGCATAACCTTGCTAGCGTGTGAAATGAGTGCAATTGTACGGTAGTTGGAGCATTCTATGGCACTGCCCTTCTTTGGGATTGGGATGTAGACTGATCGTTCCCAATCCTCTGCCACTGCTGAGTTTTCCAAACTTGCTGGCATATTGAGTGTAGCACCTTAACAGCCTCATCTTTTAAGATTTTAAAGAGTTCCACTGGAATGCCATCACCTCCACTGGCCTTGTTGTTAGCTATGCTTTCTAAGGCCCACTTGACTTCACTCTCCAGGATGTCTGGCTCAAGGTCAGCAACCACATTAGCTGGGTTGTCTGGGACATCCAGATCTTTCTGGTATAATTCCTCTGTGTATTCTTGCCACCTCTTCTTGATGTCTTCTGCTTCTGTGAGGTCCCTACCATTTTTGTGCTTTATCATGTCCATCTTTGCACAAAAGGGTCCTTTAATAGCTCCAATTTTCTTGAACAGATCTCTGGTTTTTCCCTTTCTATTATTTTCCTCTATTTCTTTGCACTGTTCGTTTAAGAAGGCCCTCTTGTCTCTCCTTGCTATTCTTTGGAAGTCTGCATTCCATTTTCTGTAACTTTCCCTATCTCCCGTGCATTTTGTTTCCCTTCTCTTCTCTGCTATTTGTAAGGCCTCATTGGACAGCCACTTTGCTTTCTTGCATTTCCTTTTCTTTGGGATGGTTTTTGTTGCTGCCTCCTGTACAATGTTACGAGCCTCCATCCATAGTTCTTCAGGCACTCTGTCCACCAAATCTAGTTTCTTAAATCTGTTCTTCACTTACACTATGTATTCATAAGGGATATGGTTTAGATTATACCTGACTAGCCCAGTGGTTTTTCCTACTTTCTTCAGTTTAAGCTTGAATTTTGCTATAATAGAGCACTCATGTGCCAAATTCTCCACTGATTTTTGGTCACAAGAGCAAACTCTCTCGTGATATGGAATTTGTGTATAGCGTCTGTAGCGGATACCCCAGACGTCACCTGTCCATCACTACGGAACCTTGGCAGAAGAACCAATGAAGAAGACGGAAGGCGGAGTCAGAGAAGAAGGAGGGGTACAAAAGGGGGAGTCTGATGGGATTGATATGAAGAGATTGACTAGAGATGAGATCAGAGATTTTGAAGGAATTGGTTTGAGATTAGAATGATTGGAAATTGAGAGGGAAGTGCTGGAAGGGTTAGAAAGCTGAGCTGTGGGAGTTGAAAAAATCAGTAGGGTCAGAGCAAGATAGAAAGAACTAACAGAAAGATCTAATGGAACTGAATATTACTTAATACCTGTGATTTGCTTCCTGTGAATGAATATACTATTTCCAACTGATTATCTACCCCACCCTGTATAATAAACTGATTGTGTTTAGCAGCATTAGTGTCCAGCAGTTGATTGATGTTTTGAAGTAATAACATCTGGTGGCAGCGTGAGAAGGAGGAAAGAGCGTGAGCTTTTGTGAGGGCCAAATAAATAGGGACTACAAAAGCGAGACCGCGACAGCGTCCTAATAAACTGGCTAGTGGTAACATATCAAAACGTGCCCGAGTAAAAGCTTTTCTATAATCAAAACTCATTAAATCAGTAAAATAAAATGGAAGATTTAAAGGCAAGGGTAAAATGTTCTTACCGTTTCCCCAAAAATAAGACCTAACCTGAAAATAAGTCCTAGTAGGATTTTTCAGGATGCTCGTAATATAACCCCTACCCCGAAAATAAGCCCCAGTTAAGTTAAACCCCGCTCTCCACCATTGTGCAACATTGTGCAGCAACCAGAAGATGATGACATGACTGTAAAATAAAACATCCCCTGAAAATAAGCCCTAATGCGTTTTTTGGAGCAAAAATTAATTTAAGACCCTGTCTTATTTTCGGGGAAACACGATATATAGAGGGGCCATTTTTAGAGTGCCTAACAAACATAAATCTGTTTGAACCCAGTGGTCAGATAATCTCTGTTTCAGTAAAGGTTTTGCAGCGGGTAGGCCAAGGTGTCTCACATACTCTCCGGAGAATCCAAGTTTAGCAACTAGTTGCAGTGCAAAAAGTTTCCACGATCTAAAATTCATCTCCCCATATGATGCTATTAAAATTTTTGACTGGGTGATGAACAAAATTTTCAGCCAGTAATTAATTATTAGCTTATAGTACCAGTTCTAATCTATAATTAAGCATTTCTTAAGTTTTGAGCACTAAGTTCAAAAAAGACCTGGCCTACCAAGAATACATAATCCATGTTTAGTTCTACTGAACAGTGCATTAGTTGAGCATATATTGGCATTTGTGGGTAAGCATCTCACAATACATGCATCCCAAATTGACTTAAAGTCATTGCCAAACTAAAACCAGAAAACCACACTCCTTTCATTTTTCAAATGTGTGTGTGTTATGTGCTCTCAAGTCAGAACCAACTTACAGAGACCCTAATAGGGCTTTCAAGGTAAGTGAAATATTTAAGGAGTATTTTATCAGTTCCACACACTCCCCACTAGTGAGTGCATGGCCAAATGGGAATGCAAATCTAGGTTTTTGGGACTTCTAATCCATCACATTATCCACTGTACTACACTGCATATTTTGCTTTCATTCTATCTTTGTAGAAAGATCTATATTTGGTTTTCACCCCGACTTCCAAAGGCTGAAAACACTAATGGGTCTTCCATAGCTGTAAGGTCTACTCATGGAGACTTCAATTCTCCTTTTCTTGCTTCAATGCAAATAGAAAAACTTTTCATAACAGACACTAGGAGCCTTAAGTTTGTTCTTTCAGTGTATCTTATTCTTCATCTGGTCTTGTTTACATATGAATGAACTACCTTCAACTTAAAGCAAGATACTACATCTGAAACTATACCCTAAAAAAAGAGACTTCCAACAACAAATTGATTGCCCCCTGACTCAAACAAGAACACGCTGATGTCTTCTTGAATGTGGCATTCAAAATAATGAAACCTACAAGTATTCATGAAACCTATAAAATCCTAGATACTGAATATCCCAAGCCAGCTTTTCCCAACTCAGTAACTTCCAGATATATTATACTGGTCATCTGCAGAAACATAGGCAGTTTGGTTGTTGTGGGTTTTTCGGGCTCTTTGGCCGTGTTCTGAAGGTTGTTCTTCCTAACGTTTCGCCAGTCTCTGTGGCTGGCATCTTCAGAGGACAGGAGTCAGAACTCTGTCTGTGCTCTGTTGCAGTTTGTTTGGACAGTTGAGTATTTATAGCTGTGGGATCAGCTTTTGTCCTTTTCAGGAGATGGGTGATTGTGGTGATCAGCGTGTTTTTTGTTGTGGGTGTATTGTTGTGATAAGAGGGAGAGATTATCTGTCACTGTGATTGATGGGTGTCGTTAGCTGGTCTTTTGTGTGCAGTGATCACCGGTCCTTGTAGCTGGGTAGAGTTCGTTGACCTTTTGCAGGCTGTATTTTTCAGTGCTGGGAGCCAGGCTTTGTTGAGTTTTAAACTTTCTTCTTTTTTGTTGAAGCTCTGCTGGTGTTTGTGGATTTCAATGGCTTCCCTGTGCAGTCTAACATAATGATTGCTGGTGTCCAGTACTTCAGTATTTTGAAATATAATTTCATGTCCAGCTTGTTTTAGGGCATGTTCAGCTACTGCCGATTTTTCCGGTTGTTTTAGTCTGCAGTTTCTGTCATGTTCTTTGATTCTGGTGTGGATGCTGCGTTTTGTGGTCCCAATATATACCTGACCACAACTGAAAGGTATCCGGTATACTCCTGCAGTGGTGAGGGGGTCCCTTTTGTCCTTTGCTGACCGTAACATTTGTTGTATTTTTGTGGTGGGCTTGAATACGGTTTGTAGGTTGTGTTTTTTCAAAAGTTTCCCCATGCGGTCCGTGACCCCTTTGATGAATGGCAGAAATACTTTATTTGTGGGTGGCTGTTTTTCCTCTTCAGTTTGGTGTTGTTTTCTTGGTTTGATGGCTCTTGTGATTTCATTTTTGGAGTAGCCATTTGCCTGTAGGGCCCAATTCAGATGGTTGAGTTTGGTGCTGAGAAATTGAGCTTCACAGTTCCAATTTGCACGGTCTACCAGTGTTTTGATTATGCCTCTTTTTTCCTGTGGGTGGTGGTTGGAGTTTTTGTGTAGGTACCGGTCTGTGTGGGTGGGTTTTCTGTAGACCTTGTGTCCCAATAGGAGGTCAGTTTTGCGTATGACCATGACATCTAAGAAAGGGAGTTGGCCCTCTATTTCTTTTTCCATGGTGAATTGTATATTTGGGTGGATGCTGTTGAGATGGTTTAGAAATTCTTCCAGTTTTTCTTCACCGTGGTTCCAAATTGCGAAGGTGTCATCCACATATCAGAACCAGACTGTGGGTGCGAAGGGTGCCGAAGCCAGTGCCTGTTTTTCAAAATGTTCCCTGTAGACGTTTGCTACAACTGGGCTGAGGGGGCTCCCCATGGCCACTCCATCTGTCTGTTCATAGAACTCGTTATCCCACTGAAAATAGCTGGTTGTTAGGCAGTGGTGGAAAAGGGCCTTGATGTCTTCTGGAAAGATCTGCTGGATGAGTGTCAGAGTGTCCTTTATCAGTACCTTGGTGAATAGGGATACTACGTCAAAGCTGATCAGTCTGTCCCCGGAGTTGAGTTTTAGGGTGCTGATCTTGCTTATGAAATGTCCTGAGTCTTTGATGTAGGATGAGGTTTGTCCAATGTGGGTGTGTAGGAGGGTGGCTAGGTATTTTGCTAATTCATATGTTGGGGAGTCGATGGCACTTACAATGGGCCTGAGCGGGATTGAGTCTTTGTGGATTTTGGGGAGTCCGTATAGTCTTGGTGGGAGAGCTTCTGTCTTGCAGATTCGTTGAAGGACGTTGGGGTTCAGGGAGGAACTCCTGATCAGCATATTTGTTTGTTCTGATCCGGACATCATCATTCTGCCAGCAGACAAAGGCAATGCCACAGTAATCATGCAAACAGAAGAATACAAGGACAAAATCAGGGAACTTCTAGACCCCACCACCTAGACCCCACCACCTACTGAAAACTGAAACGGGATCCAACCAACAAAATCACAAAACAAACAAACATTGTGGATAAGGTTGAAGGCTGGTACATCTGGAGATGCTGGGTTTTCCTGGGCATTTGACTATTCTTAAAATCCTGAACTAGTCTTCTACTGTTATCAGAAACTCATCAGAAGTGGCCTCAATTCTTAATGTCATACTTTGAAAAGACAGCTGTATTAGACTCCTTTAATCCAGAAAACATTTCTATGCCTTTTTTGTGTGTCTGGAAATTGCAGCTTACACAGGGTTAGTTTTTTAAGAGATCCTAGTACAAGTTATTCTTTTCTTCCAGGACAAGTTTATTTGTGCACACTTGAATATAGTACTATTATTATTATAGTCCCGATAAAGTGTGTTATCTGTAGCTCCTAGATTCAACTTCTGACTAAGAATTAATTCCATAGCAGTGTTTTTTTACAACTGCTATGTTTGTTTCTCGTCTTATGTATACTTCAGCCTCCAAAGCACATCACCATACTTTCCTCATAAGCACAAAGTTAGATGAAATAGGAGATCAAAGACCGACACCTCTGTGACAGAGATTCCTATATTACTGATACTGACCTTCAGCCTTTTACAGTTACAGTTACAATGAGCTAACTGGAAAGGAAGTATGTTTTTCAGTATTAAGGTGGAAAGAATCTCAATGGCAGAGAACTACAGCCAAGGGCTCCTCTTCAGATTGTCATGGAACAAGCAAAAGACATTTATAACTCATTCAAGCACTCGACTAACCATCATACAATACCTTTCCAGATTAAGAATGTAAACTGTCTTCCTCCTCTGCTGCAAATACTCCAGTTGAAAGGTTTTGGTCTTTTAAAGCTGTACTTAACTGCAATTCAAAAGCTCTGTTACTGAAAACTGAATTAACTGATCTATCATCAGTCTGCTTAAATCCATTCTCCCACTCCATTATTAGGCACCTGGAAATATTCTGTTCCAAAAGAAAGGTGAGATATAAATATAAAAGCTGAAAACACTGTTGTAGCACATTGCTGCCACCTAAAGTCCAGTACAAGTATGGTGTTTCCATTGAAAACCAACTATATTACTATATTCTTGTAATTGGGAAATAAATATTAGTAGTGAAAAGATGTTTTAACTCTTCCAGACCCTGCGTCTGGAACCCCTCAAAACAAGAATGAGATTGGGGAGGGCACTGGAAGCTGAAGGTGTAAACACTCCTTCCTCATTCCAAACTGCCCTTTTTCAAAACTGCTTCTTTCCAAACATCCGCACCATAAACTGAATTCAATTAGATGAACCTGTGCACATTTCATAAAACCTGTATTTTATATTATTCAAATTGTGAAAACCTGACCACTATATTTCTGACTTGCAACAAATGCATGAGGCATACCAGCACTCAAGATGAAGCTCACTGGTCAACGATGGGCCAACCCCATTCTCAGCCTATTTTATTGGATTGTTGTGAAAATAAAATGGGATGTGGGAGCTATGTATGCACACAGTCTGGCGCTCCCTAGAAGGAAGGATACAGTGTTCACCCTAAAAGATTTCCAAAACACTAAGAGCTAAAGAACTGATCTACTGTTTTCACAACTTAGATAACCAAGTTGGTTATATCTTAAAATCAGTTCTCCCAGACCCTCAATTATTACTGATAATAGTATTATCTGATAGGTATTACTCTAAAAGATACCAGAGAAATTCCAACAAGACTACAGTGGTGCCTCGCTAGACGATTGCCTCGCAGGACGAGGAAATCGCTAGACGATGCCTTTTTGCGAGCGCTACTGCGCTTCGCAAAACGATGTTTCCCTATGGGGAATTTCGCTAGACGATGAGGTTTCCCCATAGGAGTGCGCCGACTAGTGGTCAAAAGCTGTCAGTGCAGCTGTCAATGCATTCCTATGGGGAACCTCACTCGCTAGACGAGGTTTCCCTATGGGAAATTTCGCAAGACGAGTGCCTTTTCCCTTGGAACGCATTGAAGCGATTTCAATGCATTCCAATGGGAAAACGTGCTTCGCTAGACGATGTTTTCGCTAGACACCGATCTTCGTGGAACGGATTAACATCGTCTAGCGAGGCACCACTGTACTGTCAACTCCCTTTATTTTATTTTATCAAACAACAGACAAAATCCTTGTGTAAAGTTAAACTCATGCAAGCTGATGGGTTTTTATCACTCATTTAAAGATTCATATTCTACATCCCAGGTTCCAAGGCTCCCTTGGAATTCCTTTTGACCTGAGGAAGACTTTGGGAACCTTGAGACGGGGAGCAGGGGTTTAATGCCCTCAAATTGTTGACAGTCTAAATGCGATTGGCAGCAATTTTCTGGCATTAAAGGCTTCTCCCATCCCAAGGCTCCCAAAGGCTCATTAGTTGCTACTTACTTCCCATATGGAATTTCATTCTGCTCATTTCTTTTAATCACAGTGAATAGTGCAGCTGCAGAATCTTGAGAATAGAAAAGGAAAATATTAATAACAGCCCACAGATGATGATGTCATCAAGCTTGTGCTGGTGTAACTTTACACAACAGGATTTTGGACACTGTATTATAATCAGTTTTTTGGAAAAAAAAATAGTTTAGGGCACGGTTACACCATAGAAATAAGCTGAGAGCTGGTTCAGGTTTTTTGAAGTTGATTTATTATCACTTGGTCTTTGTATTGACGTATGCATCCTAATGGGAGATCTTATAGTGCAATGCAGTATATCAGTCCAGACAACTATATGGGATTTCAAATCACTGCATTTAGAAGCCATTTGGCAATTCAGAACTCCAGGATGGGGGGGGGGAGGGGGGCATAAATATCTTGTGGCTGGGGGACATTTAACTTTATCCAGTAAATTCAATAAAGAAGGCTGAAGGATTCCAGGAAGCGGGGGAGGAAGGGAGGTGAAGGTGGAAAAGCACCTGGGCCACATGGAAACACGTTGTTGTTGTTGTCAGTGGCGTAGTGTGTGGGGGGCCAGAGGAGCCATCACCCCAGGACATAAGATTGTTAGGGGCGCAAGGCATGCAGCCTTGCTGAAAAGAGTGGCTTTGCTGCCTTTGGCACAGTGGACAAGTCTGGGCCAGCTACCTGCTGCCACTGAAACAGACACCTTGGACCATCTCAGTCCTCCTCTTCCTGCTGGCAAATGGCAACTTTGTTTGTGTGCCCTCCAAGCCACAGATCAGCCCTCACACCCCCCCCCCGGCAACCTCCAGCCTTCCTCCATTTGCTGGGCTCGAGGCCAGTCCACCCCGCCCCCACATCTACCTTTTGCGCTATACAGGTGCCCCTCCAGGGATCACTTCCTCACACGGGCACGTGAAGCAGGCAGGCAGCCCGGCCCCTCCCCTCCGCCAATTTGTTCTCCTGGGAGAGAGAACGACAGCCCCTAATTCACCCTCTTCCTGCCGCTGTGGCTAACGCCTAGGCAGCCTCCTAACATCGCTCATCCTTCCGCCCCAATTAGCCTGATGCTGCTGCCTGGTTTCTCGCAGTGAGGGGGCTCCACGAAGCGGCTCCTTCCGTGCAGACCCACTACGCTACCCCACACCCTGGCTGGACCCACAGACCTCGTCACTGCCCCCACTCGCTCTTGCTTGGCTGAAAGAGAGTGCCCACCATGTTTGTCCTCCTGCCCATCCTCCCTTCCCCAAGGCTGCTACTGCTACACAAGTCAGAATGGGAGCCAAGCAACTGATGCCAGTGAGGACCGGCCAGTCAAGTACCAGCTGGCCAGCCATCACCCACCCTGCTCCTCAGGAGCCCTTGGCAAGCCTCTCAGATTGGGTGAGGAGCAAAAGGCCCTTGCACTGGCTTCGGGAGTGCCTGCAGATTGAATCGCATTCCAGAGCCCTGTGCCCTTCTTCCCTGGAAGTTGGTGGGAATGAGACGGCCCCATGGGTAAGGGTGGCCAGATGAGAAAGATCCAGGTGGGTGGAGGGGACTGTCTTGACCTGCCCCGCCATGCTTGGCGAGCCCTCCCCCACTTGAGTCACCTTACCTCTCTGGGGGAAGCAGGACCCGAGAGAGATCTGTGCTTGTGAGAAGTTATTTCTTTGAACTACATGGTCACCCGCTGGCTGTAAGGATTCTGGGAGTTGTACCTCACGGGTCAGGGTGCATGGATTAGGGGGCACAGTACATGCCTTGCCCGGGTACTGGCAACCCACGCTATGCCACTGGTTGTTGTTATGACTATTTGGCTTGAGTTATCATCTGGAAACGGCTCCTCTTACCCTGCCTGGCTAAGATCACCAGGTCGGCTCCTTCCCAAACCCTTTCCTTTCATGAGGAGAGCAGGGAGTGGGGAGAGAGAGATTGGGGAAAATAGCGAATTGCATAATTAGAATTTTAAAAAACCAAAGGCACTTGATCCTTCATGCAGTTGTCAGCTACTTCTGAAGAGACCCACCCCACCCTCACTGCCTTTAGACATACCTATGGACAGCATCCCCACACTGCACCCACTGCATGCTTCTTCAAGAGTCACTCATTAAAGAAGATTGTATCAGTCCTATTGGAGTCCTGTGGGGTCTGCTTCCTGACTTGCCTCTTGGAGCCTCCATTTCCTTCTCTGGCATTTATCTCTCCCTCTCCCTCCCCTCCTCCATTTCTTACAAGCCCCCCACAGACGGACATTCCTGTTTCATTGAGCTCTCCATGAGTTGGGTGCTCATTTCATTTTTTAAAAAACTGGAATAGTGCTAGATCAGAGTTCCAGATTGAAAAATATATATAAGATTCAAAATAAATAATTCATAATCAAATTAAAATAAATACCCTCCAGATTGCTTAAAATATATCTCTGAACAAAACACATGCTTCCAAGTTTAAAAAAAAAAGCCCACTTAACTATAACTGGGTATTCTAAAATCTATTTGAAGCCTGCTAAACTGATGCAAAAAGAGAGGTTGCTTACCTGTGACTCTGGTTCGTCGAGTGGTCGTTTGTGAATTTCAACAATTAGGTTTCTTCTATGCCTGTGCAGAGGCTCTTGGAATCTTCTAGAGCTTTTGAATGTGTTTGCCAGGACCTCCCTCACAGGCTCTGCCTGTGCTACAGAGTGCCTCAGTTCCCGGTGAATAGTCCGTCACTGTCAAATAAGGACCAGCAAGAAGTGTGAATTCACAGATGACTGCTCGAAGAACCAGAATTACGGGTAAGCAACCTCTCTTCTTTGTGGTCTCTGTGAATACACACAAATATGGGTGATTAGCAAGCTGACTTACCAGGTGATGGGCCATCCAAGTAGAACAGGGGCCAGAACAGCTTGACTGAATGCAGTATCAGCTGTGGCTCGGATGTCCAATCTGTAGTTAGTGGCAAACATGGAAGGTGTGGACCAGATGGTGGCTTTACAGATCTCAGTTAAATCAACCTCTCTGAGAAAGGCTGTAGAGGTAGCGACAGCTCTGGTGGAGTGTACCAACACGGGGCCTGGTAGAGGTTCATGGGCCAATTTGTAGGCCAAGCACATTGTAGACACAATTCATCTGGAGACTGTCTGAGGAGATTGGAGAGCCTCTAGAGGGACTGTGAGAGCTGATGAAGAGTATTTTGGATTTCTGAAAGGAGGTGGTATAGGAAACATAAAATGCCAAAGTCTGACAAACATCAAAGGAGTGCAAGGAGCATTGGATGGTGATGGGAACATAGTAGGCAGGACGACAGGCTGTCACACATGAAAATCAGACACAACTTTAGAGAGGAACGTAAGGTCATGGTAGAGGATGACCTCAATAAGGTGAAATTGTAGAAAAGGAGGATCTACGCAGAGAGTGGTGATCTTGCTGGCTCTGTGAGCTGATGTGATAACAACCAGAAAAATGGTTTTTAGGGATAGGAGCCGTTCCAGGGCGGTGACCAGTGGCTCTAAGGGAGGGCGTGCCAGTCAGTGAAGGACAAGTTGGTGGGACCATTGAGGGACCGGTGCTAGATGAAAACAGCAAATGTTCTGCAGTACCCAGAAGAACTTTTTAAGAGTAGGGTGGCGAAAAAGCAATGTGGAGTCCATGTCCTGAAGTTGGTGTGCTACGATAGCTGCTATATATACTTTGAAGGTAGAGTGGGAGAGATCCTATTTGAAGAGGTGTAAGAGGAAGGGGAGGACAACATCCAAGGTTATGCAGTGACAGGTACCGTTTTTCTGAAAATAAGACCTAACCTGAAAATAAGCCCTAGTATGATTTTTCAGGATGCTCATAATATAACCCCTACCCCAAAAATAAGTCCCAGGTAAGTGAAACTCCGCCCTCCACCACTGTGCAGCAACCAGAAGATGACATGACTGTATTTGAATAAATGTAGATTGTTGTGCATGAAAAAAATAAAACATCCCCTGAAAATAAGCCCTAATGCGTTTTTTGGAGCAAAAATTAATATAAGACCCTGTCTTATTTTCGGGGAAACACGGTAAATAATGAGAGAAAATCTGGAGAAGACATTCCACTTGTAAGTGTATAGAGTGTTGGTGGAAGGCTTTCTTGCTTGTTCCAGAACTTGGGCTACCAAGGGAGTATTCTCCATGCCGTCAGGTGTAATGTCTGGAGATTGGGGTGGAAAACATGGCCTCAATCCTGTATCAGGAGGTGTGGTAGCAGTGGAAGACAGAGGAAATTGGATGCCAGGGATTTCAGGGTCATGAACCACGGCTCCGGGGACACCAGGGGGCGATTAAGAGGGTGTTGGAGTGGTCCTGACAGATTTTGATTATTGTTCATTGGAGGAGTGGTGTGGGAGGTAGCGGAGGCTTGGGGCCAAGATGGTCATAAAGGCATCCCCCATTGATCTGGATCCAATCTCTGCCCCGGAGCAGTAACAGGTACATTTTGTGTTTACAGGTCAGGCAAAGACATCCACCACCAGAGTGCCCCACTTGTGACATAGAAGGAGGAACATGTTGTCGTCCAGAGACCACTTGTGACTGCGAGCGTGGAGCCTGCTGAGATGGTCCACCAAGGCGCTGTCTTCTGTGGAGATGTGGACCGCAACTGAATAGACATGGCAAGCATAGCACCCTTCCTACAATTGGACAGCAAGGTAAAGGAGTTACAACAGGCGTGCTCTGACTTGCTTGCTGATGTAAAATAGGGCTGTGGTGTTGTTGGCTGCCACCTGAACACCACACCCTACTAGTAGGCTTTCAAATGCATGGAATGCCTTGATGATCACAAGAAGTTCTAGATGGTTGATATGAAGTTATGCTTCTAGAGGGCACCACTGTTGCAATGGGCCCCGCAACCAGTGAGGCTGGCATCCGTGGTGACCTATACAGTCAGATTGAGAGTTCTGAATGGCCTGCTAATGCGGAGGTTGTGTGTGGTGTCCCACCAAGTGAGATGTGATGCCAATTCTTCTGTAACTTTCAGTGGTTGGGACGGGTGGTTGACCAGGGGGTCAAACAAGGTACGGTATCACCCCTGGAGGGAGTGCATGGTCAGGTGGGATGTTGGATTACCACAGTGGTAAAGGCCATGAGGTTGAGTAGACACTGGGCCAGATGAGCTGTGACAATAGCCTGTGGCTGGAAGGAGTGCAAGAGAACATGACGTTTCATGTGTCTATCTGCCAGGAGGAAGGCTCGGGCTTGGTGGAAGTCAAGGACTGCTCCTATGTAAGTGACTACCTCAGAATGTTCACGGACTGACTTTGAAAGATTCACCTGAAGTCCCAGAGGGCTATCTCTCAAGATGATGTGACAAGGAGCCAGACATTGAAATAGGGGAAAACAGTGACGTTGCGGAGTCGAAGGTATGCTGGTATAGCTAAAGGCATTTCATAAAGACTCTTGGAGCAGTGGACAGGCCCAAGGGAAGGGTCTTGAACTCGTATGTGAAGTTGTGGAAAGAGAATCTGAAGTATCTGAGATGGTCTGGCCAGATACTTCTATGGAAATAGGCATCCCACAGATCTGTAACTGCGAACCAGCCACCCTGTTGGAGAATGGAATGATGCTGTCCAGTGTAACCATACAGAATTACTTTGGAATGATGTAGAGGTTGAGGTGATGGAGGTCCAGTATGGGCCATAGCCCATCATCTTCTTTGGATGGACTTAAAATAATAGGAATAAAATCCAGAGGTCCTTTCTGCAGTCTTGATAGAGTCAATGGCGTCTTTCTCTAGTAGGGAGCATACCTCTTCTTCCAAGGCTGGGGATGGAGCTGTGGACTTGAAGAGCCCTGTGGGGGGCATGGAGGCAAATTCTATTGCATATCCAACACTGATGATGGTTAGAATGCAGGCACCTGAGGTGATGCGAGTCCATGGGGGTAGGTGGAAAGGTGCGAGACGTGGTGTGTGGGGATGTCAGTGAAGGACATGGACGGATCTGGTCAACCTGCAAGTCAAAGGTTGTGCTTTGCTTTCTTCTCAGGTTGGCAGGTGGACTGCCATAGATGGTGGACTGCCATCTGCTGAGCTGCCGCCGAAAGGAGAAACAAGACAAGGTCTGTATCTGAGACCTTTGGTGGTCTACTTTAGGTCTGTAGGACTGATGAGTAAGGGCAACGCTAGGAACTTTGGGGAGTCTGAGAATAATGTTACAAGTTATATGATCTGGATGTTTTTCTTATCTTCTGCAGGATGTCAAGGATTTCATCCATCTTTTCATCAAAAAAGCCAACTCCATAGAAAGATAGGCCCTCAATCCTAGATCATACATCTTCTGATATGCCCTGCAACATAAGCCATGCCTGCCTGCATAGAGCTGTTTAGATGATGCATCCACCACATGGCGTGCCACAATTCTTTCCTGGCATGCCACAACCATAGCATCTTCGTGGTAGGAGAGGCCTTGAGATCGGTGGTCCCCTGGCACTGCCTGAAGGATGAGAACTTTGTGGCGGTGGTAAGCCCCCATTGCTGCCATATAATTGGCTTTCCTAAGGACAAAGGAAGCCAAGACGTAGATGCGGTGACTGATAACGTCCAGTTTCCTACCCTCATAGCTATTGGGGGCGGAGGCAGAGTGGTTCCTTGTTGTAGAATTGAGCCAACGGTGTGATGTAGAAAAAAGGCAAATGCTATTTTAGGCTGCATTAACAGAAGTACAGTTTCCAAATCCCGCAAGATGCTAGTTCCCCTCTATTCAGCACTGGTTAGGTTTCACCTTGAGTAGTACTGTGTCCAATTCTGGACACCACACTTCAAGAATGCTGACAAATTGGAACAAGTTCATTGTCATTTCTGACGTCCACCATAAATTTATTTGATGTTGTACTAATTTCATATTACTGGAGACCTGGGGTTCTTGTGCTGACTGCAGTACTGCAGTGATCTCAGCCGAGATACTTCCCCAATCAGGAGACTGACTGAATTGAGGGGATAGTGCGTTTCCAGATAAGGGAAGAGGGACATCCTCATCCCCATATGGGGAATTTCCACAGACTGTCTCTTGCCGATGCTCCTCCAGAACCAGGGAGGGCAGGTTGGCCGTGTCTGCAGGTTATGAAGCCAAAGGGCATTTACTCTTATGGCCAGAAGGTGTTGAAGATTTATTTTTATTTTTCCTGGAGGTGTCAGATGTGTGAGCAACACTGGAGGATGGAGAGTGAGCTCGACTCTGATGTCAACACTGAGACAGACTTGGATTTTAGCTTAGGTTGCATCAGTGAGCAAGTTGTTCGCATAGGCCAGCACCATGTGCCTGAGGTGTCAGGATCGACTCCATGGCAGAGGTTTGGGCAGGTTTGAGGAATTTTTCCCAGAGAAATGAGCAGAGCTGTTGGAGAGGGGGACTTTATTCAGGCAAGAAGTGAACTATGGCTATGCTTGCAGGAGATATTCATATTCTACCATCCCTGTTGTCTTTCTGTGACTCATCAAATTCTATTTATTCCAGTTTACATTTCATGACTGAGATTAACTGCTGCAATGGTGTTTTACTGTGTCAACTTAAATTTGTAAACCACTGTGATCTGTTTTAGCAAAAATATTTTGATTCTAGCTTCTTTTTTGGTGCATTGTACCATGAAACCAGGTGTGTATATCCTTCACTCTATTTTCAGAGGACCTCATTTCATTCTCTATGCCATTCTGTCTGCTCATGCTATAATTATTAGTATAACTGGAACACATACCAGCCTGTGCACTTTTATTTTATATTTACTACCATGCCTTAACATCTATTCTGGCATTACCTGAGCAGCACTGCAGTTGCTTCTCTTGGGCAGGTTTTATACAGTGACCTCCACTAGAAGGAACCATGAAAATAAGCTATAATTACCTCTCACAAAAATGTTACCCACTTATGGGGAGGACAACGTCTCATGAATCAGAGATACAGAAAAAAATTAGTTTTCCTTAAATAAAATAGAAATGGGAGGAGACAAAGCATTCAAGCTCCACTTCTGCATACAGAAAATTCCTCTAGTGATATAACATGACTAGACCACAGGGAAGCAACTTCTATTCTATCTGCATAAACTAATTGAGGATATGATATAATGTGATCATTTCAATCAGTCAATCTGACAGGTTCAAAGCAAGAGTTTAAAAAAAGCCTCCATAAAATACTTAGATCTCAAGATTTATTAACACTTACTTTATTACTTTATTAACAGGGACGTGGTGGTGCTGCAGGTTAAACCGCAGAAGCCTCTGTGCTGCAAGGTCAGAAGACCTGCAGTCGTAAGATCGAATCCATGCGACGGAGTGAGCTCCCGTCGCTTGTCCCAACTCCTGCCAACCTAGCAGTTCGAAAGCATGCAAATACAAGTAAATAGGTACCACCTCGGTGGGAAGGTAACGGCGTTCCGTGTCTAGTCGCGCTGGCCACGTGACCACGGAAACTGTCTTCGGACAAATGCTGGCTCTATGGCTTGGAAACGGGGATGAGCACCGCGCCCTAGAGTCGGACACGACTGGACTAAATGTCAAGGGGAACCTTTACCTTTACCTTACTTTATTAAAGACAAATCTCAGTTATTTTATACAGTGAGAATTTAATGTCAAAATGTTTGCATTCAAGTATGGAATTAAACACATGATATGAACATTAAAAACACGACAACATGCAAATAGAACAATACCTTTAACAAAGAAAGATCAACAATGTAAACATGGATAAAGTGACACAAAGTAAGATAGTCTATTAGTAAAACAAATATTTATCATGCAACTAAAATATATCAAAATAATTGATGAGGACCACAGTAGTACATAAGTTAGTCATATGGAGTTAAATAAAGTTTGTTATTTAAGAAAAATCTCTCGTTTGCATCATTTCCTTCTTACATAATACTTTTTTTGACTAAATGTTTTTCATCTCCCCAAAAAGTGATCCTTAGTTACAAGATTATAACAATTGCATGAACTTAAAATTATTTAAAGCAAAGTACTTAAATTATTCAGCAAAGTACTTTTTTAAAAAAAAAGCTTGAATGAGTTCTCTTGTTTACAGTTTGATAACCAGGAACTACTATATCATATTTTAGAAACAATCCTATTCTTGGCAAGTGAGAACACATTTGAAACTTTTATCTTCACCCAAATTCTGTGTATTTATAAGTAATCTGTAAAATACATACATATTTAACTCACCAGAACTAATTGTGTGGACCCGATTAAAACTAAAGCTAAATTATAATTTTAAAATAAATGTATCCTACTTTCAGCTTGCCTTTTATTTCCCTCAAAAGAATGAGGCCTGACTGGAGATATACAGACGCTGTCCAACATGGTTACCATTAGCAAGTGGAATTGATGGTGACAAGGGATAGCTTGGATAAGAGTATGGTCTTGATGTATACGACAGCACACTGGTAGTTCCAGCAGTGAGAGTAGCACTAACAGGAGAAATGCTGTTTATTGAACTTCGGCAGAAATTGTAATCTGTAAAAAAATGATATGAAGTTAAATTTCCTTGTGTTCCTCACGTTAATACACTTTAATCATTTTATCATTGCAAAAGGAGACCATGTGATCCTGGGTAAATCTAGCCTGCTCTCCCTCATATGAAATTCTGGCTACTCAGCAAGAGTAGAGTAACAGTGCAGGCCACCTATGCATGGGGGCTACTTTGAGCAAAGCTTGCTAATCTGTCTCTATAAACCACTAAGTATAACCAGGCCATGCATGGAGAGATTACTCCTACTTCTTGCACAAACAGGTGCCAGGTTGAAATCTGTCTAGACCCCTAGACATCTCAGATAGACTTGAAGATTCTGTAGTCTAGTAAGTAGCAAAGTGCAGCACTGCAGCTTGCTCAGCACAACCACAAGACAACAAAGGGAAAAACAATGGTCATAACTACTGCATAGACTTTCACATTTGCTCAGTTAGGGTCAAAGTTCATGATATATTCAACACATACTGAGTCACTCAATATCCCTTTTTGCACTCAAACATTAGAGAGTGCAATCCCAATTTGAATCAGAAATAGTGTACACAGATGGGGAGGTTTAGTCTTTCTACTCCAACTTTTTTATTTTATTTTAGTATCTTGCCCCCACAAGAGTTAAAAAAGGAAAATCTCCATTGGCACCAATGTATAAAAAAATTATTTTTAAAAAAAGATTGGCAGAGGAAGGGACAATTATTTAGATAAAAATAGCAATACATATTGAACATTTTGAGCTTACCTAAACATATTAAAATACTTGAAACAGTATGAAATCCTGATCATTTTTATTTGTGCTACTTTTAAAAAAAACTACTTCAGGGATGAAATGGAGAAGAGATAGGTATCAACATCCCCCTCTACAATTTACTTTTCACATCAAATAAACATTCAGTTTTTATTTTTGTTTTCTCTACCAAAGTATTCCACATCTAAATTTGGGGAGGTATGCACATTCAGGAGTGGGGAATGTACTGTTGCATTACACAGCTGTCTAAATGTTTTAGCTCCCTAAAAGATTTAAGAAAAAGGATATCTTTTCATTTAATTAGAGCTTTCAGTTAATATCTTTTGTTTTGTCAAAACTTATCAGATTTACCTTTTTGCCATAATGGACCTTTTAAACTGATTTCCAAAGAGCAGGGCTTTAATAACATTTTAATCTTTGCCTTTAAGAGTTGAGGTGCAAATTAAGAGACAGAATGATCTTAGAGAAAAATAAAGTGGCAGTATTTTAAAATCTTATCCCTTTGTCAATATTTAAGATCACATGTCTGTGTGTACATCTCTCTTTTGATATTGGAATTACAGCTATTGTGCAAATATTTTAACATTTTTGGAACTAAAATTAGAACAGCTTAAACACAACCATGTATAATTAGCCTAACATAGCAACTTCAATTTCATTACTGCTCAATATAAAATTTAATTGTAGAACTCTGACCAATATAAATCTGTAATTTCCCCAACATTCAGCTAAGACAATACAGTCCAAATAAGTGCTTCCTTTCTGGTTTCAGCCAACACAGCACAACAGATGACCTGACATATTTACCTAGTAGTACAGGATAAAAAGTGAACATCTGGCAGTGTCAACAGGACATTGCTCCAACTATAAAATGCGAAGGGATATGATACTGTGTAAATATTCATCCAACAAAATGAAAAGATGGAAAATAAATTTTAAGCAACATCAGAATACTTAGTTCATGAAGTCTATTTGTCTTAATATATTTGTTTCTAAGGTGCCACACAGATCTTTGTTGTTTTGCTTGTTGTTGTTTAGTCGTTAAGTCGTGTCCGACTCTTTGTGACCCCATGGACCAGAGCACGCCAGGCCCTCCTGTCTTCCACTGCCTCCCGGAGTTGGGTCAAATTCATGTTGGTATACTGTTGTTTTGCTACAGCTTTCTAACAGTCCACTTCTCTGAAATGGAGTCCAGTTGGTTCTTGGTTCTGGGATTAGGGTTGGGCACAAACCGCCAGTTCAGTGGTTTGGCACAGTTTGTTTGTCAGCCAAACAGCTGATCCACGGTTCAGCACCCTGCCCCCTCCAGTGGGTTCACATTCAGCAGCAGCACCCAGAAGAGGCAGGGTGGAGCGCTGCTGCTGAATGGGTGCCCACTGGAGGGGGCAGGGTGCCGAATCACAAATCAGCTGTTTGCCCAGGAAACAAACAGCACCAAACCAGCAGATTGTGCTCATCTTTATCTGGGATGTATTAGTCTTTCGAAGGCATGAACCACCTAGTGATGAAGCTGTGCAAATCCTGTAAAAGACAATATCAAGGGAGAGAAAGATACAAGGGGTGGAGACAGGGCAAAGAATGGGGAGGGTATGAGAGGGAAGAAAAGGGGGGGGGAAGATGGTGTAGAAACTGGTATCAGAAGAATTCAGATTACACTGAAGAAAAATTGACTAACAGGTTTGGAAGATGGAGTGAGTGATTTTAATCTATGGAGAAAAGGGGCCATGTTTCCAACCCACACAACTCATGCGTATCAGTCCTAAGTGAGCAGAGGGTGAAAGATATACATTATTGTGCATTAGAACCAGAGTATATGAATTCACGCCAACTTGATTTCTTGGACTTCGCAATCCCTCCAACATATCTTTGAAGAGAACATGGGCATCTAACAATTCTTATCATCCATTATTTACAGAAGCACCAATAATATATTAAGTGGCATGTATGAATATGACATAGAGACATTCACTCATACTGTACTAGATGAAAATATAAAGCAATGAGAGAGCACTTGGAGAGAATGTGAAAACAGCCTAATTTGAGTAAAAAGAAGCAGAAACTGATAGAATAAAACATACAATAATGTTAACCTAAGATATCGTTACATAAATGCCTTGTTCCAATTTTCTAGTAATTGTCCAAAAGGTGAAATATAAAAGGAACATATTGGACACACTATTTTTGTCAACATGAAAATACAAATCCCGATATGATTGTTCACTGGGATTATTTTGTCATCAAACTGTTCAAAGTAATAGCAGCATGATTTGTACCAGATGGTTATATTTCTCAAAAATTAATTTCTCAATCCTCAGTTTGGGAGGGTAAGCATATACAGAAATGGAGGTGGACGGTGGGCAAAATTTAAAGGAAGTGCTTTTTTTATTATCCCATATTATTAAAAAGATATTCCAGACAAGCACACTTTAATTTTAAACAGGCATACTTTTGACTTTTTCTCCGTTTTAATCAAGTTACTTACCTGTTCAGTTTCTCCAAACTTTCCTACACAGGTCCAGACTGGGAAGATTATGTACCCTTTCTGCAAGCAGTGGAGACAGAATATAACAATTTTCAAGGTAATACTAGCCCTAATAAGATTTTATGGAATTCTGGGACTTGCATAATTATAGTATTCCATATGCTACTGTTTAATTCTAGCAAAGTAGAGAGAGCCTTGCACAAATACAAACTATAGTTAAAAATCTTTATCTTGCTGTATCAGCACACAACTCAGAAAAAGGGCTAAAGCTTCACTAGCAACTATCACAAAACTCATTATACTGCTATATGGTGCTTATATTGCAAAATACATCCATACACATTTTAAATGCAACAATATACTATTATTGCAGTCAATCTCAGAAAGTGGTATGTTCAAAAAAGACATGAAAATATAACTACCCAAAGTACTGAGCACTTTAACATAGCCGTGAATGACAAAAAAATGGCTCTTAAAGTACAAACAGTAAGCCTTCTGGTATGAAGTATAAATAAAGCTCATAGTCATTAGTTTTCTTTTTTCTAAGTCATAATAAAGTTATAGTGCTATATATATAAGTAACAGTCTAGATATTTCCATAATACATTCAAATTCCATAGCAGAAATTTACGAACAGTGGTATACATTTTACCGAGAATGTATTGATAATGGCTGCTGTCATAAGTACTAAATTAAATACTGCCATGTTATTTACCCAGATACTTCTTCTAAATCAGGTTTTCAATTAGGACATAAAACTAGAATTAAAAATGAAATGGCACATCGAGCAAACTTACTGCAGAATTAGTTATGTTATGTGAAAGAAAAGGACCACCCCACCATTTTGTATCACTGCAATTGGCTTCAGCATTGCCTACTGGCTACTTTAAGTCTTTCCCCGAGCTGCACTTTAAAGGCGGAGAAAAAGTAGCCACACCAAATCCACTGGAACCTTCATGTTGTGAGGCAAGCTTAAGACCTAGGCTTATGAAAGGAGACCAGTATACATGAAGTGTTTGGGGAGGTTTTGCTAAGGAGAAATCCAGAAAATGTCATCTGTTCCTCCAAATAATACAAGCCATTCTTCACGTGTGCATTTTAAATATCTGAAGGATACACCTTCAAGATAAATAGCACTTATTTCATGTCTCTTTCGAAGAAAGGTTGATGGTTATGACAAAGACAGCAGCTAATCAGATCTCACCACCAAAGCACATTAAAACAATACTGCAGTTAGCCATAGTCAAGAAAATAGAATAGTCACAAATTCAGGTAGCTTCAAAAAGGGATGATCAGCAAATTCATATGAGTGAGATTTTAAAATAAACTGCAATAAAGACATCATGATTGTGAGCCCTGCTAGCCCTTGCTGGGTCTGCAGGTACTCTCTTCCATCCTTTGTTTGTAACAAAACGGTTTATAAAAAAAGGGGATCAAAAACTGGAACTGTTTGTAGTCGTCCTGGAGTAGTTTTGGGCACTGCCCAGTTATCAAGTCTCTAAAAGTCCAGAATCTTTAGCCTCTCCAGTTAACAGTACTGGGAAGGGGAAATTTCTATACTGTCCTCCTTAGTGGAGTCAACCCCTGCTGACCCGCCCAAGAAGTTCTACAAGAAGGAGGGCTTCTATACCCTCACTAAGAGTAGCAGTGTTGGCCTCTTGCTCCCAGTTCCCCTTTGGGTTGCTGCTTGTTAAAACTGGAGGGCTTGCTACTGCTTCCTCCACTAGTGTTGAGCTTGGGTTGCCTTTGAGACAGCCTGCCAACAGGGAAGCCTGTCCAACTGTCCCCATCCTCATAGTGATCTGTACATTTTCAATAACATTAGACTGGGGAATTGGGGGGGGGGTATATTTATTACACAAAATTTACTGATTATACTCTACTAACTTCTACAGGTAAATGTTGCCACCGTCATTTTGTGCTTCATTGTGGCAAATCCTCAAAATACAATGGAGATAACCTCTAATCATGATCAGATGTTCTGAAAACTACATTATAATATGCCCTATAACAGTGATGGCGAACCTTTTTGAGCCCGAGTGCCCAAACGGCAACGCAAAAAGAAATTATTTATTTCAAAGTGCCAACACTGTAATTAAACCTGAATACTGAGGTTTTAGTTTAGAAAAAACAACTCATGTCATTTACACATTTTGTCTGTCTGGTTCTTTATTGATTCCTCCAACTGACAGCTCTTTTAGAAAAAAGTCAAGTGCAAAATGCTACACTGAATTAAATGCACCCTATTTATAAAGCTTATTAAGTACACTGAAATCCTGAACTTGTTTCCTCCAAAGTAAGCTACCCTCAGAAAAGCAGCTATATATAGGAGTGCACATTTTTAAAGTATATACCTACATTTTATACACTACATAAAGTGTATACACACATTTCACTTATTTGAAATGTAGTGTTGGAAAAGAGATTTACAGATATCATGACTTGTCAGAAAGATAAGTAAAGCAAATTAAGTGTGGACTCTCACTAGAAGCTAAAATAACCAAGCAAAGGGTATTGTACTACAGTGGCATCATGAGAAGACAAGCTCACTGGAAAAGGCAGCAATGCAGGAAAAAGTGCAATGCAGTAGGAAAAGAGGAAGACTGCACATGAGATGGATTGACTCAATAAAGAAACCCACAGTCTTTTGTTTGTAAGACCTTTTGTTTGGTGTTGCAGTCAAAGCAGGACCAGGAGCAGAGAGACTGGGATTCAGATTTGGGGAATAAACTATGATACTTTTGCCTGCTTTGGGTATGAGAAACAGAGAAACGTGATTGCTACACACTTCAGAAATCTAGTCCCAGGTGTGTTGGTTGTCTTTTACTAGGTGTTTGCTGTTAGTGAGACTCTGCTAAATATTCCAGTTCTGCCCAGTTCAATTTAGAGTCTAAACAGAATCTTGAAATACTGTACTTGCTGTTCTCAGCAAAAACTGCAGAGCTAAATGCAGTGGAGATGAACTTTGGAAGGTTCCTTTTTTCATGGTTTTATTTATATTTATTTATATTTAATTTATATACCACCCCATTAGTCCCAAGGCACTATTCTGGGCGGCTTACAGACAATTACAAACCAGGACAAACAAACTATGGACACTAAAATGTAACAGAAACAGCAATGACAAACCAAAACCATAAAAGCCAATGGCACCAACAAATTTTCACAATAAAGAGGACCAGATGGGAGGCGCTCAGACAGGGTTGGATTGAAAAGCCTCCCTGAAGAGTAGTGTTTTTTAAAGCTCAACCCCCATTTCTGTTGTATGCTTTTCTTAGAAAAGCTACTTTTGTTTTCACTTCACCAGTTTGTTTTGCAGAGTATCCTGTAACTGGTCACATCTATCATGGCAGCGTTTCTCAATGTTCCCAGTTTGGGGACCCTGGGAATCAAAAACAGAGTCTGGGGACTTTGCTGAAGCCTCAGATGATTGGGATCTAACCAGTATCTTAATGAAGATCACCTAAGGAACCTGATAAATGGCATAACTGAATTCAATTAAAGATAGGTGGAGACATTCTGAATGTTATACTTAACCAATGAATGGATTAAGTACTCATACTGTTACTTCGTCCTTTAAAAATCCAGAAAGATTAATGAATAATCATTTATCAAGCATGTCTTCCTATAAACACCCTGGGAATAAGCACCATTGACTACAAGGGACTTACGCTTGTATAAACATGGATAGCATTGCATTTTAGAAGTGTTACATCACAGGACTGCAGATCTCCATCCCATAACATATGGTGAAGCTCTAATGATATCTTTCTGATATATTTCTATAGTACTATAATTTTTCAAACCTTGACCTATTGCTGCCAAGTTAAAAGTTTCTTTCTTTCTTTCTTTCTTTTTCTTTCTTTCTTCCTTTGTTTCTTTCTTTCTTTCTTTGTTTCTTTCGTATGCTACCCATCTAGCCAGGCTATTTTGGATGGTTCACAACACAATCAAACAAAAAACATAATTACAAGTATAAAATAAATTCAACATAAAAACATCATAAAATATAACAATTAAATAATCACATAATAAAATACCTCGCTAGACGATTGCCTCGTTAAACGACGAATCCGCTAGACGATGAGGTTTTGCGATCGCTGTTGCGCTTCGCAAAATGATGATTCCTATGGGCGCTTTTCGCTGGACAATGTTTGGGTCCGTGCTTCGCCAGACGGGCCTCTCCCGTGACCCCCACCCCACCCCTTTCAGAAGCCTCCTGGGGCGCAGGGGAAAAGCGGAATTTTTTTATTTCCAGCTTTTCCCCCTGAATTTTCAGAGCAGAGAAAGCCTCTTATTAGCCCGCCCATCAGCTGTTCGTCGGGAGAGGGGAGGGGCAGAAGCGGAGAAGAGGACAAAATGGCTGCCAGGGCTTGTTCAGCAGGTAAACAGGCAGTGGAAATGCACCCGGGGAAGCCTCTGAAAGCAGCGCTTTGCAGTGGGGGGGCGTGGGGGGGCGTGCCTGCCCCTGCCACCCACCCACCCACCCCGCGGCAAAGCGCCGCTTTCAGAAGCCTCTGGGGTGCTTTTCCACTGCCTGTTTCCCTGCTGGGAAAGCCGGGAGAAGCCTCAGAAACCCTGCTCCTATCAGCTGTTCGTCGGGAGAGGGGAGGGGGAAGGAGTGGAGAAGAGCACAAAATGGCTGCCGGCTGCCTGCCGGCTTTTAGCTGTTTGGTGCTCTTTTCCGGATGTTCCACTGCTACCAGGCACTGTGAGGAGCCGGGCTCAGTCTACAGTACCTGGTAAGTGACTTTCTTTTAATTTTTTTTAAGTTTCTGTGCTTTTCTTTCCCATCGGAACGCATTAATTAAATTCCAATGCATTCCTATGGGAAATTTGGTTTCGCAAGACGATGTTTTCGCATGACAGCGATTTGTCTGGAACGGATTAACATCGTCTTGCGAGGCACCACTGTATTAGATATTTAAATATTTCAAATGGTGCAGAGGGCAGAAAAATCTTTTCATCAAAGGCTGTTTTAAGACAAACATGTTTAGGCTTCTTTTGTTACTTTCCCTACTTACCAGAAAAAGACATTGCAGGGCCATATTTTGGATTAAAGATAGAACTATGTGGAAAATGCCTTAAAATTACTTCCACTTCACATTCTGTCAAACAGAAAGCAATTTGTAAGGCTGGCCAGAAAAAAATCAAGTGTGTACCATAATACAATCTTACCGAAATCCTTTACTGGGTACTTTTGAATGCAATGCAATCCACCAATTGTGATTAGCTTTTGATGCCTTTTTAATTCTGTTTTTTATGAGTCAAGTCTCTCTGTGTCTCTCTTTCTCTCTCACACACATACACACACACAAACACTATGGAAGGTTCCTTTTTTCATGGTTTTACGAGACAGTCAGTTTCTCACACACACAACCTCCCTCCCTGCCTAAATTTTCAGCAATCATTTGCATCAGTTCAGTATGTCCCTGTTTCCTCTCATTACATTTAAACAAGCTGATGAATCCACCCATCCCTCTCTCGCACCTTCCTTCCCGCCTTAATTGGAGCCTTCCATCCTGCTTGCATCAGTTCCTTTTTTCATAGTTTTGAGTCAGTCTCTCTCTCTCTCATACACACACCCTCCCTCCCTAAATTTTCTACAATCTTACATTTAAACAAGCTTGATGAATCCACCCGTCCCTCTCTCGCACCTTCCTTCCCGCCTTAATTGGAGCTTTCCCTCCTGCTTGCAGTCACCTCCGGCGGAAGTAGTAATTCACAAGCTGGATCGACTGCCCCAGCTGTTCTACAGCAGTAAACAATAAAGCAGTCTTATCTCCGATCTCTAAAAGAACTGATTTACAAGTGCCGCAACCAAGGAAGGTAGCAGGGATAGGTGGCTTACAATCGTGCAATTTGAGGTTCGGCTGCGGGGGGGGGGGGTAGCGCTCCGCTCGCGTGCCAAAGGAGAGGTCTCCGCATGCCAGCTGTGGCACGCATGCCATAGGTTCGCCATCACTGCCCTATAATATCATGGCCGATTCACACTCAGCATTTGTTCAATGTTTCTTGCACCCACAATACTTGTACTGTATCCCAAAGTCCACACAAAGCAAGGTTGAAACTAGTGTCAACAGAATGAAACAAGGACAAAAAAGCTTGCTTTCTGGTCTTTTTACACCACCATGTTGTGCTTTATTTCTGTTCTGCTTTACTCCCGTCTGCTCCAGTACAGGATCTGCTCATGCGGATCCTTGTATCATGTTGATGTCTGGTGAAGTTTTTTCCCTCAAGGAAAAAATTTTTTTACTGGTCAGTCTCCATCCCTCCATGACTTACTGGTGCTCCTGTATAGTTTTATTGGGATTTCAGCTGTCCCTGCATTCTACTTTTTCACTCTTCTAAAAATTTTATGGTTTTTTTGCACCACAGTGCAAAAGTAAAAAACTAAAAATTAAAAATAGGGGGAAATGTGAAGAATTCAGAACGGTGGGTGGGTTAAAAAAAACGGAGGTGAGAGAGAAGCAAGTGAGGAGGGGGAAGAAAATATCAGTTGTTCCTGCATTTCAGTTTTTAATTTTTTTAATGTTATCACTTTTGCACCATAGCACAAAACTGAAAAGAAAGAAAAGGTCTGAAAACAGGGTGGGAGAGAGGAGAGAATGAAGTAGGGGGACAGAGGATAGAAATATATCAGTTGTTCCTGCATTCTGATTTTTTTTAAATGTTATCACTTCTGCACTGAAGGAGAAAACTGTAAAGCTAAATGAAATAAAATAAAATTCAAAAGAATGGTGGGTAGATTAAAAGAAGGGAATAAAGGAGAGAATGAATGGTGTGTGGGAGGGGAAATCTGGCAACACTGAACCATTGCTGAAGGAACCCAAGATCTTGATTGCCTCCAGAGACACTAGCTACAGCTGCTACCTACTATTACTGAGAGACTAGGAGGATGGCAGCTTCTTTATAACCTGCACATCGGTCAGTATTTAAGTTTGCACAGTATATTATTTTTACTGTTACTTTGATTTTTTTAATTGTTAAAACTTACAGTGAATTATGAATTGTTTAATCAGCACATATTTGTAAGTTAATACAACATATTTAGCATTTTCTATGACTACTGAAATCCCCTTCATGGATTGCTGCCTTGTCGTGGCAAAGGGGCTTGAGTAATTCAGAGAAGCTATGGGCTATGCCGTGCAGGGACACCAAAGACGGACAGGTCATAGTGGAGAGTTCAGACTAAACGCGATCCACCTGGAGCAGGAACTGGCAAGCCACTCCAGTATCTTTGCCAAGAAAACCCCATGAACAGAAACAAAAGGCTAAAAGATATGACTCTGGAAGATGAGCCCCTCAGGTTGGAAGGCGTCCAACATGCCACTGAGGAAGAGCGGAAGACAAGTACAAGTAGCTCCAGTGCTAATGAAGTGGTTGGGCCAAAGCCGAAAGGACGCTCAGCTGCGGACGCGCCTGGAAGTGAAACGAAAGTCCGAGGCTGCAAAGAAAAATACTGCATAGGAACCTGGAATGTAAGATCTATGAATCTTGGTAAGTTGGATGTGGTCAAACAGGAGATGGCAAGAATAAACATTGACATCCTGGGCGTCAGTGAACTAAAATGGACAGGAATGGGCGAATTCAATTCAGACAATTACCATATCTACTATTGTGGGCAAGAATCCCGTAGAAGAATTGGAGTAGCCCTCATAGTCAACAAAAGAGTGGGAAAAGCTGTACTGGGATATAATCTCAAAAATGATAGAATGATTTCAATACAAAACCAGATGGGCAATACCGAAATCAGATTGATTATATTCTCAGCAGCCAAAGATGGAGAAGCTCTATACAGTCAGCAAAAACAAGACCTGGAGCTGATTGTGGCTCTGATCATCAGTTTCTTATAGCAAAATTCAAGCTTAAACTGAAGAAAGAAGGAAAAACCACTGGGCTAGTCAGGTATAATCTATTCTAAACTAAATGTCTTATGAATACACAGTGGAAGTAAAGAACAGTTTTAAGGAACTAGATTTGGTGGACAGAGGGCCTGAAGAACTATGGATGGAGGCCCGTAACATTGTACAGGAGGCAGCAACAAAAACCATTCCAAAGAAAAGGAAATGCAAGAAAGCAAAGTGGCTGTCCAACGAGGCCTTACAAATAGCAGAGAAGAGAAGGGAAACAAAATGCACGGGAGATAGGGAAAGTTACAGAAAATGGAATGCAGACTTCCAAAGAATAGCAAGGAGAGACAAGAGGGCCTTCTTAAACGAACAGTGCAAAGAAATAGAGGAAAATAATAGAAAGGGAAAAACCAGAGATCTGTTCAAGAAAATTGGAGATATTAAAGGACCCTTTTATGCAACGATGGACATGAAAAAGGACAAAAATGGTAGGGACCTCACAGAAGCAGAAGACATCAAGAAGAGGTGGCAAGAATACACAGAGGAATTATACCAGAAAGATCTGGATGTCCCGGACAACCCAGCTAGTGTGTTTGCTGACCTTGAGCCAGACATCCTGGAGAGTGAAGTCAAGTGGGCCTTAGAAAGCATGGCTAACAACAAGGCCAGTGGAGGTGATGGCATTCCAGTGGAACTCTTTAAAATCTTAAAAGATGACGCTGTTAAGGTGCTACACTCAATATGCCAGCAAGTTTGGAAAACTCAGCAGTGGCAGAGGATTGGAAACGATCAGTCTACATCCCAATCCCAAAGAAGGGCAGTGCCAAAGAATGCTCCATCTACCGTACAATTGCACTCATTTCACACGCTAGCAAGGTTATGCTCAAAATCCTACAAGGTAGGCTTCAGCAGTATGTGGACCGAGAACTCCCAGAAGTACAAGCTGGATTTCGAAGGGGCAGAGGAACTAGAGACCAAACTGCTAACATGCGCTGGATTATGGAGAAAGCCAGAGAGTTCCAGAAAAACATCTACTTCTGCTTCATTGACTATGCAAAAGCCTTTGACTGTGTGGACCACAACAAACTATGGCAAGTTCTTAAAGAAATGGGAGTGCCTGACCACCTTATCTATCTCCTGAGAAATCTATATGTGGGACAGGAAGCAACAGTTAGAACTGGATATGGAACAACTGATTGGTTCAAAATTGGGAAAGGAGTACAACAAGGCTGTATATTGTCTCCCTGCTTATTTAACTTATATGCAGAATACATCGTGCGAAAGGCAGGACTGGAGGAATCCCAAGCCGGAATTAAGATTGCCGGAAGAAATATCAACAACCTCCGATATGCAGATGATACCACTCTGATGGCAGAAAGTGAGGAGGAATTAAAGAACCTCTTAATGAGGGTGAAAGAGGAGAGCGCAAAAAAATGGTCTGAAGCTCAAGATCAAAAAAACTAAGATCATGGCCACTGGTCCCATCACCTCCTGGCAAATAGAAGGGGAAGATATGGAGGCAGTGACAGATTTTACTTTCTTGGGCTCCATGATCACTGCAGATGGTGACAGCAGCCACGAAATTAAAAGACACCTGCTTCTTGGGAGGAAAGTGATGACAAACCTAGATAGCATCTTAAAAAGCAGAGACATCACCTGCCGACAAAGCTCCGCATAGTCAAAGCTATGGTTTTTCCAGTAGCCATGTATGGAAGTGAGAGCTGGACCATAAAGAAGGCTGACCGCCGAAGAATTGATGCTTTTGAACTGCTCTTGAGAGTCCCCTGGACTGCAAAGAGAACAAACCTATCCATTTTGAGGGAAATCAACCCTGAGTGCTCACTGGAAGGACAGATCCTGAAGCTGAGGCTCCAATACTTTGGCCATCTCATGAGAAGAGAAGACTCCCTGGAAAAGACCCTGATGTTGGGAAAGTGTGAAGGCAAGAGGAGAAGGGGACAACAGAGGACGAGATGGTTGGACAGTGTCATTGAAGCTACCAACATGAGTTTGACCCAACTCCGGGAGGCAGTGGAAGACAGGAGGGCCTTGCGTGCTCTGGTCCATGGGGTCACGAAGAGTCGGACACGACTAAACGACTGAACAAACAACAAACAACAACTGAAATTTTGGCTTTTAATTGTTAATAAAATATATGCAAATGCTACTGTATTTGTTTGCACAATTTTGTTGTTTTATGCTGCTTTGAGCATAGCTTTACCATGAAAAAGTCGCATACAAATAAAAAGGTGATAAATGTATCAGACCTGTTGTCTGAATGTGTGGCCTAATCACCCAGCAACAGGACCTTTGCTTTCCTAAAACAGTCCAGAGATGTCAACAGAGACAGCAGTTTGTACCTAACTTCAGCTCACCACCAACACAACTGTGCTGTTTTTCCCACTCACACAAATGCAAAACCAATCCATTCCATCAGGTCAACCTACATTCAAAATTACTCTGTTATACAGTATCACAGAGGTCCCCAACCCCCGGTCCTCCCGCCTCCCTGCACGTACTCACCCCCGCGCCGCCCGTTTGCGCCTGCGTGTGCGCTCCAGCACGCCCGTGCGAGCGCCACGCCGCCATTTGCACATGCGCACGGGCATGTGCACACCCGTGCGAGAGAGCGAGCGCACTTGTTCACACATTTGCGCGAGCACCGGGGGGTGCCCCGCCTTCCCCAGCCGGTCCGCAGACCAAAAAAGGTTGGGGAACACTGCAGTATCAGACTTCATTTCAAGATATAACAACAAAGAATAATAGATTGTTTAGGAAAGATGTAATTAGGGATAGAAACAAGAACTTGGGAGGCAAGAGAACTTAATGTATTCAACCAGAAAGATAGTAGTTCAATCTTAAGCCTTCTATTCAGATCAGGGATGGGGAAAAAAATACTACATTCCTTATTCTCACTGGTTTAGACTGTCTCAGTATCAGACAACTTGATAAGAATTTTTAAGATTGGTCAGATTCTTTGCCTCCAGCCAAGACTAAAATAAACAGCAATCCCTAAGCTTCTGCAATTTATGCACAATGTCTCAGGTGTCTTTTTCCTCTGATAAGCAAAGCACACACAAGCGCGTGCACACAGTAGGCACTGAGACTGGCTATTAAGGAAAAAACAAAGAAGAGTGCTAGTGCTTCAAATTCTTAAATAAAGAAACAGTCACCCTAATGTAGGGCAAATTGTGCAACTGTGCAAAGTGTACCAGCTTGCATAAAATTAGGGAATTTTATGCAAAAATAAATTCTGTGCAAAAAGGCTTCCCATAAAATATATCCTTACCAATGAAAGAACTCTAAGAAGAGCCCCCAGAAATTCCTCACTAGCATACAGAAGAATGTTGCAATTCCTTCTACCTGTATGTGAGGATAAGACAAGCAACGATTGACATCTTTGCTTCAGGATACAACCATTGTGCTATGGCATTCTTATGGAAAGCGACAGATAAAATTTCTACAAGTCCTTCACAAAATATACAAACAGGACATAAATACCTGCTCCCAACTGACAAACCACGCACACTGATTTGAGACAGAAGCAGGATATATACCTCGAGAAAAGATAGATAGAAAGCCACTTTCCTATGGTAAACAAACAGCCTGTTTAGGATTTTTGAGGTCTGGTTATGTTAGCATAACTGATTTCCTTTCTCTAAGGCTTTCTCAAGCTGCCTCTCTGCTGATGTGTATAGGGTAAATTCGTTATGTAGTACTTTTACAGCCTCTGAAGGTTTAGTGATTATAAGGGAACCATGTCAATAGCAGAACCCTTTGATATGCATTAACTTTTAGCTAAATTAGATTAGATTAGGCATCCTTCAGTCTCGAGAGACTATGGTAACGTGCTCTGAATGGAGGACTTGGAACAGCGTCTAGTGTGGCTGAGAAGGCGAATTCGAGAGTGACAATCCCTTCCACACTGAAGACAAATAGCCCAAATTAAATTTAAAACAAATTCCATATCTGTATCTGTAAACATAGTAATACATTATTGAACTATTAACTTACTGCTGTTCTACTGCAACCTTGATACTACTCTAAAAAAGGTAAAGGTTCCCCTTGACAATTTGTCCAGTCGTGTTCGACTCTAGGGGGCGGTGCTCATCCCCGTTTCCAAGCCATAGAGCCAGCGTTTGTCCGAAGACAATCTTCCGTGGTCACATGGCCAGTGCGACTTAGACACGGAACGCTGTTACCTTCCCACCGAGGTGGTCCCTATTTATCTACTCGCATTTGCATGCTTTCGAACCGCTAGGTTGGCGGGAGCTGGGACAAGCGACGGGCGCTCACTCCGTTGCGTGGATTCGATCTTACAGCTGCAGATCTATAGACCTTACAGCACAGAGGCTTCTGCGGTTTAACCCGCAGCGCCACCACGCCCAACATTAAATAATCTATAGATACTACTCTATAGATTATTTAGCTTGATATTATTTTTATACATGTGTTGACTGAAACGTATGCAACCTTGGACAAGATAGGTTACAATATTTTTAAAATAAATACATAGAAGAGATGGGAAAAATATTTAAAGGGTTGTTTATACACCAAAGATATTATAAACCAAAGCAGTTCCTTGGAAGACATGGGTGAGTGTGTGGATTCCATGAGATGAAAAAGCAAACTGGCATGGAGCATCCCACCCTCTCTGCACACAGCTTAAGTCCCTCCTCCACATCTATTAAAGATACAACTGGGCGGAGCTCTCTGTCCTTATTTTACTAGCCCCCCCAAAAGCTAATTACTGGGGGGTGAAGGGAAATGTTTACTAAGTGTTCATATGGTAACATTCTTTACAAAAAATAATTTGTCCTATACATTATTTTCCAAAGAAACAAATGTTTAATACACAGGAAAAGATGCAATGAAATGTAAATTAACTGCCACTCTATTTTCAATAAAAGCATCTAAATCTTAAGTTTTTACATGTCACGGATCTTAAAGGCAAAACCACATTGGTAGACTCAGGGAAAGGGACTGTAAGACAAATTTGGCAAATCAGAAACACATTTGATTTTATAAATAAAAAAGTTTTTTTTAAAAAAAGAAACACATTTGAGATTAAATATATTCCTATCCTTTGACCAGCCTGGATTTAAACTTAAAAGAAGAAAAGGAAATATCTGGTACATCCATCCTAAGATGACAACAACAAAGTCTCAACCTCCTTTTTTATTGAAAGAGAAGAAAAACTAAACATTTTGGAACATAAAACACAGGGTTAAACTAGAAATTTAAAGGGAAATTCTATTTCCTTTTATTAACTCATTCCCCTTATCTTTGAATGAGCAATGACAAAACAAATGTAAGATACGAAGGTGAGAAAAATCACCTCTTATGGCACAGTATTTTGCCAAATGTATGCCACCTCTTTACTTTACTTTACTTTATTAGATTTTTACCCCGCCCCCCTAGACAAAGTCTACTCGGGGCGGCTTACACACTCTTCTAAATGGCTGAAATCCTAGTGGTGTTTCTTTAAGATTTGTGTAACTTGCTGCAGCTAATTGGCAAGATGGCATGGTACGTCTTGGTTGCACAATCAGGCATGTAACCAGGCATGCAGCCAAGACATACCGTCAAGGCTCATCAATTAAGCACAATTAGATATGTCAGGTTATGTAAAGTTCATGCAAATGTCAACAGGATTCTTGCCAACATGTGTTCAAAGCAAGGATCTCTCTAAGGCGTGCAGCTGTGTACATGCACGTGACTCCACCTCCCTCCACGCATTCCTCCTCCTCCACGCAGGCCTTTGGTTCCCAGTCACAATGGAACCCTGAGTGTGCACAGGGGAGAAGTCGCGAGCGGCAGGGCTGAACATTAGAGGGTACTTTGGTTCAAAGTAAGCTTGTAGTCTAGTCTGACACAGAGATTTCTACATGATTTGCCTACTAAACACTGGGAGTCAGTATTGAAGATCTGTTGGGTATAAACAGATTATTCTAAAATAATGATATAAAAAAATCAGATTCATGTTAATTAAAATTAGAATTTTAAGAACTTACCCAAGTGTAGCAATGCAAATTGTGCTGCTAATTCTTTTGCATCTTCTACTGTCGTGCAGAGCTTGTCTGGCATGAAATGACTCTGGGATCCATTTGCAACAGTAGGAATAATGACCTTATACACGAGCAATACTTTTCCATCTTGACTTGTAGTTGAATATAAGTAATAATCTGGAGGTGCCCAGTTATTTTTGTTGCAATAATAATCTAACTGCATTGTTGCAGAACTAAAATGACTAGATTTTAAAGAATATATGCTAACTGGAATAAGCTTTATTCCTGGGAAAAATGGGTAAGTACACCTTTCAATTTCAGGAGGGCTTGTACTGTGCTGTCCATTAAGGCGAATTGGAAGAGTTGCTGGTTTTGCTAGAGACTTCTGATGACTATCTTCTTTATTTGTAAAGACTAGAAGATTTTCAGAACTGGGACTAATTTGACCATTAAGATGTTGTCTCCAAGTGCTCTCTTTGTTGACTGGTTTTGCTAGCGTCACCTCAATGCTAGCTCCATCAATACATTTCCCATTCATAACTGACATAGCAGCAACTGCATCATCTCGATTAAAGAAGTGAACAAAAGCATAATCTCGAAGTTTCTTTACACGCTCAACAGCTCCTGGCTTAAATTTGTTAAATTCAGTCTTGATTGTTTCTTCTGTAGTAGAGATCATCAAATTTCTAACATACAATACTTTAACTCTCTGCATTGTTTCTTCATCAACTTCTTTTTCTGGATCTGCCCAATCTACTTGAATAGTATGGCCCCATAACTGAAATGTTCCTACAAAAGAAATGTAAAATGTAACAATGTTTATCAATTTCCCTTTAATTTTATTTATAGTAACATTTTTGTCCTGCCTTTCCTTTTCCAACTCATCCTCCAAGCCAGCACACACTTCAAATGTTAAAGAGTTTAAAACCATAAAGAAAAAACACTTTTAAAAATAAACATGGTAAGACTGAAGATGTAATTAACCTCATGAGGCTAAATGCTTCGTGGAATAAGAATGGCTTGCATCTTAGTGTAAGTTCAATCAAGAAAATGTGTAGGAGGAAAGTTCAGTTCTCTTTCTTCCTTTTCCCAAGGATTGAAGGTTTTTCTTCAGCAATATCAGAGAAGGTACACAGGACTGTTGGGTGAGGGGACAATCTGGTGGCCCTCAGCCCAATTAAAAGTGATTCTCCTCTCCTACAGCTTCTATATTTCATTCATCATTGTTCAGGAAGAGGCCAGAGGCAACTTCTGAGGCAAAAGCTTCCAAATTTCACAACATGAACACATTTAATAGTATATTCTATTATCTGATGTAATTATTATACTTATACTTATTCTGTTTATAAATGTTTAAGTATTATTGTATTATAGAACACAAAGTTAGTGGCTAAACGTTAAGCAATACTTCATTATACTTGTAAGGAGGATACTGTCAAAGCACCTAGGTAATGACTCTACTACACCTTCTCCATGTGATTTCTTTCATTATATTTAACCGCGCATTATAGAAGAAAGTGAACACCCAAATAAAGCTCCACATCAAATTGTTTTTCCACATGAACATGCAATTAGAAAATGCAATAAATAATGATTTCAAACACACATATTCAGTAAGAACAGATGGTTACTTCTAATTATCCAATGTTTGTTTTTATATTCACTCATATATGAGAAAGGTTGGGCAAAGGAGCCTTGATGGTATGAAACAAGATACCCACCACCACCTAAAACAATTACTGTTTTTGTTTTAAATACATTTCACATTTGTAAATGTATGCCTATGACTGACATTGCATAGTTTAATTATATGTTTGTGGTTTCCCACATTTTCCACCGCCATTATTTCCTCCCCAAATGCTTTTACAAATACAAAGGAGAGCTCTGTCCTAGAGAAACTGCAGGCAAGAAAGGGGGGGGGGGCTAGGGGCCAAAAACCACCGAGAAGGTCATTACATGACCCCCATCTTCTGGAAGCAGTTCACTTCTTGCTGGTTGCCTCCTCATGTCAAAATGAGAAATGCAATTCATGAACTGATACATGCACACACCCCGGTACCCCTAAAGAGTAATTTGTCCCTGAGAACCATTTATCCCATGGAGGCACAATACTGGCAACTGGGAGTAGCAAATAAACATTGTAACATTTTCAAATCAACATTGCATTTCAACAAGGTCTCATGAAGGGTTTTCTACCTTTAATAACAAACAAAATAAAACTTCAATGTAAAACTGTAGTTTGGCTGAGACCAGAACTCCACTGGTAATGACTTTGATCATGCAAGCCAAATATTCATGTAGCACCATTCCCATGACAAATGCGTGCTGGGGGGTGGGGGGTGGAGATGACTGGCCCAAAAGCTCTAAGCAGCTTGACTGCTCCAGCAGCCAAATTCTCATGCTACAATTCAGAAAACAGAAATCTGTGCTGGTAAGCTGGGTGCATGAGAGATATTCCACTGCAGCAGATTGTTGCAATCAGGTGCTTCTTAACAACGTTTTATATATGCAAGTGTTGTTGTCATTGTTATTATGTGACAAGTCAATTCTGACTATTGGCGACTCTTTTCAAAGTCTTCTAGGTAGAGAATACACAGTAGTAGTTTACCATTCCCTTCTTCTGGGGGTATCCTGGGACTGTGAAGCTTGCCCAGGGCTACACAGGCTCTTCTTGGAGTCACACTGGGGAAATGAACTCCCAACCTCTTGCTCCGGAGCCAGATAATGAATCATTAAGCTTCCTAGCCAGCTTACAATGTGTTAAGAATGGTAAAATGCTTAGGCTAATTACACAAAATATTTTGCCCACTGCTCCAGTTGTATAATGTGTTAATAACAGGAGAAATGCTCTGAGTAATTATGCAAAATATTTTGTTCAGTGCTCTAATGGTATGAAACTAAGCCAAGATACTTTCTCCATTCCTAATATGTCTTTTATTTGTTTTTTATTCCCCATCTTTTTTTAAGCAATCCTTTAATCTAATAATTTGCTTTCCTCTTAATAAATTCTCCAAATTTCTCAAATTTACTGGAAAATTCTCCAACTCTGCCACCAAGCTGGGAAATTGTTGGACTAAATATTTTTCAATACATTCCACATTAATAACATGTTTTTAAGGAAAGGGATTTCAATTTCTTTAATTCTATTCTTATTAGATTATCTGACAAGAATATTCTCAAAATTTGAACCTAACTCTAATGACTCCATATCCTCCCATATTACTTTCTTAAGGTGTGAGATAATATCCCTTATATGGCAACATATTTCCTCAAATTAGGAAGTCCCAACCCTCCTATTTTTTGAGCTTTATACCATCTCTTCTTATTAATTCCTGTGTTTTTATCGCCATTTTATAATACAATTTCCTTCATACATTAATCATATTTTGCAAATCTTTCTTGGGCAAGTAAAAATGGTAAATATAGGGAACTTATGATGTTTGAGGAAATTGTTTTACAAAAGGAGATGACAGTAAAATAATGAAAGGTTTAGTAAGCAACATTTATAAAATACTGCTTGAAGAGGAAGATCAACAGGATTCACTTAAATCATTACAGCAATATGATTTGAGGGAAGAAATAAGTACTGGGAGTTGGGAGAAAATATGGGATATAGCAATATTAAAATTCATGTCTGCAACAACAATTAAATGAATGGTATAAAGAAGTATAGAATATAGTTATAAATGATAAGCTAACATGTAATGTTAAAGCAACAAACGGATTGTTAAAAAGGTATATTTCCATAGGTATCTGGAGAGAATTTATTATGTGTTAACAAGGGAAGGGAAGAGCACAATATTAACAGATAATCAATGGTCCCTGGGGAGGAGCACTTTTAATATAATTGTTTTGAAGTTTCACGTTACTAGTTTTTTAAGGTTTTGTAATGTTTAGTTATGTTTATAATGTCTTGTTATTAATAAAATTTTAGAAATAATTATGCAAAGTATTAATGCAGTTACTTGACATTTGTTGGATACGTCTTTCAAGTTGCTTAGCAGAATGACACAGTGAATGGAAAGGCTAGATTAGATATATCCCTAAAACTCTAAAAGAGTGGCCTTGGCAGCCAGATGGGTGGTTTAAAAGTCAAACAAACAAACAAACAAACGGGATATAAAAATACCTGGAAAAACAAGAAACCAATAAGAGCAAGACAGCTACAAATTTGCCTGTCAATGGGTTAACTTGACAATGGAAGGAACATACTCATGAAACAGCTAACTTAAACTGAACTTCACACTTCTAAGTCCTCATTTCTTGTTAAGCATTCAGAAAAGTGCACATGGTGGTAACATATCATACTAATGACTGCCTTTAAACAAAACTGAAATATTCTTTCCACTGTAGCCTTCTCTTGACCTAACTTTCTTATACAAAATTAAAGATTGTCTCAGAGGCACCTATTTCATTGCAAAGACCTCTGCACTTCTCACCTATGTATTTATTTTTCCCTTAAAATTAGACTACCACTGACTACCAATTTCTACATAAGCGGAGCACCAGGATTTCCCACCATCACACTGAGCTTGGCCCTTAACAATAATCAGATCTTTAGAGTGAGGTGCTCAAGAGTAACAGAAATTAATATAATATGTAAAACCGAAAAGATTTACCAGGAATTAGTTTTCTCCTTGCCATTGCTGCAGCTCTGTGGGATTCATACTCTACAAAGGCAAAACCACGGTTCTTTGTCTTGTCAGTTGCACTTGGATACACAATAACATCTACCACACCTTCTGTGACTTTTTTCATTTCTTCTAAGATCTCTTCTTTCTTCTTTTCCTTTGGAATAGCTCCAATAAATAATCTGCAATTATCCAAACTTACACAAACACCAATAAACTTTCCAGGACGAATCTCGTAATTATTAAGTATCCGAATAGCAAGCTGAGCTTCTTCTTTGGTTGTATACATTACAAATGCATATCCACGATTCTCACCACTAAATTCCATCATCAGCCTGAATTCATAGATCTTCCCAGCTCTTTCAAAAACAGGAACTAATTCATCTTCATACATATCACGGGGAATTTTCCCCACAAAAACTTCACAGCCTCGGGGTGGTGGAGGACCTTCCCAACCTTAAAAAAATTATTCAGCACCATATTAATACAAATGTTGTGACAAAATACTTCAATAATATGAATTTTAATACTTTTCATACCCCTGTCACTACACTTTTGCTGTTAACACAAGTTAAGAATTTTCTATATTGTCATTTCTTGCACATTACACATACTGGATAAAAGAACCCAGTTCACCAGCTATTAAATTCAGGTTTAAAACTTCTGTCTCCCTAAGACCCTTGACTGTATTTTTGTGACTAATTTAAATTAGTACGGCTTACACTTACCGTATTTTTCCGTGTATAAGACGATGCTTTTGTCTAAAAATTTTAGACTAAAAATTGAGGGCCATCTTATACACGGAAGCTGAGGACAGAACAAAAACAAGTGGAGGGGAAAGCAGGGATCAAAGCGCTGCAGGATCGCTTTGATCCCTGCTTTCCCCTCCACTTGCTAAGCCTGGCTTAGCAAAAGGAGGAAAGAGATCAAAGCAATCCCGAGCTGCACGAAGGAGAAAGAGATCCAAGTGATCATGCAGTCGCAGGATTGTTTTGATCCCTTTCCCCCTCCTTTTGCTAAGCCCCACTTAGATTTCTTAATTTTGGGTTAGAAAAGGGGGGTCTTATACATGGGGGTGTCTTATACACTTAAAAATACGGTAATAACCAATTTTAACTTGTTTCTATTTAGGAATCGTTAGGATCACAGATTCACCCAGATTCACTTCAGAGTGATCAGTTTAAATTCAGTACTTCATTTTAACTATAGACAGATCATATTGTCAAAAAGCATGCAGCTTATTATACAGTGAACCAGTAACAAATCTAGCCACTTACTTTATAAAACTAACCACAGAGTTTTTGTATCTATGTTGCATGTGTTGATGGTGAATTTTATAAATGGTGTAACTTAAAACTCAAAATAGGATATACTTGATCTTAGTCAAAAGGCTGAGAAACCTATTGGGTAAGATCAAGTGTAAAACAGGAATATATGTTTTGGTGTACTTCCTTACCTGGTGGAGGCCCACCAAATTTTCGCTGTCCATTTTCTTGAACCATGTTGTAACCAGTCTTTTCCATAAGAGCCAGTAAGGCAGCTTCATTCTGAGTACCAGTTCTAACTTTGCTGCAGCTACTAGTTGCATCTGTGTTTTCTTCACTCATTTCTGTAGTATTTTTAAAAAAAAAAACGAAAAATTTAAATAATATTACTTAAATGAAGAACACAAATTTTTTTCTACCTCATGGACAAAACATACAAACAGCCCGCTTATTTGTAATGTTTGTTCTTCCTATGAATACCTGCTAATTAATGAATTTAATTATTTTAATTAAACAATTTATGGGTCTGTACCTACACAGAACCATGGTCTGGAACCTTTTATATATAGTTCTGTGTTAAGACTCAGACCTCCTCCCTAAAGTATATGCATGAACAAGATGTCCATCAGTTCATAAATTCAGATGACACAGCAGTAATCAACCATATGTGCTGGAGAGGAGAGAGAAGACAGGTTGTCTGAATACACAGAAAAGGATTATAGGTGAGCAACCTCTTTTTCTTTGTCGTGGTCTTTATGCACCATAACCAAGGTAAAAATTAGCAAGCTTACCTGCAAGATCTATGCAGACACGCAGGTAGGCACATTCAACCACTGGAGCATAGCTGCAAGAACTCCTGTATCAAAGAAAATATTCTTCTGAGAACTAATCTCAAGATAATAATGATCCATGTTTGAGATCAGCTGGCAGTTCAACACAATTCAGGCAAGGAGATACATTCCAAATCATGGAATCATAGCTCCAGTGGAATGGCTCTCTAGCATGGTTGGTAGTGGTACTTTTGCCAGTTGGTAGGCCAATATGATGGGCCTTACTATCCATTAAGTGAAAGACAAGACAAAAGATAAGCCCCAATGTTGGAAAATGACATGCCATTTCTTAGAGGAATTTGAACTTCACAGAGAGTAAAGAGAGACAATTGCAACATAAATTGTGGGACAAGATTAGGTGATACAGTGGCCAAGTACACTTCTATGGAAGAAAAAAAACCCCAAAATTACCTGAAAGTGGAACCAGAAACTGTAAACCCTGGTAAAGGGAGCAGTTGTCATAATTAAACCCAAAGTTTTTACGAAAGAGCAAAATATCCAAAACTTTTAATTGAAGAACACTGGATGAACAGCTTCCTTATAGCCCAACTAATCTTTAGCATTCTAAGAATAGGTCCTCCCTATTGTGAGCTTGAGAGTGAAGATGGGGGAATGGAAGACTGATTCCTTTGAAATGATATCAAGCCAAAGAGACAGTCAACAGAAGACTTAATATGATACATGAAGAACTGGAAACCAAAGTTGCTTTGGCCGTCAGAGAAAAACAAATGTGCAACATGGCTTCTTCCTAATAAGTTTCAATAGGACTCTCATGAGCACAAAAGGCAGGAGCATGTAAACATACATGTCACTAGGAAAGAAAACATGTATTTCCTAAAAATCTTGGCCAATGGCCACTTTATTTCAGTGTATCTGTGGCTTTTAGTTAGAGCATAATGAACAATATCCTTTGAGAGCCTTGGGACACTGGAGGGGAGCTTTTAATAGGAAAGGGAACCCCTAAAGAGCCTTTGAAGCTGAAACAGGGTGGCACGGGGGGGGGGGGGGAGTTACTTTTAAATCAATTAAAATTAATTTATTTCTTACAATCTTATTTCTGACATCCTGATTAAACTATGCCAGCAGAACTGTGCCAACAGGATCTTGCCTAGTGATCCAAGTTTGGTTCAACATGGTGAGCACCTGATCTAGAAATGAAGTTCCCACTCCTGGGTATCTTAGTGAGATCTGCTGAGATCTGCAAAGTGATCCTTTTTGCCCACCACATGGAGTGTAAGCATGCCGCATGCATCAGCGTAAAGCTACCTTGGGTCACACTGCTGGAAAAAGATGGGATAGAAACCAAATAAATAAATAATTAGCTTATTTACTACCCTGATTCTGCTCACAGTACCTTGTCTCTGACATTCCACTGTCCTGGGAATCAGCTCTTTCTCATGGCCAACTAGAAAGAGGAAGAACCCAAAAGGGAAAAAAGATCTTGCTGGATATTTAAAAATCTCTCCATCAACCTGATTGGTTGCGAGTCCTCAGCAGCATCACTACTGATACCACACATTACCTTCATTTAGGTGTTAACTCTTTCCAACCTTTCCAAGTATGCATATTACAAGCTTGTAACATATACATTAAGCCTTCTGACAAATGTTGCTGCCTAATAACATGGACAAACCCACTGTCATGACACTCATAATCAAGAGGACCACACCTGTGGAGGCCGTAAGTTCAAAAAGCCTGAGAATGAACAGTGCTATTACTCTTTGCTTGAAGTGAGAAAGTGAACCACGTCTACTATCTTTAATGCCCTCTGAAACAACCACAAGAACAGAGTGTGAACTCAGTCTTGCATTGTTGTAGGTGATATCTTGATTCAGAGCAAACGGAAATTTGTTACTCTTAACAGAAAGGCCCATGTTATGAAGTCAGATAATTACAACATCAAGATAGTCTACAAGATGTTTTGAAGTGGCATCAATCAAACAAGAACACTATGCACTTCTTCCGCAGTTCACCTGTGATGACTGTCAATATCTGGGTTAATACTCTCAGTCCTGTAAAAAGACCTGGAATTCATAAAGGTTGTTATCAAGAGCAGAGCAAAAGAACTTGCATGGGACAGGTGTATAGCTATGTGGAAATATGTGTCCTTCAGATCAGTTGTGGCAAACCAATCATCTTCTTTGAGAAGCAAAAGATCAGCATCAGTAACCATTCAATAGCATCTTGCGATGATAAATTTGTCAATGCTTCATAAATCAAATACTGCTCAAAACTCCAATTTCTCTTTGGTACCATGAAGCACTAGGGAAAATAGGTGACATTGTATTGATTCAGTGATACTGATTTTATGGCTCCTTTGTTTAGTAAGTAGTGTCTTCTGGTAGAGTTATCAAGGGAAAAGTTGAACAAAATGCTCCATCCAGAAGATGGCCACATGCTATACGATAACCCCACTGGATAACAGAGAGAAGTCATCAAGTCAATGCATTGTTTTGCCAAGCCTCAAGATGCTGCTTGAGTCTGGAACCGAAAAAAAGAATGGAAGGCTGAATGGAAGTGTTGATGAGAAGGAATCAAAAACTGCACTTTGAGTCCTTAGACTTTCATTTATAAGAAGACTGCTTAAACCTCTGGGAAATGGAAGTAGCAACTGTTCCAAGTTGGATGGTTGGCAATAGAGATGGGGGTATTCGTATACAAATATCCCCGCACAGGTGGTGATAACGAGGGTCCAGCCCTATGGGGCCGGACGGTCCACTCACCGATCCGCCGCTACCACGGACACCGCAATTCTTCCAATGGCTCTGCCAATCGTGATCCGCGAGTCACTCTTCAACCTTGCAGCGAGGTTAGTCCTCCCGCCTCCTGCCAGGAGTGGCTATCCAATCGCGATATGCGAAGCCATTGGAAGAATTGCGGCGTCCGCAGCTGCAACGGATTGGTGAGTGGACCATCCGGCCCCATGGGGCTGGACCCTCGTTATCGCCACCTGTGCGGGGATATTCATATACGAATACCCCGATCTCTAGTTAGCAATACTCATAAGTGTTTAATCTAGACCAACTGGAGGAGCAATATTGTGAGTCAGAGATGACACCAATCCAATAAGCAGCATTTGAAAGTTTGTGGTCATGTTTCTTCAATCTTTGTGAGATCATTTTGAGGTAAAGCTGTAGATCAGAGCCAAGAGTGGCAACACAAGGGGACAACACCTACGTGAGAGTACACAACACATTTTGCTGGATAACTCATTGAAATGATCTGCTGCTGAGAGACAGTTCCTGCTTTAAAAAAGAAAGTGATGACTTCTTTTTTTCAGCAGATAGATTCTATTAAATTTGCCATATCATCTCAAATAAATAGCTAGATATGTTTGTGCTTGGCAAATTTGAGAACTATTAATTCCACAAGATGCTTTCTACTCCATAATTGAAGCACTGATCTTCTTTGTCAGTAGCCAACAACAACTTTTTCCCATGAATGAAGTCACACCAAGTTGCTGGTTATTTTGATAAAAACTCACAGTAATATTCCTGAATGTGTTCTTGAAGGCTTTCACGGCCAGGATCCGATGGTTGTTGTGGGTTTTTCTTCAGAGGACAGGAGGACAGACAGAATTCTAGCTCCTGTCCTTTGAAGATGCCGGCCTCAGCAGCTGGTGAAACGTTAGGAAAAAAAAACTCCAGAACATGGCCAAACAGCCCGAAAAACCCACAACCACCATCTTCCTGAATGTTATGCAGCCCTTCCATTGATGAAATTCTGTTGGTTATATTTTCCCCAGGTGCTTTCTTAATTTTCATCAAAAACAACTTTATGTTAAGTACATCAGAGTCATCACCCTACAGCACGAACACAAAGATGACAGAATTGCATTCTGATGGATTTTCCTTTCTGTATAGAATCTGCAAGCATTCTGCCAAGCAAACCAGAAGTTCAGCACAGAGGGTGATCTTCAGATGGTGATATAAGAGACTGGTCACCTGCATTAGGCCCTAGAGAAGCTGACTCAATAAAGAAAAGAAACAACTGAATATATCGAAGCAACATTAGATCTAACAGTATAAAAAATTCATAGAGGTCTTGCCATTAGTTTGTGGGGTGATGACAGAAGAGACATAAAAGAGGCATTGATGGGCCTATTTTAGTTATGAAAGACCTGAGGAGAGGTTAAATGACAGGCGAGCTAGCACATTGGACAGTATCAAACGTAAATCTCATTTTTTGGATGACAATGCAGTCAATTGATGCAAAAAAATGGGGACTTCTGATCTATGAAAATAGGACTGGTTATAAACAAAGCGGAATGTTGTGCTTTAAGGATTGGTGGTAGTGAAATGATTGCAGAAATACATGGCAAAGGACCCACTGCAATTGACAGATTAAATGCTGTAGATTAATGAGCCAGGCAGTGAGTTAACAGTTGAAAGTCATAATGTAATGAGTGGACAGAGAGAGGAATATCTTCTTAGAGACTTAGTAAGCACTGCTGCCAACCATACTCTGCAGGAGGGTTGGTAGTATTGGCTGGGAGATGGCAAGTGTTCATGACAATATCTACTTGGAGACTGAGACTACTTTCAGTGTTGGGAGCAGTCAGAGGAGTTCTGAGTGGTAAGACAATGGACAGCTGCTAGATATTGAGTTTGCTGTGTGGAACTGGCTTGATGGTTTCTGCTAGAATGGATTCCTCTTGGATCTCCCCTTGAACATAGCGTCAACGATTTGCGTCTCAGAAGGGGGATGGCAGTCAATTTAAGCTGGAGAAATTTCAACAACTACCAACTGTTTAGGCAGATGCTCAGAAATAACCTCCAACTGGGAGATATTAAAGGCATATTTAATATGTTTAATATGGCTTAAGAAGCTGACGGCATGTACCAAGATCCAGGTCTATAGAGCCTGTGTCCTGAGTACACTCCTGCACTGCAGTGAGTCCTGGACCCTTTGTGCATGGCAGGAGAGGAAGCTGAACACGTTCCATATGCGTTGTCTCCAACGCATTTTTGGTATCACCTGGCAGGACAAAGTTTCAAATAGAGTAGGTCCTAGAACGAGCTGGAATTTTTAGCATGTATACATTACTGAAACAGCAACGTCTACATTGGCTTGGGCATGTCGTGAGAATGGCTGACGGTCTGATTCCAAAAGATATCCTGTATGGAGAATTAGTGCAGGGAAAGCGCCCCAGAGGGAGACCACAGCTGCGATACAAGGATATCTGTAAGCGGGATCTGAAGCCCTTAGGAATGGACCTCAACAGATGGGAAACCTTGACATCTGAGCATTCAGCCTGGAGGCAGGCGGTGCAGCATGGCCTCTCCCATTTTGAAGAGACACTTGTCCAGCAGGCCGAGGCAAAGAGGCAGTCCCGAAAGCAGCAAAATCAGGGAGCTGGACAGGGGACAGATTGTATTTGTCTTCAGTGTGGAAGGGATCATCACTCTCGAATTGGCCTTCTCAGCCACACTAGACGCTGTTCCATGTCCTCTATTCAGAGCACGTTACCATAGTCTCTTGAGACTGAAGGATGCCTAATCTAATTTAATATGTTTACATTTCCTTTTCTTTTCATTAGGAAGACCTACTATTCTCTTTTCCTTTCTTGGTTTGCTAGCATCACTACAGTCTCATGGGCAATAATAAACTAAGGGTTATCATCAATATCACTGAAATGTCAGCTACTAACAGACGTGCAGGAAGAACTTTAACGAGACCTAGCCATTTACTGATAAAAACATTTCAGGAGGACTGCTGAAAACAGATGGCTTTTTCTGGAAGGTATCATTTAGAGTTCCCGTTTTGCTGCACTGAGTTACTGAAAGACTGGCAAAATTTAGAAGTAGAAGCTTTATGCTCTTCTCCAAGATAGAAAGAGACACTTGCCATGTCCATCTGGGATGTGAATTTTTCTTCTGCAATTGGCACACTATATACAGAATGCTCCTGGGAATACAGGCCTAAGGAGAGCATAAAACTAAAAACTATTCAAAATAAAAGTCCAGAATATGTATAACTAAGAAATGCAGATGTAGAATGAGAAAATAATCAAGATATGAGCTAACCAGAACACTAACAGCTGGTATTAGTGAACTCTCTCTCTACTATGAGCTGCTGATGCAGAGCTTAAGGATATTGCTCACATGTGCACTATAGGGAGGAGAGGTAAAGCTACCCCAAAACTCTATGTAAAAGTTTCAAACCGCTGCTCTACACAGTGCCAACCCATACACGAAGCACAGAGATCATGATGAAGAACCTACTGGTTTTTTAATAAGGATTCATTATAGGAATATATATATATATATTATTTCAAATAAAATGTGCAATATACCTGTGCACACCAGAAAATGTTTTGGGGAGCATGCTTAGATTGCATTAGCCAAAATCCTATTGCTTAGTGTAATAAATAGCACTAGAACAGGCTCACTGATTCAGTGGAGATTTAGTGAGATAACCCCTCCATAAGATTCATGATTCAAATGGGCCTACTCTAACTCCAATTTACTATGCTATGCACTTTGGTTAGTTCTTATAGGTATGACTGAAACTGAAGAACACAAACTAAGGAAAAATATCTAGTGAAGTCACTCTTCTTGTTAATTCACATGAGGCTTTTATGCTGAAAGAACATACACAGTATCACAGGAGAAAGAGGGAAAGCTGCATTTGCTGTACATAACTCTCTGTGCAGGCTATAAGCAAAGTGCTGCACTAGAATCCCATCACAGACAAGTGGATCCAAGAAGCAGATGGCATTATTTTGCAGGGTGTTCTCTGAAAGAATGCACAGAAGGTTTAACTAAGACAGCAAGCAAGAACTATCACACTTACTTCTCAATGCCATTATTTTTCCCCCAAGGGGCTCCTAGGGCTATCAAACAAAAAGGTTTTGTGCAAAAAACTATGCAATTTTTTCCTCCTTAATAGACTATTTGTGGGGTGGGACAGAACAGATGGGAAATCGCAGAAGGGTTACAAGTTAAACATTCTCATCTATAGCCTTGTACAATTCCATTAACAATGAAGAGCAAATGGATAATAAAATTCTTATCTGAAAACAACCTCAGTCAAGCACCTGTATAGGTAGCACTTCCTGAGGCACTATCTATTCCACAATAACCTCAAGAGTTTGGATGGAAATGTATGGAGGGAAATGTACTCTGCAAACTGTCAAAGAAATCTGCTCAAGGTGGCTGAGCTTGTTAAAAACAGGTGATGGCATACAAAGGACTGCACCTGAAGAAATACACTGCAGTCAGTCCACATGAGGTTACGCCAACTAAAATTGACTAGTTTTCTAAGGTGCCCCATAACTATTTGTTGTTTTGCATCAACAAATGAAACACTAGTACTTGGCAGAAAATTCTCCCATAACAGAAATGTATTAAAGATTTACAAAACAAAGCACAAGGAACTCAACAAAGTTCCTACCTATTACACCATAAGCATTCATTAATGTAAACTTTTGAAGGTCCTGGGTTGAACCTGAGCTCTCCCAGGCTTAGTCCCCAAACGGTATTTTCAAAAGCCAAGCTTAGTTGGTGCACATTTTGGTGACTTGTGAATAACAGCACCACCTAGAGCATATGTAAGCTTATTTCAACTTGAATTAATATTATGCTTCACTGTCCCATTTTTGAATTTGGAATAAAAATATTTATTATTTTAGTTTGACTTCCAGATTGAAATATAACATTGTTTTTTTGGGGGGAGGGGAACTAGGCCTTGCTCTCTTCCTATACCGGGAGATAAACCTGCACCATCTGAAGACACTAGGCAGGAGTGATTTCTTGACTCCCCCTCCCAAAACTGTGGAGACACACTGGGCCAACCTAAGCCCCTCACTCATTCAGTCCTGACCTCACCGCCACCTTTCCTGACTCTTTTCATACCCCCAACTCAGCGTATTGCCACTTCTCCTCCTTCCCTCCGCCGTTAACGGCCTTCTGTGCCTCTCAGGCCCTCACTTCAACCGTCTTGGCCTCTTCCCCCCAACTTAGTCCAGCTCTACTCCCTAAGGCGGCGGTTTCAAACCGATGTTTCTCTGTGTGACCCATTTCCTTTATCCTTCCAAAAAAAAAACCCGCCTTCGATTATTTTGGATGGCAGTTGGATTGAGATCTGCTGCTTCGGCAACGAGCGCGCAAGGCGCCTCGCTCTTCAACGGGATTTTTTAAACTTCGCGATTGAGAGCGTCTTTCCATCTTGACCTCCCTCCTCAGGCTCTCATTGAGGGGAAAGGCCCATGATCGCCACTGCGATTTGTTTCTCCGGGATGAGAGGCTCACCGTACCAGAGAAGGACCGGGGTGGGGGGTGGGGTGTATGCAATTTGCCACCCATGCCAAAGAGACAGAGCTCAATATTTACGAGATGAGAGATTTCGTTTACCACAACGTGTGATGGTGGCGGTGAGGCTCTTTTAGGCACCTTTCTACCAGCGTTGAGGGAAGGAGAAAGAGAGAGCGAGCGGGAGAGGACGCTTCCTCCCCAGTACAAGTAACGTCACCAACAACCGAAACCGGTACCTTCCCTGCGGCGGCCACCCACGCCCTCTCACCTACGCGAGGGAACGAAAGAGGGAGGGAGGGTGGCTGGGCGGGCGAGCAGGCACGCGCCACTTTCGAACGGACCACTCTGAGCCTGCGCCAGCCGCGGACTCAAGCTTGCCTTGGACTCGTCCCCAACCCTAGCTCGCCTTTTATAGTGATATATAAGATTGACGGCTGCCGCCAGCCAATCACAACCGAAATACCCCCCCCTCCGACCTAAGATGCTCCTCAACCCTTCCTTGCCCTGCGCCGTTTTAAAACGAGGCTAAAGGGGCGCGCGGCGTTGGTGAGTCGTTAGGCGGGGCGGGGCGGGGCGAGAGAGAAAGAGAACGCTGCCGAAGGGGGCGGTTGTCCCAACGGACGCTAAACCCGCCGTATTATTCCCGTCTAGGCGAGAAGGAGCCCATGGGAGGAAAGCAGCAACTGTGTGGTTTAGACGCTCAGCCGGGTTGGGGAAACAACTGCCCTGGGGGGTTAGTCCTGAGTAAGCTGGTATTGGAGCCGGAATGTGGAAACGCTACTTTTTGAACTACGTACGAGTCCCACAATAACCCCGTCAGTGTACATAGATGCTGCGGGCTGGAATTCAAAAAGTAACTTTTCCAAGCATCCTAGCTGGTAGTTTCCTGTGAGGAGGATCAAGAAAAAAAAGTCGGCTTCTTGAATGATTAAGATCGGTTCCTCAAGGATTTAAACGCCTGGCTGTTTCATCATAACAACAGAACAGTTAAAAAAACAAAAAAAAAACATCCGCCGCCTTAAATTGTGTTATTTTAAAGTACAGAAAATTAGCCAGGAGTGAATTCTCAGCCCAGTACAGAACATAAATCTCTCAGCTCCAAATACCTTTAAAGGCATCCTGCTCTTTTAATTTTAGAAACAGACTTTTGTGCGTAACTCACTTCTTGTGTTTAATTGACTTTGGATTCTTTCCTAATATACACATCGTCCCTACACTATTTAAACTTTTTTTATGCATTGGTTCCCTCTTACTGTTCCTGTTAGGAATTTTTCCCAACACCAAATCAAAAGCCTTTTAAAATTATTATTTTTATTTTTATTTATTTATTTATTATTATTGCTGCTCTGTCCTAACTTTTTTATCAAAATTCAAGAGGCATATGTTTCTGTACTAAATTCATCCCTGGGACAGTTTTTTAAAAGTCCTCAATTTTTATAAATCTGTCTTTTGATGTAACTTTTAACTGAAACAGAAGTCAGGAGAATTCTTTCAGCTGCTTACCTCATTAGAAATCGGGGGTTATATAAAACACAAGCTTTTAGAGAAATAAATAGTAGAATGACAGCAAACTGATAATATTTTAAAAGAGGACAAAGCACTTACAAAAAATGACACCCACATAAAGAAGCCCTTTTGCCAAAAATGAAAAATACTAATTAATACAAATAACCATTATTAAAAAACATAGGAGCAGGAATGCTTGCTTTTAAAAACTCAGAAATAACATTTTAACCTTAGAGAATCCACCTATTCCCTTTCTGTAGTGGTGAATTAAATGCTAAAATAGTTATGTGAGAAGAGACATAAAATAAACAAGGTTAAATTTATCATAAACGGTATTTTAATCCTTTTTCAATGTTTATTTTAATAGGGGAAGAACTCTGCTAGTGTATTCCTATCAGATGTTCCTCATTAGCTTAGTTGTTATGTGCCATCAAGTCACCTCCAAATTATGGTGACCCTTTGCATGAGAGATCTCCAAAATGTCCTCTCTTCAGCAGCCCTGCTCAGCTCTTGTAGACTCAATCCTGTGGCTTCCAGAGAGTCAGTCCATCTTGTGTTTGGTCTTCCTCTTTTCCGGCTGCCTTCTGCCTGTCCCAGCATTATTGTCTTTTCCAGAGAATCTTGCATTCTCATGATGATGTGTCCAAAGTAGGACAGCCTCCATTTCAATATTTTTGCCTCCAGAGATAGTTCAGGCTTGATTTGATCTAGGAACCCCTTACTCGTTTTTCCAGCAGTCCAAAGCAATCCTCCACCACCATATTTCAAAGCAATTTTTTTTTCCTGTCTGCTTTCTTAACTGTCCAGCTTTCATGCCCATACATGGTGAGCAGAAATACGATAGTGTGGATAATCTTGATCTTAGGAGAGAGGCATATGATATCCTTCACACATTCATATTCTATTTTAAATTGTGCAATGCTGGGATACAAATAAAGAAAGATCTATATACTGTGGCATTCTCATTCTTTCCGCTGCATTCCATTCTCAAGGACTCTTATTATGACGAGCAAGGCAGAAGAAATCCACCAGGGCATTCATGAATCAGTTTTGGGCTTACAGGACATCTGAGGGGTTTTCCTCACAGCACTCTCAGATGTCTGGCTCCACAACACCTAGGTAAGACCAAGCAATATTCAGGTTTTTTGGTTTCAGAGATGATTCCTGGTTAGCCAGTAGGTGGCAGTATTATACAGTATAAAATTGGCCAACTCTGCTTGATTCCTCCTGGAAACCATCACTGGTGCTGAATTGTTTACTTGATGTAAGGCAAGGTGAACATGTGACCTGTCGGACCCTGCTTCTTCAGACTCTTAGAAGCCTATTAGGTACGGTATGTGACTTTACCATATCCTAATACAGACCTTTCTGTGCCTGAACCTAGTTGCCACAAAAAACAACCTGCCAATGTTGTTGTTTAGTTGTTAAGTCGTCCCGACACGCCAGGCCCTCCTGTCTTCCACTGCCTGGAAGTTGGGTCAAATTCATGTTGGTAGCTTAGATGACACTGTCCATCCATCTCGTCCTCTGTCGTCCCCTTCTCCTCTTGCCTTCACACTTTCCCAACATCAGGGTCTTTTCCAGGGAGTCTTCTCTTCTCATGAGATGGCCAAAGTATTGGAGCCTCAACTTCAGGATCTGTCCCTCCAGTGAGCACTCAGGGTTGATTTCCTTCAGAATGGATAGGTTTGCTCTCCTTGCAGTTCAGGGGACTCTCGAGAGTCTCCTCCAGCACCACAATTCAAAAGCATCAATTCTTCGGCGGTCAGCCTTCTTTATGGTCCAGCTCTCACTTCCATACATCGCTACAGGAAAAACCATAGCTTTGACTATGCGGACCTTTGTCGGCAAGGTGATGTCTCTGCTTTTTAAGATGCTGTCTAGGTTTGTCATTGCTTTCCTCCCAAGAAGCAGGCGTCTTTTAATTTCGTGGCTGCTGTCACCATCTGCAGTGATCATGTGTCTAGTCGCGCTGGCAATGTTACCACGGAAACTGTCTTCGGACAAACGCTGGCTCTATGGCTTGGAAACAGGGATGAGCACCGCACCCTAGAGTCGGACACAACTGGACTATATGTCAAGGAGAACCTTTGCCTTTACCTTTAACCCTCATTAAGAGGTTCTTTAATTCCTCCTCACTTTCTGCCATCAGAGTGGTATCATCTGCATATCTGAGGTTGTTGATATTTCTTCCGGCAATCTTAATTCCGGTTTGGGATTCCTCCAGTCCAGCTTTTCACATGATGTATTCTGCATATAAGTTAAATAAGCAGGGAGACAATATACAGCCTTGTTGTACTCCTTTCCCAATTTTGAACCAATCAGTTGTTCCATATCCAGTTCTAACTGTTGCTTCCTGTCCCACATATAGATTTCTCAGGAGATAGATAAGGTGGTCAGGCACTCCCAATTCTTTAAGAACTTGCCATAGTTTGTTGTGGTCGACACAGTCAAAGGCTTTTGCGTAGTCAATGAAGCAGAAGTAGATGTTTTTCTGGAACTCTCTGGCTTTCTCCATAATCCAGCGCATGTTAGCAATTTGGTCTCTAGTTCCTCTGCCCCTTCGAAATCCAACTTGTACTTCTGGGAGTTCTCGGTCCACATACTGCTGAAGCCTGCCTTGGAGGATTTTGAGCATAACCTTGCTAGCGTGTGAAATGAGTGCAATTGTACGGTAGTTGGAGCATTCTTTGACACTGCCCTTCTTTGGGACTGGGATGTAGACTGATCTTTTCCAATCCTCTGGCCACTGCTGAGTTTTCCAAACTTGCTGGCATATTGAGTGTAGCACCTTAACAGCATCATCTTTTAAGATTTTAAATAGTTCAACTGGAATGCCATCACCTCCACTGGCCTTGTTGTTAGCCATGCTTTCTAAGGCCCACTTGACTTCACTCTCCAGGATGTCTGGCTCAAGGTCAGCAACCACACTATCTGGGTTGTCCGGGACATCCAGATCTTTCTGGTATAATTCCTGTGTGTATTCTTGCCACCTCTTCTTGATGTCTTCTGCTTCTGTAAGGTCCCTACCATTTTTGTCCTTTTTCATTTCCATCTTTGCACAAAATGTTCCTTTAATATCTCCAATTTTCTTGAACAGATCTCTGGTTTTTCCCTTTCTATTCTTTTCCTCTATTTCTTTGCACTGTTCATTTAAGAAGGCCCTCTTGTGTCTCCTTGCTATTCTTTGGAAGTCAGCATTCAATTTTCTGTAACTTACCCTATCTCCCTTGCATTTTGTTTCCCTTCTCTTCTCTGCTATTTGTAAGGCCTCGTTGGACAGCCACTTTGCTTTCTTGCATTTCCTTTTCTTTGGAATGGTTTTTGTTGCTGTCTCCTGTACAATGTTACGAGCCTCCATCCATAGTTCTTCAGGCACTCTGTCCACCAAATCGAGTTCCTTAAATCTGTTCTTCACTTCCACTGTGTATTCATAAGGGATTTGGTTTAGATTATACCTGACTAGCCCAGTGATTTTTCCTACTTTCTTCAGTTTAAGCTTGAATTTTGCTATAAGAAGCTGATGATCAGAGCCACAATCAGCTCCAGGTCTTGTTTTTGCTGACTGTATAGAGCTTCTCCATCTTTGGCTGCAGAGAATATAATCAATCTGATTTCGGTATTGCCCATCTGGTGATGTCCATGTGTAAAGTCGCCTCTTGTGTTGTTGGAAAATAGTGTTTGTGATGACCAGCTTGTTCTCTTGACAAAACTCTATTAGCCTTTGCCCTGCTTTGTTTTGAACTCCAAGGCCAAACTTACCTGTTGTTCCTTTTATCTCTTGACTCCCTACTTTAGCATTCCAGTCCCCTATAATGAGAAGAACATCTTTCTTTGGTGTCAGTTCTAGAAGGTGTTGTAACTCTTCATAGAATTGGTCAATTTCAGCCTCTTCAGCATTGGTGGTTGGTGCATAAACTTGGATTACTGTGATGTTGAAAGGTCTGCCTTGGATTCGTATTGAAATCATTCTATCATTTTTGAGATTGTATCCCAGTACAGCTTTTCCCACTCTTTTGTTGACTATGAGGGCTACTCCATTTCTTCTACGGGATTCTTGCCCACAATAGTAGATATGATAATCGTCTGAATTGAATTCGCCCATTCCCGTCCATTTTAGTTCACTGACGCCCAGGATGTCAATGTTTATTCTTGCCATCTCCTGTTTGACCACATCCAGCTTACCAAGGTTCATAGATCTTACATTCCAGGTTCCTATGCAGTCTTTTTCTTTGCAGCATCGGACTTTCCTTTCACGTCCAGGCGCGTCCACAGCTGAGCATCCTTTCGGCTTTGGACCAACCACTTCATTAGCTCTGGAGCTACTTGTACTTGTCCTCCGCTCTTCCTCAGTAGCATGTTGGACGCCTTCGGACCTGAGGGGCTCATCTTCCAGCGTCATATCTTTTAGCCTTTTGTTTCTGTCCATGGAGTTTTCTTGGCAAAGATACTGGAGTGGCTTGCCAGTTCCTGCTCCAGGTGGATTGCGTTTAGTCAGAACTCTCCACTATGACCTGTCCGTCTTGGGTGTCCCTGCACGGCATAGCCCATAGCTTCTCTGAATTACTCAAGCCCCTTCGCCACGACAAGGCAGCAATCCGTGAAGGGGAACCTGACAATATTGCATGTCAAAGTGAACACATCTCCAAGCTTGCTTATTTCTGATAGCATAATAACTACATTCGAGAAAATCCTATTTCAAAATACCACAGGTGTAAGGAAAAGTACACAGGTGGTCTTTGTAATTTTCCAGCTGCCTGTCACATGCCTCAGGTACATAACTTGGATATGTCTGAGTGATCAAAATATATTTAGAATGATCATGCAAAGCCAATAGGGTTCTGGACATTTTTTGTTTGTTTTTTAATGGCGTGAACAACTGAGATGGAGGATGAAAAACCTTTTATGTCTCTAATAGATGTGTAGAAGAAGATATTTTGACATGAGTAGTCACCCAAGCTTCACTCTACCTATTTTAAAAGGAGTTTCTACAAGAACTGTAGCATCGCCATACCTTCTGGAGCTGTGGTTCCAATCCTGGGTCCCCAGGTGTTTTTGGACTGCGACACACAGAAGCCTTCACAACTAGCTGTGCTGGCCCAGATTTGTGGAAGTTGTAGTCTAAGAACATTTGGGGACCTGAGGTTGGGAATCATTGTTCCTGGAGTCTATGTTGTTGCCTTTATCCATGGATGTTAGTCCCAGAACACTTTTATGGTGCCTTCTCTCTCGTTACCTTCAAATCCCATTTTAAAAACTGTCTTTCCAACAGAGCTGTCAGGCTTACTTCCCATCCAGTCTGTATGAAAATCTGAGGAGGAGGGTTGTTTTTGTATGACCTGGAATTAATAACTGCCACCACCTCTACCTCCCTGATCTATCCAAGATGAAGGAAACCCCTGCTTACCCAACAAATGGAAAGATTTCTGTTGTGGGGCCCATCTCCTTCCTTGGATCTGGGAGCTGCAATGAACAAAATAGAATTTAAAAGAACTCCAAGCCTCTGGGCTTGCTTTCCCCTTCCTTAACTGGTATGTGAACCAAGCAGAAAAGCAATGGAGAAGCTGGACTATATCTCAGAAAGAACTAAACTTTATTACATCTTAAAATAGAAAGTTACAACACATTCAAAGCAAAAAAGGTTAATGCAAGGTAGAAAAATCCCAGAGACACATCTCTGCCCACAAAACTTTAGAAAAAATACAAAAGTTGGAAAAGAAACAGTAAAACATATGCAGGCATTTTGGTTAGCCAGCACAGCCAGAACAGAATCATAATCCCCTACCCAAGCTAGCTCATTACAGCCTGATTCTAATCACAGCCACCTGGCTGTTTCTCATCCCCACTGCCCTGGAACCAGCTCTTCCATATAGCCAGCCAAGGAAAGAAAGAACAAAGAGAGAGAAATCTACATGGCCTGAGGTGAAAACAAAAACTCGGACTTCAAGCAGATTTTGCAAAATTGCAGATGCTATTTTGGAATTCAGTGTAAACATGGGAACCTGGCTTTAACATCTGTCCATGATGATTTTTAGAACCTTTCTGTTTCTTCTGCACTCTTCTTCTGCACCCAGTTTGGTAACATCCAGCCTCACGAAAAAGCCGCAGGACTTAAAAGCTTGCCTGACTGTGAGGTTTTAGTGGTCTAACAAAAGTATTGCCTGCCCTTGTTTGGGGGCCCTGAGAAAAGCAGTCTGAGATGCGAGTGGTGATGTTACTGGTAAGTCACAGCTATCAGCCAAACAGGTTTGTAGAAGAATCTTTCAATTACCAACAAGATCTTCCTTTCGTCTTCTTTCCAGTCATGCCAGACAAAGGGCTGCCAGTCACTCAGCACCTTTCCCATTGCCTTTTATCAAAATGTTCTCAGGGTTGTAACCTTTCCAGCCTTTCCACAAACATATGGTGCAAACCTGCCAACGTGGGTACTTTGTCCATACTGAGTGACCTTCACATCTCTTTTGAGCACATTTAGTTTGCAAGAATCATATTTTCCATACTTGTTATGCATATATATATTTAACATATAAAAGCAACTGTTGCTCTGCATTTCTGAACTAGTAATGGGAGATGGCACACTCACTTATTTTTATGTTGTGGTTTTGATTAATTTATTTTATTTTTACATTGTCTGACATTTTTGGGTTGATGGTGTAGCAACCCTCCAGAGGCCTACAAAGTTGCCCACTCCTGGGCAGGACATTGTAACTGAACAGCAATTTAAAAGTCTTTGTTCAGTGCCTGCAAGTAACCTTCACATATCTTTTGAGCATATTTATTTTGACATGGTGTCCCTTTCCAGAGTTTTCTAGTTGGAGACTACTCTGAAGTGGTGTATCATTCCTTTCTTCTGGGGGCATCCAGGGACAGTGCAGCTTGCCCATGGATGCACAGGCTAGCTCTCCCCTTAAGAGGCTTAGTGGGGAATGAAACTGCCAATCTCTAGCTCCACAGCCAGATACCTAAACCACTGAGCTATTTAGCCAGTAGAAACACTCCTATAACTAACCAAATAATTAAAAAAATGAGGATTTTACAGCATTGCCTCATCTCCTGAGTGTAGGTGAAAAGACATGATATATTCTCTTATTTTCTGAAAATATTTCATGAAAACAATCAGTAATTTGTATTTGAACAGTATTAACAAAGAGGAGCATTTTGTGTGCTAAATAAAATAGTGGTCCTGATCCAAGATATTTTAACTGTGCTTAAGAACAAGTCTGTTGAAATCAATTTGAATGAATGGCCTGAAGCCAACATCTTAGCTGATGAAATCCAGTGCAAAAACCCATACATACAAACAAAACAAAACAAAGAAAGCCCAACCTACCCCTGCAGACTGTGAGAGAATCAATGGTCAGTAAGCAGCAGGGACACTGTTGAGCACAGCGAGGAGGGACATGCCTTTAGCAGTGCAGTTTCTGCTGAGCAGCAAGTAAAACTGAGGAAAAGTGGTGTGATGATAAGTTTTGAATGCAGGAGCACATCACGAGAGCCCCCATGGCCACATCTTCAAGCATAGTCCAAAAATGCAGGCAGAAATATATACAACCCCCCAAAACAGCAGCATATACGTAGCATAATACCATATTTATTAAGTTCCGCTGGGAAAAGTGACAGACTTTCAGTCCTTTACATTTCTGCTCCACTCCTCACCACTTGTCCCAGGAAGTATCAGACCACTGATATACTTCGTTGTGCATAACAGTATGCTTTGGAGTCAGATAAATGCAAAATTCTGAATCAATTCAGACAAGATTCAGAAGATGTCTGACTTGAAACCAGTCTCCTCTCAAGTGTTCTGAATCTTCATACTCCGGAAGAAGAGATAATTTGAATTTTTAGAGGGACATAGCAAGTGTGTCTCCAGAACTAGGTAAATTTCTCAGTAAGTTCTTCATACAAGAGAAACACCAAGGTTGAGAGGGAAAGGAACAGTGAGACCAGTTTTGTGATTGGCTGCTCTACCTTCTAATCACAGAGAATTGTTTTACCAAGGCTTACCACAATCTCAGTGCTTTGGGGACAGGGTGGTGAAATCATATACTGTAGGAGTAATCCAGTGTTCAACGTTCTTTGCTAAGCCTCTTTCCCAAAAACAAGAGTGTTGGAACTGTTGTGATGCTGCGGGGGCAGGGACCTGGGAGAGTACAGCATTATGTACTTGCTTAGAAAATACTGGCTGTTCCTGTCTTGCCCTCTGTACATGCTACATTCATCATTGGATTTTCTGTGATTTTGGTGCCATAAAGCAGGGGGGAAATCCCATAGTGTTACACTCCCTAGCCCCTGTGCTACATATTTGAAATGTGAAGTGTTTCATAGGGACACATCTGTAACATATACTATTTTCATACAAATTACTAAAACCCATGGAGGCAAAGCAGGTCACTTGCCCCAAATAAATATTTGAATATTCCTTTTCTACCCCAGATTCTGCATCTAACCTGAAAACCTGCAGATTTCTCAGAAACACATCTGTTCTGTATGTCCTTTCCATAGCAGCTGCCAAAAATGAATGAATTAATGAATGAATGAATCAATCAATCAATCAATCCTAGAAGGATAAACAAACTTTTGTTTTTTGTTGGATGTTTTTTTTAAACCATCAAACTATAAAAAGTGTTTCTACACAAAATATGTTTTACTTGTCCTTCTGAAAATTTAGGTTTTTATCCCCTCAAAAAAGACAGGGGTTCCTGTAAATATCACTGAACTATGTCAAAAAAGTTTGTTTTACAAACTTTTATCAGTAGGCCTACTGCTACTATTATTCAGAAGTATCAGGCGCAGTCAATCAAAATTATAAAAACATTGGCTGGTATTACATAACAGATAAAAGTTTTAACCAAAAACCATGTAAAGCATGATAATAATTCAACATGTTGTTGTTTAGTCATTAAGTCGTGTCCGACTCTTCGTGACCCCACGAACCAGAGCACGCCAGGCCCTCCTGTCTTCCACTGCCTCCCGGAGTTTGGTCAAAATAATTCAACATAGGCATGGCTAAAACTGGGGACCATTAAGAAAGAAACCAAAGGCTTGATTTTTTGCTGCACAAGAACAAGCGCTCCAAAGCAACGTGATGAAAGTTAAGATCCAAGGAATTAGTGCTAATAGCAAATGTCGACTATGCCAAGAAAAAGATAAAACTGTGTCAAACCTCATCTGCGAATCTTCAAAGATTGCAAAAACAGATTACAAAATTAGACATGATAGAGTGGCAAAATCAGTCCACTGGTCGTTATGCAAAAAATATAACTTGTCACCCTCCAAAAACCCATGGGAACATCAGGTTGAGAAGGTGTCAGAAAATGAGGAAGTCAAAATCTTGTGGGATTTCCGGATCCAAAATGGTAGACACCTTGAGCATAACACACCAGACGTAATAGTAATAGAACGAAGAAATGTCTGGATCGTTGACATTGCAATTCCAGGGGATGGCAGAGTTGAAAATAAAGAATTAGAAAAACTAACAAAATACAGAGACCTGGCAATTAAAATGTCTTGCTTGTGGATGAAACACACTTCAGTGGTCCTCGTAGTTGAGGTTTTGGGAGCTATAGCAAGAAATTTCACACAATATTATAAGCAGTTGCAAATCTCAGAAATAATACCATCAGAGCTATAAAAAAAACAATATTAGGAACAGCATAAATATTATTATTCAAAAATATCAGACACAGTCACTCAAAATTTTAAAAACATTAACTGGTATTATATAACAGATACAAGTTTTAATCAAAAACCTAAGTATCTGTTAAATATCAGTGCAGTATTATGTTGTTCCTAATATTGCTGCTGCTGTTGTTGTTGCTATACCTCCACACCCATATGTCTGAAACAGAGCAGGCATATACTGTACTCCCCCTAAGGTACTGAAAATTTTCTTCACTTCAGACAAACAGGGGAAAGGTCATATCTATTTGTATATTTCCAATGTTAATTCATGAAGACCTTGACTTCCAAATCAAGATTTGGATTAGGAATGTTGTCCTTCAATGAATGAATGAATGAATGAATGAATGAATGAATGAATCTACCCTATACCAATGAGCAAACTGTAGCAACTACCTTGTTTCCCTGAAAATAAGACCTAACCTGAAAATAAGCCCTAGTATGATTTTTCAGGATGCTCGTAATATAAGCCCTACCCCAAAAAATAAGCCCCAGTTAAGTGAAACCTCGCCCTCCACCATTGTGCAGCAACCAGAAGATGACATGACTGTATTTGAATAAATGTAGATTGTTGTACATGAAAAAAATAAAACATCCCCTGAAAATAAGCCCTAATGCGTTTTTGGAGCAAAAATTAATATAAGACCCTGTCTTATTTTCGGGGAAACACAGTATGCTGCTGTCTTTGTTTCTCTTCCTTACTTGTTTTGATTTCCATTTAGCTGACAATTCCCTGCTTTTTCCAAATGACTGGTCTTAATTCCACCATTGGGGAAAGTGAAAGAGGCATGGCTGAGTTTTGTGATGATAACAAGCCATTATGTAAACTCCTAGCAACTCCTTTCACAAAAGAGCACCTCTGCAGGTCCACAATGCCCCCCCTTTCCCAGCTGGAGGCAAATGCTCTTTAGGAGCCAACTAGACCCCCAGCTTCTCTGAAGGCTGCTGAGAAATGATTGATTGAGGCCATTTATCTTATCTGGAAAATGAGAGGACTATAGAGTGCTGAACAGAAGGGAGAGCCAGTCTCCCTTTTATTCCCATGGTGGCAGTCTGTCTCCTTGCTTCTCCCTTCCTTGCACTTGTCTACCCCCCCCCCCATGCCTCTGCCAGCATCTTCTGTTCATTTCACACAGCCTTGTAAGTTTTTTTTTTAAGCGTCCTGTTGCACCGGACAAAAGCTTTGTCTCCTAATAAAAGCATGCCCATGCCCCCTATTGATGCCACTTCCACTTTGTCCAAGCTACAGCTTCTCCCACTGCTGGTTCAGTGCTTTAAGGCTGAAGAGGAAGGAGGGAAGGGGAAGACTCTGTGCGCAAGGCACCAACTTGCACAGTGTTCTCCTGCCATGACTGACTGCTTTAACACTGTGTCCCCAAACATTCCGGTCCTGTGATTCCTTACTTTCACATTTGAACTACCAGCAGTCCCTGGGTGGCTTGTGGTTATTGGAGTATCACTATCAGGTGTGTAGAACCTGCAAAGCTTGAGAAGTTGCTTTTTGGGGACCTGTCCTGCCAGGTTAATTTACCCACATTGTGAGAACTAGCTGCTCCATTCTAATCCCACACTCGAAAAAAACGAGAACAAGTTCCTGGCAGGCACAGTTGGAATCCTTCCCTCCTCTAGCCGCCGATTTGTTGGACACATGTGTAGGCACTTGAGCTAACGCTATGTTCAGCAATAACCTCCTGGATGCTTTAATTTGCTCACTGGAGCCATGAATTATGTTCTTTAAATGTTGGTGTATCAAAATGTTGCTCACTCCAGTCTTGCTCCTTTGATCAACTCCCACCCCCACCCCACAGCTATACAAACCACCTCACTTCTTAACTCTTAGTCTTGTGCACAGATTGTGCCCCAAATCAGGAATACTTCATGTTGGATGAAATGTGATGCACTCCAAAAATCAAATTAGCTCTTCTGGAACACATGCTATGATGGAAAGCATTGAAAGGTAAGGTGAAATTCCGTTACATATATACGATATTAAATGATACAAGTAATAGTGCTCTCTCTAGGCCAGTGCATTTCAGCCTACCATGGGCCCTCCTGCTTTCTGTGACTATAACAGTCTTATTCGCTGGCCAGCATGCCCATGCTACCTTGAAATGATGGGGGCTGAAGTCCAATATCTTGGAGAGTGTCTGTGTTAGGTTCAGGAAAGGTGCTCTGGACCATCAGCAATTTGTAGGAACATGCAACCTGGGAGATTTGGTCAGTTACAACTATGCCAACAATCATTCCCGGGTAAGGTCATAGAGTTACAATCCAACTCTAACCATGACAGTGTCTGTGGAGGACAGTCATCTATGCTCTTAGCACAGTCTGTAAACTGGACTTAAGACAGGAGGACAGGATTGCTGGGCAAAAAACTGTTTTTCATTTAACTAAATTCCTATCATTCTGTCTTCTTAGCTGGCCACAAAGTAGATGATTTATAATTCAATACACCTGACTTGACTATAGGAACTGCGTAAAGCACCCTAGTGTGATGTTCGAACCAAACCAGACAAGTTTTCAAGCAAGGAAAGTATATAATCTCATTGTTTCACTGGAGCTTGAAAAACATAACACAATATACCATAGACTGAACAGAAATGAATTGCTTTCCCCCCATACAGAAGAAAGCACATTGTGTGGTATGGAAGGAATCAATGAAGAGGTCCACAGGAGTGGTGAGAATATAGTTAGGAAATTCATCAGTTTCACCATTTGCAAATTTGGCTCAGTTTTAGGGACAAGGTGTTGAATTTTAAGGATTCTGCTTTCCTCCAAGATTTTACAGCAGCTTCAGGAAGGCCAGTCTGCCATACTTTGCTGCCTCCTCCAAAGTCAACAGAACCCAGCGCTGGCTTATATTTATTCTCCCTTTCCCAGGAGGTAAAAATACAATCATGAGAAATCAACTCATAATTGTAATTTGACAGGCTGGAAAAGTACAGAAACTGCTCTTTGCTGGAATGCATGTTGCTTTAAAGCAGAAACAAGGAAAAAGACATGCTCTGCTTTTGGGTAGGAATCTTCCATCTGGTTGGGGTGGTTGTCTTTTAGTTATTTTAATCACATGGCAGACTACCTGAAGAGGGTTGGAGAGAAAGTGGGGAAGCCGGACAGAGTGGGGTGGGGGGCAAAGAGAAAGAAGAGGCAAAGCAGTACAGAAGATGTAATTACTAGGCAGAACCTGCTTAGAAAAGTGACATTACTGGTCTCTTTCTGCTCAGATGCCCCTGCTAGTAGAGCCATTGAATTGTAATCCAAAAAAATACATTTTCTGGGTAGAAGGACTGCTGAAAGGAGAGGTTTCAGAGAAGCTATGAAGCTGGTGAATGGGAAAGCTGAGGTTGCCTGCCTGGGGGTTCCAGTTCCTCCTAGCCACCATAAAGACTTTCATGATTGCCTGTTAAATAGAACACCTTGGACCAACAACAAAGTTGTTTTACACCTCCAGGCCTACCTGGAAGGAGAGAACACTGATCATCAAGCACCAAATTGCCTGGCAGAACTGAAGGAGAGTAAAAAAAAAAAAAAAAAGGTGGTGGTGGTAAAATCCTCCCAATAAATTTGAAGCAAATCTGTTTTTCCCTTTACACAGATCTGCTTAGCAACATGCAGCTTGCTCTTTTTTCCTATTGGTCAGCCATTCCCTCTTCAGCCCATCCCAGGCCAGCCAAAGTTCCTTTTCTAACATATTCCTTCCTGCTTGTTGGGATCTTGGCTACTCCTCCATCCTGCCGCCTGAGGCAGCTGTCTCACTTTATTCCAGTGGTTCCCAACCCTGTGTCTCCAGATGTTCTTGGACTGCAACTCCCAGGACAGCTAGGGGTGAAAACTGTGGAGTTTTAGTCCAAGAACACCAAGGGACCCAAGGTTGGGAACCATTGCTTGAATCAGTGGGTCAGCTCCAGGCTTAAAGTAAACCAGCTGATGTACAAGTACCCTTCCTCCCGAGGCGAAAATGTAATAGTTGTCCAGCATGCTCACTTGTGAGAGCATATGAAGTCTGTCATAAATAAATGGCTACTAGGGTAGTGAAATGCAGCCTACAGGTTCAATTGTGGCATCCCAGTCATAAGGCAGTGAGGAAGTGCACTTACCTTCCTGCTCCTAGGCTTCCCATAGGCTTTTGGGGGAATAGCAGGGGGTGGACTAGATGGCCTTTGGCATCATCTGGTAGGGCACCTCTTTACCTTCTTTTCCCACCATGTTCCTTCTTCCATACATGTGGATAGGATTGCTCCCAAGTCAATAACAAGGTTCCTCCCCCAACCCCACTTTGAGCAGTGCCCAGAAATTGCTGAGCAGAATTTAGGCAGGTCATGTTTCTGGATTGCAGTTCCATGGATCGCTCAGCTACAATGGCCACTGGTCATGCTGGCTGAGGATTCTGGGAGTTGTAGTCCAAAAAAAAGGTGAACCTATCTGAGCTCTTGGATTGAGGATGCTTTTCATCCTGCCCTAATGGCAGGTCTGGCTCTGGACAGGATGACGACAGGAGAATTCCAATCCAGTGACAAGGAGGAGAGCTATTAGAGGTCATAAAGCGGCATTTTTATTTCCATGCCGCTTGGCCTCATTGTGAAGAAAAGATCAAAGAGCTAGGCCGCTGCCTTTCATCTTCCCCCCACAACAACACTGAATGCTCTTTATTTGCTTTGTGTGTTAACTACTTGTGCCAACCTCGTTTTAAGGCCTCAGAATCCATCCTGGCATGAGTTATATTGGACCCATTGACATTTACTAGCAAGGACTAGAACCCTGAGGAGGTGCAGAATCTTCCAGGCACCCAAACACAAACCCAAGCAGAATGGTGGGAGGTATCTGTGTTTAAGGAGACACACTCTTGGTGAACTCACTTTTTTTCTTCAAGGAAACCTGAAGGAGCAGAGGTGAGCCCAGTTTGGAGGGTTTAAACGTGGAACAATTAAAAGATGTATAAAGACACAGTCAGACTTTAAAAGAAAAACAATTCTTGGGAAACTGTATTATTCTCTTTAAGAAATTGCATCATCTTTCAAAGCAGAACTGGAAGGAATTTAATTTATTAATGTATTGCTTCCTTCTTTGCCTTTCATGTCAGTCCTCAACATGTGTCAGGCTACACAACTAGAAATGTACAGATTTTGGGTTTTGGACTCTTGAACTCCCAGAACGCTGTAGTTAGCTATGCTGTTTGGGGAATTCTGAGTGTTGTAGTCCAAAAACATAAATCTGCACACCTCCATGTTTGGGGCATCTGTAGCTTCAAAACAAAGGAGAGTAAGGGGTTGGGACATGAGGCAGATGCATGTTATGTATGCATGGCATGGAAGAGGTTGATGGGTAAATACTTTTCTCCTTGTGTAATAATACTAGAAAATCAGGGTCATCCACTGGGGCTGAATCGTAGGAGATTCAGAAGAGTGGCCAGATTAGAGGAAATATGTCTTCAAACATTGCAGAATTAAACTGTGGAACTCACTGCCACAAGATGTAGAGATGTCTTGCCATGTTGGATGACTTTAAAAGGAGATGAGATAAATTCATAGGGGCCAGAGTTTACTTCCTGTATCAGAGGCAGCATGCCTCTGCATCTCAATTGCTGGGACACATGAGACAGAGGATACAGTTGCACTCATGTCCTGCTGTGAACAAAACAGAATATGGTTGATCACTGAGCAGAACGATGGGCTCGACGGGCCTCAGATTTGATCCAGCCTGGCTCTTTTTATGTTTCCATTATCTGCAATCAGCCCACCCAAGTGGCCATGCTGGTGGGGAAAGATGGGAGTAGTAGTCCATTACGTGTGGAGGGTATTAGGCTGGAGGAAGCTGAGCTAAGGACTCAAACCCAACCGCTCACCTATATCCAAAAGGAATGCCTCTTCTCCTGTTGCACCCACACTCCACCCCTGTGCATATTTACTTGGGTAACAGCCCTGTTAATCTTAGCAGAATTTACTAAGTTCAGGATTGCCATCAATGCACACTCACTTGGGAGTAAATCCCCTGCATCCATCGTTGAGTGTGCCTTCTGCAAAGATTTTCACAAAATCCTGCAGCTTACACAGTAAGCTCCTGTTTGTTCTCCGTATTCAGGCCAATCATGTATCTAAATCATGACACAATTGCAAGTCACATGTTCCTCTGTACACAATACTGGGAAGGCATTTGAGCTTTCATAAATACATTATACATCCCAGGTACAGCTCTGGGAACTCCATTAACCAGCCATCCACAACATGAAAGGAATAATGATGGTCGGAAGAGCCGTGGAAGGGGCCAGGCCCGAGTAGAGTATATAAATCAGTCCCAGCAGCACCGAAGCAAGAGCACTCCTCTGGTCCCGAATAATCATCTTCACTGTTTCACAGAACTGCAAAGATCAGAACAGAAAGGTTTAGAATGGAAAATCCAAGATGATTAAACCCCATTCAAGCAAATCATGCTGTTCTGTAGGGAAGGGAAAAGCCCTCCAGATGTTGTAAACTATATCTCCCACAATACTTTTCCACTGGTCACGCTGGCTGGGGCTTCAGGGAACTGAAGTCTAAAATAACTGGAAGGCCAAGGATCCCCATCGCATCTGCACCATATAGCGGCTACTGTTGGGTTGGATATTGTGTCATTTCAGAGATTGTGAGCGTGCAATCTGCAAGCCAGTCTTGATAGACTGCAAATCTTTAAATGAATAGGAGGCTTCCCGCAATCCCCTTACCACCCAATAATTCCTGTGGTTTCTCAGAACAAAAGGTCAGCAGAATTGTAATATCTGCAACCTTTAAACCTGGGTATTGCTTTGGGATGAAATGCAGGTTAGTGACATGTACAGAAAAACCAATAGTCTTTGTCACTGCTTGGAAACTAAATTATTTTGAATACAATTCCCAGAATCCTGCTGCAAAGGGGAGGGATTTCAGGGAATGATCGTCCAAAAAGTATCATCGGCAAGCTCCTATCTTTGGCTAACCTGCCAATCTATACTGTCAGCCAGTTTGTAACTTAGAATAGTGACCAGTGTGGCAGTAGTGGGATTTTAAAATTGCATTTAAACTGAAGGAATGAAAGATTCAGAACTAACTGTCCTATTTCTGAAGAAAACATATGCATTTTAAAAAAAGAAAGAAACCAGGGGGCTTAAAGATTTGTGTGAGTTCTTTCCAGCCAAGCTATTTATTAGGCCATTGAAGCAGGACACAAAAACTCTGTTATGTGAGCAGTGCTAAACAGTAACTCCAATTAAAATCAGTTCTTGTCTCTCAGAAGCCTGGCAAATTTAAATGGCTTCACTGGCATTACAGATTCAATATTTTTTCAAAAAGCAAAATGAAACCAAAATAGCCCTTGCTTTGTTCTCTGCCTGCATGGGGCCCAGAGAGCTGGCTAATATGTGCTACATTCTAATTAGCCACAAAGAATCACTGCCTCCACTAAAATACAGTGTTTGCTTGGTATCTAAATATATCTGACATTTTTCCTTTTGCAGACTTCATCTAACTCTGCTTATAAAGCCTGCCCCTGAGCTAACCTGGGGCCACGGCTTGTGCTGCCTATTCCCTGCACAAATGTATCTTTATTTCACTCAAACAAGGGCAGAGAGATTGGCTCCACTGTTAGCACCCACATTCCCCATTACAAAGTATTTATTCTTGGAGACCTTATTGTTTGGATTCCCAAGTCACTGGATAACTCAGATAGCATGGCTACTGGGAGGAATAATCCAAGACAAGGAATTGAGAAGTTTCTTCTAAAAGACGTCATAACTGACACCCTGAATTTAGTGGCACCCAAGCAGATGGCTGTCACTAAAGCTTCAAAAAGTTCCTTTCCAGATTACAAGTCCCAGTGGCCACACTGGTTGGGGAATTTGGGGGGCAAGACGTGAATGGAATGGCATTGCTACATCCTGCAAAAATACTGTAAGTTGACTTTTTTTGGAAAGGTGGTATGTCACCAGCCTGTACAACACACTGGTTTTGAAAAGCTTACAGTGTGCGACCAAACTTAATATTTTCATTTGACACAAGAGAGCCATTTACTCAACGTTGTTAAATTCCAGGAATAGGATTTAAATGTTCCCAACCTCAACAACATTAAAGAAGTTCCAGCCAAAACATGGCTTTAAAGAAAAGCAGGCTGCACTCAACTGCTGAGTCCAATGATTCCAAGTTCCTATTAGTATGATATCTTTACGACGCCAACTGAAATGACAAAAAATTGCATGCATGCTTTTGAGATCTCCACATAAATTTTACTCAGGCAGGACACTACAAAAAGCAGCAGGAGCAGGGGAAACAAGGGAGCCACCACCTTGATCCTACATTTGTGATATTAACATCAACCCAAACTTCCTGCCTCCCCCAACCTGCTTCTGGTAACGTCTGGTAACTTTTTGCAATGTCAAAAGACCTGGAGATCTCAAAAGCAGCGCAGATTTTTCCACCCTTTTTGATGGTCCAATAAAGTTACTAAGGCTAATGCTGACTTGGAAATTTTCCTATGGCCAACACAGCTACATTTGCTTTTTGTGGGACATACTCTGCTCCAAAGAATTAGAAGTTCCACTTCTAGAATACTGCTAATTGGGAAAAAAATCAAGTTCGCAGACACCTAAAAATTGTTTTTAAAAGGGGGAGGACAGAGTGACATGTACTCGTCCCTGCACGAATTATCAAAAGGCCAGAAAGCAATGGCAACCTTAGACTTTAAGCCTTTTGAAGGCATCATTATTTCATTTTAATGAAATACAGTATATTAAGAACACTATACTGTACACTGCTTCCTTTATCAACAGACTCCTCGTTAAGTGGAAAGATCCTTGAAAAATACAAAATCCAGCATGGCTATTAGCAGTGTGAGACCAAAATCCTATTCAAAATTAATGACTGCCTTACAGAATGTCAGGTCATTGATCTAAGAGGCAGGAAATGACTGGAATGTAAAAAAAATGACTTGCCAACCTTCAAGTGTCTCAAGAAAGACTGCAGTGCACCTAAAGAAAGGGCAGTTGACACTGTTAAATCCTGAACAGAGATGGAGTTTATAGGTCTCCTGTCTTGGCAACGTTTCTGGACTTCACTCCCCTAATCCCAAAGGGAGAAGAAGGTTCTCTTCTCCTCAGAGAGCACTCTTGTTAAAATTCCCCTCTGGCCATGTTTACACTCAGACAAAAGGACCGGATGGCTATCATTACAGCAATGGCCCTGGGTGCCCTTGCCAGCACCAAGCACTCTGCCCATTTCCCAGATGATCTGCTGGCTGGACAGGTTTGTGCTTCTTCGAGACAGAGAGGCCCACAAAGTAGGTCAACCAAGCAAGGCAAGCTGGGACTTGAATCTAAAAGCTAAAGTGAAAAATTCCATACTGTGCAAAAACTTGTTATGACGCCATCCTAAACAGTCTAAATATTTGTGCTAGCTTTCAGGCCCATTCATTCATTCATTCATTTAAAGGGAGCTGGGAAAGTGGGGCAGGGAGAAAGAAGGAAAATTTGAAATCATTTTGTTTCATTTATTTAAATTTAAGCCCCCCTTCCCTCTCATAGCCTGCCTTTAAAAGAAGTCCACACACACGCACGCACGCACACCCTTTGTCTGATGAAGGAAAAAACCCCTGAAAATCTCAAAAGTTTCCATACATTTTCGTTCATTTTTGGTTGGTCTAATGTGAAAATTAGTTTGGATTTTTTTCTCTTAAATCCAACACCAACCTCTACTTTAGAGGAAGGATATTATGGTCCCTCATGGTCCATTAAAGAAGTACATGTTTCTTCTCCCCTTCCCCAAAATAGCTGCCTTACTAGTGGTTAAAGGCAAAAACTAAAATAACTAAATACTATCCCTTCTTCTTTCCCAAACAAAAGCTTAACAGGTCAGACATCTTACTTTCTAAGTAAGCAAGGAAAATATAGGAAGAGTGTTTAGAAAAAGATATTAGAAATGAAAATGTTAAAGTGTCACAGAGACAAGCCACTGTGTTTTTGCCCTTCCAGGGTGTTCTAGCGCTCAAAGGAGGGACTCAACATTGTTTTGCCAGGCTAGATTTGGACAATGGTAGTTTACCTTGTCAGTCTGGAAGCTGACTGCAGAGCCATATCTGCAGAAGGTCACAAAATGCTCACAGTTGTTCCAAAGCAAGCTGTAGTCTGTGGCACCCACTAGTTTTTCAGCCCTGGCCACCACCTCCTCGTTAGACAGGACACTGTCCTTGAACAGTTTATCCATGTGGTTCACCAAAATAGAGCCTCCATAGGCAAAATCCTCCACTGTGTCCACCCGGATCCTGGCCATTTTGGCAATGACACCCAAGATGAGCCGCTTATTGGTCACCACTCTCTGGATCTGTTTCTTGTCAACAGTGAGAGCTGGCAGGATGTCCGGCATTAGGTGAGCCACCCGGTTGTCACCCAGGTAGATGCCAAAGTGAACGAAAAGGGTGCGGGGTACCTCCAGCAAATCACCTGGCTTGAAATGGGCTGTGTCATAATAATTGGTGCCTTTTTTCTTTTCTTCCTCCTCTTCGTTGGAGTTCATGCCAAGAAGTTTGGCCAGGAAGAGAAATTTTTCGAGGAGCAGAGAAGCTATTTCATACATGGGATTTTTCATGATCTTATTCTTCTACAGCCACCCTTGCAGCTGCGACAGCTCTTGCCTCACTCTGCTTCAACATCTTGCCTTTTTACCACGGCAAAAGGGGCTGGTCCACCAGCAGCATCCACTTTGATTGGCAGACAGGCCAGTGGGTGGCCACTGTGGAGTGAAATGGATCTTAACTTAGAAAGTGCCTCTTTCAGAAAACATTTTACGGGAGACCTGGTTATGGATTCACTTTAGAGGACACAGCAGGAACAAGATCACCCCTAGACCACATGCCACTTCCAGGATTTCTTTGTTAAGAAGCAAGCACTGAATAAATGAACATCCTTTCACAAGGATGTATGGAAATGCCAACGTATCACTCGGGGGTTTTTTTTTATCCAAATGCTGTTGCATTGTGACATATGACACAAACCCACTATGAGAAAACATTTGCAGACCAAGATTGGAATCCAATGCAAACACTTACTTGAAAGTAAATTACCAATGGGCACAATGGAATTTACTTCCAAAGAAACACACAAAGGATTGCTTTGGAAAATTGTAATCTTAAGCACATGGAAATTCATCTCACTGGGCATTACTTACCAGTAACTATGTAGATGTGATGTGCAACTCTGTACATGTTCACTAGGAAGTCAATCTTATTGCACAGTGTTCAGGATCACACCCTTATTTAGACTTTCCATTGAAAAGCAGTTATAAGGCTTATCAAACCTAATCATATAGTAAGTGAAAGGCACTGCCAAATGAAATGTTCAGGGAGTTTTGGCATATATATTGCACCTTATTGGATTTTTGCCTGTTTATATCGTAAATGTACTGATTGCAAGATACAGAAATACGCTTGTGAACCAAAACAGTATCAACCAAATGCATCAGAAATGTGATGTATGTACATATTTGGGGTCTCTGAATTTGTCGAATTATTTAGATAGCATCTGGGGGGGGGGCTGCCACATTCATAGCTGCTGACTGATTTGCAATTCTAAGTATAAGGCATTACCGTTTCCATGTGATAACAACATCAGTATCCTATGCAACTCTTCATGGGGTATTCATTGGAACCTGTTCCTGTCCATTTAGATTTCCCCAGATCTGAAATACATCCCTGCTGCATTTCAGAAAAGCAGCCTCTCTCTCTGGAACTGGGGAAGAACTGTGTGTTTCTCTTATGGAGCAAAAGAGAAACAAAAACATAACCCAGTGCTCTACCAAGTTGGCTCATTTTCAGATACCACCAAAACTTTTCCCAAGTTCAACAGAATGAAGATGCAAAAACTGAGGAGGAGTCATGTGAAACGTTTAAAATGACAAATTTATCTGAGCAGGATTGTTGGAGGACTATAATCCTCTTCCTCAGATGCATGAAGCGCAATAGGTGAGCCTCAGGTGGTTTAGATGTCTGGCTGCGGAGCGCACGACTGGAAGTTCGATGTTGGCTTCCCCACCGTGCATCCCAGAAGAGTCAGCCTGGGTGGCCTTGGGCCAGCTGCACAGCCCCTGGGCGTCTTCCGAAGAAGGGAAGGGCAACCCACGTCTGAGTACTTTCTACCTAGGAAACCCTGGAAAAGGCCGCCAGAATCGACTTGACGGCACACAATTACAATATTAATTCTTATGGCTCTGATAAAGTAGGTTGCAATCTACAAAAAGCTCGACGCCCCGATCGATCTGTTCCCCTTAAAGGTGCCACGAGGCTTTTCGTCGGTTTGCTGGGACAGAGTCAAGCGGGCACCTCTCGGAAAATCCGGTTTCCAAAAGCGAGCCCCGGGCGGCCTTTGGGGCGTCGAGGAGGGGGCAGACGAGCGTGCCCTGAAGCTTGCTAGCTCGGAAGGCGAAGGCAACGTGGCAAGGGCTTCGCCGCTGGATTTCGTGCTTCTCCAGCCCCCCACCCCCCGCCCGATGCAAAGCGATCCATCCGGCCACGGAGTGCCCCACAAAAGCGCACCTCCGCCGGGCTCAAGACAACTCCCTCCCGCTCATCACACCTCTCACCCCCTACACACACACACACACACCGCTCCGGAGGGCTGAAGGACCGTTTCCGTATCCAAGCTGCGAAGGATGATGGATGGCGGAGGCCATTCATCTTACCTGCAGAACGGGGGGGGGGGGCTTGAGAGCCGGGGAGGAGGAGGAGGAGGTGGGGGGCGGCCCTCCCCGCTCCGGCTCGCCACCACCCTGTGGCTTTCTCCCCGGCTTCCGCCGCCTAGGGTGGCCTCCTGTCCCGGCGCCCCGTGGCTCCGCTCCGCCGAAGGGCAAAAAGCCGAGAAGGCGCCCCGAGCACGGGAGGGGAGAAGGGGGCGTGGCCCGAGGGGAAAGGGGCGGGGTTCTTCTGCTCCTCCACCCCCCCCCCCCGCCAAAGGGAGACTGCCTGAGAACTCGTTTTTCCCACGCATTTACCTTGAAACTGCCGCCCCGTAAAGCGAGGTCTCTGATCGGCTAAGAAAACAAATGCAGGAGTTCCAATATTATGGCCTGCTTTGGGCATCAATTTTCCTTTTCTTCCGTAGAACTGAATTTCAAAAATAACAGCAACTTGGAGTCAGTGAATCTTGCATTTCTCTTTGCTTGAGCATCTGCAAACTGGGTGGTTTGCCTGTGGTGGGAGATGCAAGCCCAAAGGCCTGTTGGAACTGAACTGGAAAAGTAATGTTTAATTTCATCCCTACTCCCATCATAGGGGTTTCAAGGTATAAATCATTCAGCAGTGGTTTAGCTTTGCCTTCTTCTGCACAAAAGTTACCCTGAATGTCACTGTCTGTTGCCTGTGTACAATCCTCTGCCAGCCTCACTTTTGACTACTGCTGCTACTCTCCAGCTACTTCTCTGCCCTCATTACTATCAGAACTGTCCATTCTCTTCAGCTTTGACCATTCTGCCTTGAGCGACTTTGCTGACCATCTAGACCTGTTGACTGAGTCCAGCTTCCTGACAGCACTGCTCTGTGTTTTTCTCATTGTTTTTCTCACTGGAAAAGACAATGATGCTGAGGAAAGCTGAAGGCAGCAGGAAAAGAGGAAGACCAAACATGAGATGGACTGACTCAATAAAGGAAGCCATGACCTCCCAATTTGTAAAATCTGATCAGGACTGTCAAAGATAGGACTTTTGAATGTCATTCATTCATAAGGTCACCATTATCAAACAGCACTCGATGGCACATAAGAACAACCCCACTTCCCATCATTTTTTCACATATGTGAAGATTATATAGTCCTGAGGAAAGTTCTGGAATCATCCAGCTAGCATAACCAGCAGCCAATCCCAGCGTTGTGTCCTATCCTCAACCAGAACAGGAAGCCCTGCTACATCAGCCACTTAATGCTGCATCAGCCACAGAAACAATGGGCAACTTGTGGTTGTTCAGGTGTTGTTCGACTGCAGTTCCCATCATGCTGCACCACTGCCTATGTACGCTGATGGGAATTCCAGTCCTAAAACATCTGGAAGGCCTTGAATTACCCAGGCCTGACCAAAAGGCTTGTTTGGAATGACAATGGGTGTGTGGGTGTGGCAGTGAAAATGCAAGAGGAATGCCCTCAGGATCCTTTGATAACACTGTCAAGATTAATTGGGACATAATTTGTAGTGAGCAGAAGATAAAGCAGCCTTCCCCAACTTGGCACCCTCCATGCATGTTGAACTACAACTCCCATCATCTCCTGCCAGCATGGGCGTGGGAGCTACAGTTTGACACACCTGGAGAAGACTAGGTTGGAAGGCGGCTCTAAATCCTCAAACTGACCCTGGTCTCTCCCAAAGCATCCTCTCTACTCCACAGAAGGTGGTGGAGGTCATCTCTGGAACTGCAGTGTGCCCCTCTGACTCTCTCCGCCAGCCACACATTGCATCACTCTGAGAGTGGGGGGCATGTTGTCTTCTAGAGAGGTTTCTCTGCTCCACCAGTGAGTTTCAATAAGCTTGCAAAACAAACTTCTCTCTTTCTCCGCAGGCCGGTGTCCAGACTCTGAATGTCACAGGCATCCCCCTTGCAAAGGGGAAACAAATTATAATGAGTGAGACTGGTCAGGTAGCCTTCAAAGACAGACAAACAGCACAATGGAGGCTGCTGGCCCATCAGGGTAAGTGGTGCACTGCCCACTCCTGCCTGCCTTCATACTGAAGTGGAAAGTCAGGCCCCTTCTGTGTTCCTCTCCTCACACACTGATGCTTTTGTTGCATTTTTTACCTCTTGCTAGAATCAGATGCTCCATTTTGCCTTCATGCCAGTCTGACTGCATGAAATTATTCATGAGCCTGCACCCTAGTGAAGAATCCAACTCTGCTCATTAGGCACAACTACCTGATTTGACTGTAAACCTGGCCTAATAACTTTAATTCGTTTCCCTACTTTGCTGCCCCAGTGGGACCAGCCACCACTGGTTGATTAGTCAGCATCAAAATGTGCACAAAAATCCTCTGTAACAAATGTTTTCCAACTCTGGAATTTTGTTTGTTCTGTGCTGTCAAGTCAGAACGTATAGCGATCCTAATAGGGCTTTCAAGGTAGGTGAGATATTGAAGGAGTGGTTTTACCAGTTCCACTCCTCTAGGGAGTTTACATGGCCTGGTAGGGATTTGAAACATGATCTCCGAAGTCCAAATTAATCATTCCATCCACTACACCACACTGAATATCCCCGAATTTGACTAGCAGATATGAAAATGTAGTCAGACACTGGAATAACAGCCCTGCATCTCCCACCTGCCTACATTTCCTTAAACAGAAAATGTTAAAATGATTGAACAAGCCAATGCTTCTGTCCTTGAGAAATATTCCCAGATTGCCTTTTTTTTTTTTGAGTTGCCCATGTAATTAATGTTTGAAGGTTGTTTTAACAAATGGGACAGCAGGACCCCAACAGCCTAAAGGGAAGAAGAGATTAATTAAGAGGTTAATTGCCTAGCTCTTCATTGTATCCTGTATGCAAGGATCCTTATGGCCACCCAGATAGATCTTATGTTATTCCTTTTAAAGATAAATATTTTAAAATGGTACCAATTCTTCCGTTTGCCCCTGAGATTTAGCTGCAGAACTACTAACAAAAAACCAAAGCAAAATCAAACAGGTACAACTTCCTATACTATTTTCAGTAGCTGGAGGTCAGGTGGAGAGGCAGCTGTCTAGATTCTTAGAAAAGCAACACAACCTTTCCAAATTGTTTCTTACTGCCCTGCTTTCTTCTTTAAGTAGAATTTAAATCTTAGCCCCCACCCTATCCAAATGGCTGTGGACACATTACAATTAAATCTAGAGAAGAAAGGTGCCAGGAAACTAGAGAAGAAATTGCTTGGGTAAATCTCCAAAGGAAGGTAGGAAAACACATTTATTTTCCGGCTACTTCCACTAACAAGCTACAGAAACCACTGGCATTTTCACCTTAGCCAGCAAGTTGGCAAAACTGAAGGTGGGGGGGGGGGGGGAGAAGAGAGAGAAGCCAAAATATTGTGGCACTTTAAAGATCAAGAAATCTACTTCAATATGAGTTTTCCTGGATCAAAATCTACTTACCAAACAAGCTCATTAGCAGAGACAGTGAGAACATCAGGAGGACAAGGAAACAGGAAGTATTGCATGGCAGCTTTTAAAGAAAATACAAATTGCAGCTGCAGATCATTATTAAACTTCAGGTTCAGGCACTGGATATTGTAATTGTCTTGTTTTGTGCTGTTGGGAGCTTCTGAGAGCAGCTGAACCTGAAGTGTAACTGAAATTAAGGGTATGGCTACATTAATGAAAGGGAGCCATCTAGTCTAGGTTTGTTTAGAACTGTGGGTCTTGATTAGATTACTCCTTCCGTTCACTTGAAAATCGCTCCTGCAGCCCATGTAGTTGTGATCTGGTCAACCACACATTGGCATTAGATCGCTCCAGTTTTGGTCCATTTGGTCACAATGTGCCCTTCCTCTCCTCACTCCCTGCCTCCTGCCTTCTCTTTTGCAAAAGCTGCCAGCCCCTTGGGAAACAGCCTGCTTCCATTTGTTTCCGGGTGCACATTACTGCTGGATTTTTATCCAGTTGGTGGCACTTGTAGTGTGTTCTTCCCTTCCTCCTTAAAACCCTATATGCTGCCCCAAACCTGGCCCCAGGATTCTTCCAACCTTCTGGAGCTGGCTTTGGAGATGTACAGAGGGCTTTAGAAGGGGTGTGTGTGTTTCTTTCCAGTGTACTGTATTCCAGTGTTCACAACTAAAGCTACGCTGCAGCAGCTCTGCATATTCTCCACCTGACTTTTCTCACCCTCTGAATTGGTGCACCTCTCATATCTGGATTAAACATCAAAAAACATCTTGTTCAATATACAAAATTCAATTAATAGGGTCATAACAAAATAACAGAACAAGGAACAGATACCTAGCAACAAATATTTCATAATAAATGGCTGAAATTCTGTGACTTTACCTTGCATAAGGCTGATGATGTGGTGGGTTTTCATAAATTAAATCCATTGGGATTCCTTTCATTGTGAACCATGAGGTAGGAGAGGGATTGATTTCCAAAAATTGCTGCTGCCACCCTTCCTTTCTCACGGGCCCCCAATGGCTTCACCATGATGAAAGGAATCCCAAGAGAGCCTCAGAAGCTTGGGGGTGGTGGGGTGGTGGGGAGATTGGAAATGTTTAATTAAAAAAAAAAGCCATGACTGATGACCTCATCAGCCTTATGCAATGTAAGTCTTGCTGCTGGATTTCAGCCAGTGTTTAAGGAAACAAAAAAGAAATCATACAAATAAAGCATGCATTTATTTATTTAATTAAATTGAAATGGATGTACATAAAATAGCATGTTGTGAAAGTAGTATTTTTTTCTGTAAGATCTGAGATAGTAACTAAAAAAATACGTAGTAGAGTACCTGTTTCAGTGTCCTCACTAGTAAACAACAGTTTCTTGTTTTCCAAGACTGACTTTAGTTCTCTTACTCTGTCTTATTTTCATTTAACCATATCTGAATTTCATCACCACTTCTTGAAACTTCACTCTTAATTTTCATAGCATCCCTCCTTATTGTTTTCTAAAGGCTGGATTAGATTTAGCTTTATTCCAAACGAAGAAAATAATCCAATATCCACTCATCAGCTGAAATCCAGTAGTAAGTCATAGAGTATGCCCATTGAATCACTGGAACCTACAGAAGAGTTTGGTAGCCAAATCCTCACTGATTCAATGGACCTAGTCTAGTTGCAACTCACTACTGCATTTCAGCCAAAGGAACTCTGATGAAACATGTAGGATTGTACAGTAAAAAACTGCTCTAAACAATTTCTTACAGACCTGCTGTTGCACAGCTCTCCTCCAACTGTTGCTCTCTGCCTACCCTGTTGAGTACTGTGCATACATGATTAATTTCCCTTTCTCTACAGGAGACATGTTTCCTAGTTTTCATTAGGTTAGATCATAAGCAGAAATGCCAACTCTTCAGTTTACTTTGTGGTGTGGAGAAATACATGATATGCTGAAAATATGCTTAAGGTCAATTGATTCCCCTATTTTTTAAAAAAGGATGAAAAGCAAGAAGGATCAGCTGTTAGCGTGTGTGTTTTTTCACACACATAAGGGGAAAAACAGCCTGGGGAAAGAAGTTTAGCCACTCTCCATGTGATGCTTTCCAATTCCTACTACCAGCAGTTGTTTCTTCTTACTTATCTGCTGAGAGAAAACATACTGAGTGTAAAATGGCCCAGTTAATAGTTAAGGTAAGAACCCTTTTTCTTTAATTTTCCGTCTTTTTAGAGCCCAAGTAACAGTAAAGTTAAAATTTAACAAAGTAACTGTGATATGTACTATCTTCTGAATCATCAGATCTGTCTTCCGAAATCAGGTACATCCATGCCTACTGCAGAAAATGGCCTATGTCAGATATTAAATAATTCTCAGTCAAACCTGAAGAATGAAGTGAGGACAAGATTAAAGCTAATATTTATGAACAAAGATGCTTATAAATTATTTTTTGGTTAAACTCTTGTGTGATCCCAGTTTCCTTTCTATGAGTAACAAGATGCACTCAGAGTAAAGAGGGGTATAAATCACTAACATCATGCTCTTGGGATATTATTATATCATGATGTGTCTAGGAAAAATAAACAGACTGAAGAAAGATTGAACAGGAGACACAACAAGCCCAGCTGTACTATTTAACCTTTATTAAATGCTAAGAATAAATGCAATACTGTAAGAGATTATGATGTGACAAGACAACATTTTCTACTCCAGGCTAATTACCTGAATTTCTTCCTCTTGAATATGCCCAAATGTACTTTATACTTTAATTAATCTTCTGCAAAGCAAGTCCAAAGGGTGAACAAATGTATAAAAATTTAATTTTAATAACAACGGCTTGAGCTATGCTTTGGGAAGAAATGATTTGGATTGAATGTAAAGCCTTCATCCATTCTGTTATTCATTCACACATATAAAGACATAACAGGCTCCCAGTAAACTCAGCATGCAGTGTGTTCATAATACAACCTATGATTAAAAGTAAGAAATCAGACGTAACATGTTGCTGAAGGTTCTGGCAAAATCAGCACAGCTCAAATCAGTGTACCAAAACTTCATTTTTACAAGCAGTCCTGAAAATCTGACCCAAGTGCAAATAATAATTCAATTTTATATACAATTGTACTCAACCATTTTCACAAAAACATTTTTAAAATGCATGCATTTCTGTTCACTTTTCTGTGGCTATAATGCAGGATCTATGGATCTGGACTTCTGATGCCTCAGAGACCCTTAGCTATTGAGCCATTATCTGCACAAGAAATCCAAATCTCATGTCTCTTCCGTGAGTCAGCAGTGTATGTTTGTGTGCACTCATCCAAAGGAAGCACCTTATTAACTGACTATATTGTCAATGCTGAGCACCATAGGCCTTGGCAAGAATCCACAGAACAAGCAACTTGTTCTGCATGCTCTCGGAAGGGGCAGGCACGGTGTTTTTCACATTTCAACAGTGTCCATTCCCTTCCTCTTGACCAAGCACTGGGCAATTAAAAGTATCACTTGATGCAAGTAACTAGTGTTTTAGAGATAGTATATATACAGGCAATAACAACTATTTGTGTCCTTAAGACAGCATCTGTTTGTAAACAATGATGTTTTATTACTGGCAAGTTCAGTATTATATTTGAAACTCTGTAGTTGCAATGTTATTGCTATATCAGAAAGCAGTGAAGAAAGACAGGCAGTTTTTTTTGCTAGTGAGGCAGTGGTTATCTCTCAGAAAGATATTCTGTCATTTATTGCATAATTACAGTCACAGGAAATAAACAGATGCTTCATCCAAAGCATTAGACAGGAAATATTAGTCATGTACAAAGCAAAAAATCACTCAGGACACTTCCTTATCTGTGCATTAAGAATTACTCAAACCTTTGACTGATAATTGCTATCATTACATTTAGCAAATTCTTGATTTTCTACTTCACAATTAGAGATGGGCGCTTACCACGGTTTGGTGGATCAGACCCGCAGCTGTTGCATGGGTGCCCCGGCAGGTGGACCGTCAGAGGCAGTGCCACAGGCTTCCTTGTCCCAGCTCCTCCTCTGAGGAGGAGGAGGTGCCCATGGCAGGAGGCAGGGTACGGAGTCCAGGGTGTCCACGCAACTCCTGTGGTCCCAATCTGCCCAACTGTGCCAAACCGCCACAAATGCCCATCTCTATTAGCAATTTATTTCTGAGTGATGCTCACTTAAGTCATTTTTAACATGGTTTCAGTATTGAACAAAACTAATGATGTCATTCTATCAAAGACTTTAAATCTGGAACATTTTCAATCTTGAAGTCCAATAGCATCTGCCCAAGTGCTTTGCCCTGGAAAAGGAAAAGGAAAAGAAGGTTTAAAACATCTTTATTAACTTGCGGAATGGCAGAGTACCAAGTGTGGAACACAATAGAGTCTTTGGAAATATGGCACATGCCTGCATAGCAAAACAGAAAAGGCACAAACTGGACTTTAGAACAGAACAGACTATTTTAATTGGCTATGCCCTTGGCAGCAAAGGCTACAAAGTAATTAATTTAAATACTCGTCAGAACAAGACATGTGGTTCATTTTGATGAACAGAGGAAAGCTGTACAAAGAGATTGCATACCATCTTAACAAAGAGGTTGAAATCAAAAAGCTATGGGATGCAACATACTATTTGGTCATTCAAACTGAAAGAGAGGCAGAAAGTTCATATTTGCTGAATCAGAAGCAAAAGATAATTAAGCTTATGGAGACATTAGGCCTCCAAGATGCTCACAGTGTTGCAACACCCATGCAAACAGACTTTCTGAAAAACAGAAAGGAGAGTGAACCTCTGCCAAACAGCAGCAAGTACAGAACAGGTATAGGAAAGCTTCTGTCCCTAACAACCACTACCAGACTTGACACAGCTAATGCTGTTAGAGTGCTGAGCAGAAAATTCAGTTCGCCAACACAAACTGACTGGACAGCTGTCAAAAGGGTAGCTAGAAACTTGAAAGAAACTATGGACTTCAAGCTAAGACTGCCTGCTAGTAAAAACGTGAAACTTGTAGGGCACACTGGTGCAGACTGGGCAGAGGATAGCAAAACAATCTGGGACTTCAAGACGGAGGTTACATGCAAGTTTGAGAAGGGGTGCTGGAGTTTTCAACAACCTCACATACTGCTAGGAGAGTGTGGGCAAGCTGGGAGGGACTTCCCTGGACTAAGGTGACTGACGGTGTATGTTTCAGCACTAACCAAATAACAAAGTTCTTTTCCCCACCTCTAGGATTTGAAACCAGCTCCTGCGCTTTCACCCCTCCTCTTCCTCTCTTCCTGTATGATTTTTCTGGTCTTTGTTTATTAGTTGTTGTAAGCATGCCTTCAGAGGAAGAGGCAGCATGAACTCTTTTTTCTTCCTGATCCTGAACAGGCGGCTACATGCATACGTCTCTCTCTGCCAGCCAAGATGGAGTGAGACCATCTATTTTTCTGCACTACTTATTTCAGCAGTTATTTCTGAGTACACCTAGAAGTACTACAAAGCACAAGACATAGTAGAACAAAGTCAGTATAGAAAGGGAAGCTGAAGAAAAGAGAGCATGAAGCAAAGCGTGGTGCTTTTGAGCGTTGAAACCTAGAGCTGAAGCTCTCTGTTAGTACATGGTTACATGTTGTACATTGGACAAGTCCCCAGAAACTGTATTTGCATGAAAACAGACTGGGAAATACCGTGGCACCTTAGAAGAACTCTAAAGCTAGAATTAATTCAATGTCATTAATATTTCAGCAGACATTACAGGGTAAATATACCGCTGCATGCTAAAATGAACAATATAATATATAAAAAGCAAATTCATGACTAGATTCCTACTTGAAATACACACACAAAGTGTCCTCTGGCATGTTAAGAGGGAAATAAAATTACTTACACATTGAGAGGTATGTATACATATGAGTGTGTGTCTAGGTAGGTAGGTAGGTGGGTAGACAGACAGGTAGAATTTTATACCAATGGCAGAATTTTCAAAACTCTGGACAACCTTTCCAGCAATTTTATGTGTAAGTTAAATAGCAGGAAAAAAGGAGAAGGTTCTAAGGAACTGACTCCACAATAATTTCATCAAACATTATATACCTTTGTTATACCATTCTATATATATAATACTTCATGTACCCAATGAATCAGCCTTTAGTCTATGAGCACCATATTATTTTTTCTGTTTCTTTAAGTAAACTAATACAGCAACCCCATTAAAATCTGATACTTACCTGTGGGTCACTTCTTAGAGATGCTGTGCCACCACCCCCAAGGGAGTTTTTAAGGACAAAATTTAATCCATATATTCCTGGCAACTCGTATCTGTCAAGATAAAATATAAGTTTTATCTTGTATTCATGTTCTTACAATTCCTTTGATTTAAAAATAATCCCTTTTAGGAAAAACGTAGAAATCACACTTGGAAATGGATAAGAGCAATGATACACATTTAATGACAGTCACCTCAAAATACTAACGTATTTTAATAGTATCAAAATATTTCAGCACATCTCCCCCATTCTGGCCGCCCTTCATTGGCTACCGGTTCATTTCCGCATCGACTTCAAGGTTATGATGATAACATTCAAAGCCCTAAACGGTTTAGGACCTCAGTACCTAGCAGAACACCTGCTCCCAGCCAGATCTGTCCGTAATACCCATTCTTCACAGGCAGGGCGGTTGAGGGCCTTGACCCTGAAGGAGGCCCGGAGGGAAAGATAAGAAGCTGGGCCTTCTCGGTGGTCGCCCCCTGCCTGTGGAACAATCTGCTCATGGAGATACGCCTGGCACCCTCGTTGGACGGGTTTAAACGAGCATTGAAAACTTGGCTCTACCATCAGGCTTTCCCTGAGCATTAAGTTGCTGATATCTCTCCTTCCCTTTTATCATCCTTTTTGCCATCCCTTCATCATCCTTTCTACCATCTTTATAGCCATCTGTTTTAATTTATCCTACTAGTTATTGTATCTGTTGAATGTTTGTATTATCTTATTCTTATTGTGTTTTAATATTGTGTTGTGTGTCTTGTTGTTGTTAGCCGCCCAGAGTGGCCTGGCTGCCAGATGGTGCGGGGTATAAATCTAATAAATAAATAATTTGGCAAAGGGTGGTTTTACAGACAACATCTCACACATCATTTGTTCCAAAATATATTATCTTGATAATGATAACTATGTGCCGTCAAGCCAGTTTTGACTTATGACCACCCTTTTCAGGGTTTTCTAGATGGGACATATTCAGAAGTAGTTTATCATAGAATCATGGAACAACTGAGTTGGAGAACAACTGAGTTGGAAGGGGCCTATAAGTCCAACCCGCGAGTCCAACCCGCTGCTCAATGCAGGAATCCAAATCACAGCAGATCTGACAGATGGTTTCTCTTGAATGCCTTCAGTGTTGGAATGCTCACCACCTCCATTGTTGTACTACTCTAAAAAGTTTTTCCTGATACTATTCTCTTCCTCTATGCTGCTTGCCCAAGGCTACACACACCAGATCTTCTCCTGGGACACACAGTGGAGAATCCCAACCCTAAATATAGAGTTCAAGGTATTTTATAAATTGCATGAAAATAAGCTGTTTCTATCATTTCCAGTCAATCGTATCAGCCACCATACTTGTCAAAAAGCCAATTCTGTGGGTCAACTCCCCATATGAAGCAGAGCCTATCACTCTTTCTTCCTTAAAACTGTTCAAGGAGACCCTGCCTTCCCTTGAATCCTGCGAGCACCCGTGGATGGGGTGGATGGAAACAAAGGAACGGGAGAAAATAACTTTCCTTCCATCTCCCCCCTCCGCCTCCCTCTAATGACGTAGGACACCCCCTCCCTCCCTTAAAGGGACAAAGTCCCAGGTGGGACGGGAGAGGAAAAGAGGGAAGCGCTGGAGGCAGGCAGGAGGTGGAGGAGAACAACGTCCCTGCAAGGGCTTCATTGAGTGCGTGTGTACAAGACCCTGGTGCTGGCAGTGGATCCGGAGTGGGGTCTTGAGGCACCTCCATGCCGGGATTCCCCCTTCCGCTGCCACCTCTGGTTCCGCTGCTACTGCCGCCGCTGTGGCGGCGGCACACTGCCCGCTGGTTTTTTTTTTTTTCCCCCAGTTTGGGCACGCGAGCCCAAAAAGGTTCGCCACCACTGCTATAGGGGTTTGAAAGAAAACAATGCAAATTATATAAACTTTACAAACACCTTTTTTGTTACTGTTGTGTCTGTTCCTACTAAGAAACTAGGGAGGTCTATAGTTAATAATCACAAATGATCTGATTTAAGGTGAAATACAGGAACTCAGAATGTATCAGTACTTCTTGGAATTAAAATAAGGACTCAAATTCTATAACTGTATTGTTCAGTCTTACAGTTTCACTGTTAATACCGCTAGTATAATCCACACAGAAGGATTTTATTAAACACACAAAATGAACCTAGTACAAGGTACTGGTTACATTTCCTATGCCAGTGGTACTAACATAGCATAGCTGTAAGACTGAACAGCGGTGACGATGATGAAGAAAAGGAAAATGAACTATTTAAGCATAAGCATGAGTATGAACTGGATACTGTAGAAGACAGAGCTGTGAGACAAGTCCTGACCAAAAAAAGTTTATAATATAATTCAGATAGAAAGAAGGGAGGTGTCTCATTAACAGCAAAAAGAAAATGGGGAGCTTATATAAATACTCTTCCTCTCTAATCTGATAATGTGCCTCCTGTTTATTTTTCCTGTCATTGGCCTACAGTTATATACCATATATACAGAACAAGTGAGACCAAATGTTGCAGTGCCATGACTACAGTGCAAGAAATATATATCAATAAACAAATACACATATAAATAATTAAGAGGAGCACTTCAACTCATGATTCCAGACAGCCCAATATAGGAACTGAGTACTGTGAGGGTCATTCTTGGTGTCTGTGTTTCAGCATGAAGGGAAGGGGGGGGGGAAGTAACCAATACCACAGACACCTTTTTGTGCTCTGCTACATAGTAGGTCAACCATGGCCAGAGACTTAAAAGGCTGTTGTTTTAGAGCTGGGAGGATTGGGGACAAGAACCATGATGGGATTTGGATGGTATATAGATGGATAATGTGTTCCAGACACTTTTTTAAAGTTAGATGTTTGCATAACTTAAAGCTATTTTCTGGTTGGTATGCCATACAGATGCACAAAGATGAAACTAACATCTTGCAAAGACATCCTAAGAAGCTGCTGTAGAAGTGCACAGTACCAAAGCAGTAGGATTATATGATATCATGGGTGTCACAACAGGTAGTGCTACTGAAATTGTTGCCGAGAATGATTAGATGTTTCAATTGCCAGGTCTCTGTACTTTGTTAGTTTTTCTAATTCTTTATTTTCAACTCTGCCATCCCCTGGAATTGCAATGTCAACGATCCAGACGTTTCTTCATTCTGTTACTACTATGTCTGGTGTGTTATGCTCAAGGTGTCTATCAGTTTGGATCTGGAAATCCCACAAGATCTTGACTTCCTCATTTTCTGACACCTTCTCAACCTGATGTTCCTATAAGTTTTTGGAGGCTGGCAAGTTATATTTTTTTGCATAATGACCAGAACACTAACTTTATCATGTCTAATTTTGTAATCTGTTTGTGCAAATTTTGGACATTCACAGATGAGGTGTGACATAGTTTCATCTTTTTCTTGGCATAGTTGACATTTGCTATTAGCACAAATTCCTTGGATCTTAGCTTTCATCACATTGATTTGGAGTGCGTATTCTTGTGCAGCAAAATCAAGCCTTTGGTTTCTTTCTTAAGGGTCCCCAGTTTTAGCCATGCCCATGTTGAATTATTATCACATTTTCCATCAATATTTCTCAGGTGTTGTCTATGTAGTGGTTTATTTTTCCAGCTGTTTAGTTTATTTTCAAATTGTTGTTTCTTATATTGAGCTTTGTTTCTCGTTTTCAAAATATTCTCCATTTTCACTGCCTTAAGTAATTTTTCTCTGCTTGTACTGATATAATCATTTAGGCTTCTTTTTTTCTCCTCTACTACCTGCTGTGTTTGCCGTAATCCATGGCCTCCGATTTTACGTGGTAAATATAATCTGTCCACATCACTTTTTGGATGTAGTGTGTGATGCATGTTCATTAGTTTCTGTGTTTTTCGATTCAATTCTTCTAGTTCGTTTTGAGTCCAATCTATTATTCCAGCTGGGTATCTAATTACTGGAATGGCCCATCTGTTTATGGCTTTGATTGTTTTGATTTAATTTTGATTTTAAGATTTTCTGCAGTCTTTTCATATATTCCCTTTCTGTCAGTTCTTTAACTTTTGTGTGCACAATGTTATCTGCTTCTAGTATTCCAAGGTATTTATAATTTTCATCACTTGATAGTGATTTTATAATATTGCCCTTTTTAAACTCTATTCCATCTAGTTTTTGGATCTTGTCACGGTGTATAGACAGAGCTGCACATTTGTCAATTCCAAATTTCATTTGGATATCTTCACTAAATATATGCACTGTGTTTAGCAGTGATTCTATCTCCGTGGAACTTTTTGCACATAGTTTTAGGTCATCCATGTATAACAGATGATTGATTTTTCCTGCTTGTTCTGAAATATGGTAGCCCAATCCAGTTTTATTTAAAATTATTGACATGGGAATTAGTGAGATGTTAAGCAGCAGTGGTGACAAAGAATCCCCCTGAAATATTCCCTTTTTAATGCTAACGTCCCCAATTTCTTCACCATGGGCCATTAAGACAGTTTCCCATTTTTCCATGTTTTTCTTGAGGAACTTCTGAATGTTTTTACTAATCCCAAACATTTTTAGGCAGGTGTTAATTCAGCTGTGTGGCAATGAGTAAAATGCCTTTTTATCGTCTATCCAGGCCATGTTAAGGTTTGTTTTTTTGTCTTTTTGCATTCTTCAGTATCATTTTATCAATAAGCAGCTGATCTTTTGTGCCTCTTGACTTTTTAAAGTTTCCTTTCTATTCAGTTGGGTATAGGGAGTTTTCAGTTAAGTAATTATGTATTGATCTTGCAAGTACTCCTCTGAGGAGCTTGAACATTGTTGGAAGGCATGTAATTGGTCAATAATTACTGGGTTTGTTGCCTTTTTGACGATCTTTTATTATCAGAAATGTGCAGCCTGTTGTCATCCAGTCTTCAGTTGTAGAATTTTGAAGTAAGTGATTAAATTGCACTGCTATAAGTTGATGGAGACTTGTTAGATGCTTTAACCAAAATCCATGCAGCCCATCTGGATGAAGTGCACTCCAATTTTTCACAGCCTTTACTTGCCTCTTAATCATTTCAGTTGTTATTACAATATCATCCATTTGTTTCCCTTGAGTTTCTTTACAAATGTCTTTAATCCATGAGGCATTTTTGTTATGTCTGGTTGAGCTTTCCCACATTTCTTTCCAAAATTTTACAGCATCATCTTTACATGGGCCTAATTTCTTTTGCTCTGCATTTTCTCCTAGTGATATATAGAATAATAGTTGGTTATTTCAAAATTGCGTGTTTTCTCTATATTGTTTCAAGCATCCATCATATCTTTCAATTTTCTTCCATAATTTCAACAATTGTTTTTCTTTCTAGGTTATATATTTCGCATAGTGTGGCTTTCACTTTTTCATTTTTAAGTTTTGAATCTTTCAAGTGTTTTAAGTTGCTAATGTCTGCACGTAATTTGTTTATTTTTCTTTCCAGCTAAATTTTCCATTTTGGGCTGCCACGAGTTTTCTGGTTTTTTTTTGCAGCTTGTAACCAAGTTCCATGGTTATTATGGTAGCTGTGCTATACATGAGCTGGTTTGTTTCCTTTAGCGTGTTGGTTGGGATTGTTCTGATGACAACATTTGCATCATTCAGTAGATCTTTTATTGGTTTACTTTGTAATTGTGCAAATTGGGGAGCCTTTATCTTTCTGTGTTCTGGCTAATATGGGTTACTATTTTTTCCCTCAGTGATGTTTGCTGTACTGTGAACTCATAATTTCTGGGTTTTTCCATAAATTGTTCCTCTATTGATATGTTTTCTTCCACTACTGTGTCTACCTCTACCCTCCATTTGTCTTCCATATTATGGTAATTGTTCTATGTTGATTTTGCCACCTTTTCTAGTTCTTGCAATTAAAGTTCTGAGAACACTTTACTCTGGATGATAAACCTTCTCTGGTCCATTAATCGTTGTTCAGTTAAGTCACTACTTGGGTGTTTCCTTTTCCAGATTTCCATCATTCTTTTTTGAAAACTACAGGCTGTTGGGTTTGCCTTGTAATAACATTTCATAATTTCTCTATTTTTGGTGAGAGCCCAAGTTTTGCATTTACATTGTTCCACTAGCTTTGCAGCAGCCTGTCCTGGTTCCTCAACAGGGCCTGCTGAGCCCTATAGCCCATTTGTCACCAGATGCCCAGGGGCTATAGCATCTGACGTGATCCTTGTTGATCCGAGCGATGACCGATCCAGTATGGATTTCTGTTTATTTCCTCTCATCATAATTGATGGTTGGTGGACAGAGTTGGTCTGGCTTCTCAGCTGAGACCTCTCTGACTTGGGAGACCCTTCAGCATAGCTCTCAACCTCAATGAAACACACAAGCCCCTCCGTCTCAACAAGGCCTGTGCCCATGGAGGGGATGATGATGATGATGGTTGTTGTTGTTAAAAATTAAAGAAGAAGAAAATATTTTCAAACGAGGAATTATTTTAGAAAGCTACTTCATGATAAAAGCATTCCTTTTTGCTCCAGAAGGCGCCTCAGAGTGCTGCTGGCCTGGCAGAAAAAGAGGAACTGAGAAGGCCATTTCATGCAATGAGGCATGTACGACAGAGGAGTGGGGAAGGGCCTATTTAGAAATCCACAAAGCTCTGGAAAATTCTGAAGATGGTTTTGTACAGTTGCCAAGACCTATGTGTGAGTCACAAGGGCCACAAAGAAGAAACCCTGAAATTACCAGTGAGAACTTCAGCACAATTAACAGGACAAATGCCAGTTTAGTCACACCCTAAGATCTGTACCAACATCAAACCTGTGTATTTTATAGGTGTATAGAGGATCAAAGACTGTTGGAGATAGGAAAAGCAATTCCCCACACAACTCCAATCCCATATCAGGGTATTTATTATACCTGACAGGGACTCAAGCAAGTCTGTTCACTCTTTACAGACATTACAAGAAATCTGTTTTATCCCAATATATCAATCTTTCATTGAATTTTTAAAATTCTTTCCGCTACTATAAGTAGGACCAACTTACACAGCAGTGGCTCCATTTTACTGTGAACCTAAACATGATAGTAGCTTACTGCAGATTTCTTTAACTACTCAGTATAGTGCTGCACTTCTACATGTGGGAATGGATCAAGCCATTATGCAGAGCATTTGTGACCGACATTCTGCCTAAGTTGAATTCCTGCCTAGCATAACATTCAAAGCTTATTTGAATATTTCCTTGTAGTCAAAGAATTCCAAACAGTTTCTTCAAACTGCACCACAGGAATGTACTGATACGAATGAGCACATACCTTGTGACCAAGCTCTTTCCAGACTGTTCTTTCTCCAAAAGGTGCTGGAAATAATCTTCTATAGTCTGAGCAGTTAATGTTTTCTTCAGATAAGGATAATAGAGGGGATGCCGGGCTATGACGCCTATTGTTACACAAACAGAAAATACCCACTTACTGTTCTACACAAAACATCAAAGCCATCATGATGCTACTGAAAACTAATTCAGATCTAAATTATTTTAAAATTAAAAGCTACTCAGATCTTACCCAGGATTAGAAATATATTCTTTGCATCATTAAGGAGGAAGTACTGTCCTCCCTATGCTGTTGTCTTTACTCCTGATGATTTGTCCTTGCCAGTAAAAGGCAATAAAAAGTATATTAAAAGAGTGCCTTTCATCACCTGTATAATTTTTGAAAATTAGAGGCTGTCTTTTATTTTAAAAGAGTAAAAACCATATTTTATTTATGTAAAATATTTATATCTCACCTCTTGCAAAACAGGCTCAAGGCAGCCTACCATAAAGACATTATAATACAATAAAGACACTACAATGCAATAAGATTTACAAACACAAGCAATGACACAAAACAAAATAAACATGGCAGACAAAACAGCTGTGGGGCTGGCAGGAAGAAACAGAACCCCAAATAACAGCAAACAAGGTAAGCCAAAGAAAACAAATACTGCTAAAAGCTTTTTAAGACTCAGAGTGTAGGATGGACTTTATTCACTCCTGCCCAAAATGTGACAAAGTCCCAAGCAAACACTGGGCACCATGACAAAAAAACACCTCCCTTTCTATAGTAATCAACGAAGGTGGAGACCCCCCCAAAGCCTAAGCATAAGCAGCTCATTAATAGAGAGGTTTAATACACATATTCTTCCACCCATCCTGCTATTACTCTACCCATATGATACTGAGTTCAGATTACAAAATACAACTTTACAGAATTATTCTCATATATGGTCATTTTCTCCCTTCAACTGTAAATCTCCTTGAAATATAAATAAGAAAAAAAAGCACTGAATGAATAACACCTTCACTACTGCAGCAAAACAAAATTAATACTGATGTTGTGGAATATTTAAGTCTTTCATCTCCCTCATTCATTTTACTTTGTGTCTAATTCACACACATTCCCACTAGCCTTGCCCTTTAAGGAATCCTTCAGATTTAAAACACATAAACGGAATGGGATGGAGGGACCAAACGCACAAAACCATCAGTTATTTTTACTGTGGAGGAATACATGGAGAATGAAGAGGTCAAGCCACAGAGTACAGGAACATTTAAAAACATTTTGCTATCCCCTTTGGGGACTGTCATGATTGAAAAGGAAACATTAAGGATACCTTGAATGAAAAGTAAAGAGTACCTATGTTTGCTGAGTTCCCTTTGTCCCCACTCCTGGTATAGGCAAGATCTTCCAGGCGATATGTATGTGGACCATTTGGTAGGTCTGTGTATACAGAATGAAACAAATTACTGCTTTCTCACCTGCTACAGAAAAACTGGTTGTTCTGATTTATATTCAGGAGTTTTGCTTTTTTTAATCTTGAATCATTTTCCACATATACATTCTTAGTTTTGCAGGAAATAAAACTTTTCTCACAGAGCCACTTTAGTTTTCCACAGAAATGAAAAGAAGATGTGTCTGAACTACACTTCCTATTCCTATAGTTACGTCCAGCACTCTGGGATGGAACTTTCTTCCCCAATCCTCCAACCTGCCGTTCTCCATGCTATCCAAAAATGTCTGGGGATGGTTTCCCATGGGTGGTTTTGGCTGGCACAAGCAAGCAGATTTTCCTTCCTTCTCTATTCTGTTGGGTTTTGTTATTCTGCCAGAAGAAATCAACTGCTGAATCCTATCCTATGTCTCTAGGTTTGGTCCAAGTAGGAAAATGGGCATTCTATCCCCTTATCAGAACACATACATTCCCATGCTGTACTTTACAATAAAACCAAAGAAGCTGGGGTAGTGGAGGGAGGTACAAGTCAATCATGGTCCACCACTGTATCTTGGGGAAGTAAATTCCATAATCTAACCATGCACTGTGTGAAGAAGTATTTCTTTTTGTCCATCCTGAATTTTCCATCATTCATCTTCACTGCGTTCTAGAATTTGAAAAATTGCTTCTTTTTTTACTTTCTCAAAAACATGGACATATGATACAATATGATACATGCAGTATCTACAGGGATAATGTTCCCAAGGATTCAAAGCAACTGGATGGGTGGACTGTCCCCACCAATAGCTTTAGCTTTATTCTTTGCTGTTGGATGAACTGGCACACCTGATATAATACTGTAAACTCTACGAGTACATTCTTTTTGAAAACAATAATTACAAATTCTAATTAAATCAAGACATCATCAGAGGCACCACTAACATAGCATCATGGTGGAGCAGTTACAGTGTCAGGCCAGGACTGAGAAATTCAAATCCCCACTCAGTTCTAAAGTTCATTAGATCATGTTAGGCTACTCATCCGAATGCACCTCATAATTGTGAGTATAAAAGGAAGAATTGCCTTTCATCCTTTATCCAGATGAAAGGAGCATATAAGTGTAATAAACACACTTCCTGTGTTTCTCATCTATTCATAGAAATCCAGCACAACCAATAAAAGATAACTAAACAATATCAAAGTTGTCTTTCTTCTATGGTGAAAAGCCTCTGTAGATAAATCTGGCCCAACACTGCTGCTCTGTACTTCATAATATTAATGTTATAATGGTCAATGTCATAAACATGGTGAATGGTGTGATTTTAAAGTTTTTCTTTATACTTAGGGCACCAATGGAAAATTTCAGAAAATTCTCTCATTTATAAAAGAATCTAGAAGTCAAACAAAATGTTCCTTCCTTTTTTCCCCCAGTTAATGACAATTGTTAGTCCCAACTGGATAAGACTCACTGAATGAATACGAGTTGTTCAGTAGATACTTCTTTGAGTCCCATTCATTCAATGAGTCTACTTCAGCTGGGGTTTAAAAAACACATGTTTTAATCCCACAATTATTTTATTCTCACAACAGCACTGCAAAGTGTATATGGAGCTGAGAAACAGTGAGTTGGCCAAAATCACCCAGTAAGTTTAATGAGCAAGCAATGATTTGAACCTAGACTCCTCCTGCCTCAGTCTGGCATTCCATTTTTCATAATTTAGAAACAAATTTTCAAATGTATCAACACAGATTGAGAAATGCCCTAACAAGTTTCCAGGTGAAATTATTTATGATAGTGTTACAGCCTAGTCATAAAAAAGCCTTTGGTTATATAACTTGCTTAATCTGTTTTTAGCAATTAGGTAGTTTGAGGCTCTAGAATAAACTGGGTAAGGTAAAAATTCTGGCATGCAATCTAATGGTGTCCTGTAATACTTGCTTATCCTATTAAAAACAGTAATTCCACAAGTGGAATAGTGTTAGATAATTAGGCAGATCATGTGTAGTGCCTCACCCCATATAAAACTTTAATCACTGACAATTTTATTTGGTAACAGATTGGAACCCAGTTGGTTATTGCTCGCACATTTTATAAGTATACTCCTTCATCTAAAAAAATAAATAGCTGATAGCTCTCATTGCAAACTGTTCAGGAAAATATATTTCACATATCTGACAATGCAAGTATTTCAGATATAAAAATATTTGAGGATATGTTTAAAGACAGCATGCTATAGTTGCATCTGTTCTATCTAACAAGACTGGAAGAAACTTGCAGTATGCAGAACATTACAAAGAGGACCTACGTATAAAATGTTAGCTATGGAGAAATTTCAGCAATAAACATTAGTACCTTTTAACTCTTCTTGAATCTCAAGCTGATCATGTGAAACAGCTGTGTCTGAAGTGAATGAAAGATCTTCCTCAAATGTCTCAACATGCTGTCCATTCATAAAGATATTAATCTGAAAAAAAAGCTGGTTTAAACTATTAAACAAGCAAATCTTAATTTAATGCCATGCACACAAAATCAAAAAATGTTGTTGCCAGGCAGTCAGATGTAAAATGGGCAAATCTTTTTGTATTTAGTGTCTATATTGACACAAGTCTCCTATTCTGAGCATCTGCTGACTAAGTTTTAACACCAGTGTTCACAGAAATTTCGCAGAACAAATGTTTCATTACCCAATAGACAATACCAGTTAGGTGTGTTGTGGTGACGTGATTAGGATATTAAAATGAGATTTGAAAAATCCAGGTTCTAGTCCTTACCTAGGATGTACATTTGATTGGTCAACCTTAGCCCAGACACTCTGGCTACATGACCTACCTCACAGGGTTTTGTGAGAATTACGTTAATAGTAAGCTACTTTTCCCCGTGATTTGGGGAAATGTTCACTGGACGATGTTTTTAGCTCTCTCCACTACATCATCCAAAAAAAAAAAAAAAAACAAACAAACAAAAAACAGGGATGTAGATGTTGAGTTGTTGTTTTGTTTTGCTTAGCAAAAGAGTTCTAAACTTTGTAACCTAAAAAACTACACATACTCTATTCTAAAGTTAATACAATTACATAAAAGCTGAAGAAAAGCCCCACTGATCCTTCTTTGCCACTGGAACAAAACAAGGCTTTCCTACAAGCCATATAATAGAATCTTTGTATCAGCATCTTTGGGAAGAAAATCTTATGCAACAGATTTTTACTTTTGGTTGGTTTCTGAAGCTGCACACATCTGTGAAAATAATGAAAGCTGATTCAAGCATTAAGCAGAAGAAATACTACTGACTGTACTACTTCTAAATTCAGTGGGGGGTGGGGGTGGCTAGAAACAAGGGCCGGGATGGAATTCACATCTAGAAATGTCTGAGTGGATCTTCATGTTAAAATCCCTCAGCTCATATGAAATAAGCATTTTTGACTGAACGTTCTTGTTGAATGCTAATTGCATAGCAAGAGATATCTTCTAAAAGGGGACACTTTCAAATAGGCAATCCCCTGTGTGTTCATTTCAGAGTCAAACTAGTCCATGGCTTGAATCCTATTAATTATAGCTGCCAGCATCACTGTATTACATAAATCTCAGCTGTGAACTACCACAAGCTAAAAAGTTGTTGGGAACAGTCAGCGATGTGCAAATGCAGCTAACTTCTTAACTTGCTGTAATTCACAGTGAAAACATACGCCAGTGGTGTTATGCCTGCCTAATTTTTTCACTTGGATTCTGGCCAGTACAGTTATCAGGTTGCTAGAAGCATGGCTTCCATAAGGGCTGAAAGAAGTCTATCACAGCATTTGCTTGCACTCAGCTCTATATCTTGCATTCTTATAAGCTTTGTTCTGTGATTTGCCATTGGATGGTAAACATCTGCTCAGTTTGCACATCTGGTTGCCCGCAGGCTTGTATCCCTGAGAAACATATATTTGGGGAGGAGGGGCAAAACCAGGCTTTATACTTCTGAATGCAAGCTGAGTATCTCATCTAGATTTATTCTCAGTCTTGTCTAACATTAAATTAAACATGTGGTTCTGTAACTTACCACTCATGATTCATTATTACCAAGAACACTGGTTTTCTTCTGACTCTCTGCAGAGGACTCTAATGGTGATTAAGCACCATAGAACAGGCTGTTTTGTAGGTGGAGAGTGAAAAGAAAGCAGAAAGTCCTCATGATTTTCTTTGTTAAGCCCTCAGAGCAGCCTCAGAGGTTACTGCTTTCACAAATGGTAATTATGAAGCAGAGACTCCTACTTGCATTTAGGCAAGAAAGGCAGAGATTTTAGACGTATTGCTCTAGCCTCACTCAGGATGTTGCAAGGATTCTGGTGAATCAACACAGATTTTTCATTTTGATAGGATAGCCAGAAGAGACGAAAGGAAGAAGTAGCTACTTTCAGAATTGCTGCTTACACAGCACTTCCTACCTTGACATTCTTTTTAGGATAAATGAAGAAAAATGGTTTCAGAACTGGAGATCTATGAAAAAGAACACAGTGGGGAAGGGAAAGGCAAATTAATGTAGCAGTGCTGTCATTCAGCACCTGTATGCATCTCAAAAACAGTGCTTCAGCATTGACATCAGCCTAATTATTTACAGCATGGGTGGATTTTAAACTATGCAGTATCCTTGACAATGCAATTCTGAGCAGAACTGTTACGACCAGCTAATACGGTAAAGGGGAATTTTAATACCCACACTGAAGCTGTTTCACATGGAGCAACTCAAGTTATCATAACTGCCATGAAAACCACGGGTCTGTCTCAAATTACATCTGGCATTATTGTGGTTTTAGCTTTATCTGTTTTTTTATTTTAACCATTTCGTAAGCTACCTTGGATCCCAATATTGACAAAAAGGTAAATTTAAATTAAAAGAAATAAGCTGGTCTATTCTGGAGGTGGCTACAACTATAAATATGATTGCTTCTAAGCATTCTTGGCTGAACGGTAGAGAAGGGGTGGCCAACAGGTGGCCCATGGGCTAGATACAGCTCGCAGTGAACCAAATGTACCCCCCACACCCAACAGTAAACAGTGGATAATTTTTTCCATGTGCCAATAGCTCCAGAACCCAAGCTCCCCACACACTCTTTTTCTTTTACAAAAATTAAAAGACATTGCCTACTAGTGGCTACAAAGGGGCTTTTTCAAGTAAAAAAATTCATTTTTCTAAGAAAAAAACTGGTGATCAACCTCTCCTGTTGTAGAGACCTGAGGAGCTCAGAGTGATGAGCAAGGTCAACAACAAGTATGCAACTGTGATGTGAATATGAACATGATATGTTAATTAAAACATATGTTAAGACTTGAAGTGAACAGCACTCAGTGAACAGACTGAGTCTATTAAGGAACTGTGATGACAGTGAAAAAAGCTATTCTGTCATCACAATGCATCTGCACCATGTTGGCCAAGAGAGTTCTATCAGATGGTCAAGAAGCTGCTTGGATCCCTGAACTCTTCTTGTGATCAATTTGCATTGCATCTTTCAGATAAAATTGTTCACATTTGCTCTGACTTGAATGCCAGTTTTGACACAATTGGAGGTGGATATAGCAATGACACCATCTGGTCTTGTTGTTAAGTGGATACTTTTCAGTTAGTGTAGCCTGAAGATGCTGTCAAACTGCTTGGAGGCCTAAGGCCCACCACTTGTTCATTATATCCTTATTTTTCCTGGCAATACGTCTTCATGTTGCTCCATTAAAGAAGAGGGCAGTTCCATCAGGCCTGAGGGAAGCAATAGTGAAATCACTGTTGCAGGAGCCAGATATAAATCCCTTAGCTATGGAAAACCATTAGCTGTTTCAAATCTAGCACTCCTATGCAAGATCTTGGAGTGGGTGGTGCCATTCTAGCTCCAGGTAGTTTTGGATAATAATAGATACTTAAATCCATTCTAGTCTGCCTTCTAGTCTGGGTTTGGGATAGATTTATGTCAATGAATGGAAGCAAGAAATATGACACTATTGGCTCTTCTGGGATCCTAAGGGTGTTCTATGCATTGACCATAGCACTCTTTTGGCCTGTTTCTCCTAGAAAGGATTTGGAGGCAGTGTTACAGGGTACCCTCTACTTTCATGTGGGCTAGACTCACAGAAAGTAAAGCTTTTCCACTTGATCATTGCAATGGCATGACTAAAGCTTTCATCTTGTCCCCATGTTTTTCAACATCTACTGCAGGGAGAAGTCATCTAGTGGTTTAGCTTTCGTGTTGTCTATGTAAAGATGACATGGCCTTCACCTCCCTTTATACCATCTAATTTGCATTCTTGATTGTTTACATTGGCTGCCTATCAATTTCTGGGCCAAATTCCAGGTGCCTTACAATGTCCATTTCAGAATCTTTGTGTTACTCCCATGGTTTTTGTGAGTGGAAGAGAAAAGCTATAAGGAATTTCCTCTCTGGTGAAGTTTACCAGCAGAAATGTCCATTTGCCTCAACCTGAGCCCATTCCCAGCTGGCAAAAAAGGGGAGTACAGATTAATCAATAACAGATGAGTTATGATGTCCTTTTGTTAAACTTACACTTTAGGACGTCCTCCGACAATTCCAGTGAAACCAGGTGCTGAAAAGTAATGAAGAAAAAGTAGTAAATAAAGGTAAGATTCTAAAAGCACTAAGGCAGTTCACAGAAAGCTGGGTTGAATTTTTTTCTACGATCAGATTTCAGAAAATTCCAAACCCAGCTCCAACTGTTTCTCCAATGAACTAACATTGGGCAAAATCCTATTGTGTAACTTTGCACTAGCCAAAACTACACTGGGGCACCAGAAATAATTAATTGGATTAGTCAGAATTGACAGCATATGATTATTATTTATTCTTCTTCTAGTAGGGGCATCCTGGGACTGTACAGTTTGCCCATGGCTACATACAGTAGCCTAGTTCTTCTCTCTGAGGGACAGTGCAGAATGCAACATCCAACCTCTGGCTCCTGGCACACTGATCCAGTTTATACCAACAGAACTGTGCCAATAGGATTCAGCCCATTAAATTATGATGAGCATGTTTTCCCAAATCTTATATATTTAAGCCCTTTTAAATTTCCAATAAGTCTTCGTAGGACAGGAACAGCAAGAAAGAGATATTGTTTCAAAAAGGGTAGAGATGGAAAGCCAACATGTTTTTAAGTTGGCTTTTTAAAATGCTTTACTCTTTAAAGAGTGAAATCCTGTTGCTTTGTTATGCATGCGATGGCAAATGGTGTAACATTCAGTTGCTTCCAGGTGGCAATTGAGTCAATTTTCACATGCACCAAGCCAGCCAGCATAAGTGCTCCCTCCCCCAAATCTAAGCAGCCGCTTTTTAATTGCTAGCTGGGAAGAACTAAATGTTACAGAATTTGCCTTCTCATGTGTAACAAAACAATAGGATTTTAGCCTTAATGTTGTTTTTACTGTTCTATTATGCTTTTTTGTAGGAATTGATAAGAAATAATAGCAGATTAGAGATAAAGACAAGACAGTGGAGCGGTGGGGGGAGACCCCGGAAGACCTGCGGTACTTAAGAATCTGAAGGCCTGACCTGAAAGGGCAGTGGAAGCAAGGAACACATGACTCTCCAGATGTTCTGGACTCCAAATCCCATCAGCTTCAGAGAGAGCACCAACATCTGGAAGCCACATATTCATCACCTCTGCTAGACTGCCAAGCTCCCACCATAGCTCTTCTTAACAACATAAAACTCTTTGAATTTCTAAGACTACATGCATCTCAAATTGTTTTAATAAACCAATGCAGGCGTTCAAAATTCAAGTACAGTAAGCACATAAGGAGAGGATGTACACTACCCCATCACCCTTGTGGACAGTTCCACTGCTCCCTTTACATGGAGGCTCTATTTAGGGAGGCTCTCCACATAATTCTAAATATTATTTCCCCCTTATAATATTGCACACAACTGTACATACAAATAACTTTGCTTGCAACGGTCAGTTTTAATTGCTCTATTCATTTCCTCTCAACTCCAAGAGATAAGATATCTTTCAGGATTATGTATTCAAACATAAATGGGGACTGTTCAAGTTAATCTATCAAACATAGGACATTTCTTGAAGTAACTTCCAACACGCTTGTCATCAGTCATAATATTTACATATACTCAGGCACTTTAAAATCTCAAGTTGCGTTAACCAGCTGTCACAATGGTGTAAACCTCCGGTCAACTGAATGTCAAATAGGGGACAGCCATTAGTTCTGCAGTTAGGATATCTGTAATAATGACTGAATGTAGCATTTATTATGGCCAAAAGGGGGGAAATGCTCCTTGCTGATATAACTAGAAATGTTACCACCAGTTTTTCATTTGAATAAGAAAAATGCCCAAAAGCCATTTTCATTAATTATGGAGGAAAAGGAGTATTTTGAGTTATTTTAATATACTGGTCCTTGGTCATTCCAGAAGAGAAAGGAAGTGGAAAATACACTCAGGATCCATCAAGTAACTATTGCACAATTACGATCTGGGGGGGGGGGGAAGCTGCAAATTATCATGGTTTTGTGTTTCCTAAAATGAACTTCAATTGACAAGTTTAAACCATATTGAATTAAATTAAGATAGAATATTTATATTGCATGCTTTCTTAAAAGAGATAATCAAAGACAGCTCACTAAAGCAATATAAAAATATTAAATCTTTAATTTAAACCTGAGAGACAGTTTAGTATAGTTCGTGCTTCAAGCCTGGCCAGTGAAGCAATGTGCCAAAATGCATCTAAACAAAAAACCAAAGGGCAATGTCTCAGAAAAATGATCCATCTCATTCCCATTACAAGGGATGAGTAGCCCAGGTCAAGCCATGCCTTTGGTTGAAACAGGGAGATGGAAACCAAAGTATTTGTACAACAAATGTTTATTGATCTACGTATCAACCACAACTCAAAGTATTTGTAACTCAACCGCTAGTTCACCTTTTGGTAACAGCTATGGAAAATCTTACATACTGATATGTTTGCTTACTTAGAAGCAGATCTCATTGGAATCAATGTGACTTACTCGCATATAAATATTGTTAGAACAGTTAACAGTGCAGGTTTGGACATGTTTTATATTTACAATATCTACCAGAATTTAAGTTTATTGCTATTTGAATAACTGACCAGTATTAACAAGACTTCCCATGTTTTTAATTAACAAGACTTCCCATGTATTAGTGCAAACTTTTACTTTGCACTAATACTTGAGATTGTCTTTATTTACACTTCCAAATATTCTGAGGAAAGTGCTTTTAGTAAGCAGTATTTTTTGCAGATAAGCAATGGGAAATGTTAAAGGTAAAAAAACACCAATACCGTAAGCAACAAATGTCAAGATGATTACATCTGTCTTATCTTAGTGATATTTAAACTCATATAGATAAGTATATCTTTACTTCAGTCTGTTTGGTAGAACAGAAATTTATTGCTAATTAAAGACTGTGACCATACACTGACCCAGCTTCTGTAAACACAGGTTTAAAGCAACAAACAGAGTATTTATTCTATCTCGGGGCCATTGCTGAAGCAATAACTGAACAGTTTATTCACATGACCTCCATGGCTAATGTACTCCTGTTAAAGCTGTATAAGTACTTAACACACAGTAATTTCAATGCAAATTATGCCCTAAGAGCTGTCTTACATTCATTCTAAATGAATTTTTCATCTTTGATTATGGGAGAAGTTTAATGAAAGAACTGTTAATTATGGCAAGACAAATATAAAACCGACAGGATATTTAGGACTGCAATTTGTATTATTTGTTCTATCGTTTAATATACACTGATTTTAATACAATTGTAAATGTTGCATATTCTGAGTTCAGATTATATTTCGTGTGCAATTTTTAAAGAATGACTTTCACTGAGGCAAATTATTCCCTTTTCTTACCAAGTTAAATGGATGATACAACTTACATTCTGTATTACGTCTTTCCCTATGTACTGGGATTTAAATAACTGTTTATTTCCGTGTCTCCAGCAATGTATTGTAAAGGACATGCTAAACTATTAAGAATAAAAATGGATTGATCAAATTTCCATTGTCCTTAACTTACAATAAGATCCATAAACATTTCATTTATTACATTAAAAAATATATACAGGAACAATGGCCAAAACCCTATAGCGGAATAACACATATAAAACAGCATGGTTTTCACAATTTGCTGCCCACCAGTCATGTGCCTGATTGCTCAACTGGTTGCATGCTCCACTGCACAACTAGAAGGCTATGAGGCTAACCAACTTCTATTACTTGTGTGCTTGCTATTACATGACCGTATAAAGCAGTGTGTTTTTTGTTCAGACCAGAGTTCTATAGAAGCATGCTATGGTACGAAGGTTACATGGATTTTCAGCATGAGACATACAAACTTCATTATTACCTCACCCATCTGTTGACTGAATAAATAAATAAAAAACCTCCCAGAAGGGAAGCTGTATGAACCCAAGGGGCAATTCTGATAGCAACAGGGAACTAGAGGGCAGCAAGGGAGCAGACAGCAGTTTCAAACTGAAAGGGAAATAGTGGGGGGGGGGGGGGAAGAGAGGTGTACAAAAATGGCTAGGACTATTGTTCCAACAATACCAATTTAAAACATGGCATAGATCAAATTGGACAGCAATGGAGCTGAGGATATACATACAATATTCAGATTTATGAAAATGTACATTGGCAAGTCTGAGTTATGTTGCTGCATGTGATGGAATCTGTTCAATGTGGACAAGATGTTTTTATAAGATTTACAATGAACTTATTAACATAAAAATCACATGCAACTGTGCAAGGGGATCCCCAAAAGACTCAGCTGAGTTCCTCCTCTTTCACTATGTAACATGCACAACAGGATACACAGACAGAGCTGAAAGGGCTATCACAGGGTATGGGAGCTGGTTGATGACCTACCATAGCTACATTGGCTCTCCCCATTATCTTGGTTACCTAACAGAGCACAGAATCTACAGAGATCTGTGTGCATGTGGGGATTGCAACCTTGCATGATAAAGAATCATGTCAAATATTAGAAAAAAGTGACTATTATTTTTTGCATTTGATGTTGACTGATCTGAAAGACTTATTATAAAGAGGCTCAGCAACGAGAAAATTGTATTCATTTCTAAGACTGTCTCTGCAAATTAGTGAACATATACAAACTTACCTTGTGCTTTCCCTATGGCCTGGTGGGCAGAATGGGCACAGAAGAAGACAAGAATATGAGCAGAAGCAACAATAAAATGGTGGAGGAAAACCCATTTACAGAGGGACAAAATGCCCATCCAAACCTGGAGCTGCTACTGGAGTAAATAGATCTGTGAAAGTTAGGACTTCTATTAGGAAAGATCATATGGACAGTCAAAAGTGTAACTTTTCCTTATCCATATGCTCAGAGAATGCGTGAAAGCCAAGTGTGAAAGAATCTTCATTAGAAGAATACCCCTAAGAGTAGCTTTGTTTCAGTTTACTTGTTTTTGTTTATATGTCTTGTTTCAAACTTAGGACGGCATAAAAATCAGTCTTGGGCATATCAATGAGTCTGAACTCTCTAGATGCAGATGTATAAATGACAAAGGCTCAACTACCATCTTTGCTTGTAAATTAATTAATTAAAATGCTGGTAGATATGTTTTTATTATATTCCTGCATTGAGCAGGGGGTTGGACCTGATGGCCGTCTAGGCTCTTCCAACTTCACTTTTCTATGATTCTATGATTCTATGCTTTGAGTAACTAAAAATATCAGGTGCTCAATTTTTATCAAGGACCCCTCATATTTACACAGTTTAATTACAGATTTAATTTATTAAGCACAACTACAGAAAAGCAATATCAACAGATTCAGTGGGAAAAGTTTCAAAATTTACCCATTCCAGTTCCAGCTGGAGCAATTTCTCTGGAAAAGATTTCCACAGCCTCTTTCCGCTTATGAAGTACAGCAAGCCAAATAACAGCTTCCCGAGGACCCTGTTTTCAGGTTATTGGAAGATGGGTGTGTGTGCAAATAAACAGAGCAAAAATATGCAAACAATAAATTTGTTGAATATACAGTTCTTCTAACAAATTGTAAAATAGACTCTTCTATGGTAAAAAAACAAACAACTGGAATTTAAAATGTAAATCAGAAATCACAGGGTACAATAACTCCTGTCAGAGATTGTCCCAAATTAAACTATGAAATGCTTGTGCATGTGGTCAATTGATATTATTAAAATTTTGGCATTAATTTTTGGTGGATAAAACAGATGTCATTTATAGCAACTGAATTTTAGAATGCTCAGCATTAAAAAAAAACTACGACTAAGATTTACATTTTAACTTGTAAGATCTGTCTTCTAAATATAGTCTAATGTTCTCTAGTGTTCCCCAGGGTAAAGTTTTTAATGCCTGGCTTTTATCAGTAACAGGGGTCACCATGTAAATTTTCAAGCTTTAGTGTCTGGTATGCTAAATCTTTACAAAACTAATTCTAACAACGTGAATACTATCTTTTAGAAAAAAAAACACAGTATCAAGAAAAGTAAAATACTCTTTCTCTTTCCCCTTTGGTGTGGAAGCCATCAATTAGTTCACCCAGATATTTTAGAAAATCAAAGACCTTGACAGGACTTTGGAGACCATCTCATTCTCTATCCAATATAGGCTTTTGTAACACATTACGTAGCTACAGCATCTCAACAGATGAGTGTCCATCTGCTTAAGCATGTCCACCAAAGAAACCCTCAACGAGAAAGGCAGTCTGTTGCATCAGCAAGCAGTTCTCACTGTTATGAAATTTCAATTAATATGTGAGCTGAAATATGCCTCCCTGCAATTTCCACCAACTGCTTGCTGAAACAACAGAAAACAAATCTGCCTTTCCAATCTCTGAAGATTGCCACCATGTCTCTCTTGCTCTTCTCCAAGCTAAACATCCCCATGTCTTTCAACCATTTCTCATATAACTTAGTTCCCAGCGCCCTCATAATTCTGGATGCCCTCTAATTTTTCAATGTCCTTCTTAAATTGTGGCACCAGAACTGGAAAAAAATATGCCATACGTATGTGACATGACTTGCACAGACTAGGACCATTATTTCCCATGGTTGAGACACTATACTTCTATTAACACGACCCAATATTTCATTGGCTATTTAAAATCCACACCAGATTAATCCACACTAGATTTTTAAGCCACACTGGACTACTGGCTTGTGATTCACTAAGATGCATAGGTCCTTTTCACATCTACTGCTACTAAGGTTGGTCTCTTCCATCCTCTACTTGGATCTCTTGGATTTTTGAACCTAAATGCAAGGCCACTCTTTTGGGGTGGGAATCTCATCTCATTTGTTTTGGCATGGTCCAGACTGTTCAAATACATCTGAACCTTCACGGTGACTGAAATCCTGTTGTTTAATGTAGTATGTTGCAGTTAGAGCAGGACCATTGAATCAGCGGGGATTTGGTGAATCAAAATCTCTATAAGTTCAGTTGATTCATACGAACCTACTATGCTAAAGCAAGTTACAACTAGAGAAAGCCCATTTGAATCAATAGAACTTATAAAGGAGTTGACTCTCCAAATCCTTACAAAATTAGTGCTGCTGTAGTGCAACCCTGCTGTAGTGCAACTTGTTCCACTAAGTAACAAGATTTTAAAAATAATGGAAATGGAATAAAGGCAAACACAACATAAATATTACTCTTGCTGCCATGTTCTTACCAATACATTTGTGAGCCAATTTCACACTTACTCCATCTATATTCTGTTTTGCATGTGGTCCATAGGTTTCCTCAGAACCTAACATCTGTAGGTTAATTGCACTGTAATCTTCATATCCCAGCTGATCAAACATAACACGAGTTCTGAAACAAGTAAAATGTAGTAAGTACACAATTTCTAAGGAAACGTGCAATAACTGGAACTGGCAGATTTGCTGTTGAGGTATTCATAAGGTTAAATTTAATGGGCATATACAAGTAGCACCACCCAGGTATTTTATTCTGAATTGTGCTCTAATATCAGAAATGTACCCAGCTGGGGGGAAAGTGCCTGGGAATGTTTAGAAGCCTATATTCATGTGCTCCTTTGACCTTTACCCTGTTCTATACTTGCTGAGGCAGAGTATTCAAAGATGCAAGTCTGTAATAACTACGTGCAGTTTAAGGCAGAGAGTCATGTTTCCCACTGTGCAAGCATTAACATATCTTTAGTACAAGAAAAACATGTATTTAGTCTAGAAACCAGGTACAGATAAGAGCCTAATTATACAAAACTTTCATTCTAATTACTATTGATTCATTGTAAGAAAACAGAAATTAAGAAAACAGAAATTAAAAACTGTTAACTCCTAAGTGAAGGAGTCACAAAACATTTATTTTTTTCCAAAAGTATGTGTTCATTTCTATCCCATCCTATTCCATTCATTACTGGTGCAGATATATTCCTAACAGTAAACAAAATGCATGTGTTGGATCATATTAAAATTTCTCTGCTTAACCATTCTGAAGATCAAACTTCTACCTACCTGCCTTAATAGAGGTGAAGAATTAAGCTTGAACTGCATATAAAGCAACTTGGGTTCCCATTTAACCAGGAATAAAATATAATTACTTGTTTCTCTTTTTGACACTGATTTTGTAAGTCCTGAAAAGTTCCGGACTGGGTTACTTCAAATACCACTTTCCTTGCATACACATGTTATACGGCTGAGATCTTCAAAGGAGGGCGGTTGGCCATGATATGTTCTGCAGACAGTTGACAAGTGACAGCAGGGAAACAGGCATTTTTCATGGTAGTACCTACCCTCTGGAATGCTCTCTAATTTCCTCCCAGTCAGGTATCTCCAAATCACTAAATACATATCTGCATTTATTGTGATCTTCTATTGTTATCCAAGGTTTGTAAGCTTAAATTTTGGATAGTAAATAATCTCTGAATTTTTTTATTAATCATATTCATAATATTGTGATGGGTTACTTTGCCCATTATTTGGAAACATAATGGCAATACGCTGTTAGAAACAGTGAGTGTATTGTCCTTCATTTAAGACACTGAAATTTTTGAATGCTGACCAAACAATATAGCTACTAATGTATGAATAAATTAAGGATGTAAGTTGATTTTAGAATTAGGAGAGTTAGAATGCATTAGATGCCAACCTTTTCAAAATGCTTTCAGCAGCTCTTCTCCCCTTTTCTATTGCTTTTGGTCCTCCCACCGGGCAGCAACCTGTGGCTCGGAATCCATCAAAGTAGGTGACATTTACCTGGAAAAACAGAACGGATGCAATTAATTTACTATTATTTATCAACTAATCAGAATCAACAAAAACTGTAACTTTTATATTTATGGAAACTGTTCATTCTGTCATTTTTTAAAAACAAACTGAAGTGCTGTCCCCTGAAGAAACAGAAATATTATAGAAGATCAAAACCACAAACACTATTCAAATTATTTACAGAATGAAATGTATAAATGAAACCTGTGGAGTTAGAAAATTGGATTATACTGCAAGGCTACATTAAACTTGTGAAATTTATCTGTGATTTGTTGTACCCATAGTTTATTAAATACGGAAGAAAACACTTCCAAACTCCATTTGTAGCTAACACAAACCAGGGTTACCTGGGTTATTTTATTCATCAACCCTAACTTCACAATTTCATTTGCCCAATGATGTTTTCTTAACCATGTTTCATTTAAGTTTGCCAAATACGTATGTCACTGAGAGATTGCCAGAAAATTCACTAAATCAATGATCTGTCAGTAGAAGAGAAAACTGGTCACAAGATTTTAAAAAAAAAATCACCAATGTGACCCCCTACACAAATAGAAGAGGAAAGGGTACTGTGTGCAAGTTCAGAGGGAGGCTGGGTTCAGTCCTGTCACAGTAAACCATGGTTAATTATGACTAAATACAGTCCAGGATGTTCATCCTTATGTTTTTTGAACAGTGTATATTTTTAAACAACTAAAACATTTAATAATAGAGACCAAACTTATTTTGCATGTATTACACCAGTATAAATGAAAATATATCACTTGTAGTGACAGATTGCTCTTAATTAAAGAATCCCCATTTTGATTCCTCATTGCTTAAACATGTTATTCTTCATGAGTCAGATGGCTTCATGCACAACCTGAAATCAAAGTGAGGACTCTTTTAATTCATTATTTTTAAAAATTTAGTCTAATTCATGCAAGAATCCAAAACAGGTGCTATCTTTTGGATTACTGCATGAATTAATTGCTGCTAAAGAGTCTCCACTTTGATTTTGGGTCATATGTGAAGCATGCAATGAGAGTTTGTTTATGCAATGATGAAATGAAGCATGGATTCTTTAATTAACAGCAATTTGGCACTGTGAGTGATTATACTTCCCTTGCACCGCTGTAACATACATAAGAAGATTTCAGCCATAAATTTATATGTGTGTTTTGCATATGAACTACAGAAAAACTACCACTGTGGTGAAATACAAAAAGAACTCAATTGCTGAACAGGTCATGTTCAAATCTTAGCACAGCCACAATTATGTAAGACATCAACAGACAAATCATGGTTTTTGAGATAACTTCTCATATACTATTAGAAAGAACTGCCAATCTCAATGAAGTGCTATCAGAGTCAACAATGTAAGCTGTAAAATAAGGTGTTCAATAAAAATATGTGAATTATTAACAAGACAATTCTGTTTTTATTGGAATGGACTTTCAAAATATTATAGCCTGTTTTGCCAGTTGGACCAGTCTGCAGTAAAGTAATTATTCAAATTACTTCTAAGCCATCTGTCAATGTAAAAAATGTTTTCAGAAAAACAGAAAACCTCTGTTAATCACAGGAGACTACTACATAATTTTGGACTTTCACAAAATTGTAATGTTTTAATATTAACTTCTGCTTATACAGTTCCCTGGTATTTGCAACATTAACTGGAAGCAGAATTTTTCACTGTAATATGCAAGTTCCATGAAGTGATATTGCTAATTGGACTGGAAACATTTACCTTTATTTCTTTATAGAAATAATACATGGGTCTGTCTTCATACTGTTTGTGACTGGTAGAGTGGCAAGAACTGTATGATACTTTTAAATTCTGAATACCAAGAATGAAAATAAATGCAGATTTCAAACAAGAATATTTCTTTATTAATTATGAACACCTTGTAAAAGGACGAAGGACGTAATCCTTTAGCTCCCTGAACCTTCACTGCACCACCTTCAATACCTAAAGGATGTATAAATGATACAGAAAAACATTAGCATTATTTATAAAGAAACAAATATTAATATAAACTTATTAATAAGTGGCTACATTCCATGTTCTTGAGGATGACCTGGATGGAGTGCAATACACGAAGATGAAAACTGTAAAGTAAGTTAATGTAAATGAAATGATAGTTTTAAAATGTGGTCTGACAAATTTATGGAATTGGGTCTATCAGTCTGGTTTAGTCAGGTACTTCCAGAGATAACATTTCTCAGACACAGTGGAGGACAATCAGGGAATACTTTGTGTCTTACAGTAGGCTTTTTGGAAAAATCTCTCTGGTCACTGTGGAAAAAAAGTATAATGGATCAGAAGGCTCTTTAAAATGATCTGGGAGAACTCTTCCAGTTATAACTTAAAAGTGACTTGAAGGGGCTCAAGATATGTAAATAAGTTTAAAAGTCTTAAAACAGTACAGTCAGAGCAATAACATCACCAGAACAAAAAAGCCATGCTGCATCAAGTTGAAGACCTACTGTATGTATCCCAGAATTCTATCCAAATCAGATGTGAGCAATCCAGAAACAGGACAGGGAAACAACACCATCCTACTCATATTCCCTAGCAAGTAGTATTCAGAAGAACAGTACATCTGATACTGAAGGTCTCAAGGTCCTCTATCAGGATCAAATTTTGCAGGACATGGGTAGGAAGCAGAGTGATTTGAGCTGTGGTCCCTTCAAGGGAAAAAGGTTAGGATCCAAGCTACAATACAGAACAGCAGAACAAATCAGTATAAAACTGTCAGATTTGGATTCCTCCCTGTATCTTTATAATAAAGTATATCTCAGCTCTGAACTATCATCCCTCTGATTTTGTACACCCTAACTGTAAAATAACTACTATGTACAAATCCTCATGCAAATATGGCACACTTACAGTATTGTTCATAAGGCACCTCCAGTTTTTTTTGTAAGAAATTATAATGCAAATTTGTGTTATATTCTTATATGAATAGGATCCAAATTGTTTAGCACTTTAGACAAAGGTACATTATGTCAATCAACTGTTTTTTATTCTGATGGGCTCCCAGCTTCATTACACCATCTTTCCAAGCTCACATTGAAATGCAGCTGATCCAAGTGAACAAACATAAATATATGATACCAGTGTTTTCTTCTTCTGAATGTCCATCCATGGTCTACTAAAAGAGGAACATTTTTACCTATAAAAAAAGTGTGAATCACAGGAAATGTGATGGCAATCAAGTCAACTCCTAGCAGCCAGGGTCACTTTGACATTCAGTACCCCAGACAGCTCTTCTGGAAGACAGTTTCCAGGAGGTGGCTAAAGGATTTAAACATTGTCACCACCTTACAGACCTTTCTATGAAACCTGCTTCAGCACAATTGCCACTACTGCCCTAACACATTATCTTCCTATTTTGTTAGCCCTTGTTATTTTTGATGCAAAAAAGCCCTAACTGATAAAGAAACGTGATACAAGTCTTGACAACTGTCATGTAAATTACCCCATGACTCAGTGACTTGCATTGTTTTTCAGTTGTCAGTTAATGACAACAATGTTGACTCTAAAAAAAAAGGTGAGGCCAGGACTTCATCTGCTAGACTAGCTGGTATGTCTGGCATATCATGTTTTCCATGGTCAACACTAGGTATGTGCACTTGTATGAATTATTGGTGCCTCATTTACCATGTACTTCACATGAAATAACAATATAAAAAGGCTGGATACACCAACCTCTCAATCAAATTATGTGTAAAATATGCAAATTATTGGGAGAGTAACCAGGGCTACTCATTTTTGGGCTGCTGAAATACATCTGATCATTCCCCACCCACATACCCCCCAGTCAAAGGATAAGAACAGTAAAAAAACACAGGTAGCTTGCAGCTCATGAGACAAATAATACAGAGAAGATGGCAGACACTAGACTGTCACACACAAGAGTGAGAGACTGTGATAAATTTGTAATATAGACCTTTTGCTCCTCACAAGTTCATCATTGTTGCTGCTGCTATTAACACCAACATCACTACTATCGCTACTACTACCATCACTGCTAGTACTACAAGGGGATGATTATTAGTGTTTTTGCCCTGCTCATCTGTTCAATGAATATCTGGAAATGTGTCAGAAATCCGCATCATGAATCATTTTCAAAAGAAGAATTACCAGTTCAGGGAGAAGACTTGGTGTTAGGGAATCCTCATGAACTTCCCATCTCCTCATAAAGCACTTTGTAAGGAGGCTCCCAGGATCAGGCCCCCCTGTACCCAGAAGTCCCAGCACTATCTTCTAACTCAAAGTGACTCCAACTCTGCTTTTGCTCTGCAGGTTGTAAAAATACTGGGCTTACAGAAGAGAAATGAAGACTCTAGAGGTAGGGAAGTGGGTCCAAACAACCCGAAGATGGCAAACTTCATATTTAAAGCTTAATTTGGATCATGTATTTGTTGAAGCAATATCCAAGTCCAGCTGGCATCTTCGGCACTACTTGGAGCTGTCCAAAGTACTGATTGCTCTCTAGTTCTCTGCCAATCAAGAATACTGGACTCGTAGCAAACTCTGAAAAGTACACTGCTGCCTGCTTTACCTTTCAGATATAACAACAATAGATGGCACCAGGCCCTGAAACCCAGAGCCTGACAAATACACGATATGTAACACTAACATTATGGACACACACCAATAAATTATCAGTTGTCACTAATTTCACAGCAAAATGCAACAAAACTGCTAAAATCCATTCTGAATTAAAACATTTTCAACTTTCTGTCTACAAGGCAATGATCCACATGAATCTCCATACAAGAGTATTCTATAGCCTCCACATTGCCACTGAATAAACCCTGACTCTGGAGCTCACTCACATAAGCACTCACGATGATGGTACAATTCTGAAAACTAGACTCCAGAAACATCTAGGGGTTTGGGAATTACTGTTGTAGGCATTTAGGACTTTAAAAGCTAAGACCAGAGCCCTCTTCAGACATTAAAAAGGGAAACTAATATCAAAAGTGTGTGTTGGGAGAGTCTTAGCCCTGCCTTCTTGCTGTCACTAGCTCCACTGGGAGAGGGACTGTCTGAAGAGGAAAGCTTCTCATGCATGTGGAATCCCTCCATGCAATTGAGGGTCCTGAAAAAAAAGTTGTTCCTGATTATTTAGAGAGTCTCCATGTGCAGCAGATTGTTTCCTTTTCAGACTGTTCTTCACTCAGCCACAGTGAGAAACAAGGGGTGGGTTACTATTCCTGTTCATACTTTCAGTTAACCTTTTTTTGGCACTCTACAGTGATTCCAGAAACAATTAAGATGGAACAAGATCAAAGTAATATGATAAATTCCGATCATCGGACACCAGGATTTGACAACTGCATTTTCCATCAACCAAAGTTTATTTCTAAAGATATGGAAAGCACCACAACAGTTTAGCCTAAAAGTAACCATGCCAGAGATAGATAATGGCAAGTATCCCTTCTTTAATAAAGTCTACAGGTGGAGAATCAAGCAGGGCATTTTTGCTCTGTGCTCAGCGACACAGCAATATATTTTCTGGTGCTCTTGACTTAACGATTTTGTGCAAGTTACATAACATATGCAAGATGAACAAAATTGTAATAGCTCCTGATTTCATGAACTCTGCAGTTTTAACAATTAGCTAATTGGTCTGTGCCTGCTCTTTGTATGTGTGTGCATGTACATGTGCACTGTACTTCTTAAATGAAAAGGACAATAGTTTTACATAGACTGCTTCAGAGGAATTTAGCATAAATTGCAGAAATATTCATGGTAAAGGAAGGACTTCTTTTTTCACTCTTGTACTGGAGGCAAGGAATCCTATGGTGGTTGAAAATTCTTTTTGAAGGTATCTTAACAAGGATAAGGAATTTAGTAAGTATTCTTTTCATTCCTACTTGAAGCACTTTTTTCATTTTAATGCTGCAGCTACTTTGGACAGAAGAGCATTTGGACACAAGACAAGGTAAAGTCTAAATAAATTTAATTTTCTAGAGTCTGAACATAAATAGAACTCATTTAGTATTAGTATTATGTATCACCAGTGAGACTTAATATAAGGAAAATATCTTCAATATAATAAAACCTGATGCCTTTTATATTAGAAAAACCATACTCACCACTGAAATAATGAAAAAAAAGCATTGCTAAATTCAAGCGACTAGTTTATCTAATCCTGCCATACAAAGTATTCAGTAAAGTAAACAAAGTAGATAGGCCTGCAGTCTCTTTGCTGGTGTACACGGTCACTACACTTATATCTAAAGATATTTGAGAAATCTGCCTATTTCCCATCTGTTATATTTCTAGGAGAATAACTAACTAAAAGTTCATGTGAAAGTTCATTGGGAGTTCAAATGTGTCATATTGGGCTATTTACAAGCTAAAAGTTCATTTGGAGGTTAAAGTATTTTAATTGTTATTTTTGTAAAAGCAGCCTCTAAAAGCAGCAACTTTTTATCAGGCTATTTGGATTAAAAGAACCCATTATATTTTAAAATGTCTTTATGTATTTTAAAAAGTATGCCTTATATTCCTAAACTTGCAATTTTATTCCAGTTAAGAGATTCCACTTGAAATCTGGTAGGTGAAGCTATCAAGATGGCTGTCAAACAACTCTTAAATTCTTTTTAAAATCTGGAATATTTTTCATGTTCAAAAGAATACATAAAAAGATAAAGAAAAGAACCATCAATTTCTTCTATTTAATTTCAGTGGCTAAAATCCTGTTGCATAACTATGGGCACATAAATCCTGATGATACCATCAGCCACAGACTTTAATCTTTCTTTTAAAGTTTCCTATTCCTCCCCCATGCAGGTTCTGAGGTCCCAATGTTAAACTTGGGCTTGAGGTGAAGGTAAGAAAGCCACTGCTTCTAGGGAATGTTGCTGCTCCCTTTATACCATAAGTTCAGGAATTCCTATGGACTCAGGTCACCTGGAAAGAATGTTATCTATCATCAAAACAGGCTTCAGCCCATAGGGTTTTTGCATCTCTCACACATTGGTCCACATCCTAATGGGACAGTATCATTCCACTCTATGATACTCAGCACTCAAGGGGGAGGGTCATCAGCTAGTGGGCAAGTTGCTGTGCCAAAGCATTTGCAAGCTGTAAGGTGTGGTCATTTTTTCATCCCATCATCATACAAATGCCTCTTGGTCGTCTCCAACTCTCTCTAGGCTCTTTAGCTGCTAGGAGAGCAGAGAACAGTATTGAAGTAGGTGAGCCACTTCATCCTGTAAACCACTTTGAGATTTTTGTTGTTGTTGTTGTTGTTGAAGATTGGTACTTAAGTACTGCAAATAAATAAATAGTATGAATTTGTTGGTTAGGTTTAGAAATGAGCAAATGCTCCTCAACTTGATTAGTATTTTATTTATTTACTTGATTTATATACTTCCCCATTAGTGCAAGCACTACTTTGGGCATAGCTTTTTTTGGATAAAACTTAAAACCTCACAAGACTGCACATAACATATATTCAAATAATATGGCAATACACAATGATAAAGTCTAAAATTCATACAAAAAAGAAAAGAGAAAAAAATACAGCATCCTGGAGAATCAATTGAACGCAGCTTTGAATAATTCCATTTTTATCAATTTCCAGAACATAAACAGGGAAGGAGTCTGGCATATCTCAGCTGGTAACTTGTTCCAGAGACTGGGGGCCACCACCAAACAGGCCTGATTCTTTCTCATTGCCTTTTTGGCCTCCCTCAGTATGGCCACTTTTAACAATATGAATTGAGAGGCGCGGGTGGAAGGGGTAGCTGGTTTCTGAGAGAGACATTCTGACAATTGAGGTCCTAACCCATTACGGCCTTCACAAGTCATAATCAGCACCTTGAATTGAGTATGGAAACTGACAGGTAGCCAATGAAGGTGTGCCAAGACTGAGGCTATATGATCGAATTTACTAGTCCCAGTAATCAGTCTGGCCATTACATTTTCAAGCTTTCTTGGCAAGTATTTTCTGTAACATTAATTTGTTTCAACTAACATTTCCAGTTATATATAAAATGATTTCTGATCTACACAAGCATAATCATAAAACTGTATTTTATAGTATTGATGCATTAGTATGGCAGAAATCAAAAGTGCTCGTTCTTGATTAAGTAATTTTAATGTCACACAAATGGTGTAATGATTTTCTTCTCAAATGTTCAGTCTCCATGTTATCTTTAACATTATAATACTTTATTATCTTCTTAATATTCTTTTTCACTGACCTCACATATAACGTATATGATGATTTTTCAGTATTTTGTTTCCTACCATTTCTATCAAAGGTGTTACTTCTAATCCTCATATAGAAATGCTTGGGGGGATAGCTAAGAATTCTTCCACTCATTGAAGACATGCATTCACTTGGAAAAATATGTGGCAGAATATTGTAACCTTTGCACTGCTGCTTCCAAGCTCCCTTGTTAACAAATAATCTTCTCAATTAACAAAATAAAAATTAAGAAAATTATTAGAGCAATTCTCATAACTGTGTTGGTCCTAAGAATAAAGCTGTGTATAAAACACAGTGCTTCCTTAGAATTACAAAGAACCCATCACCCTCAGCACTAACCTGGTATTTCAGTAAGAGTAACTTGCGAGAAGTCACATATGACATCTGGTAAGAGATATTCCTTAGGATTGCCAATTTCATACACTAGCTGTTCTGCCACCGTGCCAAAAGACAACAAGCCTCCTGTGTTTGGTGGCTTGGATACAATAAAACTTCCATCAGAAGAACATTCCACTATGGGAAAACCAATGTTATGCCTAAAGGATTAAAAATATTAAATACTTTAGATTTAGAATAAGCAAACAAGAAGCATGCGACATGTTATAATGCTGACAAGGAGATAAAACTATGCCATCAGTCATTTAGATTTGTTAAATTATGACAGTCATTTCCAAATTTCTGCAAACAAAAAAATGACATGACCAGCTAAAATAAATTCACATAAGAAAAAATTACAGGGATACAAAAAATTATCATCCCACAATAAGTAGCAGGAATGGAAAATATATGTATATAGGAAGATTATACACTGCAAAGAAGCTGAAAGGGTGTGACAGCATATTGATCGCTAAAATCACTGCATACACTTCAACAGCCCATGATGCAAAAGAATGTTAATGTCTTACATTACACATTTTAGAAAAAAAAAATTAAAAGCAAGTATTTCTGAATATTAGTTCCCCCTGATTAATACTCAAAGGGAGAAATGTTGCACAATCTTACTGATCATATACTATATGAAAAAATACAAATGTGTTAAAGCATTTTTCTCCTTAAGTATTATTCAAAATTGAGACAGCAATTGTATTTCTTTGCTCCCTTAGCAAGGAAGCATGTCATTCCCATAAAAGTGAATAGGTGAGAGCACTTTCTCTGCCCAAAACACAAGGCAATAAGACTAAAAGAAGGATCTTGAAATGCACTGCTTGAGGATGTTATATGATGGACTGGAAGCCACTATAAATGCAAGGATTATTCTTTTTGCCTGAAAAACAAAATGTGAAGTAGGGCTGTATTCTATACATTACTGCACATAATTAATACATAATTATGGACACAAAACCAGTTCTGAAGAACCAAAGGCAGACTATAGTGAGAAAATAATTACATTCAGAATTACCAGGTACATTTATCTGGGTCTTAAAACAAATGGAAACATTATTTTGACTAGTACAACAAAATGCCAATTGGCACAAGATGGTTCTCCCCCAGGACATCAGTTCTTAAGGTGACAAAATAGATAATCTGCTACTACACTCTCTCCTAAAGGATCTAAGGTGGCTTAAAAAGAAACAAAGTTAAAAGCTAAATAATAAATTATTACAATATTTTAAAAGCATTAAACAGATATCATATTAGAAGTCATAATAAGAGCAATATTAAAAACACAAGTAAAACAACAGAATAAAACAATCCCTTTCAAAATCTCCTTGGTCAACCAGTCATTAAAAGGAAAGCCTGCCTAGGGTTGCCAGATACATGGGTACCAAAAGGAGGACATAGAAAGACAAAAAAGAGGTCAGAGGAGGACGTATTGAATGTTTCATTTGAATCGTTCCGAATTAAACCCGCAATCAATACAATTTTATTACAATAGCTGCCAATAAATGTCTCTTAGTGAATCGACCAAGAAACAGTCATGTTAAAAAATAAAAATAAATTCAATGGAGGCTTTTTTTCAAAATACCAAAAAACATTATTTAAACAGCCAATTGTACAATTATTACCTTATAATCTTTATTAATTACACAACATATTTCTTGGAAGAGCCAACTTTTTGCAGAAGATCTTCATTAGCAATCACATATGCATAAAACTGTTCACAGGTAATATTCTTCAAATTGAACTTTGTGAGAATGATGCCTTTTACAGAGTCTGTTCCTTTCCTTTGTCCATTGAGCATTAATCAAGGAGAACACTCTTTCCACATCGCCATTGTGTCCAGGGATACAGAAGAATAATTCACAAATTTTAAGTAACTCTGAAAAGCAACTTGCATTTGGGCAACTTTGGAAAAATAAAGTCCACTGTTCATGCAAGAGTCTTTCAAAAAACTGTTCATTCTTGTCTTGCACAAATGATTTAAGATTGCAGTATTGGTCAAACAATTGCACATCATCCACAATAATACCCTTCTCTTTCAGGTACGATATGCATGTCAAAAGGTCATCAAATGTACTGTCTTTGATTTTACTTAAGTACAGTGGTGCCTCGCTAGACGATGTTAATCCGTTCCACGAGGATCGTTGTCTAGCGAAAACATCGTCTAGCGAAGCACGTTTTCCCATTGGAATGCATTGAAATCGCTTCAATGCGTTCCAAGGGAAAACGCAGTCGTCTTGCGAAATTTCCCATAGGGAAACCTCGTCTAGCGAGTGAGGGTCCCCATAGGAATGCACTGACAGCTGCACTGACAGCTTTTGACCACTAGTCGGCGCACTCCTATGGGGAAACCTCATCGTCTAGCGAAATTCCCCATAGGGAAACATCGTTTTGCGAAGCGCAGTAGCGCTCGCAAAAAGGCATCGTCTAGCGATTTCCTCGTCCTGCGAGGCAATCGTCTAGCGAGGCACCACTGTACATCCAACCAAAGCACTGAAATTCATCAAAAGGTTTCATCCACTTTTCTAAGTAACTAATGCATGCTTCATACACCAACCCAACATCTGCCATAAAACTATTACACTCTTCTTCTCGACCACTTTCCTTAAGTCTTCTCAACATCTCCCTGACTTTTAGTGAAATAAATGTCCCCTTTAGTCTGCCTTTCAAAACTTCCAAGGCTGAGCGAAGAAGGCTCATAACCTCTAACACTGATGTTTCTTCCCTTTCAATGGCCGCAATATTGACTTGGAAGACAGACATCAAGGAATGCAGAAACCAAAGGTAAACTTCTGAAAAATCATTCTCAAAATTTTTTTCTATCATAGCAGGTGGTTGATTTACAGAAAGAAAATATTCTTTCAAAGCAGTAAATAGCCTCAACAGCCTCTCAACAGCTGGAAACAAACTGAGCCATCTAGTTTTAGAGTGATATAGTTGCTGATAGCTAATGTCGACATAGTCACAAAAATCTTCTAAAGTTTCTGTTCTGATAGTGTAGACAGAAAAGTAACTGAATATCTTCAAGACAACAGTTTCAATGTCAATCTGCATTAAATCTGCGCCATGTTGGATGCAGTTGTGCAGAATGTGAGCAGGACATCCAACGCCTACTAATGGCTTGCTCAAGGCTTCCTTCAAATGCGAGAACACACTTTTACCTTCTCTTCTGTTAATGCCTCCAAAATTTACATTAGCATTGTCTCCAGCAAAAGCAACACATTGTGAGGACAAATCATATCTTTGGAGTGTTCTCAAAATATACTGAGATATAGTTTCTGAGGTGTGTTGTCTAACACGAAAATCTTAGTTTGGATTCCACCTGCCTTCCAGTCAAAGTATTGAACAACGATCGGAAATATTTTCTGCGAACCGTGATTGCTAGCATCTGTCGAAAGACCAAAACATGAAATGCCACCTAACGATTTCACCAGTTGATCAACAGTGTGGGGGCCAATTACCTGGTCTATTACTGCCTCAGTTTTTCTTTTTTGCACATGCAATATTTTAAGCGATTTCCGAATCTTCAAATAATGTGTGCATCAAACCAGCTGTGCAGGTCATCGACTTGTAAGACTGATGATGACAAACTGTATGAAATGCCAAAGTTGCTTCAGCCGCATGCACTTTCTGCAACACCTTTGAGTGCTTAGGCTGAAAAAAAGATGTCAATTTGTTTGATGACGCTGACCCTTTGATTAGGTTTCTATGCCTCTCACTGTCAACATGGCGCTCCAAGTCAGTAGCTCCTTTGTTGGCAACGGACAAGTAACTATCGCAAATCGTACACTTTGTCTCATTCTCATTGCGTCCTTCAACAAAGCATGGAAACTTGCTCTTCATAGTGTTTGAGAATTTGCATTTTCTCTTTGTAAAAGCCATTTTCATAAACATGGACGGCAAAAATTAGTAATATATATAAGCAAAACAAACAGGAAGGGGGCCTACCAAGAAACAGCGGCTTCCGATTGGAAGCAAAGCAAACAAACCCGAACCCACCCCGGCCCGGCTGCGGGATCCCCCGGCCGCTCGCACTCTGCACAGGCTCAGAGGCAACCTTGCTAATCTGGACGCCCAAACAAGGCTCCGGCGCAGGCAGGGGGAAAGCGGCGCCGGGCAAAGCCGAACGAGGCAGCCTCCCCGAGGGTCATAAGTTCAAGGCTGGGGAGTGTGGGAGTTGGAGTTCCCAAAAGGGACTTTGAACACACACAGTCCAGGTGCTCGCCTTCCCATCAATGCGCTCGGGTGCTGCTTGCTCCTGCCTGACTCGGTGGGCAGCGCTCCGCTCGCGCTGCCTTTCTGGGCTCCACGTGGGCTCGGCGGGCATGGCGGATCGCCGAGCAGCCGCCGCCGCCGCGGGAGGGGGCGAGGACTGCGCTCCGGTGCCGGCGGCAGGTAACGGGGGGCAGGCGGGTAGGGGCGGGGAAAGACAGGGGGAGGGTGGTCCTTCCACCTCTCCCCCCTCACATCCAAAATTATAACATAAAATATACAAAAGCCGGACATTTTAAAGGTTTTTATCTTTGCCTGCCGGACAGAGGACATTAGTCTAAAAAGGAGGACATGTCCTCCTTTTGCCTGACGTCTGGCAATCCTAAGCCTGCCTGAAGAGAAAGATCTTTGTCTGCTTGCAAAAGAACAGTAAAGATGGGGCCAGCCTGGCGTCCCATGGGAAGGAGTTCCAGTTTGGGAGCAGCAACAGAGGAGGTCCTCTCCCCTGTCCCCACCAAACGTGCCTGTGAGGGTGGTTGGAATGAGTGAAAGGCCTCTCCTGATGATCTTAATACCTGGGCAGGTTCATAAAGTCTTTTAGATAGTTTGGACCCAAGCCATTTAGGGCTTAATAGGTTTAAAACAGCACTTTGAATTGTGCCTAGAAACAGATTGGCAGCCAGTGGAGCTGCTGTAACAGGGAAGTTAACCTATCTTCTAGGCCTGTAGCTAAATAACAACAATCTGGTTCATATTTCAGACTGCTACATTACTATGAGACAAACAATTTTAAATATAATTATAATAGGTGAAGTCAAACCAAAATAACATTTGAAGGGTTAAACCGGAATTGGCCTTTGAAATGTAACTTGGCCAGGAAAAAGCCAAAGAATAGTAACTATCTGAAGGATGTGATAAAAACACTGGCTCCAGGAAGGTAGAGTTAAACTACAGTATGGTACTCTGGAAGTATATTGCACACCTATCAGCTGCTTTTGCTTAGAGAAGTCTTAACAACCAACAGTAACCAAAGATGCTTGGAGATTTTTCTCCAATTGCTCATCCTCTGTGCATGTTTGTTGATTAAGGGTGAAATCTTCTACCCTGTCCCTCGGAATTCTATGAGACTGGTGTCAAGATGAATATGCCAAGGGGTGTGCTTAAACTTAGCTGACGGAATCATAGAAGTTATTAATTATGGGATAATTATAAACCATCAGAAGTAGGTGATAAAAATATGGTTCATTCTCTCCTTCAACATTTCTATTCAGTTCTACCTGTAGGTCTCTTCCCAGACAGATTCAAGAAAATGATTTTACTTCCCCAATGTTCTTTAAACAGTAAATAAAACAGTTTCAACATACCATCCTTGTACAGTATGCCAGTCGGTAAATATTCCACCTGTGCACTGAGCACCACATTCAATCAGGTGACCTGCAAGACTGGAAACCAAGAGTAACATCCAAAGTTGTAATATACATTTCAGCAGCATTTCAGTTTAATGCCAGACATCCTAATTTATAGATGTTCAGATACATTCTTATTTTGTTACACACATACCCCCCCAAAAAACCTAATATAGCAATGACTTTTTTCCTGAGATGTTCCTAGAAGATACTCCTATACAGTATGTATCTATGTTTACTTATTTATTTTCATTTCTACGTTGCCTTTCTTCCAAGTGAGGGACTCAAGGTGGCTCACAAGTTATTTTTAAAAAAAAAACCCTGTCTAAATCCACAATAAATTATGACACTAAAAAAATAATCAAATATACAACAGTATTAAAATAATGATAATTCACTTTATTTTACAAGATAATAATGTTATAAGAAATAAAAATGTATTCTTTTAAAGAATGAGTGTTCAAAAACTTAATATATCTGGTGGTAGCTTTTATAATAGTTAGTACAACTTGACTTCTGAATGCTGACTTGTTTGGAAGCTATTTATTATAGTTCCCAGTTTGGTCTTTATGGAGCCAGGATTTGTCATTCAAAGTCACCATTGTGTTCAGTGCTGCTAAAAGCTTTGTAGTGCCATAACATATACAGATTTGGGATTAAAAACTATGTACACGGCACATTTCTGTGTACATCATTTCCAATTCAGAAGGAAATGGGAACCCTCCCCCCCCCAAAAAAAAAAACCTGATACTGAGCGCACATTCATCTTACTGGATCAGGATAAAAATCCACTAACTCTTCCCAAATGTATTATTTATGTGTTCATTGCCTAAGCCCAAGATCTTTATAATTAACTGTACAAGCAAGCACTGATCTTGCCATTTAACTCTAAGGTTTCCATTAGCATTATGTTAGTTCATGTGATACCATTATGTTTTAACAGCATTTAAGCTTTTGAGGGTTTTTAAAAAAGATAACAGTCATATAATTTACCTTCCAGATGCTAAGAGGTTAAACTCGTCTTTATTCCAGCCAAACTATAAAAACAGAATACTGAAAATGTTAGATGAAATACAGTTAGAATAGGGACAACACAAGCCAGTTCATTGCCAATGCAGTGCCTGCAGAAAACTCCCAAAGGTCAGGAGATTTCACTTTCCTCCTTTATGTCCATTTCCCAGTGCATGTGTGCAGGCAGGACAACAGGGCCACTGGGAGAGTGATTTATACACAATCTCAATATTGACATCCATAACTTGACTCTACTTAGGCAAGGAAAGATCGGGGCAGAGAGAAACAGGGTTCTAATGAGTTTATAAGCCAACTATTTAGTCTGCATTCCTTTGCTCTCATATGATGTGTTTGCAGAGAATTGACACATGCCTTGAAAATTAAATAGAAAAAATAATTGACTAATGAAATGTTCCAGATCCATGATTTTTTTACAGATGGAAAGAGGAATTTTCAAAGTATTGATTAAATAGGACACTGTACAGGTGGATTTTAAAACTAATTCAGTTACTTGTATAACTTAAAAGATCTTCAGGCTTCATTATTGATAACACCAGTTCAGAACTTTGAAGGTAACACATCCAAAGCAAGGACATTGTTTTCTAGAACTTTTCATTTTATGAAGATAAAAATGCTGTGCATTTGCTCAGTTACATTCTTGTTTGCATCACATCTTAAAATTAAACAGACATTTAAGTAAAAAACAGTCAAGAAATTAAAAAATGCATTTTGGAAACAAACTGATATTTTGTGCCACCTTGTGGCAAGGTAAATTATTTGCATGTTATAAATGAAGCCTAAGAGCACAAACAGGCAGTAAAGATAGTTGGTGATCAGAGATGAAAGCACATTAGTATTGGAGAAACATGATTCAGGCACATTATCATGTCTGAGAAATCAGATGTAAAAAGAATCCTGTACTTAAGTCCTGAAGAGCAACCACAAAACGAAACAAGCCAGTCTGCAAATTACATCAAGCAAGAAAAACTCCTGCTGGGCACTCAGACACTCAGAGCAGTTAATGAAATGGATGATCTCTAACATCTGCTTGTGCCCTAATATTGTTGTTCTTAAGAAACTCCAGAGAGAAGTATTAAATGGAGATATCAGAAAAAGGAGCAGATATTTTTAAAATGCAGACTGGCAAAAATCATTAACATGAACATCTTATTTCTTTTAAAAAGTAGCTATATTGTCTAAAAAGATGGGGGGATACTCATCATAACAGTTATTTTAGAATAAGAAACATACCATAATCCCCAAATTAAGTTTCCTACACATTCAGAAAGAACTTATTTACAAGCTCAAGAAAACACACACAAAAAAGGCTGAATTAGCTATTGATATTTTGCTGATTATATTCTATTATTATTTCCTAAGTGGGCATATACAATTTTGATTTCACTATCAATTAATAAATGACACTACCAAAACACACTACCACAACAATATGCAACATTATGTCAACTTTTGCATTGCCAAACGCCAACTAATAGTACAAAACCTTACATGTGAGCGCTAGAAGAAGCATGTGAACTATGTATTTTTCTTGCCCCATGTGACACACAAAGCAAATAGCTGAAGTGGAAAGTCAGAAGTTCAGATGGAACACAACTTCCCTTCAAAACATACTGAAGTAAGCAAAAATTGCATATGAGCAGTGTGTGCTTGGCCCTGGCAAAGTAGTTAAAATAGTAAAGCAATGCTGACATTTTATCAATCCCTGTTTTATCCTTTAAAAATAAACAAAACTTAAATCAATTCTTATCTTAAGGTTTTAGGGTGAGAAAAAATGCTGGAAAGCTATGAAGCATTCATACAGATGACCAGTAGAGGAAGAAACTATTTCAGACGCAGAAGCAGATTCATACTTACAGAATGAATTAGAGGTCCCAGTACAAGGCTACTATCAACACATCTTCCAGTCACCACAATATCTGCTCCTAGATCAAGAGCTCTACTTATCGGTCTTGCGCTAAAGAAAAAAAACACTTGATCATAAACTTCTTGAATTCATTCCCTCATCTTTCAACATAATTCAATAATTCACCTGAGAAGACACAAAATTCAACACAAGGAAGGCAGTTCTTACATGACTGGTGGAGGGAGCAATGCAGTTGATGTATGATGCCACTGATCATATGCATAACATTTACAGGCAGAGGAAGATACATGATGAACTAGGAGACTTGGGAATCTGAGTTTTAATTAGCCCACTTGGATACTCAGAAGATAGTCCTGGGCAAGCCAGTGCCTATCAGACTCAGTTCCCAACCAGTTATAATGAACTCCTACATCGAGTGATTACAGTAAATGTAACCAGTTAGGAAATATTGCTTCCCATCTTGAACAATGAGATCAGAAAGACATCTAAAGTGAGCGCTGTGACGGCATGCAAAGAGCCAAACCATCTTCATCTTGGCTGCAGTCTGCTTAGTTGATGGGAGGTGATGTGGCACCAGCTGGGAAGGTTTGATCAATCAATTTTCAGGGAGAAACCTGTACTAACAGACTGAAGTGGAGCCAAAGTCAGTGTAAATTGCTTGGTAGCAAGACCTGAATTACCAGCTAGTTTAGATACCTTTTTCTGAATCCATGTAGGATTGTTCATATTCTACAGGATTCTAGAAAAACTAAATTACGATTGGTTATTGGGTGTCATCACTGCCACTGAGGGTAAGAGTATAATTGTGGGCCAGTGCAAGACCAAAATGGGCCATATGTCTTTCCATGTCAGCCTGTTACTCTGTTGGTACATTTCACACTCTGAATAAGCTCAGACATCTGTCTATATCCACAGCGAGCATCTCAGTGTAAGCAGAATAGGCAAGATGACTGTATTCTTCTTCTGTTATACTGATTTCTTTCCCAAACTGTTGTGTTTAATCTGTGATGCCATTTTCATCATTTAATCTACCATTTAAAAATCTCCTTAATATAATAAAAACTCTACTACACATCTGGTGTGTTTCTTAGGAGTGTGGTTGGGCCACGGTAGTCCTAAATCTAGCCATGAGTTTTTGGCCACCTATGGAGTTAAGTTATTGTTTTTCCCTGTAGGGCTGGTTTTGGTTCTGAAGGAAGGGAGTCACTGGACTTGCTTACTCCAGGCAGGGAATGGCAACTTCCAGCAAACTTGGGCTGTTGAGCCTAGCTGGGTCCCTGAAGGCCTGGAACTACCCTGTTTCCCCGAAAATAAGACCTAACCTGAAAATAAGCCCTAGTATGGTTTTTCAGGATGCTCGTAATATAAGCCCTACCCCAAAAATAAGCCCCAGTTAAGTGAAACCCTGCCCTCCACCATTGTGCAGCAACCAGAAGATGACATGACTGTATCTGAATAAATGTAGATTGTTGTACATGAAAAAAATAAAACATCCCCTGAAAATAAGCCCTAATGTGTTTTTGGAGCAAAAATTAATATAAGATCCTGTCTTATTTTCAGGGAAACTCGGTATCTGGATTCCTTTTGCAAGTGTCTCAAAATGCAGCGGAAAGACCTGTAATCCCCTGCCCCAGAGATTATATGACTATGCAGACTCCTTGTTACATATCCAGCTCTTTAATCAAGAACTTTTGCCCTGTATGATATTAAATATTCCCTGATTTTTCAAGAAAACAAACAGGCACTTCTTTTCATACTGACAACTTTGGCATTTTACTAGCTAATGGTCCCTGCAAATTTTGCAGATGACTCATCACTGTTCTTTGGCACCTTCACTAATGACTACAAGCATATTATCTGATAAAACTATCACACACTTAAAGAACTTATTTATTAAATCAAGATGCAATCTCACTGAGCCTGACTCAGAAAACGAGGCTATACCTAATGCAGACAACTAAATGGATACAATATTAATGCATTCAAAATTTCTTCATATATATTTTTACAAAATGAATATTTCCTAAAAATCTTACCCCAGATATGCATTCATGCTGCGAATATTCTCTGGAAATCGCTTCCCATCTTCTCCTTTTGATAGAGCTTTTTTAATGTTGTTTAACTGTAATTTATGAATGCAGTATAAAATGCTTAATTGAAATTCTCAAGTTTCAAGATAAATATATATTTTGTAGTAATTTAAACAATGTTAATCAATTATAAAAGGTAAATTAAGAGAATGCTAAATAGGACCACTTTCAGGAGTGTGTTAAAAGTTTATCAGACCAGCTGTGAGAAATGAGGAGCAAGCAACAAGCTCAAGTCCTCTGTCTTTTCCCTTTTCTCTCATGTCTAAATAACTTTGATTCCCCCCCCCCAAAAAAGACATTCGCTATGACATGACAACAAATTCTTGTTTGAGTAACCTCTTCAAGTAGGATTGTCAAGCATCACTGAAACACCAGAAGACTGGAATGCTTTAAAGCCATCCCAAATGGAAATATAGCACCAAATGTACACTGTGCTGTAAAACCTGTGAGCATTTGGAAGGAAATATCAATATTCTCAATTGATTTTGACTACAAATGACAGACTATCCTATCAAAAGCAACTGCTTTATGATGTGTTAAAATCATTGCCTCTTAGTGTAGCCCATGGAAGATTCGTATAATAGTTGTTGAACTAATCACTCACTGTAAGGCTGGATGAAATCAGCTACCTTGGCAAATGCTGAGTGCATACCACACAGAAGTTTGCAGAGGGATTGACAAAAGAAAAATCAGTCATCTACTATCTTTGATTTTGTCCCTCAGAGGCCAAAACAACCCGACTCACTTAGGGTACTATTTTATTGATTCATGTATTTATTGCGCTTCTATGTGACCTTTCTCCCATGTGATAGGACTCAACGTGGCTCAAAAGTCATTAAAACAAACAAAAAATTAAAGCTAGATACATGAGTCATTAAAAAGTTATTAAACACATAAGTTTTAAAATCATAATTTAAAAACAAATTTAAAAGTATATCAGTATTGGAAACATACATACATTACAAAGGTTATAATGGCAGCAAGCGTAGGGCACCTAGATGTGTTAAAATTAAATATTACTGTCTGCCTTGACCGGGGAAAGGAGGGCACCATTTGCTACTCTGCTTCAGGCTGTAAAATGACTTTGGCTGATCCTTGGGCTGAGTTACCCTAAAAAGGAATCTTTATTAATTAGAGCTTTATTTTCCCAGTCTATTAAAAGACATAGTTCTTTCTTTGGTCCCCATGTCAGTAATGTTTTTGTGTAAACTCCAGATTGCAACCATTTCTGAGCTAGGAATAAACCCCACTGTTAGCCATTAATTCCCATTTTTATTAATGGGTCTACCTTGTTCCCTGCCCTGAAAATTCAGTTAGTTGAACCAAGCAATTAAAAAACTGAGCCAGTACAAGGAATAAGTCATCTGCTGTGCTTGTCCAATATTGCCTTTTATTAAAGCAGGGTAGACAAAAGGCAGCCCACCAAAATTCTTTCTGCAACCCCTGGCTCTTCTCCAGACCCTTCTCGTTCTGACATATAAAAGGTGAACTGTTGCCCTAGGAAGTGCAATCGATGCATTTTAATAAGCCACAGGACCACCCTGCACCGTTTGAATACCCATTTTTGGAAACAGGCAGCTGCCTTCTAGTCCCTTTCCATTTCATTGTTTGTGTTGTTTTGATACTCCTCTCAGTCTGTGACCAGCCCCGCATAGCTCCCGGGCCTATATTGCCCACTCCTAGTTCAATGGAAACACCAAGAATCTAGTTAGGCTGTGGAGTTCTATATCTGCCTTATTTAATTGTATCAAAATTACCATCTCTCTGAAACTTTAATGAAACAATATTACTCCCCACCCCCCAAACTGAAATACCTCTCCCATCAAATCATCGCCAGTAACAACAGCTATCTTCAAATCTACACCAGCCTTCTCTGCCACTTTTTGGAGAGCAGTGGCACATGAATGTGGATTCATCCCACCAGCATTGCTGACGATACGGATACCTGAGGACAATAAGTTCAGCACTGTGAAGAATGCACACACTGTGTGCATATGCTAGCACAAGCATATACACACAAACATACAGGTTTCTCTCTTTACTGTCTTTGCTCAGATTGTTATGTTTGTGGCTAGCTACTAAACAATTGTAGGGTGCTATAATATGTAACTCTGATCAGATGAAAACACATATTTAAACATCCACTTTTGGTTAGTAAATAATGCCCCAAAATGTTTATTTATAATACAAAAAAGTGCTTGAGAAGTGGATTGTCAGTGGGTCTAGGCACAAAGGAGGATGACTGATGCTAGTGGAAGTCAAGACAGAATGCCCTTCATCTAACATATCCTGGTTTGTTTTCCTAGCTTGCTAACTGACACCAAGCTAGAATTTCCTGGTTCACGTATAACTGGAAACTTTGGCTTTAATATAAGAATCTTTATCCCAAACCTGTCATACAATGGAAGGAAAGGAGGAGCACATGGGAAACATTTCGGCCCCTGTGCTCATTCATGGATTCCAAAACAATCAGACAATCGCCCGAACCAAGCCAAATTCTCTTCCAAATTACAAATTGTGCTGTCAAGCCAATTCCAATTTTTTGGGACTCTTTCCAGGGTTTTCTGGGTAGAGAATACTCTGAAGTGGATTACAATTTCCTTCTTCTGGGAATGCCCTGGGAATGTGTTGCTTGCCCATGGCTACACAGGCTGGTTCTTCTTCCAAGAGGCACAGTGGGGACTGAACACTCAACCTCTGGCAATGCAGCCAGATACCTACTGAGCTACATGCATACATTTATTAGTAAAACACAGTATTTTGAAATAGAGGGCAAGAGAAGGGAGCTGTTATTTCTTACTTTATTACCAAAAACTATTTAATATTATAACAACTTCCTACCTTTTCTCTGTATGTCCTTTATATAAGGAGCCACTGCAGTTAATACAAAATCAGGAATATATCCCAAATCCTGAAAATAATACAAATTAAATAACAGTTTATCAGAGAAAACATGCCATTTTGGCTTTAGCATTGTCTTTGAAAAACATCAATAAAACTGCTACTCAGTTTTCACTTCTTTTCCAAAACAACATTCCTTAGGGTGGGGAATTAGCTACATGTTGAAGACAAGGCATGACTGTATCACTTCATGGTCTAAGAAGCAGATCACCTTCTTCTTTTCTCTCTGTTTTCCATCAGCAACTGAATGTTTTACTCTGTAAGCAAGTATATGCTTTCAGAAGCTGTTTAATTTATTTACTGGCTGCAGGTTTTTGCTTTGTTTTTGTTGGTCCTGCTGTTTTTAGCCATTTTTAATGTTTTTTTATTTATAAATGTCTTGATCGGTTTTTGTATTTTGTTAGTTGCTTCAAACAATTACTTTTTTTGGGTGGGTGAAGCAGGGTATGCCTCTCCTGAACAATAAGCAAATAATCTATGCAAAAGTTGTACTGTATTTCACACATGGTTGTTTTCTAATTAAGCAACGAAAATGAATCCTTAAAAAAAATATAAAAGCTATAATGCACAAATGCACCATGTGTTTTCTGAAATACAAAATTAAGTGCAGTAAAGTGCACTGTTCTCAGTGTTCTCATACATGTTAATGAAACCATGTAAATTCTAATATTCTAGGCTGAAGATAATGGGTCAAGCCAGACATTAAGAGATATGCATATTCCATACAATTAACCCGTTTCCCCTCTGTGAGCTGGTGAGCTTGGGCACTCAGGAAAGAGCTACCTTCACATTCCATTGGCCCTCCACAGGTCCCTGCCAAGGGTAAGTGGTAGGTACAAGGTGGGTCCCTTCTCCTGGGTATTACCCTGGAATGAACTCTCCTCTGGACCCAAAAGACTGGAGATACCAAAGGAGCATGGAAATGAGGAAAGTAGGGAAAAGCCCACCAAGGAAGTCTCCTGCCAAGAGGAGAATAAAAAGGATACAAAGGAAGAGCTGGAAGCAGTCAGTGGGCATTTGTGTCTTACTATGCTAAACAAGATTTCAACTATTGAAAATAAAAAAATGTATTTTGCACAAATTGTATTTCTGAAAAAATGCTGTTACCAAGAAAACCATTTAGTGGCAGCTATTCTCAGAAATTAAAGACTTCTCCTTATCCCATTGACCCCAACAGCTTTCCTACAACAAAGTGGATCCCAAGAGACCCTCAGGTAAATAGGATTTCAGACAACTGAAATGTTAACAAATTTCACTTTGTTCCTTCAGAAACTCAACCCATAAGCCAGTTGGTTTAGATATATATTTTACACAAGTCTTCCAGCTTTGCTGAGTTCATGTTTCTGTAGTTGAGACTGTGGTTTTAGAGGTGGGGGAAATAAATTTACTTACTGGAGCTCTGGCTTTGGCTGTAGCTAGTAAAGACATTGTAATTTCAGAAAGGTAATCAAAAACCAGGAAATCCAGCTTGCCTCCATAGAGTAGTTGAGGAACTAATGCAAGATAATAAACAGAGATTAAGAAGGGGAAAAACCACAATGCAATGTAAAAACATTTATTGCAAACTATTGAAAAATACAGGATTTGTAGCAAAGGAACTAATGTGTTAATAAGACAATTCTGTTGAACACTGGACCTTACTCTCAGCACAGACTGTACAGGGATTTGATCATTATGTTAAAGTTAAGGTGGCCAGATGCTGGACTACAACTCCATGGAATGTGCTGTCTGGGGCTGATAGACACTCAAGTCCAACAGTATCTAAAGCAGTGGTCCCCAACCTTTTCTAAACCACGGACCGGTTGGGGTGGGTGGAGTCCATGCACGGGGGGGGGGGGGGGGGCGTGCACACTAGCAGGTGGGCGGGGTGCGCTCACACACATGCACGGGTAGGCGGGGCGCACTCGCGCGGGGGACCCAGGCGTGCGGGTAGGCCGTGCGTGCAGGCACGCATGCAGGTGGGCAGGAGATGTGTCTCCACAGCCCGGTCCTGCCAAGGCCACAGTCTGGTCCTGGGCTGCGGACCGGGTGTTGGGGACCCCTGATCTAAAGGACTGCAGGTTTGCCATCTTTGCATTATAGAAAACAGTAATAAAAGTATAACAGAAGGCCAATGACTATGACCTATTGCATAACACAGTAAATCACACTAAAGTAGGCCCACTGAATCAATGGGGATTTGATGAGTCAACTCCTCCAGAACTGCTTAGCACACTAAGCTGCAGACAGAGTACACCCATTTGAATCAATGAAATTTACAGTGGAGTTGACTCACTAAATTCCCATTGATTCAGTGGGCTTACTCTGCTATGATTTACTATACTAAGCAACAGGAATTTGGACATGGTTAGATTACAAAATCAAAGGGAGAATATTCAAGGTTTTTCAAACTACCCCAAAACTCTGGCCCTCAGTGATTTGGGGAGATGTTAGTGTGTGGATTACATTCTCCATCCATCTTCTATTGTAACAAATAGCACTGTGAATAGGTTTGGGGTCATATTTTGCTTTATGTGACATTTCACTTAGCAATATCAACCCCTCTACTTTGTAGTCCAGTCCTATGTGTGTTTACATACAAGTAAAAATATTTTATGCCATAAATCCTGTACAATTTACCTGGATATAAGTCATTTTGAATATGATTGGGCTTTACTTCTAAGCAGACACAATGCAACTCAGTTGCACTGTTTGGTTACCATTCTAAGCAAACATACTGAAAGTTTAGTATAACTGAATTCAGTTGATCTTTAGGGGAAACAAGAATGTTGTGTACAAAATGCTGTACACATTCACAGCAACAAACATAAAAATCTTGGCAATGCAATACTGAGGGAACTAAAATAAGTAACTAAACAGTCAGAAGTAACTATTTTGTATGACCCTATTGCTGTTTTTAAAAACTGTGAATAGGGGCTCAATCAGACAACCATTTGTCCCTCTGTTTGGTTGGCTATAAGCAGTTTCTTGACTGGTCCTTTACACAAACCAAAAATATTGATTTTTTTTTCTTTTCTTTTTTAAGGAATGCAGAGCCCCAGAAAGAGTCTACCAGAGTCTTTAAAAATAATTCACTTCCCCTACCAATCCACCTTGGAGCAGAGGAAGTGTCCAATTTGACAGTATCATGAAGCAGCTCACTTATTAAGTCACTAAATGATATTGGAAGGAGCTGCACCAAATAGTGTTGCTTGAGCTCTGATACGCCATTTGGATGTGAAGATTGCACCAAATGGCATACTGCATCTCCACCCAGTCCCAAGCAACCCTATTTAGGGTTTATTTGCCAGCCCACTCCAAAAGAGCATAGAAGTTTGTTGTATAATGAAAATATTCTACAATAATCAAAATGTGTTCATTGACTATACACATATCATTTTAACATGATGGTATTCTCAAAAAAGATGCAGCTCTCCGAACTGTAGTCATCATATTTCTATTTGCTAAGGTGTGTACTATTAAAGACTCCTCCTTTTCCTTTTGAACCTATTCATCAATAGCTTCAAAATCCTCATTAGCTCTCAGGTTCAGAATAACATTTTATCTCATTCTAATCAATCCCTTTAACTATGAATATGCTAATACTAGATGGTTCTGATGCCCGGCGGTTGAAGGGTGCAATCCAATCCTTTGCACTCTTTCTTTTAAATCCCACTCAGTCTGGCTCACGACCAAGCTTTGATTGCACTGCATGTAATCTGAGTTGGTGTAAACACCAAGTAATAAATAACAAAGTTAAGAGCCATCTGGCGTCTTATTCTCTCTTCGTTTCACCCTCATGTTATTCAAACGGAAACTTAGCATGAGTCAAGCTTGTTTGTCGTGGAGGGAAGTTTCTTTTCGGATTTGTTTTGCACGGCTCCATTCTGAACAGGCGCTTCGTTTCTGATGCCAAAGCGTGCTCCGCCTGTTGGTAAAATAACCACATACAAGTGGTAGGTTTCTTCTTTCTGAGTTTTAGAAACAAGGAAAGCGAGTCTGTTTTAATTATGACAGATGAACTAGAGCACAATATTATTAATGACGTTTGTGTCCTATTTTCCTTCCAGCCAGCTCACTGAAGGAGCTGAAGAGGATAGAGGGGCTATCCTCTCCGTCCCCACAACCACTCTGTGGGGAAGACTCAAGTCTGGTTCGAAGCGAGCTCGAGACCCGGGAAAGGGAGCCTGCAAGCGATTTCGGCAGGTCCTTTATCTGCACGATTACTTAGAGAATTAAGCCCCTGCTTCTTGGTGCTTCCGGGTAGGAAGCTTGCCACTCGGCAAAGTGTAAAAAGTGCGCCCCTGAAGCCAGGGGCGTGTCGATCTCCCGCCTTTTCCACCAGGCTTCCGCCGGCGGGGTCTCTCGGCTGCCAGCCAGCAGGAGGAGCTGCGAGCCAGCCGGCTTTCGCCCCTCGCTCGGGCGGTCGAGCGCGCCGCTCCCCTCGGTAGTACCTGAGGCCGCCGTGTCTCCCCAGAAGCCTGAGGCACAGCCAATCCGCACAGCGCTCGGCTGCGGGGCGCAGGTCTCGCTGCTGCTCCACCGGCGGCAGCGGCTGCTTCCTGCCCCCAAGAGCCGAGGCGCAGCGGCGGCTGCCCGGAGCCCCAGCAGCGAGGCGCAAATCATGGTGTCCCCTCAAATGGCGTGGCCTGGGCGGGTTCCTCCGAAGGGAAGTTGCGCTGAAGGAGGAGGCCCGTCTGCGGGCCCGGCCAGCCGCTAAGTGGAAATCTTCGCCAGGCCTCTTTCTGGGTGCGGCCAATAGAAGCGCCTCCGGATTGCTGCTAATAGATCCCGTAATTGTACGACGGGAAAGAGCATGTTCTTTCATGGACGGGTTTCTCATACTAATCTAATACATCTTTACATACGATATGTTCTGCAAATGGATTGAATAGATAACTTAGACAAAATACATTCCTGACTGACGCCTTTGCCGCAAGGAACCTTTCCATGTCTCCATATTCTGTCCTAATAGTAGCCTGTAGCCCATAGTGCAAACTATGCCTTTGGACATTGAAATGCTCTGGTCCACCCATTTCCTTAGGACAATACCTTTTCATCATCTACACAGAAAAAGGCTTTACTGTAATCTATGAAAAATAAACTGACTTTCTTCTGAAAGTTTTTAGTTCACTCCAGTAGCCAATATATATATTTGTAGTGTTCTTTAGTGCTGCTTCTATTCCTGAATCCAGCTTGGAACACCTGGAATTTGTCATTCCGTATATGGTAAAAGTCATTGTACATCAGTTTGCTTGCACGGAAAATGACTCTGATAGTCCTATAATTACTGCAATCTTTGGGTTGGAATAGATATTGAATGTCCCTAGTCTGGATTCCATTGTTTTCCATACTTGTTGGCATATTTTTGTCAGTATTTTGATAGGTTCAATCTCTGTAACTTGAAATAAATTCTTTTCATCTCCCATTTAGTCCTGGTGATTTATTTATTCCGCGTGTTTTGAGAATAGCTTTCATTTTGCTTCCTCAAATTGCTGGTTTGTCATCAAGGGATTTTTACTTAAAGGAATCTGCCATCCACGCATCTTTTCTGACTTCTTCAGTATTTTGTTTTCATCTTCCATTTCTTTTATCTTGATCAGATAATGTTTCCCTGTTGATCATTCTGCATCCCTAATCTAGGTTTAAATTTCCCACTGTTTTGTTGGATTTTATACATGAGATGTCTTGATTTCCCTTTTTCAGTGGCCTGTGTCTTTGCAATGATTACTATAATAGTAGCACCCTTTGTCCCTATATGCAAGTTCCTGAAAAGCTGCACTTAGAATTCTGTCCCTATTTCTGTCAAGTCTTCCTTTGCCTTCTTATCTGGAGATAACAATTTTAAGAGTTTCATCTGTAATCCATTGAGGCTTCCTTTTTCTTTTTACAGGAATCACCTTTCTGCATTCCTTCCTGGTAATTTCTCTGGTTTCAATCCACAGTTCTTTCGGTTTGCAGTCAATTGATTCTGATAATGCAAATCGATTTTTTTTTTCATGATCACCTGTGACCGGAGCTGAAGACAACCCAGTCGTTTGTCAGCAGGCGAGACTACAAAATGGCACAGACTTTTGTGGCTCACCGAAGGCAATAGGAAGATTGGGGAGGGGAACCACAAAAATTTAACTTGGTCACCTCAGTATTAATGACTGGTGGTCTGAGATGAGTTTTTAAATGGATCGTTGTGCTCTGTTTTAAATGTGTTTTAGTATTGCTTTTATTTACCTTTTAAAATATATTTAATTATTTTTAAATATTTTTATTAGAGACAGGGGCTTCATATTCGTATATGAATATGAAGCCCCCCAGCACAGGTGGCCTGGCTGATTACCTCCCATCCTCAGACCCTGCCGGACCACTTACTGCGTGGTCCATGTGGCTGACATCATCATCAGCATGCTAATCACAGCAGTGGTTTGGCTGCCACAACCCTGCCTCCCTGCTCACCCAGCCACTCTGGAAAGGGGGTGGGAGGATGAGTCTCCCTGCTCAGCCACGTGGTAAGTAGTCCGGTGGGGTCTGAGGGTGGGAGGTAATCAGCCGGCCCACCTGTGCTGGGGGGATTCGTATTCGTATACAAATACAAAGCCCCCGTCTCTAATATGTATACTTACTGTTTTTAGCTTTTAAATATTGTCTTTTTAATGATGTAAGCCTCCTTGGGTCCTTTTTAAGGAGAAAGGCAAGATAAAAATATTCTAAATAATTAATTAATTGATTAAATGTAGATTCTAAATTCCATTTTGCTTTGTTGGAGGTCTGGCTTCATAAACTGTGGGCACCACACCTGCTTGGCCTTGATTATGGACTGGATGAGAGCTAACAGGCTGAAGTAGAATCCTGACAAGATGGAGATCTTGTTGGGAGGGGAACCTGACCAGTTGGACAGTATTTTGTCTGATCTGGATGGGGTTACACTTTACCTAAAAAAACATTTATTTAACTTGAGTGTGCTTCTGGACCTGACTGTCTCTATGGAGAAGCAAATTTCTGCTGTAGCCAGGTCTGCCTTCTTTCAGCTTCGGCAAATTGCACAGTTGCAGCTAGTTCATGCATTGGTAATCTCAAGGATTGACTCTTGGTGGGGCTAGCTTTGAAGGCAACATGGAAACTGCAGCAGGTGCAAAATGCGGTGGCCAAGCTGGTTTCATGAGCGTTGAAATATGATCATATTTCTCAGATCCTGGCACGCCTTCATTGGCTCCCTGTCTGCTTCCATGACAAATTCAAAGTGTTAGCATTGACTTACAAGGCCCCTAAGTAGTTTGAGACTCTTCTCTTAAGATCTTATACCTGTGTCACACATTCTTCTCAGGTTTCCTTGCTGCAGATGGCTACCTTGAGGGAAGCCCCAAAAACGATAACTAGGAACCGGGCGTTCTCGGTGATAGCCACAAGACTGTGGAATACTTTGCTTCTAGATATATGCCATGCTCCCTCTCTCTGTACCGTTAAAAAGCTTGTGAAATCTGTGCTCTTTAAATAGGCCTTCAAGACCATCCTGCCCCTGTAGGAGACCATTTGATGTACCATTTAATGTGTTATTTTTTTAGTTGTACATGTTATTTTTTTAGCTTTCACTATCGTAGTTCTTGTGGGAATTATGTGGTATTTTTGGTGGATGTGGGTTAGGAGGGTTTTTTTTTTCATTGTGAACCACTCAGAATAGTGGTTTGCCATTAGATGGGCAGTATATAAATGTAATAAATAAATACATAAATAAATCTGACCCAATTTTTGAACTATTTGCTTTATACCATCTTAACTTGATGAAGAGTTCTAGTAACTCAGAAGCTTCTTTTATATATATGTATATAACCCTTCACGGATTGCTGCCTTGTTGTGGCAAAGGGGCTTGAGTAATTCAGAGAAGCTATGGGCTATGCCGTGCAGGGACACCCAAGACGGACAGGTCATAGTGGAGAGTTCAGACTAAACGCGATCCACCTGGAGCAGGAACTGGCAAGCCACTCCAGTATCTTTGCCAAGAAAACTCCATGGACAGAAACAAAAGGCTAAAAGATATGACGCTAGAAGATGAGCCCCTCAGGTCGGAAGGCGTCCAACATGCTACTGAGGAAGAGCGGAGGACAAGGACAAGTAGCTCCAGAGCTAATGAAGTGGTTGGGCCAAAGCCGAAAGGACGCTCAGCTGCGGACGCGCCTGGAAGTGAAAAGAAAGTCCGATGCTGCAAAGAAAAATACTGCATAGGAACCTGGAATGTAAGATCTATGAACCTGGGTAAGCTGGATGTGGTCAAACAGGAGATGGCAAGAATAAACATTGACATCCTGGGCGTCAGTGAACTAAAATGGACAGGAATGGGCAAATTCAATTCAGACAATTATCATATCTCCTATTGTGGGCAAGAATCCCGTAGAAGAAATGGAGTAGCCCTCATAGTCAACAAAAGAGTGGGAAAAGCTATACTGGGATACAATCTCAAAAATGATAGAATGATTTCAATATGAATCCAAGGCAGACCTTTCAACATCACAGTAATCCAGGTTTATGCACCAACCACTGATGCTGAAGAGGCTGAAATTGACCAGTTCTACGAAGACTTACAACACCTTCTAGAACTGACACCAAAGAAATATGTTCTTCTCATTATAGGGGACTGGAATGCTAAAGTAGGGAGTCAAGAGATAAAAGGAACAACAGGTAAGTTTGGCCTTGGAGTTCAAAACGAAGCAGGGCAAAGGCTAATAGAGTTTTGTCAAGAGAACAAGCTGGTCATCACAAACACTATTTTCTAACAACACAAGAGGCGACTCTACACATGGACATCACCAGATGGGCAATACCGAAATCAGATTGATTATGTTCTCTGCAGCCAAAGATGGAGAAGCTCTATACAGTCAGCAAAAACAAGACCTGGAGCTGATTGTGGCTCTGATCATCAGCTTCTTATAGCAAAATTCAAGCTTAAACTGAAGAAAGTAGGAAAAACCACTGGGCTAGCCAGGTATAATCTAAACCAAATCCCTTATGAATACACAGTGGAAGTGAAGAACAGATTTAAGGAACTAGATTTGGTGGACAGAGTGCGTGAAAAACTATGGATGGAGGCTCATAACATTGTACAGGAGGCAGCAACAAAAACCATCCCAAAGAAAAGGAAATGCAAGAAAGCAAAGTGGCTGTCCAACGAGGCCTTACAAATAGCAGAGAAGAGAAGGGAAACAAAATGCAAGGGAAAGTTACAGAAAATTGAATGCTGACTTCCAAAGAATAGCAAGGAGAGACAAGAGGGCCTTCTTAAATGAACAGTGCAAAGATATAAGGAAAATAACAGAAAGGGAAAAACCAGAGATCTGTTCAAGAAAATTGGAGATATTAAAGGAACATTTTGTGCAAAGATGGACATGATAAAGGACAAAAATGGTAGGGACCTCACAGAAGCAGAAGACATCAAGAAGAGGTGGCAAGAATACACAGAGGAATTACAGTCAACCCTCGACTTACGAATTTAATCCGTTCCGGATTAACGTTCGTATGTCGAAAAGTTCGTATGTTGAACTATGCATTCCCATAGGAATGCATTGAAAACCCATTAATCCGTTCCGGCCGAAGAAAAAAATACCCCAAAAATAAAACACTTGCAGTCCCACGCTGGGACTGCAAAACACACACACACACACAAAACAAAAACATCCAAAAATAAACATTTGAGCAAGTCCCACGGTGGGACTGCAAAAAAAAAATCACCAAAAAAAACAACAACACAGAAACATACCCCCCCCCCAGCCCAAACCTACCCTCCAAAACCCACCCAGAACAACTTTTTTAAAAGAAAAAACAGCAGCACCTTACCGTCGGAAGCCTCCCTAGCAAAGCACCAGCACCCGCGGCTTCTCCTTCCTCCTCTTGCGCAGCTTCGGCGGCGCTTACTCGCGAGTAGACCCGCGCTGTCCGCGGCGCTTACTCGCGAGTAGACCCGCGCCTGGAATGGGCAGGGAGCGCACCGGACTGGCGCCCCCCCCCCATCGCCCGCCGCTGCCTTTTTTACCTGCTGGGCAAGCCTCAGACCCAGCGCCGATCAGCTGAGAGGCAGGGAGAGGGGGGCAGGAGCGAAGAAGCACACAAAATGGCTGCCGGGAAGGCAGGGAAATAAAAAAATGGTGCTTCTCCCCTGCCCCCGGGAGGCTTCTGAAAGTGGCGCTTGCTGCGGGGGGAGGGAGGTTCCCTGCCTTCCCCGTGGGTTTTTTTCCCTGTTCGTAACTCGGAAAAAGTTCTCAAGTCGAGTCTGTTTTTTCCTATTAGAGTGGTTCGTAAGTTGAAATGTTCGTATCTGGAGCCGTTCGTAAGTCGAGGGTTGACTGTATACCAGAAAGATCTAGATGTCCCAGACAACCCAGCTAGTGTGGTTGCTGACCTTGAGCCAGACATCCTGGAGAGTGAAGTCAAGTGGGCCTTAGAAAGCATGGCTAACAACAAGGCCAGTGGAGGTGATGGCATTCCAGTCAAACTATTTAAAATCTTAAAAGATGATGCTGTTAAGGTGCTACACTCAATATGCCAGCAAGTTTGGAAAACTCAGCAGTGGCCAGAGGATTGGAAAAGATCAGTCTACATCCCAAAGAAGGGCAGTGCCAAAGAATGCTCCAACTACCATACAATTGCACTCATTTCACACGCTAGCAAGGTTATGCTCAAAATCCTACAAGGTAGGCTTCAGCAGTATGTGGACCGAGAACTCCCAGAAGTACAAGCTGGATTTCGAAGGGGCAGAGGAACTAGAGACCAAATTGCTAACATGCGCTGGATTATGGAGAAAGCCAGAGAGTTCCAGAAAAACATCTACTTCTGCTTCATTGACTACGCAAAAGCCTTTGACTGTGTGGACCACAGCAAACTATGGCAAGTTCTTAAAGAAATGGGAGTGCCTGACCACCTTATCCGTCTCTGAGAAATCTATATGTGGGACAGGAAGCAACAGTTAGAACTGGATATGGAACAACTGATTGGTTCAAAATTGGGAAAGGAGTACGACAAGGCTGTATATTGTCCCCCTGCTTATTTAACTTATATGCAGAATACATCGTGCGAAAGGCTGGACTGGATGAATCCCAAGCCGGAATTAAGATTGCCGGAAGAAATATCAACAACCTCCGATACGCAGATGATACCACCCTGATGGCAGAAAGTGAGGAGGAATTAAAGAACCTCTTAATGAGGGTGAAAGAGGAGAGCGCCAAAAATGGTCTGAAGCTCAAGATCAAAAAAAACTAAGATCATGGCCACTGGCCCCATCACCTCCTGGCAAATAGAAGGGCAAGATATGGAGGCAGTGACAGATTTTACCTTCTTGGGCTCCATGATCACTGCAGATGGTGACAGCAGCCACGAAATTAAAAGACGCCTGCTTCTTGGGAGGAAAGCGATGACAAACCTAGACAGCATCTTAAAAAGCAGAGACATCACCTTGCCGACAAAGGTCCGCATAGTCAAAGCTATGGTTTTTCCAGTAGCGATGTATGGAAGTGAGAGCTGGACCATAAAGAAGGCTGACCGCCGAAGAATTGATGCTTTTGAACTGTGGTGCTGGAGGAGACTCTTGAGAGTCCCCTGGACTGCAAAGAGAACAAACCTATCCATTTTGAAGGAAATCAACCCTGAGTGCTCACTGGAAGGACAGATCCTGAAGCTGAGGCTCCAATACTTTGGCCATCTCATGAGAAGAGAAGACTCCCTGGAAAAGACCCTGATGTTGGGAAAGTGTGAGGGCAAGAGGAGAAGGGGACGACAGAGGACGAGATGGTTGGACAGTGTCATCGAAGCGACCAACATGACTTTGACCCAACTCTGGGAGGCAGTGGAAGACAGGAGGGCCTGGCGTGCTCTGGTCCATGGGGTCAGGAAGAGTCGGACACGACTTAATGACTAAACAACAACAAAAGTTATTATCCAAATTCAGCTGTTGTTAATGGATCACATAAACACATTTTGTTCTAGAGTGAAGTTCTTCCAGATTAGTATCTTGACCAGTAGGAGGCGCTGTTGCTCTGTCTGTGAACCCTAGTTAAATTCTGAAAATAAGAGAAAAAGTATGAAAAGAACAGAGTGTCCCCTTTAGCGGACCATAATGTTATGTGGCAACTATTAATAAGGTGAGCAGTTTGCTATGAGAAGGGGCTGCGTTGTTGCATGCAGCTGTTATTCAAAGCCAAGAGTTTTAAGTTGCAATACAAATCGGATGAAATAACCAGTAAAGCATAGCTGAAAGAATATTGTTTGCCAACCAAATTAGCACACATATTAGTCACAGTGAAAATGGAATTTATTTTTTTCTATTGGGTTTTGGTTGGTTTCCCACAATGAAAAAATGTGATACTGAATGTTGCAGTTTAGGATTGGAGAAGTTGGTGGTTTGTTTTCAGCAGGTACCGAAGATTTAAAGAACTCAGGACAAAGTGACGGCAGATGGCAGTCTCTAATTACTTATAGAGATAGTGAGGATCTCTTCTAATATTTTCCGATGCAAGTTCACAAACTGTTTAATGTTCCTACTTGTATTAACTGTTTACAAAACTACTTAAGATTCATTTAAGCTAATGGAAGTCACAATGAGTTCCAGAATTGCTGACTTGGAGGAAATCATAATCCTCCTGAAATGTATGGAAGCTATTCCTTTGACTTCAAAGGAGTTAGGAGGATATGCTTGTATGAAAAAAAGTTCAGGATACAAAAAGACTGCACTGACTGCTGCACCTACTACTGGATCTTAAACATATGTTCATGTGCTGCTCTTTTGGCTGCACAGCACTTATAAAATAAACACATTACAAAGAAACTATAAAGTATTTATGTAATTTATGCCTTGTATTTCAGCATTAGTACAGATGCAAGAGTGACTTGCCAAATTTGTTGGAAGGCCTGTCCAGACAGGAATATGGAGTGGTCTGGTTCGCATATAAAAGGTTCTTATCTTCAGTGCGATCTATTTTATCTCTCACATGAGGGATCCTTTCATTCACATTGGAGATGTTTATTCTCTTGTGAGAAGGGTCCACACAAGTCTTTGGATTGCCAGTTTATTTGCGAGCAAGGTTTCCCTGGTTTGCTCATGAGTAAAGAGGTGGAGGCAGGGCAAGCTTGCGGCAGAGGTACTGGCACAATGGGAAAATATCAGGGTGAAGGTTGGGGTGACAGAAGTGAGGTAAACCCCACCTTTTCCCCACCTTTCACCTCTGCTGGGGCTGCGCTGCCTTTTAGGGGTGGAACCCATTGGCTCAACTTAGCCCCCTTTCCCCTCCTTTTCTCTCAGCTGTTATACAGCGGGCCACAATGGTTTTTCTTTCGTTTGTTTGTTAAACAGTGGCATATCAAAAGAGTAATGTATCAAACTAGCATAGTATTAGAACTGTGCTGTGTCCGTTAGGGAAATATTTTTAAAAAAAATAGAGGAGGGGGTTTCTCCATTCCCATTTTAATGTCATAATCCACCTATTATGTCAAGAGTTATCACATCTGAGGATGTGGACTTGTCCACGAAAGCTCACATTAAAATATAGCAGTTTTTAAACTGCCACAATGTTTTGGCCTTCTTTATTTTTTATTCTTCTTTTGTTGATATGCTAGCACAGAGTAACACGGTTACCTCTTCTAAAACTTCTGATAAAGCAGCCCCACAGCTCCATTTGGGTATGAACTAGCCATCCACACAGGCTACACAATGGTATGACTAGGAGTGTGTCAAATCCTGCCCAAGAAAGGAAGCCCTGTACCAGAAACGTGTGACAACTCTTAAAGGAGGAGGGTAGGTTGATCTATGTAGAAACCCGTGGACGACACAATTTGGTTTGAACCAAACTACAAACAGCGATCCAAATACCAATCTATATACCCACCTGGATAGGCCCTACAAAAAAGTAAACAAAACAGCACGTTAAAGGAATGCAAGCCTAGATACAACTCTTCAAAGCCACAGTGTTAGTAAAAGCATCCTTTGAACATCTAAGAAGCAGTTTCACTGTCTGCACCAAAACTGAAGAGGCTCGTATCTCATCTCTACTCAGTGACAATCCAGCATATTTAGGTACATAAGGGCTGGAATCCTGTTTGCCATCACAGAAGAAAAAGTTGCGCCTGCATACACTTGCCAGGCATTATGCCCAGGCAGTCTAGACTGAGCAGTTAGATTAGCTCTGTGGAAGCTGATTCTTGAAGGATTTGGAAGCAGAACTGGGAAGGAGAATAAGCATGCTGCTGAATGTAGACTAGGCTGGCGCTTGATTTAAAAACAAATGATAATACCTGTGTTTATACATTATTCAGGTCAGTAAGAAAAGCATAGTGAGCAGCTTGGCTGCATGTTTAGCCCTATCCTCAAAGTTGTGCTGCTACTCTCACCATCCCTATAACTGTGTTAAACATTGACTTCATCTAAAGTGAGGAGCCTTTTCTACTAGTGGAGGCTCCCCGTGCAGCTCAGAATCAGAATAATAAAACATAGCTCAGTGGTTTAGGTATCTGATTGGCAGCCCTATCGCCCAGTGTGCCTCCTTGACAGGGGCTAAAGTCTATTTATTTATTTATAATTTATTCTGAAATTTATACTGTATACCGCCCCATTAGTGCACGGCACTATTCTGGGCAATGTACATATAAAACTCTGGCCAGAAAAGCAAAAGGACATAACCATAATAACAGGCAAACATCAAACAAGGGAAAAAACAGAGAAGGCCCAGCTGACAGGATTCATGCCTTGGATGTTTGAAAAAGAAAATTCGCCACAACTGCTGGGGCAATTTCCTTTTCAAACAGGAAATTAGGTCTGTCCAAGGCATAAAGCAAGCTAGCTAGGCCTTCTATCTAGGTGAGCACAATTCAGGTGCCTGTGAGGTCTGGGTCCTACACATGGGGCTCCTAGGAGTGAGGATTATGGGATTTGTAGTCCAAATAATCCAAAATGTACATCCCTTTCAGGCACTGTGTGAGAGCTTCAATAAATACAGAAAGCTCCCATTTCAGACGTTCTATCAAACACGAGAGCACAAAAACCTATACCATTTTGACTGAAGTTAAAACAGGTAGCACCTCTGTTACGGTGACTGCATACATTACCAAACAGGATGGTATGCATCACCTAAGAGAAGAACACTGGTTTGCATAAAAATGCGTATGTGAATTTGTGTGCATAGATGCACAATTAGGAAACATTTTTATAATTAAAGCAGAAATTTAGTGCATCTCAATTAATTGTGGAACATGATGAACAGGTGACCTCTGTGCTTCCTGATTGCCAACCAGATGTTTACTGTGGATGGGCAACTCTTAAGGTTCCTGACTGTGTCCTTTTAGTTCTTTAAATTAGTCTTGGACTGGACATCTTCTGTGAAGGGCACCTTTGAAAGGAGGACCCAAACCACTGCCTTTCACCCTGTTTACACATCACCATGAATAATTCATAAATCAGGCTACTAGAAACCATACATCCTACTTGGGTGTTTGTTTACTTTGTGGATTTACGAAGGACTAATGTAAACTTGGGGGGGGGGGGGGAAAGCACGTGTCTAATCAGTGTTCCTTGCCCGGATGAAACCTGTTTCTAGATTTACATCTCCAGTTCTTTGGAGAAGGGGCTTTCCCATGCTGCATGGGGACAAAATAGTTTGAGCAAGGTTTAATCAGTGAAGCAGGGCTTCAATGCAGCAGCTAAGATTAGGAGCAGAAACAAAGTATGTTGAGAGGTCAGCTTCGGTTATGACTGAAAAGTGCAAACAAGAACTAACACTGTGTTCCAGACCAACCTTCACATTAATCAGAAGACTCCTGGAGGGGCATGATAACGATTTTGTTGTATTGCAGACAAATTACAGGCTTCTTGAACAATTCCTTTCACACACATTTTTGATTGCAAATCACAGCTACAATTTGTTTAATATAAGGTGTAATGCAAAAACATCTGTAATTAAGAACTTTTAACTGTATGATCCTATTGCATAAAAAAATACAAGCTATTTCATTTATTTCAACTGTCCTCACCTAAGTGCAAAGCATTGTACAAATATTTGAGTTGACTATTTATCTTCCCCTTGCATATTACTAATCAGTTCTTTATTTAACGAAAGGAGTTCACTGCTCTTTAGCTCAAGGCACAGTGTATACTGCAATCTCTTTCAAATGAAGAACTTCAAAAAGTAAACTTTCATAATAGTCCATCAGGCATCTGGAAACCAATAAAATACTATGCATTGTTGTGCTATAGAAGATGGTGTGCTTATGAACAATAGAAACATTAAAATCTGAAAATGCTTCCAAATGTCATACGTACAAAGCACATTTTCAAAACAGCACAGCAACTGTTTGCATAAATTACTTTATTATACCATCTGGGATATACAAAAATAACATCCTGATAAGGGAATAGCAAGTAAAATTATAAGCAACAACTTCTGTCTTGTGTATTACAAAAAAATGTCCTTTCGTCCTGCCTTATCATTCTTTCATCTGTGCTATTCAGAAAGCATCTGTGCATTGTCTTGTACGTGGAGAGTGCTGCCTATTACGGAGGTTACCTGTGCATCTTTTGACAACTCTAGATCAAAACTGTGAGCCGGATATTTAGAGAAAGTGCAACTTCATCTAGAACTGGTTGAACACCACCTCTCTTGGTAGGTGAAAAATATACTAATGGGACCTGCTTCAGATTGATCTTCAGTGTAGTGACCTTCATCCTGTTCATTATGGAGATTTATGGCGGATTTTGTTAATGGACTATATTTAGCTTAGTGGGCCACAAACTCTGTGTACCTTGTCAGAATAGTAAAGAAGTCTAAACTATCATCTCATATTTGTTATTGAACCTTGAGCAAATATAGAATTCTCCATTCCCACCTCTTCAGTCCAAGAAAATACCTTGGAAAGATAATAAAAATATTGTAGATAAATCTATATTTTAGTTCACTCATCTTTTCCTCTTAAAATTATGTCAATTGCACTAACATTTAGCCCAAAACCAAATTAAGTTAATTTTATAAGTCTCATATATTTCAAAGGGGAAAGAAGAGCTAAGCTTGCATGTAACTCAGACTCTTGACTCAATAACGGAAATAATGGCCTTTAGTTTACCAGACCTGAGCACGGTCGTTAATGATAGCATCTATGGGAGATAATTAATCTATAAGATTGCCTGAAATACCTCTATGACATAAAAACAACTCAAGACAGAAAGTTAGCACATTAGGCTGGATCAAAGTATGCTTTATAACACCATGAAGAATTGCCATATCAACCTATAACAAATACCCTTCAGCTTTCAGAGTCACTGACATTTCACTTATGACCACATTTTCCCCCTTCACAATGAGAGAAGAGGCTGCGGCTGACATAATTTTGCCTTCTGTTTAATTTTTAAAGGATCTGGGCATGCAACACTGGAGATTCTCATATTTTTTCTGTTGTGTTTTACTTCACCTACGAAACAAAATCACAATGGATAATGGTTAAGTTTGCACTAATTATGAATTATAGATGATGTGCTTGCCAGTTTAACTGACTAGACTAATCAATGTGTCTCCTACAGTGAAAGCAGCAGATTGCTGTGGACCAGATGTGTAGACATTTGGCCATCTAGGTATTTTTGGCTACTGTTCCCAAAGGACTTTACCATTGGCCATGCTGGAAGGGGCTGATGGGAGTTGTTGGCAAGAACATCTGGAGACCAAAAGTATACTTTGGACAATACTGACCTAGGTTGATCAGTGCTATGACTTGATAAAAGACGCCTTCTCATATTCCTGTACACCTTTTCTTCTAACTTCTTCTTAGAGTCCATCCCTCATGTGATGTAAAACTGTAAACAAAATTGATACATAGACTTTGTTTAAACGTTCTGCTAGTGTCCTAATCTATTACACAGGTTTCTGTAACTGCCAAATAAACACAGAGATATTTCCCATTCTCTTCTGTTTTATTATATTAAATGTTCACCTCAGTCGGAACATTTAGGATAAATTTCCGATGTTCCTATGAAGGAAAAAGCTAACAAAGACTGACTCAAGCTTATTGTTTACATAACAAATAAGATACATAAAGTTTTGAACTAAATGGCCCAATTCTTTGAGGGTTTATTTTTAAAAAGACCCTAAACAAATACTAATTTCACCTTTCTTATCAGGTTGAGAAAGGGACACAATAATCTAGATTTCAGAAATCTTCTTTTTATCTTCATTTGCATTAATCATTCAGTTTCTTGAGAAATAAGCCAACAAACCACAGGAAGGTCAGAATTGCTCAACTGGACACACCAAGTGTTGGCCTCTAAAAATGTATTGTTTAGGCCTCTAAAAATGAATTGCCTGTTATTTTAAAATATTTATTTTCTATCGAAGAATTGTCTCTAAAGTCACATGAACACAAGATGGGACTAAGGAGGGTCACTCAAAGTATTACATAACTTATCTTACCTTTCTCTCATCAACAATGTCATTCTAATAATCACTTATTTTTCAGATATAATCTTTAAACATTCACTTCCATGTAAGGTGGTTGCCATCTGCAGTTATGTACTTGTGTGCATAATAACATTTTTTTAACGGGGCATATTTTTGTGTACTAAAAATTGAGGGCAATTTTTGACATTTTTATGTAACTCAATCAATCAATCTAATTTATTACTAACTTTAATGTTGTGACCTGATTATTGTTGTATCCTAATAATTCATCCATATGGTGCATTGACAAATATTCATCTTCATATAGGTCATAGTTGGCTATTGAGGGCTGATTGCCATGTTTCTATTTTTTTTTAAATCATCTCCCATTGGATAGTGTATTAGTGACTCAAAATCAAAACAGTAATAGGAAAATCTAAAGGGCAGCCATGTTAGACCACAATACCATGGCTACAGAGGAGTCCAGCACCATCAGATTAGTTGTTTTTGATAAGAAAATATTATCTAGAATGTAACACAGATGCTCTCCATGATTCCTAAATGTGCTAAACTCTCTCAATATAAGATCCATGCAACAGTGGTATTTGATAAAGTCCAATAAGCCCTGTGTAGGCATCCTTCAGTCTCGAGAGACTATGGTAACGTGCTCTGAATAGAGGTCTTGGAACAGCGTCTAGTGTGGCTGAGAAGGCCAATTCGAGAGTGACAATCCCTTGACAATAAGCCCTAAATCACCCTCAAACCTTTTACCTCAAGAACTGCTTTCCATGTTCTTCCAACATACGTACCCTGCTCCACATCTGAGGCCTTGATGCAGATTCCACTGTTGAAAAAGGCAGCCAGCAGGAGTAAGGCTCTTTCAACCAAGCCTACCTCCCCATAGAATGCTATTCTGAAGGACGTTTGTGGGACACCAAGACATTGTTTTAGGTGTTTGGTGAAAACAGCTGTTTCAGAAGGCTTTTATTTAAATGTTCTCTTGGCTTTGTTCTTTTAATGCAAATCTTTCATGATTTTAGTTTTTCACGTTTTCAAAACAAAACCCCACACAGTAGGTATTTTTAAATTATTCGATATTTTTATGCTGTTATCCATTTTGTCCCCAGTTGTCAAAATAGGCAAGACATACTTTGAAAAACAAAACGCATGAATAGCGATGGGGACAAACCACTGCTTTGGTGATTCATCCCAGTTTGTTTACCACCACAACAACTGTTCAGCGGTTCAGTGCTCTGCCCCTGCCAGCGGGCGCCCACTCAGAGGCAGCGCCTAGACGGGATGGGGCAGGGAAGCCAGGACATTGCCTCTGAGTGGGTGGTCTCCAGAGGAGGTGGGGTGCCAAACCACTGAACACCTGTTCCAGCAGTAAATAAACCAGGCAGAACCGCCAAATTGGTGGTTCATGCCCATCTCTACACATGAATAAATTTCAGTTGAACTGAATATCATGAAACATCTGTTGCATCTGGATTACCAGATGGGCAAGGGTGACTAATTTCACTGTATTCCTATATATGATACTGTCAGAATGGAAGATGAGGGAGATATTTAGTAAATAAATAATGTTAGAATGGCTTGAGCCTTCAGGCAATCCTCATCTTTTTGAGAAAGAAGTACTGTCAGAGTATGTCTCAGACCGACTTTCTACATTCATAGCTCCAAAGCAAATTGACCAGAGCACAGACAGAGTTCTGACTCCTGTCCTCTGAAGATGCCGGCCACAGAGACTGGTGAAATGTTAGGAAGAACAACCTTCAGAACACGGCCAAAGAGCCCGAAAAACCCACAACAACCATCAAATTGACTATGCTGGTCCGAAAGGTCACTTCCTTCAAAGGCAGAAGCAAAAAGGAAGAGCCGTCCAAAGGGCTCCAGCAAGGCTCCTCAAATGGCTCAGACTTTCTGGGTGTGGGATCTCATTGAAGAAGGCATCAATCAGGAAGAAAGTGCTGCTCCAGGAAACCAAGCTGGAGCCATCTCAGGCTAAACTAGATGCAGTGATTTTCATGTGGTATGCTTTTAACAATGCTAATATTAACAACAGGCAGTAAAGGGTGGGTAGATCCAGATCAGGACAATGACACGGGTACAGAGGAAAGAAACTCACCCACCTCATGCTTGCTTGTTTACAGTGGTTTAGTGGATGATATTTCCCATGCTGCAATTGTCTTAAAGCTTTTAATGCCATATTTATGGTTATACATTTATGGTTGCATCTACTGGAAAACTTAGCTCTTTCGCTGTGAAGAATCTGAATCCTGAACTAATAATATATATTTTTAAAAACCAATATTGTAATCCTTAAGCATGGTATCAGCCATTTCACAGCATTATGCATTCACTTCTTTAAATTTTGAAGAGTGTCAACCAAGTACTTCTCCTGAAATCTTTGCTATCTGTTTCATTCAGAGATGTTTTCTTAACACATGATTACACAAAGTGATTGCTCCATGGGGCAGCATGTTCTGTCACAACCTTTTTTTGAGGGGGAGACTTGTGTGGGTAGACATTGGGTACAAATGCATCCTTGTTAAAATCGGAAAGAAGAGCCAGCAAATCCTGGAAACGCCCCCAAAGGCCAGGAAGAGGCTGCCCTTTACACAATCTCTCCCTATTTACAATATTGAGTCCTCCCACTGTGTGCTGTCAGATCCTTTAAGCTGTCGCTGGGCAAATCAATCAGCAGCCTCAGATCTCTGAAACTATTAAGGCTGCACTGTTTAAACACGGCCTCTTCAGCATTCAGTTGTTCACAATGAAACCAAAGTTCAACACCTGGCTGCCTCTTCTGTCTTTCTTCTTTTCCACTTGTGCTACAGTAAGTGTAATTCAGGAGGGTAACAGTCTGTTGTGTTTTTATTTGTTAAGGCTCAAATAATCACAAAAGTCACTAAAGCTGCTGTTTTTTTTCCTATTTTAGTTTGATGCTAACAGGGATAACTGCTGTATCCTGGACGAACGATTTGTAAGTCAATATATGTGCTATTGTTGCTCTTCTTACTAAAATGATTATTACGTATAAATTATTGCTTGTAAAGATTATTAAACTGTTATTAAAGTGTGTAATTTTTAAAAAAATGATTACTGATTGAATGCAATATCTGGAACAGTATAACAACAGCTTGTTTGTCATTACATTTTTTTTAGTCATCTAGACCCTGTACTATAGATAAATGTAATGTCCTACAGTGTCTGCTTGTATAGATGCGAGAGAGGGGAAATTCTACAGTGAAGCCATTAAACATTCTTTATTGCTCAGTATCATTAAATATTCTTCTTTCTTATAGGGCAGCTTTTGCCCCACTACATGCGGTATTGCAGATTTTTTGAACAGATATCAACCTGAGGTGGATCAAGATCTCCAGGAACTTGAACGAATCTTGCACGATGTTTCCAACTCTTCAGATTTTACAGAGCATGTGATTCGTCAGATAAGACAAATCCACATCCCAGGCTCTTCAACTCAGCCAAGTAAGAATATCTAGAGCACAGTGCAAAGTTCCTTTATTTTCGGATTTACGCAATATTTAGCCATTAATATTTGGTACATTTTTGTGCTTGTTTTACAGATATAGCTTCAGGTTATACTCAGAAATCCAAGGAAATCATTGATGAAATAATCAGATATGAAAATGTTATTCTGGCCCATGAAAATACAATCCAGTACGTATTTTCTGTTATAGTTTCAGATTCAGACATATTCTGCTTGTTTAGTTTTTGCCACTTTACTTCTACCTTGTCATACAGAAGGTCTGTTGATATATAAAAGAAGATTCTTGCATTCGTATAATCACATCTGCATTAAGCAAATCAATTACCACTTTTTTAAGCTTTATAATCCCCGGCTGAAAAATTGAGGACAAAGAACAACAACAGTACTCAGAGAACAGGATTTTTTTTAAAAATTGTCTTCCCAGTGAACTCAAGGCAATGTGCATAGTTTCCCCCACTCCATTTTGTCTTTACATCAAGCACATGATATAGGTTAAGAAACAGTGAGGTGCCTAAGGTTACCCACTGACCTTTCTGCCTCCACTTTTCTCCAAATGAAAGTTTTCTCTTTTTGAATTTCTTATCAGGTTGAGTTTCTTCATTATGCCCAGTGAGCCTATTCCTGTACCAGGCATAAACATACAGAAAGGAGTTGATTTGAAAAGTTTATAGCCCAGTTCAGACACTCCCTTCACATGTATAGTGAATGCATGGAGGAGAATGGAGGAATGCTGCAGTGCCCCACAGATGTAACTTCTGTGCTTTGTATGGAAGGCTGATTGTGGTGTGGTGTGGACCCAGACACCCCCCCCCCCCCCAATTTAGTCAATCTACATGTGGAATAGATTTCTGGCTCTTGGGAGTGACTTCAAGTATTGTTGCAATAAATCTATGCTGAAGTAAATCTTTAAATCTCCAGACAACTGACTGATTTAATGGTAGTAAACAATAACAAGATCCAACAATTAAAGCAGAGGACGGCTCAGCTTGAGGCACAATGTCAGCAGCCATGCAAAGACACTGTCCAGATACAGGAATTAACTGGAAGAGGTAAGAAAGAGTGATAACTCTTCTTTTAAAAATATATCTGGATGATGATATTATTTCTGTCCCCCAACTTCCAAGCTGAGATGTTCAAATCACCTAGAAAAAACAGAGTCCCTGCCCTAAAACTGTAGTCAGTAATTATTGTTGAAATCATTGAGTTGCTACCTGCAGATTGTATGGTAAAGTATAAAGTTCTTTGGACTACAGCTTCTGAATCCTTGAATCAACATGGTTTGTAGCAATGCTGGCTGGGGAAGTTAAAGGCACTGTAATCCCAAAAAAGTTACTTTGCAACCTTTGGATGTATAAAAGCAGATTTCTGTATAAAAGCCATTGCTGCTTAACAGGAAACAGGAACCTGTCTACAATTGTGGCAATGTTAAATTTTATGGAAGGGTGGTTTGTTTTTCGCTACACAGTGTTAATATTCTCACAAAAAAAGACATCAGTATCTGCATAAGTATCATCCTTGTTATCATGATTATCATCATTACTGTTCATGTGCTTGACTCATCCCCATAGCCAGTGATCATGCAGAAGAATCCATTAACCCTTGAATGGCACCCTTTGGTGATTTGTTGTCAACAGGAGAAATGGAAACCCACAAAACCATTGACAGGCCAAATATGTATATATTGTCTATTGTATAGATGTCTTGCTTTGTGGCAGACAGTCAATTTAGTTACGATACTTTGTTTTAAATTGGTATCAAACTCCAGCTGCTACATACAGCAAATCCCCATAAGTATTTTTATATCTTGAATTCCAATACTTAAACCCCTTGTTACCATTCTGTACAATGTCAACAATGTGTGTGTGTTCTGTGCTATCAAGTCAGAACAGACTTATAGCGACCCTAATAGGGTTTTCAAGGTCAGTGAGATATTTAAGGAGTGGGTTTACCAGTTCCACTCACCAGTGAGTTTACATGGCTGAGTGGGGATTCAAACTCTGTTCTCCAGAGTCCTTGTCTGTCGCTCTAGCCACTACAGCACACTGGGAATCCTGTGTGTCAACAATAGTGTCAACAATGCTTATATAAAACAATAGTTTCAAGAACAGAAGTTAAAATCATAACTGTTGAGGTAAACAAAATGTGAAGGAAGAGAGGTACATGCAAACAGAACACTGTACTGTTACAAAGCACCCTGGCAATACTGTATTCTTTAAATCTCTTCCTCTGATCATTTTAGTGAATTCTAGAATAAGTAGTTTGGAGAGTATGGCTAGTGTGGTATAGTGGGTACAGTGCAGGATGTGGACCAGGGAATACTGGATTCAAATCCATTGGTGGCTTGTAACTGGAGCATGGGGCCATCCCTGCATAAAATGGGGTGATGGTGGGAAAGCACTCCCTTTATTTAATCCATAAATGGCTGCTATTCAAATCTTTATTCAGAGTTATTAAAGGAAGTCAGGATACACAATGTGTACTGCCCTGAGTACTGTGGGCAAAGAGCACGTTTTTTTAAAAGAGTAACAAATAACTAATGATGTCAGGGATCTTGCTTAATGTTGTATGGCTGAAACATGTACTAAAATGGCCTGCAGTTAAACAACTGAACATCTTCCATATATGGTTATTATAGATTGTCAAGACATAGCAAACAAAGGTGCCAGGCAAAGTGGTCTCTATTTCATCAAACCTCAAAGAGTCAAGGAGCAGTTCCTGGTCTATTGTGAAATGGATACATTGGGAAATGGTTGGACAGTTCTACAGAGGGTAGGTAGTCTGTAATGCGGACGCATGAAATAAAGTCCACAGTCTAGAACACAATACCAGTTTTATAGAAGGGATGCTGGTTCTGTTAATCACCTTTCTCTTCCCATTTTTTCCTCCTAATTACTATCAGAGACTTGATGGGAGTGAAGATTTCAGGAGAAGCTGGATTCAATACAAGGAAGGTTTTGGACACCTGTCACCAAATGACCAGACAGAATTCTGGTTGGGAAATGAAAAGATTCACTTGCTGACCACACAGTCTACAATTCCATATGTCTTGCGAATAACCCTGAAGGATTGGAATGGCCAGACAAGGTAGACCATTAAAAAAGATGTCTTCAGTGCTGTGGTACAGATTGCTAACAAGCTGCAAGTGAGCAAATGCAGAACTCATTAGTTACATGCACCTTTGAGACACTTCAGTATGCAATGTGCTTATACACCCAGGACACACCAGGGATTTGCTCTTGCTGATCCTCCCTCCAAGATCATTGTAAGCTGCTGGAAGTACGGCTGCAGGCACTCTTGGTGCAGCAAACCCCTTTTATCCTTCTTGGCTGTGGTTTCCACTGCAGTTCTTTGATGAGAAGAAATGCAGCCCACAGGATTGAAAAGGATGTATGCTCTTGGTTATACTATGTAGCAACCGATTTCTTGAATCTGGTCCTGGCCCTGCTCCAAAGATTTCCTCTTCTCTCCTCTCCTGGTCTACAGACCAAAATCTACAACAAGGGCTTTTGTCAAAATCAGGCCAGCCTTTTACAGTGCTATATTTATTTTTCCCCTCTGCCTCTATATGATACATGCTGCTTATCTTAAGAATCTAATGTTAGTTGTTCCTGCAGATTCTGCTGCTTCCTAGATAATGTGATTTTAACTCCTTTGCAACAGTCCAGATCAGGTTTTTTTTTTCTTATTTACATTATTTGGGAATGTAATTATTTCTATTTGTTTCTTACTCACATCCTCTCTGATGCACTTTTGATAATACATACATACATATCATGATGGGTTGAAACTGGACTTACAAGTGCTTTAGTTAACTTATCTTTATTTAATTAACTTAGTCACAAAATTATCTATTTATCCTCTTAGGTTCAGTTGGCATGGTTTAAAAAGGACTCCTTGGTGCCATTATTCAGATCAGAGCAGCTGTTTATAGTGGATTATGATTCCTGAAATACTTGTATCTTGTAAAACAATCCACCATGTCTGGGAAATGAAATATATCAAAAATAATTTATACATGTTAACATTTGGGATTTTACTTCTCTCTCTCTCTCTCTCTCTCTTTGCACAGCCATGCAGATTATGCCAACTTCAAAGTGGCCGGTGAAGCAGACAAGTATCGTCTGATCTATACCCATTTTATTGGGGGTGAGGCTGGTGATGCCTTTGACGGTTTTGATTTTGGAGATGATCCAAGCGACAAATTCTTTACCTCCCACAATGGCATGCAGTTCAGCACATACGATCGAGACAACGATAAATATAGTGGGAATTGTGCTGAACAGGAAGGATCTGGGTGGTGGATGAACCAATGTCATGCTGCTCACCTCAATGGCAAATATTATCAAGGTAAAAACATGAATTTCCATGGATGCTCAAATGTTCACAGAAAGCTCTGTTTCAAATCCCCTGTACTCTTTGAAACCTAGTGCAAGTGGCAGAGTGTTCTCAGTTATAGGACCCTCCATAGTGAACTTTGACTCCTTTCCATCCATTCTCCTTTAATCTCCCCAGCAGGCATTCCAAAATGCTTTTTTTTTTTTTTGCTTAAACTGAAGGCAAGATACCTCCCTGTTCTATTCAACACGCAGGAGCTAATTGCACTGGCAATTGAATGTTAATGGAGATAGGACCTCATTTTCCTCCATAGCTGAGGGCAGCAGGCTAATTTAGCAGGTGCAAGACACGCTAAGTGGCACACACTGTTCTCCAACAGAGGGAATGGCCAGGGAGCTTCCACTCTTGCCCCTTCCCAGCATCTTCTGCTTCAGGTGGTTGCCTTACTTTGCCTAATGGTGCAGGCGGTTGGGCTCCTTGTATTTGGAATAATCTGGGTACTTTTTCAACAGAATCAGGAACTAGCTCAGGTTATAACAAAGCAGAATAAGTTAAGGCACCATAAGAGAAACGTGCTAAAACCTGGTGTGAAGCAGTCTGATAGTCTTGCCTTGGAACCCCAATGGCTTCCAACTACCTTTAACCTCTCCTTGTGGTTCTTGTTATATGCTGTCAAGTCACTTCTGATTTATAGCAACCTTATTAAGGTTTTGAGGTGTGTGAGATATTCATTGAACAGTTTACCATTTCCACCCTCAAGTCAGTTTCCATGGCTGAACCCTGGTCTCCTGAGTCCTAGTCCAACATTCTGCCCACTACACTACACTGGATCTCTGATCTTTCCTTACATAAGTATTAAAATGTAAGACTAAATCCAACAAATGTTATTTGTTTGTTTGTTTAGTTGACATTTAACATATCACACATGCATTGATGTCTAGCAAGCATTTTTATTATTTTTGTCTGGAATCAGAGTAGATTTCAGCAGCAAATTGGCACTAATTGAGAAGGTGGAGTAAACATCTGTTGTTGCATGCTGGGTTGCACAACTGAAGTGCAGTACTCAACCCCTCTCCTTCATTAGCCGCAATTCCCTAATAAGATTTCCATCCCAGAGCCTTCTTCCTGCCTCATAGCCCCTCATAATTATCACTGGCCTACTGCCTGCAAGTAGAAAGAAGGGAGTGGAGTGAAGAAGTCCCAAAGCAGAAATGAGGCTGAGCAGCTTCCACAGTGCTTTTAACTACCTAAGAGGCAGACCAGAGTGGTAACAGCAACACTCTCATCTGTGCTCAGCTCCACTCATTGCTGGCCCACCTTCTCCCTCATTGGCTGGCTGGTGAACTCTGAGCTGCTGGAAATTGCAGGGTGCTGGGAGAGTAGCTGTAGCCACTATGAATGGCTGCCGGTCCATATGGCTTTCACTCCTCGCTCCCAAACAGCAAAGAGGATTCCCTTCAAGTCAAGAGATCTGGGCTTCCGGCCATTGTCCCAGCTGTGGGTTTTTGATCGCTTCTTCTTCTTTTGTTAAAAACGTATATGGCAGCTGACTGAAACCTAGAGATTTTGTTTACAATTGTGCAGGTAACATTGCCATGGAATGCTATCGTTGATCTTGTTCCGTATAAATTCTGTAACAAAATGTGTCTCTGGGAGTCTAAAAAATTCAGTCCTGTGGAAAGTTAAAAATGCTAGGAACAGCAAGGCTCAGAACATTGAACAGTTTATACCTAACAGGCATCATGCTTATAGATATATAAAAATATCTCACAGGCCAAGTAGTTTTTACAGTGTTGCTTGCATTTCAGGTGGCACCTATACTGAGAAAGATTCAGCTCCACATGGCCATGATAATGGCATTACTTGGGTAACCTGGCGTTCTCGATGGTATTCCCTGAAGGAAACAGAAATGAAAGTCATTCCATTCAGCCGACTTTCAGCGGTAACAGGACAGCAAACCGGAGGAATAAAAGATGTTGGAAGCCGAGGAGACATTTAGAAAGACAATAAAAGAAGAAAATCTACTGTAAATTTTGTCAAAACTGTATCCGTATCTGAATAGTGTTTGATCAGTATACCGGTCTCTTATGGAAACCATTCCCACAACTGTTTAACTTGCCTGACTCATTTTTAAAAATAAATACACGACTGTGGTCTCGACCCAGAACAGCATTTTATTTCATATGGTCTATTTTTTAAGCCAGGTAGTACAGATGTGCATCACAGGTACCAGGACTTTACTGCCATACCATGTGCTGACAAACAATAGATTCAGTCGGCTTAAAAGAGGAATAGACAAGTGCTTTTGAACCTTGGGGGGCAGAAGTTACCGAACTAAAACTCCCAGAATCCCTGCCCATTGGTGATACTGTCTGGGAATTCAGGGAGTTGTAGTCCAAGAACATCTGGAGACCTAAGTTTAGAAACGATCCAATTAGACAAATTCACAGAGTTGGATTCAGACTTGGACGGGCAGCTCCAGCATTGTAGGAATCAATTCCTTGCACTCTGCCTGGAAACAGATGGGGGTTTCTCAGACCTCCATTGTGTATTTTTTTGATGCACAGAGATCTCCAGTGGGAGGAACAAGTTGGCCCCCCATATCCACTGGATTTCATTGATCTGGCAGCAGATACTTAGCACTGGATCCTGTCCTTTAATTCCTAATTGCTGTAGACCAAACAAGAGAGAAGGGATGTTGCTTACTGGTGGATTTTCCAGAATTCTGAACTAGATGGACTTTTGACCCAGTAGGACCGTTCTGTATTTGTGTCCAGCAAATCCCATTTAACTCAGTCTTTTCTCAGGAGAAAAATCCTGATTATTCCTTTTCTCTTTTATTGTCCATTGCAAAAATTTAAATTAACATTGTTGACAAATGTTAACCTGGACAAGTCACAAAATATAAAATAGTGCTCTGAACTCATAAACACTTCTGTAATAATAGATCTGGCATTAATTAAATGTCCCATTTGTTTTCTTCACCAATGGGGCAGAAGTCCTTCACACAAGGGCACACAATTGCACAATCTCCAACTGGTAAAATTGACACAGTGAGAAATAGTTGGAGATGTACCATGACACCCACTGTCAGCAACTGAAAGGGCACCCATTGAGGGAGAGCCCATACATTGAAGGTCCAAATCCTGAAATATTCTGGCTCGTGTCTGTCTATATGGAACAATGATATGCAGATTCTACATGTGAGTTAAACTCCTTTTGCAGTCCTTATAAGTAAAATGTTTTTAATTAATTATTTTGCAACATGTCTTCTCAGTTGAATGAATATAAACAGATAAACTGTGCCATCAACTGCTTAGATTAAACAAATTAAAATAATTACACTAAGGTTCAGAAATGTTTTTAAAAGATTATAAATTTGTGTTAGTTTGTTATATGCCATATCAAGCTCTAAATATTGAACAAAAAGAGGCTAGGTTAAACCTATGGAGAACAAAAACAACACACCTTATCAAATGGATGAGTGAGAAAGAGTGTCTCCCACCAGGACACCAGTGTCCCCCACTAGTTCCCAACTTTTTTGAGTTGTGACTCCCTTTTGTACTAGCCAAGTAACCTGTGACACACACACAGACACACACACACGGCCACATTTGCATTAATTGGCTGTTTTCCATCCTTCCCTGACATGGTGGCACTGTCACTGCTGCTGCTCACCCTCCTAATGCTCCTGCGTCCAACTCTGCCGCCACCACTCAAAAACTGGGGAGGGAACAGACTGGGAGAAGTTAAAGGTAGGGAGAAGAGAAGGCAAAGGACTTCAAAGATGGGTGAGGGGGAGGGAGGACATTGCGGTATTCAGGGAGGGGGCAAAACCTTCATGCAGAAAGGATCCCCTTCAAAAACCAGCATGAAGCTTTTTCTTGCACCCACTGCAGAAGAGGTATGCCATTTGTTTTTGTATCCCTCTCCTTGGGGGTTTGTTGTGGAGGAGGCAGTTTTTTCTTTTGCCTTTTCCTCCCCTTCTTTAGGCTCTTCGGAAGTGAGTTAAAATCCCTTTCTTGTGGAAACATCAACAATTATATTTTTATGCTGCCATGTCTTTTTTGTAAAAAATAGTCCTGGTCATCCCTTCTCAGAAAGTAGAAGTCTCTTCCTCCCCGAAAGGGCCTGTTTCTCACACATATACATACACACTAACTTTAATACCCTGCTCCAAAAGGACTAGGAAGAAATTATTTGACAAGGACTGCAATACATATAAGCCGGCCCACAACCCTCAAGAAAACACTTTTTGACTTCTTTGGGGATCACAACCCCCAGGTTGGGAAACACTGCTCTAGCTGGACCATCTGGAAGTCACTTGACAGACTTTGAAGTGATATAGGTCAATCAAAGAATAATCAAGTAAAATGGGACTACTTGGATACAGGACACATTTTTTGTGACATTTTTTGGAAAAATTCAAGCCATGCAGCATTTACATGCATGAAACTTATGCCCTACCTCATATACAGAAGAAGATCTATCAAATGGCTGAGATAATGCTATTGAAGGAGCCAGCTTCTGGTCAAAAATAATTTAATTATCTTAACATTTTAATTTGTTTTCAATTTTGTCTATATTTCATATACATCCATCATTTTAAATCGTGCCATGCTCTGATCCAAGTAAAGAAAGAAATATGTCCCATCAAGCCAAAACTGACTTATTGTGACTGTAATAGGGTTTTCAAGGTAAGTGGGATATTTAAGGAGTGGTTTTTACCAGTTTCATTCCCCCAGTAGTTTCCATGGCCAAGTAGGGATTCGAACCTGGTCTCCAGAATCCTAGACCATCACTCTAGCCACTACATCACTCTGGGTTATAAATTTGTGTATGTGTTCCTAAAGTTTACATCAGCGCCCTATGCAGTTCAATAGTTAAAAAAAAAGTCACTCAGAAACAATTATATACGTTTGATCACTGTTGAATGTCCCCTCTTTAAAGATGCCTGTTTTTCATTGGAGGTGGACAGCTGGATTTTAAAAACATTAAGTGGTATGTGAATAAAAAGGCCAGATTACTGAAACTGTTTTTCAAATAAACTTATGCTACTGAATTCCTTTGTAATCATATTTATGCAGCCAAATGACACCATTTCCATTTGTATTCACTGCCACTTTTTCCACTTCTTATTTATTCTTTTAGAAATGTGTCCATTGTCTTTAATGTAATAAAAAAAGCAATACATGAACCATGTTTTTAAAATTAGGAATTAAACACGGACCAAACACAGTATCTTTTGGCCTAAACATAATTGCTCAGTGGTGAATTACATTAAATAATCTTTGGGACACTTTTTTCTGTGTTCAGTCAAGTGAACACAGATGTCATCTGCTAAGATAGCTCATATTTCCAGAAGACTCTGGATAGGACATGCACAACCAAGGTGACTATATTCAAGGCAAAATTCAGTGCCAATGATGCCTTTGTGCTCCCACAGCTTCACAGCTGGGAGGGAGGGGAGCACTGCCGCACTCTGGTGAGCTTGCACAGGTGGTGCGAGTGGATCACTACACAGTTGACATGAGGGACAGGGAAGAAAGCCTTTATAAGGCTGGCCTGCCCCAAAGTTGGCCTCTCTGGAAGGCCGCCAGCAGCCTGCCCACCCATGCAGTAACCCAGAATGGCATTTTTTGGTCACAATTGGGGTCAGACAAGAATTTTGGACCTGGGCCTTCTGCTCAGCGTATTGAAAAAGGAGACTGGGTGAAATTTTGCCTATCCGATTCTGATTCTGACAGCCCACAATGGGCAGATATGGGGGTGGTATCACTTTATAAATAGATCACAATCCGGCAGGCAATGCTGAGGAAAAGGTTGGTAGTGGTGAGTCCCACAGGGTGCCTTCAGGGTGATTGGGTCCCCCCCCCCACACACACACACACACATACAATTTTTTAGTTTCTGTGAAACAGATGGCATGGACCCATTGAGGCAGCCTCAGGTTATGACCAGCCTCAAATCATGAGACGTAGGTGAATGAGGAGCATGAGGGTGTTTCCCTGGGAGCCAGCTGAGGCAATGCTGGAAAAGTACAACAGCAACCCAGGTCTAGGGTCTCACTTGTTCTGAGGAGGGGGCAGAAAGGGCTACCTTCCCCGGTTCCAAGTTCAGGCACTACCTTAGGCCCCACTGCAAATCTGTTAATTTAACTGGCAATAGTTTGATAAAGTTGTCACCCAGTTTGACACCTATTGCTGTGTCTTGCCTCCTTGTTTGTAGCTTAAGGGTCAATGGTACAATCATACGGATGCCTTGTTTAGAGCTGTTTTGTTCATGATGTCAGTTTTTCTTGGCACAGATATGGTAGAGTTTTCCTTTATATTTTACTACATGTTGCTTTAAGGGTGTGGAAAGGAGACTCCATAAAGCTTTTCACATTGCCTTGAATAATGATTTATCAATCTTGATAAATGTAGTTGTGGTTTGAAATTAATGAGTTTGAGTACTCATGAGAGTATGGCTTACGTTATTGGGATTGGAGCTTGACAGCTTATATATCACAGAATGGAAACAGAGACTGTTAGAGCAGGGATGAACAAAACACAGCCCTAGGATTTAATGCAGGCCCTCAGCCCTGCTTCCAAAATCCCCCATTGAGAAAAAGTGTATTGCCATTCCTGGACACTTTGGGAAGGTGCAATCCACCTTCTAAAGAGGTCATGAATGCCCATTTTTCAAAACTGGAAACAAGCCCACCACCATTGTTCAATATTCTAAAGTCTAATCTTGGGTCCTTTGGGGGAGAAAGGTAGTGCAGAAATATTTTAAATAAATAAATAAAATAAAAAATCTTAAAAATACACAAGACTATGGAGTACCCACCACCACTATTTTTCTGGACAGGGCTCCTGTTTCATTAGGAGTGGTGCAACTGACAGGAATGTAATTGGTGAAAAATGAATTTTCAGGAAAGTATAGTGTTGAATTTCTGTCTGACCTGTGGGGGGGGGGGGTAAGCACAGTGTTGACTTTCTGACGAGCAGTATGGCACAGAAGCTTGGTCAGCAGAACTTTACATATGATTGGCTTATATCAAATTACACAGAATTGCGAATTTCAATTATAGGTTCTAATTCTCATTTCTCCAAACAAACAATTATATTTCTTTAAAAAGAGACGTAATATGAAGAGTCATGTGAGCCGTACTCAAAATAATTACTTTTGATATTATTGGCCATGCCTGGAGAGCTAACTTTCTCTTTCAATAACAAGCCTGTATGCCATTTCCAAAACTGGTTTTGAAAATTCCCTATAATTTCAAAACTGAATTGAAAAATTATTTGAAAGGTTTTGGGTGCAGATCAGAAGACCAAGTCCTTGCAATTGCAGGAAGTACTGTATAGTGGTCCTTCAATGAACTGCGCAGAGAAATTGGTGCTATTGTATTGCTTAGAAGTGATTTATAGTCAAGGGTGAGCAGTAAAGTGATTAGATTTGCAGATGACCCATGTGCAAACTTCGTAAACTTAGATAAAGAGGACATATATGACAAGAGATCACAATGAATTGACTTTTTAATCTGCCATTCTTTGATATCATCCTGTGGATTTGTTTGTAGGTTTTTAGTGTATTAATTGAAAGTTATGTATGTGTTTCAAGAGTAGTAACAAACAAACAAATGAATGAATAAATAAGAACTAACTGTATAGTTCTTTGGATCCAGGGCATCACATATATTTAAATATCTATGGCCATTTCCTAGCATTAGAAACTGTAGCTCTAGTTAATAAATTAATATGCCACTGAAAAGCCAGTTACATGTTCAACCGTTTTTCAGTCTCAAGTGCCCCTTACTATGAACTAAAAAACAAGACCACAACCATTATTTAAAATTAATGCTTTTTCAACAGAGTGTCACATCTTTCAAAAAGGAATGAGATGATTAGCATCTTATTGATTAAATGCCAACCAAATAATGAGAGAAGCTCCTAGAAAACAGGGTTGCTGATACACCACAAGCCTTTACAACAGGCAAGTAGACAAAAGTGGAGAAAATCAGAAGGGTTTGTTAGCAACTCTACGCAGCCACCATGACAGCCAGTTTCAGAGTCTATTCAGTTCTCCCCAGCTATCTGTTCTTTTGGAAATAAGTGCTGTTTTGGTCTAAGTGCCTGCAGAGGTTTGTTTACCTAGCTTAGATCTATTTCTTGTTCTGTCCACAATAAGAAGGATGGGAACAGAAGTTAGGAAAGTTTCATTTTTGGACTATATCTACCAGAAAACTTCCTTATACACACAGCTCTATTCTCTGGCATATAGGAAAGAAGGGCAGTCCGGGAGGAACAGAGGCCCCTTACACCTCTCAGCTGAGGGTGGTGGCCATGCTTTATTTAACGTAGACTTTGAACTCAATAGGTGAGGTGAATGATGGCAAGCTAGGCAGGGTTCCTCCACGGGCAGGTACAGTATTGATAGCGGAAAGAAGGGAAATGAAAGGCATGTAGGAAAATACCCTGAGGCATCATTGTAGGAAAGGGAAACTCCCCCCTACCCAACTAGCTTGAATAAAATGAGGAACAAGCTTGGGAAAATGAGGCCTAACTTGTGCAGTATACAAGAAACACTGAATGTTCACTGGGCTGCAACTTGGGAGTCTGGCCCACTGCTTCAGACATAGAAGCCAGAGTAAGAGAGAGATCTGGTAAACTCTCTGTTTAAATAAATACATTTCCTGGTTTGTTTTTTTTAAAAAAGGACAAGTTGTGTGATTCTGTAAAGAAACAGCGCAGAATCAGAATCTTGAAATATCATTAACCGCAGGGTTTGACAGCTTACTTGGCCTTTCACATCCATGACTGAAGAACCAGGAGCAACATCAGGTCTGAACTGTGTTCCTGATCCACTCAAAGGTCAGCTGACAGGGGAAGGCAGCAAATTAAGGAATCCTGCTAGATGTTGGCTTAGAGGCAAGGGCCCAGAGTGCTTGAGAAGAATTTGGCTTGTGTTAATGTCTTAACTGTTGCAGCAGAGATACTGTTTCAATGTAGCATGAACTCATGACCCTTTAAATCCATGTTTGATGTCTTGTGTCCATTCCTTGTGGGAGCAGTGACTACTTTTTTGGCTCCTCCTATGTGATGTCCCAAATCTAAATATTATCAGAGCAATGCAGTAATTCACATTGCAACAATGTTATCTGCCATGTACTAAGACATGGTACTAGGCCATCTATTTGTCAATGTTTATGTAGCTTTTGTACCCAAAAGATCTACCTACACATTATTTGTCTCAAACTTCAGACAATCTCTTTCCTGGAATACAGCTGGATTACCCACTCATGTCTATCTTCCACGTTTGCTGGTGTTGTGCAAGCAGACTTCCAGCAAACAAGGTTAAGAACTTGTGCAATAGATCCTGGGTCACCAAACTCAGATGTCACCTTATGACTCTGCAAACAGAAGAGAAACTAATCATTAATCTGGACTATGGGGAAGGCAAAAGATAAGATTTAAATTCAACCACAAAGATCTGAATGAAGGGCACCCCTTTGTGTCACATCACTACTTTCCTGACGATGTTTCAGATGAGAATCTTCTGTATGCTGCTGTGCTTCAGCATAGCTGGGGTAGGAGCTAGTTTTACTTAGTTTCCCTGTTTCTGTACTGGTTATACAATTTTGTTTTCTTTTCATTGCTGGTCTACTTAGAAAACAACATGATTTAGCTAAAATCGACTGACTGCTACAAGAAAAACAGGCACAAGATGGCTGTTTCTTCTGCAAATTCTTTAACTGGGGGTGGTAGATCCTGGGGTGGCTATAACAGACAACTAACGACACATAGTCTTGAGTAAGGACACAGTCATTCCACAGAGCCCCTTCACTTAAGGCTACTGATGCAATAGCCATGTCTTTATTTGTAGAACACAATTTGCATTAACTTCTGTTTTTATGTATGCAAAAAAGTCCAGTGCCTTAATCAACTCTAGTCATGCACAGCTGGTTGCATGCAAGAAGTGGTCCCAGATGTATTTTCCCATCTGCTTCAAAAAATTGTGCCTTGCCATGAGGTAAATGATAATGTAGGTGCACATCCAGCAATTTTTAAATTTTATTTTATTTTATTGCATTTTCATCTGCAGAATTGTTGTTGTACATGCATTTCGTGGTGGAACTGTTGCTGATTAGTGCTTTACAGATATATGTGGATAATACAAGCCTTCTTTGAATGCATTTCCTGTATATGAAATTCAGAAGAAGTATTTGGGTACATCTTGAATTATACAGCAAAAAGCATTTGGGGAAAATAAATATTGGTGATGGTTTTTTAAAAGCTAGGTTTAAAATTATGTTATAATAAATCTTGATCATATAATTTAGACACATCTATACTTAGAGGTACACTCCACTGGATTTAATGTGATTTATTCCCAGCCAAGTATGTATAAGGATTGCAGCCTTAATTAATTGCATTCTAGCAACTGAAGCAATTGTTTCAGTCCAGCCATCACGATTATAGTAATGTATAACATAAAACATGTTTTGTCTATTTCGTTCCTATGGAATTATTTTAGACAGGTGATCAGTTTTTGTCTGGCTGCAAAACAAACTAAGTCACTGAAGCACTAGCATAACAATGTATTACAGTTGTGTTCAGTCGGTTAGGTATAGGACTATCAGAGTTCTTCTGCATTTGCTTTTTCAGCCTAGCTATAATGATTAGAAACCAATTGTACATACAAGTATAAGTAAAACTTACTGATTTTTAATGAGGATAACATCCCATTGCATTTATTTATTTGTAAACTCCATTTTACCATTTAACAGTATTTTTAATATAACTCAATAGCAACAAAAGTTACCCAGTAAAGCTTGCTTAGTATATACCACTGGAAATTGTTGTCAGATAGGTATCTGGCTGAGGAGCCAGCAGTTGGGAGTTCGATTCCCCTCTGTGTCTCCTTGATGGGGACTGGACTTGATGATCCATAGGTTCTCTTCCAGTTCTGAAGTTCTAACATAATGATGATGATAATATCCAATAAAGGTATTATTCATCCCAACATTTTGTTTCTCTGGATGGATCACATAGCCACTTCTATACTGAATGTTAGAAACTACATACTCCCAGTAGTTATCTCACTACAGTCACTTGCATTATGTATTCATTTGTATTATACGCCATCTATGTGATGATACTTCTACATAATTTGGCCTCAGTATTGACTAAGATTGAAGATTTAAGAAGCACTTCAATCTCTGCACTTCAATAATTGTTCTGTTTCATGTTTCTAGTTATTGCCTATAGGTATGTGGTAGACTGCATTATCTTCAGTGTTCTTCTAAGCAGTAGAAATAAACCATCTAGTTGGTCTGCATGGACCGCTCTTGTGGTAATCTCAAGGAATTATTAGTAGGAGACTAGTTCAGCCTTTGTTTTTCATGTCTGCCTCATCCTCTTTTCATGACAGACAGCAGAAAATGGAGGCACTTTTGAAGAGCTTGGAGGAGGAGTACGTGGGCCCAGAATAGTGGAGCATGGAACCCAGACTGCCTGCAAACATGACAAGGGCTGGCCATTATGCTCTGATGATGAATGGGTAAGCCAGCAAACAATGGAAGAATCCAGAGGACTCCAGAAGTAATTGAGAAAGGTGTTCTTACTTCCGGAGTTGCCACGAAGACTTGGAGCCAGTGATGTAGAGCAAAAATTTGGAAGTATTGGTACTCATAATGGCAGTGTCCATAGCCAGCTTTCCCTCCAGAAGAGTTAAAAATGCAGTCCGCTTATTTGATCTTTATCAACAAAGGAGTTCCAGGTCTTATGCCAACCTAATGGCCCCTAACTGCATATTCAAGACCAAGCCATGCTAAAATGCCTTGCAGTACAAAAGGAATAGTATGCATCAATAAACTGTTCCTGGGAAAATCCATTTCTTTCCCATCTACTGAAAGTGTGTCAGCTAAATTCAAAAGGAATAAGAAAGCATGAGAGGGATAATAGATGATGTCTCAGTCCCTGGTACTCATAAAGTCCTGGGGCATCAATCCTGCAAGCCCAGACCCCAATATGCTACTAGTTTTAGCTTTTAGTTTCCAGATTAGCTGAACATCAAGAAAAAAAATCTATGTACTGGTGCTAACAGTTTAGAATGGTACACTTCTGATTATAAAATCAATTTTATGCACTTACCTGGAGTAAAAACCATTGAATTAAGTTGGACTTTTCTAATTCTTAGAAATTATACATTAGTTATCAGAAACTTGTTTACTTTGAATCTTGGTTATTATGTCTATAAATAACATTTATTTAATATCCATTGATACTACATTTGTGTGTCTGTGTGTCCTTTAATGTTTAATCCTTTTTATTTCAATGGGGTTTAAGCAGTTTTTGTGCTAGAATTTGACCACACCACACAGGGATTCAGTAACCCAGCTGCTGCACTAAATTTTAACAGAACGAATTTAATTTCAGCTACAAAAAGGGGTACTCTCTACATGTTTCATCCCAAATCTCCCTTGAAGTGCAGCCACCTTGGTCAATGATAAGAAATTGTGGGAGTTGTTGTCCAGCCATCTTGTGGGTACAACGTTGTATAGCCTAGAACTCTGTGGCCTAGCCTAGAGCTTGAAAAAAAAATACTTTTCTGGGTGCTGTAGTCCAAATAATCACAAACTGTGGCCTAGGCTGTGGCTATTAGATTAAGAGAGCAAGACACCCAGAGAGATTCAGAAGAAATGGGAAGTGGGTTCTTAAACATGCATTCACATATAGCCCGGCTGCTTTAATTTTATTATTATTAAGAAGCAGCATTAAATCAGGTTGCCCAGTTAGCATCCTTCAATGAAGAAGGGCAGAAATCAAAAGCAAGCACAATGGAATTTGGCCTGGAATATTCTACCATTATCCTATCTTCTACCACTAACATATTACCATTATCTGACTACTGCTCATGAACTTATGTGGCAGATGTTTCATCAACACTTTGTTCCTTATTGCTTCCTTACTTTAGGGTGCTAAATGTCCATCAGGATGCAGGATGCAAGGACTGATAGATGAAATGGATCAGGAATTTAATGACAGAATAAACAAGATTAAGACACTGCTCTTGGACAATCAAAACAGCTACAAGAGATCAAGTGTTCTGAAGGAGGAAATCAGTACAGTTCTGGAAAGGAATCTGATCAGCGAGCAACGTGAGTTTTATTTTTTAAGTTGTTTTAACAGAGGTCTAAAAATTACCAAACAAAGTTATTTGCTGTGTTCTTACTGTATAACATATATGCGGATGAAACCCAGCTGTATTTCTCTTTGCCATCTAAATCCAAAGAGGCTGCTTTGGCTCCAGATCAGTGTCTGATATCATTAATGGACTGGATGAAAATGGATAAACTGAAACTTCATCCAGACAAGAAAAAGGTGCTCCTGGTCAGTCAAAAGGCAGATAAAGGAATAGGGATACAGCCTGTGCTGGATGGGGTTGTACTCCCTCTAAAAACACAGGCGTGCAGCTTGGAGGTGCTCCTGGATTCATCCCTGAGCCTGTATGCCCAGGTTTTGATGGTAGCCAGGAGTGCCTTTGCATAATTAAAACTAGTGTGCCAGCTATGTCCATTCCTGGAGATGTCTGATCTGGCCCTGGTGACACATGACTTGGTTACATTCCGTCTGGATTACTGTAATTTGCTCTATGTGGGCTGCCTCCGGAAGGTGTTCAGTAACTTCAGTGGGTTCAATATGCATCGGCTAGATTGCTAACTGGGGCTGGTTAAAAGGATCACACAAACCCCATTACAGAAGCTCCACTGGCTGCCAATCCATTTCAAGGCAGAATTCAAGTGTTGGTTCTAATCCAGAACAGCCGAAGCAACCTGTGCCCAAGCTACCTCAAGCACTGCATCTGCCTTTATGAGCATGCCTGAGTGTTAAGATAATCAGGAGAGACCTTTCTCTTGGTCCTGCCACTTTCATAGGAGGATTTGGTGGGGACACAAGAGAAGGCCTTCTCCGTTGCTGCTCCCGAACTTTGGAACTCCTTTCCACAGAAAGCTTGGCTAGCCCCATCTTTACTGTCCTTCCACAAGCAGACAAATACCTTTCTCTTCAAGCAAGCTTTCCCTGAATGACTGCCTGCCTGAGTGGGTTTTTTTAATGGATTGCTGCACCTTACTGCTTTGAAAGTGTTTTAGTGTTGCTTTTCTTTACCATTTACTAGTGTGTGGTGTTTGTTTGATCCTTTTTAGAATGTGTATACTTCCTGTTTTAGCTTCTAATATTATCTTTAATATTATCTTTAAATGGTGTAAACTGCCTTGGGTCCTTTTTAAGGTGAAAGGTGGGGTAAAAATAGATTTTAAATAAATAAATAAATAATAAATATACTGGGCTTGAATGCAGCAAACCTGAGGGTATCATCAGTGGCAGGGCACCAAAATGTAGAGGATCCATAATGGATCAGCAAATCTTTAGAGGCAATTTTTTTGTGGTCAAATGGCATGAGAGGGCAAAATGTTATTCCCATATTGACCTACCACTGCAGTCCCAATCTTTACTCACAATTACTTCTTGTACGGTAAAAAGTTATGGTGTATAATGAATGTTGTTATAGTAAAGTTTGGCAGAATATTTCCCCACCTACTATCATACACACCCATATCTTAAAATATAAGCACTGAATTAGACAGACCTTTCATACAAAAGGCTCATACTGTTCACAGTTAAAGGGGAATATGTAGCTATTGCCTTTTTTTTCTATAATGGATTTTCTCTGTTAATTTAAGACAGAAGAAACAAAAGGAAAATGTGAGGATTACAAGCTGAAGCCATGAATGAATAGAACTTCCATTAACTTTTATGAATGAGGCAGTGTCATTGCAGAATAAAAATCTGAGCAGAGTGTGCAAACATCCAGAATTTAGGTCAATTAGGACCTTTAAATATATGGATGAAAAACTCATGGCTGCTATGACTTCTTTTGCTTCAGAGATCGATGGTAACTATAATGAAATCTCTGATGACCTGAGGAGAAGACTTGTGATCCTAAAAGAGAGAGTTGTTGAACAAGTCAAGAGGATTAAAGTCCTGCAGAAGACCATCCAGAATCAAGTTGGAGAGCTGAGACGTTTAGAGGCAAGTTCTGCCATTTTCTTTCATTTCCAAACACAATGTGTTGCATGTGTTAGGTCAACTATATCCCCACTTTTATAATCCACAAGGCCCCTATAAAAAGGACAACTTTCGGCAACCTTTGTGGGATGAAATTTGTTCTTTTGATTTGTGTTTTCTTTGGTGGGTAAGGCTAGCTGTCAGAGATTGGAAAAGTTATGTTTTTGGGCTAGAACTCCCAAAATCTTCAGTCAGCTGGGCAATTCTGACAGCTGTAGTCCAAACCAAGCAACTCTTCCAAATTCTGCATATAAACAAGTCAGCATAAGAAAACACTGCCATGGTTTCAAGGAAACGGTGTGGGCCTGCTGTCATGAGCAGCCACGTGGGATTCCTCACTTTACATCACCATAACCCAATATTTAAAGAACACTCCTTGAGAAGACTGAAGGATTGAGGTGCACACATTTATTTATTAATACTTTTATTTCCTATCCTTCTCTACCTAGGTGGACATCGATATTAAGGTACGTGCTTGCAAAGGATCTTGTGCTCGTGCTTTCAACTACGTTGACGACAGAGAGAGCTATGCCAATATACAGATGCAGCTCACACAGTCCAGTTCCATCAACTTCCAACCAGCCATTCAAGATAAACCCTTGAAGGTGCTGAAAATGAGACCATTGAAGGACTCTACTGTTCCTAGCCATTTTAAAACTAGTCCTCTGTCTGAACAAGAAATGAACGTACTCAATCATATAACGATAATGGTAGCAACTTTGGAAGATTCAGGGGCAGGATCCAGAACATCTCCAGCTGTCACCAAACAAGTTGTGCCTGGAGCAGAGGCTGGTGAATATATGCCCTCTAGCAGGGGCGTCACTACAACTCAAGGGGGTGGCTCTGATTTGAAAATAGTGAGGCCTGGTTCTCCTGCTGCAGTTACTTGCATCAAAACAGTCACAAAAAAAAGAATCCAGAGTGCTGCTGGCATCCGAGAAGAGGTGATGGAAGAGTATAAGACTCCTGATGGTTCAGACTGTTCGCATTTAAAGGGTTTAGTCAGTGAAGCTGGAGGCACCCACCATATCAAAGTGACCTCCTCCAGTGGTGGTGGGAGTGGCTTATCAGACTTTTCTTCCCTGGGTTCAAGTGCAAGAGAGTTTTTTAACTTCGGTTCTGGCAGCAAACTCACAGAAGCCACTGACCACACACCATCATTTCATGGTTCTGAAACTTCCTTTGACCTGACTGAGGGAGAAGATGATGACTTCTCCAGGCTCGATCATGCGTCCTCTTCCTCTTCGAAAACAAGTCATGACTCCAAGTTTGTCGTAATCGGTAACACACATATAAATGGCTTCAACAAAGGGGGCTCCACATTGGAATTCAAGTCAGTCAAACTTCCATTTCGGGAAGTAGAAGGGGTGCAACATGATGAGAGTGGCGAGGATACTCCTGATTATCGGGCACGAAGCTCAAGCACAGGAGGAGAGAAGCTGGGGGAAAGCTACATCGGGACAGGTATCCACCCATAATTGTTGAGGGAGCAAGAGTGAAGTTTGCAACCAAACTGACACAGGCTAAACTTTTACTGAAACCTCCATCTCATTGTTTAAACTAGAAAAGCAATGTGCCTGTTGCCATTGGGGAAAGGTGGGGAATGGTATGCTCTTACTATGAGCAATTAATTGGCTAGCAAGACAGAATGTCACTGCTAATTAAACTTGCACATAAATGATCAGTTTGGGTTGCGGGGAAAGGGCAAAATGTTTTTCCACTGTAGCTCTAAGTTCAGTGTAGCCAACTGATTTCAGCATGAGTACTGTATGACCTCCTGTGTGACCTTGTAATAAAGCTTAACTAAAAACCTCAACCCGATCAACTTTGTTTTTTTAGACTGTGAGGATATCCACCAAAAACACACTTCTGGTGCCCAAAGTGGCATTTTCAGAATCAAGCCATCAGGATCCGCTCAGGTTTTTTCAGTGTATTGCGACCAAGAGACCACTTTGGGAGGATGGCTTCTGATCCAACAGAGATTGGATGGGTCATTGAATTTTAACCGGACCTGGGAAGACTACAAGAAAGGTTTCGGCAGCGTGGATGGCAGTGGGAAAGGAGAGCTCTGGCTGGGCAATGAAAACCTCTACCTGCTGACCGAGAAGGACACAGTCCTTCGGGTTGAAGTAGAGGACTGGGAGGGCAATGAAGCTTATGCAGAGTATCTTATACACATAGGCTCTGAATCAGAAAGTTACAGGCTCACTATCTCTGATTATGAGGGGACAGCTGGGGATGCCCTGATCAGAGGCTCGGAGGAGGAAGGCAGCGAATACACTGCCCACGCCAACATGAAGTTCAGTACTTTTGACAGAGACCACGATCAGTGGGAGGAGAACTGTGCTGAGGTGTACGGAGGTGGCTGGTGGTACAACAATTGCCAGGCAGCTAATCTCAATGGGATTTACTATCAAGGAGGTCAATATGATCCAAGAAACAATGTTCCCTATGAGATTGAAAATGGGGTGGTCTGGGTACCCTTCAAGCCCTCAGATTACTCCCTCAAAGTTGTGAGAATGAAAATTCGCCCTGTAGAAACAGATTAGATACTACAGTGAACAAATGGCTCCCCCAATTATATATACCTCAAAATTTTGATGTGTGTGTGTGTGTGTGTGTGTGTGTGTGTGTGTGTGTGTGTGGATTTTTTTTTTTTTACCTAAAGCAACTGAATGCAACTGAGAGACATCTGCCTGTTCAATAAAATAAACAACTTCACTTTAAAAGATGCTTCTGGTCTTCTTGGCTTCTTTGCAAACCAGTACACAAATAAATATTTCAATATTTCTGATGGGTGTTCTTCTTGCAGGCAAAACATTTTGTGTATCTTTAAGGTCTGCACTAGCCATTTTAATCAATACAAAAGCTCTAGCCATTTTAATCAGGCAAAGCTCAGTGTGTTCCTATGGGGGAACTAATCTAGTGTTTGCTGAATAAGACATGATCCTATATTTCAACCCATGTCATTGTTAGTATGGTCAGCTTACCTGTAATGAAATTACTTTTTAAAGGTGCGTTATTTCAGAGAATTGTTTCAGGGAGTTGGGTGAAAAGTGAAGGGAGCGGGGAGACAGTAATACGCCATTGACTAACAAGTGGGAGGAATACCCGATCTCTGAAACAGGAGAACTGAAATCCTCTCAGCAAGGAGTATTCAAATAACAAGTTCTCCATTTGCTTATATCTGATAGCAGAAATCTGTTTGCTAATGTACCTGCAGTGTAAGTTTTATGTTTACGTACACAGCATAGAAGGTCAAGGCAGAATTTGGGTGGGGCAGGAGGTACTAAACAAGAACATTGCTGGTGTGCCAGATTGATATTCATTTATGAGACAATCTTCTTCATTTGTGACAGAAGCAGTCCAATGGTGCTACCAGAGTGGAAAGGTCAGCTGACAGCCTTCCCATTCTACAGGAAGCCTCCTTCTGTGTCTCCCATCTGTGACATCACATTCAAACTCTATTCTTCCCTAGCCTTCCAACCCCAAAATCAGTTTGGACTACATTATAAGGTCTATGCTAATTATCAGGCACTCGCTGAAACCGCAGGGAATTGCTGTGCTACTCCAGGTCTCCAGGCAAGGAGAGAAATCTCAGGACAAATGGTGCTGATTTTTGCATGTAAGTTGGCCTTAAAGCCTGAGTATCCATCTCCATCTATTCCCACCTGGCACCCATGGCTTAATGACTCAGTGAGAAGATGCTTCCATATGTGTTGTCCTTGTGGAACATTAGCATACTCAAAAGACAGAATTGAGAGGAGGGAGCTGGGGAAAGATGTGGAGGGTATAGGCACTCAGCTCCACTGCGCCATTTACAGCAAGGCGAGGAGTGGTGCACCAGCACTGCAACTTCCGAGTCTTCTTATTCCACAAGCTTTGGGAGCAGCAGAGCAGAACCTGAGAAAAATTTCCAGTGGGCTTGTGGTGAATCTTCCACACTTCCCAGCAGCATTGTAGGGCCCGGAACAACTCCCCATGTGTCATGTATGCTATTGATAAAGCCATATGGGATGCAAGTAGTAGCAGGAATGGCTGCATACATGGCACATTTTATCACCTGCCAGTTCCAAGCCAAACACTAACTATTACTCCTATGCTTGGTCCTTGAGATCAGATATACTATATAAAGGATTCCAAGGCTAACAAGCATTAGTAGAAAAATAAGGCAACTTTTAGTGTGCTTCAACTGCATAATGTGAAAAATCCATATTAATCAGCATGTCATGCACATTGATACTGTATGCAAATTGGACTGCCCAGATTTAGAGGACAGGAACATGGGAACCCTACCTCTGCCTCGGTGCCATATATAACTTGGTTAGCCAGGCTGTATCTGGATTGTAGGGCCGTTCATCCACATCCCCCTCATGCTCATTTCCGCAATTAGCTGACAGGGGAGCAGTTCTGGTCATCTCGAAACTGTTGCCTGCCATACGCTGATAATATTACAAGAGCTTGCTATCTGATCTCAGATTTTGGCCCTGAAATCTCAAGGAATGAGATGCTTCTGACCTGGCAACTTTAATTAGGTCCCTCAGGTGATGAATGAGGGCACACCTAACTATCCTACCTTCTTTGTCCATTAGAGGCATGGCACATCCAAAGTTGGCCTAGCTATTTAAAACTTAGTGTATGTTACAGGCTTCACTTCTGCATCTACTTTCCTGGAAAACACCCGGCATGTCAGCTAGGCAGTGAGAACAAATGTGCCATTGGTCTGAAAGGAAAGGAAGATGCAGCCATCATCATGAAGATTCTGCCCTCCCAGCAGTGCCAACCTGTGCTGCCTTCAGAAACATGAAATGCAACAAGGGAGGACAAGCAGGAATTTGACCAGAGTAACTCCAGAGTACAGGTGTGCTCTCTGTTGTTGTTGTTGTTGTTGTTCTCTGCTGTCAAGTTGGAACTGACACTAATATGGCTTTCAAGGTCAGTGAAATATTTAATGAGTGGTTTTACCAGTTCCACTTTTCCAGTGAGTTTCCGTGGTCAAGTTGGAATTTGTCTCCAAGGTCCTAATCCATCACTCTGTCCACAACACCACACTGGGTACCCAGTGGACACTGAAGAGATCTGAGTAACTCCAGAGTATGGCTGTGCCCTCTAGGAGCACACAAACTATAGCAAGAATGATGAGGGGGACAACAACAAGGGCCAGCTCTCTCATTAGTCCACATGTCTCGGGTAGTGGAGTGCCAGAATGCCAGGTGGAAGCCTGCCACTCAGAGCTGAGCTGTGGACCAAGTGTGTGTGTGGGGGGGGGGGGGGACTCATCCTGTAATGGCAGAGGAGACTCCCCTGCTCAGACCTGGGCCTGCCTATACTGCCAATGCTGTTCTAGAGAGCCTTAGCCTCAAGGCAGTCCGTTGTCTTCAAGTACTTCTCAAGGCTAGGCATTTGTGCAATGACTGCTACTTTGCACAAGACCTTTCCTCAGAGAGACATAGCACAGAGCACAGGTATGGAATCTCCAAAAGTCTATGGCAATGATGGTGAACCTTTTTGAGCCCAAGTGCCCAAACTGCAACACAAAATCAACTTATTTGTTTCAAAGTGCCAACACTGCAATTAAAACCCGAATACTGAGGTTTTAGTTTAGAAAAAACAACTGCTCCTGCACTGCAAGGGTTAAACACTTGTTTGTCTGTATTTTCCTATGGGCGGTATTAACAAAGAAATACTTACCGGTCCTCCAATCCCCCATTAGGCTAGACTGGTAATGTTTGCCATTGCACCCCTCTGCTGGACCACTGCACCAACAGAGGAGAGTGCCAAAATCCAGGATCAGAGGACGGGTAAGTATTTCTCAATGGCGACTTATGGCTTGTATGCCCACAGAGAGGGGCCCTGTGTGCCAGCTGTGGCACGTGTGACATAGGTTCACCATCGCTGGTCTATGGGATGCTGCCTATGCCCACCCGTGGGCCGCAAAGAGCAGTACGCACTTCTGCAACCCCAGCCCCCAGCCCTGATTTTTGGGCTTTACCATTTACTGAACAAGGTATTTTGTACTCTCTAGCGTCCCACTTTAAAAAAAAAAGGTGGGGGTGCCTGGGTACTGGGTCTTCTTAAGTCATCATAGAATTGCCCCAACACCCACTAGAGCAGCGGTCCCCAACCGTTTTTGGTCCAACTTTTATTGTTTCTGGCCATAGGCCTTTGCAAAGGCAGAGTTACATAAAAATGGTTAAAACAAAAGGATACCCCAGGGGTCAATAAACCCGTTCTGGGAATGGTGGCATAGTGTATAATATCAAAGTCACTATATTCAACATTTATGTAATATTATGAACCTTAACAAATCGAAGCCTCAACTTCTTAGCTGCCAGAGCAAATTGTGCATCAGAGTACATAATATACAGCTGTGTATCAGCGAGTAGTCTTACTATTATTTCCATACTTCCAACTGAAGTACAGTTGGGATACAGCTGAATAATGGGAGACAAAAATCTTTCTCTGGGGTTTTGATAGAGAGGACAGAGTAATAAGTAGTGAGTTAGGTCCTCAATCTGATTGCAGCCATAGACACATTTCCGCTCCTCCGCTGGGATTCCTTTATACCTCCCTTCAAGATATGCAGTGGTCATCTGCCCAAATCTAAGTTCTGTGAATGCTCTGTGGATCCGAGGAAAAGTCAGTGACTCAAAGTAATTTGGTTTTACATGATTCAACTGAAGTTGGGGGTACCAGGTGGAAAAACAGGACCTGACAATAACAGCCCTGTCCTGACTGGCATCAAAGTCGAGAATCCAGTTTCTAAGGTCCCGGGGGCCTAGACTGAAGAATTTTTCCAGTGGGAGGTTATAGGCTTTTAGTTTTTGGTAGCACTGTTGTGCCCATCCACCAAACTGTAGTTGTCCTAGCCAGCAGCACTTTGTCAAGGAGAGGTCCTCTAGGTTGTTCAATCTGTGCCAGTATCTAAATAGGCCAGGTCAGCTTTAGTGGCAATTGAGGGAAGGCTTAACTCATATCTGAGATGAGCTGAGGGAATAACTGGGGAGAGCCCCAGTATTAGCCTCATGAATTTATTCTGCAAAATTTCCAATTTTGGCTTAGCTGCTTCTCCCCATAATTCTGCCCCATAAATCGTTTGTGGTAAGATTTTGACAGCGAACACCTTGACTGCAGGATTTATCAGTTGGCCGTCTCTACTATAAAAAATCTTTTTAGTTGCCCTATCGATCTGGAGCTCAATAGTATAGTGGCATTTAGATGTTGTTTCCAAGAGAGTTTCTCACAAAAATGGATGCCCAGATATTTAAAGGACTGTACCTGTTCAATGACATACCCATCCAATGACCAATTATGTTTAGGGGCTCTCTTCCTATAGACCATGATCTTTGTCTTAGTGTAGTTGATTGTTAGCCGTTCCTCTTTACAGAGCTGCCCAAATTTAGATAGCACTCTTTTAAGGCCAATTTTGTTCAGGGATAGCAAAACCAGGTCATCGGCCTAAAGCAGCATTGAGATCTTTCTACAGCCAATGGTTGGGGAGAAAAAAGAGGGGGAAACCATTTGTGGGATCAAGCTGTTTATATAGAAATTGAAAAGAAAGGGTGCTAAAATGCACCCTTGTTTCACCCCACGGCTAATACAGATCTACTGTGATAGAGCTCCTTGTAGACCAATACGCATCGTATTTTCTCTGTGTAATTGCTGTATAAGCCACAGGAGTCTCCTGGCAATGTTTGTTTTAGCCAATTTACACCATAGTCAATCTCTGTCTATCAGGTCAAAAGCTGATGAAAAATCGACGAAGGTGGCATAAAAATATCTGTAAGGTGGTTTGGTGTATTTGCTTATTATATGATGTAGGACAAAGGCTTGATCTATTGTACTCCTACCTTTCCTGAAGCCTGCCTGTTCTTCAAAGATGATTGAGTGTTTGCTGTCCCAATCTAAAAGCCTATTCAAGAGATATCTAGCATAAAGCTTGGAGGCCACATTAAGAAGACTGATAGGTCTAAAGTTGCTGGGGTCTAGGGGGTCACCTTTCTTAAAAATTGGCACAACAATACTGTTTTGCCAGCCTGTGGGGAGATTTGCTGTATTGTTAATGTAGGTGAATAGTCTGGCTAAAACAGGGGACCACCACACAATGTCAATAGCAAAGACCTCGGCAGGGATCATGTCTTCACTGGGAGCCTTGCCTTTCCGAAGACTTAGGCTCAAGTCCCCGATTTCTATGGGGAAACAGGTGGCCATTCAGGGAGATTAGTGGGAGTCACAAAATCATAGAATCACAGAGTTGGAAGAGACCACATGGGCCATCAGGTCCAACCCCCTGCCATGCAGGAACTCCATCAAAGCACTCTCGACAGTTGGCCATCCAGCCTCTGCTTAAAAACCTCCAAAGAAGGAGACTCCACCACACCCTGAGGCAGCCTATTCCACTACCGACCAGCTGTCACTGTCAGGAAGTTCTTCCTGAGATTCAGGTGGAATCTCTTTTCCTGTAGTTTAAAACCATTGCTCCTCGTCCTAGTGTCTGGAGCCGTGGCAAACAAACCTGTCCCTTCCTCGACATGACATCCCTTCAAATATTTAAACATGGCTATCATGTCCCCTCTTAACCTTCTTTTTGTAAGGCTAAACATTCCCAGCTCCCTAAGCTGCTCCTCATAAGACATGGCTTCCAGACCTTTGACCATTTTGGTCACCCTCCTTTGGACACGTTCCGGGTTGTCAACATCCTTCTTGAATTGAGGTGCCCAGAACTGGACACAGTACTCCAGGTGAGGTCTGACCAAAGCAGAATAGAGTGGTACTATCACTTCCCTTGATCTAGACACTATACTCCTATTGATGCAACCAAGAATTGCATTGGCTTTCTTAGAAGCCGCATCACACTGCTGACTCCTAGATCCCTTTCACAGGTACTGTTGTCTAGCCAGGTGTCTTCCATCCTATATCTGTGCAGTTCATTTTTTCTGTCTAGGTGTAGGACCTTACATTTCTCCCTGTTGAAATTCATTTTGTTAGTTTTGGCCCAGGACTCTAATCAGTCAAGGTCATTTTGAATTTTAATCCTGTCCTTTGGGAAATTAGCAACCCCTCCCAATTTTGTATCATCTGCAAATTTAATCAGCATACTCTCTAATCCTTCATCCAAGTCATTGATAAAGATGTTGAATAGCACAGGGCCCAGAACAGAACCCCAAGGTACCCTGTTTCCCTGAAAATAAGACCTAACCTGAAAATAAGCCCTAGTATGATTTTTCAGGATGCTTGTAATATAAGCCCTACCCCAAAAATAAGCCCTAGTTAAGTGAAAGCCCGCCCTCCGCCATTGTGCAGCAACCAGAAGAAGATGACGTGATTGTATTTGAATAAACGTAGATTGTACATGAAAAAAATAAAGCATCCCCTGAAAATAAGCCCTAATGCATTTTTGGAGCAAAAATTAATATAAGACCCTGTCTTATTTTCGGGGAAACAGGGTACCTCTCTCCAGGATGAAGAGAAGCCATGGGTGAGCACCCTTTGGGTTCGGTCAGTCAACCAATTACAAATCCACCAAACAGTAGCACTGTCCAACCCACATTTTACTAGCTTCCTTGCAAGAATATCATGGGGAACTTTGTCGAAGGCCTTACTGAAATCAAGATATGCTACATCCACAGCGTTCCCTTCATCTATCAAGCCTGTAACTCTATCAAAAAGAGATCATGTGTATGAAGTTAGTACAGGTACTACCTCCAAAGATATGATTAAAGTGGGAGACCCATACACCTGGTCTAATGGAGTTGGTAGTTTCAAAGGGTTTCTGTGAGAAGCCTTTTTCTATCTGTTTCCAGAACTTGGGCTCATTACCTTCAGTGAGGGCCTGGCCCAGAGATTTCCAATTATCAGCGTAAAAAAGCCTTCTTTTTCCCTCTAAGAAAGGCTTTATACTCCCTCCGAAGATGTTGCAGGAGCGTTGTGGCTTCATCAGTGCCAATCTATTTTGTCTGTCTTGTTGCTCTGCTCAACTCTTTTTTCTTGGCCTTACATTCCCTATCAAACCAAGACCATTGAATTTCCGACGTTCTTACTGGGTATGTGATGGTCAGATGTGGTTTGAGTGCAAGAATTATGTCCTGATAGACTTTGCAAATGTTCTGAGTCCCAAGGAGAGCATGTTGCCGTAACTCTTGAAGTTTATTAGAGCTCAACATCTGCCTTATGTTAGCATCGGTTTTTATAGACCATTTAAGCCTTTTTTTGCTTGATATATGACCCAGCATTTTATGATCTGTTAATACCCCTGCTTGATTTTGTTGGAGCCTTAAGGACACTCTGAGGGGGAAATTGTCACTTTCTGGCCTGTCATCAATTGTTAGAAAATCTACATACGGAAGCACGGATCCTACAATATAGTCTACCACACTGGCACCCTTATCAGTTAAAAATGTGTAATACCCATTTGAGATATCTAGGTAAGATCCATTTAGACATATAAGATAAAAATTATAAATCAGTTGAAAGAGGAAGTGACCATACTTATTGATTACCTTGTCATGGGAAGTTCGGGAGATATTTTTATCTTCTCCGAGCTCCATGCCAAGGGCTTTTTCCATCATACAAAAGTTATTTCCCATTCTAGCATTAAAATTGCCACAAATTATTAAAAGATGATCTAGTTCAGCAGGGCTAATTGCATGCTGTTAAGCAATTTCAGCAGAATCTGAGTAAAAAATTCATACTCTTCCTTTTCAATGGAAATGCTAATGAAACACAAAGCATTAGAAGTAAATGCTAAGTGAAAGGTTTCAGCAGTGAATATCTCTTTATCCTTCAAGGCATCACAAATGACATTTGCAAGTTCTTTTAATGGGACTGCTAGAGTCCTATCCAGTATAGCATCGCTTTCAATCACAATTTATTAGCCATGTAACATCGCAGATTTCTTTTTGTTCATGTTGTTTGACTGTTTTATCATAAGATGAAGCTCAGGTATCATGAAATAGGTATGAGCCCCAATCCCTGCTATTGTTTATTTAAAAAATAACCACTATTGTTCAGAGACTGGTCGAATCTTCATGCTCACTTTCTTCAGTGAATGCCAGGACCCTTTCCAATTCATCCATACAATCCCATCATCTGTTCCATGTTTTGCCATCTCTGGGGTATAATGCCCACCCCAGTAGTATCTGCCATTTGGATTGGCTGAATGACAGCGATTGTACCACCAGCCACCACCATCTTCCTTCGAACACTGCCTTTTTGGATCTGGGTTTGCCCTATGAGGAAAAATATAAATACATGTGATATTGGACAAGGTATACATCCATTTATTTCATTTTATTTGTTTCAATTTTTACCCTGCCCATCTAGTGGCCACACCACTACTCTGAGCGGCTTACAATCAGGAAATCAGCATAAATCTAAAATTCAATAATAACATCAGTTAAGAGATTAAACAAAAAACCTTGCCAATCTAACTATATAATAAATTCTGAACTAAGCTAAAACCGTAACAGTGAGTCTATAAAACCATGGGCCAACAAAAAGATGCAGAAACCAAAATTAAGCTGGGGTAAGAGTGTGAAAAGCCAGAGTAAAGAGCCAAGCCTTTACTTTTTTCCAGAGGCCAAGGAGGGAAGAGGACAGTGACACCTCCACTGGCAGAGAACTCTAAAATATGGTGGCCACCACTGAGAAGACCCAGTTCCTATTTATGGATTTCCGGACCACCCTTGGGGTGGCCACCCATAACAGGTGCAGGTGGGATGGGATGCACACTACTGGAAGAGCAAATACATATTCTGTGAAAATTCTTTACAGCTTTCAGCAAATCTATGTGATTACGATTCCAAAAACATCTGGATTCCTTCTTTAAACAAGGCCACTGCTACTAATCAACTTTTCTGTGCTAGGAGGTCACCCTTCAGTCCTTCAAACAAAGAATATTGCCTCTAACTACTATACATAACTAATTCCATTTATCCCATTCCATTGATTGCTAAGGTCAATTGAGCTTATTCACAAGTATCTAGGAACAGAACTTCAACCTAAAATGCTCTACAGCAGTGGTTCCCAACTTTGGGTAACCCAGGTGTTCTTGAACTGGAACACCCAGAAACCCCAGCCAGTGCAGCTGGTGGTGAAGGCTTCCGGGAACTGCAGTCCAAAAACACTTGGGTTACCCAAGACTGGGAACCATTCCTCTACAGGAAGATCTCTTAACGCATTAGCTTCAGAGTGCAATGGATTACATTCAGCAAAACTCTAGCATGGTGGAACTTTCTGCCCCTCTCCACCATAGTCCTCCATGCCAATTTTTTTTTCCAAAAATCTCACAAGAGTTTCCCAGTGAATGATCCACCTGTACCTACAGAATCAAATGTCTCAAATGTTTGAGGCAAAGTGCAGTAGCAGAGTACAAATGTATGCACGTACCATCCGTCATTGTCTCTGTCAAAAGTGCTGAAGAACATGCTGTTATGGATTGTCATTGTTCTGTTCTCTCCTAGCAATTGTGAAGCTCCTTCTAGCAAAGCATTGCCAGCTGTGCCTCTATAGTTGCTAAGTGAGAGCTGGTACTTGTTTGCTTCACCCTGAATGCTGAATCCTCCATAATGTGCTTTCACCTTAGCACCATCCCAATCTTCCAGATCAATTAGAAGCTCTGTGGGTCCCAGTTTGGTAAACTGGCTGATTTTATCATTTCCAAGCCAATATTCACCTGTAACATAGTGCAAATGAAACTATTACAACACTGATTTCATAAGGAGTTTTAAGAAATATCTGCTATTTGGGCCTAAGTCTATAACAATTCCAAAATTTATTAGAACACATGTTTATGAGTATTGCCCTCCATTTTTCCACCCTCACTAGCCATTCAACATTTAAGAAAAATTAATGGTATAGCAGAATGATCTGGAATGATGGAGAGAAACCACCTGATTTTTTAGAAAATATAAAAAATATTTACTACTATTCTACCCTGAAAACATCCACCCTTGTCTGATTTCAAAAGATGAGGCCTGTTTACCACATTGACAGGAGATCAGCAAGGAACTCCAAATAAGGTTAGAAAAGAGAACTGCAGGAAATCTTGGAAAGATGTTACCAGTCAGAGTAGAATATATCCAACCATTGTCCAATGGTCTGATCTAATGGCCAAAATTTTGTTGTATAATGTAAGCAAATTCATACTTTTTGATCCATTTCTCACTAGTAAACAGAAAACAGAGCAGTGGCAACCATGCTGGCTTGGTGTGTGCATATGCACCACTGAGAACCACAGCAGTGGTTTGTTTATTTACTGGCAAGGAAAGGATTGAAACTTATGAATTTGCTTACATTCTTCAACAGCATTTAGACTAACGTCTAAGGCAGCTTCTTATATTCCTACAGAGGTCTGTTTGACAATAGGGCACTCAAGAACCTCAACACCAATTAGCACTCAATTATGTGTGACATGAAATATGCTGCTTGCTGTGTTACTATTATTGCACGACAGTGCAGCAATAGATATTGTACAACAACACAATTCAGCATTCCATAAGGCAACTCAAAAAATAAGGGTACTCCAATAAAAACCTTTAACTTTGAAACTGGACCTTGGATCACCAAATTTGGCACAGATGAAGCAGACAGTCTGGTCTTGCTCTGTGACAAATTTGGGGATGTCTGGCAAACAGTTTTCGAGTTCTGATTTTTTTAAAGTAAAACTGTTTCCCCTCCCCTGTGCAGACATTGGCAACCTTTTCTGTCTGCTGATTTAAAACAGATCAAAGACATTGAAAATACCAAACTTATTTACATTTAAAAATAATAGTTAGTCCCAGCCCCTTTTTTTATTTGGAAGGAATCCAGGCTTCGAGGAGATGTAATACTGATTTTGAAAAAAAAAATTGAGAGGCAAACATTTCTCAGTTTCTGACTTTCTTATCAGCACAAACATTCTAAACATTCTAAATGTAAACATTCTTGCAATCTTGTTGAAAAACAGCCCTGACAATTGCTTTGTGTTTGGGTGAGAAGTGGTTAACTGATGAAAAAATGAGTTCGTTTCTGGGATTTTCCTTTGCATGGTGTTACTTTGCAAATGGTAATGCGCACAAGAAGGTATCATGTAGACCAGGGTTCCCCAACCTTTTTCACCCCACGGACCGGCTGGGGAAGGCGGGGCACCCCCCGTGCTCGTGCAGATGCGCAAATGAGCGCTCTCTCACGAGCGGTGCTTGTGTGGGGGCGCGCTCGCTCGTGCACATGTGCGAATGGTGGCCCGGCGCTTACACGGGCATGCTGGAGCGCGCGTGCAGGTGCAAACAGGCTGTGCAGGGGTGAGTGCGTGCGGGGGTGGGGGTGGGGCGGGAGGTCTGTCTTCGCGGCCTGGTCCGGCTCAGGCCACGGATCGGCACCGGGCCACGGACCGGCACCGGGCCGCGGACCGGGGGTTGGGGACCTCTGATGTAGACCATCTTGATTGCTGACATTGGTGTTGTCAACATTCTGGCTGCCCTTTGCTTATTAATTACTGTTCTTCAGAACAAATTACTTACCAGGAGTGTCACAATAATTCTTTCCACCACTGAATGCAATGTTTCCAAATCCTTTTTTGTATGCATCCCATGTTCTTCCAAAGTTAACACTTCCATCTTGGCGGTTCTGAATAAGAAGCCAGCCTGTGAAAGACAGGAGGAGACATCAATATATAATGGTAGCCTGTGATGAACTACTAGTATCCCATAGTTTTTTTTTAAAAAAATTAAATATATTAGCATATGTTATTTTCAACAGGTGCCCAAGAATTCCTCTGATGGCACCAATCCTAATATAAACCTTTACCTCCATTATCGGTGGTCATGTCACAATAAACTTTGAATGGCTTGGCAAAAGGATCAGGTTGAACAAGGTACAGCTCAGATTTATCTCCTCCTTTCCTAATTATGTCTTCACACTCTGCAATGAGAAATCCATTCTACATGTTACTTAGTAAATACAAGTAGTAATAAAAAGGAAAAAATTAGCTTACTATGGACCTGCATATGAGTGTTGACTGCATTTAGTTTTAATCTAAAGAATCAATCTGAGTACTTAGTAATCTATATTATTTTGAACATGTCCCACTTTCAAACTGTGCTCATCTCTGGGGCCCATACTTTATGGAGTTATCAGTGCTTTAGGGAATCATATTAATAATCTGGAAATTATTTTTAAGTCAATGTGGTTGATATAAAAGATTCCCTGACAGGGTACTTGAGCAGAGATAACTATAAGTTTTTAATTAGATTTATCAGTAGGAGAGAAAGGAACAAAAGGCCTGATTGCCTTAGACCAGAGGTGACCAATCTGAAATGCCAGCACAGCACACAACAATTTCATAAGCCCTTTGGAAGTAATCAGCTCAGTTGTTTCGGTGATCTGCCCCTATTTCAGCAGTTCTCTAGATGGGAAAAGGAAGAAAGAGAGAGGGACGGGGGAAAAGAAAGAGCGAGTCAAACTAAACAACATGCTTAGCATCATGTGCTCCCTTAACTAGTGAAAGAGGTTGGCTTGCCTAGCACAAGCTTTTCTCTTGCCTCTGTATCTTGTATTTCAGCATGCTTTGTTTTGTGATTGGTTATTGGAATGTAAACACAGGCTTCGTTTACAAGTCTGATTGCTGAAGCATACAGCTCTGTGGAAATCCTTTTCCTAGAGAGAAAAGGCGCTAATAGCAGGGAATATGGAATCACTGATGTATAGTTTGACCCAAAGAAGAGGAAGAGGGTTTTAGAAAGAGACAGAAAATGAGCTAGGGGAGAGAGGGAGAGAGATGGGGGAGGTAGCCACAACCACACCTGGTTCAAGCCCTACCCACTGGCTCCACATCTGACTGCCAAGAACATGTGGTACCCAGAAGTTTACCTCTCATGAAATGCAGACTTTGACAAGGGAAAACGTTCTTCAAACTTATCCTAGACCTTTGAATTATTAGTTGATAGGAAGCTGAGGAAGCATGAGGCTGAGTCTACATTGCAGTCAACTTGAACTCAGACACTGCAGCTGTGACTGTGAGTGGATATTGTTGCAAAAGGTGCAGTGTTCATATAAACCACTGGACAAGGGCATTGAGACTTTGGCATAAGAGCCTTCTCAGAACTGCCTGTGTAGCTGTCCACTTCATAAAGAGAAAAGAGAGAGTGAGACTTTACCTTTGCCAGACACCACTGGGACATTGCATGAAACTGTACAAGGACTGCGGCAATTTTCCAACTGGGTTGTGATAGCATTTTCCAGTTTTAGTAGTTTTTGGTGCAAAATATCCACAATTCCACGAAACACTTTCAAGTTACTTGGGATGTTGCTATCCAAGTTTTCTTTGATGAAGGCGTAGTGCTCCTCAACCTCCTTGTTGTACTGAGAAATTACATTCTGATTATCTGAAAAGGGGAAATCCACATAAACAGGTAGTAGGTTCTTACCTAATAGGATAGTAGATTTATGCCTACCTCAGTTTCCCTCCCATTCTCCTGCTGTGTCCCTTGCATCTGTCTCTAGTTCATAAACCTCTTGGGACAAAGTCTGTGCAAAATGCCATGCACAAAAATGCCATTATATATAAAGTTTATCATAAAGGTTCATCTGGTTTATAAACCACTCCATTTGCCTTCTTGGTCTAGTACACAAGGCAGGAACCATTATCCCTCCATCAGCCCGAGAACCAGCTAAGGCAACTAAACTGGCACATCAGTAACTACGACCACCAATTTTCACAACCAGTTACAGTACAATCCCAAAACAAGCATGTTCAGAATTAAGACCCATTGCTTCCAGTTAAGCCCACTTTGAAATAAGTCTGTATAAGATTGCAGTGGCTGAAATTCTATGTACACTTACCCGGGAGTAAGATTCATTGGCTGGAATCTAGCAATGTAACTTATGCTGCAGAAGGCTGATGACATCACCAGCTGTGGCAGTTTTTCAGAAATCAAAAATTTCCAGTTTCCCCCATCAAGGTCCTGCAGCTCCCTTGGAATCCTTTTCATCTTTAGTTTCCAAAAAAGGGAGGATGACAGTGTTTGGAATCTAAAGACTTCACCCATCTCATGGCCCCCAATTATTTCCACGCAACAAAAGAGATCCCAAGGAAATCTTGGGACCTTTGGTGAGGGAGATTAGACAGGTTTTATTTCCAAGAAAACATCACGGCTGATGACATCATCAGCCTAACATGGTGTAAGTTACACAGATGGATTTCGGCTATTGAATGTAATAAGCAGTAGCTACTACTGGGTAGACTTATGCAGGATTTTATTGCTCTTCTTGTGTTTCCTACATCAGCAGCTCTAAAGTAAAGGCAACATTTACTATTGAGTAGAATATATATTTAATTTTAAAATGTTTTTTTTCTCTACTACCCACACTGAAGTAAAAGAAATCACATGTAAGTACCTTAAAATTTTTTTCCTTGTGTCATGCAAATATTCCTTGTGGTTTGTGTAGAATTATCCATAGTTTGGGTATACAGAAGGAGACATATGCCCGTACTCATTCAACTCATATTTGTTTGTTTTTTTGTTGTTATGTGCCATCAAGTCAGCACTAACTTACAGCGACCCCAATAGGGTGCTGAAGGCAAGCGAGATATTTAAGGAGTGGTTTTAACAGTTCCACACCCCAGTGAGATTTCATGGCACAGCCGGGGAACTGAACCCAGGTCTCTTGAGCCCTGGTTCCTTACTCTATCCACTACATCAGATTGTGTACCTATAAAAAGTATACATAGGCTGCCCTATAACCGGACACTCTCTGGGCAACACAAAGAATAAAAAAATAAATTAAATATTTAATGACACCATAAAACAAATTAAGATAAACTGTGGGGTAAGGTTTTTTTAAAGAAAGGTTCTGGAGAATGGGCAATGAACAATAAAAATCAGCAGAGCTAAAGGAATAGGAAAAGATACAACATGCTTTAAAAGGCAAAGAACAATAGAAGACATTAGAATGCACCTGGTTTCCTATTGTAAGCCGCCCAGAGTAGACGTGGTCTAAATGGGCGGGGTATAAATGTTATAAATAAATAAATAAATCAGGTGCATTAAGAAGCAGTCAGTCTGCTCTGTGTAGAACTGCTAGAGACATATACCGGGTATGTTATGTAAACAGGGAAATTATGGAAAGGAAAATGGTTTCTTCACAAGGCTAAAAGATTGTGAATGCTGTGGAAAGAGCAGATTCTCATGAACACATCTGACAATTTGGGTAAAAATTATGTGGTGGGGCAGGAGAATGTTTCCCAGTCCCCACACATTTGCTATAAGGTCTCACATTTGCACATGAGGGAGCTGAGGAACATTCTGCAGCCCCATCACATAAACCTTTCTTAGTTTGTCTGATACATTTCACAGCTTTTAGTATACAGTAGGACCTCTGTATCCACAGGATCAGTATCCACGGTTTCACTTATCTGCAGTCTGAAAATAATAAAAATATTAAAAGAAAAAAATCCAGATAAAATTATTTTCACATGTATTACCAGAGCTGGCCACTAGAGGGAGCCAGAGGCTTTACTATGAATTCTTGTTCATTGTCTCTGGCACCCTCTATTAGTCAGTTCTGGTAATGTATGTAAAAATTTTTTTTCTGTTTTTCCCCCCCTTTTATCATAGTATGTAGAGGGTTTGCTACTATCTGCAGTTTTCAACATCCATGGGGGGAGCTTGGAACAAATCTCCCATGGATATGGAAGTCCTTCTGTATTTCAAATTTTTGAAGAAGGCTTTCAAAACACTGTACAGTATAAACTGAACTGCCTATAAAATGGTCTACTGGTATAATAATAAGCAAAGACTATATGGCTTACCTCTTACTTGTTTCTGTCTTTTCGCTAAGCGCTCATCCAGGATATTGGTGTAGCTAAAAATGCTTGAAGTAGATTGCTCTAGCTTCCTTACTTTGTCTTTTAAATCCCGAACAGTCGGTTTCACTGTCTTTGCCTGTTTTAACACTTCAGTTCGAAGTTCACATCCAGTTGGACATAATACACCCTGAAAAACAACAACCACATCATGAATGTAGTAGGTTACGGCCAAGCTAGACATTATGTTAAATATGTGGTGCCTTTAATGGGCTCATTTTAAATACATGCGAATAGCAAGTGCTGGGGAAATACTAGTTGCAGTTTCTGCATGGAAGGGACAGGAGTTTAACATTTTTCCTCCACTGTTGCATTTTAATTTTAAAAACCCTCTCCACTAAAACTCGGTTTTATAGTGGGAGGTAATCCCCCACTGGCACCTCTGGACACTTCCCTTATGATACAGCCAATTACTTTAGGTGGAGTGAAAAATTTTTATGGGATCATAGTGACAAGGAGAATGGTTAAACTAACCATTCCCACCCAGCATTCCCAGTACTGTCTCCTGCCCCTTGTGGCTGGTAATTTTCGTAATGAAAGAGATTTGTATGTAAATTGCACTTACATAAATTAATGTCATATTTAGTTTGATCATAATGTCCCATGGACTCCAATGAGACCAATGGTTCCATTCACACAGACTGGGAGCAGCGTGGCAAATATTTACCCATAAGGCCATCTTATGCATCTGGGCGATGTCTGTAGGAAAGGGGTAAGTCAGGAAACTGACCTTGCCCCTCTGATTACTCAATTTACTTATGTTCCCAAGTGATGTGGAATCACAATATGGAGAAATTACACCTTCAGCTCTGCAGATATGTACATATGAGCTTCATATGTGTGTATGATAAGGGGACAAAATTTGACTGACTGTCTGACTGACTAGATCTTTGCAGTTGGCTGAGTCATAATAGATAAATAGGAAAAGGAGGAAGAAATAAGAGGATGTCTGTGTCACAATGAGTCAACAAGGTGAGTTCTTAAACCATTTTAAGAAATAAAAACATTTCTATAAAAGATTCATGCAACGACTCATTCAAGACTTTGAGATGTTTCAGACTTTACACAGCTCTGAAACAAGCTCTCCAGGAACAGAGCTTTGAAATATGACATTTTTGTACTATGATTCCAAGAATTCCCTAGTAGCATGGCCATTGACTATGGAATTGTGGGAACAGCAGTTCAGAAGAGTCTCTTAGTCTCTTTCCCTCTCTCTCTCTTACCAGCTCCTCTGACATATGCTTGCAGCCTCCGCTATCAGGGAAAACTACTTGCTCTTTCGGTTTGCCAGCAACAGGGGGTTTTGTTGGACGAGCCCGATATCTAATGCCGCCACTGGGAGGAGGAAGAACTGGTCTGAGAGAGGGAGCTGGCTCCTGCTTTTTATTATGTGGCCTGTGACCTCGTGCATCCACATGTGTTCTTCCATCTTCATCCTGTACAAGGGAAAGAAAGTAATATGGTTACTGGCAGAATCCGTAAAAAGTGAAAATATGGGGGAGGGGGTGCGGATTTGGCAAAATATTTAAATCCTACATTATGATAATATTTGATTTTCCCATTTCCATGCATGCAAACATTTAGTCCTTCATAATAAAGCAGATGTTTCTATTTCTTGGTCCCCCAATACTCCCCCAATATTGGAGCTATACTGCAGCAATGTCGTTGTTTCTTGGACTGAGCTTTGTCACTGCAGGTGTGATTTGGAGGACGGGACCAACAGATAGTTGAGCATAACTCCCTACTGCTCTTTTGTCTCAACTACACCTTTCTTGGTGCAGCAGTAATATATGTAAAATTATGAGCCTCACAACAAACATGTTTTCTACCAGTGCATGCCAAAAGATGCTTATGTTATAGGGAGTAAATGCTACAAAACTACAGCAACGTGAGATGCTCCTCACCTAAAAATCATATGAAATAAAGAACAAATCTGCATACAATACTGGGGAGAGACCCCTAATTCCAAACCATACGATGTAAAAAGCAAGATCAGGTTTATGTAACATTATTACTATAATCCTATTATGCCTTCATGCCAACATAAATCTGGATCACAAATTGCCTTAGGTTAAGAAATCAACATAGGTGCTTCTTGTTGCATGACTTGGCACATAACCATAAATGGCCATGCTGATTTCTTCACTTGTGGCAATTTGCTACTGAGGCTTCTGCTGACTGAGCTATGCCAGCAGGCATAACTAGTAGGATTCTGGCCAATGCGTTGCTATACCAATGATTACCCTTTGCCCACTGAGCCTCAAGAAGATAGGAAAAAAATTGTGGGGAGGGATAGCTGTCATAATCTATTGTTGCAGTTAAAACAACAAATAATCTTAGAACAGCTCAAAGATGATCATGTTTAATTTGGCATAATAAACATTACCTCTGGTGCAGTGGGCTGCAGTCTATGGGAGCCTATCCTAAATAAAGCCCGTTAGTCTGTAAGGTGCCTACAAAAGTTAATAAGATCCATGAAAGAAAAAGAGACCCAGGAATTTGTGAAGGATCATAGCAGAGAGCTGTTTTTTATTTTCCCCTAACAAATGTCCTGTTGAATACCATGTGGGTCTGAATGCAAATTTTTCTGTAAGGAAAGTGGGGACTAAATATGATGTCTGGTTCAGAAAAGAAGCTACTGAAAGGAGAAATAAAAGGAAGAACTTTTGCGGGTATGAAGATTTGCTGCTCAGGACAGATATTCAAATTTTGGAATAAGGACATCTGAGTTATCATGGGTAACTTTAGTTCCTGACTATAAAATGGGAAAGCATAATAATCTAATGTTGCATGGTCTGAAAGACAGCCAAAGGAAGGGAAGCATGTGAGGTATTTTAAATATTAGCAGTGGACTTTGGTAAGTCTACATAGAAGTAAGCCCTACTGAGTTTAATAGGATTTACTGCCATGGAAGTATGCATAGGATTGCAGCCCAAAAAACTGTATATATAGTAGGGTTGATGAACTTGTGATGAGGATTATCAAGAAATCAGATTTTAATTGGAACTCTTCCTAGCTCTAAGAAAAAATTATATTTGAATCACTTTCATAAGATAACAACAATGCAATTAATCAGAAAAGGGAGGTTCTTTTGTTGATTAATTACATGAGTTTTGAGCAATTAAATAATTAAACTGTTAAACATGAATACGTTTTTCATATGACAGCAGATTTCAATTAATTCATTTATTTAAATATTTAACTTTGAAGTCTACTGCCACATTAATTTAGAACTTATTTTTAACTCAATGCTTCTGTTAGTGTGCATTATCAAGACATAGATTGATTTGTCCCCACAACCTCTCCAGTGCAGAAAATAGAAACATTTCTAAACTTATACGATTGTTATTTTACATTTTAAAGACTGGTGTTTTAAATTTAACAAATTAATATAAGTATATTATTAATAATATTTATGGCTTTACTAGGACCAGTAAATTTTTGCCCTTGTAGGCTTATTTTTGAGAAGCACTGATAAAGTTTAGTGAACACACAACTAAGCTTTTCTTATAACTGTCCATAAGCATTTCTGTGAATGGATTTTACTGCAGATACTTGTCTGATAATAAATTAGTAACAAGTATTTATTTAATTTCTGGGAAGCAGTCAGTTATAGCAAGTAAACCATATGCAGTTTCCATGATTCTTTAATCAAAAAGAAAATTTTGTCTTACCGGTGGTGCAACGGTGGATTCCTATAGAGAAGAAAAGAAGAGAGAAAAGAAAAGAATGAGAATATATATACACATATGAAAAAAAAATGCAAACAGCATTTTTGTCTAACTTGTTTATATCGCACATTATGATTTCCTTAAATATAACCATATTATCATTTGCCTCTATGTTTTTGAAAGTTAAAATGAAAAAAGAACACATGATTACAACAGTAGACGTTCTAACCTCCTCGTCATAGTCCGAAGTAGTCTTGGATTTAACTATCAGCACAGAAAGAAGAAAGAGGAACAGTAGTTTCTTGATAGTCATTTGCCTGAACATTTTAGCAGTGTTTCCGTGCTGTATAACTCCAAGAAAGCAAAATCAGTGATCATATATATAAATGAAGCACAGCGAAGTGTCTCAGCTTGTTAATGATAGGTCTAGCTGTCATCTCTCTGTTAATATTTAACAGTATTGTTCTTTTCGTGTCCGGACAAAGTCACCAGTTGAGCAACCTCATTTGCTATGTGTTACCTTCGGAGGAAGAAAAAGTAGATTTGTTCAAAAAGAATCCAGCTCATTTACGGAAATTAAATAGATGGGATTCAAAACATTGCAATAGTCAGGATGCAAATGTACAAAGCAGACTAGCAAACTGTCTTTAATAAGTTAAGTATGACAAAGGTTTTTCCTCCTCACGGGCTTGGTTTCCATTTCCATTTTGCCTTCCCCCCCCCCCCTTAACTTCTCCAGTCTCAACCTGTTTGCTTCACAGCTATGTGTGAGGAGTTAGATCCATTGAAATGAGTGGGACTTGTTAGCCACAAGTAGGTTAATTAGTCCCATTGATTTCAATGCTTTAATTGTATTTGTTCTGCTTTAGGTTTGATACCAGTAGTAGGGGGTGATGTGGGATATAAATTGGATTTATAAGTTTCATCATGCAAAAGGTCTGCAAATCTGACCTCTTGCTCAAGGCAAATAACTTGTACAGATCTGTGTGTGAAAGCTTGTTTCCTGCACATGAACAACTTTCTTGTGTGATATAGACCACAGCACTGTCTTCTTCAAGAGCAGGGTTTCTTGGTTGGAGGAGAAAACGTTTGCGTTTTTCTTTGTCCTTGGTCACAATCCAAGACCATTGACAGAGCTGTGGTTATTTTCTTTGCCTTTTGAGACAACTTTATATCTGTGCTTTTTAAAAGAAGTACTTGATTTTTGTCCAAGAGAATAAAAAGAAGCAGTCTAGAAACTGTCCTTTATGTTTATATATAAAGTGATCCTAATAGGGTTTTCAGGGTAAGTGAGAATGTTTAAGAAGTGGCTTCACCAGTTCCACTCTCCCAGTGAGCTTCCATGGCTGAACGTGGTTTGAAATCCAGGCTTCCTGAGTCCTAGTCCATCAGTCTATCCACTAGACCACACTGGGTATCTTTAGAAGATATTACCAAATATTAAACTATATTAATAATAAAGCCCTCTGGTTGGTATTCTTACATTTTACAGGATCAGCTATAGCCACATACGTCCTTCCATTCATAGTATCAAAAAAGATCTGGCTAGATGACATCAGAGATCCATTGTTAGACCTGTGATTAAAACTGAAGCTGGAGCGATGTGCATGTTTGAGAAATCAGACTTCAGAGGAATCCCATGCTTAAGGTGGTTTCAGTGGCTGAGGCACTGCTGTTTCTAGTCATTGACAATCTCTAATGTCTGTTTCTGCCATAAGACTAGCATCCTATTTCCTGCACCAGCCAACCAAACAGCAGAACATGTCAGGAATCGTTCTTGCTTGCTACTGACCATAGCAGTAGGTGTACAGCAGTGTACTGTCTCTGAAGATGGAAGTTGTAGCTAAGTGTTATTGTTAATAGGCATTCATATCCTCTATTAATTGGTCTGAACCCATTAAAAATCTTCAAATATGATGGCTATCACACTGGATCTTACAGTAGTGAATTATATAGGGAAATTATGCATGTTTTGTACTTTTACTTATGTCTCCTGAATCTAATGAGTCGTATGAGAAGTTGAAAAATTGGGAAAGCAAGTTTCTATTGTAAAGTAAAAAAAGAGGTATCAAACTTTGTACTCAAAGAAATCTATCATATTCACACAATACATAATTTAATAAAGGTCATGTAACCTGGTCTATGTTAATCACCTATATTCTAGAGAACGAACCTGGAAGAACATGAGGACTGGGAACACATCTCAGCATCCCTGGGCAATGGCAGATTCGTTAGCTGAGCCTTGCACTCCTGAAGCACCACGAGCTTGCTTCTGATATGAATGATGATTGACAACTATTTTCTAGACAAAAAAAATTGAAAATTCTCCAACCTTTCCTTATAGCCCAATTTCTTGATAATTTTGGCTGCCTAGCCAGTGACATGGTATCCAATAGTAAGCCATATAATATATCAAGACTCAGCAAAATCACTGGAACATAACTTGGATGTGACTGATCTCTCTGTGTTGTTGTTGTTTTTAATGGGTCTACTCTTAGCACAACTAAATCCAACTTAGTAGCAACATTCATTCAAAGTATTATGGTAATACATTTCCGTTTACGTAAATTCCTCATTTAAGTGTCTTATGCAGACACATTTTAAGTGTCTTATGTAGACACATTATTAACATAATGATGCATTATGTTGATGTTTCATCCTAATCCCAGCAATAAATGTTTATGCAATGAAAGGCACATTTTGGATGAACCGTCTTAAATTTAAAGCAGAAAACAGTTCGCATTCATAGGAAAGACCAATGAGCGTTCATGTTTATTTATTAATACATTCATTTAAACTGTTTCTTACCCCACCTTTCAACGAAAATATATTTTAAAGTGACTTATATAGGTAACATGATAGCCCTATCTTTAAACTGATCAAAAATAGTCTAATTATCTTAACATTTTTTAAATTTTACCTATATTTCATACATATCCATAATTTTAAATTGTGCAATGTTCTCATACAAATAAAGAACAGAAAGCTCAATCTTTTAGGCATAAAAATATAGGATGGGAGTTAAGTTTTGGGCTATGATTAAAGCTTTTCAAGAAATTCTTCTGCATAAATCCCACTGCCTGTGTGCCACTTCCATTTATTGTAACCGAGCTTAAAGAGGACACATTCCTATGTTATCTGACCTGCACATGCGGTTGTATCCTATCTCTTATCAAAAATGAAGATTTTGCAAGCATGGTAACAAAGGTTGGATCCAAAGTGCTGCAGGGGGAGACTTCCACTGATACTCCAGAATCCTTGAGGTCTCTGTTCAGCACCTCTTATCTCCCAAGACCACTGCAGAATGTGAAAGAACCCTGTTCCAACTCTCCACTAAAGCATGAGAAGTAGCAGTTGGAAATCTGGAGATTCCCAGTGTACATGGAGAAATGCTAGCGTGTCTGCCATAATAATGGGAGATCTTGGCCTGAAACGGGGCCAATAGGGATTGAATGTGTAGTGATAGGCCTTAGAATTATTTTGACAATGGAGTTACGTACATGCAAGATATGGTATTACTTGAGGTTCAGTCCTTGAAATAGCTGTTCCTGAACATCTTTGATTTATCTGTTCTTTATTTTTAGTAGCTTTTGCCCCATCTCATTTCAGGAGTATGGAGTATCAAATGATAGTACCCTAGAAACCTAGCAAAATCAAACATATAAATATGAAACATAGTATACTGTATACTATACACAAGTGCAAATCAAAGTCTAAGCCTCTGTTAACATTGCATAGCGCTTTCTGAAAATTATTTGGCTTAAACTTTGATTATCCAGGGATGGAAATACACTAGGTTTTAGGGCAGCCAAGAAGATTGTTTTTCTTTGGGTCTATGATGTTCAGATTATACAAACAGATGACATGGGAAGATCAGGACTTCTTTAAGCTGTTATGACTGGGCATCTAAGTAATTTCTTGGTTTATGTTTCTTTTTTGCCAGGAAAACCAGCACCACTGCAATTGAATTCATTGTATTTTCATGAACAGAGCAGACCCTTTTAAGTAAACAAAAGTGGAGGTGGAGAAATTCTGGTAAAAACACGAATACTGGCAGTGTATGCTTTATCCATTTATTTGGCTAGCGGGAAACACAGACATTAACTTGCCTTGTTTGCCTTGTTAGTTTGTTCAATGGTGAAATGCCCTGATCTGTTAAGATAAGTCAAGGCCACTGGTTAGTGACTCCCTCTTCAAACATAGGTTTATGTGCAGGTCTCCAGGAGCAGGACTTCTAGGCCACAGATATGCCATCTGCTCCTGGAAGTGGGGAAGTCTTCTACTTGGTTTATGCAGGGATGTCCTCTTTACAGAAACAATGTTGCAAGCCTTCAATGACTTTTAAAGTAACAGTAAACACAGTCTTTCTGATCTATCAAATGGCACTCTCAAGGCAACAAACAAATAGCACATCCACTATACCCAGTACATTCTGGAAGCAAGAATGTTGCTAAAGATTAATGCGTGGGATCCTTCCTGCCCTTTATTTATACTAGCTGATGTAATTTGGCAACAAGATGAATCTGGAGATTCAATCTAATTGGTAAAAAACTCTCAAAACCATTTCCAAAACCACAAGCTTTATATAATTCATAAATGAACGACGAACAAAATATTGTTTGCATCTGACATAAAATAAGGACCCTACAAATTTATCGAAGAAAACATTATTTGACCCAATCTGTTTATTTTTAAAAACTCTGATTAAAGGGAATGTTGTTGCTGACAATTTCTAGCTCTATTATTATTTTTGTTTAAAATCATTTTACTCTGCCTTTCTCCTAAAAAAGGACCCAAGGTGGCTTATATAATAAACAAACCACAATATTAAAAGTTAAAACAATAAATTATTCAAATATTTAAAAATAATTAAACATTACCTTTTAAATGTTAAGTAAAAGCATTATTAAAACAGATTTAAAAGCAACAAAAATACAAACCATCTCATTTTAAAACCTATCTAGTCACTAAGAAAATGCCTGCCTGAAAAGAAAGCTCTTCGTCTGCTTGCAGAAGAACAGCAAAGATGGGGTCACTCTGGCCTCCCGTGGGAGGAAGTTCCAGAGTCTGGGAGTAGCAACAGAGAAGGCTTTCTCCCATTACCCACCAAACACACCTGTAGGGGTGGTGGGACTGAGAGAAAGGCCTCCACAATTATCTTAACACCGGGGCAGGCTCATAAAGAGAGATGCAATCTTTGAGAAAACTTGGACCCAAGCCATTTAGGGCTTTGTAGGTTAAAACCAGCACTTTGAATTGTGCCCAGAAACAGATCATCAGCCAGTGGAGCTGCTGTAACTGGGGTCTTATGTGATCCTTGTAACCAGCCCCAGTTAATCACTGGCTGCAGTGTTTTGGACCCATTGAAGTTTCCGAACACTTTCAAAAGGCAGGCCCATGTAGAGCACATTACAGTAATCCAGCCAGGATGTAACTTAAGTATGTATCACCACAGCCAGATCAGACCTTAGGAATAGGTGCACACTAGTTTTAACTGTGGGAAGACACTCCTGGCCACTACTGAAACCTGGTCATCCAAATACCATTTGGGACAGACTCATAGTCATCATGGAGCCTACATATATCTGCTCAGAAGTGAGTGCACTGCATTCATTAGCAGTTTTTTTTTCAGAAAAGCATGCATAGAATTTTCGTCTCAACCAAGCCTGCAGTCTTACATGCACTGATGTGCAGTAAAGCCCATATCTTAAGTAAGCGCATATAAAGTACAGCCTAAAATTGCTAAGAGCAAGGTTATGCTCAATATCCTACAAAATCCTACAAGGTAGGCTTTAACAGTATGTGGACCGAGAACTCCCAGAAGTACAAGCTGGATTTCGAAGGGGCAGAGGAACTAGAGACCAAATTGCTAACATGCGCTGGATTATGGAGAAAGCCAGAGAGTTCCAGAAAAACATCTACTTCTGCTTCATTGACTACGCAAAAGCCTTTGACTGTGTGGACCACAACAAACTATGGCAAGTTCTTAAAGAAATGGGAGTGCCTGACCACCTTATCTATCTCCTGAGAAATCTATATGTAGGACAGGAAGCAACAGTTACAACTGGATATGGAACAACTGATTGGTTCAAAATTGGGAAAGGAGTACGACAAGGCTGTATATTGTCTCCCTGTTTATTTAACTTATGTGCAGAATACATCATGCGAAAGGCAGGACTGGATGAATCCTAAGCCGGAATTAAGATTGCTGGAAGAAATATCAACAACCTATCAACAACCTCAGATATGCAGATGATACAACTCTGATGGCAGAAAGTGAGGAGGAATTAAAGAACCTCTTAATGAGGGTGAAAGAGGAGAGCGCAGAAAATGGTCTGAAGCTCAACATCAAAAAAACGAAGATCATGACCACTGGTCCCATCACCTCCTGGCAAATAGAAGGGGAAGATATGGAGGCAGTGACAGATTTTACTTTCTTGGGCTCCATGATCACTGCAGATGGTGACAGCAGCTACGAAATTAAAAGACACCTGCTTCTTGGGAGGAAAGCGATGACAAACCTAGACAGCATCTTAAAAAGCAGATACATCACCTTGCTGACAAAGGTCTGCATAGTCAAAGCTATGGTTTTTCCAGTAGCGATGTATGGAAGTGAGAGCTGGACCATGAAGAAGGCTGACTGCCGAAGAATTGATGCTTTTGAATTGTGGTGCTGGAGGAGACTCTTGAGTCTCCCCTGGACTGCAAAGAGAACAAACCTATCCATTTTGAAAGAAATCAACCCTGAGTGCTCGCTGGAAGGACAGATCCTGAAGCTGAGGCTCCAATACTTTGGCCATCTCATGAGAAGAGAAGACTCCCTGGAAAAGACCCTGATGTTGGGAAAATGTGAAGGCAAGAGGAGAAGGGGACGACAGAGGACGAGATGGTTGGACAGTGTCATCGAAGCTACCAAGATGAATTTGACCCAACTCTGGGAGGCAGTGGAAGACAGGCGGGCCTGGAGTGCTCTGGTCCATGGGGTCAGGAAGAGTCGGACACGACTTAACGACTAAACAACAAAAAATTGCTAAATATCTGATAATGGGCTTTATTTTTTTTTCTTTTTGGGAAGAGGTAAAAGAAAAAGAAAAAAGCTCCATTACTTGATGCTGTTTGAGCCCCGGTTGCTAATGAAGCTAACTTGTGCACTCTTCTGCCCAGAATCTGTCACTGCAGTTAGTCCTCTCAGAAGAATAAAACATAAATGTAGACTAGACATGCAATATAACTTGGCTGTATTCTATGAAATAATTCTTACACATTCTATAGCATTTTTGGGCAGTTCTTTATTTTCATTGTATGTGAAATATGCATTGTCATGGAATGGAGAATGCTACTTTACTTGTCATATATTGGGTTGTCCCCTTCCTGAGGTACTAACTCTTGGGTACAGATGAAGAGTTAAGAAAATGTTTTTAAAAATGTTGTGGACAAAGGAAAAAGTTACAGAGGCTATCAACTCCCCCACCTAGATTTCTTCCTGACTTTTTAAACATCTGCATAACAAGAATATTAGGAAAAAGCTGTGTTTGTTAATCAAGAAATAATACCAATGGGGGGGAATCCATCTTCTACAGGTGTTAAAAACACATTACTGAAATCAAGAAAAACTGCAACCCTATTCATTTAGTCCTGCTCACCAAATACATCATGACTTTCAAAGCATAAGCTACTCCAACCTGGAAACCCATGTATTCATTTACAAAACTACAAAATGCTATTACAAATGATAGGGACATTTCCAGTACTTAAAAAGATATTTTATCAAAGGGGTAAAACAACCAATACGGGAAAATGTTACAGAACTGGGGGATTTTTCGTTTACAAAAATGTCTTCTTAGTTTAGAAAAATATAATGAGACACGATAAAAGTGTATGAAACTATATTTATTTAAAATGTTTATAAACCATCTTGCTCAAGAAGACCAAAGGTAGCACATAATATTAAAACACAAACACTATAAAAACTGGGAGGGGGGGGGGGGAAACAAACAAAACAAAACAGGAAGAAGCAGCCCATATCTGAAGCAGAAAAAGTAGACAAATAAAAGTTGCCATTCTTTTCAACTACTGAGGTCGCAATGAACTCCTTAGAAATAAAGCAGGATGAAAATGTAAACAGTAAAAATACATTAAATACAGTGAGCGAGCTGTCCCTTCCTCGAAAAAAGAAACCCAGGGCATAACATACGCCCTAAGCTTCCTACCAGCGATTGCTACTAACACAAGACACGCCCCCCCATACTCTTAGCGTCACAACTAACCAACGCCAGGAATACAAGCGAGCGCTAGCCTAGAAGCTACCAACTAGCTACACGATAGACCCGCGCAGGCACTCGTAGATGCCGTGACGTCACTTCCGCAACGATAAAGGTAAGCGCCGGAAGCGGTCCTTTTTTCCTAACGGAACTGGGTCCGGCGACAGATTTGCAGCGGTTCCGCTGAACGACGAGGCGGGCTGTGGCGGGAGTCGTTCACGGAGCAGGCTTTCGCCATGGTGGAGGTAGGGAAGCAGAAGCACGGCGACTCGGGCGGGGGATTCGATCCCTGGGTGTGCGTGCGTGCGTGCAACACAAGAATTAAGGCTCGAAGGGCCTCCCCGCGTTGCGGGTCGGGGCGTGGGGTGTTGCTCTTCGAAACTCGCTGTTTGCCTCCTCATCCGCTGCTTGGAGTAGCTGATTATTGCAGGTTTGGACCGGACCCTTTGCTGTGCCCCCCCCCCCTCGACCGTATTACAGAATGGTTGCGGTGAGACCTGCTGTGTCTCCTTTTTCAATTTAAGCTTTTCTCCGTTTTCAGAATGGCTTAAAATTGCAGGAGGGAAAAATAATGCAAGAGCAACAGTGTTTTATGCAGGTGACCTGCAAAGGGTGTCTTCATGGTGAATTTGGTGGTGGTTCAAATAGCTTTTCTTTTCCACAGTACAGGTTTATGCATCCCTTCCCCGCATTACATGAATGCATAAATTGTGTATGTCCAGAAATATGATGCATTTTGTCATAGTGGGGAGACTATGAGCAGGTGATTGTTTTCTTGCTCAGGCTGCTGGCTAACTGTTGATAGGGAAAGTCAGGCTCCTTGTCATGCTGGTTGTACTTCAGGACTTGCACTGCACAGCTTTAAAACAGAGGACTATTTTCTACACTCTCCCCACAGTATATATGCATTCAGTCTTTGCTAGTTGATAGAAATGCATGTATTTAAAATTAGCAGTGGGGATATCATTGTGGCTAGGTGTCAATTCTTTTTAAAAATATATATTGATTAGTTATATAATATAGTACAAAAGTGAGTACTGGAAAACAGAGTAAACAAATGGAGGATATTGAATCATAAAGGCATTTGATTTCTCAAACATCTCTTCTAATAAGTGGTGCATCTTGTAAGACCTTCATGGATATCCCTTACTAATGTACTTACAAACGCTCTGTAGAGGCTACAGACATCTCAAGACTAAAATATATGATTATACTGATGACAATGTACAGAGCATACATTTGTCTTCATTCAAATTTATAATTCCTCTAAGATTTGAATTTTACCATGGGATTGAACATCAATACATGCCAGTCAATAAGATTTCGAATAGAACAGCACACATGGAAATGCAGCTGTCAATGCAGCTGGGAAGCTGAAAAGACAATTCTAGGGTGTTATGCCTTTACCTTTTGCAACCAATCACAAAAGTATTCGCTGAAAAGAAGGAGGCATGGTTTGCCTAGCAGGTATTGTTTACTAAAGTCATCAGTAGCTCCTAGTTCTGTTTTTTATCCCCTCCAAAGTAGTACAGATAGATAATTCAGTAAAGCATTATCATACCTGTGCTTAACTGTACTGTTGTCTTAAGAAAAATGCAAATCTAGATTTACTGAAATATTTGAACTTGCTAACAGTCTGCAACTTTGTGTATATATGTAATTAAAACATTAATGTTATGCTTTCTAGCTGTTTTTGTTTAAGGAAACAGAATTTTTCTGACATAGTTTTTCAAACAATGCTCCCTCTTGATACATTGGAATGCTGCTCTAGTTCTGTTGAGGTACTTTGAAAAGTGATTAAAGTAAACATGAAAAGGAAGGGGTGTGCTAACGTTGCTGTGTTTCATCCTGTCTTTATGCCTAAACTTAAATATGAATAGAAGAGTGGTCTGTGTTGGTGGAGAATTTCCATGTAGTCAGAAATTCTGAGAAATCAAGGTCACTGGTTGTATGGAGGTGCTCCATGGGTATGGACAGCTCTCCTGTTTAAATGTAGCTGTACGTATACTGAGAGCTAGTACAGAGAGGTAGGGTTAGTACCACCTTTGTAAAATTCCTGACTAGGATTTCTGTCTGTCTGTGGCATTCTCAGAAGATTCTGTTTCCTAGGTTTTAATTCTTCCTAGAGAGTCAGTGTGGTGTAGTGGATAGAGTAATAGACTAGGGTTCAGGTGATCCGAGTTCAAATCCACATTTGGCCATGAAAAGTCACTGGAGGATAGCACTGGTAGAACCCCTCCTTAAATATTTCACATGCCTTGAAATTCTTCCTAAGGTCACTACAAGTTGGATGAAACTTGACGGCACATGACAACAGTTATCTTTAACGCCAATTGGCAGAAAATATGATGTTGTTATGTGCTGCCTAGTTGCCTGTGACTTATGGCAACCCTATAAACTAGCGTTCTCCATAATGTCCTGTCCTCAACAGTTCTGCTCAGCTATTGGAAACTCAAGCCTGTGACTTCCTTTATGGAGTCAAGCCATCTCATATTTGGTCTTTCTCTTTTCCTGCTGCCTTCTACCTTTCTCAGAATTATTGCCTTTTCCAAAGAATTCTGCCATCTCATGATGTGCCCACGGTAGCACATGCTCAGTTTTAACATTTGCCTCCTGAGACGGTTCAGACTTGATTTTGATCTAGGATCCACTTGTTTGCCTTTCTGGCATTCCAGAGTATTCACAAAGCACTCCTCCAGGACCACATTTCAAATGAATCAATTTTTTCCCTCTCACCTTTCTTAACCGACCAACTCTCACACCTATACATGGTGATTAGGAATACAAGAGTATATATGATCTTGGTTGTGGTCTCCAGTGACGCATCCTTACATTTGATGATCCTGTCTAATTCCTTCATTGCTGCCTTTCTGAATTTTAGTCTTCAAATAGGACATATATTAAGTGGTATTTTGCTGGTACAGAGGGATACTACATAGTGATGACCTTAGGTTGCTTGAGCACAAGCAGCCTAGACATGCCATGGGTTTGGTTGCACCATGCAAGATATAAATCTCAGAGTGTGATGATATATGGTCTTGGTGGGTTAATATTAATGCATTAATACTTATTCTTTTCCATGTGTTTTCTGATATCTCGGTTTTAAATTTGTCTCCCAAAGGACCTCTCAACCTTATAAATCAGTATCACCTCAAGGTAAAGAAACAGTGTTAAAGTAGTGCACAGATCTCACTTATACCCTGTAAAATTAAATAGAATAAATAAAGGAATATCAGACATGTGTTGGAGGAAGTGTAGGAATAAAGGAACTTTGGAACATATGTGGTTAACATGCCCAAGAGTAGAAATTTTCTGGTCTGAAGTAATTAAGAGGTTGGAAAGTATAACAAAAGAAAAAATATTTTCAAATGAAACTTTGCTACTTTTTTCGTTATTTACGGGAGGGAACGAAAACATTGTGAATAAAGAACTAATTGCAATTATATTAGGAGGAGCCCGTAAAGAAATTGCCCATCAGTGGAAGAATGCTCAGGACTTGTCCTTGCAAAAATTTCAAAATAGAATATGGAGACTGGCTCTGATGGAAAAACTGAATAAAACAAGATAAATTTATGGAAATATGGTATCCCTTGTTGGCCTCTGGTGCAGGAGATCAAATGGAAAATGGGCTGAAATGCTGGTTAGTTTGAATAACTGTAGGGTTAGAAGTAAAACATATATAAATGTTTAAATATTATTAGTATACTATAGATAAGAAAATTATTGGAAGTGTAACTGTATAGGTAATTACTACTATTTTCTTGTTATGTGATCAGAGGATTGTAACTTGTATAATAATATTAAAAAAAGTTAATGCATTGATACTTTGGCAATATGTGCCTGGTTCCAGAACTGGAATGCATAAGGAATTCTTTGCTTCAGACACTTGGCTGAATGCTGCTACAAAACCTTGTAGGGTAAACAGCATTATGTTCTGACTATCCAAGAGGGAAATATGCTAGAGAAAAAATGTATTTATTTATTTATTTAAAATATTTTTACTCCACCTTTCTCCTTGAAAAGGTCCCAAGGTGGCTTACAAACAACGAAAGACAATATTCAAAGTTGAAAACAAAGAGTATACAATTTCTGACACTTAATTCCCATACCCACAAATTCTCTATATGTCAGAACAATAGAACAGATACTTAATATGTTGGGTCAGCAAAGAGATTACTTGTTTGTGCAAACAGAGTGTAGGATAGGATATCAGCTAAACAGTCTGGAAAACAGATGCAGCAAGTGGGGAACAGCATCTGGTGGACAATATTCCAATTGTATTCTTAGGTTTCAGTGAAAGTTTTTTTAAAAAACAGGCCAGAATTTTATACAAGGTGCAATGGAATATTGGGAAGTTTCATTTCTTATTACTTTTTTAAAAATAGCATGTTGTTCTGCTTTTTATCCAAAAATGTTCCCAGTGTGGCTTACAAATATTGGCAGTAAGGCAGTCCATGCTGTCAGGTGTGCAGTCTAAAAGATGTGACTCATGAGGAAAGGGATGGAAGGGGGAGGAAGACTAAAGCTAGTTCATGCATCAGTTCCTAAAGTTACAGTTCTTACAGTAACCAGCTGGGATGTAAATAGTTCGAGTAATCTGGTAGAACACCTGCTTTATATGACAGTTGAACAAAGGCCAAAGGCAGCTTCAACAGAGCCAAAAGAATAGGTCTCCTTTTCTTGTCTTCTTCCACAAACTGCTACTTTGTTGTTTAGTCGTTAAGTCATGTCCAACTCTTTGTGACCCCATGGACCAGAGCACGCCAGGCCCTCCTGTCTTCCACTGCCTCCCGGAGTTTGGTCAAATTCATGTTGGTAGCTTCGATGACACTGTTCAACCATCTCGTCCTCTGTTATCCCCTTCTCCTCTTGCCCTCACACTTTCCCAACATCAGTGTCTTTTCCAGGGAGATTTCTCTTCTTATGGGATGGCCAAAGTACTGGAGCCTCAGCTTCAGGATCTGTCCTTCCAGTGAGCACTAGTTAACCATCATCATCACAACACTCTGTAGCATTCTTTGAATAGGTAAATGGGGTTCTGCATGTGCATTGAAGTGCTTCCACACACCCAAGGAGATTTCCAAACAGTAATGGGCTTTCTGCATATGCATTTGTTGAGAAACAAGTGGGTTAGAGCAAGCATGTACACTGTATTATCACACACAAGCATACAATGCTTTGGTCTTTTGGCTTTTGAAAATGAATTCTACTGTGCTAAGCACATCTCTTTTATTAGATGAAGAAAGTAGAAAATTGCAATAGCCAAAATCCTATTGTGAGTTACTACAATCAGTGAAATACCCTGTCATGATGGCAGATATGAGCTGAGTAATGAGGTGGTGGTTATTTGCCATGTAGATGACCAGGTGCACAAATGGTACCTTGTTAATTAGCCATAATTTACACATGCAGTTTACATAATCTGATTTACCCCAGAGTAAAATCCCAATAGGATTCTGACTAATTTAACTGACTTTCTGATACGTGGTATTAAGGAACAGATGAATGTGACAGTGGCCAAAATCCTGTTGTGTAGCTACACCTGCATAACTTGAAGTTGCATAAGTTGTGAAATTTGCAGCAAAGTGCAAGTCCTATCTAGAAAGCAGTGCCACAGGTGCAGTTGGTGTGGTCAGTTGCATAGTTAGTGTGTGATTGGATGTGTGGTTCATTGCATAATCAGACACATAGATTGCCTGGGATAACTCTCTATGAACTTATGTGTCCATAGTTCCAAGTCCATCTGGATTCCAACTAGTATGAAACAACATTTGTTAGATTAAATTTAACAGCAAGTCATAGTGAATTTAAATCTCCAAAAATGAGCTAGAGTTCTGTGGTTTTGCACAGGCAGAAGGGCAACCCATCATATTTAATGCTCTGTGAACAATATCCTGTCTTTGGTGTTTGTTTTTCCCCCCATTTTTACAATGGCAATAAATTTAGAGAAGCCCTGGCTTCTAATTACACATGAAAGGTGACCTGCTATGCTGACAACAAAAGCTTTTATGTTATGATTTGTACCTGGATCACTTTAAAGTGGAGGAAGAGACCACTGACCCTTTCCAGAAGGGGAGAAAGTTAACTTAATCATTCATTTGGAAAGTAGAGCTGGGCTTCTTAGTGCAGAACTCCAATAGATTCTATTACAAAGTAAACATATATGTATTAGAACAGGGCAAGAGTATAGTTTATTTCCTTTCCTCATTTGTTTTTGAAGGTCTGCTGTCTTATTTTTGGTGTTGATATTGTTGGGAAGTGCTATACTTGTACACAGAATGAAGCAAAGCTAATCAAACATGCATAAGCGATATTAGTGTGAAAGACTTTTAACAGGGCAAACTGAAATATCATAAAATCATAGAATAATGGAAGTTGGAAGGGACCTATAAGGCCATCACATCCAACTCCTTGCTCAATGCAGAAATCTAAATCGAAGTCTATCTGACAGTATATATGATATTTTGCTATCTAACTTCTCCTAAATCATCATGTGCCAAATTGAATGACTTGTGGGGCAACTTCTGACTTTTCAGAGAATTCCAATATATTGAGGATCAGCACAATAGTGTTAGGATAGTAATTAGGATTGTGCTGAGGGGAAGAGTTTAACATATGGTTAATATATGTCCTCACCCCAGTGATAATCCATGGGATCAACCTACTGACAACAAGTATGTTTTCCTGTTTTTGCTTATCATAGTTCACCAAAAACCAATATGGGACTTTTAAAAAAAACCTCAGTACATTAAATAGGCTGGGGCTGAAAAAGTATCCCAGTGGCAAAATTTAATAGATGTGTTGGTATTTCTCAGCTGTTTTTCTTTTAATAGGTAAAAAAACCTTCAAAGAACTGTGGTTGGCAAGTAATTGAAACTTGGGAACATTTTTTTATAAATTTCAAGTAACAAATCCACAAGATACCTACTCTATAGCTCTCGGTAGATGCAGGATAGAAAATTATTCTGGGGCTAAAATGCCCTTTTCTCATGCGAGAGGAATAATGAGAAATTTACAAATATGTTCGGCAATGCCCACCTCTACAGAGAGGGGGAAATCTCCTCTCATGTTGCTCTTAAGAGCAGCCAGAGACTGTGTTTGTTTAGTTTGCTCCCAAACTAAGCAAGATGTGAGGATTTCCCATGAGAATTCCTAATAGGTTCTCGAATTACACTGAGTTTTGGAGCAGGTAGAGGAATGAGAAGCTGATACAGACCCCTGAGTTCTCTGGCCTTTCTTTGCTGAATTCTCAGTATAAAGACTTGATGAATTAATTATAGGGGTCAATATTGATGGCAAATCATGATTTATTAGCAAGCCAAGTCAAACTTTGTGGAATCCTGTCTTTAACAAAAATTGCTATTTCTAGATATATTCTTGAAACATCTCTCCTTTTTTAGGAAGTGCAGAAGCACTCTGTGCATACCCTTGTATTCAGATCTTTGAAGAGGACTCATGACATGTTTGTTGCTGACAATGCAAAACCTATACTTTTGGATGATAAGAGGTAAAAAACATTTTTAGTACCTGTTGATATTTTTATCAGAAATAGACATGTAACATTTATAAGACCAACAAGTTTTTTTATTTTTTCATAAGCTTTTGTGTGTTTAAGCATACTTTTTCAGACACTGGTATTTTTGAAACAACAAACTCCTGTGCAATCTTGATGTAGATCGTTGCACAAGAACCCCATTTAACTGTATTACTATTGATCCACATAACTGTGGAACTAGCTGATTTCTGTCAACACTGGATTGTGTTTATCTACAGTCTACAACTCCCAATGAGTGCCTTCACTCTCCCTGCTGCATCATCCCTGCTAAGAAGATTATGTGTGTATATACATGTGTGTGCAGCTTCCAAACTCAAACCTGCATTACTCCTGTTCCTCTGAGATGAAAAGTTTGTGTCTACCTGTCTTTAGGAATATATGAGAGAGAGTGTTAGATAGATAGATTGATAGATTGATAGATGATAGATAGATAGATAGATAGATAGATAGATAGATAGATAGATAGATAGATAGATAGATAGATAGATAGATAGATAGATAGATAAAACTTTATTACGGTCAAAGACCAGCCACAAGAGAGTGTATTGAGAAGTTAAGATTATGTCGTATTCTTTTCACCAGTGCAGTGTTGATGCAGACTTCATCTGCGATTAAAAAAAACATTTCTTGTCAATGCATGTGGCTAAATTTCTACTTAGTTCATACTGAATTTTCAGAAAGATTTGTGGTGGTAAAGACGATGTCTGTGTAACTCAAATCTATAAAGATATAAAATATTGTTTTCATTTCCTAAAATAAGGTGAATTCATTTAGGAGTGTACTGTGTCCCATTAGTGTAGCTTGACATTTTTGTTGAACTCCTAATTGTATGAATATTTTTCCCAAATTCTGGCTTTGTTATAACAAATCACTATCAACAAAGATGTAATAGTGTTTCTTTATACAGCCACAAGGTAAAAATGGCAGTGAAACTTCATACAGAATATGCATCTGTGCTGCACATGCCAGTACCAAAAGAAAATGCAAGAGAGAAAGGTTCCCAAGGTGTAATTGACTCATATGGACATAAGCAGTATCTTCAAAATTCAGGTATGTTGACAGTTTTAATTGTATATTGACAGCTGTCAATTATAGTCCTACACCTCTTTACCTAGGAGTAAGCCTTACCGAGTTCAGCAAGTCATATTTTGAATAGGCATGTGTGGAGTTGCACTGATAGATGGCTTAACTCACTTGCAGAGAGAGGAGAGAGCACTTTCAGTTACAAGTATGTAACCGCAAAGGTAAAGGAAAGAACATCTTGTTTCAGTCAGCAGTAATGTACAACCATTCCATCAATTGTTTTCAGGATCATTGCATTTATGGTATTCTTGGTATATTCCCCCAGGGTGGGGATAGTAAATATTTACATATTAAAGTAAACCTGTCAGTATATTGAGGATCACATATCTTCCATTATCTTTTAGTTTGTGTGGAAATCATTGGAAGTTTAAACTTTTCTTCTGTGAGCATTCTTTTGAAGTTATCTCTTTTTTTCCAGACATATGTTCTGCCTGATTTAACTTTAGATTTGTGGCAATATATTTTGTTGATCTTATCCATTAACTCTTTGTACATTCACTTTCCAACACTCTACTGTCTCTATTATTTCGTTGAATGTTTAATTGTCAATACAGAAAATAAATGAAGACAGAGGAAGAGAGGGGAAGATGGATATAATCATTTGGCGGCATAGAGGCTAGCATCCTGTTGCCAAAATGCAAAACAAAAGGGAAATTGCATAAGTGTTCCTCCTGCTCTGTCAGACATCTGGCTGTGTGCCCATTTTTGTTGTGGTTGCAAAATTAGTTACATTAATAATGTATTTAAACTATAGAAAGTTTTGATGAAACAAAACATATTTAGATTTATATAAGAAAGTGGTGGACAGGTTTTGAATGATCCTCTTTTTTTCCTTCCTGTTGCCGGTGTGCCACTACAGGGATTTGTCCCTTGCAAATGGAATGTATACAAAGCAAACTGCTGTCATGTTCAAATGCATGTATACATTCACTGTATTGAACACAGTGTCAATTATTTACTTAACTCCATGGTCCAAATCTTGTTTCTTAGCATAGTGAATTGCACTACATACAGCAGGCCCACTGAATTAATGGGAATTTGGTGAGTCAATGCTTCTGTAAATTCCCATTGATTCAAATGGGCCTACTCTAACTGCAGTGTATTATGCTAAAGTAAGTTGCAGTTAGAAAGTGCTCATTTCAATCAATGGAACTTACAGAAGAGTTGATCACTAAATCTCCATTAATTCAGTGGGCCTACTCTCGTCCAGTTTGCTAGCAGGTGAAGTTATTTAATTTAACTAAAAGCTTCTTCCCTCGTGACCTGTAAGTTCAGTCAGGTTTAATGTCTTCACTTGACAAATGAATAGCTAAGCCTTTGGGAGCCTTGGGGGTGGGGGGAAGGGAGCCTTTAATATCCAAAAAATGCTGCCATTTGTCCCGCCAGTGGAATTAGGACTGGTGGTGACAATTTTCAGATGTTAACTCCCCCACCCCCGCATTCTCCTGAAGGGAGAATAGGAAGTATTAAATTAAATTAGAGTTGTGTTGCCTGCTAATGACATCAGCATTTATGACACACATTTTCACCTGCCAGATTTCAGCCAATGTATGTATTTGAATGGCACCAGCTGCATTGTTGTGAGCTATGGTATTATTAAGCTGAACTTGCTGGTCTTCAGTGGTGGTTTGAGACCTACCACGTTGCAAACCACCCAACGCAGTAAACAGGGCATTATCCTGTATTTGTTATGTTACAATGCATTTGGTGCAAAATTAACTTTCACCAAAGCTTATTTGGATAGAGCCAAAAAGTACCTGTTTTCATGGTTTCAGAGGTAAAGCAACCAAACATGTCTCACCCTGTACAGTGGTGCCTCGCTAGACGATTGCCTCGCAGGACGAGGAATTCACTAGACAATGGCTTTTTGCGATCGCTAATGCGCTTCGCAAAACGATGGTCTCCTATGGGCGATTTTCGCTAGACGACGAGTTTTCCCCATTGGAATGCATTGACTAGCGGTCAATAGCTGTCAGTGCATTCCAATGGGGACCCGCGCTCGCTAGACGATGTTTCCCTATGGACGATCTTCGCAAGACGACTTTTCCGTTGGAACGCATTGAAGAGATTTCAATGCATTCCAATGGGGAAACGTGCTTCGCTAGACGATGTTTTCGCAAGACAGCGATTTTCGCGGAACGGATTAACATCGTCTAGCGAGGCACCACTGTATATTATTTGATCTAATGTCAGTGCCCTTTGAACTGCGATTGGCCAAATATAATTAACAGCACCATCCTGTGCCCTGTTTAATAGGAGTAAGTACCAGAGGACTCACTGGGTCCTCTCACTATACATGTATAAGATCATGTCTGCACAGTACCTACTCTGTTCAGTCTTTATCTACTGTAATTTGTACTTGGGGGCTTACTCTGATGCCTGTCACCATCATTTTTTGGGTCATCCTACACCACCTCTTTTTTCAGGTGGGTTAAGGGTGTTCATGACTAACATTTCACCTTATAAACATAAGGTTGATAAACTTGAAAGTTTCCTCACTTTAACTTTATAGTTGGTCTTGATATAAATATAATGCTGTTGTTGCTTTTGATTACTTCACATTCAGTAGCACCATGTATTGCAAACTGTTTTAAGGTATGAGCTTCTCCAGCTTTTTATAAATACGCAGTTTATATACTGTCAAGGCAAATTTAGCAGCAAAAATTATGTCTGAATTCTAATGAAAATTATAATTCAGGAATCTAATGAAGAATGTGTTTTGGAATCAAGATCTATTTTTATTGTAAGGTTCTATGAAACAACAATTAACTATTGTCATATTATCTAGGAGAAGATAATGAATATTTGATAACAGGAACACATCCATATCCCCCTGGGCCTGGTGAGTATGTTTTGGGGATAGCATTTCTTAGGCTATGGTGAAGGGATTGCTACAAGTAATAATATCTATCAATAGATACATTTTCATTTTTATAACCAGTTCTAAATTATAATTTAAATGGAATGCCATGTTGCATGGCCATGTGTGGGCTTTTTTTTAAAGAAAAAAGCTTAAAATGGTAGAATCAACTTGTTTGAAATGAGAATTATTTATGATTAGAGAAAAGATTTCGGTATTGTTGTCTGTTAGTCAAAATTGAGCCAACTAAATAAGATATATTTCTTTTATGGAAACATTTAAACATTTTGAATATAAATTGTAAGTTTCAAGTGTCGCCTTTCAAACTCAGTTTGATTTTTTTACTATGAAACTTTGTTTTGTTTTTGTTTTATGATATGTTTTGTTAAAGTATCTGTTCTTATAGCTGTCTAATAGATCCAGGTACCTAGGCTTTCACAAGTTCGTTCTTTAGATCTGTCTACAAAACACTTCTTCAGTTCCTGTGCTGGGTTTAACCTCATTGGGTCAAATCTTGGTTTACATTCTGCAATACATTTCATGCTATCTTAACTGGGTTTGTTTTCTTTTTCAAAAGGAGTGGCCTTGACTGCAGATACTAAAATCCAGAGGATGCCTAGTGAATCAGCAGCTCAGTCACTAGCTGTGGCACTGCCTCCTTCTCAATCTAAGTAATTATCTTTTATTAAAGTACAAACTCAGTTAAAGACACAGAATGATTGTTTTTTGGTAAAGTTTAATCTGGAAGACAAAAATTTGTGGCCAGAAGCCAATTGGTAATTTATACTAATGTACATGGTGGCGCTGCAGGTTAAACCGCAGAAGCCTCTGTGCTGCAAGGTCAGAAGACCAGCAGTCGTAAGATCGAATCCACGCGACAGAGTGAGCTCCCATCGCTTGTCCCAGCTCCTGCCAACCTAGCAGTTCGAAAGCATGTAAATGCGAGTAGATAAATAGGTACCGCCATAGTGGGAAGGTAATGGCGTTCCGTGTCTAGTCGCGCTGGCCACGTGACCACGGAAACTGTCTACGGACAAACACTGGCTCTACAGCTTGGAGACAGGGATGAGCACCGCGCCCTAGAGTCGGACACAACTGGACTAAATGTCAAGGGGAACCTTTACCTTAAGTGTAATTGCATACATCCTGGAGGTAAATTGCTGCTAATTGGCAAGTTGAAATTCACATTCACGGTCATGTGCCAAATCATACAACTGGCACGAGACCAGGAATACAACTGGTTAGTCCACAGCAATTTGTGGCTGCAATTTACGATTTACACTTGCATTCATATAGATTGCCAATAAGATTCCAGTGGGTATTGGTTAAAGTGCAATGGTGTGTTCAGCCTTAATTTGACTCCTCACAGTTCTTCACTGGTGCCATCTGGATTCTGATAGCCTCATCCATTCTTCTAGATGATGTTAAGACTAAATAAGATGATTGGATGCTTTGTGATGGATTGGTCCCTTTGAGATCCTTCCCTTGCACAGTTGATCTGCACTCATAGCTATGATGCCACTGCTCACCTCTTTGGGAGGGAAAATGAATTAGGCAACAGTAGGAAGTCAGTAATAGTAACAGCACTTCTTCTTCGTGGCCTCTGTGAATGCACACAACAGGGTTCTATAGGTCTCTTAATCATCCTTGAATGAAGATGAATTTTGAAAGCCTGGCAGGATCTTTTGAACAGAGCTGGCTTGCATAGAGACTAAAGATTTGAGGTGTGAGCCAGAATATTTTGGCTTAAATGTCATGTGATTAATAAACAGGCTGGGTAGGTGGGACTCGTCATTCTTGGAAGGCAGCCCATCTGGGAGAAGGAAAACTCCGATTTCAAACCTCCACTGCCTTGTGGCTATATCCACCAATGGAAAAGGCTTCAGGAGTTAACCTCGAGGCAAAATCCGGAGCTGGAGTCCTGGAGGCAGTTCATGTCATTCTGGCAACTCCTGCGACGTCACTGGAACCAGTTGTATTGGCTCTTGCCTTTCCATTGGACTATTTCAGCAATGTGGAGAAGGGGGATTTGCTGCTTGGGTAACAGCCTATCCATATTATTTTACCCATGCTTTGTGCTCTGGAGAGGACACTCGCTGTTCCAAGTCCTCCATTCAGAGCACGTTACCATAGTCTCTCGAGACTGAAGGATGCCTATGCAGTAAACAGGGCAATTTAAATTCATATCTACTCAGAAGTAAGTTCAGAGTGTGTTTAGGATTGCATGTTAGCTATTCGCTTGCCAAGTGGAGACATTAAAGTTGACTGAACTACAGGACAGTTTGAAACATATGGAAATGTGTGAAACTTGACATGTGGGTTATAAACATTAAGTATAGTTAAAAACTCTCCATTTCTGGTACTTTGAGCCACTCCTCATACAAAGATTGTATCATACTCTTATTTGGAAGCCAAGGTAGTGCAATTAGCAAATTTTGGATAGTAATGGGAGATTCCACTGTTATTTGATCCCCTCTTTGCCTGCAACTTCATGTTCTTCTTCTAAGCAATCTACCCAGTTTGAGAAGCTAGCAGTTGTTGTTGCCATCTTATATCTTTATATGGAGCTATGATTTTTCATGATTCTAGGTCACATGGATAGCCTTATCTCTTTAGACTACCACACTCCACATTTGGAGACTGAGGGCTTGGCTAGATGGCCAAATTGGTGTGGGCTGGATTGAGCTAAATAGGGCTTCTTAAGGTTGCTGAGAGGCGTAGTATGCCATTTAGTGTGATCGTTGCATCCACATGCAAGGATAGGGTGGTTTTGGGTCAAGGAACCACATCACACCTCAGGTGACCCTATTTGCCCCACCTGCCTTTAAGAGAGGGGAAGAAAGAGATGGATGGATTGATTGATTTCCCTTCTTTTCCCTTCCTCTTTGTTCTGGGAGGAGGTTTTCAGTTAAAAAAAAAATCTAAAAGGAACAGAGGAAGTTTTCAGTTTCCCAGTATTGTTAAGTGGCTTAAGCTGCCTATTAGGAAGTTGAAAGCAAGTCATCTGTTTTGGTTTGAACCCAGTGATCACACGTGCTGAAATCAAACCAAAATAGAGCCATCTGATGCACACCTAGGAAAGTGTAGCTCCCGACTACAAGCCAGAAAGGTGCAGGTAGGAATATTCTGGGGGAAGGCTGGTTCATGCTAACACTTTCTTCATGTGGTCACTGTGAAAAGGAGCAAATCAGCCGGTCCACAGAGTGGACCAAACAGTGGGACAAAACCCTGTGTAGCTAGTACACTCCCCTTTTTTGCCTACACAGTTTTCACTCTGTTCTGAACACCTGAGTATGGCTACAGTCTTTTGTAAACTTAGGTAGTCTGTTAATTCTCCAGATAGTGATTGATTTTAGTATGTCTCATCTTAGTATGTCTGACATCCACTTCTCTTTCTAGAATGGAAGCAAATCGAACTGCTGCTGGTGTAGGTGATATATACAGACATGCTGGAATTCCTGAGCGCTCACAGCCTCCTAGTTTGACCATGGTAAGTCTCATATAATGGAGATGCAACGGGATAACTGGATTCTGCAGTGAGTTTGTCCCAGGCAGGATTTTGTAATATTGGCTAACTCTGTGAGGAGAGTGGAAACTTTTAGGATTACAAGAAAACATTTGTATGTAATTGTTCTTGCTCCATTTATAGGCTATGATGGAAGCAGGCGGTAATAAAAATTCAGCACTGATGGCAAAGAAGGCTGCAACAATGCCAAAACCACAGTGGCACCCCCCATGGAAGCTGTACAGAGTAAGTAGTAAATAAATTTAATTTCAAGATAAATGTAATGCTAAGCATTGCTTCAGCTTGGTAAGTTCAGGGTTACAGGCATGAGCTTGCTCAAACGTTGGGGTCAAGTATCTCCCTTCCAAGCTTGCACTCCAGTATCCACCTTGGGAAAACTGAAAGCATGTCAGAGGTTAAGAGTTCAGTTCCCAATAAAGCCTCCCAGGAGAAGAGCAAGCCTTTGTAATCATAGGCAAGCTGCGCAGTGCCAAAGTGCCCCAGAAGAAAGGAATGGTATATGCCTTCTCAATACTCTATCCCTAGAAAATCCTGGAAAGAGTTGCCATAAGTTGTAAATAACTTGGTAGCACCTAATTGGGATATCCAGCATGATGTAGTTGATAGAGTGATAGACCAGGATTCAGGAGACCTGGGTGTGAATTCCAACTTGGTCATGGAAACTAACCGGGGAGGTGGAACTTGTAAAACCACTCCTTAAAAACCTCTTTTACCTTGAAAGCCTTACTAGGGTCACTGTAAGTCAGTTCTGACTTTTGTGGCAGTAACACATGCACAGAGAAAGCAAATGAGTAGTCTCCTGGAAAGTAGTTCCCTGCTGGGGCTAGTAGACAACTAACGAGGTAGTTCTTTTCAGAATGAGGATTTTTGTTTTTGTTTTTTGTTCTGTATTTATAATCAAACTTAGTGAATTTGGGGGAAAGAGGGCTTTATTCTTTGTAAATTGGATTAGCTTTGTAATGTGTGTGGAGGAAGGGGAATAGATGCCCTGGTTTGTACACAGCATCTCGGTATGAAACAGCATGCATGCTCCAATAGTTTTGGTGCTTTTTTGCAAACAGGCTGTTGAGATGAAAGAAGATCAAACCTTTTTGCATGAAATTTGCTGAACATTCACCATCTGTATGACATAGCCAAAACACATTTTGTAACCTGAAATTCAGAATATGCTGTATCAAGATAATTAATAAAGAATTAGCTAAATCTAATCCACAGATTGGTGTTGTTTTGAATTAAAATACATAAGCAAAACTCTGTTGTCACATACATGGTAAGAACTTGCTTTGCGTACAACAGTTTAAGCTGTAGATGATAATTCCTTTTAAATGTAACACTCTGTCTTGGAACATTTTCAGGTTATCAGTGGACACTTGGGCTGGGTGAGATGCATTGCAGTCGAACCGGGAAATCAGTGGTTTGTTACTGGCTCTGCTGATAGAACCATAAAGGTAAGATATATTCAAGAACTGGCTTTATTGTTAACACTATACTGGTAAGTATTTCTTGGACAATCCACCTCAGCATATTTTATGGCCTTTCCTTTCTTTTTGTTCCCCAGTGCTCTAAGTTGTCATGTTGTGTCAAAAGTGCAGTTAGGAATGATATCCAAGATTTGAGAATTTCTGTTTCATACAGGGGTGTATACCACATGTCTTTGAGCTGTTGGCTTCAGTTAAATTGATGGACTTCAATGACTGGCATTTGCAAGAGTATCATACATCTGTTTCTTTAATTACAGATTTGGGACCTTGCTAGCGGCAAATTAAAACTATCTTTGACAGGACATATTAGTACAGTTCGAGGTGTAATAGTGAGCGCAAGGAGTCCATACCTTTTCTCTTGTGGAGAAGACAAGCAAGTGAAATGTTGGGATTTGGAATATAACAAGGTAAGCAAAGCACATTGGTGGCAGCTGAAATCTTTCAATAAATTGAAGGTTATGTGTTTTTGAAAGAACCAGTTTTAATCACAGTATGTTTATATGCAGGTTATTAGGCATTACCACGGTCACTTAAGTGCTGTGTATGGCTTGGATTTGCACCCAACAATAGATGTACTTGTAACATGTAGCAGAGATTCAACAGCCCGTGTAAGTAAAACAGAAGTGTTAACTATGGATTTAAACTGTATGTCTGTATGCAAGGCAATACTTAAGTAGAGTTCCTACAATTAGAGAACTTAAGGGAGCTCATAGTGTTAAAAAAATTAAAAACACAATGAATTCTATAATTAAAAACAATTAAACTATAATAGTAATTAAAATACATTGAATGATTAAAACCATTTGAAACTTTAAAAACAAACTTAGCTAAAAATCAGCATTCAGGGTTGCAGTTATGATAATTAAAATTCTGCCTGGAAGGTGAGTCTTCAACTGTTAGTGGAAGGATACAAGGGAGCAGACCAACCTAACCTCTTCAGGGAGATCATTCCACAACCTGAGAGCACCCACAGAGAAGGCCCTTTCTTAGGTCCCTATCAAACATGCCAGCAATGGGTCTAAGAGAACGGCTTCCTCTGTTACTCTTAAGGACCGGTTTTAACTCTGCGAATGCACTCCTGGCCGTAGCTGAAAGTAGGGTTCCTGTTACTAGGTAGATAATACTTCCATTTCAAAAACTATTGTTGTTGTTTAGTCATTTAGTCGTGTCCGACTCTTCGTGACCCCATGGACCAGAGCATGCCAGGCCCTCCTGTCTTCCACTGCCTCCCGGAGTTGGGTCAAATTCATCTTGGTAGCTTCAATGACACTGTCCAACCATCTCATCCTCTGTCGTCCCCTTCTCCTCTTGCCTTCACACTTTCCTAACATCAGGGTCTTTTCCAGGGAGTCTTCTCTTCTCATGAGATGGCCAAAGTATTGGAGCCTCAGCTTACTTAACCTTTTTCTGTAGTTCTAAGCCTTACTCAAATATGAGTCATGGAAAGAAGAAAGAAACTTATGTTTTAACAAGCAGATGAGAAGTTCTGTACCTTCCAGGGAGATGGTATTTATGGCAAAGATCAAGTCATGTACTTCCTTATACAATGTTAGTGGAATTGAGACTTATTTTCCCCTCCCATTTTAGCCCTCTGAAGCATCATAAACCTGCACTAGAGGGTTTCCCAGTTCCTGCATGGCAGATTGGGGCTGCAGGCAAGAGTGGTTGAGTGAGGGATTACTGATTTGGGAGGAAACAGGATTTTGCAGAAGCACATTATTAAATCCTGGCTAGTACTGACAAAACTGAGTATGCAGTTATGCGTGACTGTTGTGAGTACATATGTGCAGAGTTGCTTCTCAGTAATATGTAGTTGCAACAAAGCATATTCTTTGCAGAAGACAGTGGCCCATGTTCTATTGCTTAGTGTAGTAAATCACACTAGAGTAGGCCCACTGAATCAATGGGGATTTGGTGAGTCAGCTCCTTCATAATTTCCATTGATTCAAATGAATCTAACTCTTAATTGTGATGCTGAAGTAAGTTGCAGTTAGAGTAAGCCCATTTAAATCAGTAGATGTTGTGGAGGAGTTGACTCACCAAATCTCCATCGATTAGTGGGCCTACTCTAGTGTGATTTACTACACTAAGCAACAGAATTTTGCCCAGTATGTAAGTGCTACACATATTTTTCAACACACATTACATCCCCATGTAGGAAAAAGTTGTGAATATGTAAAATAGTTCTAGATGCTCACATGTTTGTTCTTTAGTTTTCTGAACCTTTGATATTTGACTACTCTTTTCTGCTTCTCTGGTAGTTTATTTGATTTATCTTCAGGAACATCGGAATGTGTTGCAGCTTTCTTCAGTAAAAAAGAAGGATTTAATTGTTCTGTAGGGCGATGTTGATGCTCTTTATGAATTTTCTATTTGTTCATGATGCATATTATAAAAATATGTTATTTCTTTTAATGATTTTAAAAAAACAAGGGAAGATGAAAATGTAGAGTACGTTGCTTATAGCTAGCCTATGACATACATGTCTTGGGAAAATATCACTTCGTATGCAGCTGTGTACAGTATTTCCCACTCTGGAATAAATAAATCATTCAATTACTTTGGCAGTGTGTCCTAAATATTTGACTGATATTCATAAGTGGATTGGGAAGGTGTTTAATGCACACATTGTTGCTAAAATGGAACAGTAATGCCAAAGCAATAAAATGTGGGATGTTAGGCAGAGGAAGAGTTGACATTTTAGGTCAAGAGAACCCTGAAGGGGTTCTGTATGACAGAATTATATAGTGATGTTGAAAACATTATAAAAGGTGTGAATGCTTGCTAAGTTGTTTAGGCCATTTTAGATTATAAAACAACCTTAGATCTGGATGACATTACAATTGTTCAAATATGTTTGTGATCTTAGATTTGGGATGTGAGGACAAAAGCTAGTGTTCATACTCTGACTGGACACACAAATGCCGTGGCAACAGTTAAATGTCAAGCAGCGGAACCACAAATTATCACAGGTATGATGACTACAGTCTGTCAAAGTGGAACACCATGGAATCAACTTATCTAGTGCTGGTACATTGTAACAGAGGGTTTTTTTTTTAATTTTCTTTTTTACATTGTACTCCAGCGAGCATTTGTGATACTAAATAACATTGTACATAACTGACTGGGTGTTGGCATGAAGATTGAGAATAATGTAAGACAACTTGTTATAAGCCCTGAAAGGCATTTTGGTAGAACTACAGAAAACAATTGCTGGCTTGCAAGAAGTTCTTGTACATTTTGTCACATGTACAGATGAAACAGGAGACTCAAATTGGGAGACTTTGGATTGTGCTAGTGAATGGTCATTCATTAAAAGAAAAGACTGAGGAGATATGATAGCATTCTTCAAATACTTGAAAGGTAGTCATACAGAGAAGGAGTAGAATTTGTTTTCAGTCATCTCATAGTGCAGGACATGTAATAACAGTCTCAAGTTAAGGAAGCCAGATTTCAGTTGAATATCAGGAAAAATGTCCTAAGTATTGGAGCTGTATGGCAATGAAACAATGACAATGACCTTGGGAAGTGATGAGCTCTCCAATACTGGAGGCATTCAAGAGAAAATTAGACAACCATCTCTCAGATACAATGATTTGGATTCCTGCATTGAACATGAGATTGGACTTGATTGCCTTATAGACCCCTTCCAACTCCAGTATTCTGTGATTAACATACGGAAGCTATATGTTCACAACTCTCAGTACCATGAAAGAGAGGAGGCTATCAGAAGGATTCTCAAAGATGATGTTGCTGCAACAGAGATTTCAAAGTGTAACAGAAGTGTATTCAGAGTATTTATTCTAGTTATATAACTCTCCAAAACCTCTTTTTTTAACTGCAGGAAGTCATGATACCACTATACGACTTTGGGACTTGGTGGCAGGAAAAACCCGGGTCACCTTAACGAATCACAAGAAATCAGTAAGAGCTGTTGTACTGCACCCAAGACAGTAAGATTTTTCATTTCCCCCCCTCATATTAGAGTATGGGTGGCTGTAACTTACCTTTTAGTAGATATCAGACACCAATGCACAAATTCAACCCTGCTACTTTGTTTGCCTGTTCAGGGGGAAAGGAGGCTTCATTTGCTCACACCTCTGTAATCCTCTTTACGTAGTCCTACAGTTAATGTGCATGAAATGTTGGGCCCCTCAGAGCTGCTGGAATCCTAAGGCCAGAATCTTCTGACATTTTATTGTACATGGAAGGGCATTTGTCCAAGAGATTTTCAAGGTTTTCCAGTTGTCCATCACGCATTCAGTCATGCAATCAATTTTGTAACCAAGGCATGGCTAGGTGCACAATGAGCTTCCAAAAAGATAGTTATCCCTGCTTGCTGGAATGCCTTTCTGTGTAATTCCACAGGGTTCTGGCCTAAACATGTTGGCTCTCTCTCTGGGAAAACAGAAAACAGTATGTGTGCAATTGTCGTCACTGCTATAGCTTGGCAAAATTAAGGCAGTCCTGTAAAGGCTGCTTTAAATACTGAATTCTAAATTGTCTGCATTTATTTATTCTTATATTTGTATCCCTTGTTTTCTCCACACAACTGAAAGTGGTGCACATGGTTCTCTCCTGCCCCTGTTTTTCCTTCTCAACAATCCTAGGAGATAGATTAGGCTGAGAAATACTGGCAGTTCTAAGGTCATCCATGGTGATTTCTAGCTGAATGGGGATTTGAACCCAGGTTCAGCCCTAATCTAAATCATACATGAATAGGATTGTGCTGTGAGCACCTTCCATGTTGATGCAGATCTTCAATTGTTTATAGTAAGGTGGAAAGACCCTAGTGGTGCCTGTGTCAGTTCTATGTGCAAATGACTAACATGGGTAGAAAACACATGAGTCTCCTAGCAGTGAAGGACACACTGTTCATGTGTGTTGGTTTAGTGTCTCTGTTTTGAAGTGTTGGTGGTAACTGAATTGCTTGAAACATCACATTAATGAAATATAATCGAATTTGTGGTTGTGTTATGCGAAGCAGAGCAATAATTATAGTAAGGTCTTTTACCTTTTTGCATACTACTGCTAGTCAGTAAATATGTTATGATAAAAAAATGGACAGGATTAAAAGGGCTGTGTAAGTTGTTTATTAGTGCATCAGGGTTTTTCTGCCCTCTTCTTGTCTATAATACTTTGCACCCTCCTGAGCTACTTGTGAAAGTTAGCGGGCATCTAGGTCTGGTTTCTTTGATACAGTGGCATCCGAAAAGCAACACTGGTAATCATTGTACACTTGAATGAATGATTTTATGCTTATTAACATTTCAGTCTTCATTAAATCTAATTGCAGTGCATATAGGTTAGGTAGGCAGGGATCCAGTGCTTAAAATATTTGAAGCAAATGTTTTTGAGATTACGTGCTGTTGTAGCTGTATTAAAAGTAGTACTTTTATGCTGATTATCAAGTGTAGTAGTTTTAATTAATTAGACTTGGAGTCCTTAAATGAAGTGCAATACTTCACATTTTAATAGACATCTCATTTACAGGTACACCTTTGCTTCTGGGTCCCCAGATAACATTAAACAGTGGAAATTCCCTGATGGAAACTTCATCCAAAATCTCTCTGGTCATAATGCTATTATCAATACCTTAGCTGTGAATTCAGATGGAGTTCTGGTTTCTGGAGGTAAGTGAGAATTTCATAAGTAGTTTAAATAGGAAGATCGATCCTTCCACTTTGTGTGCTGTCACACTCTCCACATAGGTCTCTCTCTTGTGTATCATTTGGAAACTTTGAATCAGACTCATGGGCCTGCCCAGCTGTGGAAATAGTTCACAAACAGAAAATAACTAGCATTGAAAGGATTCTGTTGGCTGCCAGTTTCCAGGTAGTATTTCAAACGCCAGCTTTAGTCTTTTACAGCTTCAATGGCCTTGACCAAATAACTTTATGGAAATGCTTCTACAGTGTGATCCCCAGTCCCAGTGCGCAATCCAAGTCCTTGCTCCAGGTTGCAATTGTACCTGAAGTAAGATGGGGAAAAGAAGCTGGGAGTTTTTGGTGATGGTAGCTATATTAATGGAACTTTACAGGCTTTCCCCCCTCAAAACTGTAATGAAGCTTTTTTCTTTCTTTCAGTAAACATTTGTTGTATAATAATTGATTTTCACCACCTACTGTTCATTGGAAGCTGGTTTAACACAGACCATTACAGTTACTTTGTGGGGTTTTTTTGGATCTACAACATAAAATTAATTAAAGTAGTTTTAAAACCAGTTACTGCCAAAACCGTGGCACAATTAGATAAGATTTCAAAAATTATGTTTACTAGTTTTATTTGAAATATGTATATGCTATATTTCATTCATACATTCAAGGTGATTATAAAAAGCAAGCATATTAAAAATACTTTCAGTTAGGTGAGTAAAATATACAAAAATAAGATAAAAGCATAGTCTAGAGAAACCAGGTTTATAATACAAAAACAGATTAAAAGCCTGGGAAGATTTTTAAAAGGCATTCACCAGGTAGTCAAAATGATACCAAGGGAGGTGCTAGGCAGTGTATTTAAAATTACTTTCTCCAACTATGGGCCCTAACCAGCATGTATCCCCAACACGTTGAGGAAAGCTGAAACACTTGATAATACAAGGACCCAGTTTCAAAGCAAAACAAAAAGGCATGCAGGCTTCCAGTACAATCACCTTTAGAGATATTGGCCAGTATCTTGCTTAATAATTATAGTCTACAGGGAAGATGCCACTTTGGTATGGAAGCATATTCTTTTTAACTGCACATGCTGTGGACAGTGCTGTGGCAGTTTCACTGGGTCACATGATCAGGCACATGACTGCATGTGACTGGCTTTTGGTCACACTGCTGCTGGAGTTTCCATAGCTGGTGCTCCATGTGCATAAACACTGAACAGGATGCTGGCCATTCTTGTGTAAGGAAAAGAGTAGAAATACCTCTTAAAAGATCATGCTGTCTGTGCTATACATTATGTATGAAGAAAGTATGCGTGCTTAAGAACTGTTTGAAGACCTATACAAAATTTGACTGAACATATAATTATGCTGCCATGTTATATACATGTGCCAGAAGTAAGCTCCATTGAATTTAGTAAAGCTTACGTACATGTAGGCATGCAAAGGATGGTGCTTTAGTCCTGCGGGAAGAGACTGGTGCTGTGTGGTGCTAAGGAATGGATTTTTAATGTGGAGTATACAGTAAGGCTGTTAAATAAGAATGTATTAGTGTTAATTTTGCTTCCTTTGACATACTAAGTTTGGCACAGTAGTTGTCCTCTGCTATAATTCTCAATTAGTATATAACACTAATGAGGGGTGTGTGTTTTTTTCTAGCTGACAATGGTACAATGCACCTCTGGGACTGGAGAACCGGCTACAACTTCCAGAGGGTGCATGCAGCTGTACAGCCTGGGTCTTTGGACAGTGAATCTGGAATATTTGCATGTGCATTCGATCAGTCCGAAAGCAGACTTCTAACTGCTGAAGCTGATAAAACTATAAAAGTCTACAGGGAAGATGACACTGCGGTATGGAAGCATATTCTTTTTAACTGCACGTGCTTATGTGTAAAACTGGGTTGTCTTAAGACAGATGTTCAGAAAGCATTCTCCTTAAAATTTCTTAGACCTAGAACAATTATGTTTTGACTAAAGAGGACCAGCAGGCATGCTTCAAGTTACAAGCCCATCTCATGAGATAAGAATGTTCTTAATGTGCATTCCCGTATGGCTAGGTTTCATATCTGGAAATAGCATGAGCCCAAGCATAACTTTTCATCCATTCCTCTCTGGCAAAGAAAGTGCCCTTGCTGCAATTCTCAGGTTTGCATGCATACATGCATCTAGCCAGTGTCTGAGTTCACCCCTGAGAATCATGGCAATGGCAGATTGTTTACCAGAGAGGAATGGATGGAAAGTTACACTGGGGCTTACTCTGTGAACAGGATTTCAGCCATAGTCTGTAGCTCCAATTGGCACACATGTGCGCATATATACACTCTCTCTTTTATTATAGATTAACTTTCAGATGACAACATGAGTTCTTTTCTAAGTAGGCTGATGGTGAGGACTTTTTGACCCACTTCAATGTGACATACAATTCAGAATCCTGTTGCTTATGTATGCTGGCATAAACCACAGGCACAGATTGCCCCTAGTTAAGGAGTCACCACTTATATTCCCTGTTGTGTTCCCAGTCACAAGAATGGCAAGTAAAAAAGAAATACAAACAGTGATTCCTTAACAAGCAGCAATTCTGCCCTGTGATTTCTGCAATTCCATTCAACACCATTGTACATAAGCATTAGAAGTCTGGCCAAAGTCTCTAAAAATGAAAATATTCTCCCTTCATAAATAGCTAGAGTTTATCTGGTAAAGCATGCCATCTGTATCTTTACTTGTTTCCATGCCTTTGACATATGTTGGCTCCACTGAAAGTAGCAGAGAAGTGATAAACATTGAGGTAGTTTTTACTTGTTTTTACAGTAGTAACCCCTATCTAAGAGATCAGTATCTGCTGATTCACTTATCCGCTGCCTGAAAATAATAAATTAAAAAAACCCAGAAATTGTATTTACCATATTTTTTCGTGTATAACACGCGTCCATGTATAAGACACCCCCCCCACACACTTTTCTAACCCAAAATTAAGAAATCTTAACTGAGCTTTGAGTATTCAGCCTCTGGGCTCAGAACGCTTCTGAGCACTGCCTACAGGCTCCACCTCCAATGAGGTGTGTTCCAGTTGGTTTGTTCAGCATCAGCTGACATCAGTTCCATAAGGCTCGTGATTGGAGGAAGCTAAGTCTCCTGACTGTAGGAAGCTAAGCCTCGTGATTGGAGACAGCCTGTTTACAGAGGCAAGGTATGGGCAGTTTTGTTCTCTCCTCAGCTTACTTCCGTGTATAAGATGCCCCTCAATTTTTAGTGTAATGATTTTGGGAAAAAGTAGTGTCTTATACACGGAAAAATACAGTATGCGTATTTCCAGGGTGTAGTTACGAGACCTGTCCACTAGAGGGAGCCAGAGACGTGTAATGTATATTGTTCAATGCTTCCACCTTTTTGGCATCTGCAAGGAGCGGGGGGCTTAGAACTGATTCCCCCATGGACCCTACAGTTCAATTGTATTGTTTTTTGTTTTGGAAGATTTGTTATCAGTTGTTTCCTTAGCTAAGAACTAACAGAGTGAGGTTGGGCATGTTTTCCAGTTTAAATTCCATGTTTTTCAAGAGTGTTTTCTGAATATATTCTGGTGCATATGTGCTTTTGTGCAGCTTTTAAAACAAGTATTTATGACATGTACCTTTAAGTGATTATTTACACTGAGCCAAAGCCAAACTTGTTTAATTTAGTGAGATTTCATAATCAAATTTACTGGGACTTGTCTTTTTAAATATGTGATTATAGTTTATATAAAGTTAGAATTTCAATCTTTGTGTTTTCTTTACATTTTTTTTAAGACTGAAGAAACTCATCCTGTCAGCTGGAAACCAGAAATTATCAAGAGAAAACGATTTTAATGAGAATCCACCTGCATAGCTGTGCCATAATCCTGACTCTGACTACAAAGCCTGAACTCTGCTAAAGTCATTGCTTTGTTGAGGTTGCAGTTTTTTATATTATGTATGGCTTCCCTTTAGGATTTATCCTCTCTCTTATCCCAGGAAATCAGCTGCAGCTGTTACACATGTCTGAAGAACGCAAGAGTTTGTTGAATAAAATGGTAATGTGGTGGTGATTATAGACACCAAATGTGTGCATGTCATTCTATGTGGGCAGCAGATGGCAAGAGTCTTTTCTACTCTTTTCTCTTTCCTTTCTTCCTTTGGTGGAGAAGTACGTTTTTGAAATTTTGAAGATGATTCCAAGAAACCGGCCCACCGCCACCTGGTACTTTCTCTTAGAACACGGAGTAGTAAAACTACCAAGGAGTGGCACAAACGCCATTGTTGTAGTAATTTTTGTCTTGAACACAGTGTGCTCCTTTGTCAGACTGTAATGCAATAAAATATAAATTTCATTTACACTTAACTACTAAAGTAGAGAACTGAATTTGTGTTGTATGCATGTTGTTTTGTTTCAGAATAGTGGATTTATTTTTGCCTATCCCATATTGGAACCTGACTTTTACATTTTAACACAGTCAACTCCCTTCAGACATTTGGTTTTCACTTAGCAGAACTTTAAAAGCTGGAAACGAGTGCAGTATTTTGCAGAAGCAGTAGACTAGCAACCCTTAAATGGCACATACTTGTTGACTTGAGTCAAAACAGTTTGTGTGCAGGGAGAAAATGATTCTGTTTATGATGAGTCATTGATTTACTGATTTTGCTTTCTGACTACAGCCCTTCGTACAGCCTGGGATCCTGCTTCTAGTGGGTCTATAATCTTCAGCCACAGCTTTTCAGAGGGTGTACATTGGGGTGACACAAGTTGCTGTAGACCACATGGCTCTTTGACTTCTACTGATTGTTTGGAGAGCATGTCCAAGAGAGACAGAGGTTGCATGCCACCCAGTTGTTCATTTGTGCCATTTTTGTACAATGGGTGGGAGAAAGAATTATTTTACATCTTCACTTAGTCTGTTCTAATAGTATTAGCAGGAATTTATGTTATAGCTGTCTGTGTAGAAATTTAATATTGCCAGTAAAATATTTGGTTTGTAATTTCATTTATCAGCCTGATTTCCATATAATCCCCAACTAGTGAGAGGTATAAATTAGGATAATGAATTCTTATATTGTGTCTGTTAAATTAGTTTACCCACTGCCAGGATTTTTGTGTTATCAGCAACAATTTTGTAATTGGCCAGTGCTAATAATTATGTAATCGTCACTGTGCATTTTATTTCCCTCTGATCTCATTGTCTACAATCCAACCATGTATGTATATATATCTGAAGTTCTGGGTAACACTCCACATATCTTATGAAGTGGGTTGCAATATATTGCAATAAATTTGTAAGTCTTTAAAGTGTCATAGGACTCTGTTTGATAAAAGAGAATTTGATAACAGGATCAAAGAGAAAGCCATAATGATGGATGGCCTCAATATGAAAAACCTGACAGTCCAATCTTCCGTATGAAGGGAACAGTTTGTAGAACCACACAATTAATTGTATATAGAGAGAGAATTCTGGGCTGCAGAAAATAGTTTTGTAACTGGGTTAATTTCAGAACCTTTTCTGAGTGAGGTCATGCTGGCACGTAATGGAAGAGCTGTTTCCCCTTACAAATTCAGCCTAGTACATTTTGGAAAGAATACATTGAGGTGTTAAAACCCTGAGCAGAAGGTTGTTCCATAAATTGTCCTTTTTCTTTCAATTGAAAACAAATTTTAAAACCCTGCCAATAGTCAAATGAGTTACATATGGTCAAAAGTACTGACACTAGGGATATACTCAATCTTACAAGTGTGTTTGCACATTTCATACACGTACATCTAGAGATAGAAGTGTTCTTGGCCTTTGCAACTTGTAGGGAAAACGTAGATACCATTTCCTCCATTTATTTTATATTATCATTGTGAAAACAGTCACTGGCAAAAAGGAATGGAGCATCTGAAATGCAGGACTGAGTCAAAACTTCCACAGAAAGGACATAACATTGCACAAAGTAATGTTTACACATTTGGATTTTGTATTAGTACCTAATTATTTACATTCACACTGGCAAAATGGAAATTTTAAAGAATGTATGTTTTTCCTCAATGTTTTGTTACTGGTCAATAGTTAGGTTCTTGTGAGTATCAGATAAGCGTGTCCCCAGATAGAAAATCATGCAGGATTAAGACTGCATTCCGAAGAAGAAGAAAAACCACACTAAAGAGAGGTAGCCATGTTAGTCTGTGCTAGCATGTCAGGCTAAAATAAAATAAAATAAAATGAAGACCCAAATGTTGTGGCACCATAGAGACCTACTGCTATAATGTGAGCTTTTGTAAACAGTTCACTACTTATGTCTGAGGAAGTGGACTTGTCCATGAAAGCTCTCATTAAAATATAGCAGTAAGTCTTTAAGGCGCCACAACATTTTGGTCTTTATTTTTAATTTTTCTTTTGTTTTTGCCTGATGTGCTAAAGAGACACACTAGAAGTGTCATTAGACACACTATAAGCTATTTCTTTTCCTAGGATTGTGCTGAAACACAAACTGACTGGGATATCTGCAAACAACAGGCAGAGAGGTGATCTGAAATGTTGTAGGTGGGGATCTCTTAAGTTATGAATCTTACAAAACATTGTGCTTAGCAATTTCCTTCAGATCCTGGTACAGAGAACACCTGGTGTTTGGGGGTTTTGTTGTTATTAATAGGGTTTTTTTTTTATGACCCAAGTGCAGGGATTTTTCAGTTTTGATCAAGATTAATCTCATGATTCCTTCCAGAATGATTTCAGATTGGAAGCAGACCTTCGATAATTTACTCCCTTGGTGGAATCCTCTATTCTGAGTGTGTAAATCTATATTCATTCCTCTCACTGTGACATCAGGCTTTTAAAATTCATTGTATATAATTATAAGAAAGGAATGCACTTTCTTGTAACATAACTGCAGTTTTCAGTGATTAGTAAGGGTGATAAAGTAGCTTTAAAATCAGTTGGCTGTATACTCACGCATGCAAATTAGTGCAAGGGATGTTATGTTATTAATGGAAGACTGGGCAACAGATGAACTGTGCTGTGTTTTTTAAAAACAAAAATAATATGGGATATATTCTCTGCAATTTAAACATGGAATAAAATTTAATTATGGAAGCGTTTCTGTATGTGTGCATGTGTCATTTCAAAACCAAGTCCAAATAATGCACAGTGGGCAGTATTCAGTGCTGGATTTCTGTCAGCAGAATGACAGATTCTAGAGGAATCAGAGGTGAGTCCCCCTCCACATAAGCCACTTCTGTACGTGGAACTGTATTTTGGGCAGCCCAAGAGTTGTGGGGGGGACAGTCTGTGAAAACGTCCAGCAGAACACTGGATATGTTGTTGTTTAGTCGTTAAGTTGTATCTGACTCTTCGTGACCCCATGGACCAAAGCACGCCAGGCCCTCCTGTCTTCCACTGCCTCCCGGAATTTGGTCAAATTCATGTTGGTAGCTTCGATGACACTGTCCAACCATCTCGTCCGCTGTCGTCCCCTTCTTCTCTTGCCTTCACACTTTCCCAACATCAGGGTCTTTTCCAGGGAGTCTTCTCATGAGATGGCCAAAGTATTGGAGCTTCAGCTTCAGGATCTGTCCTTCCAGTGAGCACTCAGGGTTGATTTCCTTCAAAATGGATAGGTTTGTTCTCTTTGCATTCCAGGGGACTCTCAAGAGTCTCCTCCAGCACCACAATTCAAAAGCATCAATTCTTCGGCAGTCAGCCTTCTTTATGGTCCAGCTCTCACTTCTATACATCGCTACTGGAAAAACCATAGCTTTGACTATGCAGACCTTTGTCGGCAAGGTGATGTCTCTGCCACTATTCCACTGCACCACACTGGGAATGTGCTGGGGCTAATTGTTGTTGTTTAGTCGTTTAGTCGTGTCCGACTCTGACCCCATGGACCAGAGCACACCAGGCCCGCCTGTCTTCCACTGCCTCCCGGAGTTGGGTCAAATTCATCTTGGTCGCTTCGATGACACTGTCCATCCATCTCGTCCTCTGTCGTCCCCTTCTCCTCTTGCCTTCACACTTTCCCAACATCAGGGTCTTTTCCAGGGAGTCTTCTCATGAGATGGCCAAAGTATTGGAGCCTCAGCTTCAGGATCTGTCCTTCCAGTGAGCACTCAGGGTTGATTTCCTTTAGAATGGATAGGTTTGTTCTCCTTGCAGTCCAGGGGACTCTCAAGAGTCTTCTCCAGCACCACAATTCCGTGTCCACAGCTGAGCGTCCTTTTGGCTTTGGCCCAACCACTTCATTAGCTCTGGAGCTACTTGTCCTCCGCTCTTCCTCAGTAGCATGTTGGACGCCTTCCGACCTGAGGGGCTCATCTTCCAGCGTCATATCTTTTAGCCTTTTGTTTCTGTCCATGGAGTTTTCTTGGCAAAGATACTGGAGTGGCTTGCCAGTTCCTGCTCCAGGTGGATCGCGTTTAGTCAGAACTCTCCACTATGACCTGTCCGTCTTATGGTGTCCCTGCACGGCATAGCCTATAGCTTCTCTGAATTACTCAAGCCCCTTTGCCACGACAAGGCAGCAATCCGTAAAGGGGATACTGGATATAGCCCAGTGTTTATTAGTCTTATATACATTACTTGGCACATGACTCAAGGAAGTGCTTCTTGCCCAGGAAAAATATGTTTCTTCTTCGTGGCCTCTGTGAATGCACACAATTGGGTTTAGACAGCGCCTGCGCTGGTCTTCTCGGAATCTTCTAGAGCTTTTGTATAAAAGTAACAAAGTTAGAGTTGCCCCTATCGCGCATGCTCCACCCGCCTCAGCCTTCAGTTCCATTTTACCGCCTTAGCGATTTGGAGCTTCTCGGTATTAGAGCTATCTATTCTAGTATTTTTCTCGGTTTTTTGACGCGGACTGGTTTCCCGATTACCTGATATCTCGGTTGCCCCTTGACTACGGACTGACTGACTATTCTTCTCTTTCGTATTGGATTCCGATTTTGAATCGTTCCGGTTTCCCGCCCTTTTTGGCCTACCGTTGCCCTTTTTCATATTTCCTCTGTGGTATCCCCAGAGGCTTCCTCACTTCTGGACTTCGCTACCGCTTGATTGTGAGTGTTTACAACTTTATGTCCCGCTCCGGACCTTTCAGTAGGTGCGTGTCCTGTTCGCGTAAACTACCGTTTTCGGACGGACACGACAAATGCCTATTTTGCTTAGGTGAATACCATCAACCTCAATCCTGTAGGCACTGTAAAAAATTCACGAAGGCTGCACTTAAAGCACGGCAGCAACGTTTAAAGATTTTCTTGTGGGATAAAACACTCTCCTCATCGAAACCGTCCGAAATGGAATCGACTGTGACCCCGTCGGCTATCCCACGCTCTGAAGTGAGGATTGCATCCCCACCACCATCGTCGGCGTCGAAATCCGTCGACAAACCGACTAAGAAATCTTCGACATCGAAGAAACCACCTACCTCGACGTCTGGGACTGCTTCCACCTCCACGTCGAAGGACCACCTGAAACAGAAAAAAGTGTCAGCGAAAGGCAAGAAAGACAAGACCAAGGAGAGCCGAAAGAGAATCCCTCCGGTGTCGGCATCGCTGCCTTCTCCGATCCTAGAAGACTCATCACGGGATCGGGAGTCTTTCTCCGAAGCGGCTGCCTCTCTTCCGCCTCGGCTGCCTGACACTTCACCTGCCGGCCCGGAAGGCTCTCCGAGCCCTAGTCAGCTAGTGGACATTTGTGTCTCTAGCCCGACTTCTGCCCATTATAGCCCTGTCTCGACCGGGCGGGCATCACCGGCACCTTCTTCGCCGTCGATTTCTTCGAGGCCGTTTTCACCACCTCGAAAGCGTTCGGCGAAGACAAAATACATCTCTCCGGATCGACGCCGATCTTCACGAAGTGAGGTCGTAGTCCTACCTCGACCTTCTCGGCGCCGACATAGATCGAGATACGACGACCCCATTTATATCGAGGTCGATCGTAACAAGTCCCGTCGTCGACGTCGACATGACGACTCGGACACCGAGGTTTCTTCCAGCGACGAGGAACATTATAGAAGAAAGAGAGTCAGATATGTTTATGCTTCTTCTTCTTCCTCCTACTCCTCGTCTCCTCCTCGGCGTCGACGTCGACAACATCTCGACGTCGACAAACTTCGAGCTTCAAAGCCTTTAGATAAGTCTAAGGACACATCCGTTCAGGCCAAAACCACTTCGACGTCGAGAGTGGTGCAGCCTAAGGCTCCTACGACCCACACATCGCAACCATCTCGACGGGATAATAGAAGACGGGTTTCATCATTGCACTTACCTCCGTCTTCAGAACAGGAGGATGCATTTTCATCTGCCGCCTCGGACCCAGATGAAGAAGTTTTTTCTGAGACTTCAGGAGAAACAGCTGTGGTGGGACAAACACTAGGATCAGATGCTGGAGATCCTCACCCATCTTCACCCTCTGAAGATTTCTCTTCATATGTACAAATGATCTCGAGGATGGCCAAGACACTCAAACTACAAACTGAACAACCTGCACCGCCTACGGAAGACCTCATATTTGGGGACATTAATCAAGAAAGAACCCCCCCACTAAGTCTGGCATTTATCCCGACCTTGATGGAACTTGTCAAGGAATCCTGGGATCAACCTTCTACATCCGCACCTGTAGCTCGTAGAACTGAAAACTTATATCGCACCCACGGGGATGACACTAATTTTCTGATCAAACACCCAACTCCAAACTCCATTATCGTTCAATCAAATGCATCTAGATCATCTGGAAAGGCTCACGTCACACCTACCAATAGAGAAGGCCGTAAATTGGATGTATTGGGCAGGAAGATATATTCCTTTACCACCTTCTTGTTAAGAGTAGCAAATTACCAAGCAGCTATGGGTGCTTACCAGCGGCAACTTTGGTCAAGGGTTCTACCGACCCTTCAAGCAGCCCCAGATGACACCAGACAAGGTCTCCTGGACACTTATACTGAAGCTCTCACTGTTGCTAAACACCAGCGACTTGCCTCTCGCCACTCTGCAGACATAGCCTCCAAAACATTGACATCGGCTGTCACCCTGAGAAGACATGCTTGGCTCAGATCATCAGGAATAATAGATGATGTAAAGACGCGTATAGAGGATTTGCCTTTTGATGCTAAGGGCCTCTTCAATGAGAAAACCGATGACTCTCTTGAAAATCTGCATAAAATAAAAAAGACTGCTAAATCCTACACGATTCAGCAACAGCCTAAATACAACAGGTTTCAGTGGCGTAAGCAATACCCTCATCAGCAATATCAACAATCAGCCTCTCAATCTTACCGTCCCTTCAAGAATCAGAACCAGGCTAGACCCTTTCAAGCCTCCTCTTCTGCTTCCACCTTCCGGCCACAAAATTCTTCACAGCGCCGTCAACCATACAGACCACCTGCCAAGAAATCAAAGCAGTACCTTTGACTTAACAATAATGTCATTCGCACCATGCACCCCCACTCGACTAGCCCCCTATTTTCACAACTGGGCCAACATCACAAAAGACTCTTGGGTCTTAAGTATTATTCAATTCGGATACCGATTAGAATTTGCAGAACTTCCTCCTCTAGGACAAATCAAGTTTACATCCTTCGACCTTGTGCTAGAAGAAGAAATTCTCACTCTTCTCCAAAAACAGGCTATTCAACAAGTGCCATCACGGGACATTCCACAAGGTTTCTACTCCCGTTACTTCGCTGTACCAAAGAAAGACGGAGGGATCAGGCCCATTCTGGACCTAAGAGATCTAAACACTTACCTGCATCCACGGCGTTTCCGGATGATCACATTAGAATCCATTCTTCACCTACTAAAGAGAAAAGATTGGTTCGTAGTAATAGATCTAAAGGACGCCTATTTTCATATTTCAATTCATCCACATCACAGAAAATATCTCCGCTTTATTTTTCAAAACACCGCCTACCAATTCTGTGCCCTGCCCTTCGGACTGTCCACAGCTCCTCGCACTTTCACAAAGTGCATGGCTCCAGTGGCAGCCTTTCTTCGTCTACAAGGCATACAGGTATTCCCATATATAGACGACTGGCTGGTGGTTTCCTCATCCAGACGAAAGTCAATTCAAGACACCAAGTTTGCCCTGCACACCTTGAAAGGCCTCGGTCTCTCAGTGAACAAGAAAAAGTCCCATCTGATACCATCCCGGGTGGTCGACTATATAGGCGCAAGACTAGATTCAGTCAGAGGACGAATATTCCTTCCACCAGACCGCATACAAAAGATAAACAGAGCTGTTCACAAATTTCGACATCATTCAAAGGTCTCAGCTCATCATGCACAACATCTGCTCGGCCTCATGGCATCCACAACATCTGCAGTGACACATGCGCGCCTGAAGATGCGCTCTCTGCAGGCATGGTTCCTGACTCTCTTCGATCCCCTTCAGGACAGCCCAAAGAAACGTCTGCCTGTCACATCAGAGCTAGTAAAACAACTTCAGTGGTGGACATATCTACCGCATCTTCTGATCGGCCGACCATTTCGCCCTCTGCAACTGTCAATACAAGTGACGACAGATGCCAGTCCCACAGGATGGGGTGCACATTGCGGACCCCACAGGATGCATGCCCTATGGTCCAATCAGGACAAACATCTCCACATCAATCAGCTCGAGATGCTAGCGGTAATAAAAGCCTTCCGGGCATTCCTCCCTTTGATACAAGGTCGTGGGGTACAATTAATCACCGACAACACCACGACCATGTTCTATATCAACAAACAGGGAGGGACCCGGTCAATGTCACTCCTGTATCTATCCATACACCTATGGGAATGGTGCTACCTTCATCATGTCTTCCCGGTAGCTCTCCACATATCTACGACCGACAACGAACTGGCAGACAGACTGAGTCGTCTCACGGGACAGACCCACGAATGGGAGCTGAACGAGGACATCTTCCACATGCTCTGTGTCCGGTGGGGTTTTCCCACAGTGGACATGTTTGCCACTCAAAACAACAAGAAATGCAAGGCGTATGCCTCCCGTGCCGGCAGAGGCGAGGATACGCTTGGGGATGCTTTCATGATCCCATGGGAATCAGAACTTCTGTATCTATTCCCACCAATTCCACTAATACAGAGAACCCTGGTCAGGGCTCAACAACAGAGAACGGACGCAATTTTCATTGCACCATGGTGGCCTCGTCAACCGTGGTTTTCCACCCTGAAGGAAATGACTGTGGACTTGATCAGATTGCCAATGGTTCCTCATCTCCTCACCCAGGACTCAGGGAACATCCTCCACCCCGATCTGCAATCGTTGCATCTCACAGCCTGGAGGTTCACCCATCCATACAGGAGGTGCTAGATAAAGCAAGAAAGCCCTCTACTAACCTCCTTTATAAGTATAAATGGACCAACTTTCTCAAGTTTGCCCAAGACAAACAGTTAAGGACTTCTCCTGTTTCTCTCCAAACCCTGCTCACCTATTTGCGTTATTTGTTTGATGCAGGCTTGGCGTTATCCACCCTTAAAGTTTATATTTCTGCAATTGTGTCGTTCCAACCCCGTGACTCTGATTCGGCACGACTGTTTTCTCACCCTACTCTTAAGGCTTTTTTGAAAGGCCTATCCAATATTCGACCTCCTGTTAAGCCTCCTGTGCCTCAATGGTCCTTACAACTCGTGTTACGCGCCCTTACGCGCCACCCATTTGAGCCCATGGCATCCTGTGACATGCGGTTGCTGTCATTTAAGACTTTGTTTTTGGTAGCCATTACTTCGGCGAGAAGAGCAAGTGAGTTGGCAGCTCTTCGATCCGACGCTCCCTACCTACAGTTCTTTGAGGACAAGGTTGTGCTGTACCCTGATGTTTCATTTCTACCTAAGGTTGTGTCTGATTTCCACCTCAATCAATCACTAACGTTACCAACCTTATTCCCTCATCCATCCTCGGACATCGAGCGCATGCTCCACTCTCTGGACGTTCGAAGAGCCTTGGCATATTATGTTTCACGGACTAAGGACATTCGTACTGCCCCAAGGCTATTCCTCTGCTTCCAAGGTTCACATAAAGGATCCCCTGTCTCCTCTTCAACGGTTTCTCGTTGGATTGTCTCCACTATTGCTCTGGCATATGAACTACAAGGCAAGACCCCACCAGAGGGTCTGAGGGCACATTCCACCAGAGCTGTTGCAACATCTACAGCGTTGCTACGTGGTGTGGATGTTCCAGATATCTGCAGAGCAGCCACATGGTCTAATGTGTCCACCTTCGTGACACACTATAGACTGGACCTTCGGGCCAAAAAGGAGACGAGTTTTGGGAGAGCAGTTCTGACATCTGTCCTGCAGTGACGACCCTCCTTCCGGTAAGTGAGCTTGCTAGTCACCCAATTGTGTGCATTCACAGAGGCCACGAAGAAGAAAGAAAGGTTACCTACCTGTAACCATGGTTCTTCAAGTGGACCTCTGTGAATTCACACATCCCGCCCGGCCTCCCCACTGTCCGTCACTGACTATGTCTATACTAAGCTCAGGCTATTGTGGCGGATAAATGGAACTGAAGGCTGAGGCGGGTGGAGCATGCGCGATAGGGGCAACTCTAACTTTGTTACTTTTATACAAAAGCTCTAGAAGATTCCGAGAAGACCAGCGCAGGCGCTGTCTAAACCCAATTGTGTGCATTCACAGAGGTCCACTTGAAGAACCATGGTTACAGGTAGGTAACCTTTCTTTCTGTATTGCTGTAGAGCAGCGGTCCCCAACCTTTTTGGGACCATGGACCGGCTGAGCCTCTGAGGAAGGCGGGGCACTCCCCCCCATGCCCGCGCTCGGGTGCATGCACGAAGCGGTGGGGGAGTGCACGCGCATGCGCCAGCGCCGGCTTGAGCGCTCCCCCACCCCTTTGGTCATGCGCAGAAGCACCTGCACGCCTGCCCACCCCTTCGCATGGGTGCTCGGGCGCATGCATGAAGGGGTGGGGGAGTGCTCACGCCAGCCCTGGCACGCGTGTGTGTGCACAAAGCAACTGTGGGGAGGGGTGTATGCGCGGGGGGGCAGGAGGTCTGTCTCTGCGGCCCAGTCCGGCTGAGAGCACGGACCGGCACTGGGGCGCGGACTGGGGGTTGACGACCTCTGCTGTAGAGAGGATGGACAGGTATTGTGTGGGCAGCAAGCTGTGTGTGGCTGCAGGGCCCCCCCCCAATATTTTTTTTAATCCTGAAAATCAACATTGCAACTTCCCGTGTTTCCCTGCATCTAGTTCATGTTTATTTCAACTTACGTGTTTGTGTAAAATTGTATTTTTGTATTTTAATTGCCCTCATTGGTTAAGGAAGCATTCACTTGAAGCAGTTCCTTCTTGCCTTCTGACTACCTGTTACATTGAAGGAAACTGGGAACTTCTTAGTCCAAGTGAACACTTCTTCATGCAACTAAAGTGATTAAGATAAAGAGCTACAATTTTTAAAAAATGCTGTAAGCTGTTTAACTACCAAATAAATTTAAACAAGTTGAAATAAAAATAAAATACGTGGGGAACTTTGTCACACATTTTTGTGGTGGCAGATCATACTGTTGATTTTTAGCACCTTTTGGGGCAGCCCCTGCCTCGCTAGCCAAATTTAAAATTGCACCCAGTCATGGTTGTTACACAGACTTGGGTCCAAATAGCGTTTCTGCTAGTTCTGCACAACAGAAAGGTCTTGGGACTTGCTAGCATAGCTTATTGGCAACAATTCGCCTGGCTGAGTTGCACGGTATAAAACAATAGGATTCTTGCCAGTATATTTTAATCAGCTTTTTAGATCCTTTTTCAAAGGGGACTTAAAAAAAGATCTAGGTGATTAGGAGGGTCACCATAAACAAGTGTGTTAACAGGGAATTGAAACTAATCCCTCCTTGTGAGCTAGCATACAGATGAAACACTGGTGAGATGTTGAGCAGAATCAAGTTAGAGTCCATCTGATGACTATGCTTTTTGTATAAATTCTGCCCCAAAAAACTAAGACATCCCTAGTGAGATACATCAGTTGTTCTCAATCTCAACCTTTGACCCTAAAGATCTTTTAGACTTCAACTCCCAGAAGTCCAAGTGCTCAAGGATTCTGGGAGTGGAAGTATAAACCATTTGGAGAGCCAAACCTTGAGAACTACTCACTAAAATGAATGTGCATGCATTGGCGGCTAAAATGCCTTCTGACTCCCCTGAGAGGAAAGGTTACAATGCTTGGGCCCACTTACTTAGAAATAATAATAGGAGATAAACTAAAGTGTATAAAACTTATCTACAGTGTGGAGAAAATGGACAGGGCCTCTCTTAAAATGATAATACAGTGGTGCCTTGACTTACGAACTTAATCCGTCCCAGAAGATGTTCGTAAGTCAAAACGTTCGTAAGTCAAATCAGCATTTCCCATAGGAATGCATTGAAAACCAGTTCTAGAGTTTGTACAACTTCATTTAACTGTTGTTTGGGATCTAAAGTCCCCTCTTTCATCTCTTTCATCAGATCTTCTATTTTACTAAGACCTTCATTCACTTGCTGAAACCCTGTCATTATTGTCTTTTGCATAGTACTCTGCCATTCTATTTCTATTTCTTGTGAAACTATTCCAAAACTTTGAGATTGGACAAACCAATTCTCCAACATTTGATGTCTTAAATTCTTGGAGGTCATCTTAGATTTTCCAATGAGTGGGATTTGTATTTATGATACTATATCCTTAACCAAAGTGCTCACCCCCTAAATGTCCTTCAGCAGATTCCACAATTTTATCAACAAACTAGGCCCATAATCATAAACCTCCCCTTAAAACTTCCTCAGATCTTTGTCCAAATGTTATAGTATAGAAGACAATTTTTAATCCAGCCAATTCAAATAGAACTGTGGCACAGTTATTTCTTCTTCTCCCGAGTCCAGCAAGTTACTATTATCCAAATCACGCGTTGTCCGACGGAGAGAAAAAAAAATCCAGACCAAACAACAGTCACAAGGTCTCAGACTCTCCAGCAGTTGTCCTTGTAATCTTATGTTCTTTCCATTAACCCGTGATCTTCCACAGTTCAGTCGACCACGTCAGCTCCTTCTTTCTTCTCCAAAAAAAAAAAAAAAACCAACCAGAATTCTATTATCAGTAAGTTCACAGAGTCCAGAAAAGGGAAAAGAAAAATACATCCAAGCCAAACTGCATTCACAAAACTCAGTCTCTTAAATCCTGTCCAGTGGTATTACCGTCTGAGATTTTTTTCAGAAACACAAGATTTATTTTTCTCCTCTCACTCTCTCGGCTTTGAAACCAGCCTGCTGTATTAAGAGTTAGTTTCGCTTTTAAGCAGACTGGAATGAGAGGCTCGCTGCTGCTTTTCTTCTTTCAGCCAAATATTTTCACTCTTTTTTTCAGCTTAATGAGGCTATTTCATAGATCAAAGGCTTCAGCTTGCTTAGTTGTTGTTATATATTTTTGATGCTATATTGGTTGTCTTCCTCTCCCCCGGTAAAGGAGTTACTCACGGCTCAGTGCCAATATGGCTCCTGTCTCCAGTCTGTGCTCGGTGATTTCTTCAGAGGGAAGAAGTCCGGGTCCACCTCCCTTCTCCTTCTGATGCTCACCATCTGCTTCGGAGAGAATTCTCCTATACTCTCCTTCGGTCCCCATTTCAAAAGGGGGACCCCAGACCGGACGGTTCCAGTTTTTCCAGAGAGCTCTTCTCTGGAGCTGTTGGCAGCACCGCAACAAAGCTCCGCCTCTTGTCCTTAAATAAATATGTAAAAAAGAAAAAGAAAAAAGGAATGCATTGAAAACCGATTAATCCGTTCCGGCTGTTTTTTGTTCTTATGTCGAGGCGCCGTTTGTAAGTCAAAGCATTAGTTCCCATAGGAACTAATGCAAAACCGGTTAATCCGTCCTCTATCACTAGGGGGAGAATTATTATTTTTTAAACCTTAGATGACTTCGGTTTTAAAAAAGGGCAGGAAAGGAGGGAGGGAGGGAACGAACACCTTTTAAACACAACACCTTTAAAACCAAGCAGCTTTAAACCAAACCAAGCACCTTTTAAACCAATTTTTACATTTTAAAATTACAGTACCAGGCAGTACCAGGCAGTCCAAAGTCCATTTCCCGCTTTCCCTGCGGGTTTTTTTGTTCGTAAGTCAAAGCTCCATTCGCAAGTCAAAGCAAAACTTTGCGAACGGAGTTGTTCATAAGTCAAAATGTTCGTACGTCGGGGCGTTCGTAAGTCAAGGCACCACTGTACCTACCGTCATCCACTGAAGGTGAACGGTGCGGGATTTAGAATATATGAAAGGAAACATCTTCAGAAATTGTAATGATAGATGCCACTTGGAAAACTTGAAGAGTGAGTGGAGGCATTAATGAAGGATAAGGGATAGCTCAATGGTTTAGATATCTGGCTGTGGAGGCATAGGTTGGAAGTCAATTCCGCACTGTGCCCCCTTGACGGGCTGGACTCGCTGATCCAGAGGGTCTCTTCTAGCTCCGCAGTTCTAAGAGGATGAGGATGATTAATAACTACTAGTCATGGTGAGTGTATTGTCTGGTACCATAGGTCACTGGCTGAAACAGAAAACTGGAGGGGAAGAAAGGCCACTGGCTGAAATAGAAAGTTGGAGCAGGGAGACCTTTCATTTGATCTTCTGTTATGCTGATTTAATTGTGACCTGTATTTGTCTTAAGAAACTCAATAAGGGTATGACCAAGTCCTTAGGCATAAAGATTATCTTTGGATTCTGATGCAGGATGTTCATATAAGATTTGAAAAGACTTTGTAGCTGCCTTCAAGGAAAGCAACAAATTAAGAGGTAGAGAAATTCTTCCATATGTTCTCATGGGGACTGTGAACCCCCTTTTTATGTGAAATGAGCACATTATTGTAGGGAGCAAATTAAAGGAAGTGACAACAGGAAACTTCACTTTAAATGTTTTATTGAATTCTAACTAGAACCATATTTGCAGTGTGACACAAATGCGAGCACGTAATAGTTATTGTTTGGATTTGATTATGCTTAACAGACAAGTATCTTCTCTTAAATGAGAACAATATTCTGAAGAAAAGAAAGGGGCAGGATTCAAAAGTTTTCAGGCAAATAAAAAAGTGAGCTAGTGGATTAGCAAGCTTTTGATCTACACGGACTGATCTTCAGGTGAGCATATGAAGGACTGGATCTTGTTCCATTTTATGAATGACTTCACCTATTTTGCTTAAAAAGGTATAGATTCCAAAATCATTTTACATACTCCCTTTTTGAGTTCGACAACTCTTCTTGTAAGTCATGACATCCCACGGCTCCTGCAATAAAAAATTGAGCTCAAGATAGTCTTGACTTGCAGACAGACAGACAGACAGACAGACAGACAGACAGACAGACAGACAGACAGACAGACAGACAGACAGACAGACAGACAGATAGATAGATAGATAGATAGATAGATAGATAGATAGATAGATAGATAGATAGATAGATAGATAGATAGATAGATAGATAGATAGATAGATATACTTGCAGCTCAGTCTTCAGCATCCTCACTGCAAATCCCTGTATTCTGTATAAGTTATTTTTGTGGTCAACTGGCATAGTCAGGGGCCATGCTATGCTGGCTGGGCGATTTTTGGAGTAATATTTAAAAGAAAAAAGAGCTGGCTGTTTCACTCTGTGGGTCAGGTACCTGGCTGCATAACCAGACTTTTGGGAGTTCAATCTCCCACTACACCACCTGGGAGAAGAGCCAACCTGTGTAGTCCTGGACAAGCAGTGCAATCCTAAAAGAGACTCCAGAAGAAGAGAATGGTAAAACACTTTTGAGTACTTTCTGAGTACCTAAAAAGCCCTGTAAAGTTTAACTGTAAGTTTGAATTGACTTGATGACACATTATAATAATTATTAATTTCCCCTTGACCAAACAAACAACTCCCAAAACAACAACAAAACACACACAAAAACACTTTGCCAAGTTCTGTTCTGTCTCAGGTGTGGTGGGAGCTCATTACCAGTGTTTCAAGCAAGATTCAGGTAACAGTTTGGTCTGTTACGTACGCTGGGGAAGTGGGGAGTTTGTAGTATAGCTGACTAGACTGCTGGCAATCAGCCAGGGAAAGGGCTGACAAGGCACAGTATGCGGGGAGAGTTTTTGGACTATCTATTGTCTTTAGACCAGAGGTTCCCAACTTTGGGTCCCCAGATGTTCTTGGAGTAAAACTCCCAGAAGCCTTCAACAATATCTGTTCTGGCCAGGCTTTCTGGGAGTTGTAGTCCAAGAACATCTGGGGACCCAAAGTTGGGAACCATTGCTTTAGACTAAAAGTTAGACTCCTCTTTTTTCTATTTCTCCAAATGTTTTTAACGGAAATAATCATCCACTATACACATTGTACCATTCAATACTAAATCAGCTATTAATTTGAATCTACCAATTTCAGAGTTGAAGAATGTGTACATATACCCCGGGTGAGAGATGCAGAGAAATGTAGAATGGTTAGAGCTACACATGCCATGTGATCAGCTTTACAGATAGCACCCCATCCCATGCCCAAGCTCTCCTGCTGCCTTTGGGTGCATGGGAAGATATTGTCTTGACACCTGCGTTGAAGTATGACTGAACCACCAGACCGGTCAATTTTTCTGTGTGGAGCAGCGAGTTGCCATCTTGTCTTTTGACTCCGGCAGCAGATTGTCTTGGGCAATCTTCTCCCAGGGAAGATATTGATCATTTTGATTCCCATCAGGAATTAGAAAATGAGAGTTAAAATGGCCCTGATTTCAAACATGATTAAATTTCTGCCCATAAAGAACTCCATGTAGGTACTGATTTATATGCAGGCTGCATACTATTGTGTACAACTGTCCCACATGGTGGCCATTTTCTGAGCATGAAGTTTTCTGAGAAGCACGATCATGGCTGCATCTTTTAAAAAGTCAACAGTGAGTAGTAAAAGTTAAGTTAAGCACGTTATGAACGCAACCATTCTCTTTCTCAAGAAGTCACTTCTTTCTCAAGAAATCACTCAAAAATAAGATTGGTTCTAATTGATTTGATTCAGTGCTGACAGATTTGCTTCTTGTCACTTGCCAAGTTGCAAAAACTTACTTTTGATCAGCCGTAATGTGTCAGTCTAGCAGGCTCTCTGTGCAATTTTGCTCATGAGTACTAAATTCAAACAGTTTTCATGTGGCCTTTATGTATGGAACAGCATGTTTTTCTAATGTTCTTTTGTGGGGAGAAAGACAGTTCCACAGTGGTTTGCAGACAGAAAGATAATTTATTTGTTTAATAAGGTTCAGACACGCAGACCAGTCATAGCAAAGTTTTTGGTGGGATTATTATTAATAATAACAAGAGATTTCCTCCCAAATGCCCTTGTTAGTATAATGAAGAGGATTACTTTAGCTAAATGACTTGCTAGTCGTAAGTTATCGTCATCCAACCTGAGAATGGTAACACTGACTCAAGTCCCAAAGGGGGTTCTCCCCAACTCCCTTCCACCCTCTTTGCATATGAAATAATGACTAGACTTAGAATTTAGAAGATCTAGTTGCTTTTCTGTCTTTAGACAGAATTAATTCTGTTAAGCCCTTAGTACAAAATCTGGTCATGTATGGTGTCACGAGATCTCACACTGGAAGGACTACACGGAGTCAAATCTTTGATCCTTAACCCTTCTGCTCACTTACCTAGGAACAAGTCCCTCTGCACTGAATCAGCTTGTAATTCTAAGTAAGGTTTGTGCACACACATGTGAACTCACTACCTATGGGATTGCTTTGTTCCCTCTCCCCACCTGCTGTACTCCCCTCTCTCTATAATAAGGAATACAGCAAAGTGTTTCCACAATGTATATGTAGCAAAGTGTAGTTGAACTTGATTTTTGTGTGTGTGGATGCTTTTCAAATTCGATTATACCATGTAAGGTTTTCACCTTAAATTTCTCCAGGCTTGCTGTGACAACTCCTGCCTCTTTCCTCTTGAAACTTGATGTCATCCTTACGGTAACAGCTGCTGTCTTACTTTTCTGGATGTATTATTAAAAACAACAACAACCCTGACCTTGTAGAATGATTGTGGCATTGGTTTTCACAGACTAGAAAGTCTGTGGCATTAATTTCCATAATATTCAATCTTTAAGAGGATAAGAACTGTCTTTGGGCTTGGTGCTAGAGGCTGACATGGTTACCTCTCTGCACATTGTCCCTGGAGGCAAAATCGGTGGATTTCCTAGGTTGGACTAGGATTCAGGAACCTAAATTCAAATCCTTACACAGTCATAAAACTCTCTGGGTGACCTTGGGCCAAGCGCAATCAGTCTGGCCTACCTCAAAGGGTAGTTGTGAGGATTAAGTGGAGAACTGTACATTGAGTTGAGCCCATTGGAGGAAATGCTGGAGAGGAAGAAAAGAAACACACAGCTCACTTCTTGTGAGATGCTGAATGTATTATTTTTGCAAAGTAAGAAGCTCACTGGTATTTTGATCCCATTTACTCCTCTTGGAAGTATCACTCATTTATGATCACATCCAAGTAGAAAGTATCTGAAGCCACAGCTGTTAACTAAATGGTGAGAAGATGGCTTTTGCACACTGATTTTGAGAAGAGAAATTAAGGCAACCAGGCTTCTAGGTTTGCTGTAGTTGATTTTAAGGGCCGATGCCATGGTGGGGCTGGTTTACTGTCTCCTTGGCACTCTGCTCAACTCTAACAGCAGTCAGAACGGGGGAATGCTGAAATCCATGTGTTCAATGGAATCCTGCCATTGGCAAAACACGAAGAAATCTCACCCTCTCCCCTGAAAAGGTGCCTCTAAACAGAGCACTCTTTTATACACACATGCATGCTTAGTAGCTATAGGATGGTGAGTTTCAGTGGGGGGAAATAAACAGCTGGGGAGGGAAGAAAGAGTGGACTGGCCTACCCGAACGTTATGGCTAGTGGGAACTGTCCATAGGTACATTCTCCTCATCTCAACAACACTGAGGCAGTGGCAGTCATAGGCCTAAGCAACTAAGGCACTTTATCCTGGAAGACAGAGTCATCCCCCACCCCACCCAGAGTACAGGGTAGCTATGCAGAGAGAAGACTCTACTATAATTTGTTTCTGGTCCCATGGAATAATTTATTTGCGAAGATTTTACAAATAGGGCAGCCAGGTCTCAGGGCACCAGCAGCTGATAACTTCTGGTAATTGCTCTGCTTCTCAGGCAAGAAGACAAAACTCAGGGTAAAGGGCCGTGGAGGAGAAGAACGTTCGTTTTTATTGTATATGAGGACTGTAACACCTCAGGGCACATTCTTCTCCTCATTCCTAACTCTCGGTTAAATGTGTTTATGTGTTTGTGATGAAAGCATAGTGTTTTAAAGAGGATCTATAGAAAAACAGATAGTCTGTTGAATCTCTAACCCTGTGTGTACATACAACACCCATATTATTTTCTATTGGTACACAAAGAATTGCCTTGTGTGACATCACAAGGGTCCACCTATTGGGCTCATGTTTTGCCCCTAAAATCTCAGGGAATGAAAAGGTGCTGAATGATGAGAGGTTGATTCCATATCTAAAAGCAGTGCACCCTTAAGAGGTAAAGATGGTCTGTTTGTTGTAACATGTCTGAATCAGCCTTTGGCAGATTAGCTTATTTTTTATTTGTAGTTCAATATTTGCGATATAGTTTCATTTGCATATCTGTTGCACTTATATAGAAAGATTTGAGTAATCTGATAGGATAGCATTATAACTAGATTTTCTTAACCTGTGATCTAAGCCTTAATTAAAAGTCTCCAATATACTCCAGTTTCTCCAACAGAAACTGGATCTGTAACGTTCCAATTGCATTGTAGAATACTGGATGTGACAGTTTTTCCTTGCCTGCCTGTACCATGCAATCATGTTGCAATGATGGCCAAAATCCAATGCTTAGCATAGCAAATGGCACCAGAGTAGGCCAGCTGAATAAATGGGGATTTGGTGAATAAACTCCTCTGCATGTTCCGTTGATTTAAATGGGCCTACTATAACTGCAACTTACTTCAGCATAGTAAGTCATAGTTAGAGTAGGTCCATTAGAATCAATAGAACTTACAAAGGAATTGACTTACCAAACCTCCATTGATAAAATTACCCTACAGATATTGTACACAGCAACAACTCAGACTTAGAACAGTAACACTTGTTTGGAATAAGCCCTAGGAATCAGCATAGAACTAACCTGCATCCTGTGAAAAATTATGTTTGGTGGTAAAAAGAGTGGATTGCGCTGAAAGATGACCCCACAAGAACTTCAGTACCAACCTGTGAAGGTTAATTATTTCATTTTTCTTCCTGTGAGAAATGTTCTTTGCCAGTTCCTCTGTTTTAGTACATTTTATTCCTTTCTTATTCCTCTCTATGGATGCAATCACAATAAATAAGGAGGGAACCCACATGAAATAAAACCAATTTAAAATATTGTCCTTAAGATAACTAAATTGTAAAATATATTGACCTAGCTAAATTAATTCTGCTGTCCTAAATTTGAAAGAATGACCCAAAGGGGAGAAACTGGACTTATATTTCTGTTCTACCATTATTTTCTTCCTGTCAGCCCTGCTCTGAGCAAGAGGAAAAAGTGTTTATGAGAAATGTAAGCTTGAATGCAGAAGCAATTTGCCTGGTCCATCCTAATGTTTCCATTTCAACACAATGGCTGAAATCATGTTAAAATAAATGTATGCCACACAATCCAGACAATATAATCCAGGAATGTACTTTAATGTCATCTTTAATCTTAATTAAATATTTCATTTCATTTTATTCCCTCCTTTAATTTCTGAGGCTCCCTAAGGATCCCTTTTTGTTCCTGGGGAGCCTTGGGATGGCTAAGGGAGTGAGACTTTTAATATCAGAAAACTGCTGCCAACAGACCTACTGCCTGATTGGGACTGCTGCTGGAGATCCAGTGGGGCTTTTTTGATATGAAAGGCTGCCACCCTCCGTCCTAAGGCTCCCACAGACTTACCAGAGGTAAAAAAAAATCCCCAGGGAGCCTTGGAACCTGAAGGGTGGAGTATGAAGTTTCAAATTAAACTAAATTAAATTAGAGATTCCCGTCACTGGATGATGACATCATCTGTATAAACTTTTGCCAACAGGATTTCATGACAGCTAGGAACTATTGAAGTGGGTGTACAAACTAATAATAATGTTTAATGTTTGAATAAATATCTAATAAATCTGTGTTTGTTAAAAGACTTGCTGCCTCTAAAATTTTGTATGGCACTTTGCCATGAATTTACTTCATGAATGAGCAATTTAAGAAAATATTGGGAATTCCTGAAAAATCTCAGCCTTCATTTAAACAAAATAGATGTGTTTTTAGCCCTTGCGGCTTTAAATTCTACTCTGGAAAAAGAATTTAGAAATCAACATGAGTTCTAGATATAATTTCCAGGTGCCAAATATGGGGTAAATTATATACTATGCACAGTTACCTAAAAAGTGAACCTTGAGAATTACTTCATTTAAATGAAAAACTGCCTGAGGAGATTGCATTTTATGTGAGGGAAGAGGAACAACAACGAGTAAGGCAGAGTCAGAGCTTTTAAAATGTTATTTTTTTAAAAAAAAACTACAGCTCACAGAATTCTGGGAGTTATTGCCGAAAAATAATGGACTACCTTTGCTCAGTGTGTCATATTATTCTACCTAGAGCCTGTAAACCTTGGCTGAAATCCTGTTGCGTAGTGCAGTAAGTTGCCCTGGAGTAAAAGCCTCCGTAAGTTCTTACTTGAGCTCAGTAAGTCACAACTAGACTTATTTTAGCATAGTAAGTCATAACTACAGTTGGCCCCACTGAATCAATGGAACATATGGAGGAGATGGCTTGCAAAATCTCCACTGATTCAATGGGCCTACTCCAGTGTGCCATACTGCACTAAGCAAGAGGATTTCAGTCAGTGTTTCCAGGCTCTGAGTAGAACACTATGACCCTCTGAGCAAATGTAGGATCATACTCTGGGATCTGGCATGTCATTGTATTCATTGTGCTGAAACTCAAGTCTTCCTAAGCTCAGGAGGTCTCCTTAAGGCCCCTCTTGCTGGCCTTCTTTTCTGCTCGGACCTTCTGTGCCAACTGTTTTTCAGCTTGTGTAAAATCTCAGAATGTCCAGGTCAGCTCCCTATTTAATATCTTCTGGCCCCTTCCTCCTACTCATCATATAACTGGAGTCTGAGGGCTGGTTTACATTAACAATATGCTGCACAATATGCATCAGCATTATGTAATGCAATCTATAATCACGTGACACTTACATGATTATAAATTGGACTCACCATTTTCAGCTGCCCGGGTGAAGCCTGGCCACCGCAGTAAGCTACAACTTCACTTCTTCCACTTATCTTGGCTGGCTCCTCAGCTGCAGTTAAGCCAAGTTGCTGCCTCAGAGCAAGCACCACATTGCCTAGCTGATCCAGGCACCGAAGGTTTAATGGTGCAAGTAGAATTCACAATGGCAACATAGAAATGGGGGAGGGGCAGTTTAAAGCGATACAGGAGTTCGTAGAGGGAAAATCAATTCAAAATAGTCAAAATAAATGACCCCTAAAGGGGAATTTAAAATAAGTCACTGTAGTGGAAAAGAAAGTGAGTCCCCAGAGAAATACATCACAGTCATGTTTGCATTGTGTAAACACTTTTAAAAACACCAGTTCATATGTAGTTGAACCCAATTCAAAACCCGTGTTTAAATGTGCCCTGTGTCTGGTTTTCTTTTTCTTAGCCTTCTACCACCCAAATTATTAACATAAGCCCAAATTCTTTGAAAATTGAAAATTGACTCCTGGAAAGCTAAAGCAAGTAATAACTAATTAACTAAATGTACACATATTGTGTTTGGACAATTTGGCCTGAGCACTGAATTTGAGTCTCCAGGTTTGGATATGTGTACAGATGAGACAGAGTTACATGTCTTTGGGCAGAATATAAAGGGATAAGAATAGAATAGAATAGAATGGAATGGAATGGAATAGAATAGTCAGTTATGATGCTAGGTATGGCACACTGAACTCCGTGAGAATTACTTATGAGTAGGTATGTACACTACACATTTATTTCCTTCAGCCCCCAGGATTCAGTTTTCTTAAAACATGAACTTTTTGACAACCATTTGTGATTGTGATTGCTGAAGGTAATGAATCCCTAACAAAGTCATGGAACAATCTAGTTCAGAGTGCCTTGTCCATTTGTTATGTGATCTGGGCTCTCATACTGCCGATTCCTCATCTGGAATGAATTGTGGTTGTGCAAAAGACTCTCCAGGGTACCGTGGACGCACGTCTGGGGGTTGTGCGGAGCTGCTCGCTATCCACGTTATATAAAAAAAGGAAAGTGCCTGCTCCTCTCTGCTGCAATCATACACGTTCTACAAGGCGGCCTTTGGTTGAAAACATCAATGCCTTTGCAGATGGGAATCCAAAGGGAAAATAGTTAAGTCCAGAGCTTTCCCTGCACCCGCATCCACCAGAGAAGCCACTGGCTGCCTCTCTCTTTCTGACAGTGGGAAATGCTGTGGTTAAAAACTACAAACAAAGCTGAACCTGGACATACACCATAGCATTTCAAGATATCATTAGTCTTTTCCCCTTCCTTGCCCCAACAGTCACTGATAGCCTAACAAGTTCAGAATTATATGATGTTAAGGAGAGCTATTAAGATCCTCCAGACATTTTCCACAATAACTTTTTAATGTGGGGCTGCAGTATAATTTCATATGCTTTCTCAGGAACAGAGCCTTTTCGGTACTCATTTGAGAGTGGCTGGGAGGCACTATTGTTTCCTTAAATGAGATGTCAGTGAATCTAATCTGCATCACATCATTTATAACCAGTGGAATGTTGTCGCAGAGACACTTCTAGGTTGTGTGTCACAGTCTGGCCTTTTATAACATTCTTTGGTCTTTCAACTGGAATGTTTTCTGAAAAACCAAGAGCAATACCCAAATTGTGGGCTGGTGATTTTTTTCAATAATAATAATAATTGCTTGCTGTGGAGTCTATTTTGACTTATAGTGACCTTTTCCAGTGTTTTCTAGGTAGAAAGCACTCAGAAGTGGTTTACCATTCCGTTCTTCTGGGGACACCTTGGGACTGTCTCAGCTTGCCCAAGGCCACACCAGCCTGGCTCTTCTCCCAGGAGGCACAGTGGGGAATCAAGCTCCCAACCTCTGGCTCCTTCAGACAGATACCTAAACCACTGAGCTATCTAGCTAACTGAATTTTCTCAGATAAAATGTTAATAATTTAACTAGAGCTTGGAAAACTTGCTTTTTTGACTACACTCCTCTATATGCTGGGGAGGGGATTCTGGGAGTTATAATCTAAAAACTAACATTTCTAGGATCCATGATTTGCTCTCTGGTTGGTTTAGTTCTCAGCCTTTGCCAATCTCACTCTTTAGATTTCGGGGACTTAGACCACATGTGGAGGGTACCCCCTTGGTGAGGTCGAGTCCATGGAGCACATGTTTTTCCGCTGCCCACATTATGCAGTAGCACGAAATCAGATTATTACCCCATTGATTGAAAACATCCCTGGCCGATCAGAGAAAACTAGACTTGAGTATCTCCTCTTGGACAGGGATAGTAAGATATCATACAATGTAGCTGGGTTCTGTCTGGCAATTCTCACGTTTCAGAAATTTCCCCATACTTGACTCTGGTATTGGTATGGAGAGTTTTGAATCGCTTGTATACTTGTTTGTTTTATACTTGTTGTATACTTGTTTGTTTTATGTCTACGTTTGATGTTGTTGTTTTTTAGAGGGATGTGGTGGCGCTGCAGGTTAAACCGCAGAAGCCTCTGTGCTGCAAGGTCAGAAGACCAGCAGTCGTAAGATCGAATCCACGCGACGGAGTGAGCTCCCATCGCTTGTCCCAGCTCCTACCAACCTAGCAGTTCGAAAGCATGCAAATGCAAGTAGATAAATAGGTACCACCTCGGTGGGAAGGTAATGGCATTCCGTGTCTAGTTGCGCTGGCCACGTGACCACGGAAACTGTCTTCGGACAAAACGCTGGCTCTATGGCTTGGAGATGGGGATGAGCACCGCGCCCTAGAGTCGGACATGACTGGACTAAATGTCAAGGGGAACCTTTACCTTTACCTTGATGTTTTTACATATTGCAGAGAGAGTGTGGATCTGGGTTGTCCACTTCTCTGTATGATGGGTCTGAGGACTGTAGGTAGAGAATTGTTTGATTATGAGGTGGCTTGTAAGATCATCACCCCACTGATCAAAGAAAAAATAGACTTGAGTTTCTTGATACAGACTCCAAGATCACTTATCAAATTGCCAGATTTTGTATGGCGATATTCAGGCCTCGGAAATTCCATGGTAACTAGATACTAGATTTTAAATTGTGTTTTAAATGCCAAATGTTTTTTTTTTTACAAAGTACCTGAAATTTTGAAATGTTATGGTAGCTAGATACTAGATTTTAAATGGTCTTTTAATGTCAAATGTTTTGATTAGGTATTTGGAATTTTGGTAACTGTAAATGTCTATGTTCCCCCCCCCCCCCCCGTGAGATAGTTCTAAGGACCATAACAATAAACTGTACTATGTGGAGGGTACCAGGTAAGGGGAAGCTGGCACCTTGACATGCAAAAAAGTGAGTTAGGGGTCCTAAAATCCTGCTCACACCTTGAGGCACTAACAGATGTGGGAGTCTGTACATATCCATATGTACTGTGCATGTGTTACTAAGTGACTTTGGTGTGCTGCCATGGAATTGCACCAATATAAATTATCTACTGATCCAGCACCAATGGCAGCTCCCCAGGAATGTATTGGCCCTTCCTCAAAGCAGTCTGAATCTAAGAGCTTGTTGTTGACTTGAAGCCCACTGTGGAATAAAAAGGAAGGAGAGACCACTGACAAACACGTTGTCACTGTTAGGCAACTGCTGCATTATCACTTGTAAGTACTTACATGAGGTTGAACCTAAAGGTGCTACACAACAAAGTCACACCCAGTCCCATTGACTTAGAAGTGTCTTCAAGTATTGGTGTTTCTAATGTTGCCCTTGCAGAGAGAATATGTAGTTGTCCGCCATTTGTTGGAGTGAGTTTGTTTGGCATTCTTTCAGCTGTTTTTGAAAAGCCAGATTCTCAGCACTCCAACTGCAGTCTAGAGAGGGTGGAAAACAGCAATGGACTCCTTCACCATTAACTCCTGTTTTCCATTACTTCCTCAGAAAAAGGAGTGTGATGCCACAGCTCTGCTGAAGGTGGCATGCAGTTTTTTCTCTCTCTCATAAAGAAATATGATGTTGCACAAGTCAGGTGAGTCTTCTTTATGTACCAGTACATGAATTTACCTGCATTTGTCAGAGTCATATAGATAAAATATCACTTAGGGAGGGCTTGAGGCTGCAGTCCTATACATATTTACCCAGGAGTACATCTCACTGAATTAGGGTTGTGAATCTTGGCTTGGGATGTTCTTGTTTATTGAGCAAGACAAAGCCACAGCAGCAGCAACAACAGCTTTGCTGTGAGATGGTAAAATTTTGCCCCCCGTCCGCTAATCTTAGAGAGATTTTGTATTTTTGAAGACTTCTTTCTTTGTTTTTCTGCAAAATGTGCAAACTGGAAAGGTGCTTCCTTGCACGGAAGAGCAATTGTTTATGTTGTTGAAATGAATTGGCCTACTTTTTGTACTTGCTCTCTCTGTGTTTAAAGTTATGATGTGAAAATGACATTAGTTTTGTTCAGAGACAAGAATTCTGCCTATTTTGTGCACATTGCAGAAATCACAGTAGGGAAAAAATGTAGCCATTTGGTGTCTTGGCCTTGTATAGGAGGTGTGATGTCTCAAGGGGGTTGGTGAACCCTTAAGATGCTGTTCCTCCATGTAATCAGATTATGAGAAAGGATCACCTCTGAACATACTGAAAAGCATCGCTTTGCTGGAAGCAATCTCCCTTAAAGCAACCCTTTTATCCATGCAGGAATCACTCTGGCCCAGACCCCTGCCCAAAAAAGTAGGCCTGCCACTGAATCAAAAAGACCCACCATGGGCAGGCTGGTTCTTGATCTACTGTATATTGTTTGATCACTGGAAAATAGCTCACACTGTACTGTGTCACAAGTGGTCCAACATGCAAGCTATTTCCCCATCTGATCACATCCAGAGTCTCACCTAGAATCTTGCTAGTACAGAGCATTCTTCACACTTTGAAACAGAACTAAGGGTGCAGTTATGCTACTGAAATAAATCGGCTGATGGATCAGGGACTTTGAATTCCATTTGAAGTAACATGATAGTCACATCTGTTTTGGGTTGGTGTTTGTGTGCTCTTGGGAAAACATTTAATCTGTGTTTAATACATGTTGTATATTAATCAAGGGGAATACATGGGCTTTTAGAATCATTGCATCTGAGGCTTTGTCCTGCACCCACCCGCCTTCACATTGGCTGCCTCCATGGTCACTAGCTGCTGTGGTGTTCTTTAATTTTTTTTAAACTTTATTTCTTGCAATATGGCACAGAGCTAGTACAGAACAACAGAAAGGAAAAAGGTAAAACAGAGGATTCCCTGCAGCCCAACACACACTCATGGAGACAGGCAGGCAGGCAGACACAGACACACACACACATGGGGTGGAGAAGGAGAAGGAGCAAGGGAACCAGGCTGAAACTGACCAGAGACATTTTGACTAGATCAGCACTTCTAGGATTGTGAAGGAAGGAGATTCACAAGAGGTGAAGAGGGAGAGGGAGCACAGAAGGCACACCAGTGAGTGACAAAGACCACAGACAGAGGCGTTCACATATGCCAAAATGATTGAAAGGAAATTTATTTCACAAGTGATTTGAAATAAATTAGCCTCTTGCAGTAAAATTCCTCACTTTCCAACCAAAATACATGCTCCCCAGGCAAAATAATTTGCACTTCCATGTACGTCGTGTAGTCACCTTTTTAAAAATCAATTTCAAACATGCTAAACCCAGTTCAAATATAATTTTTTCCCACATGCAACCATGCTGTGAATGGGCTTTCCTTCTGAGTGGTTTTGTATATGCTGTTTTGACTTTCTGTAAGTAGAGAGGCATGTTCTTTTTATCTGATCACAATTGTATCTATGAATGAAAAGGGCTTCAAAGGGAGGCAATCTCCACAGTGCACCATTAACATAATTAACTGGTGTTTTGGTTCAGAGCTGCTTGATTCCGGCATTGTCCACTTTACAGAGACAACCATACCAGCATTGAAGTGGGAGTTCCTCTCGCAGAGAGATTAATAAAGCAGTGACGATTATTCAGAAGTGGCACAGGCTGTCCCTGAAAGTCATATTGTCACACTGCCCACAAATTCCAGTACATTTCCCCCTCTTTTTGCTTATCTCCCATAGCATGGGACATTACTGAAGAGCAGTCATACAATCCAAGAGGTTCCGTGATCCTGGAACACTGTTTTGCAGTAGTTACTTTTTGGGTTGGAACATACACCAATCAGTTATTTCTTTCACATCATACTTTCAGTTTTAAAAACAATGTTAGTGCTTTTTATATTTTGCACTGTTATTGCCTTTTATTTTTTAAAAAATTATAAGGTTTTTTTTTCTACATTATAATTTATTGTGCTTTGACATTAATTGGTTCTAAGCATTATTTCATAAACTGCAAAAGCGCATACGTTATTGGGCAGGACAGAAATGCAATAGATAAAATAAAAATAAATAAAGGCTGAAAAATTGGGGGAAAGCCTCACAAAGTAGATATTTACTTCTGAGCTGACATATCTATGTTTGTACTGTAAATAGTGAAAAATGCACCGCCTTTGCATAGCACTCCGAGCAAGCTGTCTGAGCAGCTTTTCAATCTGCTCAGTGGCTGGGTTGGTCCTGCTACAGCATATCTGCAATAAATACTGCTCTACCCAAATTGCTGTTCCTCCCTCAAAGTACAACCAACACAGTTATTCTTTCCTCCTCTCATGGAGGGATAGGATATAATACCAGCGCTGGCCCCAAGAGAGATAAATATTGTTCCTTCATGAGCAAAACTCTGTCTAGAAAGGCTTCTTTCCACCTGTGCTCCATGTTAGGTCAGTGGTCAGCTTGACCAAGCTGCTGCAGCTTCTTTAGAATGCCTTATCTGACAACCCATACATTCAATCTCACCCTTCATTTATGGTGCAATTAAGGGAGGACTGAATTTGTGTATGAGCCTTTCTAGACTTCTAAGATGGAATTCTTCATGTTTCCTTTCTGTCTTTCAAAGCACCACTTGCCATGATTTGGTAATGAAATTAGCTGTGTTTGTTTAAACAATTTCTACATCACTTTTCCTTCAACATACATTTGCAATGGCTTGTGTATAAGAATAAAAGCAACCTTATCATGGCCATTTTTAAAAAACTTAACTAAACTAACCGTGCATAAAACTAGCAGTGCTGAAAGACAAATGAATGGGTTCTAAATCAAATCAAGCCTGAACTCTCACTATAGGCTCAAATGACCAAACTGAGGCTATGGTACTTTGGACATATCATGAGAGGACAAGACTCACCAGAAAAGACAACAATGCTGGCGGAAAGCAGAAGGAAAAAGGGAAGACGAGATTTGAGATGGACTGACTCAATAACAGAAGCCATGGCCTTTAGTGTGTAAGATCTGAGCAAACGTCTTAATGATAGAGTCTTGTGAAGATCAGTAATTGATAGGGTTGCCACAAGTCAGAAGCAACTGGATGGCATACAACAACAACAAAATGTATCATGGAAGATAAAAAGATGAATATGTCTCTTGGAAGAAGAATGTGGAGGAAGTGATATGGGGCTTCTGTTGGAAGGAGTTCTAATGTTGAGGGGGCACAACAAGAAAGGCTACGTACGCTTCTTCTAGAAGCAAATTAACATCTTTATAGAATCGTCTATGCATCAGGGCTTCATTAGTGGATCCTAAACACTAGGATATACAAGTGTGTGCGCATTGCCCTAGCTATCAGAAGATGTCTTAAACTGATAATTAAGAGTTGGAATACTTTGAGGTGTTAGGAGTACATGCTAACAATGCAGGAAGGCACTGGATAGTTGGCTAAACAACTCCAGATTATTTTTACTTGCCTAGTGAAACACAAGGTGGCAGTGTTTCAGAATCGAAAAAGCTGTTCACTCCACTAGTGTTGACTATTTCTTCCTTTACGTACAGTATACATATTGGGCACGATCCAGCCAAATTTAAGCACTCTTCAGTCCCACTGAAGTCAATGGGATTTAAGAGTATTTATTGCTAAATAAACTACACTGTAAAACTGTAGAGCGCTAGATTACAAAAACAAAGGAGAGACACCAGCATTACATAGGACTGATGTTCAAATATATCACTAATAACTTTCTTTTTAAAATGTTCTGGCTAAAAGTATGCTGACCACATAGAGAAAAGAGCCAATTGTCGATGAAAACATCAACAATATTGAAGTAAATTAATGACTGGCCACTGCATAATGGTAGAACAAAGGCTTTGTATGCAGACAGATCCAAGGCTAGTCCTTGGTATCTTCAGCCCCATAGGTCTGCAACAGACCTCCCTCCTGTCTGAAACACTGGAAAACTGCTGCCTCTCAGTATAAATAACATTAAGCAGACAATGGCCTGACTTGACTTCCTTAATTCTTAAATAACAAAAAGGAGCAGAGCTGTAACTAGCAATTTGGGTGCCTAAGGTCTCACTATCTTAGTGGCTAAGCTAGTGTCACATGAGCTGTCTGGATAGCTCAGTGGTTTACGTATGGTTGGGAGTTTTATTCCCTCCTGTGCCTCCTGTGAGTAGAGCCAGCCTGTGTAGCCATAGGCAAGCTGCAGTCCCAGGGTGCCCCCAGAAGAAGGAAATGGTAAGCCACTTCTGAGTATTTTCTACCTGGAAAACTCTGAAAAGGGTTGCCATTAGTCAGAATTGACCTGATGGCACATCATCATCATTATTATTGCATGTTTTTTTTTATAAAACATTGCTAAGAAGGACCTGATTGCAAGAATCTGCTGCACATGATGATGATTATTAGTGTCAAATGAAACTCGTATACATGAGGAGAGAACAGAAGAATGGGGAGGAATGACTGTATCCTAGCATGGTGTGGAAATACAGATTCCACACTGTATCTGCCTGTTTTGTGTTTCTGCCCCGGGAGAAGCAACTAGATGTGGTTTACACACGTGGGGTAGGCAGGTTCCCCTTCTGGCAGCAAATACCGGCAGGTGGATTTGTGTCCTTCCAGCAGCAAATTTTTGCACCCTCTAAATTTGGCACCCTGGTTCCAAGCCACCGTTGTCTCACCCTAGTCACAGCTCTAAAAAGGAACCTCCTTCACACATTACTTCCACAAAAGGAGTATGTGCATAGAGTAAGTTATGGTAATCACAGGGGTGGCTCTATCCCTGATATCAGATCATCCAAATTTTAAAGCAGAGAATGGGGAATCGCCAACCTATGGTCTGGATGCAGCCAATAAGTTTTTTTTCCCATTAGGCCAGAAACTTCTTCCTTAAATAGCTGATTTCCTGGCCTCCTTCGGAGTGGCCATCCGGAGGAGTATTGTCTGGGAGGACCTAGTGGTATGGGTAGCTGACATTGGGAAAAGTCACTCTGACAAGTAGCATGGCCCCAAACCTTGAAGGGCTTTGTAGGGGATCATCAGAACCTTGAATCTGACTCAAGACATGAGAGGTAGCCAGCGCAGGCAAGCCAGAACTGGGAATATGCAATCAAACTTGCTTGCACCAGCCACCAGTCTGGCCGCTGCATTCTGGACTGGCTCCAATCTCTGGGTCGGCCTCAAAGAAAGTCCCATGTTGAGGGCATAGCAATAGCTGATTTGGGAGATGACCAGTGCATACAACAGTGTCTTGAGGGCTTCCTCCTCCAGGTAGGGGCAGAGTTGGGCAATGTGCTCTAGCTGATTAAAGGCAGCTCTGGACACGACTAAAGTCTGGGAAATAGAGATTTTGTATACCTTGATTCAATCATTAATCCAAATGAAGACTGCAGCCAAGAAATCAGAAAAAGTGATTTGGAAGGACCACAATGAAGGAACTAGAAAAGATCATCAAGGGTAAGAATCTGTTATTGGAGACTGAGACCAAGATCATCCACACTCTTGTATTTCTAATCACCATGTATGGATGTGAAAGCTGGACAGTTAAGAAAGCTAACAGGAAAAAAAAATGATTCATTTGAAATGTGTGTGCTGGAGGAGAGCTTTACAGAATACCCTGGACTGAGAGAACAATGAACAAGTGGGTGCTAGTTCAAATCAAGCTTGAGCTGTCTCTGGAGGCAAAAATGTTAAAACTGAGGTTGTCCTACTCTGAGTACATCATGAGAAAGCAGGATTCTCTGGAAAAGACAATAATGAAGGGATAGGTGGAAGGCAGCAGGAAAACAGGAAGAACAAATATGAGATGGATTGATTCTATAAAGGAAGCCACAGCTGTGAGTTTACAAGAGCTGATTGGCAGTTGAGGACAGGGCATTTAGGATATTGTTCATTTATAGTTGCTATTAGTCGGAGGCGACTTGACGGCAGATAACAAGTGCATCAGCAATAGTCTACATACAGCCAACTATATATAGTCTGAATAATAGCAACCCTATAAACATATATTTCACTTCCCCTGCCCTGTGCTGAGCAGGGGAAGTGATTAATTTGCCAATATCCTGAAGTGGCCTGAATATTAAGTCGCTTGCTTATTGGTTGGCTTGCTTATTAAGCTACTTAACAAAATTGGCAAATTGGAAGAGGAAGACTTGCTTTGGATCCATTCCAGTTACCACATGCCCTGGAACCAATCCAAACCAGAGTGATCCTACCTGCATGAGAAAAGTAGAAGCCAGAAAGGTGTGGGTAGGGAATGCTCTGGGGGCAGGCTGTTGCACTCTAGCAAAGAGGTTGTCTGATCCCCATCTTTATGAGTGCACAAGCCCATCTCTGCAGCGCTCTGAACAGTGGAGTGAACAGCCCATGTACTCTGTCTGGTCAATGAGCAGTCTCTGAAGAGCTGTGAGTTCAACCAGACTGCTTTCTGAATTGCTGACATAGGATCCAAATTGACTTTTGGGCTTGATGTCCATGCCTAACAGTGAGTGTATCTGGTTGTGACATAGCCAGTTGGTGTTGTGATGCAGCAGTTGCTGACGAAGTGTTTTGAAGAATTTGAAAGCTTGCCTTCTTAATGGCATTTTAGTGATCCGATACAAGCATTGTCTAACCCAGAACTTTGCAGCAGGTGTCACATTCAGGGTGGCGATACCATGAGTCATTATATGGTGGTATTATCAGCACCCCAGCTTGAAGCCCTGGTATGTTTCATCTATTACATCAGCCTCACTTTGTATTTGCTATTTATCCTGGATCTATTTTTAGACATGCTTAATCATCACATCTGATTCCTGTTGGCAATGAATTTTGGAATTAGTATTTTCCTACTATACATTTTTCTTTCCTTATAGATACTAGACCATCACTGAACAAAAAGGCACCAGAAACTACTCAAGCCTAAACCAGGAAAACTCATAACACATCATTGTTGCGCATTCAGGGTCATCCTTTCCAGAAGTATTGGTCTCCTTCAACTCTGGGGGATGAGGGTAGCTAGGAGGAATACAAGAACTGGTTAATTTTATCTGGGGCACAGTATGTGGGTGGATTATCACCAAGGGCACAATTAGCAACATAAAAAATGGCTAATCTGGCTCATTAAAATGCAAATCTTCTGTAAGTCATTAGCTGGCATAAAGGCAACCTGGAGAGACTAATGGGAATAATGCTTCAAATATCAGATTGTTTAAAATATAAGCCATACAGAGAATTAAATAATAAAACAGCTGTTCCTAATGTGACAAATGAGTGTCTACTAATCTGGGTACCGGCAAAGTGTTTGTCATAAATGATGAAGGACTGACTGATAACCCATATCTTCTAGGGAACCTTCTCTCTATGTACATGCGCACGCATGTGTGTGCATGTACACTCCAGAAATGGACAAAGTATAGCCTGTGGCCTGTCTGTGGCTTTCCATTTCCCAGATACATCCTCATCACCCTGGGGGACAGCTCACTGTTTATCTTTTCTTTTGTTTTCTTTTCTTTTTTTAATAGAAATGTGTATTTTAAAATATATATATATTGTGCCCTCTAGAAGTTGTGGGGAGCATTTTTGCACTGTAAACATTCCTGCCTCCACAACTAGAATGTTTAAATTAAAGCAAATTGCCATTACAGAGCACAACAGGGCTTTCAGACTGAAAAACAAAATGTGTTAAGGGAAATAATCTTGGGATGGGGTGTGGGGTGTGGGTTGACGTGGCATGTGACCAAATACAGGTCTTCCGAGGTCTAGGTGTGAGCCTTTGTGGCTCCTGGACCTCTGGGAGCCACTTATCCCAGAGTACAGCCATGTAGAACATGTTTCTATAAACCTCCCTGCCCCCCCCCCCCCCCCAAAGCACAAGTATGGTGTCATGGTTAAAATCTTGGACTAGAGCTCAGGAAACCTGGGTTCAGATATCCACTCAGCCACGGAATAAAGTTCTGTGATGCTGGGAGTCAAGTCATACCCTTTCAGCCTGACCCACCTCACATGGCTCTTATGAGAATAAGGTGGAGATGAGGAGAGTCGTGTACATCACGTTGAGCTTCGTGGAGGAAAGGTAAGATATAAATATAATCAATCAGTCAATCAATTGAAGGCTGATGCAGGGACTTGTTTTAGCCCAGGGGTTTAAAAAATTGAATAACCTTGAATTGACCTCCTTCTGTAAGCCACTTCTCAAACTGCTTTCCAGGATGGGAGGAACTGTGTGACCCTATTGCACCCCAGGCAACAAAGATTCTTGTGGCACCTTAAAAACTAACAAGTGCTATTTGGCAGAAGCTTTCAGGGACTGCCTCCTATTTCCTGCAGCAAAACCAGTTTATTGGTCTGAGCACTTTGTCCTGACCTCATTTCCTGCCTACTGCTGCAGACTGGCACCCTCACTTGCCTTGTCTCATCTCTCTTTGCCTTCAGGGGCACTTCAGAATTCAAACATCTGCCTAGCTCTGATTCCACACCTGCCTTTGGCCCTTTGATCCTTGCCTGCCAACACCAGTGCCTGTCCATCTGTAACCAAATTTACCATCTTTCTGATCCTCATCCACCTAAATTACGTATCTCAGGGCTGCACTAGATGAGAGAAGGCAATGCAGTCTTGTTCTCCAACACAGAGGGATGAGTGGCAGCACCGGTGTCTCATCTGTGGTCTGAGTCTGCTGCTTCACCCTGCATGACAGTAGAGCTGACCCAGCCCCTGGTTCCAGTGTAATTGGTGTCTATGAAGGCATGGTAAAGATCAAACCCATCCATCATTTCACGCTCTGGCACTTAGTTCTGTATGAGAGACAATGTGGTCTAGTGATTTGAATTTCCAGGCTGGTGCCTCTTTCTTGGATTCCTGTATTTGTACAGGTTTGTTGTAAGGAAAAACTGCTTTGCAGGCAAGGCTAAGCAATATATACTGCCCTGGAATCTTTGGAGAAAGGGACTGGTGAAAATGGAACAAATAAATAATATCCATAAATATGTTGTTGCCTCCTGTGGTGAATGAAAGAGCTTGCTTCAATGTAACCATCCAAACTTTACTAAGCCCCCAAGCTGCATCAAAAATCAGACTGCAAAGTCCAGTTTGCTCACTTCTGCACAGTGCTTTTGACTACAAGCTCCTTTGGGAGGGTTTCTTGAGTGCAGCTGGAGGCGGAGGTGAGCATATGATTTGCCTGAAATCACTGAGTGGGGCTGGAGGCCCACAGTGAGGGCCTATCTGATACACATCACTGTGATCCCATAAGGTGTCAAAATATAACCAAAGTAGTTTCATTAGAAGCATTAAAAATGGGCAGGAAGTCAGGGGAATGTTTAAGAACCATCGTTATTCTTTCAGGAAGATGGACCCACAGATTCCCTCGGCTTGCATTTTTAGCCCCAGGGCTGGAATCAGAAACACCAGGGCCAAAGCTCTGCCAGGAGGCAATCCCTGCGGAATCTTACAAGACCACAGTTGTTGCTTAATAAAAATAAAAATAAAAGCAGTCAAGAGAAACCCGACTGAAGGAGTGACCGTGGGAGCAGAAAGTGATATATAGATCCCTTTCATAAGGGAGTCTGAGCATGGCTGGCTGAGATAACAGCGGAAAGGAAAAAGAGAAAGGAAGGCTGACCTCTTGGACAGGAAAGAACATAATATAGTATTTGCCTTGTTAATTCACATTTAGTCCTGTTTTGCTCCGGTGGAGTTACAAAAAACAATGAGAGCAGAAGGTAACAATGACTGGTTGTCATACCCAGGATAATGTAAACAGAGCATTAAGAATCCAAGCAGTTTTGTAGATTTAAAATAAGTGGAGAAAGAAGTCCAAAAATAATATCTGATTCTAGACAGTCTGAAGCTTTCTGTTAGGTGTTAAGCCTGAAAGCGTGCAAGGCTGTAACTGTGATAATTACTGCAGAATTTGGAATTGCTTAAAATATATATATATATATAGCTGCACAGCAGAAGTGCAGAGACTTACAGAGCAGAATTAGCTTCATGTCTCCCCAGTAGACCACCTCTTATTGTCTCATCAACTGGTGCTTACAGTCTGAATAATTCACTCTGAGACATTCACCTTTCTGTGAAACATTTTGGATGTTTCCAACTGTGTAGGATATCTCACCATGTATCTGGAATCTGGAGTATGTCAGTTGGAAAGTAGACCATGGATCCAGACCATGGTTGTGTCTTCATTTTTGAGCTGAGCATCGTGACCATGTACATTTTATGTTAATGGATTCCCATACTAGCAAGTGGTCACTTTTGATCCAGCAGAAAATTAGATCCAGTGGCATACCTCTTGACTCCATTCTAATGCTTGGACAACAGCAAGCATTTAGAATATTGTCCGGAGACTACATGATATTGAGAGACGAGAGCTATTTTCTTTAGCAAACAGAACCTGCTTGCCTATTACAAATGTTGTGTTGCCAATATAGGGGTCATCTGCACTTTATGTAACAACTCTTAGAACACCCCCAGCTCATCGAGCATTTCTGCTTGCCAGGTTTAATGTTCTACCCTCAGCGTTGCTCCAGGGTAGATTTTTACGAATTCCCCATCAAGAGAGATATTGTCCATGTATGGCTGAGACTCCTGAATTTTTGTCCCATGTCCTTCTGTACCATATGTTCTATGAACAAAGGGACAATTTAATTTGTCCCCTCTTGCAAAAATTCAAAGTGGTTGGTCAGACTAGAATCCTTATGTTACTGTTCTAGTTGCTAATCTTTTCCTTGCTGTAATATGAACAAGGACCTTCTTATTGGAAGAGGCTTAATAACATTTCATTGTTGTTGTTTTTAAAAAAATCTGTGTTTTTTGTATTATGTGTAAGTAGGTTGACGTGTATCTAAACAGGTAATATGATTGCAATAAACTTATTGATTGAGATTGAGACATTGATAAGAGAATACAAGGTTTCTTTTACTGACAGTTAGATCAAAAACAGCAAACTGTACAAAAAGCCCTGCTTACAGCAACAGCCCTCAGCAGATTCCGGCCTGACTAAATTCAAACCGAATGATAACGGTTAAGGGCACGAACGGCCAGCAGACTAAAGAGAGAGGAAGAGGCACTTAAGCAGAGAGGCGCGGCTTTCTTCAAAATCAGAGGCAGGGAAGGAATAATTGGTTATTGGTGGGCTGACTGACAGTCACCCCTGCCCAGAAAGGTCCCTCCCAGCCAAACCCATCAGAGGCAGCATACAAGGTTGAAATAACTCCAGCAGTAATAATATTGGGATGCAGAAACAGTACGCCCTATATCCCCCCTCCACAAGATATAAAGCAGGTCTTTAGGTGTTCAACATGAAGATGTACACAGGTGCTTGTAAGAACATGCACTTATTAACAGTATTTCTGTGATCAGGAGCTCTGATAAGGAAAGTTTGTAAGTGTGTTCAACTAAAGCAGCTTACATTTCTAGATATGATTCTAGACAACCTGATTCTAGACAAATTTAGAAGTAACTTCTGATTGTAAATCTTTAATTTGGGTGAGCTCCATGCAAGTTATACTCTCAAATAGGGAACTGAAAGTCATTTGTGCAACCGCTTTTATCCTTACTTCTTTTGAAATCCTGAAATCTCTCTTCAAGACCACAAAGTAAGGGTGATCTTTGTCTCCAAGGTCAATGTCAACTTCATTAACAGTAACGATGCAATACAATTATATTTGCATATAATTATAATCTTCAAAACTCTATTTTGGCCCTTAGCCAAAATAGAGTTTTGACTCTTGAAAGTGTGAGAAATTCCTTTGTATCTGGAGAACAAACAAACCAGCATGATCCTAAACACACTGACTTGGATATTAGTCCAATTCATTTCACCAAAACCCATGTCAAACTTAAGTATGGTTTGGCCTACAGCCTAAATTACAGAAACTTCCATTAGCTTCAGACATGGAGACATTTAGCTAGACCTTGCTTTGCAAAACATACCTGCAATTAAAAAAGAAATGGCTGCCATCAAAGTTTTTAGCTCACTTCAAAGCAGTTGGCAGTTTATTTAAGTTACACAGGAATCAAACATCCTAGCCAGAATTCTCCACTGCAAATCTTGATGGTGAATATATACAAGTATGTTAGATACTGGATATTTTGAATGATGAATTTGGTATCCAGTAGGATTTGGCACAAAATGGTATGATAATTTTGGAGAATTCCTTCTGTTCTCTTCAGTACCAACATTTGGTTATGATAAAAGACTAAGAAAATCTCAAAACAGGTAAAACTGAATCTGTCTTCTAATCCTTTGAATTATGACAAACAGATTAAAACAGTTTCTATTAAAACAGTTGTCAATGTTGACACAGTAAAGAAAGCCCAGCCTGAAATTTAACACATCATGGCAATGTGTCCAACATTATTTTAAGATTTAGTGGAGTGAACCAAAATCCACTTAAAATCTATATGAGTAAGCAGGTTTTCAAAGAGGAAGAAACAATCTGAATTTTAATAAAGTACAGATTTATAGGCACTTATTTATATTTTTTAAAAAACTAAAAGGAAAGCATATGCCCCCTTCTCTCATCATTTTTTAAACTTCTGCCAAAGGCAGTAGTTTTATTCAGTTACTAGAAGTTACATATTCACAAGACCAGATTTTAGGTCAAAAAGTGGCTGCTTTTATGAGGCAAAAGTCCAAATCCATATCTTGACCCATAAGTAGTTTTAAGATGAAATCTACATCTGCTTTTCCTCCTAGTCATTCCTCCAAAAATTTTAAGAGGCAGGCTGCACTCAAGAGAATTTGGTAACCTCAGAAACTATTGTGGTTTCTCTAACTGATGCTGAGTTGATCTCCCTAGTCATCTGTACAATAAAGTCAATTTCCTCAACTAAAAGAATGAATAGTTTGATGGCAGGCAAACAAAGCTCATCAGCGTCTTTTTTTTTTTTTTTCAACAAGGGGGGTGGCATATTTTTTCTCTCCAAATGTTTTTGTCTAAAACTCCCACAATCCCTCACCATTGGCCATGCTAAGTAAGAACAATGGAAGTTGGAGCTCAAAATGTCAGGAGAGCCCATTGTTGTCCACCACTGGCCTAGACAAACTACTAGTCTAACACAATCATCTTTTAAATGCATTTGCAGACTAATATAAAAATTAATCATGTGCTCTCAAGTCAATTCTGATTGATGGTCACCCTTTTCAGGGTTTCCTGGATAGAGAGTACTCAGAAGTGGTTTACTTTTCCCTTCTTCTGGGGGTGCTCTGGGACTGTGCAGCTTGCCCAAGGCCACCCAGGCTGGCTCTACTCACAGGAGGCACAGTGGGGCATCGGACACCCAACCTCTGGCTCCACAGCCTGATATCTAAACCACAGAGCTATCCAGCCATATGTTAAGTAATATACAGGTAAGTAAATAAGAAGATTCTTAATGGCAGATGCCTCCACTGTCCAGATTCCAAAATGATTGGAATATTATATCATGGCTTTTTGAGCTGCTCCATTAGGGCAAACAATTGCATTATAATATAATATCTATTACAATTGCATTGTATTATATATAAATTTGTCCATGTAATTCCCCACCCCTAGCCCCTCAGCAAGACTCAGGAGATTAATCATACTGGGAAAAGTGAGATAAACAATCTAGTCTGGCATAACTTCTCTTTTATGGAATTACTTGAAAAAGGCATTAGGAATCATTGTACCAGAGTTACTGCCTGTAGAGCCAGTGACTTTCTGGTAAGAGAATAGACCCTAAATATTTGAAGTGCTTTTCTCTTATCAGGAACCCACTCTATTTTTCAACAAATTGCTGCAATAACATTGTTTAGAAAGAGGCATCACCGAGATCAGCACACCTTACTTCTACTAAGCATGTAAATCTATTGGCCCTGCAAATGAGCCTTACAGGCGAGTCATTTAATCAATCGGATTTATGGGTTGGATCATTTGATGGGATTTATATATCATTCAGTCAGTGGGTTTACTGTAGTTGGGACTTAACAATTGGGTTTAGACCAGTGACTGCCAGAGGTTTTTGCTGTGGCTTTGGATCTGATGACAAGTTCATTTGAAGAAATTCTTGGATGGAAACTTTCCAACTGCACAAACTTTTTCCAACTGCACATTTTGCATACAACTGCACACTATATATATCTAGTGGAAGCTGGGAAACAAGAAAAGGCAGGAGGGGATAAATGTTTTGCCTGACTGCAGAGGGATTGGTTAGACGTCTGGGGAGTTGGTGTAACAAGAAAACCTAGGCTTTACTGTACATCCTAGTTTGAGGGCAAATGGCTGCTGGGGTTTGTTGCAAAACATCATTATCAGTAAAGAAATGACTCCATGCAAGGGTAGGAGGATGAGGAGAGAGAGAAGGAAAGAGAGAAGAAGCCAACACTTGTTTACATAAGGCCAAACCATGAACAAGAAGAGATGATCTGTCCTACAGTCTGACATCTCTTGTCAGTGCAGGCCCTGAAACCAAGAGCAGACAATTTGTACAACTTCTAGTGCAACTAAGATGGAACTGTGAGGTAGATCCAATTTTCTTCACATACCTGAGCTTGTTGAATACAAATCCAGCTCTTAATTCTTTTTCTGTGTTCATAAATGTTTCCAGACACATGGAAGTATGACTAAAACCAAGGGAAGTCCTAATGGACCCAGAGATTATCCATCTAACCCAGCCATTTTGTGTATTTCCTCAGCACTGATCTGCTACATTTATACTGATTAAATCAAAATGCAGGCTGGTATTATTGAGACATTCGCTGCACTTGCTTTCAGACGGTTTTGTTTAGTTCCTTAGTAATCGCGTCTCACTGAAAACATGTTTCATTTATTTCCTTAATGATTATGAAGTCAGCCGGATGTGGTGCTTTCCTTCAATGATGTTATGACTCAATGGGATCCAGGCACTTTCCTGTCAAACAGCTGTGACTTAGGGACAACCCATGTGGGTTCCAGAAAAACTGGCAAGGGTTCTAAATGCTTCCTTCTGAGGATTATCATAACGGCTTTGCTCTTCGTACTTGAACAACAGATACAAATAAAAAGACAGGGCTGTCTTCTTTCTGAGTCACACAGTAAGAAATGCCTAATGTCAAACTGGAGGGCAGGTGTGTGTTATAGAATACTGTCTACTCTTCTTTGTTCCTAACATTTTTATAATTATGTCAGTATTTTTGGTGTCATGCACTGTTGTTTCCAACTTATGGGAAAGCCTATAAAATATTGGCTGAAATTCTGTTTGTGCACCTATGCTATGTTAGGCTGATGACATCATCAAGTTGGCAGAATTAGATTTTTTTTTTAAATAAATAAAAACTTCTGATTCCTCCCAACTTCCTGAGGCTCTTATGGAACTCCTTTCACTATGAGGAAGCCTTTAGACACCAAAGGAAGAGAAGATATTCAATTTCCAAAAGTCGTCACTACTGATAGTCATCTCAGTCGCAGAAATACAAGAATTTCCACATCCGGTGGCTCCTAATGGTTCCCCATTATGAAAGGGGTTCCATGGGAGCATTGGGAATCTTGGTGGTGAATTGTATTTATTTTAATCTCTAAAAATCACTACAGCTGAAGACGTCATCAGCCTTACATGGTGTAATGTATGGATTTCAGCCAATGGCATCCAAAATGTCCTAGCATCAACAGTCCTGCTGATCTTGTGAACCAAAGGCTATGTCTTCCTTTATGGAATTAATCCATCTCATGTTAGTTCAACTTAAAAAAACAAAAACAAAACTATTGTCTTTTCTAATCAGTGTTTTCATCTCATGGTGTATTCAAAGTACAATAGCTTCTGGAGAGAGTTTGAGCTTCATTTCTACTGTTGTTATGTACCATCAAGTGGTTTCCAACTTCAGGAAACCCTGCGAATTAGTAATCTGCTCAAGCCTTGCAAACTGAAGGCCATGGCTTTCATTATTGTATCAATCAATCTCATATTCAGCCTTTCTCTTCTTCTGCCTTCAACTTTCCCCAGCATTACTGTCTTTTCCAGTGGATTGTCTCCTCATTATAAGTCTAAAGTATGATAGCCTCAGTTTGGTCATTTTTGTTACGAGACAGAATTCAGGCTTGACTTGATCTGTCACCCATTTATTTGTCTCCCTGATGGTCCACAGTACCCGTAAAGTCCATTTCTTCACCAAAGGTGATGAAAATAGCCTCACCCCTTCTTGGCAAGTCATTGGCTACCCAACCTCTTTTCTTCATCCTGACATCTGCCATTCCTCCTACACTGAATCTTTATTTTGCAAGCTGAATTGGTGACTGCAAAACAGTGACTTTTCCTAGAAAAACAACAACTCATATATCCTGTGTTTAGTAGCTATACATAAGAAACCATGTCATTTAATGCCAGGTATTATCCAAAATTTTCTCCAGAAGCTGTTTGCATTTCATTTGACCAGACTACTTAAAGTCCCATCTTGGAAGGCACATCCCCATTAGATATATGGTGTGTGTCTTTGCACATATTTATTCCACGTTATAGATATCTTAGGTTATTGTTTTTTCAGTTCTCAGCATTGTTTGGCACATCACCAGCTATGGCAATATCAAGATCTCATTGCAGCAGTGTGCTGTGCATGGTACTGCCTTTACCTGGAAATGCTGAGTAGTTGAAAGTATAGCCTTAAGCCTCCTGACTGCTAGTAGGTAACTAAAACTTGCCATAAACCTTGGTAGCTCTTGCAACCAATTTCTTCATGTGCTAAGTTGAAAGTCGCTCTTTTGACTCACCAAGTCCCAAATAACCTGGTTGTGGGGTACTGTTCTGCATGCACCTCTCTGACCACTAACCTGCCCAGCCTGCCTTTGACATTGGAAGTATCGAGGTAGGTGTCAAGGTGAAGCTGGGCCTTTCAATTGTGGTGCTTCATATTTGAAAACCCTCTTCTATTTACCAAACATTTTGTGCAGATTGTTTTTAGGCAACAGGAACTTTTTTTAAAAAGTGTTACTGCTGGCTTTTAATGGCATTTCATTCTAACATTGTTAACATCCATGGAAAACCTAACTGAATGGCAGATGTTTATGGTGTATGTAGGTGAGACAGATGTGTATATATAGCTAGCTAGGGCTTCCTCAGTGGTGCCCCCCCTTCTTACGGAACTTCCTTCTCTTGGAGATCCATTTGTTCCCCCCACTCCATCCATTTTATCCTTTAGGTGCCATTCAGAACATAGCTATTCATACAATCCTTCAGGGGATAAGGAAGTATTTTGTCTGCTTTGTACCACAATTTGTTTGCCTTCCTTTTGTTATAAGTGAGCAGGCATTTTGCAATTTGTCAGTTTAGATTTGGAACTTGTTTTTTTTAATCTGCATGTTTTACTGTTGATTGCTAGCCATCCTCAGTAGACACTCCATATATGTTCCTCTGCAGACACACACACACACAAATAAGTAAATACGCAAAAATGAATGGTCAGCTCTTGTCTCTTGACTTCAGCCTTGCACATGCAGGAAGCAATCTTGAGATATATACAGAAGTACATTCTGTACAGTAGCAGGAACGTCATTGGTGATATGAAGGTCTGGTTAAGAAACAATTCTTCATACTGGATGAATACAAGGAAGGTCTCAAACTCAACAATATACAGAACAAGCTCATTGCACAGTTTGCTGCCAGGATCCCCTTGTCTAAAATCCTTGAGAGCTACTCTCAGCCAGAGTAGGTATACAATGCCAAGCTCAATAGACCAATAGTTTGACTCTGCTTAAGGCAGCTTTCTATGTTTCTAAGTTCTTTGGGTGATAGTAAAGTAGCTCTTTGGATCCTGGCCATTATCTTTATAGGTGATATTGATCTTAGAGTGTGCAGTTTTTGCTAGATGGAGATCTGCTTGCAAAGAGCAAGTCAGAGAAAATACTTAAATCCCAGTCCCTTTGCTCCAGTGTGTCTGGAAAGAACCTGCAACGTAAGTGTGTGTTTCCAAGTATGTTGTGTATGTAGCAATTTCAAGGGAAAAGTGAAGGAATTTTAAGCACACCTATTCAGGAAATGAGACTTTAATATAAACAGATACTGGCAGGAGGAAGTCCTTTTACTGAATCCTATCCAAGATTTAAAGACTGCACTGGAAGGCAACGCAGCAAAAACAAAGGAGTTGCTAGTTATTAGGTTTCACTTAACAAGCTATTATTGCTAGTAAACACTTCTCTACAATGCTTTATAATGTCTACTGACCTTGGGAGAAGATGAGCATCAGTGGTTAGAGAGATAGATGGAGAACAAGTGGAAAATAATTTTGTATTATCTAATCACAGGAATTTGTCCATAAGGGAGAAACTGTGTTCTCCAGCCACTAGGTTGCACCACCCAATTTTCACTTCTGTTGATTCTATACTCAGTACACAATCTAAACTTGATTTCCAGTTCATACCATCTGATCTTTCATTTTCTCCCTGACAAAAGACCTGTGTATTCTGATTAGTGCTAAGGACAGATCCAAATAAGGTCTAGCTTTTAAATCGATAAAGAGATAACAGTCATTACTTTTTTGCACCAGCATCAGTCTGAGATCCTTTTTGTACAAGGCAAAAACTAAGCTAATGAAATTTGCATAATAATCCCCTCTAAAGCAAGGGAGAGCAGGCTGTGCAGCCCCTTGCTTCTGTGGTGACACTTCCACCCTTGCCTTTGCTGTGGTGGCAAGATCTTTTAACTTTTTAATGAAAATAAAACACATAAGATGCATACAACGTATTTAGAAGGCTAACAATGCTTCCTGGTGCATCCCCCGCTTCCAGCTATTCATAGAAAATCTATCTGTTTTTGCCACTGTTCAGCAAACTCATTCGATACTGGAGTGTGGCCACCTCATCAGATTTTGAATCCAGACTCCACAGCAGTTGCCCATCCTGGGTATTACTGCTTCCAGACAAAGGAAGGAAATTCTCCTCTCACTCAACAACTCTCCGTTTTCATATATTTTAAAAGCAACCCCTGCTCCTTGAAGAGTTTTGATGAATCTGAAAAATTACTCACCACTTTGTGACTTCTTATATAATTGTGTATGGACGTGGTGGCACTGCGGATTAAACTGCAGAAGCCTCTGTGCTGCAAGGTCAGAAGACCTGCAGTCGTAAGATCGAATCCACGCGACGGAGCTCCCGTCGCTTGTCCCAGCTCCCGCCAACCTAGCAGTTTGAAAGCATGCAAATGCGAGTAGATAAATAGGTACCACCTCGGTGGGAAGGTAACGGCATTCCGTGTCTAGTCGCGCTGGCCACGTGACCACGGAAGATTGTCTTCGGACAAACGCTGGCTCTATGGGTTGGAAACGGAGATGAGCACCGCCCCCTAGAGTCGGACACGACTGGACAAATTGTCAAGGGGAACCTTTACCTTTTTATATAATTGTGTGCCATCAAGTCAATTCTGATTTATGGTGACCCTCTTCAGGGTTTTCCAGACAGAGAACACTCAGAAGGGTTTTACCTTTTCCTTTTTCTGGGGGCATCCTGGGACTGTGTAGCTTGCCCAAGGCCACGTAGGCTGGCTCTTCTGGAATGCACAGTGGAGAATTAACTCCAACTTTTGACTCCATAGCCAGATACCTAACTCACTGAGCTATCCAGATAGCTTCAGGTCGGTTACTTTGTTCTAAAAGTTGTGTGAACTAGAGATGGGCACAAACCTTATTTTGGAGGTTTGTGCTGGTTTGTACATGAACTTTTTCCAGTGGTCTTGGTCAAGTGAGCTCCCTCTCACACATTGCAAGTAAGTGATGTAGAAATGAGTCTTCCGAGCTGAACTTTCTTCCAAATAAACACATAGGCAGAACCCTGCTGGATTCAACCTAGTCCATTCATCTTTCTGTTCCTGTATTGGCCAAGTAGATTTTGTACGAAGCTCAAAAGCAGGTTGTGGCTGCAAAAACTGACAGGTGCATGAACTATTCACAGACTTCATAAGGACTAGACCCCTACAGTTGTAGCTTTGCCTTGGCCTTAGTCCGTGGTTGTGTGCATCACTAATAAGCAAATAGAGCTTGGCCTCAGCCATAATATTTGGGGGAGGGGGAGGTGACATACTGAAAGATTGAGCTGGCCTTTGTTTTTGTGTTTGCATCTTTTAACCATCCTTCTGAAGTTATCTTCATAACAGATGCCATGTATTATCTTAACTATCATTTGGATCTGATTGGTGAAGGCACTGAGTGGAGCAGATCTCAAGAGTAATACAGAGACCATGGATGCTTCCTGCTTGTATTCCTTCCATGAATTTGCCTAATAATTTCCTCTTGAAGTAACCCAAGATAGTTACCACCACCACCACAACCTTGCCTGGTTACAAACTCCATAGTTTAGCACTTTTGTGTGCCAAGAAGGATATCCTTTTGTCTGCCTTGAATCTCTTAGCATTTAGCTTCACCAGATGGCCTTAAGTTAATGGATTGAGAAAGGGAGGGAAAAAATTATTTTTGTTCACTTTCTCATCAACCTGCATGATTTTAACCACTTTTGCCATGTTCCCATTCACTTGCCTTGCTGCTGCTCCTAAACACAGTAGGCTTTCCTCATGAGGGAATTGCTCCAGCCCCTTGGTCATTTTCATTGCCCTTTCCTCCATATTTTCCACTTTGTCAATGGGTATGGAATGACACCTTTAACCACATTTTCACATATTGAAAGTGGGTCTACAAACTAAAATGCTAACACGGTTATTATAAAGTTGAGTGAGATGGTTACTGTTAAACTTTACAGTGTAAAACATTACTCATAGACATATGTAACAGGGCTTACAACGACAGCTAAGTGATGCTTAGCAGTATCACAGAATTCATAATTTTGTAACAGTGCATTTGTCCAAGAGGAAAATCAAGCAAATCTCCTGCCCCCAAAGACTTTCTCTCATTTTAAAATATTGTAATTTCCCAGCTGGGGAACATATATCCTCTTTATGTGGTTTGGACTATTATTCAGTTAACTATACTGTTACATCACACTTACCTCAGCGTGGAGTTTCCGACGCTTAGCATGGGCTTCGCTTTCTAGGATTTTCATAAATAAACTATGGCAATATGGGCCACATTAATCACTTTAAAGGAATGAGGAGATCTTAACTATAAGAGTGAGCTGCAGTTTAGTTTGCTAATGGCTTTGTACAATGATTTAATAAAATTTGTAAAGTGCTTTGGCTTCATTGTGGCTTCAACTTTGAGAGGGTCTATTAAAAATGCAAGATCTTTATCGTTATGTAGATGCAGAGTCTGGAGGATCAGAAATTACAGGGCCAAATATACTGCAACGAAATGAAGGTACAGAGAAAACAAATCCCTGATAAATGGTCAGATGTGGCCACCTTTTTCCAGGAACCCCTTTTAAAATGCAAACTATGATTTGTGAGCTTAAAGTGCAATGTTTAGTTTGATCATATCACACTAATCACTGTACAGCACAGTTAGAGAAACAAAAAAAACCAAACTTTGCACTGAGAGAGCTGTCGGATATTCTCTTATCTCCCAGTCAGAACTCCAGTGTACTAAGAATTGCAGTTAGGCCAGTGGTTTTCATTTACATCTCTTATACTTGACCCCAATGAGAATTCCAATCTCTCTTCCTTGGGGCCAACCCATCGACAACCAGAGGATGGCATTTTTGCTTGTTATTTTTTACTTTTAAATCTTTTTTTTTGTTCTACATGTTTTTTGTTTGTTTATTTTGAAAACAGACCTGTACATGGCTAGCAGCTGTAAACTGGGGACACTGTTAACGGTTGTTAAGTGATGATACCATAAAATGCCCACCTTATAAGTCTGTGTGGCTTCTGTAACACAGTGTGATGGGAGCAGTGGATAAAACATTCCATCTTGGTGTATGAGGGTTAAATATGTAAAGTACATCTTGGTGCTTGCTATATGAGAACAAGTATACCACAATACCTGAGATGAGAGTATGAATCAGGATATCCTGAGCTGAATGCTACTTTTGTTACGAATCCATCTGGTGTATTTTATGCCAGCCAGTCGTTCAGCCTCACTCTTCCTATCTGCATATGGGAGGGTAACAATACTGACTTCCCTTATGTGATTTTTATAAGAGGATTTGTTATGTTATGTACTGTCAAGTCAGAACCAACTTATACCAACCCTAACTGGGCTTTCAACTTAAACAATATATTTAAGGAGTGGTTTTACCTGTTCCATGCCCCCATGAGTTTCATTGGCCAAGCAGGTATTTAAGCCCTGGTCTTCTGAGTCCTAGGCTGTCACTTTATTTCTGTGGTTCCCAACCTTAGGTCCCCAAATGTTCTTGGACTAAAACTTCCAGAAGCCTTTAGCACTAGCTGTGCCAGGATTTTTGAGATTTATAATCCAAGAACATCTGTGGACCCAGGGTTGGGAACCACTGCTTTACCCACTACACCACACTGGGTATAAGATAATACATGTGAAACACTTCTAACTTTTGGCAAGAATCCTTTTGTGCATTTATGGGCAAACAATAACTAACATAAGTGTATAAACTGTGGCTGCAAACTGCTACTAATTAACAAGTTGCTGTTGTATTCCTAGTCACGCACCAAGTTGTGTGACTGGCATGCAACTAAGAATGTAGCTTGCAACTTGATAATCAGGAGCAGTTCAGCACATGGGTTTACACCATTCCATTTATGCTGGTGTAAATCTTCAGTAGAATTTATTTATTTATTTATTATAAGATTTCATAACCGTTTTTAAAACTTGAAGTTCTCAGAAGGCACTGGGCAAACAATAACTAACATATAACAAAAGCAGCATAAACATTCCTCAAGTACATCTACAATAACTTCAAAATGAACAATACTAAATATTTGCAAGAGAACTATTAATAAAATAAAATTTGAAATTAAAAAAAATTCATAAAACTGTTACGATGGAACGGCAAGGATTGGGATTGTGAGCAAATCCCACAAATTCATTGCTGTCAGTGCTAGTTACTATTTTCTTATGTGCTGTGGTCAGAATGCAATGGATACCCTTAGGGCATTCACAGGGCTTTCTGTGGTGTGTATAGACTAGATATATCACTTTTGACCATTCTTTCTGCTTCCAGACTTTCATGTTGCTTCAAGCAGCCAAAGAAGTCCCATCCCCTCACAAGAAGGAGGTGTCAACAGCCTGGGGTGGGTGGGTTTAGGAACTCTAAGCGGGGGATGACCTCTGGGTGGGTGGCCTGATCAGTGCACGCAGATTGACTGTTAGGGGAATACTAGCAAAAAGCTATGGTTAGGTGTGACGGAGTGGCTCGGGTCTGAAGATGCGCCGCCGACAATGCTGCAACATTGCGTTGCAGATCCCACCTGTAAACTCGAAACAGGGCCTGCCTGGTCTTGTTCCTTCACATAGCCTGGTTTTCTATATACCTTATCTAACATAAGAATGCCTCCAGCCCAGACCTACTGCGGCGATCTTAGTATTCCACACCACTGCTTTGCAGAGATCGCCTTCCGGGAGCGTCCGGACTGGGGGTGGTGGTGGTGGTGGTGGTGGTGGTGTGTGTGATTCTTTGCTCAGCCGCACGGTTGCCTGCGAGACTGCCGGACCGCCGGCCCCCAGCAGGCGTGCTCTCCTCTGGGTATCTGGGGCGAGCCCCCGGCCGCCGTCCCTCCCAAGACACCGCGGCGCTGGCCGGCCCTTCTCTGCTGCTGTCACGAGGGGGAGGGGGAGGGGGAGGGGGGGTGTTCGCGGCGGCGAGCAAGCGCTCCTCCAGCCCGCGCGAGTCTCTCCGCCTCAACTTTCGAGGGGGGCGAGGCGGCGGGGAGCGGAGGCGCCTGCCTTCGCCGCCGACACGCGGAGGACTAGCCTGCCGCCGACGCCGGGCAGCGAGGAGGAGGAGGCGGGGGACAAGGCAGGCGGCGGGCGGAGAGGCTGAAAGGGCGCGAGGGGAGGCCGAGGGCCGGCCAAAGGCAGCCGGTCTTCACCGGGGCCGAGAGGGGAAAGCCCCTCTCCGAAATCCCAGAGCCGGCGGGGCGGGGCGGGGCGGGGCAGGGCAGGCTGCTCGCCTACGCCACCCGGGCTCGGGCTGCCCGGTTTGGCGAAGGGACGGAGCGCGGAGCGCGGGCCATTCCCTCGGGGAGAGCGAAGAGGGGCCGGGCCCGGCGGGAGCGGGCCATGCCGGGGCCGGGGGCCGGCGGGAGGTGGCTGCTGCTCCCGCTTTGGCTCTCCCTGTGCCCGGCCGGGAGTTGCTCAGGACAGGTGTACAACCTGAGCCTGGCCGTGGACGAAGGGCTGCCGGCCGACACCTTGGTGGGGGACATCAGCGCCGGACTGCCGCCGGGCGAGCCCCACCCGGGGGGCTTCTTCCTCTCGGAAGGCAACGGCGAGTCGGCGGTGCTGGCGGATTTCCACGTGCACACCGACACGGGCATCATCCGCACGGCCCGGCCGCTGGACCGCGAGCGCCGGGCGCGCTACAGCTTCGTGGCCGCCACGCTGCGCGGGGAGATGGTGCAGGTGGAGATCGCGGTGGTGGACGTCAACGACCACGCGCCCCGCTTTCCGCGGGACTCGGTGCGCCTCGACATCTCGGAGCTCAGCCCCCCCGGCAGCGCCTTCCGCTTGCCCGCCGCGCGGGACCCGGACTCGGGCCGCTTGGGCATCCAGGGTTACTCGCTGCTGCCCTGGGAGCAGAGGCGCCCCGCCGACGGGGCGCGGGAGGAGGAAGCGCCGTTCTTCCAGCTCCGCTACGGGATCCCCCCCGATACGCTGGACCTGACCTTGCTGCGACGGCTAGACCGGGAGCGGGCGGACACCCACCGGCTGCTGGTCGAGGCTTGGGACGGCGGGAGCCCTCGGAGGAGCGGCCGCCTCCGGGTGGAGATCCAGGTGCTGGACGAGAACGACAACGCGCCGGCTTTCGGGCAGAGCGAGTACCGGGCCCGCGTCAGGGAGGACGCCCCGGCGGGCAGCTCCTTGTGCCGCCTCCTGGCCACCGACCCGGACCTGGGGGCCAACGGCGAGGTGCGCTACAGCCTCAGCCGCCGCCAGGGCGACCCCTCGGCCGCCTCCTACTTCGAGGTGGATGCGCGCAGCGGGCTGCTCCGCCTGCTCCGGCCCCTGGACCGCGAGGCGCGCGCCCTCCACCGCCTGGCCGTCGAGGCCCGGGACGGCGGCGCCCAGCCCGAGGTGGCCACGGCCATGGTCGCCGTCGAGGTCCTGGACGTGAACGACAACGCGCCCGCCATCCACCTGCTCTTCCTCACCGAGGCGGGCGCCAGCGTCTCCGAGGGAGCCCGGCCGGGGGACTACGTGGCCCGCCTGTCCGTCTCGGACCCGGACGAGGAGGGGGCGGAGGGAAAGGCCGGCGGCGTGGCGCTGAGCCTGCAGGGCGGCGAGGGCGCCTTCTCGCTGCGACCCTCGGGCGGCGGCGACGGCGGCGTCTCCTTCCTGTGCGTGGAGGGGCCGCTGGACCGGGAGCGCCGGGCGGCCTACGAGCTCCGCGTGGTGGCCGTCGACTCGGGCGAGCCGCCCCTTTCCTCGCAGCGGGCTCTGGTCCTCCGCGTGGCCGACCTCAACGACCAGGCGCCCGTGTTCGCCCAGCCTCGCTACCGAGCCGCCGTTTCCGAGGCGGCCTCGCCCGGAACCGTCGTGCTCCGCCTCAGCGCCTCCGACGCCGACGAAGCCGGCTCCCTCAACGCCCAGGTCCGCTACGCCCTGGACCCCTCGCAGGCCCACGGGGCGCTTTTCCACCTCGACCCGCTCAGCGGCGTCCTCAGCACCGGGGCGGGGCTGGACCACGAGCGGGACGCGGCGCTGGAGCTGCGGGTGCTGGCCCGGGACTTGGGCCAGCCGCCCCTTTCCGCCTCCTGCCTGGTGAGCGTCAGCGTGGAGGATGCCAACGACAACGAGCCGGTTTTCCAGCAACAGTTCTACAATGCCAGCGTGGCGGAACACTCCAAGCCTGGGCACTGCTTGCTTCAGGTAACTTGGAAAGGCAGGAAAGGAGCAGGTGCTCTCGTGGGAAAGGAGGCGATGATCACCAGATGCCATTGTGCGCCTGGTTGTGTATTGGATGGTGGGCGGGGATCAGAAAAGGTACCTTTTTGGGGCTCCCATCCCCAGAATCTGGCAGATCGCATAGGGGTTGTCTGCTTGAGGAAATCTGGAAGTTTGGTCCCAAAAGGCTCATTCCCAAGTGGTAGATGGGGAAAATAGCAAAATTCTCCCAGGTGTATTTTCAGAAACTCAGGTAGCATAGTGCTGTAACAAGCTGCACCTGCTGAAACTCTGCCTGCTGTCCAGCTGTTCAAGGGATAAAACATCTGTTCCTGGTTTCTCTTGACTCTCTTATGCAGAGTTGAATCAAGCCCAGCAAATGTTTTGAATGCCCTCCACATGGGCAGTCGGTTATGTACACAGGGCCATTGTGGTGTAGCAGGCCAGGATCTACCTTGTGTACAACATGTAAACCTGTCTGTGGCATCAAATAAGGATTGTTAGTTGATTGTGGGCAGAAACAATGTTATTATCAAGGGTTGATTTGCTTTAGCATGAGGATGGCTTGTTGTAGCCATCATGGATAAATTAGAGCTTGGAAGAGCCATTTTCTGGCGTACAGCTCCCACTGTCTCCCAGCCAGTGTGGCTACTGACTATGCTAAGTGTGCGTGAGGGAGTTTGGAATTGCAGTTTAGAGAAGTAGCTTTTCCAAGAAGTGGGTCCAAAGCAGAGAAACTTATTTTTCTTTCCAGAAAGTAGTGGGCTGTGATACGTCAGTTCTAGGCTGTGGACAGTTCAAGGCATCTCCTGACACTCCAAAAATCACTCTTATTTTTTTAAGCTGGCTCTGGAGAGAATAATCAGCTACTTTGTCTTTTATTTTTGTTACAGTTGGTGTTTTCCCCATTGACAGATTACATGGCCAGTTTTTATCCTTGCAGCCAGTGATCTTCATGACCAAGTGAGGGTTTAAACCTGGGTCTCTGCCTCTGACTTCAACACTAATCATCTTAATGTATTCTCGAAGGCTTTCACGGCCGGGATCTGATGGTTGTTGTGGGTTTTTTGGGCTCTTTGGCCGTGTTCTGAAGGTTGTTCTTCCTAACATTTCGCCAGTCTCTGTGGCCGACATCTTCAGAGGACAGGAGTCAGAACTCTGTCTGTGCTCTGGTGCAGTTTGTTTAGATAGTTGAGTATTTATAGCTGTGGGATCAGCTTTTGTCCTTTTCAGGAGATGGGTGATTGTGGTCATCGGTGTGTTTTGTTGTTGTGGATAAGCGGGAGAGATTATCTGTCACTGTGATTGATGGGTGTCGTTAGCTGGTCTTTTGTGTGCAGTGATCACCAGTCCTTGTAGCTGGGTAGAGTTCGTTGACCTTTTGCAGGCTGTATTTTTCAGTGCTGGGAGCCAGGTTTTGTTGAGTTGTAAACTTTCTTCTTTTTTGTTGAAGCTCTGCTGGTGTTTGTGGATTTCAATGGCTTCCCTGTGCAGTCTAACATAATGATTGCTGGTGTTGTCCAGTACTTCTGTGTTTTGAAATAGAATTTCATGTCCAGCTTGTTTTAGGGCATGTTCAGCTACTGCAAAAGGTCAATGAACTCTACCCAGCTACAAGGACCAGTGATCACTGCACACAAAAGACCAGCTAACGACACCCATCAATCACAGTGACAGATAATCTCTCCCCTTTATCACAACAATACACCCACAACAAAAAACACGCTGATGACCACAATCACCCATCTCCTGAAAAGGACAAAAGCTGATCCCACAGCTATAAATACTCAACTATCTAAACAAACTGCACCAGAGCACAGACAGAGTTCTGACTCCTGTCCTCTGAAGATGCCGGCCACAGAGACTGGCGAAACGTTAGGAAGAACAACCTTCAGAACACGGCCAAAGAGCCCAAAAAACCCACAACAACCAACTAATCATCTTAGAACTGCAGAGCTGGAAGGGACCTTAAGGATCGTCAAGTCCAGCCCCTGCCAGTGGGAAACAGAACTCCCAACCTGTGGCTCTGCAGACAGATGCCTAAAACATTGAGCTATCCAATCACTGCACCATGCTGTCTCTCACTCTACCATGATATCACTTCGATATTAAGTGATGCTCTACTTAGGGTGGAGAACAGCCACCTTCTAACTTTTGACTGTTCCTGAAATGACAGAACCATTTTTATGCTTGTCATGTGTTTATAGGGAATGTGATGCTTGAGACTTCTGTCCACAAAATGCTGACACTAATTATTTGCCCATGGATAGCTCAGTCCCGGAATGGTGGGAGGGCTTATATTTCACAAGTTCAATCTGCCAGTGAAAAAGGCACACTGCTGAGATTTCATACAGTCTACCTTTCTTTTGTGCTTGTCTTAGGAGTTTTGCAGTTGCTAACCAGTGCTAGGATGGTCCATCATGGCAGGGGTAGCCTATATGGTGATAATCATCTGCTGCTACTATAGGTGGTCTAAGGTCCAGATGGTGGTGTGAATCATTTTTCCACTATGGGATGAAGCACCCCCCCCCCCCAATCTGACCATATAGAACTTCAGATTGTTGCCGTTGTCCTTCTTGATCTGCAGCAGAAGTTGGGGGAAGCTCACTAGAAGTATTAAAGTGAAGCAAGTTTGTACACAGGTCTAATTCTCTAAGCACAAGGGGAGCTCTAGTTGACAAAGTATCTTAGATCCAGTGAGGAGTCATCAAGATGAAAACAGATGAGCAAGTTATGCACCACAGGCAGGGCAATCACAGTCAGACCTTCTCCTCCTTTTTTTAGTCTTAGAAATTAAGAGCAAGGGAAGAAGCCCGGAATACAAAAGAATAGTTGTAAAGGTAGAAAGCCAGCAGAAGACTGGGGACATATCTAGAGTATTGTCCAGAGTTTCACTTTTATGACTGTCTCCTTGCTGGATGGATGTTATGCATATATATTTACTCCAGAGAAATCCTGGCTGGGAAAGCAAATTTGTATTCTTGAAACCAAGGTGGCTTCTGATCTGAAAAACACGGAGAGAAGTTTGTGGATGAGGTCTTTAGGGACATGATGGTGCCATCCCGTTCCCAGGGTGATGACACTTCTGTCATCGTGGAGAATGAGGATCTTGGAGAACAGGAGTGGCTTTGCTGTTAGGCAAAGTGAAGCAGCTAGTTTGGGCCACTTTCTTTCATTATTTAACATATTATTGTATTATGATCACCAAAGCTTGTGGTTTTTCCTGTTTCAAGTGCCAAAACTACCTGACATGGGTGGGTGGAGAATGTGGTTTGCCTCTCTGGTTCAGATAGCAGAACGTCTTGGCTTGAGTGGGCCTGGAGGAGAGAGAGATGTCATTTCAAGGAAAAGAGAAATGTTCTCTTGGGTCAAACTCTGCCTTACAGATAACCTGTCATTTCAGCTAAAATCTTCTCAGTGTTTCAGAGGCAAGATTCAGGTAGACCTTTGCATCTGAGAAAGCAAACAAATCTGGTGTTTACATGTAGAAGGCCAATCATAAGACAAAGGAAGCTACTTTGCCAATAGTCGTTTATGTGTGTGAGAGAAAATTTCCTGCTATAGTAATCAGACATTTTCAGCAGTTAAGAAATACCTTCTTTTAATGATGGGCTAACTATAATGTGAAGTTTGGTCCTGCAAAGGTTTTTCTTCCTTGTGGGTGACAGATTGAGCTCAAAATATCTTTCCCTGGGTCAGTGGCAACTTGTCTTGATAGCTCTATGTGATTTCCTAGTTCAGAAGTAACATGCCCCTGGATACTGTTAGCTGGAAAGCAACATGAGGAGAGTACTGATGCCATAATTATAATCCCATAGGCTTCTTGTTGGCTATAGTAGGAAACAGGGTGCAGTCTTAAACAAATCATTGGTCTGATTCTGTATAGCTCTTGCATTCTTATGTGAGAATACAAGCACTGTGAGCAAGCTAGTAGATAAGGAACTTGCCCAACAAGATCACAGTGGTGCAATGTGGATGTATACTGACCAGGTAGGAATTTTATGCTCTCAGTCTGGAGTACAGAGGAGAGTTATTGAGACTGGAAAAAATATATATAGACATTTGCTGCTTTGTTCTTCATGCTTTCGGTGCTGAGATTGAAGTAGAGAGGTCCTTATTCACCAGTGAGCTGCATACATCCTGGAATCCTAGCTGTTCAAAGGCTCTTCCTTATATAGAGAGCCTACAGGCAACTGTCGTGAGAATGGCTGATGGTCGGATTCCAAAAGATCTCCTGTATGGAGAATTAATGCAGGGAAAACGTCCCAGAGGGAGACCACAGCTGCGATACAAGGATATCTGCAAGCACAATCTGAAGGCCTTAGGAATGGACCTCAACAGATGGGAAACCTTGACATCTGAGCGTTCAGCCTGGAGGCAGGCGGTGCAGCATGGCCTCTCCCATTTTGAAGAGACCCTTGTCCAGCAGGCCGAGGCAAAGAGGCAGTCCTGAAACCAGCAAAATCAGGGAGCTGGACAGGGGACAGATTGTATTTGTCTTCAGTGTGGAAGGGATTGTCACTCTCGAATTGGCCTTCTCAGCCACACTAGACGCTGTTCCAAGACCTCTATTCAGAGCACGTTACCATAGTCTCTTGAGACTGAAGGATGCCTACACACAGGCAACTGGGAACTTATCCTCTTTGGATTGGGCAGCGAAACATGATAATGGAGGGGGCTGAGGCTAGGCACTCTCCTCTAAACATGCTCAGAATGCTTGATTAGGGCTAGATATGGGAGCTTCGTATTTGTATCCCGGGGGATATAAATATGAAGTGTGGCACCACATGGAGGTCCATTCCCTCCCCCAAGGACCAGCCCAGTTCACTCACCAGGCTTCATGTGGTTCATGGGGCTTCGTCGGTAACATCGCGCCAATTGCAGAAGTAGCCTTGCCAGTGCTTCCATGCCTCCCTGTGCTGCTGACCACTCAGGCAAGGAGGCGGGATGAGAAGTCTCCCCGTTCAGCTGCTGAGTGGGCAGCAGTACAGAGAGATGGGGAAGCGCTGGCCAGACTACTTCTGCAATTGGTGCGATGTTACTGATGATGGCCACGTGCGCCACACGAAGCCCAGTGAGTGGACTGGACGGTTCTGGGGGGAGGGTCGAAAGGGTCCAGCCACCTGTGGTGGTGATATTCATATTCATCTCCCTTAGGAGACGAATAAGAATATCCCATTTCTAATTAGGGCACTTGCCGCTGTATCTACTACTCATGAGGCCAGCCCTGCTATTAGGCAGTATGAAGGGACTGTGCCAGGAAACATTATTGTATGTCATAGAAGAGCAGCAAGTTGAATTTTTACTGCCAGGAATAGAAATAAATCTTTGTGGGGTTTTCTGCTTCATGTAGCAAAATAACTTTGCTGGTGGTGTTCGTCCTGGAATCTTAAGTGCATTGTTTAATAATAATGTATATGCTATCAAGTTAACTCTGGCATATGATGATCCTTCCTGGGGTTTTCTATGTATACAGTAGTTAGAAGTGGTTAACCAGTCCTTCCTTCTGGGGCACTGTGGTACTGTGCAAGCTTATCAAGTCTGCTTAGGCTGGCTGTTATCCATGAAGGCAAAGGGAGGAATTGAACTCTTGACCTCTGCACTTCAACCCACTGTGTTATCCAGCCAGCACGTTGTCTGATTGTGTGCCGATTCCACTGACTTGCTGTTAGATAAGTGTGTGTAGGATTGTTGCCTTAATGTCTCTTAGATTCTGGTTTGCAGATTCTTCTTGCCAAGAGTCTTCAGGCTCAGGGATGGCAAGTGTGCCAAGCGCCCAATCAATACATAGAGTATTAACACCATCGGCAGAAGAATGGATGGAGCAGATATATGTGGAAAGGCTCGATTTGGAAGGGCTCCAAGCTGAGCAGAGTTATTACTGCAGCAGGAAGTCTGGCCAGCAGTGCACTCTAAATGAAATATTTCATCCATAGAGCAGATCAGTTGAGTGGAGAAAGTCTGAGCAACATGCTTGCAGTTTGAATGACAAGCTTGCTGTAGTCCTATTATCTACCTCTGTTGCACTGATTGATCACCATTTGGTGGAAAAGCAAGATACAAACTTAACAAAAAAAGAGTATCGATTATTATGCTTAAACGTAGCTGGATAGCTCAGTGATTTAGGTAACTGGCTGCAGAGCCAGAGTTTGGGAGTTCAATTCCCCATTGTGCCTCCCGGGAGAAGAGTCAGCCTGTGTAGCCATGGGCAAGCTGTATAGTCCCAGGATGCAGTCAGAAGAAGGGAATGGCAAACCATTTAATGTCTTCTTTAGCCCTGGAAAGGGTCACCATAAATCAGAATTGACTTGATAGAACACTGTTATTATTTTTCAAAAATACCAGGCTCAGTCAGTCAAAATTGACTGGTATTATATGCAGATATAAGTTTTAACCCAAACCCTATCTGTTAATATCAGCGCAAGTATGTATGCTGTTCCTAATATTGCCATTTTTTGAAGCTCTGATGGTTATGATGATGATGATGATTATGCTTAAGGCTGACCCAAATGGTCTGGTGTGCTTCCAGTTATGAAACAAATGCCCTCTTAATATGTTAAGTTTGGTAAAGCACAGTCCAGTGTACTGGATTGAAACAATCCAGACTAAAAAAAAATCCCAGTTTTTAAGAGGCCTGAGGGCTAATTTCTTCTTCTTCTCAGAGTATATTGTCTGTTGATTGACCCACATAGTGGAAAGTCTTTTTTCTAGCGCAGTCATTAGTCTTCTATAAGATGTCAGCATACTGTGTTTTTTTCTACCTAACCCCAGGTCGTTTTCTATGCGATTTGATATCAGGCCGTTGATCTTATATGACAGTTACAGCAGACCCTTTGACCTGTCCCTGTGTTGATACTGAATATTTACCTTTCTGTGTGGGCTGGTGGTATCACTCCTCAGTTCACTAATAGACTGTGTGGCCAGAATCCTGTTGGTATCACATAACCATAATTTGGAAATCACCTAAGAAGTATGTGCAGTCTTGTCAGCTCTGAGTTGCGCACTCCAACATGGTGGTAGGTTGTGTAGCCAGGGGCATGATGGGTGGCCAGCAAAATGCAAAAACTGCTTGCTCGGTTGCCTTTATGTGGACAGTATTCAGAATAATATTTGGGGTGGTGTGTTTCCTGGCCAGGGTAGGTAATGTCAAGTCTTTGTGCTGTGTGTGACAGGCCAGGTTCTGGCTTGTTGCTCTTCTGTTAGGGCTGAAACTTGTTCTTAGAGTTTTAAGTTGCATTAGTGTTGAAGAAACCTGATGGAAGCTACCCCAATTTCCTTGCTTTCTTCAGATTTTTGTGTCTTTGTTCTTGGAAGTGTAGTTTCATTTGAGGATAACTTGTAATTCTGAATTCATTATTGTGTGTGTTTTCTTCTATCTATCTATCGATCGAGCGATCAATCGAGCGATCTATTATTACTTTTTACCCCACTTTTTTCCTTGAAAGGACCCCAAAGGACAAATCTTACCCAAAGTTGTACATCTACACATGGTGAATATTGTGCACATTCATAGCATTTCATAACTTTGTAGGGATTGCCTTTTTTTTCTTTATCTTTTTGGCAGCGAAGCTGTTTTATTGGAGTACTTCAAAAAGCAGCAAATTGGCAGGCAGAAAATTGGTTTTCAGCTATACTCACACTTGCATCTTTTATCCTGGCACTCTCCACAACCTGCTCTAGTTTGGTGCTTTGGAATTCTGTTTTCTTATACTACAGCTAGCATACAACAGTTCTACAGTGCTTACATCAGCATGTCTTTTGCAATTATTTTTTAAAGTGGGGCTAGTAATAAAACAGCTAGCTACCTGAAACCCACACCTGCTAGAAATCAGTCATATATTGCTTAAAGAACTGAAAATAAAATCATCTCTCATGTACACTTACAGATTATCTAAAATAGCAGGTGTTCTAACCCCTGTTTCATAGTTAGCTCTACTGCCCCATTAGTATACAAGGAGCTTAGCAGAGTTTCATAAGGGGGAAGAAGGCAGATCCTTGTCCCCAAAGGCATTTAAAAGCTATGAAATTCATTCCAGACCAGCTGTAGCCTTAGGCGTCTTGCATAACAACTACCATTTCTTGACTAGAGCCTGAAAATAATACCTTTTGGGACAACAGCTCCTAGAATCCTGTAGTTAATATGGCCCAGAAAAGTAGCTTTCTAGTCTCTGCTCTGTGTGGCAGTTCACCCCCAGCCACATCGGGAGGCATGGATGAACATTATGATGTGGATGACATAGCAGTTAGCTGTGTCTATGGAAAGCTGCTTCGACCTGTAAGCCTCTCTTTCTTTGTGAAGATGTCCAAAACATTTCTTAATGTTTTCAACAAAAAGAAATAAAAGAAAAGCAAAGCAAAATACACTGAAAACAAGAAAGTGACATCATCAAATTATAGGATACATAAATGGATATAAGATGGGTTAGAAGTACTCCAATAAGTAGTAAAGAACAAAAACAGTGTTTGTATTAAGTGACAGAGTCAAAGAAAAACCAACTTCTCTGTGGAAACACAGTCAACTGATGCCTAGTCTGAACAGGATGGCCTTGATCAAGGCACACAAGCCTAGAAGGGACAAAAAGGTGAACAGAAAGTCCCAGAATCTGTAGCATTAGATGGTGCTTACAATTCTCAGTGAAGAATATAAGAATATTCCCAGAACAAATGTTTCAGGTTTTACATGAGGAGAATGAGGGCAATGAAACAGATTTTGAAGTTTGTGTTACAGATATGTCTTAGTCACATAAGATTTCATAGTGTAGAAGTCCTGGACATTTACAGACAGCAAGCCATCCATGGTTCTCAGGAAAAGGAGAAGGTGTTTTATTTCAGTGGTTGGAATGGTAAATGATACATAGTTAATCCTGGAGTTTAGTCTTGCTAGGTAAGATACAATCACATAGGACTTTCCCAGCCTTGGGTCTGCATGTGATAATGAACTGTTAACTCCTCTCATCCCAGGCTGGCTGGGGAATGAGGAGAGTTGAAGGCTGACATGACAATATATGGGGATTGAATTCTGGGAAATTCTGGACACGCTATATGGCAATTGTTAAAAATAAAGAATTATTTTTACTCTCCTTCTCCAGGTCATTGTGTATCTGTTTTTTTTCTTAAAGCTACTTTTAGCTTTGCTCCTGGATGTAGTGGAATTGATTTGGATTATAGAGATCAATATAAGTGCTGCAGATCTCCAAAGCATGTCAACTAGCTGTTAACTACAATACAGGCCAGAATTTGTGTGATTTTAGTCACAAAGACCTGTTCCTCATTTGTCAACATGGACTGTAATCTAGCTGCCTGTATTTTTGGATGTTTTGTATTGGAAGGAGAGCTGGTTACGAAGACTGTCATGATGAGCACTTGCACTTCCAAATTTACCAGTACACCACTGATCTAAAGCTCCTGTAAGCAGAAACTGAAATTTGTGCAGTTCCACTCTGTAACTTGAGGAAAAATGAAGCCACACTTATCTGAAAATGGCACACCTGCAGTCTGCTGGACAAATGGCACCTCCATACAAAAAGCATGAGCTGTATCAGGAGGTAGCTCTCACATTAGTCAGTACTGCCGACAAAAATTAAGGAAACAGTTGTTTGAATTGCAAATGGTGCTTGCTGCTGGATATATGCCTTTGTAGAGAAAAGGTGCTCTTCGCTATGAACATGACGTTTCAGTAAAATCTGTCTTCTCTTTGGATTTGAGGGGTAAGAGATTCAAAACAGTCAAGGTGATCTATTTACTTTTAAGGTACATCAGCAAACAAACTTTGTTGAAATAGTGCAGCTTTTCAAGACTTTGGATTCCTTTTCTGATGGAAAGCAGATGGTTGCTGAGGTAGCTTTGCCTTGTAGCTATTTCTGGCAAAATCAGTGTGGACATGCATAGTATTCAATACACCATTTTCTTTTTGGCAGGAATCCAATAGGGTGCTTCTGCTGGCAGAACTCACTCTGTTAGCAGTATCAAGGGGGTGGGGTGGGATCACACGCTTTTGAAGCTCCCTCCCTCTCTTGCTCTTTAAATGCCTGCTCTGCATAGCTTTGAAGCAGGCTTTGGGCAGAGCTGGGCAGGAGCTGCAGGAGAGAGAAGGACAAAGTTTGGTCGCACCAGCAGGTGCATGCTGTTGTGATGGTGGATTTAGGCCTCTATTTGCAGTCATGGGGCAACTGCCCAGAATCTCTGTTTGAAGCATATGAAACCCCTTTAAGTCATTCACATACCCCTCCCTTCCCCCTTATTCATGATTCTGAACAGTACAGTGCACTATTGTCACATATATGTGGAACGTTTATAAAGCTGGAGTTGGAGATTTGGGGTAGGAAATACTTTTAGAACCACTGGCAGAATTTTAGAAGAGGTAGCCATGTTAGTCTGTGCTAGCATATCAGGCAAAAATGAAACAAAAATAAAAAAATAAAGAAAACAAAACGTTGTGGCACCTTAAAGACTAACTGCTGTAGTCCCCGAAAGCTCACATTAAAATATAGCAGTTATTTATTTTTTATTTTTGTTTTTTCCTGATATGGCAAACTTTTGTAACCCCTTGTTGCATGACACAGATGTACAATAGTATTTTTATTACTTTTGGGGCCCTCTGGTGTGCTGCTTTTTCACCTGTAGTTCCTTTTATTTGTTTATTTAAACTGCAACCTTTCAGAGTAATTGCAAGTGCTGTATATTTTTTGCCTGGGCATTACTATATTTCATATGGTATTCCGTGAGATCTATTATTATTACATTAATGATGTTAAACTGATTCATCATGAAATATCTGTCTCTTGCAAAAGTAATATAACCAGAAGCATCCATTGATTCCCCTGGAGTATGGAAAAGAGCGCATTCTGCTGATTGCTTATTCCAAGCTGTGCCACTCGGTGCCCTAATTTACATTTTTCTGAATTCCCTGGTCCATGACTTGAATTAAGGTTCAATCAATTGGCTGCAGCAATATGACCTTCACAAGGTCATTCTTTTTTCTGCTTGCAAGCCAATCTTTTCTTTTCACCGTGAATCTGATAAACACACATTTTAAAATCAAAATGCAGGTTCATACATTATCTCATTAGTATTCCCTCCAGTGGCTTTCCAGATTTAAATAAAATTTACATGTCTATGGTGACACTATTTTGTGGACATGTGTCTATCTTTCATTGATGTTTGGTCTGTTTATTTTAGCTCAGAGATGCTTGAGCTTCTATTAGTGGCTATGTATTTAAACAAAATGCTTAAGCTGATGCATTTTATTTCAGACACGTTTTGTTTTAAATAAAGAAATCCAGTAAAATTAGTGGAAGTCGTTCTAATCTGATTTCAAGTGTAGTGTTGTCACTCCCATCAATGGTGGCAATATTAGTCTTTTGTTACAAATTGAGGAGGTGTGTAACACCTTAAAGATTAAGTATATGACTTCAAATCCAAAAACCTTTTGGGGTGTCTTTTCCTCTACCAGTTTACTCATTTGATGAGGCTGTTGAAATTTTTCTCTGGTGCTAGTTGGTGGTGGGCAGGTAAAAAGCCATCTCAGTGATGGTTGCTTGCCCTTGCTTTGCCCCCCCCCCCCCCAATCGTCTCTTTAGATGCACAATTCATTTCCTTCCCACCCCTCAGTTGCTTTGCAGTTTGCATCCTATCTCACTACATGCCTGTTTCTACACCTGCTTTTCTCAGTCACAATCTGGAGAAAGGAGAACAGAGCAATAGGTAGGATTTTTACACCGTTTGTGCAATGTGGGACCTAATTCCAGTGTTGCACTAGAGTCATACCTCTGTCACAGTGAGACTTTATTCCTTTCCCATGCAGCCCTTTTGCGCCAGCAGAAAGCTTTTTCAAGAGGATTTTCTAATGTTTCAGAATGGATTTTGAGGGTGAACTAGGAAGGGGTGCTGAAAAGCAATGGGTGGGGTGGGGTGGCATTGACAGAAGCAGATGCATTGTTGACTTATGACATCTTTTGTTTAACATACTGCAACTTTAGCTCCCTCAGAGCCTTCTGTATACTATTCTTCTGCTCTCTACTCCAGGTTTATTTACCTGGTTAAATAGAGATCCAAATCTTGAGTCAAACATTCCATTTGAACATATGTCCTCAGAGCCTTGGCAACTGTGTCCCCGTGCGTGAGAGAAACATTTCAGTTTTATATTCAATGTGTCAAAATAAGCTTTGTTCTGTTACTTAAAAGGTCTGACAGCACCGTGACTCAAAGAGAGGAATTAAAGAACAAATTAAACCCAGCACTTCAGAAGGTAAATAAATAGAAATATAAAAAAAGAGGACTTTGAAAAATAGCAGTGGTGCCAAATAATAAACTGAAGTTGATGGTCTTGTGAACATTCACTGGTATGCATAAAAACAACAAATGATGAGTTTATTAAAGTTTCTAATAAAAACAAAAACATTTTTAACAAAAAACAGCTAAGGTTAATCAGCCAGGTCAGTGGGGCTAATAAGTTGCCTTTTATCATGGAAACTTGTTTCAGACTGAAAGCCTGAGCAGAAACCAAAACCCAAATGATCAACTTTAAATGTTTAAGAAAGCCATTTTAAATCCCTATGTTATGTTTAAATGTTGTTTTAACATTGTAATTTATTGTATTTTTCATCAGACATGTTTTAATCATTTGTGAACTGCCTTGAGTCACTTCACTGGGAGAAGGGCAGCATAAAAATAAAACAAATAAACAAAAAACAAACAAGTAAAATAGCACTTTAAGCACATACAGGGTAAATGAAAGCCCTGTTTTTACACAACCTTTGCTATAACCCTTGGACAGTAACCAACTAGAAACAGGGAGCATATGGCAATTAGAGGGGGGGGGGGGAAACCAAATTTGTCTTATTCCTAGCTTCTTTGAAGAATCCAAGAGGATCAGCACTGCTTGGAGGATTCCTCTTCACTGCCTCCCCCTTTCTCTGCATTTCCCAGAATTTGCTGCAGAAAGCTTTTTTTCTGCAGCCCATATGCTATTTTCCATATAACATGGTACACCTTCTTAAGCCAATTTGTATCCCTAATTCTATATCTGTAAAGAGATTCCTGAACCGCAGTTACACTGTCTACCTGCCCCCCCTTTTTTGCAGGCTTTACTGTGCTTTGTATTGTAAGTCACATCATTAGAGCTTGCAGTAGAAGTAGGCAAGATATGGACTTGAAAATAAAGTTAAGTTTATTTGTTTGATATATTTTTATCCTGTTGTTTAAATCTAGAGGATTCAGTGGCAGGTGTTGCAGATTAAAAGAGTTAAAACAGCAATAAAATGAACAGATCGTTTTGCTTTGTTTCTAAAATTGATTTTTTAAAATAGTGGAAGGAAAGTGGGGAATTGTTTAGAATCACTTAATTCTAAGATACATCGCACATACTCATAGGTTATAGCTGCCCTAGTTGGGCTTCAAAGGTATTACTTGTAGGTATTTTCTTCAAATCAGCGTTTTGACATTTGAATGCTGCAACACCAGTTTTGTTGCACATTTCAGTCTGATAACATGCCTTCGGTATTTAATACTACATGTAAGATTCTTTAGGTACTGGATTCGATATGCTTCATTCCTGAAAGTTTATGAAATGTCCCAACACAGTAAAGACAAATTTGTTTGTCTTGTGCCTGTGACGGTTGCTGTGAGGTGACTGCTTTTGGATGAGGGCAACTGTAAAGCCTATTGTATGGTGCATGGATTTTAATACTGGTTTAGTTCATTTTAAGAACCATAAACTCTGTGAATGGATAGATGCATTATATAGCCTCCAACAAAGTGCTGAATCTGCCTTTAAGATCAGGGCTGAGAAAAATATGATCGTTTCCTAGGCACTGGTTTCAAACGTCTGCACCTGCATCATAAAGAATATGTGCATACAGCCCCAACCATAAATATATTATGCTTTAGCTGGAGCTGTTAACGTGCTAAATGCATTAGTAGTGAGTACATGGTTACAATCCAGCTAGGTTCTACTAGCTATATGCAAGATTGCAGCCTATACTTGGATGTCATTATGCTGTCATTTTTGGTTTCTGGAAGTGTCCATTTAAAAAAAACACACAACACTGTACATGATACCAGTTTTTGGAGATGTGAATAGAAAGTTACAATTCCATTCATATCCTGCTCATGGGCTTTCCACAGTCATCTGTAAGAACAGAACAGAGAAGATTTTGATATGATCTAGCTTGACTCTTCTTTCACTCTTTTGGGATATTAACTTTTAAAGGAACTTGTATTACTCATCAGCAGCCAACTACCCTTTCTTGTTCTAGTTGGGCAAGTAATTTATTGCTTTGCCTGTTATTAAGGGTTGTGTTGTCCTTGCCAATAGGCCAGAAAAATACAGGGGAATATTCTCTGCTTCCTTCTTGTGGCAAGTTTTGATATTACAGCTAGGAGATATTTACAAAAGTAATCAAATAATATTTCCCTTGCTGCTTAGGACACATAAAAATATTTTTAAATGGTGTAAATGACCTTTGAGAGTAATTGTTACTTATTATACTTGAGTAACATTGATATCACTCAACACCTAAAATTATTTTTAAAACTACTATATTACCCTTGACCCAAATATGTATAGTTACAAGTAGCAACACTACATGTAGCTAGGTACTTCTAAGCTCAGGTTCTTTGTCTATTACATTAATAGAGGAGTCTATGTCTGTGTCACAGGTCCAAGACTGTGAAACTTGGATGCCTGAAACCTGGCACAGGTAGTTTTTCTTGAGACTGTTTCTTTTGTTAAGAATGGCTTTATTAATTTTAGTTCATTTAAATTTATCTATAGTCTTCAATATCCTCTTAATTCCCTATGATAAAGACTTCTGAACCAAGAGAAAGAGCCTATAGCCACTTCCATGTGGCTAGAGGCAGTGGTAAAGACAACAACATGCCAGTTGCAATTGCCAGCTCCCCTCTGTAGGGTCGCTGTGCTCTTCAAAAAGTTTTTAGAGGAGGGAGAGAGAAAAGGTGAATACATTTGAGGAGAGGGAAGACAGGGAGAGGCTGAATGAGCACTGTGGGGAGAGGTTGGAGAGAAAGAAGCAAGCAAACCTGGAGGTCAGATATGTGCCTCCATCCCATGCCATGGAGCCACATGGGGTTATTTATATGAAAAATTGTAAACAGGAAGTGCCCGGATGGTTGCTTCTGTTTTTTTAAAAAAAAACTTTTGGAGACCTCCAGTGAAACCTCTGTTCCTGGAGGTGACAATGCTTTCTGGTAATTAAATACTTCCTTCTGCTTAACTTGTATTTTGAGGAAGAAGATTCACCACTCTCCTACCATAAAGATTTTTTTTCTTAGTTTGTTATGCAGGTTTTAAAATTAAATTAAATTAAATTTTATATGGATTTGGACTTGCTTATGTATGTAGTACATTGCAAAGGATTTGGTGGCCCTGGTGGTGAATCAGCCTTTCACATAGATGCCATAGTATCAGGCTATAGGCAGAAGTATCATTTTCTGTTGTTGCTGGAATCTCATTCTAAACCTCTGGCTCACTCTGGTTTGTTGCAGAAATTCAGAAACATATCAGCTCTTTTGGAAAGACAGGAGAGTAAAAATGGCCTGAGAAAGGCTAGTTGGGAGAAGCATGATGCTAGGAAAGCAGGAGCTCAGGGACCAAAGAAGGTAATAGGCCAAAGGAATCATGGAATCTCGAAAGTTTCTGGCTGCTGTTGTGGATGCTCTATTAGAAGCTAAAAAAGCCAGTACTTAAGAATAGCCACTAGATTTTTTTTCATTCTTTCTCATTTTATGTTAAATGATTTAAGACTTGCATTATATCTGTTTTGAAATATTGTATGTACGAGGCCACAATGCAGTCAGTGTTATATTTTTCATGCGATGTTTGCATTGCTTATGTCATTCTTCATCCTAAACTCTCCTCTCCATAGGTGCTCTTCTAAAGCCCTTGTGTATAGATGTATATGTGTACAGTAACATCATAAATTCAGCAAAATGTAGTTTTTCTTTATATTAGAATTGAGAGGGCCTCCAGCCTATAGGCCTGATGCAACCTGTGGACGGCCAGAGTCTGGTCTGTGGAGACTCCTAAGTCATATCCAACCCCATTGGAGTGTATGGGTGGTAAAAGGGAATATCTATTATCTCCTGTCATTCATTGGAAATAATTGGAGATTTCTCTGCCTGCTGTCTCTCTTTTGTTTGGATGAGAAAATGGCTGGCACAGAAAACCAGCTGCTCATTGTAGGGAGTGACTGGGTGCAGCTCAGTTCACACTTCAGAAGATGCATGTTTTTGCATGGAGAAGAGTAGACAGAGAGGGCCTTCCCCAGGTTTTGTAGACTGTCCATTACCTGCTGACCTTTCTTTGACCTTAGAGTGCTATTCTTAGGATTGCTGATGTCACTTCCTTTCTTCTCCCACCTCTCTTTTTGCAAAGGGGGAAGTGTGCTCAGGTAACCGTTCTGAGTTTCAAAGGGATGAATCCTCAAGTTAACATTGCTGCAGTTACCACTGTGTGTGTATTCTCCAATGCTTGCTGCCAGGGACTGAGTCTCAGGCTTTCTTCTCTCTCCCTCTCATGTGTAGCAAAGGATGAGGAGGCGCCAATTTTCTTATCTAAATTGTTGGGTGGAGAAGATGGGAGGGAACCTGAGGACATGCCTAGAAAACCTCCTCAAAAAACATAGATCCAAATCCAATACGCTTCTTGTTCTTCCTCCTCATTACTTATCTTGTGATTCTTAGAGTACAAAATCCTTTCCAGTAACTTAAAAACAGTCTTTGGGTTCTTTTGTTTTTTGATGATGAGCAATACTGTAAAAGAATTTCTGCCCTCGTTATTTTGTTTTTTCTCCACAGAAAAAAAGAGCTGATAAAGCCTGACTTTGTAAGGCAGATTCATTAGTATTCCAAAGACAAACTTTTTCAGTGTCAATTAAATATTTTGCTGACTTTATGAATCTCGACTTATGACTAGAAGTAGACTGTTGATAGAAGTGGAAAGGAAAGACGTTGATTAGGTGAAAAGGAGGAAGCATAATGGCTAATGAGTCTTTCATCATAAGTCAAAATCAACTTATGGTGAGCCTTAGGTATGAAATATTCAAAAGTGGTTTACCATTCCCTTCTTTTGGGGGCATTATTACCCCATATTGCACAGGATGGCTCTTCTCCCTGGAGATGCAGCAGGGAATTGAATGCCCAAACTCTTGGCTGTGCAGCTAGGAGAGCCAGCCTGATGAAAAAACTATTGACATCCATCCCCAAATATCTTGGGAGAACATCAGATTCTAGTTTTGTGCTGTGTAAGGCAGTCCAATAGATTGTATGTAGTACTCCTAGATCTGTTGTAAAGAAGAACAAATTATTTAAACACTACTTGAAGTTTTCCCCCTTTAATTGCCTAGTATTTAATGGAACAGTGTGTGATAATATGTTGTTTTTTCAAATTTAATTTAGCACGGATGAGCATTAGCTCATGTTTGTGCTCTAATCTGAGAGCTGTTTCCCTTACCTGTACCCTTTGGAGATTGTTTAGGCACTTGTAACTGAGTGCCATCAGTATACTGTTCTTCCCTTTCATTGGATCTAGGGAAGGCTGTAGATTATTAATACAGGCATGCATAGGCAAGAGGGGGCTGGATAATAGGAGGTAAACCAAAGCTTACTCCAGAATTCTGCTGCTTTTGCAAAGATCATAAGATCAGGATGATGATATTCCACTAGTATTGGGTGGGGATTCATTGCTTTTGGGGGCAGGGTAATTTAGGGATTTGACTAATCCACTTCTGTGGTACAACCACTTCCTAACAGCTTCACTTGATACCCCCAACTGCATCCTTCTTCAGAAAGAGATAATCTAGGCAGTATCTTCTGTGCACTGGTATTGTCTGCGTTACGTTGCTCTGATGTATTATATGTTATGCTGCCTCAGAAGACCATCCAGAATATTGCAGCGGGTTATTAACCATACCTGTGGCAATGAGCATTTTTCATCAGTATTGAAAGATCTGAATCAGCTTCAAGGAGCAATTCAGAGCACCAGATTAACCTATAATGCTCAAAATGACCTTGAGTCAAGGTTTCTGGCAAACAGCTGCCACCTTTTATCAATCATTCTGAGAAGCCCTGTTCTACTGAGGCTATCTCTGTTATCACCACCAGCCCTTAGAGGTAACGGTAATGTTAATAGGTGGGATGACTTCTTTTGGTTTCACAACTTTCAGAGCTTCCCCCAGAAGTTTAGTTTGGTGCCAATGATGCTGTCACTTATTATTTAATTTTAGGGGTTTAGGTGTTGGGGAAGACATTTCTTTGTTACACTTTTGGTTCAATGGCTAACAACTAATAATGTACTTCTTAACGATGGATGCGTTACTGTTTTTTTCATTCCTGTTGATAAAACAATAGCTGTCGTTATATGTTGTTTCAATTCATATTGTGTGATTTGTTTTATATGATGGGATTTATTTATTGTAAACTACCTTGGACTCTAATAGGGGAGACGTGGGACAAATTTGTTTCCAATAAATAAGCACCGGCCAAGTGTGAAAATCACATGTGCCCATTTTTCCATGGCGACATTATTTTTCTGTGTTTAGAAACTGCAGCAGGCACACACCTCTGGAAAACCTCTTTTTTTCTCTCAGAGATAACATTGCATTATAATCTGCATAACAGGGATTAGATTTTTAAATTATCAGATTTAAAACAACAATCACTAGTGTTTTAAAATGCTGACTGTTGCTTTTTGCCATCCAAATAATTATGGAAAGCCATAGTTGGGAGTGGAGGATAATACAGTGGTAAGTAGCAATGCAAATACTCTTAGTTTAGGAGAACTGGAGTACATGTGCATCCATCATTACTGTTTCTTCCAACACTTGCCTTTTGTGCTTTTCCTGCTGTCCTTAAAGTGGACTTTTCCCCCCGCCCTCCCATCAAAATATTTTTAGTGTTTTCTTATTGGCATATATCCTTTTCTGTAGCTCCACTGGTGCAAAGGGAGTGACATCATCAGCAGTGGAAGATTGCTGCTAATTAAAGAGTTCCTGCTTTTGTTTTGGATTGCACACGACTTGCATGCAATGAGACATTGTGCATAACCCGGAATAGAAGCAGGAAGTCTTTAATTAGCAGCAGTCTGCCACTTCTGGTGATGTCCCTCTGGTTGGGCCAGTGAAGCTATGGAGCCGGACATGATTGCATAATGTGCCAGCTAAGACTTGTAAGTTGTAGAAAAGCTAAAGCCCTTTGTTTTCTTCATCCCAGTAAAGGACAGCCATTGGTACCACAATATTAAGACCATAGGTTTTGAAAACTAGGAAATAAGTTGTTTTTAAAGATTGTTCCCTTATCAGACTTTCCTGTTTTAATAAAAGGCTGTGGCCATCAGGCCTTCGTGTCTCTTCTATTTCCTTCTGTGGAGCCAAGCAAAACATTTGTGGGGGAAAAATGTAAACCAGATTTTGCTCATTCTTAAGATTTCTTTTGCTTACAGTCCATTTTTTAAAAACATGTCAGAGTATTTTTAGACCTGTATTGTTGGAATAGACCCTTTACTTTGAAGTCTGAATAATTTTAGGCATGAAACTGTTAATGGTATAGTAACTAATTTTATATACAGAACAAACAACAGTATGAATTTCAAGGCCTGACAGATGCCTCACTCTCCTGTACTGACCTCAGGAATCTCTCAGATGGTGTTTTTCTTCTCCTTTATGGAGAGAATTGGATTGTCACGCTTTTGTCTGCTCCATTTCCAGTGACGGTACTTACATCTGGTACTTGGAAAAGGGTGATGGGAAGGGCAGTTGTTTAAACCTCCTAGACATGGTTGAGACAAACAACTTTTGTGTATGCTTTATTGTTCTTACCAATAAAAAGAAATGCATATGGTTCAATGTAATTTCCAAAGAACTGGATGTACATTTCCGTGCACAAAAACTATTTAAAGCTGTTATGCATTGAGTTGCTTTTACTCTGGGTTTCCAGTGCTTTGAAGGTGCAGTTAAACTTGAAAATAGACTTACAGGTCATTTGGCATATGACTCTTAAATAGAATTGTTCACAACATTTGCTATCATACTGAAGTCTGAGTAAGACTTTGGGATGTTACGGTGCAAAGGCATAGGCTGTTGCAGACTGTCTGGTGGTGTACAGTTTAAATCTTATGGCATGATTACTTCTATTTCATGTTAGGGGGAGTTAGGGGAAAAGATAAGCACCTGGGACTGTTGCCTAGCAACAGTCTCATGTGCTCTTTGCTGCTTGCAAAATATCTGTAAGAAGGAGAGTGTGTGAGGCTCATTATTAGACAGGAGTCTCAAATATTGGTATCAGGTAAGTATATAATAAGTAAAAGTGGAAAGCATTAAAAGGAATCACGTGGCTTCTTTTCAAGGTCCCTGACAATTTTAATCATACAGTTTGGGGAAGGAGTGAAAATCATGGGTAGATTAGTGGAGTGAGTTGGTTTTTACAATTATGTGTCTTTCAGTTGTTTAAATCAGGAGTCAGCAACCTTGTCCCTCCAATATTTTGGACAACAGCACCCAGAATCACTTGTTATTGGCTATAGTGACTGGGCTTATGGGAACAATACTCTAAAATATCCGGATCATAATGGAGAAACCTTTGCCCCATGAATCTTGTCTGCCTTAGTGATGGTCATTGGTAAGAAGGTATAGACTCTCCTGAGCAGGAAGTTCCTTCTCCTAGGCGTCTCAACACCTGAAAGCCCTTATCATTGTTCTCAGTTGTTTTCACATACTACTAATTGTGGGACACATGGATGGAAATCTCTCACTGGTGCTAATGGACTCATATGAACTTATGTGAGTTATTGTTGTTGTTGTTGTTTAGTCGTTAAGTCGTGTCCGACTCCTCGTGACCCCATGGACCAGAGCACGCCAGGCCCTTCTGTCTTCCACTGCCTCCCAGAGTTTGGTCAAATTCATGTTGGTCGCTTCGATGACTCTGTCCAACCATCTCGTCCTCTGTCGTCCCCTTCTCCTCTTGCCCTCACACTTTCCCAACATCAGGGTCTTTTCCAGGGAGTCTTCTCTTCTCATGAGATGGCCAAAGTATTGGAGCCTCAGCTTCAGGATCTGTCCTTCCAGTGAGCACTCAGGGTTGATTTCCTTCAAAATGGATAGGTTTGTTCTCTTTGCAGTCCAGGGGACTCTCAAGAGTCTCCTCCAGCACCACAATTCAAAAGCATCAATTCTTCGGCGGTAGACCCTTGCTATTTAGGTTTTAAAAGTAATGAGCAGCATCTTGAATTGTGCTGGATTTGCAGCCAAAAGAGACATGCTCACAGTGCTTGGTTCTGATAAATATAGTTGCTAGTACATTCGCAAGTCATTTCACTAGTCAGTGGCCTTCCCGCCCCATGTAAGCCCTCTCATAAAGTCTAGGTGTGCAGATCCTACAGTGTGATCTTCAGAGAGTGGGGGGCTTGAATATATACCAGTGTTTCACATTTTAGTAGGTTTTAGACCAACGTACCCTCTAATTTTCAGCCCAGCTGGGCAGGGCTTCACCTCTCTTTCTCACGACTTCACCCGTGTGTGCGCGCGACTCCACTCCCCTGCACATGGGGTTCCATTGCAACTGGAACCAAAGGGGCTAAAGATGATTGCTGCATGGAGGAGGAGGAAAATATGTAGAGAGAGGTGGAGTCATGCATGTTCCTCACCAATAAATCAAGAGCCGCTGTTGCAGTTCTTGTGGCTATGCATGTGGCTATGTGCATGTGCTCATACACTCACACAAATATGCACCAAACCAGTATGTAGGTGTGCTCTGAAGAATTGTGGTGGGGGCTCTTTATTTAGTGGCAAAGAATAGACCAAAACTTATAACTTTGCCTATGTTATGTTACAGGAAAAGAACTGCAGTATATAAGAAAAACTATTTACAATGAATTAAATAGAGGCTGTTGTCCTTTGTTGATATTGAACATACTAATGAGGGGTAACTTTGTGCAGAATAAACATGATCCTGAGCCACTGATACCTAGCCAGTGTGAACTATAGTTAGAGATAAGTACAGTATGTCTTGTGGAAGTCTAACTGGAATGCCCTTGGTTTTTAATAGTTTAGAAGAAGTAGTAACAGAGTAAAGAAATTTGATCTATTTTTTCTTGACATGTAGAAACATGATGTACACGTGGCAGATGGGAATGAGAACAGAAAGAAATTATGTTGCTAAAAACTGCCTAGGAGAACTAAGTCATACTGTGGGAACTTCTTTGGTCTTTTGGTTTGATTTTACACAGATAATTTACTTCGAAGCTGTTTGTGAGCTTTTTTTGCAATGGCTCAAAACCAAAACATTTATGCAAAACAAAATATATTTGGTCAGTATTTTTGTTTGTTCCCTTTGATGGCTCTTGAGGCGAAAGCTCTGTGTTCTGGGATAACATTTTTGTTTATTCGTTTCCTTTTTAAAGATGCTTTTGAAGTTTCAGGCTTTGGTATAGTTTTTGCGTCACTAAAGCTTCATAATGGTTTTATGCTGCTACTAGACTGCTGGAGTGTTCTGTTTTCATTTACAAAGTCAAAAATAAGAGAGCACAATGGAGTTTCTAAATTAAAGTTGTAAGCTTAAATCTGTATGCCATTAATTTGGTGTTGCCAGCAGTCTTTAAAAAATGCATTTTAGAGGCGTTTTCACACTAGACTGTTGCAATGTGGAACTAACCAACCAGTATGCATTTCAGAGGGCATGTCCAGATGGGGGAATTTTGAGTGGTCTAGTTTGCGCTTAAGAGGTTCTCATCTTTGGTGCAATCTATTTCATCACTCACTTGAGCAATCCTCCTGTTCACACTGGTCAGTGTTTGTTCTTCCATGAGAAGAGTCCACACAGGTCTTTGTATCATTTCAATTTGTCCTCACCTAGATTAATGGCACTCTCTTTCCTGGTCCCTTACCTCCCTTTTCCTGCAGCCATCATTCAGTGGGCCACAGTGACTTTCCTTTTTCCCCCTTTTTTGGTAAATAAAGTAAGTGACATAACAAAATAGCTATGCATCTGCCTAGCATGGTACACATAATACTATCTCATTTATCTCGAAGAGTGCTTTGTCAATAGAAAACTATATTAAAAAAATTAAAACAGTTTTAAATGATGAAAATAGAGGAGAAGGGTTCAATGCCACAACCTACCAAATACATCACAGGGTTGTCACCTCATATAGCACCACCCACAGTTCTATTTAGGTGCGAACTAACCATCCACATGGACTACAGAACAGAACAATTAGGAGTGCTCCAAATCATGCCAAAAAAGCTGTAGCCCTACTGCTGTCCAAAAAGGAGCAGGACAGCTCTAAAAAGGGGTTGGGTGCATTACTCTAATTCAGAACATGTGTGAATGCCATAAACTAGTATTAGTATTAGGCATCCTTCAGTCTCGAAAGACTATGGTAACGTGCTCTGTATGGAGGACTTGGAACAGCGTCTAGTGTGGCTGAGAAGGCCAATTCGAGAGTGACAATCCCTTCCACACTGAAGACAAATACAATCTGTCCCTTGTCCAGCTCCCTGATTTTGCTGCTTCCGTGACTGCCTCTTTGCCTCGGCCTGCTGGACAAGGGTCTCTTCAAATTGGGAGAGGCCGTGATGCAACGCCTGCCTCCAGGCTGAACGCTCAGATGTCAAGGTTTCCCATCTGTTGAGGTCCATTCCTAAGGCCTTCAGATCCCGCTTGCAGATGTCCTTGTATAGCAGCTGTGGTCTCCCTCTGGGGTGATTTCCCTCCACTAATTCTCCATACAGGAGATCTTTTGGAATCCGACCATCAGCCATTCTCATGACATGCCCAAGCCAACGTAGACGTCGACGTCGATGCCATAAACTAAACAGCACCAAAAGTGACTCATATAGTGAGCTATTCTGGCAGTGTGGATGTGTCCTAAATCGGGTAAGTGAAATACTAGCTTGCTGTTTCCAGTTCTTTTATGTGTTGACTTCATCAAAAGTTAATTTTGTGACTGTTTTTGCATGACAGTTGAAATTAGCATCAACCCAACACAGGTCAAGTGGTGGCAAAAGTCACACAAGCTGAATGTAAGCTTGAATCAGTTATAAGGACTATGTTTTTGTTCAGTATTTGTTATGGTAACAGCCCATGTTGATTTTACCTGTCCTGTGAGCCATTTGAAAACAGACCACTATGTGCTGAGTTAACTAAGCCTGAAGCACTCAATATGCAGTTAAAGATGTTTATTTTATTTATTCATTATATTTCTGTCTCAGTCAGGGTGGATTTGATTTAAATCAAATTGATTTAATTACAATGTAAATAAAAAAAATCAGACTTTTGATGCTGTAAATTAAAAAATGTTTTTATTTAAATTATAATTTAAATCAATTTGATTTTTTAAAACAAAATCATTGATTTTTATCCACCCTGGCCCTAGTCGCATGGTTCTCCTCTTCCCAACTTTATTCTCACAAAAATTCTGTGAGTTAGGTGAGGTCAAAATACTGTGACTAGCACAATGACATCCAGTGTTCTTAATACCAAGTAGGATTTGAGCCCAGGTCTCCTAAGTCCTGATCCATCATTCTAACCATTATCCTATCACATGACGATCCCATGGTGAATTTTTTGAGGAATGTACGATGCCTTCTGAGCAGAGACATGCTAGAGGAGATATGCTGTTTGTCAGAAACAAGTGGATTTCTGTCGAGCTGAAGAATTTCTTTTGTTGTGGATTTCTGAAGTATTTTTTTTTAAATCTTGCTCAGAGGCTATAAAGTTACCTTTTCTGTAGCACAGCTTCCTGAATTCTTCAGGTGTCAAGGCCACACTAGCCATGTTGGCTGGGGGAATTCAGGGAGTTGTAATTGAAAATAGTAACTTGTCCAAGTTTTCTGGTCTTGCTGGTTTGTGTACAGGTGATAAAGAGGGGATCTGGAACGCTGGAGCAAGCAAGCTTTTGCCAAATTTTCCAGCAAAAGAAAGGCAGTGATGTTCAAAAGTGAACTCTCCCATCCATTTCTGAAAGTTCAGCAGAGTAAATTTGTTTCAGAGTGAGGTCCCAGATCTTTCAATGTAGCATCTAAAATTACAAGAACATATTCTACTAGATAGAGTCTCCACATGTGCCATGAAATAGCGATCATCTTTCATGTGACACTTCAGCTTTATGGAGCATAACTAAAATTGATTACAAACATGGTTGACACAGGCTGAATGATAAATTTGGATTGATTTTAAGAAGTGACATACTGTCAACTTGCTGTCTCCCATAAGTCATAGACTTTGCATTTCGACGTATAAGCAAAGCAACTTGCAACGGTTCACTGATTTGTTATGGAGGAGGTAACTATGATCAAAATTGCTTTCAATAGTTTTACTTATTTGTGTTGTTTCTTAAAGACATACCTCCTGGCACAATGAGAATAAAGACTTTAGTAAAAACTGTATTGATCCTGCTTTACTGCAGTCTGTCATATACTAGTGAGAGGTCTTGACTGGACTCATGGAACATGGGTCATGTTTTCTCAGCAGTAAGAGGAGATGGAGTTGCACCTGTGTATTGGTATTAGCAACATGCATCTAAAAAGTGACAAAGTGACAAGAAACTCAGGGGGAAACAGTTGTAATTCTATAATTGTGAAGATGTGTAATTCTGGACTCTAGAGAGAAATCTTGAGGACCATGTGGTGGGCTCCCCCCCCCCCCCCCCGGAACACTCTGTTTCAAAAGGAACAATAGTGTTGGACAAGTTCGTAGTTACAATAATTTGAAAATATGCATGTTACACCTACATAGAAAATCCAGTGCTAGTCCTTGTTACAATAGACATGTCAACATCAGTGGGGGTTCCCTAAGTAGTGATTAACAAGTCTCATTGATTTCAATTGGTACTCTAGTTGAAACCAGCATTGAAACCACTTCTTTCTTTCTTTCTTTCTTTCTTTCTTTCTTTCTTTCTTTCTTTCTTTCTTTCTTTCTTTCTTTCTTTCTTTCTTTCTTTCTTTCTTTCTTTCTTCGGTTGGTTGGTTGGTTGGTTGGCCAGCTGGCTGGCTGGCTGGCTGGCTGATTGATTTCTATGCCATCTTTCTACCAATTACAGGACCCAAAAGGGAACCAAATTATTAAAAAACAAACTAAATCACAATAAATTATTACATTAAAAACAAATTAAACATCTATGCATTGGAAGGTGGGAGTATTGTAGAGAAGACAATCATATGATTCTGTGCTTTGATGGATGTATCATTTAAGACACTTTGTATTTAATATTAATGGCTGCAAACATTTTAAATTGGCAAGATTAGAATGAAATTTCTGTAGCTGCCAAAAAGTGTGACAGTTTTCTACAGCAAGAAGGTCCTGTTTTGCTTTACTAGTACATATAGTAAGCAATCTATTATCTGGAAAACATATGTTACTTTATGTTATTTGTTTAAAACAAAGCTCATAATGAAATTACTGATTTCAAAGAACCTATCATAAATAAAACAATCATTTGTCAGAGAAGCGATCCAAGTGTGTGTGTTGATACAAAATCATGCTGTATGCATGCTAGTATAATGGAAAATTCTAGTGTAAGAACAAGCCACTGTTTGTAATCCAGAGTGGATTTCAAGATTTATATGAGAAATACGAGGCAAGATCCATGGCAAGATGGATAACATCTATTTTGTGGCCATTGTATAGATTAGACAGAACTTCATACGGAGGAAGTTCTTTCTCATTAATTCTAACATTTTTAAATGGTGTACAACGTGTAGAGATAAAAGGAGGGCATTTGTTTTACCTTTCCTGCTTTCAGTCATGCATGTTGTTGCTTCTGGCAACACTATGTAGGTATCTGTATATTGAAGAGTATTAGGTCAAATCCAGCTCTTAGTCTTAATTAGAGTAGCCTCACTGAATTAATGGGATTTGTCAAGTCAACACTTATGTTAAGTCCCATAGAGTTGGTGCATCTGCTCTAGTTAGAACCCATAATTTAATGTAGCCATTTATATCTTTCTTTCTATTCTAAAGGTTTTCAGGCATCTTACAAGTAAAACTGATAATGATGGCATCGATCCAAAAAAAAAGTTAATTCTATTAAGATTAAAGAAATGTAATTAGTCACAAGTAACATTGATTCCAAGGGGACTTAAATATGCTTATTGTGCTTTGAATTTGGGTCAAAACCTTCCAAATAGACATGGTAAAATGGTAATATACAAGTTAAAGACAAAAATAGCCAAAATGTATATAAATGTGTATAAAACTGCAGATAGCAGTTTTTTAAAAAAAGCTGTTAAAATATCAAAATCTGTTATTAAGAGCTTGGGTGGATACTGACATCACGTCCAATATTGGAGCTCAGCTACGATTTTAATTTTTTTACCTAGAGTAACATTTGATCAACCAGAGCACAGAGAGGTATTCTCTCTCTCCCTATCTCTCTCTCTGTGGATTGCTGCTCACCTTGTTTGTGCACTTCAGATCATGTAAAAAATTGACATTCCCTTTATAGCAGGGAAACATGAATAAATAAATACATGTGGACACAAAGAGGAAGCAAAATAACAGAATATGGAAGCAGCAAAATGTCACTGATAAACATCTAAAACTCTCAGCAAAGCAATGGAAGACAAAGTTAACTAGAACAAGCCAAACCACACCAGAGTCAGCCTGAAAAGGCCTGTCATGGAATGAGCTTGGGATTAGAGCTAGACAGGTTGCCTGAGGCAGGCCCTTTCCCATCACAACTCAAAATATGAATCTTCAGTGAAGGAGTGATTCAGTGGGTATTTGTCCCACATTTGTCCCATGTTTCTCATTGTTCCTTTCTATATTTATTCCATTGACTATGCAACGTTAGGGTTAATCTTGAGTAGATCTAGTCTCTTGGTGTGAGCATGATATACAGTATTTTGTTCGGCAGTGTTTTTGGGTCCTTTTTTGGAGTAGTGGTGGGAGCATTTCAACTCACATTTTTTGGTGTTGCTTTTAGCCTGTGAGATGGCTTGTATCAGTTCTTTAGCACTACTATTGGGCGTGCCCAGATGGCAATGACTGATGGAGCGCATAGGAAGGCATGACATAGGAATGAACCCTACTCTTTTGGCCTGCCTTGTTCTTACACTGGTAAAGACTACAGCTGCAATGCAGTTTCTAAATTGTATTATAAAAAGTATCTTTTAATTCATATATATATATATTCGTGAGCTGTCAAACTGTGGGCGGCTTCCCTCATTGGCTGATCCCAATTAAAGGCTCCTTTCTCAGAAAAGAATTGGCCAAAAAAATAACTGCTTGTTTTGCTGTGTCTCTTCTCTTCTATAACAGAAAATTACTGCTAGAGGCATGTTTCCCCCCACCACCACCCCAAGGCTTGAATCTGGTCCAGTTGATGGACTGAATGTGCAATGGGTGGCATGCCTAAAGTGTGGATAAAACCCCAGCCAAACAGGTGGTGTGGCAACCCTAACTGAAGAATATGTTGTAAAATATATGGGAGAGTGCAAGAACACAGGCTATTAAGTCAGAACTAGGAGCATAAATTGAACCCACATGAAAATAGGTATCTAATGAAGAATAAAAGGACTGACAGTCAGCAAAATGCTGTTGGCATAACTTTGCACTGGCATAGCCCAGATTGGTTGCTGGAAAGATTTAATTACAACTAATTAAAAGGTTTTGATCCATCCTTTTCAGGTTCTGAGGCTCTCTAGGGCTCTCATTTGCCCTGGAGAAGCCTTTTAGAGCCTCAGGATATGGAGAAGAAACCTTTATTAGTAAAAAAAAATTCATCATCATCATCATCAACTGCAGAGCTGGAAGGCATCATCAAGTCCAGCAGCTGTCAAGGACGTGCCATGGGGAATCGAACTCCCAATCTCTGGCTCTTCAGCTAGATATCTAAACCACTGAGCTAAATTGCTGCTGGGTCTCTGCCAGCAGTCTCAGTCTGGTGACAGTGATCTGGCAGTGATTGTTTACTATTCAAGTCTTCCAACTTTATATCCTGAGCCTCCCAAAGGCTTCCACAGGGCTAAAGGGAACCCCGGGGAGCAATGGAAGCTGAAAACGTTTGCAAGGAGGAGATAAAAAGCTTTTTATTAGTTTAAATGTTTCTGGTGCCCTATCAGGGTTATGCTGGTGCAAAGTTATGCCAACAGGATTTTGCCTAATATGTTGCATCTGGCCAGGTGTCTCAGCAGCTTTTCAATAAACTCAAGTTTGTGGGCACTCATCAAAGGCAGCTCCATGTATAGTAAATTATTTCACAGTAGGCCAGTCTAGATGGAATGAGTGGCTGAAATCCTGTTTGTGTAAATTCCACAGCATAAGGTTGTTGATGTCATCAGCCTGGATAATATTTTGGAGATTAAAAATTTCCTCCTCCTATCCCAAGGCCCCCTTGGGTCCCATGTAATCATTGAGAACCTGTGGTGGCTGTGAAGAAAATCTTTGATTATGGAAAATCAACACTGGTACTATGACTTCACAGGTATTGGTGATTTGGGGTAATTAAAGACTTTGTTCTCTGATTCCATGGCCCTCATGGATTCCTGACAATGAAAGGAGCCATGGGCACCTCAAGATAGGAGGATTTCCAAAACATGCCCTGGCTAATGACCCCATCAGTCTTATGTTGCAGAACTTGAATGAAGAGTTGAACAATTTAGCTTAGTGGTTTAGGTATCGGAGTCATAGGTTAAGAGAGAATGAATCACTCTGGCAAGGTCAACATTCCTCAGGAATGGTTGAAAGTGCACATCTGCTTATGCTAGTAAAAATCACATTCCTACTTAGACATATGTTCCAGTAGTTTCCATTGTGTAGGTCCTTTATGCTCAGAAGCACAATATCCAAGCATTTTTACCATGTCTACTTCTAGTTCAGAATCATTACTTTGTATTCTCAAATCTGCAAATTCACATTTAGCAATCTTACAGGCTTTGGGGCAAAGTAGTCCTGAATCCCCTGACTGCCCGTGGGAGAATTTGTGGTGGGGGATGGGTGGATTGGTTGTCATTATGAGATTTTTGTGATGGCATAAAGTAGAACACAGGCTGGTGAATTATTTGCATCTGCGTCTAAGGGATCTGCTTTTAATAATGCACACTCCTGAAATAAATATTATGGAGCCATATACGGATGAAACTGTCAAGGGTACATGTTGAGTATAATGAATATAGAAAAGTATGCTGGAAATAGCACATACAAAATAACGAAACCAGAAGATTTTACCACATCAGGGGGATTTGTTTTAGTGAAAGTGTGTAATGGTTCATCACAGAAGAATTTCATTCTAGGCCCAATATGGTGAAAGCTGCATGAAGTGTGTAGAAAGTTCTGATTATGTGAGCTATCGTGCAATAATAGATGATAAACTGAAATTGCTTCTCTTGCTGAAATTGAAGACACCATCTGAGGCATAAATACTTAGCACAGTTTCAGTTCTAATCTTGTTGATACCCATCATGAGTGTGGGGAACCTTTCTTTTGAACACAGCTCAAACACAGCCAGCTGGGACTATTTGCTAAACCTTTCCTCTGCTGAACTCCCAAGCACGTGGGCAGAATTGCTAAGAATCAGGAAGCACTCTTCCTCAACCCAGTGCTGTCCAGATATATTGGGCCATAGTTACCATTATTTGGTTGACGTGCTGGGAGTTGTATTCCAGCACATCAGGAAAGCACCAGATTGGGGAAAGACTGGCATACAGGATGCCATAATGTGAGTGGGCCAGTTATTTCTGCACTCCTCTGCATGGCATTCTAATGTGAATGCTGGAATGTAGGTTTGTTGTGCCACAAGAGAAAATGTAGGACTGCTGGTAGGTGCAAGGCCAGTGGTCTGGCTAAGGTTGCAGTCACTTGTGAGGGAGTGTATCCCATTTCTGAACAGATGCACATTGGCTTGCGCTTTCATCTTTTCCTGTTTATGCTGATCCAGCAGCTTGAACAGAGTTGTTCACGCATGGTGCATTATTTAATTCTATGGAACTATATGAAACAGAAAGATCTGTCCAATGTTATTCAAAAGCTAGTCCTGGTTCTTTGAATACAAGAACCGGTATACATACTTTTCTCCTGTAAGAATGACTTTCATATGTGTGCTTACTACTTTAAAGCAGGACGTGAGAACCTTTAGCCCTCCAGATGTTTTGGCCAGCAGCTGCTATGAAGCCCACCCAGCATGGCCAATGATAAGGGATTGTGGAATCATAATTCTAAAGCATTTGGAGGGCTAAAAATCCCTTACCCTGGTTTAAAATATATTTTAAATCTTTGTTTATTTTTTATCTTAGAACAGCAGAGGGCAAGATGTGGCCTTCCAGATATTATTGGGCTACAGCATCAGTTAACACTCCCCAATAAAGCCAAGGATGAGGATTGCTGGGAGTTGCAACCTGTCACTGTCTGGAGACCTTCACCTTGTCCGCTTCTGTCTTAGCACGTATTTTCAGCTGGGTTGCCTTTGATTTCACTTTTTAATTATAGGTATACAGCCTAAAGAAGATGAATTATCATCAAAAGCTTGCTAATTTTTTTCTTTTGTTTTATTTTTTTTTTAATAGTCCCATTGGGTAACATGAAGAAGTAATTACTGTGCAATCCCCCCAATATACAGTTCCAGTTCAGAAACTTTTATGCCATTGAAATAACCAAGGGCAGCATTTTATGACGGAATTCCACTCACTGTCTTCTGGAGCTGTGCAGCTGTGGCATGTCCAACTGCTTTCATCTGGGGGACTCCAAAACAAACCATTCAGGTTCTACCGTGAAAGAGGAAACCACACACCCACTTTCATTGTAAAACAGGATACCTCAGTGTGAAATTAAGGCTTGGAAGAGCCTGAGAAATTTAACAGCTGCTTTTCCAATCCAAAGAAATTTCCCATGCCACCACAAGACTTGTGTTCATTGGGTTTGGGTGCAGAGTGCGTTGCTCATAAGATCAAATTATGTATTATTAGACTAATTGAATTGGAACAGAAGCAGCATTTGATATCATCACACTCCAAGTGACAATGGACTGCTCAGCACTGTTCAACATTTAGAATAATAAGGATTGCTTTCATTAGCAATATTATGCTTCTGTCTGCATAACTGAAGCAAACATTTTCCCTCATTCATGGACAAAAGAATCTTAAAGAGTTCATTGTGAATGTGAATTTTGTTCACTCTTGCTGTTAGGCATTGTTGCCATGGCAGACACTATTACTGTAATGCTGGAATTCTGCATATATTATGGTATTATAGGTTTTTTTTAAACAAACAAAAGTAGTCCTTGTTTACAACTTATTGAAACCTGTGTGTTGCTAATCTCCATATTTTGTGGAGTAACAAGTGTCACAATGACATGACGAGGCAGTGGTGCCGGTTTCTGGCTCAGACCATTATACTTCATGCCTGGTACTACCACATAGTTCATACAAAGAAACACTTGAGAGGTAAAATGAGGGTCAAAGGACACATTACATTGTGCGAGGGTTGTCCTTCTGCTGCCTCTACTATGATTGCAAGGGAGGTTTAAGGCTTTCTTTCTCAGCTGGCTCCTTCTTGAATTCCTCCCCCACTATAGTTAAAAGAGGAAAGAAGGGGAAAAAAATCTGATGTTGCTGATGAAGGTCATAACTACTGTAGCGTGCATTTTGACCCTGAGATACATAAAGATGGGCAGCAAAGAGAAATGGATATGCAAGGGAAGATACAACACACTGCTAAAGTTTCACTGGTTTACTATAGCAGTTTCTACTGCTCAAAAGAAAACAGCAGACGGTCCCCTTTCTAGCCACCATTTTTTATGCATCTCAGAAAGGACACTGAATATTAAATGAATTTCACTTTTCCAGTGCTAGACTCCCTGTCCCTCTTTCTTTTTTGTTATTGTCAGAAACAGTGCTGTCAGTACATGTTTTATTCTGGTGCTTCCTGCTGTGCATACAAATTGATTCTTTGGAACTCAACCTGTATGTTTTCTTTATACATATTGAGGTTATTATGACTTTTCTGAAGTTTTGGTGCTAAATTTTGGTGCTAAAACTAAGTGTGAACCAAAAATAATTGTGCTTCTGGGTTTCTTTTAGACAGAGTCCCCCCTCTTTTTTAAAAAATTACAATTGAAAACCATACCCCTGCCTTTAAAGAAGGACATTACAAAGTTTGGGTTTACACTATTTGAATTCAAATAAATACCAGATACCAGCATGGGAAAAGAAGGTTCCAGTGCCGGATAACTGTCCTGCATAGAAGTTTGGGCATAAATTGGTGAGATGTAGCCACTCAGTTAGCAGCTGAGTCTTCTTTTCTTCTATTGGAATCACATATTCTGCTCATCAGAGTGCTTTTCGACACACCCAATAATGAGATGGTGACACAAATTGTCATGCCATTCATTTGATGTCAAATAATTAAGTACAATTAAGGGCAAAGATCAAAGTCTTATTCAGCCTGTTAATGCGTTAATTTTGTGGTCAACTGAAGAAAGTGACAATTTTGAGAATAAAATCTTATCCATATTAATGTCAAATCACTTTGAGTGAATGTGAGACTCTAGTTTATTACTGAATTATATTACTGAAATACACGTCCTAAGAAATTTTCAGAACATCTGAGGATTAGAATCATTGTCTTTTCATTTGAAAATGTGATTTCCTAGCAGTTTACCTCTTATAAATGAACAGAATGTGTACACTTAAGTTAAGATAATGCAGTTCTATTATGTTTAATATATGGTAATTTGGGAACAACTATTTATCACTCTGAATGTAAAAACGGAGAATACGGTGACATTCTGGGATGCTTAGGAAGTCTTATTGGTGGGGTAATGGTAGTCATTTGGATAGAAGGTAATATATGAGGTCCCCACGTAGGCTTGTAGGTTCTACTTTGTTGTTGTTGTGAGAATTGTAAGATCCACCAACTATATCCTGTACCAAAAGATATAATACTTAGAACTAAAAAAATTCTGAATCCAGTAATTTGTTTATAGTACCAGAACAGTATGGAGCTCATAGTCCTTCCACACAAAAGTCAGTTCCTGCTTATCCCAACCTCTCATCTCCCATTTCTTAATGATAAATTGAAAGATGTGCTTCCACTCTTGTGTTTACCAAAATCATCATCATTATATGCACTGTGATTATCACTAGAATATAAGCTCCTACAAAAGATTTCCAAGTGAGCTCTTTAACAGGATTGACTATACATTTTTCCAGATACATTCTCTCCCTTGCTTGGCGATATGCAGAGAGGTGCTCTGGGCCTGCAGAGGGAGTGTGTTGTCTGTTCACTTCCTCTCAGTTAACAAGGAGATGCTATGTACCTTACAGGAAGGACCACTGTCACAGCTTAAGAGTTCTCATGATGTGGCAGTGGCCTCTTCAGGATTCTCATATCCCATGGGTTACATGGAGTGAAGAGGTGACAGCTTGCTGCTGTATTGATGAGTAGTCTGTAATTTAAGCAGGGTGAGGGGCTAATTACCCTTCTGTTTGTGACATGGGCCATTGGTGGCTTTCAGAGCTTTCAAAATGAAATGCTATGCTTGCTAAGTGCTGAAATCCAGTACTAAGTCACAACTGTAGGCCAATTGAATCAGTGGAGTTTACAGAGGAGTTGGCTCACCAGATCCTCACTGATTTAGTGGGTCTACTGCAATTGTGATGTACTACTGGATTTCAACCAAAGAAATAAAATCTTCCTTCCACCTGAATTTCTTTCAGGTTTTGAGTAGTTTATATAGAACTATATTATTTACACTTGCTGATGTGAGCTAATATTAAATGTGCATACTTAGTTACACTTAGGAAGCAAAATGTTGTCTCCAGGGCCTAAGACTTGTAGGGAATTAGAAGATACCAGTTTGATACTGATAGATAGAAAAGTTGATCCCCTTCCCTTAAAAGAATACTCATGTGTGCACATATCTGGATTTGAACTGAACTCTGGACCATTCAGATTACCACTGATTATAGTTAAGACACTGAAGAAGATTATGAGGTCAAAAAGTGCCTTGCTATTCATTGTTTGCATTTAAAGCCACTTTGTGGCTTGCAAGCTTGCCATCAGTTGTGTTTAGGGAAACACACTGTACTTCCATTCTTTCACTCGAATGGAGAGAATTTCAAAAACTCACAATTGTTATTCATGTATTGGGGACTGTATAATCCAAAGGCTGCTTTCATGGGATTCTTCTCAGGGAGTCAGCTGGTGAGGTGCTTCTTTCCTGCACAGAAGAGTCTGTGTTATTTATAATTTGACCTGATAGGATGACTAGATGGAAAGGATGACAGGCATCCTGTATCTTTAGTTGTTTTGTGGAGTTCATTAGGTACACCTTGAATTAAAGTTCAAGAAGCCTGTCTTCTCTTCCATTTGATCACCCCATTTCCCAATGATTTATTATTATTTTTAGAACCTGAGGTGTGGATGGCATTATCAATCAGATAATAATATTCTGTATATACTCAGTGCTCTAAACTTTTTTGCATATGTTTGGTTTTGCATGTACTGTACTGTGTGTGTTTCAGTGATTGTACCCCAAACCTTATACTATGCTTGTTCTTAAGGACAATTCCTTTTTCTGCCTTTTTAAAAGTGGCATTTTGATTGCAATACTTTGGATTCTAGGCTATAGTTTATAGAATATCTATAAAAATTGGAAGCAAAGAGGTAGATTCCTACCATAGAAACCTAGCATATTAGAGAGAATGGTAGGCTAGATTTCTCCTGTTTGTTAATGCTGGTTTCCTATGTGCAGGAATTTTAATTTTTTTAAAAAAGTGAAGAAATCTTCTGTGAACCCTCACTTGCTCTCTGAAGTGGCACACTCTAGTAACAGTTTTACTACCTCATTTTGCTGGTTGTGAGAATACAGTCATGACAATCTCACAACAGAGCTCTAGACATTGCCAATGTAATGCTGGAGCTTCAACTCGAATGAGAGAGAGAAGCCCTTGAAAAGAATGTTGTTATAAATTGAAGCTCTCGTTTCATGCTGGCACCAATAAATGATTTTCTTTTCGTTTGTTTGGAACCCTTCTGGGCTTGAATCAGGTGGTTGTGGAGTTAGATAGTAATTGAGTTCTGAGGTCAGCTTCAGCTGCAGTCATTTATTGAAGCTGGCACTTGGAATTTGTTAACAGATGATGCCTTAGAGAATAGACTGTGATACAGATTTTGCAAAGGCATGTGGTTAAAGCAGTGACCAGATTTTTAAAGGGTTGAATCTCACATCATTGCAGGAAAATGAAAATGTATGCCAGTGATGTAAAGTTGTCTTCTTGTTTTGTTCATATGTTCTTTTTTTCCCCTGTCATGTATATCACTGGGATTTTATTTATTAACTTTGGTACATACTGTCCTGCTCTTGGGTCTATGTCACATCTGAGGCTGGTTCTGTTAGTCCAAAGGTTCCCAAATTGGTGTAACCCACAGGAAGATATTGAAGAAACAGTAAGGCAGGTTTGAGACTGAGATATTTATGATGAAAAATACTTGATTTGATTCTGAAAACCTTTAATGGCATTCATAAACTATAACAGCACAAGCAAAATGGGAAAAATAAAATTACACAAATTAGAAGCAAGAAGGAGGGGACAGTTTCAGAATTGCAGATAGAAAACCTGCAACAGCAGCGGTCAAAGAATTACATTCATCACTCATAAAAATAGAAAGAATTGGCTCAAGTGAATTAGAAAGAGATGAAATCCAAGGTTCGAGGAAAAAATTTCGAAGATAATAATGAGCAGGGCATTGAAACAGTATATGGAACAAGGTGTCAGGAGTCTCTAAACAAAAGGGACAGAATATTTTTTCTCGAGGGATATTAAGAAAACGACCGGCATGAGTGGCCAAAGGAAAAATATTGAAGCGGGCTAACATGAAGGCTCTTCTTAAGTGTGGATTTACTAAGGAATAGAAGTATTTAGGAAAATGGTCCTGAGATGGAGTAAGTCCAACAAAAAAGGGAGAACATACAGGGTTAAGGTTATTGCATAAGTAATTGAATTAAGTGTGGCAGAGCTTATCCTTAATTATGGAATAAGCCCTAGGGAGACTCATGTCTACCAAAGATTCCAGGGATATATTAAGAGAGAAAAGTTTCTTTTCAAGAAGCCGGAACCAAGAAAAAGAATAGGAGTCACGCAGTAAATCATATAGCAAGGATCCAGAATGCGAATTTAAAAAAAGATGGAGCCAGAATTTAAATGTTAGTAACCAGGCAGTTGTGGAGGGAAGGTGAATGCCCAATTCTAAAGAAATAGTAGAAAGACGAATTAAATTGGGAACTCCTAGTATTCTACGAAAAAACGTTGCTGCTACTTGATCAATGGCTGAGTTTACAGAGTGTATCCATATAGGCACACCATAAAGCAAGTGGGAAAGAATCTTAGAGTGAAAAATCTGAATGGCTGCTGGTATATATTGGTTTCCAGAAGAATAATGAAACTTAGAAATAGCTTTTAACTGGAGAGAGATTGAGGAGATAACAGCTTTTTTATGTGATGTCCAACTAAGTTTGTGATAAATGAGAAGGCCCAAATATTTATAAGAGTGAACTTGATGATAGGAAGAAGATCCAATTGTCCAAGGGGTGGGGGACCAGGAGCGGGAAAAAACCAAAATTTGGGTTTTACTAGAGTTAATGGACAGGTCATTGAAAGTACAAAAATCTTGAAATTTAAGTAGAATTTATTTATTTATTTATTTATTTTATTAAATTTATACCCCACCCATTTAGACTACATCTACTCTGGGCGGCTTACAATAAAATAGCCAAAGCAATATAGTAAGTTAAAAACAACAATTTAAACAACAATAGAATACGTCGGAGGCCTGATCTGGTACGTGACAACAGCACAGTGTCATCAGCGTACAAGAGTATAGATAAGGGAACACTGTTAAGGGCCGGAGCCGACTGGTTGCAGGGGGAAAGAAAAGAGGGAAGATCAGCTAAAAATAAATTAAATAATAAAGGGGCCAGAATGCAACCTTGGCGGACACCTTTGAGAATGGGAATTTTATCAGTGAGAGTATTGGAATTAGATAAGCAAACCTGACAGGAATTGTGAGAATGTAATTGGCGAAGCAAAAATAACAGGCGTAAATCAATACCCCATTTGGAAAGTTTTTTCCATAGTAAATCTCTATTTACGGAATCGAATGCCCCTTGGAGGTCCACAAAGGCAACAAAAAGTTTGGCTTTGTTGTGAATTGCATATATGAAAAATACTTTGTCAGCGTAAACATTTATTTATTTATTTTTCAACATACTTTATTTATACTTCAGTAATTATTATTAGGTATTGTATTTGTTATTAATTTTAAATAATAAACTGTCTTTGTTACTGATGTTAAACGAGAGAGGAAAGCAGGGGCGAGGTGTGCACCTAAGCTCCCTGTTCTTGCCCCAGTGCTAGCTGGGAGCTGGGTGGAGCTTGGCCTAACTAAACCTCAAAGTCTTCTGACTTAGTCCTTTCTCTCAGGTGCATCGCATTGAGGTGTCTGCGTGGTGCATGCAAGATAGGTAGAACTCCCCGAATGGAAAATTGTGATATTTTAGTCCAGAAAAGCTGTAAATCCTATTCCTAAATCAATAACCAAAAATATGGTGAAATGTCTTCTCGCAGCCAGTAGAGGGTGTGAGGGGAATCTTTTGTCATTAGGAAAAAAAATGTTTTTCAGAAAAACATTTTGGGAGGTGGCCCTCTTGAATCCTGGAATGGGTGTGTGCATCTCCCAGACGTCTGGAAATTGCCAATCTCTGCTTTAAAGCAAATTCAACAAAAGACAGAATATTGGCTGCATGGTGTTGCTGATAAATCTGCACCATGCTGAAAATAATTTTGCAGTACAGTTGTCAAATAACTGAATTTTATCATAGAATCAAAGAATCATAGAATAATTGAGTTGGAAGGGGGTTATAAGGCCATTGCGTCCAACCTCCTGCTCAGTGTAGGAGTCCAAATCAAAGGAGATCTGACAGATGGTTGTCCACTTTTCTCTTGAATGCCTCCAGTGTTGGAGCGCTCACCACCTCCTAATGTAATTGGTTCCATTGGCATACTGCTCTAACAGTTGGGAGGTTTTTCCTGATATTCAGCCTACATCTGGTTCATGTAGCTAGAGCCCATTATTACGTGTCCTGCACTCTGAGATGATCGAGGAAAGATGCTGCCCCTCCTCTGTATGACTACGTTTCAAGTGTTTGAAAAGTGCTGTCATGTCTCCCCATAGTCTTCTTTTCTCAAGGCTAAAAATACCTAGCTTTTTCAGCCTTTCTTTCCAAATAAGGTGTGCGAGATACACATCCTTTTGCTTTTCAATTAAAAAGCCAAATCACAACCCTGGAAGGAAATTACAGTAGTGTGGCACTGGTGATGTAGACCCTGTGACGATCGCCCCACATCACTCCTGTCACTCATATCCAGGATCTCATTTGCATGAGCCTATGAGAGGAGTGGAGGGGCAGAGTCAGCGGATATAAGAAGGTGTGGCAGGGTGAGATAGGGAGTTCAGTCAGAGAGAGTCAGAGAGAGAGTAGAGAGAAGCAGAGAGAGATAGAGAGAGATAGTCAGAGAGATAGTGAGAAGAAATAATAATAGAGATAAGCTGGTCCAGATAAATAGATAGAGCAGGCGGTAAAGGTGGCAAGATATATGATATTTAAATGATTTGATTGTATGAACTGAATAAAGAACATCTGTGATTCCGATTTAATTTAATACACTTCAATAAATAAGTTCTATTGGCAGTAAGTGTCTGACTAAAGTCTATTACATTGTGGATAAAGGAGATCCACTGGTGACAGTGTGAAAAAGAGGGAACGTCACAATTGATATCTGCTGGTGGGATGACATAGCGTGAGCGCCTTGTTTGGTGAAACAAGCAGGGGCCACGTGGTAAACGTCACAAGTGGTGGCAGCGGTGGGATACAAAAAGAATCCAGTAAAGCCAAAGTTTAAAGCGAATTTTTCTGAGTCAAGAGAACCTATTAGTCAGAGGTCTGTGGTGAAGAAGTGGGTAACTCGCTAGAGCTTTTGTGGAAAAGCTTAGTGGCAGGGCTTCCGAACACAGATCTTGGGGGGACTAGAGATAGGGAAAGACTCTGAGAGAAAAATTCTGTTTGAGGTTACCTCAAGATTTGAATAGACCCAGTGGGCTAGCTTAGAATCCCAGGCTCCAAGAGTTAAGAGAGCACTTGTGGAGAAAAAGTGGAAGCCAGGGTCAAAACAGGTCTGAGGTGATAGGAACAAGCAGAGGCTTGAAAAAAATCAGAATCTGTTTTGTGTCTGGAGGGAAGAAGATTGCCTCAGACCAAGGAACAGCGTGGCTGGCGTGGTGCCAGAAGAAAAAGTGTAGCCATCCTTAGCTGCCGAGGGAGAGCTACATGGTAACTCAGAAAGAAAAAGTATTTTAAAAAGAGGCCTGACTATCTCTGCAAAATAAACCAGCTCTTATCCAAAGAAGTACACATATATATGCCACCTAAAAGAAGTAAAAAGCTAGTTATGGAGGTAATTGATCCTCAAGAGGCACAAGGTTTACCTCAGGAAGTGGAGGGAAATGGAGTTCTTCTATCTATGGACCAGGACAAGACACGTGAGGGTGCCTCAGGGAGAGAAAGTGATCTAAGCTCCCAAGAATTTGAAAAATGGAAATTGGAACAGGAATTTAAATTGAAGGAGCTAGCTATGAGAAATCAATTAGAATTGGAGAAAGAAAAAGCTAGGGCTGAAGAAAAAGCTCAGGAACTAAAAGCTGAGGCTGAGGCCAGACAAATGGAATTAAGAAAGAGAGAAATGGAGTTTCAATTACAAATGAAACAATTGGAATTGGCATCTCTAAATAACAACAATAACAACAGCACTAATGAGGGAAATCTCTCAAAAATAGATCTAAAGAAATTTCCCCAATATAGAAAAGGTGACTGCCCAGAATCTTTCCTCATTTCCTTCAAACGCGCGTGCTGGGACTTTAATGTGAAAGAGGAAGAACTGATGATTGTGCTGAGATCCCAAATAAGTGGAGATTTAGCAGAGCTGTATTCACAAATGCCTCTAGAGAAGACCAGAGACTTTGAGGCTTATAGAAAAATGGTTTATTCAAGATATGGCATTAATGAGGAACACCTGAGGCAAAAATTTCGTGCCCTGACCAAAAAGTCTGAGGAGTCTTATTCCCAGTTGGGAGCAAAATTAGTTCAATGTTTGGAGAAGTGGATGGAGCGTGAGAATGTCACTTCTTTAGAACAAATGAAAAATGTGATTGGGTTGGAGCAATTTTATTCTGTTTTACCTGGATATTTGCGTTATTTAGTAAAAGACAAAAATCCTAAAAATGTACTGGAAGCAAGTGAAAAAGCGGATTCCATAAGTGAGATAAGAAACCCCAGGTTTTCTGAGGTAAAAATTGGCGGGAAAGTGTGGGACGACAGGAGGAGAGGGACCCCACCCAGTAGATTACCTCAGAAGTACCCAAGCTACTGGAAGCTATTTTAAAGGCAAGCCCGCATCCCCAGAGCTGAGCCACCTGAAACAGAATAGCTCTGAGGGAAAGGTTGGCAAGGCCCTGTATTTCGAACCCAGAGCCAGTAAACAATGTTATGCGTGTGGGGAGAAAGGTCATTTTTGGGCCCAATGTCAGACCCAAAAGACTAGGGATGTTAACCAGCAAAAAGGGGGAAATTCCAATCAGCCAAAGAAGGTATTTTGTGTACAGCATAATGGAGCTACTAAAGAAGCAGTCGAAGCTGTTACCATAGCAACACAAGTAACAGAAAGGCCATAGAGCCAAGAGCCTCCTGTGGCTAGGGTCGTCCAATGCTTTTTGATAAAATGTAACCCGAATCTTCTACGCAGCTCAGGAGATGTTATTTATGTTGATAATAATAAGTATCTTGCACTAAAAGATTCTTGCTCACAAGTTACAGTGTGTCACCCAGATATAGTCCCTAAGGAAAATATGTTAGAACATGAAAATATTTCTATTAAAGGGATTGGGTCTGAAATAGTGGTGTTGCCCATGGCAAAAATTCCCATAAAATATAAGGGATGGCCAGGAGTTTGGAAAGTGGCCATATCTGATCAAATTCCTGCCCCATGTTTAATAGGCCTGGATTTATCTGAGCATGTGCAGAGTGTTTTAGTGACAACTCGCTCTCAGGGATGGCAAATTGAAGCCACTGAGGAAAACAATGAAATTCTTCCTGAAATAAGAGAAGGGAATGAAACAGCTGATCTAGTTACCATGAGGAATCCTAATAATCCATCTTTTAGACAAGAACAAAAGGAAGACCCTACCTTAAGTGAATGCTTTAGACAAGCTAAGGAATAGCCCCTGACCCTTGAAAACCCTGAAAGATACTGTGTAAAGGAAGACCTATTATATAGAGATGTTTTAGTGAACCCTATGAGGGGAGGGGAAAGCATTCTCAGACAGCTGGTAGTACCTTTCAAATATAGAGAGAGAATTGTAGAAAAGGCACATAAAGACATATTTGCAGCCCATTTAGGGATCTCACGTACTAAGCAAAGGATTGCTCAAAACTTCTATTGGCCTGGGATGGGGAAGCAGGTCAAGCTATATTGTCAGAGCTGTTACACCTGCCAAAGACAGGGTACTGGGAATGACAAGACAAAGGCTAAGCTGTGCCCATTGCCAGTCATCCCGACCCCTTTTCAACGAATAGGCCTAGACATAGTGGGACCCCTACCTAAAGTTACCAAGCATGGGAATAGATTTATTTTATCAATAATTGATTATGCCACAAGGTATCTGGAAGCTGTACCCTTGCGGAATATTGAAACAGAGACAGTGGCAGATGCACTAATAAATTATATGTGTCGCATGGGCTTCGCTTCCGAGATAATTACTGATTTGGGGACCTCATTTACTTCCAAATTAATGAAAAGATTGTGGCAATTCTGTGGCATTACTCACATCACGTCATCCCCTTATCATCCCCAGACCAATGGTTTGGTCAGAAATTTAATGGAACCCTAATGAGAATGATTCGAGCATATACAGCTGAGAATCCAAATGACTGGGACCATAAATTGCAACCATTATTATACGCCTATAGATCTGTACCCCAGGAAAGTACAGGATTTAGCCCTTTTGAATTACTATTTGGACGAAAAGCTAGAGGACCCCTAGATCTACTCCGTCAAAACTGGGAGGAATATAGAGAGGGTGATCCTGAGTCCGTTGTCCAATACATTGATTAACTAATGAACTCCTTGCAACAGTCTCTGGAAAAAGCAGCAGATAACTTAAAGAGCAAGCAGGGAAAGCAAAAACACTGATACGACAGGAGGGCCAGGAAAAGAGTATTTAATCCTGGAGACGAAGTGTTAATGCTAAGACCCAGAAAAGGCAATAAACTTCAATTAGCTTGGTCAGGTCCATTCAGAGTGATCTCTAAGATGAGTGACATGAATTATGTACTTCAGGAGGATGGAGAAGAAGGCAGAAGGGTTGTGCACGTAAATATGATTAAGCCATATTATAGGAAGGAAAATTATGTTTTGTATGCCATCGAAGAAACGCCCAATGAAAAACACGAATTACAGTATTGGGAAGGAAGGGGTGAACCCCAGTACAACCCTGAGGAAGTCAAAATTAGCCTTACCCTATCACCAGAGCAACAAGAAGCAGCAAGAGCCTTACTGCTAAAATACAAGCAAGTCTTTTCTAATAAGCTTGGTGTAGCCAAGGGTGTAGTGCATAAACTAGATACCTGGGAAGAGCACGATATCCACCTTGAGACAGTATTACAGAGACTACATGAGGCTGGGTTAACAGTTAAAGCCAGTAAATGCCAACTGGGGAGTTCAGAATTAAAATATTTAGGCCATGTAGTAGGTGGAGGTGTAATCAAACCCCTTGAATCAAAAATAGAGGCTATTAACAATTGGCCCAAGCCAACATCCAAGAAAAAATAAAAGCTTTTCTAGGGTTAGCCGGCTACTATCGTCGCTTTGTGCCTAACTTCAGCGAGATAGCCGCCCCTCTGTCTAATCTAACCCACAAAAGACAAGCTGAGAAAATCCACTGGACGGCCGACTGCGAGGAAGCCTTTAACAAATTGAAGACAGAGTTGACTACCGGTCCAGTCCTGAGAGCTCCAGACTTCCAGCGCGAGTTTATAGTCTTCACGGATGCGTCCAACGTCGGGCTGGGAGCCGTGCTGAGCCAAACTGACAATGACGGAAACCATCATCCGGTGACCTACCTCAGCAAGAAACTGCAGGCGGGCGAGAGGCATTTATCTACGATTGAGTGGGAGTGCCTGGCTATAGTCTGGGCATTGCAGAAACTGAGACCGTATATCTGGGGAAGACATTTTGTACTATGCACTGACCATTCCCCACTTTTGTGGCTAAGGAGTATTCGGTCCAATAACAACAAACTGATGAGGTGGGCCCTACTCTTGCAGGACTTCGATTTTGAAATTCGCACCGTGAAGGGAACCCAGAACGTGGTGGCTGACGCGTTGTCTCAAAGACCAGAGGACTAACGGATGGATGGGAAAAAAGTGTAATGTTGTAAGAAATGTACTGATAGTGCCTTAGTTTTGAGATGTAATTAAACTGCAATGTCTTGTTGAAATAATGGTAAGTAGTGGTATAAATATAAAAGTAATGGAAGTTGTATTAATGTAATTAATGCAAATGGTTATAATTGTACTGATTGTTTTAAATGTTTAAAGTAATAAGTTTGATCTGTTAAACATAGTAATTGAGAGAAAATCTATGTATAAGTACTGTATAAGGTAAATATATTGTGTTAAAGGATAACATAGGGTACATGATTTCATAAGTTAACATATTATTGTAATGATGTTTTGGATGAATTGTTCCCTGCATATTTCGTTGTTCATAAGGGTAAACAATAAGGTTTCCCCCATGAAACAAACTTTTCTTAGGGGGGAGGTATGTGACGATCGCCCCACGTCACTCCTGTCACTCATATCCAGGATTTCATTTGCATGAGCCTATGAGAGGAGTGGAGGAGCGGAGTCAGCGGATATAAGAAGGTGTGGCAGGGTGAGATAGGGAGTTCAGTCAGAGAGAGAGTCAGAGAGAGAGCAGAGAGAAGCAGAGAGAGATAGAGAGATAGTCAGAGAGATAGTGAGAAGAAATAATAATAGATAAGCTGGTCCAGATAAATAGATAGAGCAGGTGGTGAAGGTGGCAAGATATATGATATTTAAATGATTTGATTGTATGAACTGAATAAAGAACATATGTGATTCCGATTTAATTTAATACACTTCAATAAATAAGTTCTATTGGCAGTAAGTGTCTGAATAAAGTCTATTACATTGTGGATAAAGGAGATCCACTGGTGGCAGTGTGAAAAAGAGGGAACGTCACAATTGATATCTGCTGGTGGAGCGCCTTGTTTGGTGAAACAAGCAGGGGCCACGTGGTAAACGTCACAGACCCCAGTGGGTTTTATGTTAGAAAACTAGTCTTGAGATAGCCTTGAAATGTTCTGGCCTCTGTCAAGACTAGCAGTTTCTTGAAAGACTTCTTAAAAGCCTGTTGGAACAAAAATAACAGAGCCTTACATGATAGTCTTAATTATGTATGTTTAAACCCTCATTTTTCAGTAACTTATCAGCAGAATTTTGTTTGTTTGTTTGTTTGTTTCTGCTGGATTTTTTAAAGTGATACATTTGAACCATTCATGATTAATTGCTTGCATGGCAGTATGGTGATCCACAAGGTAAAACTGTAGTTTTAAGCAGACTTACTTAAGAGTAAGCCTCATTGTATGGGTGTGACTAATGTTTGATAAACAAATGATGATACTTTGTTGCTGTATGAACAAGGAACATGATTATTAATTCATGCAGTTTTTAGTTTTTTTTCTAGCTATATAGCAACTGTTCCAAAATATCGCTTGAAGTAACAGAAGCCTCAAGTCTTACTGTTTCAGTGAAATTAAATTAACTTTTAGAAAGTATTTTCCCAGGTAGTGGAGAGGTTCATTGCTCCCCTGACACCATTGATAGTAATGAACTAATGTTAACTTCACTGATAAAGTTTTTTCCAGTCTTACAGGATGGACCATGGCATAATTATTATAATCTTCTTATTGGCAGTGGTCCTTTGATACTTGGCAATCCTATTTATCTGGTTAATAAGCTGCTTTATTTAGCATATGCCATGCTTCAGTCAGTTCATATGCTCTGTTGTTAATGAATGAAGTGTTGTGTTCTTAGAACATCCTACACATAAGTTTAATTGTGTATCTGTGTAAGAAATACAGAGTTGTGCATCTGTGGACCATTTAAGACCAATTTGAGAGAAATAAAGAATATTATAGAGACTGCCTTGTAAAAGTTGCTTGTGGTGCTGTGCTGTACTTACTGTGTAGCAAATGACAGCTGGCAGAGAACTGAGAAGGGAAGAAGTGATGTAATTCACCCCTGAGCATATCAGCCTGCATCAAAGAAAGAGAAAGAGCTGCTACACAAGAGCAAAACATCCTATCAGGCCTGTCTTTCTCCATTGGTACTGCCTCCTGCAGATCTATACATCTTAGTTCTTTGTGCAAATGTGTTTTTTTCCAACTAGGGTATAGATCCTGGTAGGTTTGGCTTAGCATGATTTGTGAGGAAAATAGAAAAATGTTCTCTTTGCTTTTGGGTACGTATAGACTAGGAAAGGTGAGAATTACTGTCTTTTCTGCTCTGTTTTGTTTGTAGAGTTGCTGTGTTCAAGCCTGTGTTAAAATTCTGGATTTTTCTGTTTTTTTTTTTTTTTTAAATAAGCAGCTCTCATTTGGGGTGTGAAGAAAAACAGAATAAAATAGTAGTGCAACACTTGAGTCTTCCAGTGGTTATTCTAACCTTGCTTTCCACAGTGAGAAAGACAATACAGAATATCTTGCATGGAGTTTAAAAGATGAATTCTTGCATTTTGCAAGGGGACTATCTCTCTCTATACCACCGCTCCCATATAATTGTAATCAATTGACAGTGAACCAGAAGAACTGTGGTTTGAAACCAGAAATATTATCAGAGAAGAAAACAAAAAGACAATTTCTGTAGTAGAAATTAAAGAAGAACCCAGATAAATGATGGAAGAAACACTTAAAATTACAAAGGACAGTCAAGAAGCAAAACTAAAAGATGACAAAAGCAGGATCAGAGCCCTTAATGCAGTTTTTCAGCGGCTGTCATGTGGAGACAAAGAGAACTACTATATAACCAGTGCAAGGAAATAGAGGAGAACAACAAAAGGGGGAAAACAAGAAATTTATTCCAGAAGATCCAAGAAATCAAAGGGAAATTTAAGCCTAGACTAGGAATGCTGAATGACCAACAGGGAAGCATTCTCACTGGTCAGGAGAAAATAAAGAGAAGGTGGAAAGAGTATACTGAAGACCTATACAGAAGGGACAAAAGGATGACAGGCTTCTTTGAAGAGGAGGCCTATGATGAAGAACCTGCAGTTGTAGAAAGTGAACTGAAAGTTGCTCTGAAAGCATTAGGAAGCAATAAATCATCAGGGTGGATGGAATACCGATAGATCTGTTTCAGGCCACAGGAAATTAATGTCAAAATCCTAACAAGAATATGCCAACAAATATGGAAAACCAAACAATGCCTGCAGACTGAAAACTCTCACTATACATTCCAATCCCTAAGAAAGGAGATGCCAAGGACTGCAATAACTATAGGACCATTGCTTTAATTTCTCTTGCAAGCAAAGTGATGCTCAAAGTGTTGCAACAAAGGCTTTTTCCTTATATGGAATAAGAAATGCCTGATGTCCAAGCTGGATTTTGAAAAGTAAGAGGCAATAGAGATCACGTTGCAAATATCCACTGGCTACAGGACGGCACTAAGGAATTTCAGAAGAAGATCAGTCTATACTTTATAGACCACAGCAAAGCCTTTGACTGTGTTGATAATAAGAAACAATGGGTTGTTCAGAAAGAAATGGGTGTGCCTCGGCACTTGATTGTCCTGATGCATAACTTGTTTTGTGGACAAGAAGCTACTATTAGGACAGAATATGAAGAGACAGAATGGTTTCTTATAGGCCAAGGTGTCAGACAAGAGTGCATTTTATCCCCTTATCTGTTCAGTCTGTACACAGAGCCAGACTAGATTCAGATGAAGAAGGAGTGAAAATTGGTGGAAGAAACATCAATAATTTAAGATATGCAGATGGCACCATCTTACTGGCAGAAAGCAGCAATGACTTGAAAGTGAAAGAAGAAAGCACCAAAGCAAGATTGCAGCTGAATTTTAAAAAGACAAAAAATCATGACTATGGAAGAACTACATAGCTTTTATGTTGACAATGAAGAAATTGAAATACATTTTGTATACATTGGTTCAATCATCAGTCCAAATGGAGACTGCAGCCAAGAAATCAGAAGACTAGGGACTAAGATTGGCAGCAATGAAGGAACTAGAAAAGATAATCAAGTCTAAGGATGTATCATTTGAGACAAAGACCAAGATCATCCATTCTCTTGTATTTCTGATCACCATGTATGGGTGGGAAAGCTGGACTGTTCAGAAAGCTGACAGGAAAAAAATTGATTCCCTTGAAATGTGGTTCTGGAGGAGAGCTTTGTAGATACCCTGGATTGTCAGAAAGACAAACAAGTGAATCTTGGAGGGAAAAACGTTGAAACTGAGGCTGTCCTACTTTGGGCATATCATGTGAAGGCAGAATATTCTAGAAAAGACAATAATCCTGGAAAAGGTTGAAGGTAGCAGGAAAAGAAGAAGACCAAATATGAGATGGACTGACTCCCTAAAAGAGACCATGGGCTTGAGTCTGCAAGAGCTGAGCAGGGTGACTGATGACAGGACATTTTGGATATTGCTCATTCATAGGATTACCATGTGTCAGAGGTGACTTGACGGCATATAACAACAACCATAATTGTGGTTAAAGGAGACTTCTACCTTGCGGCTGAATCCACAAGATATTTTAAGAAAATGTAGATTGTCAGTAAAGGAGGAGCATATAGAACTACTTACAAGAACTGTTTCCCAGCATAGTACTCTTGTGAACCTTTTCATTTTTTGTTCTGAGTTTTTTTTTTTAAACACTGGTTTCTGACAGTTTGAATCAGTAAATTGCATTCAAATCCAGTTAATCTGGATTGCCTTGAATTAGCAGTTTTTCATTTCTGTTTAACAAGTGCTGTACTAGTTAATTTTATTGAAAACATGCTTTACTGAAGATTTGATTTCAGTGCAAGCATAATAATCTGAGATCTGGTGCTTGCATGTCACAAGAAGCTTCACAGAGTTACACTTGGTTTACAAACAGAAGTAAAGAATAGCCTTGTGACACATTCAGCGCTTTCTTTTCATCCACTGTTGGTTATGAGGAACAGCTCTATTCAGAAAATGAGGTTGACAGCTCCCATGTTCTTTGACAGAATGTGCGTGATGGCTGGCCAGGGCAAACGTAGGTAAAGTCTGTCATGAGGGAAAGGCAGAAGGAAAACAAGTCTCTATGATTCCAAGATGTCTTGGAAGAAATGTTGTCTTTTGCCAACTGCATTATTTATGTTGAGAAAATATGAGCATTATATATATATAATATATGCATAAATGAGACAAGCTGTGAGGTTGGCTGTGTCTTGAATTTTCCATATTCACCCAGGGGAAAAAAAATTAACCAAAACAGCCTGCGCTTTATGTCACCCTTTATTTCTTGGTGTAATTATGGTTGTGATTTACAGACTCTGTATTTTTACAACTCATCTGCTTTTATTGCAGATTCTAAGTTTTGTTCTTTTTTTCTCTTTGAAATACTAATCTTATTAGAAAACTGATAGTGTCAGTATTGATTAGGTATCCTTCAGTCTTGAGAGACTATGGTAACATGCTCTGTATGGAGGACCTGTGGTGCCACACTTCATATTCATATCCCCCGGGATACAAATACGAAGCTCCCATATCTATCCCTAATCAAGCATTCTGAGCATGTTTAGAGGAGAGTGCCTAGCCTCAGCCCCCTCCATCATCATGTTTCGCTGCCCAATCCAAAGAGGATAAGTTCCCAGTTGCCTGTGTGTAGGCATCCTTCAGTCTCAAGAGACTATGGTACCGTGCTCTGAATAGAGGTCTTGGAACAGTGTCTAGTGTGGCTGAGAAGGCCAATTCAAGAGTGACAATCCCTTCCACACTGAAGACAAATACAATCTGTCCCCTGTCCAGCTCCCTGATTTTGCTGGTTTCGGGACTGCCTCTTTGCCTCGGCCTGCTGGGCAAGTGTCTCTTCAAAATGGGAGAGGCCATGATGCACCGCCTGTCTCCAGGCTGAACGCTCAAATGTCAAGGTTTCCCATCTGTTGAGGTCCATTCCTAAGGCCTTCAGATCCCGCTTGCAGATATCCTTGTATCGCAGCTGTGGTCTCCCTCTGGGGTGATTTCCCTGCACTAATTCTCCATACAGGAGATCTTTTGGAAGCCGACCATCAGCCATTCTCACGACATGCCCAAGCCAACGTAGACGTCGCTGTTTCAGTAATGTATACATGCTAAAAATTCCAGCTCGTTCTAGGACTACTCTATTTGGAACTTTGTCCTGCCAGGTGATACCAAAAATGCGTCGGAGAGAACGCATATGGAACGTGTTCAGCTTCCTCTCCTGCCATGCACGAAGGGTCCAGGACTCACTGCAGTACAGGAGTGTGCTCAGGACACAGGCTCTATAGACCTGGATCTTGGTATATGCCATCAGCTTCTTATTAAGCCATACTCTCTTTGTGAGTCTAGAGAACGTGGTAGCTGCTTTGCCAATGTGTTTATCCAGCTCGACATCTAGGGAGAGAGTGTCAGAGATCATTGAGCCAAGGTACACAAAGTCATGAACAATCTCCAATTCTTGTGTGGAGATGGTAATAGAGGGAGGTGAGTCCACGCCCTGGCCCATGACTTGTGTTTTCTTCAGGCTGATTGTTAATCCAAAGTCTTGGCAGGCCTTGCTAAAGTGATTCATGAGTTGTTGGAGGTCTTCAGCAGAATGGGCAACAACAGCTGCATCATCGGCAAAGTGGAAGTCCCGCATGCATTTCACCTGGACTTTGGTCTTCGCTCTCAATCTAGAGAGATTAAAGAGCTTTCCATCTGATCTGGTCCGGAGATAGACACCTTCTGTTGCAGTTCCAAAGGCGTGCTTCAGCATGACAGCAAAAAAGATCCCAAACAGGGTCGGTGCAAGGACACAGCCCTGTTTCACTCCACTTCGGATGTCAAAGGGATCTAATGTTGAGCCATCAAAAACTACAGTGCCTTCATTTCCTCATGAAAGGACCTGATGATGTTAAGGAGTCGAGGTGGACATCCAATCTTGGGAAGTATTTTAAAGAGGCCATCCCTGCTAACCAAATCAAAGGCCTTTGTGAGATCTTGGCTGTCGTTGTTCCCTACATTTCTCCTGCAACTGTCTGAGGGAGAATACCATGTCAGTGGTGGATCTATTAGCTCGAAATCCACACTGTGATTCTGGATAGACTCTATCTGCAAGCACCTGGAGTTTCTTCAGCACAACACGGGCAAGCAGCTTCCCTACAGCGTTGAGAAGAGAGATGCCACGGTAGTTATTGCAGTCGCCCCTGTCTCCTTTGTTCTTATACAATGTGACAATGTTTGCATCCTTCATGTTCTGTGGTACTCCACCTTCCCTCCAGCAAAGACAAAAGATTTCATACAGCTCAGTGGTGATGATCTCTTTACAGCACTTCAACACTTCAGCAGGGATGTTATCCTTCCCAGGTGCCTTGCTGGAGGCGAGGGAATCCAAGGCCGCTTTTATTTCTGCTAAAGTTGGTTTGCTGTCCAACTCTTCCAAGACAGGCAGGCACTCGATGTTATTTAGTGCCTCTTTGGTTACTACATTCTCTCTGGAATATAGCTCAGAGTAGTGCTGCACCCAGCGTTCCATCTGCTGTGCTCGGTCCTGGATGATCACGCCTTTAGCAGACTTCAAGGGAGCAGATTTCTTCTGTATTGGACCTAAAGCCTGCTTGATACCGTCATACATTCCCTTGATGTTACCTGTGTCCACTGCTATCTGTATCTGAGAGCAGAGCTGAAGCCAATAATTGTTGGAACATCTCCTGGCAGCCTGTTGGACTTTGCTACGAGCAAGTCAAAGCGCCTGCAAGTTGTACTCATTAGGACAGGCTTTGTATGATGCTAGAGCTCTCCTCTTATCCTCGATGGCTGGCATCAACTCTTCGTATTAAAGAACGTGTTGCTGACACAAAGACCATAATAACAGCAAAACACCAGCAAGCGTTGGCCATTTTTGTTCATCTTCCCAATGCCAAAACGGCCTAGACAAGTGGGCCAAGAATTGTGATCAGCACCAACTCTAGCGTTAAAGTCTCTGAGAATGAACAGTGGTCCTCTCTCGGGGATTTTTTTGATAGTAGCTGCCAGATCATCGTAGAATTTGTCTTTGACTTTTGTTGTGGATGACAGTGTTGGTGCATATGCACTAATGAGGGTGACCGGTCCTGCTGATGAATGGAGCTGCAGAGACAGGATTCTTTCACTCCCCACAGTAGGTGGAACAATGGATCTCAGCAGAGTATTTCTGACCGCAAAGCCAACACCATGTTCCCTGGTCTCATTCAATGGTTTTCCCTGCCAGAAGAATGAGAAGTTTTTTTCTTTGACAGATCCCATGTCTGGCAATCTCGTCTCTTGCAGGGCAACAATGTCCATCTGCAATCTACTCAGTTCCATGTCGATGACAGCTGTCTTGTGCACGTCATCTATTTCCTGCAGGTCGTCAGAAAAGCCAGGGGTCATTGTCCGAACATTCCAGGTGCCCAACTTCCAAGGCTGACAAGCCCCACCTACCCGGCCTGCTCCCTAAGGGTGTGGAGATTAGAACACAGGCCTCCAGCTGCCAGACCTTGTCTTCCAAGTCTTCCAAGAAGAAAATACCTAACCAAATAAAATGTCCTCCCAAACACAGCTCACCTCCTGCCTCAGCTTCCCCTTCAGGAAAAAACAGTGTCAGTATATAAGACTTATAAAAATGTGTAGAACCATCACTTTTTTTAAAAAAAAAAATTGTTGCTGTTTCCATGTCAGTAGGTATCAACAAGTACTTGAAGTTTCATATATGTAGAATTTGTAGTCTTTTAAGGCTTTTGGTTACAATATCATTTTTAGAACTGTGAAACAGTTTTCATGCATATGTGTTTTGTAACTAGTATCACATTTGCTATGAAATTAAATTGGGTATTTGAATGGCTTCCTCATTGATAAAGGTTTTCCAGGAAAAAAATCCCATTCTAAGTTTTTGGAAACTTTTCCCAGTGCCCTGAGTAAAATTTGATTTTGCACATTTATTTGACTTATATGGAGTGGCCTTGTGGTGTAGCGGTTAAACTGCAGTACTGTAATCAAGATTCTGCTCATGACCTAAGTTTGATCCTGATGGGTACAAGGTTGACTCAGCCTTCCATCCTTCTGAGGTTGGTAAATTGAGTACCCAGCTCACGGCAGGGGGAGCAATATGTAGTCTACATAATTAAATTGTAAACTTCCCAGAGAGTGTTTTAAGCACTATGGGTAGTATGGGGTAATGAACTGAAAGACATTACTGGTATAAGAGCTACAACATATGTAATTTGGTTTCTTATTTAAGCCTTGCTTAGGAATATAAAAATGACTTTCCTGGCATGGACCGCTTTGGAACTGTGAAGGGTATTTAATAATTGTATTGGCATCCATTCATTGTGACTAATGAATTTTATGAAACGGTTATTTTAAAAAAACACGGAAAATTTTCTGCAGAAAAAGTAAGCGCTGGAAAATTTTCCACCTCACATCATTGGGTTTGCTGCAGAATATCATTTGATAAATCATGAACCGTCTTTAAAATTTAAATAGGAAGTATGTATTAAGTCACATCCTATGTTTATTGTATTAATAGAATTATTGGGTAAATAAGTGTACAGAATTCCATTCCACTGACAATTTCAGAGACATTCCAATCAAATGTCGTTAGAGGCCATGATAGTTGGACCTCTGATATTGTGCGGCAGAGCAAATCAACATTCTAGAAGGCTATTCTAAAAATGGGGGCAGCCCAAACAAAAAAGTATCACTTTTAAACAGGACTTCAGCTTAACACCAAATTGAGCACAGTTGTAGCAGACATTTCTCTCTTGCTCTGTCCCAGATTTGAGGACATTTGGACAAAGGGTTTCAAATTACAATTTTTTAAAAGTAGAAAACTGTTTTACTCTCCCCCTTTCAGAAATAGATGACCCCAAATTGCCCCAGATTTAAAATAGCTCACATAAATTAAAAGAACCAGTCATGTTTATCTTGAAAGATAATTGTTGGCCCTGCCATCTTTTCTTTATTTGGGGAAAAAGAGGCTGTGAGGACTGAAATATTAGTTCTAAAAAAGAAAAAAGCTTTTCAAATAGGAGAAACAGCCATTTCTTATAACACTGAGCATGTGTGGTGCAAGCTTGCCAGGAATAAGAGTGGCTTTTGCAAAGGCTATACCTGTTTTATTACGGACATAGTCTTATTGATTGGACTAGCAGAAGACAGACCATTGTGGCTCAGTCTTCAACAGAAACAGAATGTTTATCAGCAGCAAATGCATGTAATGAATTGAAATGGATCATTTATCTGTTAAAGGATTTTGGGATTAATGAACCTATCCATAGTGAAGTTTGGGGACAACCAAGTCTTTATTACAATATATAAAGGAGAAAGTACTAAAGCTAGAAGCAGAGCAATTGGACTGAAATGTCAACTTGTGAAAGACTTACACCAGAAAGGACTGATTGAGATTGAATATTGCCCTCCTAATGAAATTGTGGCAGATATTTTGACCAAGCCACTGACAAGAGAGAAATGTGTACATCTTTGCAAAATGTTGAATATGCTTAATTCCAGTGCCAACAAAATTGATGGTCAATGATGTTATTGATTATGTAATTTAAATGGTTTCCATGTTATATCTGGAGAAGGGGTGTTGAGATATGGCAAGATCTACATTCCAGTGACTATAGGGTTAATGTATTTGTTTTAACTGAAGCAGACCTGACCTGGAAGTATAACCTACGTTAGAGTAAACCCTGTGCCTTAATTGGTGTGTCGGATAAACTGATGGTTTTAACTTAGCACTGTTTGGGTTGGTTAATTAGTTCAATTTCTCTTCCTGGTAAGGCCCTACAAAAGGAGTTAATTGTTTTTGCAGCAGTCAACCACCCTTATTGCTTTTACTGCCTTTTGGTATGTTTTGTTCTATGTTTTAGCCTGCCTCTTAGAATAAATATGTAGTTCTATCAGTTTGTTATTTTACTAGAAATGTCCTGTTTCCCCATTTCCTAATAACTTTAGATAAAGATTGTTACCATATTATTTCATTTTTGTCTCCATGCCTTCATTTACCCAACAATCTGAACTTTGGGTGAGAAGTGGTTAACTGATGAAAAAAGGAGTCAGGTTCTGGGATTTTTCACTGCTTGGTATCTTTTTATGAACGGTAGTGAGCACAAGAAGGTATCCTGCAGACCATCTTGACCCTTTGCTGTGGCATCCTTTTTCTTGCTGGCAACATGGACACAATATTGCAAAGCAATATCGGGCAATTTCCTGGTGTTTTGAATCATGGATAGAGAAGCACAATATTTTGCATTCATAAACCAGAGGTTTTTTTTTTTTTTTTTGCAGAATTTAATCTAGATTTTGATTTGTAAATCTGTTTATGTTGGAAATGTGCTCTTCCAAAATAAGGATATCACACTAATACAGTTACACTATTTGTTAGACTGTTTAGATCAAAGTAATTGTTCACTTCTAGTGAACATCCTTCAGTGTCAAGAGACTATGGTAACGTGCTCTGAATAGAGGACATGGAACAGCGTCTAGTGTGGCTGAGAAGGCCAATTCGAGAGTGACAATCCCTTCCACACTGAAGACAAATACAATCTGTCCCCTGTCCAGCTCCCTGATTTTGCTGGTTTCGGGACTGCCTCTTTGCCTCGACCTGCTGAACAAGTGTCTCTTCAAATTGGGAGAGATGCTGCACCGCCTGCCTCCAGGCTGAACGCTCAAATGTCAAGGTTTCCCATCTGTTGAGGTCCATTCATAAGGCCTTCAGATCCCGCTTGCAGATATCCTTGTTCACTTAAAATGCTAGTAATTGTTTACTTTAGAAATGGTAGCTTATCTGAACCAACATATGGAAACTATTACGTTGCCTTTCACTGAGTTCCTGCTCTAGCTAGCTCAGTAGTTCCAGTTAGTGGTTCTCCAAAGTTTCAGACTGGGGATGGCAGGGACTGAACATGGGCTCTATGGAGCCTTGTGATGCAGTGGTTAAATTGCAATACTGCAGCCAAAACTCTGCTCATAAACTGGGTTTAATCCCAGGTAGCCGGTTCCAGGTTCACTCAGCCTTCCATCCTTCCAAGGTTGATAAATTGAGTACCCAGGTTGCTGGGGGGTGGGGGCAATGTGTAGTCTGCATAATTAAATTGTAAACCAACCAGAGAGTGGTTTATGCACTATGTGGTGGTATATAAGCAGCACATTTTGCTTTGCTTTTTTAAGCTGTGGTTTTGTCTACTCCTCTCTTTTTCCATGTACTTATTTTTCAGTGTCCCCATCCTACTATCTTGTTTGTTGCACACATACAAACATATATGTACTGACATTTGCATACTTTTTAGCAGAATGATAAGTAGATGAAAAAATATGGTAATTTTATAATAGATTTGGGACTGGGAATTAGGGTCTGGGAATTAAATGCCCCCTGTGCATAATTAAAATAGACAAATAGTGGAAAAAGATAGACTTGTTTGTGAGGGTTGTTAATAATAGGCTCTTTGGGAAGTAATTGATTCATAGTGACACCATAAGTCAAAAGTGACTTGGTGACTTATAGTAACATCTATTTTAGTGAAGGTATGAAATTGTCATAGATTCAGAATAAACCTGAATTATCATTTTCTGCTTAAATATTGATCGTTATGGCATTTGCCGACAGGTTGCATATTCCATTGGGATTTCAATTGAATAAATGGATGGCTAACATGTTCCTGCAGCTTCTGTCAGAATATCAGAAATCACCATCTACTTGGTATTCAGTACTAAGCGGAGAGCCATTTTAGAACAAGCTGCTTATAATTTACACATGGTTTGCTGCAGTATATTATGTATTACTTTCTAACTGTAATAATGACTTCCATTTCTTTAAGGGAAACATTCTAATTGTCCTAATTAAAATCAGTAGCCTACTGAAGTTTGTACTATACAGAACCCGCTGAAAGAATTGTTTTGACATAGATGTACAAAAATGAAAAAAAAGGAGAGAGGGAATGCCAATAGAAAACCAAAAACAATAAGAATTGCTTGTTGCTTATTATTTTCGTTATACAATGTGATGTAAGTCTGTAGCATTTTAAATGGAAGCAGTTGGAAGTAAGATTTAGTTTTTCTAGTATTTACACATTTCGTGAGAAGCAAACCAAGTAACAGTTTACCACATTGCAGATGGATGCCAGTTATTTTCTGTGCTTTATTGACTGATCCTGTTGCATGACATAAGCAAAGTCATAACTTTCAGTCCATTCCTCACTATTAAATAAAGAGCCCCACCACAATTCTAAGGACACGTGCACGGACACTGGTTTGGTATGTGTATTGCTCACGTGCCCCTGGAAACATGGTGGGAGGATCTTTATTTAATTGTAAGCAATGAACTGTTACGCAGCAGGATTTCAGCATTTTATATTTGGTGTATTTTGCAAAGTGACAAAGCTTTCCCACATTTCTCATATGGTTGGATGGCTCTCTGTGTATTGAAGTGATACAAGTGATCAAGATACAAGTTGAAATAAACCATAATTTATCAGACTGGCAACAAGACATCTGACTGTGTGCATTCTTTTATTTAAAATATTTGTAAAATTCCAATGGCAAACAAAAGTTATTAAAACAACAACTAAAATGCACATAAAATCTTCAATAGACCATGGTCTGGCATTAAAATACCATATTAAGCTCTGCACTTGCATGTTCTTTCCCCTTTTGCATGATAGGGAGAAAATGTCCATCTTCCAGTTGTCCATATATACAGATATTGTCATTTGAACAAACCATAGTTAAGTTTTCAAAGCACAGTGTTAAACCATAGTTTGTTCCTGTGTTGATGCTTGTTAACTATGGGTTATACATGCCACAAACTTCCCCTATTCAATCCAGAGATAGGAAAAGTTCCTTTTGTGAACTACAACTCCCAGAATCTTGCAAACAGCAAGTCTAGTGGTTGGAGGAATCTGGTCATATTAGTCCAGAAAGTATTTTTCCCACCTCTGATTCAGACATAATGAACTTGTTTGGAAATAATGAAGTTGTTTGGAACTGTATTCAAACCTTTTTCATTCATTTCATTTCTTTGTATACAAAGGACGAAGGGATCAGATCTTACCAGAAGACATTCTTGTAATGTGAACCTATAATTAACTGCTTTATCTGAATGTACCCAGATAGTAAGGGTGAGGCATATTTTACAGTCAACATAACACAAATGATCTCATGGCTTGCCATCAGTCTCCTAAGAATGGTCAAGTACAGAGATGAGCAGATTTTTATTTTTGGCCTACAACTCCAAGAATTCCCCAGGCAGCATGGAAGTTGTAGTTTAGAAATTCAAATCTGTATACTTCTAGTCAAGAGGGTGACATCTGCATTTGCTATGTTTTTTAATGCAACAGAACTGTGATTTTAAGTCATTTGTGTAAATTATAGTTTGAAACCTTCATTCATAGTTAATAGTTGAAATTGTGTTATATGTACATAGATTTTTGCCATGTTGGCATTTTGATATTTATAGACTCATGTAGCACAAAAATACAGAAGAGAATTTTATTTGTTCATCTGGCTGTTGTCTGTCCAAATATATACAGTGCAAAATGTGGAACAAAATATTAATAATCAGTTCACAAAGTAAATCAGGTGCTACATCAAGTATTTTTTTCATTGTTATAAGGGTTGGACTTGAGATAAAAGCTATTATGGCAGACGTAGTAGTGTATGATGAGCACTTGGATATATTTCAGTGCCATTCCTTTCCTTCCTCTTCCACTGATGCCCAATATCTAGTTGAAAGAGATCTTGACCGCACTGTGTTCATGCAGGTGAATACTCCCATCGCCATGCAAACTGTTCAGATGAAAGATGTGAGACAGAAATTTTCTGCCTCCCACATCTCAAAGAACAGTTAACTTTTAGGGTCTATCAGCTGCACACCTGTAAATTTTCTTTTGGTCTGACACTTTCATTTCCTTGTTTGAACCACAATGAACAGTTCATTATTGAGGCACTATCCAGTATCACTTGAGATGGCTCACTTACACCTTAATAATTTTAACATTTCTTTTTGTACTCAGCAAAACACATGCTATCTTTAAATTATGCCTGGTTCAATTGCAAACTATGACAAGTCCTCAGGGTAATCAACATCTGATGGTGGTAAGAACAGATGTCGAACAGGGAGCTTGGAGCATTTTTCCTGCCTTGCCCAGAAACCAAACAAGAGCTTGTGTCGAGGCATTAAGATGCTGCCCTGGCCCTACCATTAGGCAGAATGAGACAGCTGCTTTGGGCATCTGAGCATCGTGAAAGAGCAGCGTTTGGTTTATTATTTACTTCATTAGTGTATTTTTACTGTCAGCAAGGAATAGACATGCTTGGATTTTTCTGCCTTTTATCAAAATAATGTGTTGAATTGGAGGAAGGCATCATTTGCTGCTCTGCTTCAGGCAAGAAAATATCTTGAGCTTGCCTGAGTAGACGTGTGTGTGACGTTCCACATTTTTGGATGAAAGCTGTTTTCAGTTATAGGGTCATACTCTATTCGTGTCAACCTATTTGTGTCAACCATTTGCATTATATGGACTGTATAATATGCCTCATCCTTCCTATATAGGTTTTTTTTTTGTTTTTTTGCAGTATCTTAGGTACATCCAGAAGGTTATTAGAGCCTTCTAAAATCAAAGCAGCAAGCACTAGTATGCAGGGAAGGAGTTACTCATATTTTTGTTGATCTTGTTATGTCAGTGCTTTGCATGTTATTCTGTGCTGTCAAGTCGAAACCGAGTTACAGTGACCCTAATAGACTTTCAAGGTAAGTGAGATACTTAAGGGGTGGTTTTACCAGTTCCACTCCCCCAGTGAGTTTCCATGGCTAAATGAAGATTTCAACCCTGGTTTCCAGAGTCCTAGTCTGTCACTTGATCCACTACACTAGCCTGGGTATAGTAGTATTTAATTGGCCCCTAAGGCCTTTTTTTAAAGTCCTTCAGTGATCCCTCCCTGGAAAAACTGGAATGAGAAAAGGTGAATCACCTGTTTGGTTGTTTCCCCCCCCCCCCCGCCCCTCCCCTCCCCTCCCTCCAGTTTTTGGGCTTGGAACTCCTCTGTGAGGGAGCCATAGATGAGGAATTGGTCACTGGAGTCTTGAAGCTTTCCTAACCTAATGCCTGAGGGACTGACAGCAGTCAAGGTTTTTTTTTTTTTTTAAACTGTTGCTGACCTGCTGCTGCTGTTGCTATTCCTGAATCACCCTTCTCTTCATATTGGCTCAGGGTGTACTTATAAGAAGATTATAAACACAATGAAATATAACAATCCAAAACAAACATCAAAACAAAAGCTGATGGGAACTGTAACAATGCAAGAAGGATGCCTTCTAAAACCAAAAGAGGCAGCATGAAATTACCTTCTAACTGAAAGATGTGCCAGCTGTAATGGGTTTGGAATGGGCAGAAGTCTTTTCTGTTGGCAGAACCTCTTTTGTCGACTTGAGCTGGCCATAAGACCTCTTGGTTAATTAGGATTGCACTTCCAACTCGGTAGAGGTTTTGCAGAACAGCATAGCTTTTGCCAGCATTCTAAAGGCCACTAGTGATGGAGTGTGGGAAGAGATATCAGACAAAATCAAAATAAATAAATAAATAAATAAATAAACAAACAAATAAAAGTCAAAACATTGTGGCACTTTAAAGCCTGCTGTATTTTGTGAAATTTCATGGATCACATCTACAAAAGCTCACACTAAAATGTAATAGTTAGTCTTTAAGGTGCCACAATGTTTTTGTTGTGGCAGATTTTTTTTTTTTTTTGCAGAGTAGATAAAAATCAATGATTTTTAAAAATCAAATTGATTTAAATCACAATTTAGATTTAAAAAAAACATTTTTTTAGATTTAAGTAATTAAAAATATCAATTTTTAAAAAAAATGTAAACTGTTGTTTAAATCAATTTGATTTAAATCAAATCCACCCTGGTGCTTTTTGTTTGTTTGTTTGTTTTTGCTTTGGTTATCTTTTTTCCTGATATGTTTGCACAGATTATTACGGCTGCTTCTTTGAAAAGTGCATCTGGGAAGGGAGTTTCACACCTAGGCCACTGCTACACAGACATTGTTTTATGTCTCAAAACAATATGAAATTTCCCTAAATTTTCTGCTTTTCATTTGTGGACACTCTTTATAGGCATATGGATTTCCTTTTCCTTTCAAAGAATGACTGAGTAGTGTCTAACTTGGAAGATGCAGATGTTGTTTAACTATCTCATAATTCCTCACCCCATGATACATCATTACCTTCTGCCATGAAGTTTAGATGCAGTGCTTCAGATGCAGTTAATTGAATAAAGAGACATAGTTGTCTAACAGGGGGTGACCATCTGTTAGACTGCAGCAGGACATAGTGGTTATTATGATGGAAGTATATTTAGTTAAGTTTTGAGCACAGATTTTCAAGGGCTACAGTGGCTCTCAGGAGATGAAATAAGTTAAGTGCATGTGTCTGTGTGACTTTAAAAGCTGGGACAAATAGTTTGTGGCTAGTATGCTATGCATGATTGCAAACATTTCTGAAGGACTGTTTTATTAACAACTTGGTGAGTTATATGAAATTTCAGTTCTAAATCACAGTATTATTGTGGGATGGCTCACAGAGTTTGTGGAAGCTGCAGGTGTCAGGGTGAATCCAAATAATAAACAAATCTATAGACATGCATTTGCTGCACTCATGGGTGTGGGTGGTAAAAATTTATTTCCTTGATTTTGGCAACTGGAAAAATACCACCATACAACTCTGAAGTACTGCCCCACCATTTTGAGCACACCTGATCTCATCTGATGTTGGGAACTTAGTAGGGTCAGACTAGTTAGTACCTGAAGGGAAATTTGAAGCTCCTGGGTAGGACCAGAAAGGAATTGCTGCCAGTCAGAATTAGCTATACTAGGCTCACGTGGACCAAGACTCTTCCTTAGCCTGTGGTAGGTTCCTGTGTTGTTCCTATGCACTTGGCTATTCTTTGAGAGTATAGTGCTTCTGAATTTGTTACATTTATGCAACATCCAGTAATTGAAATTCTCTGAACATTTCCCAATATAAGCCTAACACTGATGTACTATAAGGTCATATCAAAGGCATATTTGTTGGAAGGAACCCCTGTGTTAAAAGGCCTGCAAGCTCCACTGCATGTGGACTACATGGAAACACATCAGCAAGAACTGTTTTGGTCTAGCTGATTCTATAATATATATTCTTCCGTAAAATGTTGAGGTGTCCTGTGTATTCTGAAGCTGCATGATACCAGTGTCGGGGACTGTACCGGCTGGTTTTCCAGACTGTTAGATGGACTTTCATTCCATCTAATGGAGAGGGATCTAGCAGAGGATAAGTTAATCAAATTTCGAAAAGATTGTGGTGAAGAAATGCAAGAACTCCATTTGCACAGGCACATCCATTTTCCTGCCTTGGATATTGATTAACAAGATATTGCCAGATAAAAGTAGTAGAGCACTTTGTATGCCAGAAGATGTGATAAAAATTACAATTTATTGTCAAATTATGGGATGATTAGCTATTAATTTGTCCCTGCTTCAACATGGTTATGTTTGTCGACTTTTAACTGCAGGCACCTAAGCTTCTTTAAGGTATTAATGCTTTTATGGGATAAAGATTACACACAAGAATGAAGACAGACAGTAGAAAAATAGAGTAACACAATGGATTATGTGCCTTGTGTGATCTGTAAACATTACAGTGAAGCTTCAGCAGGTGATGTGTTGGTTTTCAATTTCACTTTGAGTAAACCTTTGGAATGCTGGAGGCAAGAAAGCCAGAGAACTTTGATCCTTCATTTTCGAAAATATAAAATCCAGCTGTGACATTCAGAACTGTCTCCATCTTTGGTACAACCAAATGGCTCCTTTATTTTCAAAGGTTTATTATGCTGCTTTTGAAAATTGTCAGTGCAGCTCTGTGCATTTTGACACTGGAGTATGTTTTAACATGATCAGGGATGGGCCTCCTAAGCAAAAATAGACTCTCGCAGCCCATGCTGCAAAGGACATTTTGCATGGATAATAATGCAAGTATAGAACACATGGATAAGAATGGAAAAAATAATGTGTCTTCATTGTATTATTGCAGGTGAAGGCAACAGACAGAGATTCAGGCCGTTTTGGCCATATAGAATACTCTCTTTATGATGGCTTTCATAACCATGAAAAATCAAAAGCATTCCAGATTGACTTAAGCAGTGGCTGCATATGGGTGTCTCAGGACATAGACAGGGAAGAGGATCCCTCTACCTATGATCTCTTGGTAAAAGCTACAGATGGGGTAAGTAGGTTCAACTCTTGGATTATTAAACTTTTTTTTTGGTGTTCTTCTTTAGGTGTAAAGGGTAAGTATGTATGCCATTGTTTATCACTAGCTCTGACAGCACTGACTTCCCCATATTGGTTGTGTTCTGTAAAGGAAAAATATTGTTCCTTCACCTCCTTTTTAGCCTATCATAGTTATTTAATTCATTGTGTTCACTCCATAAGTTCCATTGATTCAAATGGGCCTGCTCTAACTGCACCTTACTAAGCTAAAGTAAGTTGCATTTTGAGTAGGCCCATTGAATCAACAGAACTTACTGAGGAGTTGACTCATCAAATTCCCATTGATTCACTCTAATCCAATTTACTACACTAAGCAACAGGATTTTGGCCATTGTAACTAACTTTGTAGTTGCAACAACTGTGAAAAAAAGATATAGGTATTTACCAAGCTTTCATGTCTGTTCTGTCAGATGTCTCCCCACTACCATTTGAAAATATACTTTCAAATGGGAGAGGTACTGAATTAGTTTTCCATTTATCTTACAAACTGAGTACTGGTAAATGCCAAGAAAAAGCTCCAGGAACTATAATCCAGGTTTAATACCACTTGTCATAGTCTCCTAACACAGTTTCCTAACATTACAAGAGTGTTAGGAAAAAAAATGGTTTAACTGCAATTCAAACAGGACAGTTTTCTCATGGTTTCTATTTGTACTCAGTTGTTTTATTGCATTATCAGGTAGAAACAAAATTAAAAAAAAGAAGAAGACAAAATGTTGCACTTTGAAGAGTAACTGCTATTTTATCCTTGTCTGAGGAAGTGGACTTGTCCACAAAAGCTCACATGAAACTATAGCAGTTAGTCTTTAAGGTGCCACATTTTTTTTCTTTTTATGTTGTTTTTGCCTTCTTGTTTTAAGTAGGTCTTGTTAGTGAGTAGGAAGATCAAGTAAAGATAATTTGGGCATTAGTCACAAGAAAGATATACTGTTCCTAATAGAAATAGGCAAAATGTGTAACTGAAGCTTAGAATCTGTTATGATAGCTATCATTTTCTCTTAAAAATACAAGGATACCTAAGAATACAGTTGTATTCCTGTCTACTCAGAAGTATATCGACTGAATTTATTGGGCCTACTCCCAGGTAAGTGGCTATGCAATTGTATCAGCCTTTATAGACCTTAATATTCTGGAAAATCCATAATTTTTTCCAGTATTCAAAGGTCTGTTATCATAATTATGAGGCTAGAAATAGCAGCTGTTTCTTGTAAATAGAGATCTGCAAAACTGCCCTGTCAAACTGACTTTCTGCAGGTATTGCTGTATAAAAATCAGTGGTATTGTACTAGATATTACATTGACTGCTCCAGGAGAAGGGAATGGTAAACTACTTCTGAGTATTCTTTGCCTATAAGACCCTTAGGGTTACCGTAAATCAGCACATAGTAATTATTATTGCTATTATTATTATTAACATTGGTATTAGCATTAATATAATGCTGAACATCACCATCGTAAGCATCAACAACAAGGGCTGTCAAGATTATATTGATGGCTGGGAGAAATATTACTGCCTGGTACCCCTCTCTCATCTTGAGTCCCTCCAACTCCTCAGTGCTCCAAGGAGCTACCAAAATGCAAAAAGCTGATCATTGTAACTTGCACACCAACCTTGACAGGTAGGAATACCAAAACACCCACAAAAAGTATGGAATCCAGTAGATGGTAAAGAGTAAGACTATACTTTAGTACTCCAGCCCTGTCTTCTCCAAATAACCAAGCTACTGCAAAATGTTATTATTTTTTTATTAAAAGTGTGGCAAAAAGAAGTCAAAAGAGTAATGGTTGAACAGTTTCATAGAGCAGTTCAAAAATTTCCAAAAGTAATTAAAAAAAGCTGTGCAGCAAAAGAATATTCGGATGTTTGAGGCAAATACAATTTCAGAACGGTTCCCACAGAAAATAAGATAGCTATCCTAAACTTACAATAAAGCAGAACTTCAGCCTGCTTCCAGAACATGTGCAGAATACAATTAAGTAACAAAGCAGTAAGTGAACATGGTGGTGCTGCAGGTTAAACTTCAGAAGCCTCTGTGCTGCAGGGTCAGAAGCCCAGCAGTCGTAAGATCGAATCCACGCGACGGAGTGAGCTCCCGTCGCTTGTCCCAGCTCCTGCCAACCTAGCAGTTCGAAAGCATGTAAAAATGCGAGTAGATAAATAGGTACCACCTCGGTGGGAAGGTAACGGCATTCCGTGTCAAGTCGCACTGGCCACGTGACCACGGAAACTGTCTTCGGACAAATGCTGGCTCTACGGCTTGGAGACGGGGATGAGCACCGCGCCCTAGAGTCAGACACGACTGGACTAAATGTCAAGGGGAACCTTTACCTAATAAAGCAGTAGGTGAACATAGCATTCTCCTGAGAGAGAATAGGTTAAACTATGCAAACAAAGCAAAATTTGAGAGAATTTGAAAGATAAGGCTTTCGTGGTGTACAAACCCTTCTCAAAGAGATTAACTTCTCCCAAAGTTACTTTCTCCCCTCCCTTCATTTCAGCTGAAAACAGTTTTCTTAATTAGCTGGTACCAGGAGTCTTGGTAATTCCTTCTCACACTGATAAAACACAGCTGGCAAAACTTGCTTATTAACAAACAGTTTCTCCTCCTTTTTTCTTGCCTACCTATTCTCGGCACAAGCTAACAACCCTGCATTTCGAAGGCAACAGATACCAACATCCTCTCATTTTCCAGTTCCTTCATGGGGTTTTAGGATTAGGCAGAAGCTTGTTTGTTGGTTACACTTTTATACCATGCTGATTAGTGCTGGGCACTACTCTGGGTGGTTTATATAAGTAACATAAACATAAAATAAATCACAAGTAATATCTAAAAAAAAATAAACCATACATGTTCACAAAAAACAAGGGCAATCATCTAATAAATCACAAAAAATAGTGGAAAAGGTTGGATTCAGCAGAGTTTCAACTGGCCTAGTGTTGGCTCAACTGGCCCCTTGCCACCTTGATCCATTAGAATTGTGCTGTTAGGGTGATAAAATGCATTACACAGATTATTTCAATAATCCTTCAGTAATCTTTTAAGATGGGGCTCACAAATCCATTTGCAAGGAACGAGGGCAGTAACCTGCTCTGGAAGATATGAGAAAAACCTTGTATAGGATCTGATACACAGGATAACTGGAGAAGAGGTAATGTCTCGCATTAAGTCGATCTTTAGGGCAGGAAGAAGCAGCGTCTATGTTGTCTGCCTGCTCTAAAAATTGGTAGAACAAGAAGTCCTAGTTTCTTTTCTAGAACCAGTAATTGCAGTTATATGGTTCAGAACACAAGGTCACCTGGTTTGGCTCTGTTAATAATTTTGCATCATTTTCCCTAGTATTTGGATAGGGAGCTTTTTTGCTACAAAGAACTCTTGACCTAACTTTTCCAGTAGGAACTACGGCTGATGGCAGATTGAGCCATGGCCTAAAGAGACATACTGTATATTCCAATGTCTGCTGCTGTGTTTCTCTGTGCCTCCTTATCTTTGTCAGTCACATTCAAATACATATAATTTGGCTGCATGATATTAGAAGGCTGCTCCTGAGCCACATTTTCCCCACTTCACCCCTAAACATTCTCCTCCAGCTTTAGAGAGGCCTCTTTTCATGTTAGGAATTGGAGGAAGGGGGATTGCTTCATAGATGATTTATTTATTTTGTATTTATTTATATCCTATTTTTCATCCAAACGGGGACCCAGACTCTACCCTGGACTTATTTTATGTCTTTATGTGCCAAAGATGGATGGGTGGATGGATAACAGTTGTCTGCTAGGGGGAAAAAAAAAAACCACAGTTGTTCCCTACCAAAAAAAAAAAAAAAATCAGAGTTGATGTAGATTGGCATGAACTATAGTGCTAGTGTTGCATCAGATATTCTCCCTTCACTTTCAAAGTGCTTCTGCAAAAGAGCAGGCACTTTTGATGATTTCTTCAGGTGGTTAGGCAAAACTAATGAATAACGAAAGCAGTGGGTTTGGAGGCATCTGTTCTTTAGCAGATAAGCTTTGCCACTGTGTTGCGGGTGGCAGAACTGCAGTCAGCAGCCTGGCAGTGTTCTGTTTCCTGTGGGAACAGTGTCTCCAACTGGGCCATGCTTTGAGAATGAAGCTGTAGGGGGGGAAGTCATTTGTAAAGAAAAGAATTTGAAAACCCTCTGCTAATGATAAATTCTTTTGCCACCTTGGCAATTTATTAGTTTCATAATTTTTCCCCTTCACTCTGTAGTCTAAAACCATTGGAAAAGCATATTTTCAAAGGGATGTTAAATTATTATTATTATTATTATTATTATTATTATTATTATTATTATTATTATTATTATTATTATTATTATTATTATTATGATTATGATGATTATGATTATGATTATGATTATGATTATGATTATTATTATTATTATTATTATTATTATTATTATTATTATTACCCCATTAATACCATCCTCTGGTCTCAAGCTACACTCAGGGTGTGACTACACTGGAGAGCTGAATTGGAACATTTTAACTTTGTTGAGATTTGATTCATTAGCTGTATTTATGTCTGAAACTGCAATCAGTACTCGCACGGGCTGCGGATTGATTTGGGAGTTCACTGTTCATACTTGTTACTGTGTGAGTAACATTCCAGCCCACAGCCCCCCTTTCCTCTGGTCCCGTCTCTGTGACCCTTTTTGGTTTTGTGTGAGAAAATTAGAGCTGGGAAAGTCAGGGAGGTAGTAATGATCCTTTTATTGACTTGTGTGAAATATTGGGGGGGGGGGGATCTCAATGTGGTGTGTGCGTATGTGTGCATACACATTTCAAATAATGTTAGGAAATGTCACACAATGTTGGGACTTTTAAATGTGTGTGTGTGTGTGTGTGTGCATAGACATACACAACACATTCACCACCACCCCATCTTTCTCCATATTTGCAGGTTGAGTGTCTTGGCTTTCTCTATGATCTTTTCATTTGAACTTCTGCTGAAGATACAAAGCACTTGGAATGGTGGTGGTGGTGGATCCCAGTGTGTTGTGTGTGCATGTGCATGCATTCACACACATTTGAAACCATGTGAGAAAATGTCCCACAAGGGAAAACAGTCTGGTCTTTGAAATGTGTGTGGTTGCACACCCCACCCACCCCACATGAAGATTCCACCTTCCTTCTCCCTATTTGTAGGCTGAATGCCTTGGCTCTCATTTTCCATTTGAACTTCTTCTGAAGCAAAAGCATTTGGAATGGTGTGTGTGGGGAATCCCAATGTGTTGTATGTGTATGTACATGCATCCCAAAGCTCCAACTGTTTCCCCTTATTCTGAGATGCCCCAACTGCCACCTAAAGACCCACCCTTGTCTTTACAGGAATGTCTGCAGGAGAAAAAAACACTTTAGAATCGTTCCGTCATGAAAAAGTTATCAATCTCAACAGACAGAGAGAAAAAGGCTCTTTGGCATTAAATAGGCTGGACAGGTTGAATCAGTACATCATGCAGACATCAAAATAAATTTCAAATTTGCCCATTTTATAAGCAAAAAACATCCCGCCATAAATGACCATGTAGTCACACTCTCAGTTGAAAAACTTTTCCCTTGCTTTTTACATGGAAGTTTATGTATGTTTTAGTATGCACTTTCCCCAATATATGCATTTTAGCATGATCTTTTCTTAATGTACATTTTGCCCAAAATATACGTGTTTGAATAGTGCATGGTTATTTGTGTATAATTTGAAAAAGTGTGATGCTCCTGTTTTTGATTGTGGGATATGGAAATATACATGTTAGCTATTAATACTTTTTCATACAACGATTTAGATAAATTTGTAAGAAGTCTTAATTAACACAAATGTATTTTCTATTCATAAGTTTGTCCACTTCATCTTAGCACCATGGAATGCTATATTTGGTTAATGTCGTTGGGAAAGAGATACCCATTGTGGTATAGCTGATAAATTGATGGATTAAAGCTCAGGAGACCTGAGTTTGAATTCCTGCTCAGCCATAGCAGCTCTCAGTGTTTGTGTGTGTGTAACTGGTGAAACTATTCTTTAAATATTTCAGCAGTGGCCAGGAATTCCTTTTCACGGTTTATTTTATTTTATTTTATTTTATTTATTTAACTTATATGCCGCCCACACTACCCAAAGGACTCTGGGCGGCTTACAACAGTTAAAATACAATAAAAAGACAAAACAATTAAAATGCAATTAAAATATATACTCTAAAAATTGCCATCAGGACCCACAGTTGATATTATTTCAATTAAAAGCCTTCTGGAACAGGAAGGTTTTGACCTGGCACCAAAATGTCATCAGCGTCGGCGCCAGACGAATCTCAGTCAGGAGGGCATTCCATAGTCTGGGGGCAGCTGCCGAAAAGGTCCTTTGTCTACAAGCCATCCCTCTTACTTCCTTGAGGGATGGCTCTTTCAAAAGAGCCCCCTGGCTAGATCTTAACTGCTGGGTAGGTTCATATGGAAGGAGGCGGTCCTTCAGGAATCCAGGACCCAAGCCGTTTAGGGCTTTATAGGTCAAAACAAGCACTTTGAATTGGGCCCGGGCAGCAACTGGTAGCCAATGTAATTTAAACAGAATCGGCTTGATGTGTTCCCTAGCGGCCCCACCACTCACCAGCCGTGCAGCTCGATTCTGGACCAGTTGCAGTCGCCGGACTGTCTTCAAAGGCAGCCCCACGTAGAGCGCATTGCAGTAATCTATGCGAGATGTTACCAGTGCATGTGTAACTGTCATGAGACTCCGCTCGTCCAGGTAGGGCCGTAGCTGGTATAATTTCCGCAGCTGAAGGAATGTGCCCCTGGCCACCGAGTCCACCTGGGCTTCCAGTGTTAGACTGGGGTCCAGGAGCACCCCCAAGCTGCAGACCCTGTCCCTTAGGGGGAGTGTAACCCCATTCAGGGCAGGGAAATGGCCCTCCAGCCTGTCCGGCGAAGCACCCACTAACAGCACTTCCGTCTTGTCTGGATTGAGTTTCAATTTATTAACCCTCATCCAGTCCATTATCAGGTCCAGACACGAGTTCAGCACAGAAACCGCCTCACCTGGATTGGTGGAAAATGAGAGGTAGAGCTGAGCGTCGTCAGCATATTGCTGACTCCTCAGCCCAAACCTCCTGATGACCTCTCCCAGCGGTTTCATGTAGATGTTAAACAGCATGGGGGACAGTATCGAGCCCTGAGGAACTCCATGACATAAACGCCATGGGACAGAGCAACTGTCCCCCAGCACCACTCTCTGGACACGGTCAGCCAGGAAAGAGCGGAACCACCGTAAAGCGGTGCCCCCAACTCCCAACCCAGCCAGCCTATCCAAAAGGACACCATGGTCGATGGTGTCGAAAGCCGCTGAGAGGTCCAGGAGTATCAACAGGGTCACACTCCCCCTGTCTCTCTCCCGGCAAAGGTCATCATACAGGGCGACCAAGGCAGTCTCCGTACCAAAACCCGGCCTGAAACCCGATTGAAATGGAACCAGAAAATCCGTTTCATCCAGCAGCGCCTGGAGTTGCCCGGCCACAACCCGCTCCAACACTTTGCCCAAATAAGGGAGGTTCGCCACTGGTCGGTAGTTAACCACCAGCCTTGGGTCCAGGTTAGGCTTTTTAAGGAGTGGCCGAATTACCGCCTCTTTCAAGGCGGTAGGGACCACTCCCTCTCTCAAGGAGGCGTTCACGGCCTCCTGGACCCAGGTGTGAACCCCCCTGGCAGATCTTCCAATTAGCCAAGATGGGCAAGGGTCGAGCGGAGTGGTGGTAGAACGGACAGCTCCAAGCACCCTGTCCACATCCTCAGGTCTCAACAATTGAAACTCAAGTTAAAACTAGCACCTGTTTCTTGAGAAGTCTGATCTGGCCACAGTGACACATACCCTAATAACATCTTGGTTGGATTACTGTAACACACTCTATGTGGGGCTGCCTTTGGAAAGTGTTTGGAAACTTCAAAGGGTCTAAAATGCCACTGCTATATTGTTAACTGGGGCTGGTTACAACAGCTCCACTGGCTGTCAATCCAATTTTAGGCACAATTCAAAGTGCTGGTTTTAACCTGTTGTTGTTGTTTAGTCATTAAGTCGTGTCCGACTCTTTGTGACCCCATGGACCAGAGCACGCCAGGCCCTCCTGTCTTCCACTGCCTCCCGGAGTTGGGTCAAATTCATGTTGGTAGCTTCAATGACACTGTCCAACCATCTCGTCCTCTGTCGTCCCCTTCTCCTCTTACCTTCATACTTTCCCAACATCAGGGTCTTTTCCAGGGAGTCTTCTCTTCTCATGAGATGGCCAAAGTACTGGAGCCTCAGCTTCAGGATCTGTCCTTCCAGTGAGCACTCAGGGTTGATTTCCTTCAGAATGGATAGGTTTGATCTCCTTGCAGTCCAGGGGACTCTCAAGAGTCTTCTCCAGCACCACAATTCAAAAGCGTCAATTCTTCAGCGGTCAGCCTTCTTTATGGTCCAGCTCTCACTTCCATACATCGCTACTGGAAAAACCATAGCTTTGACTATGCGGACCTTTGTCGGCAAGGTGATGTCTCTGCTTTTTAAGATGCTGTCTAGGTTTGTCATCACTTTCCTCCCAAGAAGCAGGCGTCTTTTAATTTCGTGGCTGCTGTCACCATCTGCAGTGATCATGGAGCCCAAGAAAGTAAAATCTGTCACTGCCTCCATATCTTCCCTTTCTATTTGCCAGGAGGTGATCGGACCAGTGGCCATGATCTTAGTTTTTTTGATGTTGAGCTTCAGACCATTTTTTGCGCTCTCCTCTTTCACCCTCATTAAGAGGTTCTTTAATTCCTCCTCACTTTCTGCCATCAGAGCGGTATCGTCTGCATATCTGAGGTTGTTGATATTTCTTCCGGCAATCTTAATTCTGGCTTGGGATTCCTCCAGTCCTGCCTTTCGCATGATGTATTCTGCATATAAGTTAAATAAGCAGGGAGAGAATATACAGCCTTGTCGTACTCCTTTCCCAATTTTGAACCAATCAGTTATTCCATATCCAGTTCTAACTGTTGCTTCCTGTCCCACATATAGATTTCTCAGGAGGTAGAGAAGGTGGTCAGGCACTCCCATTTCTTTAAGAACTTGCCATAGTTTGTTGTGGTCCACACAGTCAAAGGCTTTTGCGTAGTCAATGAAGCAGAAGTAGATGTTTTTCTGGAACTCTCTGGCTTTCTCCATAATTTGGTCTCTAGTTCCTCTGCCCCTTCGAAATCCAGCTTGTACTTCTGGGAGTTCTCGGTCCACATACTGCTGAAGCCTACCTTGTAGGATTTTGAGCATAACCTTGCTAGCATGTGAAATTAGTGCAATTGTACGGTAGTTGGAGCATTCTTTGGCACTGCCCTTCTTTGGGATTGGGATGTAGACTGATCTTTTCCAATCCTCTGGCCACTGCTGAGTTTTCCAAACTTGCTGGCATATTGAGTGTAGCACCTTAACAGTGTCATCTTTTAAGATTTTAAATAGTTCAACTGGAATGCCATCACCTCCACTGGCCTTCTTGTTAGCCATGCTTTCTAAGGCCCACTTGACTTCACTCTCCAGGATATCTGGCTCAAGGTCAGCAACCACACTATCTGGGTTGTCCGGGACATCCAGATCTTTCTGGTATAATTCCTCTGTGTATTCTTGCCACCTCTTCTTGATGTCTTCTGCTTCTGTGAGGTCCCTACCATTTTTGTCCTTTATCATGTCCAACTTTGCACAAAATGTTCCTTTAATAGCTCCAATTTTCTTTTTTTTTTAAATTAATATTTTATTTTTAAACTACTAGGAATAGGGTAGGGAATACAAAAGGTAAAAGGAAGTGGAAGGGATGGGAAAAGGGGTTTTAAGGATAGGAGAACACAGAATATACAATCATCCAATCTATTCATATTAAGTATACAAGCATCCAATCTATTCATTTTTCAATGAAAAATCAACTTTCTACTTTTTTTTTAACTGTTTGATTACCCTCTAGCTGTCAATTTACAATTTTGTTTTAGTTTAAATCTAAGTTACTCCAACACTGTCAGGAAACTGAGACCAATTGTAAAATACATCCCCTCTTTCGATTTCCTTCTGTCTTGGACATACATTCAGCACGCCTGAAAAAGTATCCATTTCAATCACTTCCCAAATTTTCTCAGTACATTTCTTTTGTTTCCATGACTCTGATTTCTTCCAGTTTTTGGAAGAGAAGGATGAATCCAGGACAGTACTCCAATTTTTAACATCACATTTTCTGATTGTAGCTAAATAGCTCCCTGGGTAACTCTCAATCCCATCTATGTTACCTGGCATCGCACTCAATAAAAACAGTTCTGGAGTTAGTACAGTTTCCTTTAACTGTTGTTTAACATCTGATGATTTCTCTTTCATCAAATCTTCCATCTGGTTAAGACGCTCATTTACCTGCTGAAATCCTGTTATTATTATCATTTGCATGGTAGCCTGCCATTCTTTATCTGGCAAAGTCCCCAACAGTTGATATTTAAATTTTTCGGGGGTCATTTCCATCTTTCCAATGAGTATGGTCTGTATAAATAACACTCTTTAGTTTCCAGTATTTTATCAACAAACCAAACCGATCATCACAAACCTCCCCTAGATACTTCCTCCCCTCCTTACCCAGATATTATAGTATATAAATCAACTTTTAGTCCAACAATTTAAATTACAACCGTGGCAGTATTATCAGAGTCCCACACAGTCCAGCCAAAAAAAAAAAAAGTCCAGACTAAACAGCAGATACAGGAAATCAGTCTCTCCAATAGATACCGTTATAATCCATCAAACTCCAGTCCTGGTTTTCTTAGCTCCTCAGTCTATTCGGTTGCATTCGTCCACAGTCCGTTTTCTTGCTTCCAAAAGTTTATTCCTCCTTCTAAAGCCCAGCAAGGTTCTGTTATTCCTAGCTCCTCAATCCAGCCAAGTGCGTTGGTGATTCACAGTCTGTTTTCTTCCTTCCGAAAGCTTATTCCTTCTTCTCCAAAAACACAGCAAAATTTCGTTATCAGGATCCCACACAGTCTAGGGAGAAAGATCCAGGCTAAACAGCATTCACAACTTTTCAGTCCGTTAAAGCCTGTCCAGTGGTATTTTCTCTGGGATTTTTTCCAGAAACACAAGATTTTTCCGTCTCACTGTCTCTCTGTTCGACCTTGAGCCAGCCTGCTGTTTGAGAGTCAGGAGCAGGCTGGCAAGCAAGACTCGCCGCTCCTTATCTTCTTTCGGTCAGGTATTTTCACTCTAATTTCTTTTTCATCTTAATGAGGTTATTCATAAATCAAAGGCTTCAACTTACTTTATTATTGTATATTTTCAGTTGTATTTCTTGTTCTCCTCTCCTCGGAGGGTGGGGGTGGAGTTACTCACAGCTATTTTGCCCAAAATGGCTCCCGTCTCCGATCTGTGCTCGGGTGAATTTTCAGAGGGAAGAAAAATCAGGTTGCCGACCAATCTTCTTCCTTCTGGGGCTCACCAACTGCTACAGAGAGACCTCTCCTGATCTCCCCTTCGATCCCTCATTTCTAGAGGGAACCCAGACCGGGCGGTTCCAGCTTTTCCCGGGAGCTGTTCCAGGTGGCTGCTGGCTGCACCACGACAAAACTCCGCCTCCAATAGCTCCAATTTTCTTGAACAGATCTCTGGTTTTTCCCTTTCTATTATTTTCCTCTATATCTTTGCACTGTTCATTTAAGAAGGCCCTCTTATCTCTCCTTGCTATTCTTTGGAAGTCTGCATTCCATTTTCTGTAACTTTCCCTATCTCCCTTGCATTTTGTTTCCCTTCTCTTCTCTGCTCTTTGTAAGGCCTCGTTGGACAGCCACTTTGCTTTCTTGCATTTCCTTTTCTTTGGGATGGTTTTTGTTGCTGCCTCCTGTACAATGTTACGAGCCTCCATCCATAGTTTTTCACACACTCTGTCCACCAAATCTAGTTCCTTAAATCTGTTCTTCACTTCCACTGTGTATTCATAAGGGATTTGGTTTAGATTATACCTGACTAGCCCAGTGATTTTTCCTACTTTCTTCAGTTTAAGTTTGAGTTTTGCTATAAGGCTGATGATCAGAGCCACAACCAGCTCCAGGTCTTGTTTTTGCTGACTGTATAGAGCTTCTCCATCTTTGGCTGCAGAGAACATAATCAATCTGATTTTGGTACTGCCCATCTGGTGATGTCCATGTGTAGAGTCGCCTCTTGTGTTGTTGGAAAAGAGTGTTTGTGATGACCAGCTTGTTCTCTTGACAAAACTCTATTAGCCTTTGCCCTGCTTCGTTTTGAACTCCAAGGCCAAACTTACCTGTTGTTCCTTTTATCTCTTGACTCCCTACTTTAGCATTCCAATCCCCTATCATGACAAGAACATCTTTCTTTGGTGTCAGTTCTAGAAGGTGTTGTAAGTCTTCATAGAATTGGTCAATTTCAGCCTCTTCAGCATGGGAGGTTGGTGCATAAACTTGGATTACTGTGATGTTGAAAGGTCTGCCTTGGATTCGTATTGAAATCATTCTATCATTTTTGAGATTGTATCCCAGTACAGCTTTTCCCACTCTTTTGTTGACTATGAGGGCTACTCCATTTCTTCTACGGGATTCTTGCCCGCAATAGTAGATATGATAATCATCTGAACTGAATTCGCCCATTCCCGTCCATTTTAGTTCACTGACGCCCAGGATGTCAATGTTTATTCTTTCCATCTCCTGTTTGACCACATCCAGCTTACCAAGGTTCATAGATCTTACATTCCAGGTTCCTATGCAGTATTTTTCTTTGCAGCATCGGACTTTCCTTTCACTTGCAGGCGCGTCCGCAGCTGAGCGTCCTTTCGGCTTTGTCCCAACCACTTCATTAGCTTTGGAGCTACTTGTACTTGTCCTCCGTTCTTCCTCAGTAGCATGTTGGACGCCTTCTGACCTGAGGGGCTCATCTTCCAGCGTCATATCTTTTAGCCTTTTGTTTCTGTCCATGGAGTTTTCTTGGCAAAGGTACTGGAGTGGCTTGCCAGTTCCTGCTCCAGGTGGATTGTGTTTAGTCAGAACTCTCCACTATGACCTGTCCGTCTTGGGTGTCCCTGCACAGCATAGCCCATAGCTTCTCTGAATTACTCAAGCCCCTTCGCCACGACAAGGCAGCAATCCATGAAGGGGTTTTTTAACCTACAAAGCCCTAAATGGCTTGGTTCCAAGCTATCTAAAAGACCACATCTCCCTCAATGAACCTGCCCGGGCATTAAGATAATCAGGGGAGGCCTTTCTCTCAGTCCCACCACCCTCACAAGTTCACTTGGTGGGGACATGGGACAGGGCGTTCTCTGTCGCTGCTCCCAGACTCTGGAACTACCTCCCACGGGAAGCTAGGCTGGCCCCATCTTTGCTGTCCTTCCAAAGGCAGGCAAAGACCTTCCTCTTCAGGCAGGCCTTTCCTTAATGACTGGTGGTCTGAGAGGGGTTTTAAATGGACTGTTGTGCTCTGTTGTTTTAAATGCGTTTTAATATAGATCTTAGTTACCCTTTTAATATACTTGTTTAATTCTTTTTAAATATTTCTGTACTTACTATTTTAACTTTTAAATACTGTACTGTTTTAATGATGTAAGCTGCCTTGGGTCCTTTTGTGGAGAAAGTCATCATAGAAATATTTTAAATAAATAAATAATAAATAAAATAAAATTTTACTTTGAAAATCCTATTAGGGTTCCTACAAGTCAGTTCTAACTTGATGGCATGTAACACACACTTGGGGAGATTTTTGAAGAAATATGAAATAGCCTGAAACACCATCTTTATCGTCATCCTGCTTTTAAGCATTGCTTCTTATGGCAAAAGAAAATCTGTTGATTTTCTTCCGTCATATTCATTAATCAGGCATTGACTCATGAAGCAAGAATTAATGGAGAGACCAGTGCTGAATTTCTTCATAGCACACACAGACGCCAGTTGTCTTCATTTACACCAATTCCCTTTATTTTATCCCAGTGATGCTTCCTTGTAACTATAGAATGACAACCTCTGTGCCAGGCTAAATAAACAGAACAGCTATATGAGCAAATGCAGGAGAAAATGAAAGACTCTTTGATAGAGAATGTTGATGTTGATGGATGCTTCAGCTCCACAGCCGTCTCTACTTAAGATATGGAAATAATAGACAAAAGATCCAGTATAATTTTCTGGATGACATTTCTTCATTGTTCCTGATTTGTCAAGTATGTAGAGCTACTTAACTAAAGTTATGGAAGCTGGTGCCTGAAATCCTGTCGTACTCAAAAGATATAACTTTTGGAGGAAAATTGCCTTAAGTTAAGAAATCTTGGCATGCAACAGATACCATCTATGGAGTAACTTGAGGCACTTTGACTCCAAAAGCATAACAGTGCAGCAGGATTTTAGCCAATATCTGCTTGTATATTAGATTCTTAATTTCAGGTATATAGTTAGATCAGAGTTGCAAATATTATCTACTTTTATTCAGCCACAATTATTTGTCTCAGAAATGGCAACCAATTTGCTCTGAGCTAATTTGTAGCCTATCTGCTTCTATTCATTTCTGAGTGTTCTGAAGTATTTGTATGTATTTGTACCTGTCCAAATAGTGAAAAAAAAAGTATCAAAATAAAGGGCCCTGATCTGTGATGGATCAAACTCAGTGCTATCACCTGCTGCTGAACCTCCAACATGCAGCAAGCTCCCATCATTCTGTCTGCCCACCTCCACCAGGAGCTGTGCAACTTAGATAACTTTCCCCATTCACACACACACACACACACACACACACACACACACACAGGCATTGGATTGAGACCTGCAGCTCAAAGAAGGAGAAGAATTTCCAATTTCCCCTACTTCTTAAAAATGAAAGAAAAGTGGATAGCAATCTTTTTTTATTATTCAATATACGGCCCTCACAAAATAATCACTGATCATGTGGGCAGAGGAGTTAATTTGCAGGGGCTCTATTATTGTGGTTTCTAGACTGGGCTTTTCATTGGAGCTTGAGCTATACATCTCTTGCTTTGGGCTTCTTGATTCTGTTACAGTATTGTTTTCATCCCCTGAACCCAATATTCAGGGGATTGGAGAGCCCTGCTTCAGTTCAAATCCTGTTTCAAGTTTCCTTGGTTCTCTTCAGATAGCTTGAGAAATGGACAAGTGCTCCAGATTCTCTTCTGATTGCAAATAAATTCTGAAGCCAAAGCAAATGTTCAAAAGCAGGGCATTTTGTTTTGGGTTTTTTTGCATATGTTTTTGTAGACTGTAGCCCAGTTCTACAGATCTGCCTCTGTAGACATTTATACTCGAATGGGGAGAGAAGAATATTTAATATTTGCTAAATGTCTGCTGCGGCACCCTCTGTGCATCTGAACAAATGGACTACAGTCCATGAAGGTTTATGCCAAATAAAACTTATTAGTTTTTTAAGATGCCACAAGACTCTTTCATTTCCCCCCCTCCATACAACACTCTAATACAGCTACTGCCATGGAACGTTAACAAGAGACTAAGACCCACTAACCATACATGGCATTTCTAAACAAACACATGTGGGACTATTCTGTTAATTTTGTTTCTTTGAGAGAGGAACAGAACTCTTTCCTACATATGAGGGAATTCAGAAACAAGTTATTCAAGAACGTAACATAGTTAAAACATAATGGGTGAAATTCTCTTGTGTAACTACACAGGTATAAATTGTGATGATCTCATCAACTCATGAAGTTAATCTTTAATTTAATTTAATTTAATTTAAAGCTTCCTATCCCCCCACCCCCAGGTTCTCAGGCTCCCTAGAGATCCCTTTTGACCTGGGAAAGCCCTTAGGAGCTTCTGGACTGCAAATAAGGGAGATTTTAATGTCTGAAAATCACAGCTGGTTAACTGCCAGTGAGCTTTAAATTAAATTAATGTTGCAGGCTGATGACATCATGACCATTTATGCCTGTGTAGTTATGCCAACAGGATTCCAGCCATTGTGTCTAATGTCTGTGTCAGGGTTAGGGAATCTATTGAATTCTAATCAGGGACAATTTTGAATGAGAAATTGTATAATCTAAGTATTGATTGCTGAGTGGCTGCTTATTGGACTGTTGTATATATTTCTCTCTTACCCATCTGTACTCATCTAAGGTGATTATAGAAATATTCCAAAAAAACATCTTCCCAGCAAGGACTACACTTTTGCTGGATGTTTGTCCTGTGGCAAAGGATAGTGAGCATCAGCGGGTCTACTGTGGTCACCAGGCTCCTGCAGAGGTGTACTTAAAATTCAGCAAGTTAGCTGAGTGGTTAGTCCCTGAATTTTTCAACATCAAACAAGGGCAAGTCAATGCATTCTGTGGCACCTGCTGGTCTCCTTAAAAATCTGACAAATACCAGTTGGATACCTTATTAAATTGCAAGTATTTAATACTTACTCCTACATGAACGCCATCAACTTTCCCTGACTTTTCATCTTGTTGGTTTCTCCTCTTTTCTTTTAAAATAAAGGCTTGATCTCTGGACAGTACTAATGTCTTGCTGTTTTTCCTCTCCTTATAACAGTGGCTGAAATCCTGTTGTGTAGTAAGTTCCTTCCTTTAGGGAGTCAATCCATCTTGTATTTGGTCTCTCTCTTTTCCTACTACTTTTAATCTTTTTCAGCACTACTATCTTTTCAAAATAATTCTTCCTACTCATGATGTACCCAAAGTAGGACAACCTCAGTTTCCCCTTTTTTTTGTTTTTTTGTTTTTTTGCCTCCAGAGATATTTTAGGCTTGATATAATCTAGGACCCACTTGTTTGTCTTTCTGGCAATCCAGGTACAGTTCAAATTAATCTTTTTTTCCCTGTCAGCTTTCTTAACCGTCTAGCTTTCACACCCCATACGTGGTGATTAGAAATACAATGGTAATATTTATTGCATTTTCTGCTTAAGGAAGCTTTCCAGACTTTCCCCCAAAGCAGAAGTTTTATGCCATTCAGACTCTTCTGCCATTACACGGGCAAAGACTGGTCATTTTTTCAGTGGCATCCTGATCTGTGTCTCTGGCTTGTACGCAAATGTGGTGACTATGATGGGTTCTTTCCTTACAATATTCTGCAGTTAAAAGGTGTATATTTTTTACATAGTTCTGTTGTATTGCATTGCCAGCTATAGGTCCTTCAAAATGGTACACATTCTCCTTTCTCAATTAGCTAAGTTCTAGCAAGATGAAAAAAATTATATGCCTAGTTCTTTTTTATGTGTGACATCTGACCTAAAATGGGTTTTGATTTATTTCACAGGGTGGGCTAAGTGCCCAGGCTTTTGTTCGTATGCAGATAGAAGATATTAACGACAACCATCCTGTCTTCCACCCAGTGACTTACATGACAAGCATCAGCAGTCATACTCAGCCAGGAACAGAAATAATAAATGTTATTGCTACAGACAAGGATTCTGGGATATATGGAGTTGTAACATATGAACTGGTTCCAGGACAACTCTCTTCCATGTTCACAGTGGATACATCTACAGGTATGATACATGGGGCATATACCACAACTTTAAGTCATATACTGCTTTCCTTACTTGCAGATCCAGAAGTCTAATTTACTCTTAATATGGATGCTTTTAAACCACTGTGATTTAGAAACTGTTGTTACTGATCTGCAACCTATCTAGAGATCTACAAATAGAACCAGACCTATCTTCAGGGAAAGCTATTTTTAAAGGCTATTTATTCATTTAATTCATTTATATGCTGCCTTTCTCCAGTGAAGTGACTCAAGGCAACTTGCAGATAGTAGGAACAAATAGGAATTTAAAATAAATTAAACAATGACAAAGCAGTTAAATATAGTAATATTAAAGAACTCATCTAAAAACAATTTTAGAAATGTAAGAACATTAAAAAACCATTAAAAGGATACAAAAGCAGCAATGATAGGGAATCTAATATGTTAAAGTTAGATATTAAAAGTTTGTGTGAAAAGAAAGGTTTTCACTTGATGCTGAAAGGACAAGAGAGAGGGAGCTTGCCTAGCCTCATGAGAGAGGGCATTCCATAACTTGAGAGCAGCTACTGAGAAGTTCCTCTCTCAGGACCCTGTCAAAAATACCTGTAAGGGTGATGTGACTGAGAGGAGGCCTCCCCAAAACATCTTAAAACCCAAGGAGGATCAATTGGGGAGATATGGTCCATTAGACAACCTGGACCCAAGCTGAATAGGGCTCTATAAATCATCACCAGCACTTTGAATTGAGTTCAAAACAGATAGCAGCAAGTGAAGCTGTTGTAATAGGGGAGTTATATGCTTCCTGTATCCAGCACTGGTCAACAAACTGACTGCAGCATTTTGAAAAAGATGAGCCATCTTCAAAGGCAGCCCCACAAAGAGTATGTTACAGTAATCCAAACAGGATGTCATTAAGGTGTGTATCATTGTAGCCAAATCAAGTGTCTGAAGGAACAGATGCAGCTGGCACACTGTCTTTAACTGTGCAAATGAACTCCTGGCCATGGCTGAGTTTTGGAGTACTCACAAGTTGTGAGCCTGGGTTTTCAGGTGTAGTGTAACTGGGCCTAGTACAGGTTGAATCCCTATTCCCTGGTCTGCAATTTGATTTACTTGGTGCCCCTCTGTCTTGTCTGGATTAAATTTTAAACTGTTTGCTCTCATTCAGTCTTATATTGATGCCAGCAGGATATTAGCCACTATTCATAAAACAAAAAATAGCTTCTTTGGAGTTAGATGGAAAAGAGAGAGACCAAAATGGGTGTTATCAGTGTATTGGTGCCACCAAACTCCAGTACTCTGGACAACCTCTCCTGACAGCTTCATGTATATGTTAACTAGCTTGAGGGACAAAATAGAACCCTGAGTGACAACACAGGCCAAAGACCAAGGCTTTGGAGTTTCCCAGCACCACCTTCTGAGTTTGCTTCTCCAGGAGCTGTTGTAAGACAGTGCTTCCAAGTCTCATTCCAGAGAAATGGTTCTGAAGGATGCTATGATTGATAGCATCAAAAGCTTGAGAGATCAAGCAGAACAAAGGGGACGCAATTCCCCATTTAGTTCCCAGTGTAGGTTGCCCACCAAGATGACCAAAGCCATGTCATATTCAGGCCTAAAGCCAAATTGAAATAGAGTTAGACAGTCTGTTTCATCCACGAACACTTGGAGTTGAGAAGACACTATCCACTCTTAATTTCTTGTCTAAAACTGGAATACTGGCTACTGGCCAGTAATAATCAAACATAGGAGGGAACAAGGAGGGCTTTTTCAACAGCAGGCTTATAACTGCTTCCATTAAACATGCCAAATCTACCCTTGCTGCAAGAAGGCATTTAAGACTCTCCTTACCTGCTGGGACAATCCTCCTTTGGATGATTTTATAATCCAGGAAATGCAAAGATCCAACACCCATGTGACCTTCACCTCTCCGAGGATCCTGTCCACATCTTTAGGCTGAACAGATAGAAACATATCTATTGTAATAGAACAAGCATGAACCAAAGTTACATCCACAGCACTTGAATAAATTGCAATGCCTAGGTCAGGCAGATTCAAGCAACTTTGTCTACAAAATGCTTGCAATTCTTCACAGCAGACTGTTGAGTGGTCCACATTTTAGTTTTGTGGCTGGAGACGCAACGGTCTCTTGAGCACTTTTTCAAACTGACTGGATATATTTTACAGAATCCTCTAGCTGACACAGTCACTGACCATGCTAGCTGGGAGTGGGTTCTCAGAGTTGTAATTTGAAAAAACTGCTTCTGTTCACTTTTGGTGCTGATTAAAGGATCTTTTTTATTTTGCTCTTTTAAAAAGATTTTAATGAGTACTTGACTTCATTGCATTGTGTAAAAGTCATGTGCACCCACAATTACCTTTAATCAGTGTCATTTTGCCACAGCTGCTGCTGTCATCCCTGTTACACATGCAGAACTGCACAGCAGGGTATCATCCACTATGCATAGAAGTGTCTGCGTTTGTGTGTGTGAGAGAGAGACAGAGATTCTATTTTGTTTTGTTTTATTTTACTTATTATACTACTTTTGTCCCAAGACTGTGACCTGACAGCTAGACATATAGATAGATAGGTAGGTAGACTGATAAGTATATTAGTAGATAACACTCCGTGCTGTAACAGAAATGTTGGGAGAGGATGCATAATCCAATTGTTCATTGTAGCTATGTATGGAAATGTTTTACTGTAGCATTTCAGCTCCTTAAGAGGGAAATTCAAAGGAGCATGTTGAACAATATATAAAAATATTAGATTTGTTATAACAACCAATGCCTGCCTCCCTTGACAAACATGCTTTTTGCTGATGTGGTGTTTGTATCAGGTAGCATATAGGCAGGGCTTGAAAAATGCACTCGTCCACTCGTCTGTGACGAGTGAAAAATGCTGCTGGATGAGTCACAGCTCCCTCCCTGCCTGCCTCCTTCCCTTCTGCCTGTCTCTCTCTCTCTAATCCTGCAGTCCTCCCCTCCCCCTCCCATTGCAAAAGAAAAACTGCCCTCTTCTCGCGAGAAGAGAGTTCGAGTGGCACATAGAGATATAGCTCTGCAGGAGAATGTAGAGTAGTTCCACGCTGGAGAATATGGAGATTCCCTGCTCCCTGATTCTGACTGAACCACTTAGGATCTTCCCGATCCTTTAAGCTTCCACAAAGTTTCTATGGCCTTTGAGGACATGGTGGTGGTAGTCTCAGCACAGCCAGACCTTGCCAGACCACAAACCAAAAGCTCCAGGTAAAATTGGGGGACCTGGCTTGTTTCAAGTCATTGCTATTTTCTGCCAGTGAAGTGGTGTCATTTGCATATCTTAAATTACTGATGTTCATTCCACCACTTTGCACTCTTCCTGCATCTGAATCTAATTCAGCAGATTTTCTGCATGAAGGCTTGAGCAGGTGCTTTTGCCAATGGGAAGAAATTCTGTTACTGCCTGTTCTGTTTTAACAGCAGCCTCTTGGCCAGAATAAAGATTGTGCATCTGTATTAACAAGAGTTAGTGTCAGTCTCACTGGTGTCTATGAAAGATCCTGTCACCTGCCACAGCATCTGTTACCTCCCCCATCACCTTTGGATCTATCAGTTTGTTAATTCATGAAGACAGTTGAAACACCTTAGTCAGCTTTGACTATTCTGCCTTGGTTGACCATTCTTAGGAGACCAGATTTGTAATGGAGTCTAGCCTCGTGAAGTAATGGTTCTCAAACTCCCTGAGGTGCTGAGATGTCAGGGAGTTTGAGAACAAGAGAGGAATATGGCTAATACCTTTCTGGAGAAGGTTGTTTTAAATCATAGTTTATTCATCTGCTTTTCCTCTGTCTGTGCCTTTGTGTGACATATACATGGGTTTTGCCTGGCTGCTGGGTTTTGTGAGGAGACTGCTAGTCTCCTGAAATTGTAATAAATGCTAAAAATGATGTTGTGAACCCCATACGCAGAGTATGAAAAGTGCAGCCATTAATAAAGGAAAGATATTTTGAAGGATTGCTGTGTTTAGCTTTGAAGCTGTCTCCAGTAAAGCAGTTGATTTATTTAGAAATGACTGAATGTGGGTCATGACTGCCTATATGTAACTGGATTTTTAAATTTTTTTTGTTCAAATGAGAATGCAGCTCATCTTCTCCAGTCATTTCTGTTGAGAATAGGCTGGAGTGATTTGAGCTGTAAAACATTCTGCATATAAGGTGAAAATCACAGTGGGTTGAGTCCCCTTCGCAAAGCGAATAGACCTGTTGTGGTGGACAATGACAGCAGTAAAATAGCATAACATTTACAGCACAGTCTTGAGCTGGCATGTCTACTTATAAGCAAGACCTATTGAATTCATTGAGATTTACTCCAGTGTAATTAAATGTATGATGGTAGTTTCTCTTGTGTATTTTATTTAAAATGAAACTAAATTCAAAATCTGTTTGTGAATGTTACTTCATTCTCTGATTTATTACAGGAAAAAATTAATCCTCTTTAATTTTTAAAGTACATGCGGCATTTTTATGTGATATGTAATAAAACAAAATCAGTTCAACACATGAAAGGGCTGACATGAGTAAAGACAGATTGCAAGACTGGAAACATTTATTTTGGAACATTCTGAAACCACATCCTTTTGAAGAAAACCTATTCATTACGTTCTTATCTAATCTGCATAAGTAATTGAAAGCACACTGAGGCCATTGAAAGTAAATGGGTGTAGGTTAATGTGTTTGGCTTTAACCTTTTGAGAACTAGTTATGCATTCAGTAACAGAAATCCTATTGGTGGTCTGAGCTTACCCGCTAATGGATTCATGCCTTCACTAAAAAACACCACAGAATTTAATGTAAGTAAGATTGAGTGGAACCTACAGGTATAAAGAAGGCTAGGAACAATTAGGATATTAAATTGCTCAGTTGGGAGTTTTCAGCAGAGCTCTGTGGACCAAATCCAAGGCACTCTGCCTGGGAGACTTATTCATGGGTCCAAAGGCTGAGTTCTTCTGAGGCTGCAGACCCATTCCAATCATTTAGAATGCTTAGCTTGCTGACTAGGGGAATCACAGCTCCGATCCCAGCATAAAATGTGTACTATTACTTACTTTTCTGGTTTTAGGCTAGCTCAGGATTCTGCAGAGTTGACATTGAGAATGAGTCAGGAGTCCACATTCTCTGTAATGAAATAATGAACAAATAATGTTCAGGGCATCTGAACCTTTAAACTAGAAATGTGAGGGACTGAATTTGGGGCCTTCTGAATTTGTGACATGTACCTTACCACTGGCATTTCCAGTGTGGTGTAGTGGACAGACTGATGACTAGGACTCTAGAGAACAGGATTTGAATCCCCACTTTGCAATGGAAACTCTCTCGGGGAGTGGAACTCCTTAAATATCTCCTTAAATACTACTCCTTAAATACCACTCCTTAAATATCTCACTTACCTTGAAAGCCCTATTAGGGTCACTGTAAGTTGGTTCCAACTTGACGGTACAGAACACACACACATACACACCTTACCACTGAGATATAATTTATCTATAGTATGTCAGTTAAGAGGTTGTCCAAGTAAGAGCTAGTAGAAACCATAGCTTGGCAACCCACTTCATGCCATGGTTCATTGTAGTTTGCAAGCTGATCACAAACCATGGTTTGTCAGTTTAGATAATTCATAGTTAAAGTTCCTTAACTGTGGTCCAGCCTGTCATCTGAACAGAACTGTATTAGGCTACTGAGTCTTTCATAACCAAGAAAAGTCAAGCAGAGTTATAGTAACTTTTAAGAATACTCTGTTGTATAGTGTAAGTTAATAAGCTGTTCTTTGTTTTGTAGTTTATTCAGATATTTATAAGCTGCCTTTCTGGACCGAACCAACCCAAGGTGGTGATCTCTTTCTCTGGTTACTGTCAGGAGAGCTGTTTCTGTTAATCAGACAGGTGCATTTTGAACACAGTTTGATACAAATTGAAGCTGTAAGGTTGTAAAGTTAGTAGGGAGCAAACATTCAATGAAAGGGCATGAGCCTGCCTTTACTTTACAGCTTTTGTTCACTTGCTGCTTTCTCGTACTGGCATTAAAAACAGGGTTTTGTGCCCTGTCAATCTTTTCCTCCAGATTTTAGTTGTCTTTATTTAACGCTCAAGTCATAGGTCTGAGATCTTAAGCAGGTTGAGGAAAGACATATACATTCTGAATAGGTCATTGGAAATGAGTATTGACTGGCCTGTGTGTTAAGTTGGTTCAGCTGCCAGATTTGAAGGTGAGTTTGGGTGATGAACTGTGCATACCTTTTTTAGCCATCTGGCTACTGTCTGAGTTGGCTGTCACATCGTATTTAGTTAGGAGCCTTACAAGTAATTAATGGATGATGTCCCTACAGATAGTTAATCACCCTTTCTATGTATTTCCCTTTTATTTGATAGCATGCATTCTTCCAGAGTTTGGAAAGTTAATTTTTAAAAGTAACTAATTTCTGTTACTTGTAAAGATTTGAAAAGTTAGCCATTACCATTCCAACAGTGTAATCATTACATTGTTGCAAAAGTGATTTGTAACAAGGTACTTGCAGTGTTGCTTGTGATTTTTTCATTATTTCTCATTAGACATTTTTAAAGAAAAAAGGTACCTTAGGATGAAGAAAAAAAATGACATAAAACTTGAAAAAGTTCTGACAAAATGCCTTAAATGCTTCTAAAAACAGTTACATGTGAATGTAACTAGAAAACACTACCTATTACACCAATAAAGTAACATTGTCCTTGGTCTTAATGTTACTTTTAAATTGCTGCTCCTTCCTCACCCAGAAAAATATCTAGTTACTTGAGACTGGTTAATTGCAAGCTCTGATGTTTTGTTCTGCTGTTGGGTTTTACTAATTGGAATAGCCAGAGTTTCTGGATAGGTGGTGACTTTTTAATTAAAAAATGGTAGGATACTTCATTTGAATAAAACGGTCTGTCATTCTGCCCCCTCCCATATACCTTGTTGACTACTAACAAGTATATACTCAAAACATGTTCCATTCGCAGTTGAGAACTGAATATAGAAATGCAAATATTTTATTAGAATAGTCAGTAGAAAAGCTGTAGAAAAATGACCACATATTGGGCTGCAGAATCAGTTGGAGGAACAAAGTAAATCTTGTATGCTTGGAATATAATGGAGTTGGTTGTGGGGAAAGGCAACCCAGTGGAATTTGATATTTGTAGGAAGGTGGCAGGGGTTGGCTTCAGGCAGAGATAGTGTCACTGGCCAAAGCATCCTGTAGACACGATACCTTTAGAGCAGGAAAAATGCTAGAGATGAGAGAAGGTACTCCAGAGGTTGTTGAACAACAGCTTTCACAATCCCAAAGTATTAGCCATACTACCTAGGGCTGATAGTAGCTGGGATGCAACAACAACTGATTTTCCACCCTGTCCTACCTGGCTATGAATTGAGTATGCTGTATAGTTTATGAAAACTGATCAGGTGCTTACTCAGAAACAAGGTGGATCATAATCCATGACCCACATGGTGTTGATTTCTGATGGTGACATAAATATTGTCTGTTGTCTTGCTTCCTGTTGGGAGACGAGGGCTGTGGTTTCTCCATTGCTCAAAGGTTCAGTTACCTGTAGTTAACTTAGTAAAGTATGTTATTTACCTGGAGATAAGCTGCCGTGTGTCCAGGTAAATGTAAGCCTATCTGTAACAAAGGCTAGAAATAATTTCAGTGGGTGTGAGGGAGAAATTTCCACTTTCCACTGTAATTATTATTATTATTATTATTATTTATTTAACTTATATGCCGCCCACACTACCCAAAGGTCTCTGGGCGGCTTACAACAATTAAAATACAGTAAAAAAGATAAAACAATTAAAATATATACTCTAAAAATTGCCATCAGGACCCACAGTTGATATTATTTCAATTAAAAGCCTTCCGGAACAGGAAGGTTTTGACCTGGCACCAAAATGTCATCAGCGTCGGCGCCAGACGAATCTCAATTGGGATGGCGTTCCATAGTCTGGGGGCAGCTGCCGAAAAGGCCCTTTGTCTACAAGCCATCCCTCTTACCTCCTTGAGGGATGGCTCTTTCAAAAGGGCCCCCTGGCTAGATCTTAACTGCCGGGTAGGTTCATATGGAAGGAGGCGGTCCTTCAGGTATCCAGGGCCCAAGCTGTTTAGGGCTTTATATGTCAAAACAAGCACTTTGAATTGGGCCCGGGCAGCAACTGGTAGCCAATGTATTTTAAACAGAATTGCTTTGATGTGTCCCCTAGCGGCCCCACCACTCACCAGCCACGCAGCTCGATTCTGAACCAGTTGCAGTTGCCGGACCGTCTTCAAAGGCAGCCCCACATAGAGCGCATTGCAGTAATCTATACGAGATGTTACCAGTGCATGTGTAACTGTCACGAGACTCCGCTTGTCCAGGTAGGGCCGTAGCTGGTATAATTTCCGCAGCTGAAGGAAGGCGCCCCTGGCCACTGAGTCCACCTGGGCTTCCAGAGTTAGACTGGGGTCCAGGAGCACCCCCAGGCTGCGGACCCTGTCCCTTAGGGGGAGTATAACCCCATTCAGGGCAGGGAAATGGCCCTCCAGCCTGTCCGGCGAAGCACCCACTAACAGCACTCCTGTCTTGTCTGGATTGAATTTCAATTTATTAACCCTCATCCAGTCCATTATCAGGTCCAGACATGAGTTCAGCAGAGAAACCGCCTCACCTGGATTGGTGGAAAATGAGAGGTAGAGCTGAGCGTCGTCAGCATATTGCTGACTCCTCAGCCCAAACCTCCTGATGACCTCTCCCAGCGGTTCCATGTAGATGTTAAACAGCATGGGGGACAGTATCGAGCCCTGAGGAACTCCATGACATAAACGCCATGGGACAGAGCAACTGTCCCCCAGCACCACCCTCTGGACACGGTCAGCCAGGAAGGAGCGGAACCACCGTAAAGCGGTGCCCCCAACTCCCAACCCAGCCAGCCTATCCAGAAGGACACTATGGTCGATGGTGTCGAAAGCCGCTGAGAGGTCCATGAGTATCAACAGGGTCACACTCCCCCTGTCTCTCTCCCGGCAAAGGTCATCGTACAGGGCGACCAAGGCAGTCTCCGTACCAAAACCCGGCCTGAAACCCGATTGAAATGGAACCAGAAAATCCGTTTCATCCAGCAGCGCCTGGAGTTGCCCGGCCACAACCCGCTCCAACACTTTGCCCAAATAAGGGAGGTTCGCCACTGGTCGGTAGTTAACCACCAGCCTTGGGTCCAGGTTAGGCTTTTTTAGGAGTGGCCGAATTACTGCCTCTTTCAAGGTGGTAGGAACCACTCCCTCTCTCAAAGAGGCGTTCACGGCCTCCTGGACCCAGGTGCGAACCCCCCTGGCAGATCTTCCAGTTAGCCAAGAGGGGCAAGGGTCAAGCGGAGTGGTGGTAGAACGGACAGATCCAAGCACCCTGTCCACATCCTCAGGTCTCAACAATTGAAACTCATCCATTAATACTTGACCTAATGTGCTGTCCAGCATAGAAAGAAAAGAAGTTGCAATTACTGTATCATACTATTGTATTTCTTGTGCAGCAAATTGGGCAAGAAAGCAGCATGTGCACCAAGAATAAATCTAGTAATTAATCCTGTTCCAGATTTTAGGAGTTTACTTAAGCCTCATATGAAAAATAAGGATAAATGTCCACTTTTGAGTAAAATATATGTATAAACAAATGTTCCATAAGTAGGTTTGATTTCTATTCAGGACATACACTACCATCCACCAGAACAATTCTCTTGAATAAAAAGTGCACATTAAAAATAGAAAATGAGTGTGCACAGAAGCACATGGAGCTCTTTCAAACTCAACTACCCTGTTTTCCTGAAAATAAGACCTAAGCTGGAAATAAGCCCTAGTATGATTTTTCAGAATGCTTGTAATATAAGCCCTACCCCAAAAATAAGCCCCAGTGAAGTGAAACCCCACCCTCCACCATTGTGCAGTAACCAGAAGAAGATGACATGACTGTATTTGAATAAATGTAGATTGTGGTACATGAAAAAAATAAAACATCCCCTGAAAATAAGCCCTAATGCGGTTTTTGGAGCAAAAATTAATATAAGACCCCGTCTTATTTTCGGGGAAACACGGTACTTATTCATTCCTATCATCATCAAAGTGAATGGGGAGGTCTACATGTATGCCCAAAAGATATTTGTGCTCCCCTTATAAAATGGGTAGCGGATTTGGAACTTGGGTTCCAGAAGTGGCAACAATAGTAAGTGTTGAGTGAGTGAGTGTTTCTGTACCATAACCAAGATTATTTGTCTGCCTGTTGCTCTTGGCTCAGTAAACTACATATAGAATTGCACAAACATGCTGGTACGCTATATGCATTGTAGTGTGTACTGCTACATGAGAGGTACTCATATTTTGTGGTTGATTTGTGGCATGTTATTGCTGCTTTTTATCAACATCACCTATATCGACACTACTGGGCACTTTATTACAAATGTTATTGAGCAGAGGCAGTACTGGAAATCTCTTCATTTTAATCTTGGCCAGGATCCTGTTATTTATGTATGCTGGTATAAATCAAATGGCATACATAACTGCAGCAAATTGCCACTAGTTACAAAGTTTAGGTTTAAATTCCTCATCATGCACCAGCTGTGTGACATGATGAATGGCAAGAAATATAAGTGATGACTTCTTCACTAATTTACACTGTTTGACTTATGCTGGTGGGCATGAATAATAGGTGTTAGGTCAGAGAGTCTGAAGCCTGAACATCCTCCTAAGAGCCCTGTAGAACTTTATAGACCTCTAAGAAAAAGCTCAGAAGCCTGTGTTTGTCACGTATGCCATTATCTAAGAAGAAGGTTTTAATTGCATAATGAAATCGGACAACCATTTCCAATCATATCAAAATCCATATGAGTATCAAGGTATAAGTCTTTTCATTGTTTCAGTGATTCCAGGCAATCAGCTTGTCTAATTCTACAAGTTTCATTTATCTATATTGCTTGTATGTTCCATATACAGAAAAAATACTTCAGAGTTGTTGAAAACATCTGAAATACTTATAGCTATGGAAAACTGTATGCATGAATGCTTAAAAAGTACATGAAAACTAAATTTAAGTTGCAGGCAGATACTTAAGTCAGATTTCACTCCAAAATACAGGAGCATAAAAAGTACAATAAAACTATCAAAAATAATGTTTTAATTACATTCTAAATTACATCTGTAAAATACCAAAGGTCTTAAAAGTAAGAATATATATATATATAAAAAACACTTCCATGACCTTTTAGGATATTATAATGACACACAAAACATTATTCTAAGTGCTCACCCAGCCAAACCAGTTTACATCTGTGGAAGAAAATCCACGTTGTCCTCATCTGCTGTCATTGTTGTTGCTACATGATGCTTGATGCTCCCTGGTATCAGTGTCATTAGTAGGGAGATAATTTCTATGACATTTCACACTTTCTTTGCAACCTACATTTGAATCCATAAGGACGTTCAAACGTCTTTATGACTAATCTGGCCTTTCTCACCAGATTACTCATAAACATGTTCAGACCCACCCATAAACTCAAAAATAGGTTGCAGAAAAAATACGACATTTCATATAAATCTTCTCCCTAGTTATTCATATCCAGGGTGTGTGTAGTGTGGCATGTTGTGATGCATTGGGTTGCATTGATGTATATGTCTGTTTCCTCCTTATATTTATATTTCTCTGAGATGTTTACATTTCCCTTCTGCCAGGCCTGTAAGTTGCAGGGTCTTGATTCACAATGAAAAAAAAATGTATAATAGAAATTTCCATTGCTTTTACAACTCTTTTATGGATCAGTTACTGTTTTCTCAACTTCTCCTAATAGCAGGAGGATACAAGAATGAGGGGACATAAGAAGAATCATCACAGATCAGACTATCTAGTTGAATGTTCTGTTCCCATAGTGGCCAATATGTTGCCTACAGGGAGTTTGCTAGCACAACGTAAGTGCATTTGTTCCCAAGCAACAGATATACAATGGCATTTGGCTTCTGATAGTGAAGTGGTTCGTAGCCAGTTCATGCAACACATGCCAACACACCAGCACGAACAATAAGTCAAGATTCTCCAGAATTCTGGCTTAGTATTTTGGCTGATCACAGCTGGTGTAATCACACTGAAATAGTGGGGGGAAATGACATAACAAAGCTGTTCCATTGGACAGTAGTATGTTTTCAGTCTAGCTAAGCTGACATATTGCAGTGTTGGTGTTCTGTTTCACACTGAATAAATTTAGATACTTTAAAATACATGTTAAAGTGTTCAGGAGGTAGTTTGCTTTTGTAATGGTTTGGCAATTTAAGATCAATGAATAGCTCATTATAGCTTTATATGTAAGTATTTTATCTGTTTTTCATTCTGTTTCTTAACCCTAAATTTGTCATTCAGCTGATGAAGCAATTGTGCTTGAGCAAAATGTTTTAATTCTCCATTCTTCTGAATTGTTTTTCCTCTTCAGAGAGTACACGAAGGAAACTGATTATGTGTAGAAGATCCAGTGATATCCCAGATTGCTTCACCTATTTTATCATTGCTTTTGAGAGCCAGTTTTTTCATGGAATTTCAGTATATTTGATTGGAAAGCTTTTCTTGATAAGTTACAACCCATGGTTGGAGCAGCCTATTCATGAATACTTTTGTATGGTATTAGGGGGGAAAGTCCACATGTACATTCTATAACAGTTGACAATTAAGGAGAGTGGATTGATCCAAAAGTGCCCTACCTCATGTGAAAGGTCTATTACACTCAACCAGGGACAGCCCAAGGCAGCTTGCTGTCTAAGTAGACAGGATAGTGCCTGCTCCCATTTTGCATACAAAAGGTGACTGGATTGTCAGTTGAATTAAGATTCAAGGTCCTTTCCTTGAACATATTTCACAGCACTTCAGATAGCATGTAAGGCAGCTACCTCATTCTCCCTGATGGTGCAGCTGGTCCTGCTACTGACTGGTAGTCGATTGCAGGGGAAAAAGAGAGAAAGCTTACAAAATGATGTTCTGCTTGTGCATTCTTGTGTATGTTCAGGAGCAAGACAAGTAAATGGTGTACAGTTTACTATTCCTGCCCTGTCTGAACTCTTGCAGAAATGTTGACAGAACAGCAATACTGGCTCTTTTTCCCCCCTCTCCTCTTAGATTATTTAGATTTTACCTGGTATCTTTGATGTAATATTCTTGTGTAATAAAGAGCATCTCAATTTTATCTGGATTAAATGGGGTGGAGAATCCATTTGGCTTGAAAACATAATGTCTCAGAGTCAAGCATGAGTGGACCATTAAGTTTTTAAAGAAGATAGGATGGATGGTGGCTATTTTAAAAATAAATTAAGGTACTTATAATGATTTCCAGGGTGGATCACATTTTTTAAAAATGTATTTCTTATTTTTTTAAAAAGCAAGGCATGCTACTTATACACTATACCGTCCCATAGCCCTTAAAGCACTCTGAACAGTTTACAGTTTCATTATGCAGGGTACACATTGCCCTCTCCCCATAAGCCAGGTACACAATTTACCGACCTTGGAAGGATGGAAGGCTGAGTGAACCTCAAGCTGGCTACCTGGTCTTGAACCTGGGTTGTGAGCAGAGTTTGGACTGTAGTACTGCAGTCTGACCACTGCACCATGAGGATCCTATAATGGTCACTTATAATGAGGCCTTTTATAATGATTAAATCATATCAACCGACAAAATCCTGAAGCAACAAGAAACAGAGCTACAAAAACTGAGAATCTAAAGAACGTAAGCATAAACTTCAATGAAAGAGGATCAAACGTCCAGAAAAATATGGATAAACAGTCACCCATATGCCATGCACTTGAATATTGAGTATTGATAAACTAGTAAGGTCTGCATTCCACTGATTAATGTGAGGAGGGAATTTGTCTTTCCAATGTTGCTATCTCAGTCATTTAGCCTCCATAAAGGCATGGAAAGTATAGTAGATAGAATGGTGGCATAGGCTCGGGAAATATAGGTTTAAATCCCCACTCATCCATGGAAACAGTAATATGTTTTGCGGGGGTTGGGTGTGGTAAAACCAGCCCTTAAATATTTCACACACCTTGAAAACCCTCTTAGGCTCACTATAAATTTGATATGACTTGATGGCACCTAACAAATGAATTTCCAAAAAGGCCAGGTGAGTACTTTTATAAAACATACATACTCTGGGGTTCAAAAGTTGCTTCAACACAAAGTTGAATAGTTACCTCCCTCATTCCTAACAAGAAGTTGTAAGTGGACATTGCCAGATCATATATTGTATCACAGGTATATCATGCAGACTTTGGCTATATGCAGGCATATATAAAGGTAATTTGGACATTTGGTGAAGTGTACTCCTTTTGGGAGCTGTATGACTGGTGTGCTGAAGAAATAGTCTGAAGAAATGCAATTAATCAATTTTTATAGAAATGAATGCAAATTTTGCAACTCTGTTTACATTGGAATGTAACTAAGTAACATGCATATTCTTTAGAACTAAATAATTTTGCTTGCCTTGGGCAGTTTTTGAACGAGTTGCTCCAAATACAGGAATGTATAGAAACAAATCCATCCATGTAATCCTATAGCTGGAATGAGTGTGAGGACATTTTAGAATTCTTTCCAACATTGAATTCTAGCTCAACCTTGCTTAATTACTACGAATGACTTTGGGAAAAGACAGCTCTCCTCTTAATTCCCCAACTGACAAATGAAAGTACTACTAGTAATGTATTATTATTTTGAATTTCACTACACCTAAGCAATGCAAACCCTTGCATGTTTCATCTCACTAATTTCATTTGGGCTTACTCCTAGCTGAGTGTACATCTATCTGTCCCAATTCTCAACCATCTAGTGGAACCTGCGCTGCAGATGTAACCTTGTGAGAGCAAAGAAATTGAAGCCAGCATTTGGACTGCAGATTTTACTAGAAGTTTGGAAGCCAGAGGATAATCAAGACAGATGCACACTGAGAGGGAGCCATAATGATGTTTGTGGGGATTATTTCTAAGACAGGCATATGTTTGCATTGCCAAACAATATGTAAATAATTCAAAACTCAATACATTGATCTCTAAATGTTTCTTACAGCATCATGCTTATTCATATGTTATATTTTTATATTATATGTGTTTGTGACGTACTTCAAAAAGGAAAAAAAAATGAAGACCTGCTCATTGGCTAAAATAGGCTTTTGCTTAAAAATCTCTTAAGTGAAGCATCATCACTGACCCATCTGTTCATCTTCTCTTTCCCTTTGCAGGGATTGTTTATCTGATATCAGCTCTCAATAATGCGGAACATTCCAATGTGCAGCTGACTGTTTCTGCCCGAGATGGAGGTGGTCTTTGGTCTGTTGTTAATGCAGTTGTGACTATAGGGATTGTCCCAAGTGCTGTGGCTCCTGCTGTCTTTGAGAGATCCCGCTACAGCTTTTCCATCCCAGAAGATGCTCCTGAAGGGAATGCTGTTGGGACAGTGAAAGTACGGGAGCCTTTGAGTAAGTGGCTGTCAAATGCATCTAGGCATATTCTGACATTTTCAAATTTATTTTGTTATCGTCTATATGTGCATGAGCTCAGTGGGTTAGAGCCTCTGGCTGTGGATCCAGGAGCTGAAATTCCAGTTGCACTTCCCAGTAAGGGAGACAGCCAACACCACCCAGATTATGTTTGACGGACAAGATTATGTGCCCTGCCACCTGTGTAGCCTTGGGCCAACTGTCCCACCAGAAGATAAACCACTTCTCAGTACTATAGATATAGAAAACCCTTAGAGGAATGCTATAATTTAAAATTGGCTTGATGGTACATAATTAATAATTATGTGCCATCAAGTCAATTCTGAATTATGGTGGCCCATTTCAGAGTTTTCTAGGTAGAGAATACTCAGAAGTGGTTTACCACTCCCTTCTTCTGGGGGCACCCTAGGACTGTGCAGCTTGCCCAAGGCCACCCAGGCTAGCTGTACTTGCAGGAGGCACAGTGGGGAATCAAACTCCCAACCTCTGGCTCTGCAACAAGATACCTAAACCACTAAGCTATCCAGCCAGCTGATGACACATAATTATTAATTATATAAGCACACAACCCCCTGTTGCCTTAAGGTGTCATTTGCCGTGTTAGAATTTACTTGATTGCATATAATTATTAATTATAAATACATGCAACTCCTTTTGTTTCAAGATGTCATTTCGTTCTTTTGGTGTATCTGGTATACATAAAATACAGAATCAATGCTAATATTTGAACAAACACAATTATTGTTAGTAGAATAACATTATTGTAATTGTTTATATGTAGGGAAAGTCACCTGAATCCATTTCAGACAGGATATCCACAAAACCTTTGGGAAAATCTATACATTTTCAAGATTTTTTGTATTAAAATAATCAACGAAAAAAATGTAGGCAGAATAAGAAATTCACACTACTATTAATGTATAGCTGAAATACAGTAGTAAATCAAAACTAGAGTAGGCCTATTGAATCAGTGGAACTTACAAAGGTGCTGAGTCACCAAATCCCCACTGAAACAGTGGGCCTACTCAAGTTGTAATTTATTACTAGATTTCAGCCTTCAGACCCCTCATTATGGTTTACAAGCATTGAATGCATTAAGCAACGTGACAAATGGTGTATTTGTGAGTTTGTATATGCTGCTACCTTACTCCTTTGTAGAAGTAAATGTGTTCAGCATGGAAAATATTGCCGTAGTCACACTGGTCTCTCTATAGCCAAGGTATTTTCAGGATTAATTTCTCTGGCTTTTTAGAAAACAATAATTTACTTTAAGAGCCTTCTTCCTTGACTCCATTTCTTTCTTATGTGTTATAACTTACTGATTTCTATACAGCGTGCTTAGGTTTTGACCCAGTATTTCTCACCACCGATGTACTGGAGTCTTACAATTAGAGAATAGTGGAATTATTAAGTGTGTCTGCTTAGAGTGAAATTCATCTGTTCAACCTGACCTAGTTGGCAAAGAGTTTCAGTATATTTTAAATTAGAGAAACAATATTGATTTCTTCATAAACTTTAATCACACCTGTGGGTGAAAACACAGATCTCATAAATTGGCTAACAGCATGTCTTTAAGTAGAGTCTGTAGAGTATCCATTTTTCTGCTATGCTCTAGACAGAGACAATAGCCCCCACCCCCACCCCAAAGTGGGAAAAACAACCTAGGAAACAACATCAGAAGAAGGTTTTAAATTATTCAGCTTGCTTCTAATTGCTGTGGCACATATTTCTGCAACACTGTATAGCATGCTCTATGAAATGAAACTTCTCTAAGCAATTGGCCACCTGTTTTTTGACACTACTACTTTTTTTTTAAACAGATTTCTTGGAAACAATTACTTACAGAATTTCTTCTGGTGATCCCTATGGAAGATTTTCTATTGATCCGCAGTATGGAATCATCCGCATCAATAAACAGCTTGACCATGAAGCCCATGGTCATATAGTCCTTACAGTGCAGTCCCAGCTGGGAAGCTCTCCTATCTACAGCAGTGCCCAGGTCAATGTAACTGTGATCGATGTCAATGACAATCCTCCATCCTTTTCGGTGGAAACAGATTACATAAACATATCAAGAAGCACAATACCTGGCACAGCTCTTTACATTGCTCATGCAGAAGATAAAGACAGCGGGCTAAATGGGGCCATCCGATATGCCATTGTAAGCAACCAGACAATGGCTTTTACCATTGATCCTGTTCTTGGGGTGCTTTATCTTTCCAGGCCCCTCACTGTTGATGAACACATAGTATATATTACTGCAGAAGATCTTGGAAGTCCTCCCCTGAGTTCTCTTTTGATCCTGAGAGTGATAATTGATGAGCAAAAAGTACGCCCTGTATTGACTTTTGAAAATTTGGTGTATCAGGTGGAAATCAGTGAGATATCTTCCGTTGGTGCTAGACTTCTGCAGATACAAGCCCGGAAGCTAGATCCCCAACATATTTCTGGGGAAGTTGTGTACTTCTTGGAACAGAACAGAGATTCTGCTTCATTTAGAATTGATTCTGAAACAGGTGTGATTTACCTACGAAGTCCTCTAGATTATGAACATACACAGATACATAGTTTTAGAGCCTTTGTTACTAGCCCAGTTGATAAAGTGGGGCAAAATGCAAGTACATCTGTGATAGTTAATGTGATGGATGAAAATGATAATTCTCCAGTGTTTCTACATCAAGATTATTTTTTTGAAATTGAGGAAAGTTCACAACCTCAAGGTGTGGTTGGGGCAATAACAGCAGTTGACAAAGACTCTGGAAGAAATGGGCAACTCTCCTATTTCCTCTTGTCAGATGGAAAATATTTCAAAATCAATTCTAATACAGGTAATACATTTTACAGTTGTCTCCATGTTTCTTTTGGAATGTTCAGCTTTTTGCTAATACCAGTGGTTGACATATATAGTGATCATACAAAGACAGTCATACACTACTGTATGTGAAGAACTTGGAGAGAGAAAGAGAGAGACAAAATATTAATGTGTGGTGTGTCCAGATGCATGGATGAAAGTAATGGTATGTTATAAGTGCAGAAAAGAGCAATTGAATTATCACCCCCCCCCCAGTAGGTTTACCATCTGTGTTCTTTCACATCTTGCTATCACTCAGGCAAGACATTGGAATGTACAAATTGATAAATAGTATTACCTGTAGATCTTATTGATTACTCTTTATCTGTAACTCAGCTATGATCAGCTACAACACTGTGCAGATCATAACATGGAACTGCTGGATAGCTTAGTAGTTTAGGTCTCTGGCTAGAGGTTGAGAGTTCAGTCCATTGTGTGTCCTTGACAGGGGCTGGACTTCATGATCTATAGGGTCCCTTCCAGCCCTGCAGTTCTAAGATTATTGTTATTGTAAAAAGACAGTTTCTAATAAAATGGGTGTGATAGAATTGATAGAGGATCACACTTTAGGATGCCACTAAAAACTGCTAGTAGTCACAAACCAGCATAGCTGAAGAACTAAAAATTTTTCAAAACTGCACCTTAGGTAATGAACACTTCCATATTTCTATACATCAAGTACATAAATAGTTCTCTGAATAATTGACTTCCAGTGTGGATTCTTTTGACTATGGTCCCACACTTTCCATGCCCATCCCTGGACGTGTTCACTGGCTTTTAAAAATTCTTTGTCACGTGCCTTCTTTTTCATGGTCTCCATATATGTACATAAATGGGTGCTCTGCGCCTGCGCAGACAATCTTATGGAATGTTTCAGAGCCTAAGCCTTGTCTCTCTTCTCTGTAGCGTAGATGTGCATGCTCTGCCCACTCTTCTCAGTCCCTTTTTGTCTGCCGTGCTGTATAGATCCTCTCCAGAGCCTGAGAGATGAAAATGTTTTGTATTTCTTCTTAACTTATCTTACTTTGTACTTTCCTCTTCTTCTATATTTCGTAGCCTAAAATCTAACACCCTGCCCCCACAACCTTAGATGTAGTAGTAGCAAAGATTTCCCTTTCCCTTTCCCTTCCCCCTCTCCCCATCCCCTTAGATTCTGATGGTTAATCTTAACAGTTTATGGCCTTCTCGGCCTTAATGAAATGTTGTTCAGGCTCTCAGAGTTGCCCTACTACCTACCTGCTCTGAAGACTACCTATTTCTTTCTGATGCTTCAACCCTGTTTGCTGGGTTGGCTCCTTTAGCATTCCTTCGCCTTTAAATGATTTTTAAATTATCTTCAGTTTTTGCACTGAGAGCTAACTTTGTCTGCTGTTAGTTCCTAGCAAAGAATCTAGATTGATTCAAAAATAAAATACATGTTCCTGCTTCTCTTCAGTAGTACCGTAGCCATAAGGTCTGCACTATTTTGGATTTGGTTCAAGGACATTTCTGTGAAAAATATCTTTTTATGTCAGAATTATAGATAAAATGCCTGATTAGCATTTGAAGAAGTGAACACTCCTGTACAATAATATATATATATATATATATATATATATAAATCCAGAATAAGTAGAGGAATATTTTAACAAGGTACAATAAAACATTGAAAACCAATCAGGGGAATGTGGATAGAAAATCAGACCCAAGGGATAAAGCTAGTTGGCAATAGAACCCTTGAACAACACAGATGTGGAATCCATGAAACCTTGTGCCGTTTGCCATCTGGAAAACAAGTAAAGCAAAGTGGCTAGATGGAGATGGGTCAGGAGAGATAATGCAGAGATCAAAGCAGTATAGTGGTGTTCCATTACAATTAATTCCTTAAAAATTACCCCCAAATCTAGAATAAAGAAGACCAGATGGACATGGTGAATGATTTTCCTCAGCCCTACAGCAAAGTGAAGTAAATGCTTGCTAGCCTCCCAAAAGACTTGGTGCAGAGAGGTCCCCACTTCATGATATCTGAGCCAGCTGGCCAACAACTGAAATAAGTTTCACTCTTTTATTCTACTGCTGGGGAAGAGAAAATATATTTTGGCTTCTTCTGAGCAGCCATCTGGCTTTAAAGTTAGTTTTCTTTGTGTAAAGTCAAGTCACTTGGAATACAGTGAAGCTATAATAGCCCCAGAGTACATGTGTAAATGCTGAGTGACAGGGCCAGCCTGGCTCAGTACAGTGTATATAGTACACATATCAAGTGACAGAAGTGGCTAAAATAGCACGTGATATAAATCTTGTGCAGTTTATTAAGAACGATCAAATGTAGCCCATAATTCTTTCTTTTTTCTTATTCTCCCAGGTGAAATTATAAACTGGGTTGCGTTGGATTACGAGCAGGAAGCTCATCATCATCTGATCATTATGGTGACTGACCATGGGGTCCCTCAGCGTAATGCCACGATAGCAACCTATATCTCAGTTGCTGACCTCAATGATAACCATCCCACCTTCTCCCAGATTCCATTGCATGGCAAGGTGTGCAATATCTGTTTCAGATATTTTTTTTTTACGTTTATGATTTTAAAAAGAAAAGCACCTTTGTGCCATGCATGGATGTCATTAATGTGGGATTCATTTTTAACTTGAATTTATGTTCCACGTTGCAGCCCACTATACGCAACAACGTGTTAAGCCTTATACTTGAAAATGCCCTTCTTAGTGCCCTTCTGTGGCAGCATTAAGTGATTTTAAACTTTTGCTTTGAGCACCATCTTGTGGAGAGAGGCTTAAATTGGAATACAAAGTATTATTAAACCAGGCACAATTGAAACCTGATCAGGATGCATGTGTGTGGTCAGTCAGCTGGTGAAATTAAACCTATTGGAAAATTCAGTCTTCTGTTGTACACGAGTATGACTTCATTTTTACAGTGTCATCTGCTGTCCTGATATGTCATGCAAAAGACATGTCTAATAAACATGCATATTATTGAGATACAAAATCTTTTGACAAGATCATTAGATAAATGGAAGGGGAAATTTGCCTAAATTCTTAACACTATTTCAAAATAAAATTGCAAGTTAAAAAAAGAAAAGAAATTGTGTTCAGTCCTGTGCATATTAGACTACATAATAATGAGATTGGTTTCACTGAGAATTGAAACATTAAATCAGAGGCTTGCAACTTCCAGAGGTTGCACCTCTATCCCATGTCTGTCTGTATTTTCAGCAAAAAGGCTTCATATCCTTTAGTGTAAAAATTAATGTGGGGTGGATAGACAAGCCGGGAATGTTGGGAGTTCTCAAAGCATGGGAAACCTGTGGCCCATGCCCCTTAGATGGCCCAATGGGACTTTTGGAGAGAGAGAAAAAAAGGGGGGGAAAAGAAGTCTTAAACATTAATTTCAGGGGTGTGAAGGGCAGGGTGACTCATCCCCTGGGGATGGTGCATGAAGTCTGTGGGCTGCACTTTGTCTCCCTATATATACTACCTAGGAAACTGGGAGAATAAATTTTCATTAAACTAATTGCAAGAACCTGTATATTCTTTTTTTCTCCTCAGACCTTTGACGTATTTTTAAGCCCTGAGAATAATTATTGTAAAGTTTATACAGATTTAGCTAGGTAGCGACATGAAATGAAAGATGGAGCTCCTGTGCCTTTAAATTATTCCTGCAGAAGAGGAAGATTCAGCAGGTACCACTTCCCATGCAAGGTACATGTACTAAAATAACCTCATCTACACAGCTATTAGCCATGTGGCCATCCTAGCTATCATCAGGCATTGAAAGCTAGGTTTTGTGGAACTGCAGCACGAAGATTTTTGTATCTAGTTTGTCTGACTTCTTTGCAAGTTGGAGATGCCCGTTTTAATCAAACTGCTTGCTATTAGGTTTTAGAAGGCCAACCGGAAGGAACACTGGTTGCCACCATATTTGCCAAGGATCTGGATTCTGGAAACAATGGGAAAGTGCTATATTCGTTATCATCAGGTAAGAGTTTCATAATTGCTGTGTGAAAAAAGAAAAGCATTGTATCAAAACAGGTGGGATAAACAAATAGTAAACTTAAAATGTAAACATCTGGTATGGATGTGTTCCTGGCTACCGTCACAAGCCCATTCTTTTCCAATTAAATGCTCATTCAGATGGGTCGAGAGGCTGCTCCTCTGCATCATCTGTGACCTGCTGGTCTCTTATTACAAATGTACTTTGTACCCTGAAGATATGAAAGGAACCTCCTCGAGGAGTGTGAGGGCTGTAAATACATTTAGGCATTCCTTGAACAATAATGAAACCTGCTGGTTGGTCCTTCTTCTCCAGAAACACCATTGGATTGCTTCTGACTTGAATGAAAAAGAAGACCTGATGTTTAAGAGAAAGTTCTAAAAATGTTCAATGATTTTTTTCATATAGTAATCAGCATGTCTTCTGCTGCAGATATGGTAAGATCAGCTCACTAGTTCTGTGGGATTATAGCTGAAAGAGTATGGATTCCACACATCTTATCCTTCAACACTTTTTATCCTTTGGCACCTCTTCTAAGCCTTTTAAAATTTCTTATAGAATTTTCTGTGGAAAACACCCAGTCAACCAAGATTAAAGGGACAGTGCTGCTAAAGCATGTTCGTTGTAGCTTATTATTTCATTCATTATAGGTAAACATTTTAAACATCCCAGTGGAAAAATGACTTCTTGTTTCCCACGACTAATTGGAAGTCTTCTTGTAGGAATTGGTCATGACAGTCTGAGACAAGGATCAAAAGATAAAGACACCAAATAATCAGCTTGTGTAGATCCTGTTTCATTCTTAGTTGGATGTAATACTTTCCTGATTGAATTTTGCTGTAAAATGGTGTTTATTATTTTTTCTCTTACTATGAATTTTAAAAAGGGTGGTGGAAAGGGAGACTTTATGACTGGTTCTGGTTTGTGTGAAGTCTAGTCTTTTTAAAACTTTGATGGGTAAAATGAAGAAAAGCTTTTTGTAATGCTAAATAGACACAATCATATGCTACACATTTTAATCTAGAGGGTGGTGAAGGAAAAAAATACCAGTGCCGTGCAACTTTGCAGTATTTATTGAAAAAGAACAGCAGAAGCAAACCAAAATGACAGTCTCATGGCAGCCTGACAGACCAACACACTTAGAACAGTCTGATAAGTTAAGCTATATCCTATTAAAGCTCATGCCTTGATAATTTTTTTAAGCCTTTGAAACACAATCCTTTGATTTTGCTGTATCAAACTCATACAGCTGCTCTTCTGGACTTGATTTGTGCTGCGATTGTTCTGCGGAATGTTTTTGTCCAAATTCCATAACATGTTACATGGGGTCTTCAGAGTAAAGTTGCAATGATTAACTTCAGAGCTCATCAAAGTTATTTTTGGGACTACAATTCCCAGAATCCCCCAGCTGGAGTATATGGTGAGTTATTGTCCCAAAAGTAATTTTCTCAAGTTCTATATAGTGTATCTTTAGCAACTGAAAACTGAGTGGGAAATAACATAGCCCAGATACAGATGAATTTCACATTGCTCATCCACTTTTTCTCTCCTTTACCTAGAAAAAGCTGAAAATAATGTCCCATGGTCATATTTTGCTTCTCATAATTATTTGTCAGTGAAAGAACCCAAACTAAAATACCATAAAACTAAACTGCCTTTTTCGTTAATATGGAGAGAGAATGAGCAGGAATGATTTCCTAACATCCTCCCAGGGAGAACTGAAATCATCCATGCTTGTACATACCACACCTGACAACTTCAAGAAAGTAAGAACTCCACAAGGACTAACATGTTCACTCCTCATTCTGAGAAATGGGATATGTGGAAATTTTTCTGGAGACTTCCCCCTTCAGCAGTGAACCATGTAAGTTGTAGACTGTCTTTCTACAGTGCTGGGCTTAGAGTAGGTCATAAAATAACATAGCTGCTTAGAAACTGCAGGACATTAGGTATTACCTCTTGGAACAATGGCACTTAGCCATCATTAAGAAATTGTGCTCTTTGATATGTAGCCATGACATTTGGTGGTGAGCTTTGCTCATTTTCAGCTCATTGTCCAGCTTGGTGTGAAGAGCAATTTGATACATTTTCAGAATATGGCCTCAGGCTTAAATACACCAGGAAAATAATCTTGAAGCAAATAATACAACAAGCCCGAAAAAGAAAGTCTGATTGCTGGGACAGTTAGTCTGTTCATTCATTGTCAAATCCTAAAAACTAAAACTGCAAAAGTGAAAAGAAAGGAAGATGTAGTTCCTTACAGATTTGTTTATTGGTGTACATTGGTTATGCCCCCAAATAAACTCTGCTTGTATCTAGTCTTCCATGTACACAAATGCATGAAACTCAGAATAGGGCAGTTTCAGAGAATGTTTGCAGCCTCATGGAATATTAGAAACATGCGATGTATTAACTGCAACTAAATGAGAACCAGTTGTCCATCTGTAGCACCTAGCCATATAAAGAGGCATCATTTATTATGTTGCAGTAAAAAGTGGAGAAACTGGAGTGCTGATGCATGCTTTGTAGCATGGCTATATGCCACTGGTGACTGGTTGCTTGTGCAGCTGCACCTTTTGCCGTGGCGCAGCAGGTCCTTTGAAACTGTATTCTTGACAACACTGTTGCTGTTGTTGTTGTTTAGTCGTTAAGTCGTGTCCGACTCTTCGTGACCCCATGGACCAGAGCACACCAGGCCCTCCTGTCTTCCACTGCCTCCAGGAGTTTGGTCAAATTCATGTTGGTAGCTTCGATGACACTGTCCAGCCATCTCATCCTCTGTCGTCCCCTTCTCCTCTTGCCTTCACACTTTCCCAACATCAGGGTCTTTTCCAGGGAGTCTTCTCTTCTCATGAGATGGCCAAAGTATTGGAGCCTCAGCTTCAGGATCTCTCCTTCCAGTGAGCACTCAGGGTTGATTTCCTTCAGAATGGATAGGTTTGTTCTCTTTGCAGTCCAGGGGACTCTCAAGAGTCTCCTCCAGCACCACAATTCAAAAGCATCCATTCTTTGGCGGTCAGCCTTCTTTATGGTCCAGCTCTCACTTCCATACATCGCTACTGGAAAAACCATAGCTTTGACTATGCGGACCTTTGTCGGCAAGGTGATTCTCTGCTTTTTAAGATGCTGTCTAGGTTTGTCATCGCTTTCCTCCCAAGAAGCAGGTGTCTTTTAATTTCGTGGCTGCTGTCACCATCTGCAGTGATCATGGAGCCCAAGAAAGTAAAATCTGTCACTGCCTCCATATCTTCCCCTTCTATTTGCCAGGAGGTGATGGGGCCAGTGGCCATGATCTTAGTTTTTTTGATGTTGAGCTTCAGACCATTTTTTGCACTCTCCTCTTTCACCCTTATTAAGAGGTTCTTTAATTCCTCCTCACTTTCTGCCATCAGAGTGGTATCATCTGCATATCTGAGGTTGTTGATATTTCTTCCAGCAATCTTAATTCCGGCTTGGGATTCATCCAGTTCAGCCTTTCGCATGATGTATGCTGCATATAATTTAAATAAGCAGGGAGACAATATACAGCTTTGTCGTACTCCTTTCCCAATTTTGAACCAATCAGTTATTCCATATCCAGTTCTAACTGTTGCTTCCTGTCCCACATATAGATTTCTCAGGAGGTAGAGAAGGTGGTCAGGCACTCCCATTTCTTTAAGAACTTGCCATAGTTTGCTGTGGTCCACACAGTCAAAGGCTTTTGCGTAGTCAATGAAGCAGAGGTAGATGTTTTTCCGGAACTCTCTGGCTTTCTCCATAATTTGGTCTCTAGTTCCTCTGCCCCTTCGAAATCCAGCTTGTACTTCTGGGAGTTCTCGGTCCACATACTGCTGAAGCCTACCTTGTAGGATTTTGAGCATAACCTTGCTAGCGTGTGCAATGAGTGCAATTGTACGGTAGTTGGAGCATTCTTTGGCACTGCCCTTCTTTGGGATTGGGATGTAGACTGATCTTTTCAATCCTCTGGCCACTGCTGAGTTTTCCAAACTTGCTGGCATATTGAGTGTAGCACCTTAACAGCGTCATCTTTTAAGATTTTAAATAGTTCAACTGGAATGCCATCACCTCCACTGGCCTTGTTGTTAGCCATGCTTTCTAAGGCCCACTTGACTTCACTCTCCAGGATATCTGGCTCAAGGTCAGCAACCACACTAGCTGGGTTGTCCGGGACATCCAGATCTTTCTGGTATAATTCCTCTGTGTATTCTTGCCACCTCTTCTTGATGTCTTCTGCTTCTGTGAGGTCCCTACCATTTTTGTCCTTTATCATGTCCATCTTTGCACAAAATGTTCCTTTAATATCTCCAATTTTCTTGAACAGATCTCTGGTTTTTCCCTTTCTATTTTCCCCTCTATATCTTTGCACCGTTCGTTTAAGAAGGCCCTCTTGTCTCTCCTTGCTATTCTTTGGAAGTCTGCATTCCATTTTCTGTACCTTTCCCTATCTCCCTTGCATTTTGTTTCCCTTCTCTTCTCTGCTATTTGTAAGACCTCGTTGGACAGCCACTTTGCTTTCTTGCATTTCTTTTTCTTTGGGATGGTTTTTGTTGCTGCCTCCTGTACAATGTTACAAGCCTCCATCCATAGTTCTTCAGGCACTCTGTCCACCAAATAAGTGTGAACTTCATGCAACATGCCTTAAAAAATAGTGTTAAGTGAGTTGTGGAGTATTTTCTATTGTTGTTATGCACTGTCAAACCACGTTTGATTTACAGTGACCTTATGAATTAGTGGCCTCCAGAAAAGGAAAGGGGGACTGAAAATAGTGCTGTCAGAAGCTAGACCCTGTTATTCTCTGACCCCATGAGAATTCCAATGTATATAGTTTTAGAATACGATTAGCATTGTGTTCAGGCTAGCAGAAGGGTTTTGTGTATGCTTCCTAGTTTTTTAACCCACTGGGAGCTCCATTCCCCCCTCATTTAGCTGCAAAGGATCAGTTTTGTTTTTCTGTAAAGAACACATACATATTGTCCAAGAAACTGTGTACTGTAAAGAGAAGGTCTATAGACAAGGTGCTTTCACCCTCAGTGTCTTTGAGATTCATTATTTACAGAGTTCTGTACTGGGTTTCTGTTTCACACATTACTTGTTCATTAGTGTTTTTGTTGATTTGTCTCTTGGCTTAATATAATGCATTTAAGGCTGTTTTCTGTATATCTTATATCTAATTCCATGAATGCTTATGTTTATTTTAATATAACAGCAGAAAAATTTCAAGTTCTCCTTGGCATAATAAAGGAATATATAGGTATTGGAGGGCACCAGTGTGCTTAGCTCAAATTCAGCATTGTGTTATGAAAATATTGATACATTAATATTTATAGCATTAATATTTGAAATGGTATAAAATTAATGGCACAGAATGGTTATGTTAAAATATACATATCAGTCCTGTCACTAGATTTTACCTTTGCTTTGGCTGATGATTTCCCATTTGAAACAATTTTGTAGCAAATGTCAAGAAAGCCATTTTTACTATAGGCTGTGTGCCAAATTATCACTCAGTATTTTACCATCTTGTTTCATGGTATATACATAAAGAAATGGAGCTACATATTGTTTTTAAATGGTGAATAAGTATAAGGGAATGCCACTTTCAGGATATTTCAGGTTAACTACACAGCATAATCAGTCTCTTCCATCTATAGCTGTGGTTCCCAACCTTGGGTCCCCAGATGTTCTTGGACTACAACTCCTAGAAATCTTGGCCAGCACAGCTAGCGGTGAAGGCTTCTGGGAGTTGCAGTCTGATAACATATGAGGACCCAACATTGAGAACCACTAATCTAGAGTATATAACAGTTTCTTGTTGAAATCATGTGTTGCATAATAATGTATAGTTAAAGGAAGAATTGCTGGATTAACAATTAGAAATTAGGAAAAACCAAGTGCTATGTTGACTGTGGCACTTCCATGTAAATCTCAGTGAAATAAATACGCAAAGTACTGGGAAAAGAGGACCAGTCTTTGCAAAGTGTTGAAGTACACCTGAACTCCTAGAAGACTATGCAACAACTCCTGTGCACTATGGGGAAGAGTGGAACAGCTGTTCTGACTTTTTCAGTGGAGGGGCTTCTAGTGTGCTAAAATTGAACTGAAGTCTGTTGTCAAGTTAAATCTCTGGACCATGCCAAACATGCATAAATCCATTTTGATCACTGAAACTCCTCTCTTCCCCACTGCACCGGGAAAAGCATCTCCTGATGATGGGGCAGCCAGGCCTGGCATTTGTAAGCATGAGGCTACAATGGGGGAAATAGTCAAATGTCAACTGGAAGCAGATTTTATGAGCAGAAGTCTGCTTCTACAAGCCCCTCTTTTCAGCTTTGGGGGCTTTCCTTGGTCCCCAACTCTGTCTAGGCTTCTAGAAAAATAATCCCTATCAGTGGACTTCTGCTCAAACCAATTTGGATACCCTCCCTTTCTTTTCACATGGATGCTCAAGGGATTAAAAGAAAATACAGGGTAATCAAATGGCTTTTTGTGAAATTAGCTCTCATCCACACATAGCAGATGGCTTGATCATTCTGGTTAAATATTTACTTCCTGGCCTGAAAAACTGATGTTCCTTTAAGGGCTGTTCTTTCAGACTAGAAGATAAACACAGAAATGGCAGGTATGGGATGCACACGGCTTTGGGAGTCACACACTGTACAGTTAAAGGAGTTTGATATGAATTTAACTGCCATGGAGACATCCTGCAAAATCCTGTGATTTATAGTTTGAATTGCTACTTGGAATTGCCTGCTTTAGAGCTCTAGTGTTGTCATATAGGGGAGTACACTGGGATTCCTCAGGACAGAGGGGTATCAAACTGTAGTAGCAATCTGGCATAGTACGCTCTTAGTGCATTCTTCCTTGTTATATGAATGGAGAGAACTTCTGCACTACACAGCATACAGAGAGGGAGTATGGGCCACACATGTGGAGCCAACCAACATGATGCTAAATTTTGTTCTTTGTAGTGTTGTTTACATAGTGCTTTCCTGATACACACAGATATTAATGGTGATACTTCTCTTCCAGATGAGAGTTTAGGTCACTTTCAGATTGACAGCAGTAGTGGCGAGCTAAGAACCACTGAAACTCTTTTGTACAGTTGGTGTTCAAGCTACCGAATGGTTGTCACTGCAGCAGACCAGGGAGTCCCTGCTCTTCAAACACAAACAGTCATCCATGTTGAGGTATGGATGCAGACATTGTTTCCTTGAAACAAAGTAGAGGATAGATTAAACATGTGTATGGAACAGTGATTACAGTAAATATTTTTCTACTGAGGTTCAGACTGCAAATCAACCTGTTTTATTTGTTTCTAATTTGTAATGTCTGCTTCATTAAGAGACAGTTATCAGCAGTACACTTTAATAACACTGCCACAACCACCAACAGAATATTGTGGCTGACCTGAAAATGTAATTGAAATACTAGGAAAAATAACTGTTTGGTATAAATGTGTTGAATTCAAACTAAGTGAGCTGCTTTTAGGTCCTGTTGCAATCATAGTGAAGTGCCACTTTATGACTTAAGTGCCACTGAAAATGGAATTAAATTGAGGCTTATGTACAACTAACTTTGCCTAGCTTTATGTATCTTTGTAAAAGCTTAGAAAAGTTTATTCTTTACTTAGTGGCCAGGCTAGCTGGCAGATCCTGAGAGTTGTAGTCTAAAAAGTAACTTTTTAAAGCACTGATTTACATCAGGTTGTTCATTTGTCTGATGCTACTGGTTCAATTAGAATATTTTTAAGTGCCCTCTTTGCTGGGAGTCTGCCATTCACCTCATTCTTCTTTGCTTTCCTGATTGCAACCACATAGTATCATAGGTATTGGTTTGCTCCAGTAGGGCCAGACAGACCAAACAAAACTGGTAAACCATAAAAGTGTAAAAACGTTTAATGTATGAAGTATTGTAGGTTGTTTAATTTGGTACATTTAAGACCAGAGATGTTGCTTCATCGAATAACATAATTTAGCTTTCTCTCCTTTAGTAAGCATCAATTAAAGAGACTTGTTCATGCCTATATACAGTGATCATATTTTGATATTTGAGCAAGGCAGTGTAATCTGAAAAACATAATAGTCTGTCCCCTGATGAGATAGTTTTTGTGGCTTTTCTAGACATCAGGATAATTAATGAATAACACTGTGTAATAGTAAGGAGTTCTACACCTTTGGGGGTTTGCCACATTCATTCATTCACAAACTAGTATGGACTCATTTCTACAGTATTATGTTCTCAGTTTTGGGTCCTTTTCAAGATCTATTTCGGAGATGTATATTTGTAAGAAGTTTCATGACATGCATATGTCCGAAAGGAAGATCATTGCAATTAATTTCAAAGCATCCTCTAGATTTCCTTTGATTATATAGTTGGTATGTCATGTTCTTATGTTCTCATGTATGTGCTCAAACACTGAGTAACTGATATCACCATCTGTGGGGAAAAGACTACAAAAATAGAAGTAAGAAACTAGAAATTAAACTGTCTTTTTTTTCCCCCCCAGGTAATCCAGCTTCCCAAAGAGAGAGCATTTTCTTCCCAAAACATCAGACATTTTGTCATACCAGAAACTTTTAGGCCAGCTCAAATGCTGGGCTGTTTAAAACTGCCTGGTCAGCATCCATATTCTGGTGGAAAACCACATTTTAGCATCTCTGAAGAAGATTCCAATGTTCCCTTTGAAATCAACAGTATTACTGGCGAGCTCCTTCTCACAAAAAAACTTGATTATGAAACAGAGTCTCATTACTTTTTCAGAGTTGTTGTAAATGATGATCTAAATCATACTTCACCGAATAATACTTTTTTCCTCAGTATTGATGTTGAAGATCAAAATGACAATTCACCTTCTTTCCAGAATGATTTTATTGTCATTGGAATTGAGGAAAATGTGCCTATTGGCACTTTGGTGTATACGTTTAATGCAAGAGACGAAGATGGCAGTTTTTCAAACAGCCATCTTCAGTATTCCATATACAGGAATGACTTCAGTGAAAATCCTTTTCTCATCCACCCGTCTCATGGTAGCTTAATTACCGCAGTTCCCCTTGACCGAGAAACAACACAGTCTGTCATCTTGACAGTGTCGGCAGCAGACCAGCCTGTAAATCTGACTGATCGCAGGCAAAGTTCACTGGCAGCGAGAATTGTCATTTTGGATGTCAATGATAACAGTCCTTGCTTTGTTTCAAATCCCGTTGCTTACATTAGAGAAGATGCAGAAATAGGTTCATTAGTTCATCACATACTCGCACAGGATCCAGACCAAGGTTGGAATGGACAAGTTACATACCATCTTCTCTCAAGCGGTGAAGACCATCCATTTATGATAGACAAAATGACAGGTAAGATAGCAAGTTTGACGCATTGAAGTTGCTCTGGGAATTGCAGACCTTTTATCTTTGACTGAGCTCTTGAAAAGAGGCAGTTTTAATTATACACAGAATTGCAGTGATGAGGAAAATATTAGCATGTTGAAGTTGCAACATAATGGTTGCGCCACATAAAATTGATTACACCAATGTTTTGGAAATAATTTATTTTGATTTCACACTCTCCCAAAAGATCCCAAGGCTCCCACGTAATCTTCTTTTTCATTGGGAAGTCATTGGGGACTGTGCAATGAGAGGGGAACTCTTTAATTTCTGAAAATCGCCTCTGCTGGTAAAGTTATCCCTACCATGGCACTTTTTGGAAATGAATGATTTCTCCTGTCCCATGGCCCCAAAGGCTTGCTCACAATTCCATGGGAGCCTTGAGGCCTTTGTGAAGACCAGAAGGGATTGTGAAGAGCTCCAGAAGGATCTCTCCAAACTGGGAGAATGGGCGGCAAAATGGCAAATACGTTCCAATATAAGAAAATGTACAGTAATGCACATTGGGGCAAAAAAATAAATAAAACTTTAGTTATCAGCTAATGGGTTCTGAGCTGTCCGTGACAGATCAGGAAAGAGATCTTGGTGTGCTGGTGGACAGCTTGATTAAAGTGTCAACCCGGTGTGCGGTGGCAGTGAAGGCCAATTCCATGCTAGGTATCATTAAAAAGGGGACTGAAAAAAACCAGCCAACATTATAATGCCATTGTACAAAACACTGGTAAGGCTGTACCTGAAATATTGCATACAGTTCTGGTTGCCACACCTCGAAAAAGACATAGTGGAACTGGAAAAGGTGCAGAAGAGAGTGTCTAAAATGATTTCTGGGTTGGGGCATCTCCATTATGAGGAAAAGCTACAGCGTTTGGGGCTCTTTAGTCTGTAGAGAAAAGGTGCCTGAGGGGGGACATGATTGAGACGTATAAAATGATGTAGGGGATGGATAAAGTGGATAGAGGGAAGCTCTTTTACCTCTCACACAATACCAGAACCAGGGGACATCCACTCAAATTGAGTGTTGGGAGAGTGAGAACAGACAAAAGAAAATATTTCTTTACCCAGCGTGTTGTTAGTCTGTGGAACTCCTTGCCACAGGATGTGGTCATGGCATCTGGCCTCGATGCCTCTAAAAGGGGATTGGACAGATTCCTGGAGAAAAAGTCAATAGCAGGTTACAAGCCATGATGGGGATGTATAATCTCCAGGCTTAAAAGGAAGGTACCTCCAAATGCCAGATGCAGGGGAGGGGTATCAGGAGACAGGTATCTAGTTGTCTCGTGTGCTCCCAGAGGCATCTGGTGGGGCCACTGTGAGAGACAGGAAGCTGGACTAGATGGGCCCTTGGCCTGATCCAGCAGGGCTCTTCTTATGTTCTTAACTGCTGGTTTGGTATGGTTTGTTTACTGGACCCACAGGTATTCCATGGCTTGGTGCCCCTCTGGCAGGTGCCCGCTCAGAGGCAGTGCCCGGAGAAAGTGGGGCAGGAAAGCCAGGACACCACCTTCAAGTGGGTGCCTGCCGGAGGGGGGTGGAACATCTGTGGGTCTACTAAACGAACCACACTGAACCAGTGGTTCATGCCCATCTCTAGTGGTATCCTTTGATGGAAACTGATGTAGGCTAGAATTAGAAAATATGATTTGAAGCAGATTTGCAAACTGTGTTGCTGTGCACTCCAGTTTGTATAAACCAGAAACCCAGATGAAGGGCAGCAGAGGTAGAAGAGCTATCTAGTATATTACACAAGGAGTTAGTGTCTCCTGAAATGAAGTCATAGGGAGGCAGTGATCGCCTGGTTCTCAGGAGACATATTTGTTCCTTTGAGGCCAAGGTAGATGAGCTGGGGAAGCTGAGAGGCATGGAAGTTCATGGACAAATACATTCAGGGATGTGGTAGAAGTATCCGGCTCTGAGAGTGACAGCTCATATGCTGTCAGAAGGAATTTATCTAATTTAAGAAGCTTACATCCTGCATTTTTCCACCAAGAGGATTCAAAGCTGTTCACAAAATGACATCTTAAAAACAAGGTCAACAGTGTATCAGAATATTTGAAAAACATATCAAATAAGCATGCATAAGCAATACAACTTTCCATGTGTTTCTCAGTACCACCAAAAAACCCTTCCTACAGCCAGACATTTGCCTACTGAGCTGTATGTAAATAAAGATAATCCTGTGTTTATCTTATCAATCTGTTTTAAGTATTTTTAATTTTTTTATTGCATTCCATTTTTTTTCATTGCTATTAGCTGCCCTCAGTGGTTTGCTAATTCTAGAAGAGCAGAAGATATGCTTTTGTATAAATAAGATAAACAAAGAAGTAAGTAAGTAAATAACCACCATTATAGGAGAATCATGTAAGGGAACAAAGTAAAGGGCATGACAGATTAAAAGTGCTCAGCCTTTGTGAACAGCTGTGTTTGGGATAGACACCAGACGGAATACAGTTTTGAGGCCTGCTGAATCGCATTTGGAAGGGCCTTCCACAGAGTGATGCCGCAGCCTAAAAGAGTCTACTCCCAGCATTGTCCCTCTTTTGTAATTGAGGATTGAGGAATCTGGGGCAGGGCCCCCTGTGTTGAGCACAGTTTGCTGAAAGGAAAACTGTATGATCCTTAAAGGATCTAGGTCACAAAGTGTTAAGGGATTAATAGGTCAAAAACAGAACCTTGAGCTGAGTCTGGCAACCTGCTGGCAGTCATTGTACTTCCAACAAAATAAGGAGTACTATGTTTGAAGCTCTCCTCTACACTCGCCAACAGTATGGCAACAACATTTTGCACCAGCTGACATTTCCACAAATAAGCAGAACCAGCTCAACACATTGTTTCCCTTCCTGAAGAATACCACCACTGAGAGATGTTCTTTAACATTATTGATAATGATAATGATTGATTCACCACCAGGAGAATCAATAAGGTCATACACCTCTTGTTTTTCCCACAGCGTAAGTAATTAACTTGGGCAACCAAGTAAGTTTTTCCCCTCAAAACCAGGCCACAGACCTAATTGAAAAGCATGAGGTTTTAGAGAAACGTTTTTATCTGGAGCTTAGTTGTTGTCACCATGCTCAGGCACCACGCCTTCTAAAAGAAACTTTTGATATTTAATGATATTTGTTTAAATTGGAGTGATCAGAAGAGAATGGGAAAGATAACTCTTTTTAAAATTACAGTTTCCAGAAAACTACAGTTCATGGATTCTAGGAGCTGTAGTTCAAAAATGTAAATTTTCCAACCCCTGTCCATAGGGTGCATTCAGTATGATTTGCACAGAGTTTGCATACAGATATCTCTCTTTAAATGAGGTGCTTACTGCTTCATTAACTCTTATACCAAGCCATGACTTAACAGATTTAATTAACCAGTATGGGTAAGGATCCAGAACACTGGTGGTCTGAATGCTGCAGACTGTCTTTAGGGAAGGAGAGCATCATTCTGAGAAAGTATTTTCTTACAAGGCATTTATTCCTTGAGGCTGTAGGCAGGCCTTTGCCTGGTACGTTACACCATGTTTTACTTGTGTTTTGAGATTTCAAACTGTGGTTCCTCATATGAAAAGTGATTAAGTTGAACTGGGGCTTTGACGTAGCATTTTAAACTTAATAATGGTAACATATTGAAACAGCAACTACATAAGAAAAAATCAGTATCCATAGGTTATTTCTCCTTTTAAAATAGGTCTGCTAACTACTAATTTTGCTTTGGACCGTGAATACCAAGAATATTACAACCTCACAGTGGTGGCTCTTGATGGTGGTACTCCAGCTTTGTCTGCAACTCAAACTCTGGCCATAACTGTCCTCGATATAAATGATGAGCCACCAATATTTACAAATGCTCTATATGAAGCCTCCATCTGTGAAAACAAACATCCAGGAGCATTTATCTTGAAAGTTGAAGCCAAAGATAAAGATTCAGGTAACTGGCTTTCTTAACAATCAAACAAACAGAAACAATAAATAAATTTATGTTCAAAAATTGATATAAAACTGTCTATAATACTGCAGTTTCTTTCAGTTTATGCACCTATAATTTAAGAATGAAAATGAAAAACAAATTTAATATGTGATAATGAATCCAGGTTTAATCAAAGAGTTCTTACCAGTGTTTGACATTGGTTCATTTTGTTCATGCTCTCTGTTCTCAATCATTCAAATTCATGTTTATGTATTGTTATTTAAAGCAGTGGTCCACAACCTTTTTGTCACCCTGGACCGGTTGGGGGAGGATGGGGTCCGTGTGCAGGGAAGGCGGGGCACCCCCCGCGCTCACGCGCATGCACAAAGGGGCAGGGGGATGCTTGTGCATACACGAAGAGGTGGGGATGCTCGTGCGGGCGCCATGCGCAAAGGGGCAGGGCACTCAGGGGCACTCACACGGGGGGTGCGCATGCACAAAGGGCGGGGGCGCTCTCAGGGTGCACGCGCACTCGCATGCATGTGCGAAGGGGCTGTGCGGGGGGAGTGCGTGCAGGGGGTGAGATCCGTCTCTCTGGCCCAGGCCACAGACTGACACTGGGCCGTGGACCAGGGGGTTGGGGACCCCTGATTTAAAGAGTCTTAGATTTGCCACATTTGATGGAAATTATCTGGTTCTTTCCTATTTGCCTCAAGTTCCTATCTTCTTTTCTCCCCACTCATTCCTCCTGAAGAACCGAGGGGAAATTTTACTACAGGGGCCTGAGCCAGTAAGCAATCTAGGGTGCAGATGGAGAGCTAGTGTAGTGTAATGTAGTGTGCAGAGTATTTTAAGAGGAGACTTGGCTTCAAATCCCTGCCTGCTCCTGGAAACTCTCTGGGAGCTGGCAGTGTTAAGCCACTCTTTGAACACTGCCATATACGTTGGGAGAAGAAAACCTGTTAGAGTTGCTGTGAGTTGGAAGTGACTTGACAACAAATAACACACACAGGCTACAAATAACACCCAAACCATAGCAAAGCTTCCAGGGTGTATATTTTGTATCCTATACTTTCAGACAGAGGGCTCTTAGCACTACCAGTCAGAAAACAAATGTACAGCTATTCTGTCTTTCCTTCCTTACCTGACACACATACCCCCAATGTTAAAAGGAATATGGTGAGGGGAGAATGGTGCTTATCAAACTAGCAGGGCAGGTACCTTTTGTGGCATCTAGAGGACACTGTACAGCTCAATGGGGGGGGGGGGGGGCAGAATCCTGCAACAGACGTATCTTTTCCTCTCCACTAGCTAAAATTTGAATTGAATGCCCCCAACAGAGGTCTTGTGTTGACCTACAGTGATTTTGTGATAAGTGTGTATATGAAGCACTGAACCGAACCATTGATTTGTAGGATCATTGATCATTGCAAACATGCATTAATTTCATCTGGCCAGAGTGGGGCACTGTAATCCCAGTATTTTTCCTCAGATGACTTGTTGCTGAAAAAGAATTGTGAACTGCAAGCAGCATGAACTTTTTTTAGCATAAAAATTAACAGCACAATTTTCTTTGTGTCCAAAATGGTGAAGTTAAAAACAGGAGAAAAACTGTTGTTTCACGTGGAACTTTAACGAAGCTGTAATTTCACAAAAAGTTCTAGGCTGTACTATTTGGTAGTTTCCTGTTCATTCTGGTAGGACTTGTGTTTCCATAGCAGAGCTCAAAATCACCGTGATACTAGTGAGTGTCTCCGAAAGCTTTGTCAGCAGAGAACTTGATAGATTTTACTTCTGAGCCAACATCTTCTTCTTCTTTAATCCAACAATGTTCATAGTCAACAAAATTGTTCCCCTCAATAAAATGTTTAGGATAAAAGCATGAGTATGAAAACATTAAAATATGTTGTCTGCTTGGATTTGCTACAATGACCCATTGGTAGAACTCAGAACAGACCTCAGAACCTGTTCATGAGGTTCCTTGAAGTAGCCACGTGAGAGAGGAATTCCAGAGTAATGGTTTTTTTTTTCCAAATGTATACCTTGCAAAGAAGCCAAATTAAAAACTTTCCCAGAACAGTGAGATCAGCAGATACTACTGATCCATACATTAGGGTTGTAATTTTATATATAGACCTGGATTCTCAGTTAAGCTACATGTAACCTCTAAAGTGGGGTACCATCTTGTTGAAGCTTTGTGTTCCAGAATAGTGCGTTGTTTTTGTTGCTGCTCAGCATCACCAGTGTGAGCAACACTACCAAAAACATACAAGTGAATGTTTAATGCAAGCGGTGCAGTTTTATATCCTCATTCTCAAGTTCTTCCTCTCCTTGTAAAATCTGATACATTTTTCCATAACGGTAACAACAGAGTTACCAAGGTGTTTTCCCCTCCATGCTCCTGAAAAGCTGCAGAGCCGGGCTGAAATTTCAACAACATGCAATTTGAATTTACTTCATGTTGCTATTTCTAAGCCCAGAATTTTTGTGGGAGACTGCAATCCTGAGCAGAGGACTAGTGGGAAGGAGCTGTTTTAACTCCCTTTTCTGGCTGTGTCTCCCACTCCTAAACCAGAGGGGATTTCCAGAGGGGAGAAAATACAGAGAAGTTGAGGAAAATCCAAGAGAAAACTCAAATTTGGATACAAAAGCACTTGGACATGCTTAAGTGGCTCTTTGGTTCCCATTTATAGTGTTAGCACAACATGGGTATGCAAATCAACTATAATTTACAAGGAAAAAGTTAAAGCACAGTGTTTTACTGTTGTTCTTAAACTTTTTAAAGGTAGATGGAACTGAGTTTCCAAATAGCTGCAAAAAATAAACATATATAAAAATGTACCTTAGACGTATGCTTCCTATCCTTTGTCCACAAAACAGGACTAAATCCATTACAGCTAATAGCGTCTGTTATTTGGCTGTACAACATATTATGAAAATGATGCCATGCTTGTCTCTGGAGAGCAGTGAGACCACAAGAAATATGGGAGCAATTTATTTTGAAGCAATAAAGAATGAGAATGTGGGAAACAAGATGCCCACTATGCACAAAAATAGTACAGCTGCAGAAAGAAACAAACAGCTGCTAACTTTCATAAGCAACATTTTTCTCTTGCAATATTGAAGTGTGGTCCTGATGTTGCAAGATAATGAAGTGAAATGGAACATCATGTGAATGATATCACTGAAGCTTCTTCAGCTCTAAATGCAAGTCAGATCACATGTGAGGGAAAACACATTTTTCTCCCCTTATATTGTCCCTCTAGCTTGCAAATCTTTCACTGCTACTTGCCTGATGCATCTGAAATGCAAACAGAGCTGTGTTTTTTTCCCAGTTGACCAAGAACAAAAGAAAAGCAAGCTAATTTGCCACATGTGAACTAAAGCAAGCTCATGTTGGAATAAACAGGCATTATTTTTCTCTTCTTTTGTTTTGGATTGTTTTGTCATAGGGGGTTCAAGGTAAAACGTAATCAGCAGTAGTTTACTGTTGCTTTTCAATGTTAGTTTGCATGTCATTGCCATTGTTGGTGAAATATCTCATTAGTGTCATATTTCAATTGCTGCTGCTGCCCAGTTGCTACCCTTTAGGAGTTTCTCTGCCCCCATCACCATTGCAACTGTTGATTTTCTGCTGATGTGATTATTAATCCAGAAGAATTTGGATGCATATTAGTCTAGTATTTTAGCTTAGACCCCGCCAAGAATCCAGACTCCTAACAGAGCCTAGCCTTTCAACAGCATTCAGCTTACCTGATACATTCAAGCCCCCTTACCACATTCAGGTGTTACATCTAAGAGGGGGTGGGGAAATTATAGCAGTAATGCTGACGTAAAAGCAACAAGAAAAGAGAAAGACCAGATGTGAGGTGGATTGACTCAGTAAAGGAGGCTGTGGTCTAGAGCAGCCATTCTCAACCTTCTTTTCGCCACGGCCATAAACACAATATGGAAGAAATATAGGCCAAATCAGGATTGTATAAGTCACATAACAAACCTTATAAGGTGTGTATGAAGAATTGTTTCCAGTCTGTGGCCCCTTTCAAATGTGCCATGACCCCTGCTGAGAATGGCAGGTTTAGAGCAGTGGTTCCTAACCTTGGGTCCCCAGATGTTATTAGAAATCCTGGCCAGCACAGCTAGTGGTGAAGGCTTCTGGGAGTTTTAGTCCAAAAACATCTGGGAATCCAAACTTGGGAACCAGTGGTCTACAGTTTGCAAGACCTGAGTGGGGCTGTTAATTACAGGAACTTTTGAAGGTTACTGCCGTAAGTCAAAATGACTTGATGGCACATAATAACATTTTTCTTTGAAGGGTGTGCTGTGACTTCAGGGTTTTTTTTAGTGAAGCCCTGAGGTGCATTAATAGAAATCAGGAATGTGGTATTCTCTGATAGAGAAGCACATCACCCTTATATTACTAATATGTTTCTAGGTAATGGATAGACTAATTTGAGATTCTTTGTGGTCTGATCCATGTGTAATTGGACAGCATAAAAGGCTAAGTTACAAAGGGATTGCAGAACAGGACATGTTCTGCAAACACAATTCTTGTGGTTGACAACATCAGCATGCATTCATGGAGTCACTTGTTAAAAATACAATGTCATAATATGATTCATATAATTCACTAAATTATGTAAATATTTTAAGGTTTCTGCATTTTCTTAGATTAGATGGCCAATGCTTCACACATTGTGATTTTACATGTTGCAATGCAAAAGTACAAAATTATTTAATGAAACTAAAGCAGATGTACAGATCTTAAGGAATGTTCATGCACATCACCTGCTATTTTAGCTTCTTTAAATGGAAGGGCTGTGAATTAAAGTTAAGACTTTTTCCAGGCACATTGGCTGAAATCTTGTTACATAGCATAATAATTCACGAGTAGATTAGGTCCAATAAATTAGTCGAACCTATAGAGGAGTTGACTTACCAAATCCCCACTGATTCAGTGGACCTACTCTACTTGTGACTTACTACACTAAGCAACAGGATTTCAGCCATTATGTTCTCTTCCACAGAACTACACTACAGTTGAACTAGTTACAGGGATTGTCTTTTGGTTTCTTATCAGCTTACAAATATGTGGTGTTCTTATAGGGAGTTTTATGAACTCTCTGAAAATTGACTGACCATTTAATCCCATCGGTAAAATCTCTCAATATTTTGTTGCGTTTCTGAGAATTTCACTAGCATTCTCACCTCACCCAAGTTCCTGATCATTTTGAAAGTTTGTTCTTTCCACATGGAATTTTGATTGATATATACTTTTCCTAGTGAACACAATTTCAGTGCATTTTTTCAAAGACTTAAGTATGTTGGTATTCATTTTTAAAATATATATTTCTAGTTGTGTGCATTTTTAAGAATGAAGTCAGACTACATTCACACAACACTTTGGTGGGCCTGAAGAAACTCTTCAGATTTTTTACATTTTTATTTATCTTTACATTTAATTGTAAAGCAGCAGTGAGTTTTTAATATCAAATAATGTATAAGGAATCTACATTTAATCTGCCATCTTGGTACCAAAAATTTAGGAAACAGTTAATCCAAGGCAGTTAATACAACTAATATATTTTTCTTATTTTTGTATTTTAAGGAATCAATTCCCTCCTTCATTATGAAATTTTGCCAGGACCTGGATCTGAGGCTTTTGAAATAAACTCAGACACTGGAGAAATTACAACTGTCATCTCCCTTGATAGGGAGACTCAAGAGATCTTTGCTCTTAAAGGTAAAATGGTTGTGATGTTGTATAAAGGATATGGCGGTTCACAGGTGTCTGTCGGCATTAGCATATGGGTATTTCACACGCTTTTTAAGTGACAAAAGTGTTCCTGGTAATTTTCATCCAGTATCATCAACAGTGAATAAAAGAAAGTTCAGAAACAAAGTTTCAGTGTATTTTAGGAGGAACACTATGTACAGTTTGCTGTTCTGATAATATTGATGGGCAGTGTCATTACTGCGGTGCAATTATTGATGTTGTAATTTTAAAAATGTTTCTCTCTCCTCAGTGCTAGTTCAAGATGGTGGATCTCCTATTTTATTCAGTACGGCCTCAGTTGTTTTTCGAGTACTGGATGAGAATGATAATATTCCCAAGTTCCTTCTTCCAGTTTCTGAGGTTCAAATTATGGAAAACCAAGAGCCTTCAAGAGTTGCTACTGTTCTAGCTGTGGATAAGGATGCAGGCCATAATGGAACTGTGCAATATCAAATTGTTGGTAAGGTGAAATGTTTTATGTGAGTTAAAACCAATGGTACCCTTTAAAGCTTTCTTTTCTTTTCTTTTTCTTTCTTTCTTTCTTTTTTTTGTATTGTTTAACACATTGACTTTCCTATGACTTTACATGGCTAAATCAATGTATCCTACAGTGCAGGAAATGGAGTTTACCTTTGTGAAAATAGTATTAACTGAATGTTGCTCAAAACGAAATCCTGGAGTTCTCCTTAAAAAAAACAACCACCTAAAATATGCTATTTAAGCCCCTCTCTATGTCATCTACTGATTAAAATGAACTTCATATTTTTATTCTCATGAAAGTTGGAAGAACATAAATGTGGTTCAAGGGTATAGAACATTTCCTGCCAAGTACATTGTGTTGTCACAGATAACGTAGTGGCCATATAAAATAGGGGTGGATAACCTTCAGGTCTGGGACAATATGCCGTCATTGGTCTGATTGTCAGATAATTTTAGTTTTATACATTTGGATGTGAACAGTTTATAAATAGCTGAAAAGAAAAGCAGTTTGTTGTAAGAATATAAAATATGTTGTTGCTATTATTTTTATAGAGCCCTTAGGCTTATTTCAACATACACATGGCCCTTGTAAACAGGCAGTTGAGACTTCCAGCAAGCAGTATCTCATTCTCGTTGTCCTACAGTTTGAATGGAAAAATAGTGAAATTGAAACTTACAAAAGGGAGTAGTAGGAACAGAAAGAGAGGGGGAAAGGGATGGCCTTACCTACTTTTGTCACCATCTTGCCCACTACCAGAATGCTTCTCCTAGTAGATTATTTGCCAAGAAATGTGTTTGGCACACTACAGCTATAAGGAGAGTGTTCAGCATTAGAACTGGTGTGTTCATTTTTTAAATTTTTTGTTCCATTTTGAAGGTGGAAATGTTCAAGGGTACTTCACATTGCACAAAACTTCAGGAGAACTCTTCACCACTCACAGCTTAGATAGAGAAATTGTCAGCAACTTTATCTTGGTTGTTGAGAGCTTTGACCTGGGTGATCCACCAAGAAGCTCTGTGGCCCAGATCCAGATCACAGTCCTGGATGACAACGATAACAGCCCACTCTTTGCAGCGAACCATTATCAGACAACGGTGAGAGAAGATCTTGGAGAAGGGTCACTAGTTCTTGAGCTGTTTGCAGCAGATGCGGATGAGGGGCCAAATGGAAAGGTCACATACTCTCTCTTTGCTGATACCTCCAGAACATTTACCATTAATAGGGTTACTGGTGCTGTAACTGCTATTAAACCACTGGATCAGGAAAGAAAATCTCAATATCTCCTGAAGGCTGTGGCAACCGACTCTGGCATCCTAGGACCAAGAAGCACTAGTGTTAGCATAACTGTGCATGTCAGCGACATCAATGACAACTGGCCTGTTTTCCTACAAAATCCTCTGAAAGCTTATGTATCTTCTCAAACACCTATAAATCAGACTATAGCTACTGTGCAAGCGAATGACGCAGATCTTGGACTAAATGGAGCTGTGAATTTTAGGTTTGTGACTGCAGAAACGATGTTTGAGATAGACTCAAACACAGGAGATATCTTTCTACAAAAACCTGTACCTCATGAAGGTTTCATTGCCCATCTCTTGATAGCAGCTTCAGATCAAGGGGTCCCAGCTAGAACAGCTACCGCTCTTTTGTCTGTCTGTTCTGAAGCACAAACTGAGATGATTTCATTCAACCAGAGTCACTATGAAGCAATGGTTACTGAAAATAGTGAAATGGGTGAGTACCTAGCCATTATTTGTATTTTCATATTGTAGACAAAGCTGTGTTGTCTGGGATATTGAAGGAGGTAGAAGGGCCCAAAGAGCTTTGTACACAGAACAGAAAGGTAACTTTAATTACAGTTGCTCTTTGACATTCAGCTATTATCTTCTACGTATCTACTATGATTCTGAATGATCATTATCTGATAATTGTTTCTTTTTTCTCACTGATAATACTCTGTCATTTGTTTCAGTTTTCCTCTCAAATAGTTACCTTTGTCTGTGTAATATCTGGAATCAGCATGTATCTGGAATCAGCAACACGGGCTGCCCTTCCCCACCTCTTCAGGTGGGTGTCCATTCAGAGGCAGCGTCTCAGGCTTCCCTGCCCCACCTCCTCCTCAGAGTGGGCACCCACCAGAGGGGACAAGGGAGAGAAGCCAGGGTCCCCATGGAACACCTGTTCATCTGAAGGACGAACCATTACGAACTGATGGATTGTGCCCATCTCTTGTCTTAACCCCCAGTTTCATTAGCTGGCAGGGGTTAATAGAATGGATAAGCTCTTCTACTGGTGGATACAATCTCAGCTGTACAGAGCCACTCCTGTCCTTAGAATGCAGCAATATCTGTCAATAGCTTGGTAGGTATAAAGTGATTGGCTGCACTTTTCTCACTATCTAGCGGGCCCCAAAACTTAAATTTTGCAGGAAAATAGGGAGGAATAGGGAGGGACAAATTAGAGAGAGACTAAATTTGCTGTGCTCTTTATCTGTTCCAGCCTGATTCAAGTGGATGAGTGATAGGAATTTTAAAAATGAAAGATCTAGCAGGTTAAATGGTTCAATAAAAAGCCACTATGTCCATTTTCTGCTCTAGCCAAAGTGAGCCAGAACAATGGAAGGAGCACACAACCTGGATCTTTTCTTTTCATTCCCAGCTTGGACAGGACTGTTTTCAAGGCTGCAGTTCTAGGCATGCTTATTTTCATTGCTGAATCAAACAAAGGTAGAAGTTAAAAACTAACTGATAGAGTTAATAGCTGGAAGTTAATATGGGCTCTACAATGCTCACTGATGATATGGTCAGTTTTTCATTATCAGCACGTAATCAGTTCCCATGCAAAAACGTGTCTCTCTGTGCATGTGATGTATTATTTAAGTACCCCTGCTGATAGCAAATAGTACCACTAACTGCATAATCAGGAAAATTATTTGCTTGCTTAGTGTCTTCCTCCTGATATCACATCTTCACAGCTTTTATTGGAGGTGGTACTATTGTTCATGTAGATAATTAGTAGGAGTCAGTGAAAGCCTGTCTTGTAATCTTTTAGAGTGTGCAAGTATAATTTAGTCCCCCCCCCCTTTAAAGGCAGTCATGTTGATTTGTATATATTTTAACTACTTGAGCCCAGTTTCATCTTTGTATCTTCCCTTTCCCTGCCTGAAGCAATAGGTTCTCATGAGTTTGTTTGTCTAGTGACTAGGTGCTTTTGACCACCGTTCTTCATTTCTTTTTCACTCCATCGCATAGGTGTATGGCTCTTTAAGCTACCTGTGTATGCAGAGAAACGGTGTGATGCTTTCTCAGCTCACTAGTAGCAACAGTCTTACACAAATGGTTTCCCCTCCTCCTCTTTCATGCTTTTACTTACAAGGCCTTTATTAGATGTGCATGTACAAGTGTTAAGAGTTCAGTTAGTTATTGAAACTGTTAAAAATAAGGCCTTATTAGGTGTGTATCTTGAAGGTAAGAAGAGTAGAAGAGTAAATATTTCTAAGTAGGAGAAGAGAGCAATAAATAGTAACTTTTGATACTTACAATTACTTATGATTAAACCACATTAAAGAGCAGTGGAATTGTGGGGATCTGCCTTCTCTTAAAATGGGATAAGCTGGGCCTTGAAGAATAACTTTCTTTCAGGATCAGACCTATAATATCATTCACCATCCTGGTGTTTTCCAGATGTTTTGGATTCCAGCTGCAGTTGCACCCAGGCAGGCTGGCTATTGTTTGTGCTGGGAACAGACAGCAGGAGAGAGATTTTCTGTCAGATTTGTCTTGAGTTTCCATATTTGTGAGAACAGTGTTTGTGTAAATCATGTAATTTACATGAAGTACCTACAGAAACTATGACAGCTGCTGCCTTGTTGCATAGATTTTTAAAAAATTGACTTATTGGATGGGTTATTTGTATCTTTTTGAATGATCTGGCAGTTCTTTTGTGCTTCCTTACGTTAGTGTGCACTTTGCTTCACAAACAGAAGAGACAGTTGTTTTAACCATGGATGACTTGTGCAAATTGCAAAAACCAGTAGGGATAGAAGCACTCATGGCATTGTTTATGTGTTGGCATTGAGAAATTTCCTGTGACTTGGTGAACTCTTGACAGTCTGTCTTGCCATGTTGACATAGCCTGTTATATCATGAAGTAGTAATCTAGCAATATGTTTTCACATGTTTATGCCAGGTTGAAGACAGTTGATACATAAGCTCTTCTGAATAATTCTGGTCTTTTTTAATGTTCTATTTAAACTGGTACTTGTGTCGATACAAGGTGGGAAAAATCAGTTTAGGATGACCTTTTCCCATGAGGATAACATGAGATTTATTTGAGTGATGTCAGAGGTTATGGAAGTATAAAGCATGTTTTAAAAGTCAGATTTAAGGCCCCCAACTGAGCTAGGTCAGGACTATGTGGCCATGTATGACCTTGTTGTGGTCAATAGATCATGAGACATTTGTTGTCATTGTTGTTGCGTAGTCATTGGAATAGTAAGAGTGAAAGAGGAACTATAATTGTCTGGATGGAACTGACCAATGAAGAGAATGCAAAACCATGATATGTATCTCAAAATGTGGTTGTCATTGTACAGCACATTTTTCCAGTTAGTAATCTCAGTGACTCTTGACTAATTATTAAGACATCAGCACCCATGTTTAATTTCTGATTTTGCACACCCATTGGAACTACCATTATTACTGTAACTTCTGTACCAATGCAGATATTTCATGTTTTCTCTTGGTAATTTCCCATAAACATATGAGCAACAGCATCCAGGGTCATTCCATAGATGTTATTGCTTATGTGGCTAGCTTAGAAACAAACACTAGCTGCAAGCCAGTCTACAAAGACTGTACATTCGTGCCCCCAAATGTACGCCTGTTTGTATTTTACATAGCGTTCCTTGTAATATAATAAAGTCTCATTTGGAAAAGGTCAATGAACAGTAACCTGAATCCATCACAACTTATTAAAATCAATTTCCATGTTACCAAATTGGTTTTAAAACTGGCTAACAATCCCAAAGCTTTAATCTTGGTAAATCTTGTTGAAATCTGAACAAAAATTTATCTTAGTAAATATTTTTTAAACTTAGTCACACAGTTAAAGGTGGCGTGTTTGGTTAGCATAACAACTCATGTTATGTTTATTCTTCCTACTTCTGCTGCAAGCAGAATGGTTGTTTACTTCATGCTTTTTTGTAAGATAGATAATTTATCTTCTGCATTTAGGGATCTCTGTAATAACAAACTGTGCATATATTTGTGAAATATCTCAAGGCTAATTCTTGCCACACCAGAAAAGCCTAACCATTGGAATGTTTTATCTCTCTCCCAGCCCCTTTTCAATAGCTGGACACCAATTTCACCTGAGTGGTTTATCACAGATGGGGAGTACAATCCAAATTGAATGATCTCCCAGCTGTACTGGGTTTGGAATGGGCAACAACCCTTGGGCCAACACAGGCTTCTTGTACTGGCTGATCTCAGATATGCCAGCACAGCTGGATCTGCTAGCACTGCAGCTGTGCTAGCTGAGATCAGCTGTCAGAAAAGCCAGAAGAGAAGGAGCAGGGGAAGTTATGTCCAGTCTAAACCCCTCTGAGCCCACACTCATAGCCATTATGTCGGCATAAAGTTAGGGGATTTCAGCATTCCTAGGGTGGAAAAGTTTTTCACTCAGCATAGGCTCTGTAGTGTCAGCTCAGCCAGCCCTCAGCTATTTTTGCTAGTTAGGATTGCACCCTTACTTTGAAATCTCACTAGCTGGTGAACCTGGGTTTTTTTTTGGGGGGGGGGTTCTTTGAAATCAGAAGCTCGATGTATTTTTCCTCCCCTGAGTTACATTGTCCAGAGACCTTTTCTCCTTGTTTTAATGGCTGCTTTTTAGGAAATAAGCTTAAGAAATTCTCTCCATCCAAATTTTACACTGAATTTGGGGGTTCAAAATATCATGCTGTTGCATGTGGATTACTGTAATGTACGTGGGGCTGTCTTCAGAAGGTGCTCAAAAATTTCAGTGGGTCCAAAACGGTGCTGCCAGTTAACTAGAGGTGGATACAGAGATTCTATAACTCCTCTGTTAGAGCAGGTCCACTGGTTTTAATCTATACAGCCTTAAATGACTTGGATCCAATCTGTCTCAAAGGCTGCATCTCCCTATACAAGGCTGTCAATTTTTTAAATCATCAGGGGAGAGCTTTCTCTGGATCCCATCACCTTCACCAGTGCATTTGATGAAGACATGAGAAGTGTCTCTGTTGCTACTCACAAACTATGGAACTTCAGGCTGGTCCCTTCCTTGCTGTCCTTCCCCAAGCAGGCAAAGGCCTTTCTCCTCAGGCAGACCTTCTCTCAGTAACTCGTAATAGTTTTTTTTTTTTTTTTTAAATGGGGCTATTGTCGTTTGGGGTTTTTCAATGTGTTTTTAGAATTGATTTTATCTAATCTTGTTAGTATTATATTTTTTTTAATTTTTAACACCATAATAATTTAGGGTTTTTTAGTTTTTAATATTGTAAGATGCCTTGGGTCCTCTTGAAAAAAAAGGCAGGTTTTAAATATTTTAAATAAACAAACAAACAGACATCAATACTTAGATAATCTGCCATTCATTTTGACTTGTGGACAATGTAAAGATTATGAAAGTTTTCATTTTCTTCTTGTCCCTTCTCTGCCTTATTTATATACACAAGTACTTTTACACACAGGTAAAACATGGTACAAAATTGATACCTTTATGCATCATCTGATCATTTACTTATGAAAACATTGCTTTTCTGATCATGTTCACATCTACTGTGTGATCATATGCACCCCCCACCTCTTTTGCAGTCCTTCACCATTAATCACTTGCACATAGTGACAAAACAGAGAATAGGAAAACTAGAACTGATGAAAGGAAATAAAACAAATGCTGCCTGTTAAGTGAGGAAAATGGGACAGGATGCCCATCTTAGCAAACCCACAGAATGGTAGATAAACAGAACCGTAGAACTCCACTCATCTTCACTTCTTATATTCTTGAAAAATGCCACCAGGGCATCTGTCTAAGCTTCAGTGCACCCAGCTGTAGGAATTCCAAAATGCTTTGTCATCTTCATGGCATCTTATGCAGATTGTTGACTAACATTTTATTTGATAAAAATATGGATTGCTAATATTCAGTAATTAGCCTGAGAAATACACTTGGTTTGTTAGACTGACAAACACCACTATGGAAAACAGAAAAATACAGTGTTTAAATAATGTGTAAAGTTCTTTATAAAGGAGATGGATGGCTACGCTTTCATAGTTAGACCTCTTATGAAGTACATGGAGATTGATTACTGGTAAAAATAAGATGTGCCCAAGTTTTAGTCACTGCAAAATTTTCTTTTTTATTTGTAGGTACTTCTGTTTTTACTGTAATTGTACAGGATCATAGTTTGTTGGGAAAGAACTTAAAGCACAGAATTATCAGTGAACATGAAGATATTTTCTACATCCATCCCCTCACGGGTAAGTCCGTATGTTTATCTGCATCTGTTCTAAAACCATTTGAGGGTTTAGTAAAATATTTTCCACATTGGGCTTGTGAGTGCCTTTGTGTAAACATTATCTCAGTGGTTACTGTTAGTTTATTTAAGTGCCAGTAGAAACTGGCTTTCGGCCTTTAAACTTAACAGAAAATCAAATTTCACTAAAATCAAATTTTAATACAATTGGGGTTTTTTTTGAGGGGGTGTTACAAAATAATCTGAAGTTCATGGCCTGATACATCTTTGCATAGATATTTTAGGAACACAGCTGAAGTTGATAAAATTGGTATCTTACCATAGGTGAGAAAAGTATCTTAACAGATTCTGAGTAGAATTTCTTAGCTTGCCCTCCTGGAAAGTTCTTTGTTTGTTAACTGTGTAGCAACAGTGATGTATTATCAAAAGTTGGTGGGGTGGTTTCATCCTTTCTGTTCTAGAGACAAAAAACACCAAAACATAACAAGGAGATTTTATAGAAAAGCTGTTATTTTTTGCTTCCAACCACCTCACACTCCACATCCAGTAAATTCAAATTGTCTAACAAAGCTGTAAAGGCTTGATTCATGTAATTAGTTCAAAATGAGCTGAACCCCAGCTTTTTCACGTGTATATGAGATAGAGGCTCTTATGAGTTCATTCATGCTTTAAAATACACAGAAATGGAGACAAGGGGAATGTATTCCTGTTGGTTCTGCTGGACCTCTCAGCTTTCGATACCATCATCCATGGTATCCTTCTAGCCCATCTCTCTGGAATGGGACTTGGCGGCACTGTTCTAAGGCTGCTCCATTCCTTCCTGGAGGAGAGAACTCAGAAGGTAATGCTGGGGGACTCATGTTCAACCCTCTGGCTGGTGGCCTGCAGAGTCCCTCAGGATTCTATCTTGGCTCCTATGTTATTTAGCATTTACATGAAATCACTGGGAGTAGTTGTCTGGAGTTTTGGGGTTTGGTGTCACCAGTATGTGGATGACACCCAATTCTATCTGTTCTTGCCATCTAAAACTGAAGAAGCTGTTTTGGTTGTAGGTCAGTGTCTAGTATCAATAATGGACTGAATAAGGGGGAATAAACTGAAGCTTAATCCAGATAGAACAGAGGTGCTCCAGGTCAGTTGAAAGACAGATCAAGGAATGGTTGCAGCCTGTGCTGGATGGGGTTGCACTCTCTCTGAAAACACAGGTGCACAACTTGGGGTTGCTCCTGAATTCATCTCTGAGTCTGGATGTCACCTGGGAGACAGCCATCAACAGCAGTCCCTGTGTGGGGTTGTGTGTTTGGATCTCTTCCTCCGCCACAAAAAAAGCATATAGTCGGATTGGTAATAAATAATAAAGGAGATGCATTCTAGGGCACATTCTGGTTGTAATGTACATACACACAAATCCATGCATGCACACACACTCCTCCTGCCTGAGGAGGCCAAAAGCACTTGGCTTCCCTTTTCCCATGGGGCTGTTGAGTCCTCCCCTTCTCTTCGCCTCCCAGAGACCAGCAAAAACATTCTTAAAGGGACAGAAGCAGCCAAGGTTTTTACAAACATCTTTGCCAGCACACCTTCCCTCCCTCCTTCCTTCCTGCAACCTCTCCCACCACCTCTAGCCGGTTATCCCAAGGTGCAATTTACAGCGACAGGAGTGTACATTTGGAGAAATTAATACAATAAATCAAGTTTCATATACATGCTATTTTAAGCAACTCTTTAGATAGGCAAGCCCTTCACATTAGGAACACATGCCTCATTCCTAACTGATGCTTCCATTTCACCCCAGTCTATCATATAACTTGTCTGATGGTAAATATCTCATATGCATTAATCTTGGCCTCTACACTGAAAAGTCTTGAAAGTGCCATTATCCCAACCCAACAGGGGAGCATATCAAATATATCCATGAAATTTTGCTGCTATCCTGTCTCTTCCCAAACAGTGTCTCTGAGTACGGATCACTTAGCTCACTCTTTCCATGGAACATCTTGGTATCAACATCCCATGCAAACAGTGCTCTCCAAACCTATCTGTTCCTCACCTCTTGTAATTAAACCAGCTGAAAGTGGAATATATCCATGCCTTCAGCAAAAAAAACCCAAAAAACACCCCCCCCCCCCTTATTTGCTTAGATGTTACAGTTGTAGAGATGGATTGATAGTTACCTGGTGTAACTCTCTTTGTTTCACCTAATATATTTCTTCCATGCATAGATTGATATGTTCAAAACAACACTTCCTGCCTTTCTCAGTCTGAAAACCCTTCTAGGCATATAGAGAGCTATAGTATCCCAACCTTATCTCACTATCTCCAGATGTAGTCTGTATAATGTCTGTAGTCTGTTCTTTAATTTAAAATAGTACTTGCCAATTGTGCTAGATTCCATACACAGCCAGCAAAATCCACATCACGTTTCTGCCTCTCTCTTCTCTTCCCAAAATAACATTTTCTGGCATCTGGCTTGTTGGTGCCAATACATATAGCTATGTCTGGGGAGATGTGTATGCTCTCTGTCATGTCAAAGGGTAGCAAAGGATGGCATACACATCTCCATCCTTTGCTACCCTTTCCTTCAAGAACAGTCTCCCAAACCTGGCTGCCCTATTGTGATACAAACATGTAGCCCAATTCCCAGCTGACTAGAGATAGGCACAAACCTCAGTTTGGAGGTCTGTGCCTGTTTGTATGTACAGCACCACAGGTGCCATGCATTTCCTTCCCCCATCTCCCCAACCAATGTTCTACTCACCAGCTGGAGCACGCTCCTCTCCTCTGTCTCTTTGGCTGTTCAGCCAGTCCCCGGCAGGAGCACAGGCTTGCCTGTCCCACCTCCTTGTCTGAGTGGGCAATCAGCCAAGGAAGCAGGGCAGGGAAGCCCATGCTCCTGCTGGGAACTAGCTGAACAGCCAAAGAGAATGAGGAGAGGAGTGCACACCAGCTGGTCAGTGGGGGATCCAACAAGGGAGCGGAAGGAAGGTAGCGCATGGCATGAGCTTCTGAACTGAGGTTCATGCCCATCTCTACAGCTAACCAAAATTGTCAACTCCATATTCGCCTTTATGAACACACACCACAACACTGTGGGTTCCCCCCCCCCTCAAATGAAATTATATTAAGACAACTATGGTCAGTGTATCTGGGAAGCTGGCTTGTCTTGGTGTGGCCCTTGGCTTCAGTGTTTTCAAAGACTGGAGAGGAAGAAGCTGAAAGTCTGAGTAGATGAATTCTTATGTAGAAAGCAAGCATAACACACAAGATGGTGTAACATTTTCACTATGTCCAGGGCAGAGAAGTTAAGGAGGAAGTCTTAACTTATGTTTTCCGTGCTTTTGGAGTATGAATTATGTAAAATATAATATGTAAAAGCCTTAACTCTCATCCACCAAGAGTTTTAAAAATTGCACTTGGTGAATTGTAAGGTATTTCCTGACCTCACAAGCATGTCAGTGTGTTGAGCGGGTTTGGATTAAGAATTGCAATAATAAAAATGTATAATTATGTCCTGTCAAGTTGATTCCAGCTAATGGCAACCCTTTCGAGGGTTTCTAGGTATAGAGTACTCAGAAATGGTTTACCATTCTATTCTCCTGGGTTGCTCTGGGACCTTGTAGCTTGCCAAAGACCACACAGGCTTGATCTTCTCCTGCAAGGCACAGTGAGAAATTGGACTCCCAATGCCTGGCTCCAGGAGCTCCATCTCACTGAGCTATCCAACCAGCAAAAAATTACAATACTACATCCAGCACTGAAATAAAATTTGCCACCTACACTCTGAATCAGTATGTCTCAAGGATTTTTCCAGATTACTGTAGAACTTCATTCTGCATCATTTGCAGACTAGCTTTAAAGTTTTTCCATAGTCTCTGTGGCTGCTTTCCTCACCAGCACTGGCCCAGTGTCACAAATGAAGATCAATATGTGCAGAATAGATTCCTCCTTTGTTACCTGGGCCTTCTCTTAGTACTGTGGCAGCCTAAAGAGAAACAATGTGATGGAAATATAGGATATATGTAATTCATGCTAAGAAATCTTAGCCGTGGCTCTTGTTGGAACTCAGACGGAAAGGCATTCCAAATCAGTGGACTAGATTTTTAAAAACTCATATCTTCTTTGACGTTTTCTGATCTTCTGCATAGCGATATTCGATACTTCTTTGTGCATGCATAAGACCTGTGGTTTCCAGTGGACTAATCATCACTGGCACAATCATCACTTGCACAACAGTAAGCCAGAACTAAGGACAGAGTATAACATCCCACAAGTAGAGCAACAGGATTCTGGCCAGTGATTGTCTGTGTTCTCCCAAATATTAAAATATCCTCATACAAGCTGTATTTGTGTAACAACTTCATAAAGGTATTTCTCCCATCTGAATTCCTTAGGTGTTTGATCTCAGCCCAGTCCGCCCCCAGTAAGTCAACTGACACTTGTTGATTAGGTTCACTGTGCTTTTCAGTAAAATATTCAGAGAGAAAATCTGTTAGACATCAATTGTAATCAATCAGGCTGTGATGGTAAACTTCACATCATTTTTTAATTATCAAAGACAAGAGAGAGTTTAATGTGGGATTTTTCATATCCATTATTCTGTATCAACAGTATCACAAATATTCATGGGAAAAAGGCTGGAAGCATGCTCTATATTTATGGAATATGCATTGCAACATAAAAGTATGTTTTTAAAACAATTTTCACATAAACCTTTGACAGGCAGATTCTTATATGTAAAGTTGCAGTGTACTAAATGAATACCAGCTGATTGTTGAAAACGTAACTTCCTTCTGGCTGTAGGAAGGGAGATCTACTGCTTAGTTAAACCTCAAGTATGTTTTTAATAATCAATTATTTTATTAACATGACTGTCTTCTTTAATATAAATCAAGTACACATTTGGGAACATTTACATAAGATGCTTTCAAAAAAGGCATTGCTATTAGAACAGATTCAAGCAATATATCTAACATTTTATATGGACATGTTGTTGTTGAGATTTTGCTGTCAGAATAACTCGGAACAATTTTTTGTGGGCACCCAGAGCTCCATTTCCATTTTGAAGCATGAATGGAGGGAGTGTGAAGGTGCTCAGTATCATCATTTCCATGTATTGTATGGTTTCTTGTGCAGCATAGCTTTAAATACTCCATGCAGTCAGTATACAAGCAACCTATGCATGAGAGCAACTTTTACCAATGTAAGAATCAGATATTAAAGATAACATGTCATGAAAGCTGAAAGCTGTTGATCATCTAGAGAAGTAATTCAGGCAGAGCTTTATGGTAGATCAAACATACAGTAGTACCTCGGTTTGCGAACGCCTCAGTTTACGTAATTTTTGGTTTACGAACCGAAATCTGTAAGAAATAAAGCCCCGGTTTACGTTGTTTTCTTTTTATTTTTCTGCACTACGGAAGGGTTTTCCCAGGGTGCATTGTGCCTATAGCGCCGCCCCTTTCGTAGTGTAATTGGTGTTTCGGTTTGCGAAATTTCCGTACTACGTAATGTCGCACAGAACTGATCCGTTTTGCAAACCGAGGTACTACTGTACATGTAAACAAAGCCTGTGTTCTGGTGGTCAGTTACAAAACAAAGCAAGGTGATTTGCAAACCAGAGGAGGCATAAAAAGCTCTTTTGGTGACATGCAGATGTTTTCACTATCCTACACTTTATTTGCTGTCAGCATAGACTGACCAAAAGTTGGCTAGTAATGATAAAAAGTAGCCTGGGGGCACCACTGCACCATGCAATGACTTTTGAAAGACAAGCAAGGGAGAAGAAGGGAGGCTTTGGAAATTCTAAATGCATCATAAGTAATAGTGAGTGGAGCATCTGCATTGCCCCTGAATTTCATCAGTTTTCAGCTATAATTTAAAAGTTATGGTATTGGCGCCTTTTAAAGACAAGTGAGACTCTACTGTTCATCTCTCTGTCTTTTATTTTGCATAGAATGGGCTTTTACAAAGGCTTTGTGTGCATAATAGGAATGGGCCTCCATGCAGCTGAAGTTCCATCTGGTCCAGAATTCATCCCCCAGGAAAGTTCCCCAGGGTTTGTCTTGCAACCAGCAAGGAAGAGGCAGACACACAGTCTTGACTAGTTCACAACTATATTTAATTCATTATAATAGTAATTCTGTCAAGTGAACATAAAGACAGAAATACTAGAGGAGAGGCACAGTATAAATGTAATAAGTAAACAACCCAGTTCCTATTGAGTTTTTACATTGGTTGTTGTAGGTTTTTCGGGCTGTTCAGCCATTTTCTGGAGGTTTTTCTTCCTAACGTTTTGCCAGTCTCTGTGGCCGGCATCTTCAGAGAATAGGCATTAGAACTCTGTGTTCTAACTCTTGTCCTCTGAAGATGCCGGCCACAGAGACTGGTGAAATGTTAGGAGGAAAAACATCCAGAACATGGCTGAACAGCCCAAAAAACCTACAACAACCATTGGATCCCGTCCGTGAAAGCCTTCGAGAATACATTTTTACATTGGCATAATGCAATTGCTATAAATCTCATTGGTGAATTGCTGCAAGTTGAGAAGTTACCCTAAATTCTTGCAGCCTTTCAGCACTTCATCTATGAGATTGTATTACACCAACAGGCACAACTAATAGGATTTGGGACAATAAATCCTTTCTTCTGATGTCCGTCATGTGTAAGGACTACAGACAAGAATGACCAAATTATCTACTAAGATGTCAGAAAAACTGGCAGTGGTTAATGAATTTGCTTTTTGAAATGTATCTTTCATCATAGAGTGTTCTAGAGTCAATAAACAGGTAGTGGTGGAACCATATTTCTGACAAATGAGTAGGATTATATAGGCTTGTAAGATCTGGTTATAGGGGTAGTAATGGTTCAGCAAGATAAACAATGTGCCACCAGCTCTCATCTGGTCTTTCTTCATCAGCCTTTCTTTGGCTTTTGAGCCTCTTGAATTGACCTAATACAGAACAGATGTAGCCCCACTTTCATGTCGATTGCTTGGTAAGATTACTTTTATTAAGATTTCTAGAAAGAGACTGCTCTTTGCCAAATTGCCATTATGGTTTTGATTTCTGAACACTGATTTAGAAAGTGATTGAGGTGACGGAATGTACTTGATTGATCTACAGTTTAAAGTGGTTTTGAAAAAAGAATACTTACCCTGTGTTTGTGTTTTGTTTTGTTTTTCTTTTATTTACAAATTTATTCACTTTTTCATTGTTTATATTGGCTTGTTATACAAAATACACTGCTCTTTATGTATTCATATGTGTGTACGTATGTTTGTGTATAACACATACAGGAAAGGTATAACTTTATATATTTCTGAATATATACAAGTGTTATTTTCCCTTTGTTTCCATCAAACAAAACAGGTGAAATCACAGTAAAAGAACCTGAATTTCTTGACTATGAAGTCAGGAAAAAAGTGAATTTTGCAGTCTTAGCTGAAAATGGCTTAACTTCAGCAGCATGTGGGGTGACAGTGTTGATCCAGGATATGAATGATAATGCACCTCAATTTGAGCAAAACTCTTTCAAACTACCAGTGTGGGAAGGGCAGGCCTACAACACATACATTGTGCAGGTAACCTCAAGCTTGTGTCTAAGTATATTCAGCAGTCTGAAGACTGGGGCTTAAGATGAAAGATTTTCCAGTATTCTCACTGAGTTTGTTGTTGTTATGTGCTGTCAAGTTGCTTCCCATTTATGGCAATATTATGAATTAATTACCTTAATTAAGGTCCTACCATTGATAACATTATCTGAATTATAATCTTATTTAGAAACTTAAATAATCCCTTGGTTTGTTGTTTGAAACTGGAAGCTTTGTGCCTTAATCAGGAAGTGATGCTGACAAACCTGGGGACTGAGTTTCATTTCAGAATTAATAATTAAATAATACTTGCAAGTGTTCCTTTTTTTTGCACCACACCTTGCAAGATCCCCCAGTCAGTATGGCCATGCTGGTTGATGAATTCTAGGAGATGTAGTTCAAAATGTAACTCCTCCTAGTTCTAATATGCACTGGTTTTCCTGTATTGAAAACAGATAACCACATGGCATGTTAGGTGGTGCAGACAAGTAAAGCCAGTTCTCTGACATAGACAAAGCAGAGCAATGTCCCAGGACATCAGTTATTTATTTGTTATTCATTTATCAAATTATTCATTCTCATTTTATACTCTGTACTTTTCCCAAAGCAGGAGCACAGAGCAGCTTATGAATATTAACAATATAGGTACCAAGGAAACAATAAAATCATGCTGGTATAATAGAACAATTAAAAATGGCAATTCTACCAGAAAAGCACAGAAATGAACAAATTAAATGAGCAAAACAGTTGTGTGTATTAAAAGATTTTCTCAGTTTGAGCAGATTACTTCTCTCCTGGGAGGGAGTTCATTAAATGTCTTGGGGGGGGGGACACCTCTGAGTAGGCTCCCTTTGTATCCATATGCATACTAGGCCCGTTTTTATTTTAGAATTTCTCATTTATTCTTTCAGCCTAATCATGAATTTTGTCCCCATACAGATCTATGCAACAGATTCTGACAGTGGACTTAATGGTGAAATTGAATATTCAATTTTAACTGGCAACACAAACAAAGCATTTCTCATTGATCCAGTGCAGGGAATTATATCAACAAATAGAATCCTTGATCGTGAAGATATTCCGTCATACAGGTTTGTCCTGCAGACATCCTATTATCATTATGAATTGATGACTCCCACAATATAATGCAATGATACATGCAGTGGTATGGAAAAATACATGACTGTAATGATGTGGCTTTTAATGCATAAAAGGCTTGCTCAGTTTGCTCTGTACCAGCCGTTATACAGTGAAAACAGTATCACTCTTGCACTGGAGGACTGTATCAGCAGGCTCAAGAAATTTGCAAAGTTCAAGTGAAATCTTCAGAGGGGAAAAAAATGAGTGGGAGGGTTTCCCTGCCCAGTAGGTGAATGAGGACAGGATATTCTTTTTGGCCACATTTATATATATATATATATGCAGTTTTTTGCATATATTTTAAAAAAATGAAAATGTAAGCAAGGGGAGAATTGAATCCCTGAACAGCAGCACTCCATGTGGCAGTATTTTGTTGCAATTCCTATGTGCAGTGATAAAATTGTGATTACTTTAAAGTTTTTTTTTTAAAAAAATGTACTTTTGAAAAGTAATGTTATCTTCTGTTCAGTTTACAGAACCGTTGCATGCTGGCAGTCCTGGTTTCAATCCCTGGTATCTCCAGTTACAATGCCAGTGGCTGGACTAGGAAATATTTGGGCATGGGTTCTTGGAGAACCACCATAGTCAAATTAGCTGTGATTGTAGAGTGGCAGCATTGCTTAAATGAAAGACCCAAAGAATCTCTTTCATGTTTTTCTTATTATTTTGTTTGTTGCTGAAAAATAACCTTGGGGAACCTGACCCACTGGCTGGGAACCACTGGTCTAAAATGTTGCAGAAGGCTCCATAAAGTTCTGAGGGACCCTCTGACATGTTTGTCACTGCTGTGACTTGAGCTGGTATTTCTTTCATTCTCTCTATAAATATAGCATGAAGTGCCTGCCCACAGCCACATCCATCACTGAGTATTGGTTGGTGGTGGATTTGGCTGCAGGCAAGTTCCAGGAGGAAGTTTTTTCTTTTTCTCTTTTCTTTTATAAGTGATGCAGCGCATCAGCAATACCCTAATACAGTGGTGCCTCGACTTACGAACTTAATCCGTATCGGAATGGTGTTCTTAAGTTGAAACGTTCGTAAGTCGAATCAGCATTTCCCATAGGAATGCATTGAAAACCGATTAATCCGTTCCGGCTGTTTTTTGTTCTTATGTAGAAGTGCTGTTTGTAAGTCGAAGCATTTGTTCCCATAGGAACTAATGCAAAAGCGGTTAATCCGTCCTCTACCACTAGGGGGATAAATTTTTTTTTAACCTAAGATGACCTAAGGTTAAAAAAAGGGCAGGAAAGGAGGGAGGGAGGGAACGAACACCTTTTAAACAGAACATCTTTAAAACCAAGCAGCTTTAAACCAAACCAAGCACCTTTTAAACCATTTTTTACATTTTAAAATTACAGTACCAGGCAGTCCAGAGTCCATTTCCCGCTTTTTCCGCATTTTTTGTTGTTCGTAAGTCGAAGCTCCATTCACAAGTCGAAGCAAAATTTTGTGAACGGAGCTGTTCGTAAGTCGAATTGTTCGTATGTAGGGCCGTTCATAAGTCGAGGCACCACTGTACAGTGTTTAAAAATTTTTTTACTTCCCAATATTGTGAAGTGACTGTCTTTTTAAGCCACTTCACAATATGGTCAATTCAGAGGAAGGCAAATTGATAATAGAAGGCTTGCTTTGGTTCATTTCCAGCAATTGCTCAGGCTGACCAGAATAGAGCGATTCTACCCACATAAAAAAAGTAGAAACCCCTGACAGGGACCCAGAAAAGTGCAGCTAGGAACACTTGGGGGGCAGGCTAGTTCACTCTAGGAAAGACACCATCTGATCGCCAGCTTTCGGAGTGAACCAGCCCATCCCTGTAACGGACCAAACAGTGGGTTAAATGCTCATTTAGTCATCTTCTCAGTCTATAGAATGCAGCCAATTATACAGGAAATTCTCTGTAGCTTTGAAAAATAGAAAATATGGCCCTCAGTTTTTCAAAATTCAAATGACCTATTTGGCTTAGTCCCTCCCCTCTTCTACTTGGTCTTCTTTAAATTAGGGTTTTCAAAGGGAAGTGCTGATGGAACTTTAACTTGAATGCCTTGGGGTTTTTTTTTAATAAGTGTTTTTTTTAACACACTGAATCTTAAGAAACTGGTTAATCTAGTAAATATTCCCATGTGTACCTCATTGATATACGTTCTAGACAAAATATGAAATTATGCATGTTTACACATTTGAATGCTAGTCTGTAATTTAAGTAATGTGTTCTGACAATTTTTAAGCCACAAAACTCACAGAGCAGAACTGGTGTGGTAGATAAATCGCAATAGACTGCAAAGGTTCAAATTGCAGCTCTTTGTTGTCAACATTGTCATGTGCATAATGGGAAACAATGTGCTTCGTCGCTTTTGAAAGGAAGCTATTGTGTCAGAGATTAGAGATGATGAACTTTATATATTTATTTAGCAAATGTATAATCTGCCTTGTCCAAGCTGTGAAGCGAGTTATGATATTGACAATAAAATACACATGTATAATGAGAGAAAGAAAAATGCTTACTAATTTTAAACTCCGCAGTATATGTAAAACATGTGACATCTGTGAAGCCTGGAAGGCAGCCTGTAGCTATACTGTACTATACTATACTATACTATACTATAAAATTGAAGCCTTCTGATTTTTTTTAATTTTAAGAGTATTTTTTGAAATGTTATTATTTTGTCATAATTGTGTAATTGTTTTCTTAGATGTGAAGTCAGTAGTCTAGTCCAAATTATTTAAAATTAGATCTGAGTAAGATCAGTGGGAGGGGTGTAAATCAATGGTAGAATACATGCTCTACATGCAGAAGGTCAAAGACCTGACTCATGGCATCCCAAGGAGTTCTGGCATAAATTCTTATCCAAATCCCTGCAGATCAGCTAGTCAGAGTTCACAATACCAGGTTAAATGAGTCAATTCAAGGCAAGTTCTGAGTTCCTATGACAAGTTAGGCCTGACTTACAGTCATCCACTGTTTACACATTTGGAGTATGAAATAGTTTGACACTGTTGACCTATTTTTACCATGGCTGGAAAAAGTACTTTGGCTGTTAATAAAAAGAATCCACAGAGATATATGTGTGTTTTCTTGATGTCTAGGCAAATGCTTACTTTCCTTTCAGAAATTATTTGTACAGTTATTTCCTTCTAGTTCTATTATATTTGCATTTTCGTTAGAAAACATGCAATTTATAGTCCAGCACAAATTTCCGGGCACTGAGACAGATTATGAATTCAACTTGTCCAGTACTGCTGCTAGACAGGAATCCCATTTTGCATCTTTTTTCCTAACAGATTGGTTGTGCAAGCTGCGGACAGAGGATCTCCAAGACTATCTGCTACAAGTATAATAGAAATCCAGGTTGTAGATGTCAATGACAATGCACCAACCCTTCACCCTTTAGGAATTCTGGAACTTCCTGAAGGTAAGTGTGACAACTTAAGTTAAGGCAATAGTCAAGAAAATTACCAGACAATCTTTTCTCATCCTATGATAGTTTTTTTTTAATGGGATAGTTTTCTAGATTCTTCCTAGTTTTTTCTCAAGCAGTAAATATTCTTGTTATGAGGAGCAGATATTTCGTGGCATATTTCTGCTCATTACTGAGCTTTTTTTGGTGAGTAAAATCTAGCACATATGACAATGCTGTCTGCCACTGAAAGGCTGCAAACATTGGTTAAAAGAGATTGCTCTGAGGTTCAGATGTCAAATTTCTGAAATTTGGTTTCAATATTCATTTCCTTTTTGGAGAGAGAAATTTAATTCTTTAGCCAGAACTCCCAGCTTAAACTTTACAATGCTGTTATTGCTGACAAAAGTAGCTCCAGTGTTATGAAAATAAAGTAACTTAACAATGAATCAGCTAAAAACATTTGGAATGGCCTTTGTGTTAGAATTTTAGGGCCTTCCCTCCCTACTTTGCTCCTTTTCCAGGGCTATCTTTTGTGACATGGTCACTATTGCAGAATGTCCCCTTTCCAGATTTTCATTAGGCTGGAAGTCTGAAGTCACATGAAATGAGTTCCCACAATATGATTTATTTTACCAGCACCTCCACTTTTGGGAACTGGAGTCCTGTAGCATGCAAGGAAGATCAGAAACTTCCTATTTCTATGAAATCTATACTCAGAAATGGTCCAAACAGGGAAGGTATCTCACCCTGAAGTGAATTTTCCCTCTCCCCCAACACTGAGACCGTGGGCCTCCAGTATTTCAACTCTCAGCATTAATAGGCAGCACAGAAAGAAGATATGGTTGCCAAAGCTACCATTGAACCAGAGGTAGTGCTGGAAGGGCCCTTAGAGTTTCTTTCAGTGTTAGATCGTTCAGTCATAATAAAATCTGTGAGGCTCTGGAATGCCCTAGCAAGGGAGAGTTTGTTCATCTCTATTTCATTCTGCTAGAGAGCAAAGATTATAATTATTCAGTAGGCACTTACACTGTTCCACTGGCTGAAGGGATTTTTAACTGGATGGCTGCTATTCATTTTCACTATAATTATTCTTTGCTTTTGATTTATTTACTGTAGGTTTTAATAGGGAGTGGATTTCATTAGCATTACCTGCCTTGAGAACTATTTTGGCAGAAATATAGGATATACATTCAGTGAATAAATAAATGATACAAGTCACTCCCAGAAGTGGACAGCATTTCTGTATTTGTTTTCCAACAAATTTCTTGCAGGGCTTAGACATCACAGAAATAGGGCTCTCAAATAACCAAGAAGAATCTCAGGCATGTACAGCATGCAGCCATGAGTCACATGTACTCCCCACTCATATTTGCAGCCTCTAACACTCCTACCACTGTCTCTTTTTTTAATGAAGAAAATTGAGTATCGTGCAGACAGAAGCATTTAAATCTAATTCACCTTTTTTTAAAAACATGGCTTTCACATGTCTTGCTTTAAATAAAAACAAGTTTTGTTTTTTTTTAATAGTTGATTGTCAGTCACTTCCTGTTTCACTGTGTAACATGCAGGGGATCATGGATTGGAAAACTGGCCCAATACCTACTGAAATTGTATTTGTTGTTGTTACATGTCATCAAGTCCCCTCTGATTTGTGGTGATCCTATGAATGAGTGATCTCCAAAAGGTTCTGTCCTCAACAGACATGCTTAGCTCTTGCAAACTCAAATTTAGGGAGGCAATCCATTTTGTATTTGGTCTTCCTGTTTTCCTGTTACCATCAACTTTTCCCAGCATTATTGGCTTTTCGAGGTAATCTTGCCTTCTCATGATTTGCCCAAAATAGGACAGCCTCAGTTTCAATATTTTTTATAGTTCTGGCTTGATTGAAGTTGTGCACATTTAACTTACCTTATGCATAAATCCTTATAGGATTACAGTTTCATTCAGTTATAGACATTCAGTAGCATACTTGTAAATGAAAATTGTGAATAAGATGGGAAATGGAATTTCAGATCTGCAACCTGCATGCCAAATATTTAATAATGTACCTAGGTATCAGTTGAATACTGATGAGGAAACATGAGCAAAATTATATTCTTCTAAAATATCTTCTCACATCAGAAGAGGGTAGTTCCATCAACTCAACTATGAACTGCCATTTTTTCCCCTTTTTTTATCCCAGCCAGTCTTCACATCCCCTCATCTTTAACGGTGATGTTGAAAGACACTGTGGAAGTTTTTGCTCAGCCCTTATATTATTATAGGTCTGGCTAGTCCTATAATAACTTTAATTTTTGCTGTGTAGAATTTAAATTTGCCCTGTTCTGGAATAGCTTTGCATGGTATAACTGTATCAGGGCAAGCATGCAGGTCTTAGGTTATGTTCCCAGCATTCCAGGAAAGCAGGGAAATCTGCTCATTTACTGGGCAAATCTGTATTTTGCCATAAGGGGAATGACAGCAACCAGCAGTGATCAGCTCTCCTGCTAGTATATGGATATTATTGGACACAGGCCTAAGGGATTTTTTAAAGGCTACAGCAGGCAGGGGGAAAGTGTTACTTTACAGACATTGGACTACAACTGCCAGCATGTCTCATCATTGGCTATGTTAAGACTGATGGAATTGCACTCCGCCAACATATGGCAGTGATTGCCCGCTCCAGGCCAAGAGTTTCTTAATTAAAGATAGCATATAGAGAGAGCCTACATGATACAAAATGTGAACAGCTTCAGCAAATCAGTCTCATTTTGAAGTTTGATGGTTTTAGATGCACCACCTGGATTCTTAGTGATGCAAGTCATGGCAGAAGATGCAGACCTGGGCCCACCTCTTCACTACAGTTTTGCTGAGGATGGTAATCCTGGAATGAAATTTGCAATAGACCAATACAGGGGTACAGTTGTGTTGGTGGAGGCGCTGGATTTTGAAGAAAACACTCAAATTGAACTCTTGATCAGCGTTTCAGATTCTGTGCACCAAATCACAGACCAACTTCTAATCCTCATATCTGATGTCAATGATAACCCACCAGTATTTACTCAGGATGCATATCAGGTAAGAAAATTGGTAGTGCAGACAATAATTCAGCTTTTGTCATAAAAGTCCATGCATGTATCTTTGAGGTGCTAGAGTTATTTCTTTCCTTCAGGTGGTGATACCAGAACTCAGATCTCTAGACATCTCTGTCTTGACGCTGGGTGCCACAGACAGAGACTCAGAAGACAATGGAAAGTTATCCTACAGAATTCTCTCTCCCTCTGATGCATTTTCTATGGATTCTCAAAATGGTGAGTCCAGTGTACACATAGTACTTTACAATATAAGATGTACCTTATGGACTAGAAATGTATATTTTCCTTTTCATCTTTGCTATTGAATTTTTCTTTTCTCCTTCACACATCATGAGCAACTAAAATTGTCATTAATGCCTGTAATACCAAGTGCATTGTCAGCTATGTGAAAAGAACATCTGGGTGACTGACTGAAGGCATAATGGATGTTTAGAATTCTGCTAAATTCTGTAGATAGGACATTTTGTTCAATAATAATAATTATAACAACAGCAACAACAACATGTACACAAGAGTATATTAAAAAAAAATCAAACCCAATCTATGCCTGTTCCATGACAAATGACCAGAACTTTATATTTAGATTTGTCTTTAATGACATTCTTAGGCACAGATTTTCCAGACAGATGAAGATTAATAAAATTTGCTACATTCTTAGCAGTACTTGTCACATTCTCTCCAGAACTAGATTTTTATATGTGAAATAGTATTCTGTTGCTTGAGCATTACAGTGTAGTCTGATATATCTTGTCTCAGGTATAAGTCTCATTGAGTTCACTCCTGGGTTACTTCCAGATACAGTACATGATTGAAGTCATCTTCTCAGATAATGACCACAATCCTGTTGCTTAGAGTCATAACTATAAACCTATTGAATCAATGGGGATTTAGTGAGTCACCTCCTCTGTAAGTTCCATTGGTTCAAATGGGCCTACCCTGACTGTGAGTTACTATGCTAAAGTAAGTCACAATTAGAGTAGGCGTATTTGAATCAATGTAACTCATGGAAGAGTTGAGTCACTGAATCCCTGTTGATTTAGTGGCTTTATTCTAGTTATGTCTTATTATCCTAAGCATTTTGCCCAATGACTGTTCCACTGGTCATTCAAGAAAAAAAAATCTCCAGGAAGGAGAAGAACTTCGCTGAAAACCCTCAGAGACTGGTTTTCACAGAATTGTTGTTTGGAGTACCATATCCCAAAGTCAGAATAGTCACAATTATGTTCAGCCTCTGATGATGGGGAGGAGGCAGAGAATTGCGGGAAGCTGTTTTTCCGCCTCTGTAGAAATGTCAGGGTAAGGAGACCACTGAGACAGTTGTGTTTTTATTTCTGAATATTTTATGCAAAATAATGTGCTTTCCCTTTGTTTTAGGTTCATTTTTCCTTGTTAAGCCACTGACATACCAGGACAACAACTCGTTTATTGAGTTCCTTATTGAAGCCAGTGACAATGGGAATCCTCCTTTGACTGCTCTTACTTCAGTGATCATACAGATACAGGATGTGAATAACTGTGCCCCTCAGTTTACAATGCCAGCCTATAATCTCAGCATACCTGAAAATGCCTCATTTGGAGAGAGTTTGTTCACATTCTCCGCTACTGACTGTGATGGGACACTACAAAACTCTTATGTTGAATATTCCATTATTAGTGGTAATGGTAGTACTACATTCCATATGGAAAATTGCATCAGTGGGCCAGAATCTTCAGATAAACTGGTTGGAAATCTTGTGCTGAGAAAGATTCTGAATCGAGAAAGAAGTGCGTCTTACCAGTTGTTAATTCTTGCATCTGACCATGGAAATCCTTCATTAAACTCTACTGCCACAGTGTCCATCACTGTTTTGGATATCAATGACAACCCACCTGTATTTACCAGTTTGGAATATCATGTTCATGTCAGAGAAAATTTCCCAGTAGGTAGTCATATCATGGCAGTCTCAGCAACTGACTGTGATGCTGGATCTAACGCAGACATCACTTACAGTTTGATCTCTGGAAATGATGAAGGACACTTTAGGTTAGATGAGAAAACTGGCTCCCTTGACCTCATCAGAGCTTTGGATTATGAAGAGACCATGGAATTCAGTTTGACCGTTCAAGCCTCAGATGGAGGTGTCCATGTTAAAAATGTGGCTTTTGCTATTGTATTCATCAGCATCCTTGACACTAATGATTATGCCCCAATATTTGTTTTTCCTAGTCTGGATTGTGAAATACATGAAAACCTGCCTCCTTTTTCTTCTGTGTGCACAGTTTCTGCATTAGACTTTGATACTGGTCCATATGGTGATCTTTCTTACTCCATCCAGTCTCTGTGTTTATCCAGTCATGGAACTCCTGGAGATCAGGACATGTTTTTCCTAGATCCTCTGAGTGGAGAGGTCCATACCAAACATGTGCTTGATTTTGAACATCAGAATAAATATTGTTTCATAGCTCAGGCAAAGGACAAAAATGATTTGACGGCCACAGTTACTGTTCAAGTGAGCATTGAGGGGACAGATGAATTTGACCCTGTTTTTAGCCAAGATCAGTATTGGTTTGATTTCCCTGAAAAGAATGAACCAGGGCAGCTGGTTGGCAAGGTGACAGCATCAGATTATGATGGAGGCTTGGATGGTGCCATACACTACAGTTTACTAAAGCAGTCTCCTTTTTTTTCTGTGAACTATACCAGTGGAGACGTATACTTGACTAGATCTTTCCACAGGAAAAGAAATAGTATGAAAAGAACAGGTGAAGAGACTCTAGAATTATTCATTAAAGCTCATAGCCCAAAGCTGGACTCAAAGTCCAGCACCTGCAAAGTTCTGGTAAACATTTCTAATACTCCTGAGAGTTATTCCATGTTGACAGCTCACATGGTGTCTGTTAGCATTGCTGTATCTACCGTAGCATTCTTGGTGTTTGCCATCAGCCTTGCAGTGCTCATTGTTAGATGCCGACAAAAAGATACAGCAAACTTCAACATGAAGCATGAGATACCATGTCCTTCAACAACAAATTTGAACTTGGACTATGAAAATCAAAACCCTAAAAATGCCCAGAAATCTCAGATCCATGAAACCAGTACGCTTCCTGTAGGCAGCATAGCTGAGTGGCTAAGTTTGGTTGGTGTCAGAGACAGAGGAGACATTAGTCATCCTTGTAGAAATTCGGACTCCAGCAGCCATGGTTCGGCAGAAGGAGAAACTGCAGAAGATGAAGAGATAAAGAGGATTAATGAGCATCCTTGCAGGAAAAGCTCTGGATCTGCCTTAAGTGACCGAGCCTCACGTATACCAGATTCAGGAATTCCAAGAGACTCTGACCAACTATCATATCAGTCTGGAGAAACAGATGTTGTGGCATTTAGTCAAAACTTGGAGACGGTTCAATGTTTCAAGGATGAAAGCGGAGGAGAAGGAAAAGATTGTGACAAAACATTCTGCAACAAAATGCTGACCCAAACACTTGAAAATCTGGGAATGAAGGAAAAGGACATCCTTGCAGATATCACAAGGGAATATATATTCATACCTGATGGACACAGTTCTCATTATGGATCCCTGGCCACACTGGTCAACTCAAATGAGGATCTCAGAGGGAGCTATAACTGGGATTACTTGCTAAATTGGGAGCCCAGGTTTAAGCCACTTGCTTCAGTATTCACTGATATTGCAGAATTGGAGGATGAAAGCATAAAAATACACAGCTTTCCAAGAGAGAAGAAATCTTTTATTTTCCCTCCCCCTTTGATTACTTCTGTAGCCCAACCTGGTCTAAAGACAGTTCCTCCACGAATGCCTACCCTGTTGCCAGGTCAGACATTTAAGAAGTATCCCCACTCGCCCCTCATCCCTCATCTGAAGTACCCTTCATCAGCGATGACTCCCAGTTTTTCCCCTTCTCTGTCTTTGCTTACAATGCAGACGCCTACAACATCCCCAGTCCCCTCACATCTGAGTCTGAAGGGAGTGTGCCCTGGTAGGCCAGCACGTGAACTTGCAACAGATGAAGAAGTTCAAGTATAGATTATTTATCAGTGACTTGAAATGCTAAGTGAACATTTGGCTAAAAAAATAATTGCCCTGTTCCTTAATGAGCATAGCATGTCATATATCTGTGAAAAAAAAATTTTTTTGAGCTAAGAATTACTTATTTAGCCAAACATCTTACCTCCTTAAATATTTCACTGCACATTCCTCCCTAGATTTGTCTGGTATCGCCTTGGGTTTTTCTTTTAAACAAAATGCTTTGCAGCTCAGTTTTTGAGCACAAATTAAATGTTTGGATTCTGCATGTTCTAGGTAATCTTGGGGAAATCTCAAGTAACATAGGACTTTCATACAATGCTCACTTTTTAAACTCAGGTGAATTGTAGAGAACATGTGGAACTTTAATGAATGGCCATGGGGCACATGGAGTCAATATTTTAGCTGGTCTAATTCATACCCTGGTGCTACCAGTCAGGAATGGACAATGCCCTTTTCATTCCCTGCCTGAAACTATTCCAATACCTGAGCCAAGCACTCTCCAGCTGGTGCAAAAAAGATTAAGCTGGTGCTCTCTAATGTTCAGTGCATGTGGAAGTGTATTTGTAGACAAACACACATTTTGGAGTATAAACATTTCTTACATCAAATAAGCATACACTTGTCAATACATGTTTTCCCTCTTCTTTCAATATATAAGTAAATGGCTTTGCACCTTCATTGCATCACCTTGGACAAAATTAGGATAAGTTAAAATTGGTGTTTAATGATCAGGAAAGAATGCTACAAGTGTCTGATTTTCCCTGAGTGCATCTGGAACAAAAATGGTGCTATCAAGGCTGACTCTCTGGACTCGTGTTTAACAATGCCTTATTCTGAACTGCTCTGTCAAGGTGCAAAATACCCTGGTCCTCTTATGCAAAAATGTTACCTCCAGTGGTAAGAGGAATAAAATTAAAACTACTTTCACACAAGAATCCAAATGGCAAGACAGAGTAAAGGGTTTTTTGTTGTTGTTTTGTTTTTTGCTAGTCTGTGTGCAGTGCTGGCACCAGTGTGCACTACAGCATCTAGTAATATTGTCTTTGCAAGGAGTCTTCCATGCAGCTGACACTGCCATTGTCTAAAAGTATGTACCATCACTGGATTCCTACTTTTAGTTGCCCCTTGTCTTTACCACTTTTCAAACAGATCCCAGGAAGTCAGGTGACCAAGGCCAATGTGTGTTATCATGAGCGTAGACTCCTGGGTCTTTGCTTTCTGTAGCCATGATGGGCTCCATCTCTCTGTCTCTCTGTGTGTATGTGTGTTTGGACTACAGCCAAACTGTATTTTCTACTTCTGGCTTTTTAGAGGAAGTGTGAAAGATTTATCAAAGCATATAAAGATCTGCTGCACTAAGTTCTCTCACATAACAATATATTTCATGATGTGAAAAAGCACTAAACCAAGCAAACCAAATGGACAGCATTAATTTATGAATTTATGTATGTGCAACAAGTATGTGTGTCACATAAATACACATTGTAACAAAATAGATATATATAATGTAAGGATGTGACAATGAAATAACCAGTATAACTGCATAACTAAATAATGTAACAGTATTTTAAATATAAATTCTTATTTTTTCTGTGAAATCTTAGTGTTTATTTTCTGGATTTCAGTATATTGAGAGCAGGTACTCAGTGGTAAGCAAGCCCGGTGCTTTGGTTGCCTGAATCCTGTCTGATCCAGCTCTGCTAAAGTAAGTCATACAGAAGGAAGAGTATAACAGAGGAAGAGGAATACCAGAAAGGCCTGGGTTTGGAAAACTGGCATGGAATCCAGCCATAGCTTAGGAACATAGGAATCTGCCTCACACTGCATCAAACCATTGGTCTATCTGGCTCTGTTAATGGCTCTTTGGTGTTTCAGACATTATTTTTGTAGCCCTGCCTGGAAAACGTTGGCAACATCTGGTGGTCTCTCATCCAGGTACTTTGCTTAGATTCAAGCATCAGATGATAAGGGGTGTGTTCAGGGTGCTGTGGTACACATTGCCAGAAAGCCCCTCTTTAATACCCAAGTTATCTAACACACCCAGAAATGATCAGTAATAGTTGAGTGCATAACTGCAATGTTTGTAACAAGTTTTTAACAAACTGAAATACTCATCCTTGAAGGGATTAATAGTGGGCGTTTTGATCTTTCCCAGTTGTGGGGGTAGCTCCAGATGTCTGAATGCCCCCCAAAAGGGGGAAAAGAGGGAAAAACTGCCCCCAAATTTTATATATGCCTAATGTGCTTGATCACTTGTTTTCATCAAAGATGATAACACCTTGTTATCTTCTGCATAAGAAAATGCTCAGTGGCCTTTCTTGTTGCCACTGGTGACACGTGCTAGAAAGTATTGTGCAGCTGAGTATTTGTTGGAATTTGTTGATAAGTAAATGCTATAGCATCACCTTGGTTTCTGCCAAACCTCATTTGGCTACAGTGGCACCCCTCCTGTCCTCCTCTCCTGTACGCTGAAAGAAAAGAGCAGAAAAGAGGTATCCAGTATGTACAGGTAACTGAGAGTATTCATTGAAAGAATGTGGAATTATTCTGCACATTTATTTGCATGCATACCAATACATACATTTTAGACTCTGTCATTGAAACTTTGTATCATATTGAACTTATGAAGTTTAAACTAAAAGTGATATATACAAGATGTCATTAAAACATTATATATAAGGCACATTTGTCTTATGTTCATGTCATTTGTCACGAATTAGCAAATGGTTCATCCCATATTTTTTTTGTTTCCCAGGATAACCATATTGTCGTTAAAACTTCACTACTGTGTGCATTAGCCTGAATCCTAACAAACAGTGGTATTTATTAATGCTGACATTAGGGAGTAACCATGTGCAGCTCCCTGCCTCTATGGAGTCTTTCTGCTGGGATATCAGGACATCAGGGAGAAAATGAATATAGCTTTGTACTTGCAGCTGCTCTCAATCCGCAGTGTGTTGTTCTGATGGAAAATCCTCACTGCACCTTGTGCTTTAGGCTGCTGCACACCAGCAATGACACACTGCAGCTGCAGAGAGTGAGGATTCAGTGCATACACTCCTGCAAAGTTCTCACTGATTTAGAGAATAAAGTTGAAAGCAAATACCAGATTAACTATTCACCATTGACTTTGCTCTCCTTTTTGGGCATCACAGAGAGATGTTGTACACTGGTATCCTAATGCGCTAACGCAGTGCTTCCCAACCTTGGGTCCCCACATGTTCTTGGACTACAACTCCCAGAAATCCTGTCCAGCACAGCTAGTGATGAAGGCTTCTGGGAGGTTTAGTCCAAGAATATCTGGGGACCCAAGGTTGGGAACTATTGCACTAGTGGAAAGACTCTATAGAGGCAAGGAGTTGCACATGGTTACTCCCTAATGTTAGTGTTAATAAATACCATGATTAGAATGTGAGCACCTTTAGACCAGCAGAACTTGGAAATGTTACAAATTTAGTGTACAACTCCCATAAACCCTTAACCAGTGTGGGCATTCTGACAGTTATAAACCAAGAAAAGAACTTTCCCAAATTCTGTAGTCTGGTATTACCAGGCTATCACACACTAAAGCAATGTTTATCTGCCCATCCTTGCTATATAATAAAATGGTCCCTTTTCTGTAGCAGGAAGCAAGTCTTCTGTTCCCAGTGGGCCTCCTGGCTCTGGATCTAGTTATTACTGCATGTCTTTCTTTCTTTCTTTCTTTCTTTCTTTCTTTCTTTCTTTCTTTCTTTCTTTCTTTCTTTCTTTCTTTCTTTCTTTCTTTCTTTCTTTCTTTCAAGCATTAGCTGTAAGCTCATTCCTTTATTGCCAAATATATGCCACACTCTATATGGGATAATCAGGCTTAAGAAATGTTGTCCTGTTAAAAGTTTTTTTGTTACATTTTCTTTTCAATATATATATTTACTAATTCTGTGTCCAAAACTGTGAGTTACACTGAGCAGATGTACTCTGAATCTCACGTGTAGCCGAACTGAAAAATGTGAATATACAAGGAAGGAGTCTGCAGTAAATCATATGTCAGCTTTTTTCACCTTACTTTTGAAAATTCTTTATGTAAACAATATAATTTGTTTAAGTTACTGTGAGTTTAGTTTTCACTTGCATTAAAAAGTGTATTGTCTGCTAGTAGTAAAGGGGGGCCAAAAAAGGGAGGGAGTTTGCACTACCACTCCTGGAGAAATAGAACATGTGAGGTGAAAAAAATTATTGAGTTCAAAGTACAAAAGCTGTTAAAGAAGACACATTTCTCCCCTGGAATTTTGCTCAGGATTGACTTGCATTTACTGAATGCATGTGTAATTCAGGAGCAAATGAATAAGAAATCTTATATATATGTAGGTCATGATTGTTCTTGTATGAAGAAAAGCTTAATGGTCCTAATTTAGATGGTTGTGTCTAAAACTACAAGGTTATGCACAGCTAATTGCTAGTAAGCCTCATTGAGTATGGTGGGACTTTCTTCCAAGTAAACACATAGAGGTTTATGGTGAACATCTCATTGGTTTCATCAGGACTTAGGTAAAGCTAATGTTTTCTGGATCAGAACCGCAAACATCTTAAAGTCTCGTCAACAAAAAGTACAAAGTTCCTTTAAATACTCTGTATTTCACTCTGAGCCGTTGGATGGGAGATGATGGGCAAATTTTAAAAATTATCTTCAGACTAATGGATTATCACTGTTATTTGTTCTTGGGGAGAAGTGGCGCTTTATCTTATACCTTGCTTTTATTATTGTTTTAAAACAGCACAAAGCAGCAGCAGAAACATTCTGCAAAAGAATGGTTCTGTTTTACTTGCATTTCTTCCATTTTAGATTTAAATAAACTGTCTAGAATCCTATTTTATTATGCAGTTGTCTAAGGACAATCACACAACGTTCTTCTCCTGGCAGGGTCTCCTTCACGCACAGGTTGCAAAATCAGGCATGTGGCACATGAAGGACAGCTTGTTGGAAAAGAAAACACTATGTGATTACTTTTACATGTGTATTTCTCTCTCTCCTGTATTCTGACCACCATAGTTTTCAAAGAGTTAAATATGAATAATATACGTATGGCACATTAAAATAGTAACTGATATCTTTGGACTAGAATGACGACATCATTAGGTTTTGATGACCATTAATTAGTCTTCTGAATTCATAGATAGCTCATGACTCATGCGGGGGATGCTTCCCCCCGTGCTGGTCCATGAGTCACCCCTGTCTGATTTAGTTGCACTGTGTCAGAGTGCTCTCTGTCTAGTTCTATGGCATACTTACAGACATGCATGGCTTCTTTATTGGTCTCACAGTTTTAAAATACACCTTTTAATTTTCTTCTGTTTCTACACTGAGAAGATATTTCTACTTTTTTGAAGATACGTTTTATCAAAGCTTGAAAATGTTCCTCTTTTTTTTACTAACTCCTGGAATTATCTGTTGGTTGGGGTTTTGGGGGAGTTGTAGTCAAAAGGTAGTGTTTTCAAGCTCTTTGTTTTATATCTCTAACACTTGGTCATAGTCCCACAAAAGCTTAAGCCATAGTAAATCTATTAATCAAAGAAAACAAGGAAATGAGGACTTAAGAGACATGTATCATGGATGTTCCATATTTCCACATTTCTTAAAATCATATCTGTGCATCTTCCATTTGTCTTTGAGTGCATTTCTTGTTAATCTTAATAATGCCATGTTTGCCCATGGAAAATGTTCTTTACAGCTTGAGCTGTAAGGTTGGATCATTAGCCATTCTGTTCAGACTATTTTTTTGTAACAGAAGGCTTTATAAGATAACAGTGGTCAGTATACCTTTGTGTGCCTCTGGAAAATCTACAGGTACACAGTAGACCAGTGGTTCCCAACCTTGGGTCCCTAGATGTTCTTGGACTACAGCTTCCACAAATCCTGGCCAGCACAGCTAGTGGCAAAGGCTTCTGGGAGTTTTAATCCAAGAACATCTTGGGACCTAATGTTAGAAACTTATTAAACAAAGGGCCACCAAGCACTCAGACACCCTCTTTTCCCCTTTCCACCTTCTTTTTGAAACTCAAAGAATTTCTATTTGGCAAAGCTTTGTTAATTATGGTAATGAGTACATTGAATAATCTTGATCAGTTTCCCTGATCTCCCTTGTTCCACCTGGATATTTCTGGCAATCAATTTAGTTAACTTGTCAGAACACCCTGAGCAAATCTGGGCCACTGACTTCAAGTCTGGGGATCAAGACGAAGAATTTTTTGCTCTGACAAATGTCTTCAGTTACTAAGGGTTTTGATGATAAAAAAAGAACATACTTTGATATACACTAGCACACTGCTAAGAAACTATTTTTCTCCTCATTCCCACATAGTTTATTATTAAATGGCCTGGCAGCTCCAGAATATTTTCCCAAAGAAACCAAGGATTGATTTAAATTAGAAAACCGAGTACTCCTGCGGCTTGAGCCAACCCTGCCAGGACAAACACATATTGCAGCAGGAGTTGGATTCAGCCCATACACTGCACCTGGAAGAAATGGAGTACCAGTGATGTAATTGGCAACAATGAATTGATTCCCCGCGATGTGGTGGATATAAAACAGCAGGGAATATGTTGCAGAAGGAGAAACATCAAGAACCTGGAATCTAGCACAAAAAAGTATAAGTGCATGTACACACTAGGAGAGGGGTGTGTTACGTCCATAATACGTGAACTGAGAGACTTATATGTTGGCTCACAATTTAATGAGAACCTTATGATTTGTTTTAAATGCAAGCTATTAATCAAGACTCGGAGGTGATGGAGGAGTAGCAAGCCTAATTATAAATGCAGCCTAACTATACATTATTTTAAAAATTGCTTTTGGTATTGTATGTAGATGCAGAAAGCAGCAGATTTCAGATCAGGCTAGAATGGGATCTTAGCAAACATAAAAATAAATAATAATTACATATAATGGTATATGCATTTGCCTCATGCCACTTTACATTAAAAAAAATGCAGCTATCAAATCGTATCTCCTCAAAGCAGATTCCAGCTTTTCACACTGACCTTATAATACAGTTAGGGGCTTTCCATTACAAGTACAAAACTACTGCTGTAGCAACAACTTCATTTTAAGTCAGTTTCATGTGGCCTTTAGTTTAAAAGATTGGTTATCCCATGTGACTATGCAAAAAGGTCTTTCTTCATATATAATTGGAAAATTGCATTTTTTTCTTAATTCCTGTAACCTGATCCTCCTCTTTTTAGTCTTCAGACCTTGCTTATTTTGCTTCCAGCTCCTTCATTTCCTTTTCTGTCTCTTCTAATCTGTCATTCAGCTGTCCTTTTTTAGCTGATGCCACAGAGGTAATTTGCCTCCTATTATAGTCTTTAACTGAGACCCATATACTCAAAGCAGAATTATGATTTCTTTTCTAAAAAGCTCATCAGTCCTGATTCAGGTATATATATACACACCAAACTTTACTAATCAGCTATTACTCACCCAAGGGAATGCTGAACACTGGAATTTAGGTTTTATATATATATATATATATAACCTAAATTCCAGTGTTCAGCATTCCCTTGGGTGAGTAATAGCTGAATAGTAAAGTTTGGGCACATGTGCAAATATATACTTTATAGTGAAGTTTGAAAACATGATTTTCATTGTCTACTTTGCTACTTTGCTACTTCTGAAATGCTGTATTGTGTGCTTTGAAAAAATGTATAACACTAAGTTTGTGAATGGAAAAGTTAAGTATTAAAGTTTAAGGTTGCTCTATCGAACACAGTAGGACTTCCTTCTGAGTAGTATTTATCTTTGCTGCATTTCAGAATTAGAGTCTCCTGAAACACCTTACAGACCACAAAAGATAATAAATAAGAATACTCTTAAGCACCATATTTAAACCACGTTAAGGTTCTATTAAGTTTAATAAATAGAAAAATAACAATAGTAGAGCAAAACAAAAACAAAAACTTCAGGCTAAACCAATCACAGAATATATTGGAAGGGTGACCATGAGCCATATGTAAACCTATGCCAAAGCAAAGACAGGTTGAAACAAATGATGTCTTCAGAGCCTGTTTGAAACAAGACCAAGGGTCAAATTTTTTTAGAATGAAGATGACACAAGATGGGATGCCACCATAAAAAAAAATCAAAAACCTCTGTCTCTCTTCTTTGGCAAGCAGACATTCAAAAGCTGATCTGAACCATGGGGTGGCTCAGTATGAACAGTACCTCAGGTAACTTGGTTCTGAGCTGTATACACCAATAAAGCCATGGCTTTAACACTAAGATTTAACATGACTTTTTCAGCGTGGGGCTGGAACTTTAATTACATATTACAGAAATCAGCTTTTAGTATCGATTATATTAGGCAGCTGATCAGTATTGTAAATGATTTTTAGTCTTCATTGCAATTAGGTATGGTTCCATTTCCCCCAATTGTGGTGTATGCTTTGACGGGAGACAAAGGAGGCTGCTTACAGTTAAACTAGAGCTGTTTGAGATGAGAAGTTTACACTTGTGCATCAGCATCTTTCACTCCAAGCCATTATTTCTTGCAGGAATTCTCTTGATTGAATCCAATTCAGACTGCTGCTGGGTTGGATCCAGAAAGTGCTAGAACAATGGCTCTCAACCAGTGGTATAAAGATGTCTTTACAGTATGATTAGGGTTTCCTGATATCAGGCTGCTGGCTGAAGTCTGAGGGAATTGCTGTGCTTCTCTGGGTCTCCAGTTGGGAAGCCAAGTCTCAGGGCCGGCAACACTGGGCATGGAGAAGATTTGATTTCTGTGTGTCAGATGGCTTTGAAGCCTGGGTAGCAATCTTCACCAATTCCCAGCTCTCCGTGCCAAGATATTTATGAACGTGTTGTTCCAAATGACACAATAGGGCCAAGTGCGGGTGAGCACCAACTCTCTTCCTAGCCCCTGTGACTTCTGGCTTTTTGGTATGTCAGCATTAAGCCCATCTTGCCATTTGGAGCAAAGCAAGGAGCAACACACCAGCATTGTACCTCATGAGTGAACCTCTTATGTTGCATAAGTCTGGCAATCCCCATTCCAGAGCAATCGCTTCCAGCATCTAAGTATGACTACCAATTTGGCTGTAATCAGCTTTTTAAAAAAAAACATAGTGTGATAACTACATTTGATCTCATGGTTTGCTGATGTAAAGACTCGTTGCCTTAGTCAATGTTTTTCTGCTCCATTTTGTATGTTTTTCTGAAACAAATGTTTTGGTGAAGGAAATGAAGTTTATCAAATTGAGAAAATGAGAAGAATTTAGTTGGAAACGTAATTCAAACTGACTTGGATGAAGAGTACTGGCTCAAATAGATTTTAAAACAAGTGGAGAACACTTAATGTGCTGACTTGGAGGTATCTGGTAGAGGAAGTCAGCAATAGATGTGCAAGCTATACTCCTGGGCCTCACAGTCTGCCAGTTCTGTATGCAGTCCACAAAACTGTCTAGACCGATCAGCACTGTTTGAGGATATTAAAGTTTTGGAATAAAAATGCATCATACTTACATTTTGAGAAATATTCTCTTAGGGATCATTCGTTTTTACAAAGCAGAGTTTCATATATGCCCACACTTGAGCAATCAACTCCCGGGACGTGTCTTTGGAAAATGTTGGAATGTTGAAAATGGTATGGGTGTTCAACTGCCAGATAATTCAGGAAGAATATTCAGAGAATTAAGATAGCTGGAAATAAGTAGGAAGCCCAGACTAGATTTTAATAGATTTAAGCAGAGCATTGTCTCCTTTGCAGGGCTGGATTATTCATGACAAATAGCAAGGCCAGGAATTGAGCTATGTAGGTCACAGTAATGGACTCTCGGTGAACCCTCTTTGTTCTTCTGTCACAAATCAATACCTAAAATATGTTTTGCAAGTTTTAAAATTGTATAGGTCATTTTTTTCTGCCTTTGTTTGCCCATAAAGCAGTCTGTCAGTCTTAGCGTTGCAGAACTCCAACAAAAGAAAACTATAAATAAGTCCCTGTCAAGTCTTCTAAGTGTTTTGTTTAGTGGCTCTGCTTTTCAAGGCTGTTGTATCTCATGGTCTGTTGTAACAAAAAGAAAAATTAGAATGCCACACTCTCTTTTTTTTTAACCTTTAAGCTGATGAAACAAGGTGTAATGATTAACAAGTATATCATTAAACGTGGGATATTCAAAGCTGCTTTCTATGCTGAATATTTCGGAAGAAACGGTCTGTGTTTAGGAGTGAAAGAACAAACTTCTTGGTGTTTGTTTTTTACCTGAAATTATTTCATTTTTTAAGAGTAGACATGTAACTATAATTGAAGCTCACCAGGGGGAAAGATATATCAATACAGAATATGTGAAAGACAACAATTGATTAGAAAAGTTGTTTGTCTATCATGTTGAATGTATAACCACCCCAGAACATTCAGCTCCACCCTTACATGATAGTTTCTGGGCACTTAGACAACTGGGAAAAATTCAACAGTGGTGAGTTCTCCATTCCTTTGAAGACAATTGGGAAAAATTGTACTCATGCACTTATTTCCACAAAGTTGCAGGGTTGATCTCTGTTTAGGATGGTAACTGGGAAGCCACCCCAAAAGATGAGCGATTCCATCCTGCTTTAAATGCTACCCAAGTATTTCTACATTCCTGCTCCCTACTTAAGCCAGATTCTCTTGAGCATTTTTGGGAAACAGAGAAAGGTTTTGCATACAAGTCACTGGTATTTCAGTGGAAACATCACAGATCTTTGAACCAAACTATTCCATCCATTTCCACTGAAGGCAGCCATCGGTAAGCATGTTGTTAGCTGGCTTCAGTGGAAATGGATGGGCTAGTCCTTGCTACAGTTAAGTTCTGCAGTCACAGCAAAGCTTCTTCTCAACTTCCCATAAGAAAGAATCCAATTAGGGCACAGACAAGAAGGTTTAAATAGTTTAAAACTGAATCTTAACAAGAGAAGATTTTGATCTTATCTTAGGTATGTTTGTAGCTCTAAAATTGGGCTAAAATAAATTTTTTATCTTTTAGCCTCACTCCATGATTATTTTATTTTAACAATACCCAAAACCCTTTCTCAGTTAGTTTTTTGTTTGTTTATACAGATGGTTAAAAGATTCCAAAGATGAAAATCTGCCAAGAATCTGTAACTGTTTGATGTTGGATGGCTGGTTTTGGTTTAAGCCCAACCCTACCGAGATCGTCAAGTCTGGGGGCTTGTGTGTAGAGACAAAGGTATCCGCAGAAGCAATGTCTTATGCCAGTGATACTGATAGGCTGTTTGTGGTAATTATTGGCTAATAGAACGGAGAGTCCAGGATGGTAAAAGGAGCTTGTGTATCCTATTTTTCTTTCATCAGCGGCTTCCCCAAGACTACTTGCTAGAGGCAAGCAACTGATACCAAAATGTGAATTTGATCTTGGTGCAGAAAAGTGCTTGCATACCTTCTATAAGCATCCTTAATATTAAGAAAAATGCTTCTTTTGCTATAAGAAGCCCATTTAGGAGCAAGATTGTCTGCTACTCTTGCTTGGGAATGCATTTCAGAAGAGGAATAAAATGTATTTTGAGCATTATTTTAAAAAAATAAACTTGAGTTTCTATGAGGCAAGTAAAATATTTTGTCCACCAAATTAAAACACCATGTTAGTTGTCTGTTTCTAATCTGTGCTGTCCGTGAGACTGATGCATTGTATTATCTTGATTTTCATGCTTATTGTCCCCATTACAAAATAGTAAGCATCACTGCTACATGATTTGCTCATATTATTTATGTGACTTCACATTTAGCAGGCCGACTGAATCTTCGTCAAGAAGCACACAGTCAAATAGTCATTTCTGGCAAAGGTCTCATGTTTGCAGCAAACACTGACATACAGACTCTAGTTATCCTCTTATTGTTGCAGGGCTGTTTTATATATTTCAGTCTTTCTTAGTTTTTTACTCCAAATGCAATAAAGAAAATGGTTACCTACCCTTTTCTTCTGTTGATCACAAAGCTTGTGCTGAGGAAACCTGATCATGTATTCTGGTAAAGTTTGGATGGAATATTGATCAACTGAAAAGGCAGCATTTCATTTCATATGCCACAGGCCTGCTTTTAACACCACCATCAACATGGGTCAGTTGGATGTCCAATCAATCTGCTAGAATAAGGAACATGGCAAAATAATAATTAGAGCTCATGTCAAATCTGATTCCATTTCTCATAAAATCAGAATAATTGAGTTGGAAGGGGCCTATTAGGCCATTGAGGCCACTCCTTGCTCAGTGCAGGAATCCAAATCAAAGCAGATTTGACAGATGATTGCCCAATTTTCTCTTGAATGCCTCCAGTGTTGGAGCAATCACAACCTCCTGAGGTAATTGGTTCCATTGACGTACTGCTTTAACAGTTAAGAAGTTTTTCCTGATATTCAGCCTAAATCTGGCTTCCTGTAACTTGAGCCCATTATTATGTCCTGCACTCAGAATTGATTGAGTACAGATCCTGCCACTCCTCTTAATAACTACTTTTCAGGTATTTGAAAAGTGCTGTCATATATTCCCTAACTCTTCTTTTCACGTGGCTAAACAGTCCCAGTTCTCTTCACTCAGGCATTAACTACAGACTATTTTAAAAACTGGGAGGAAAGCGATGACAAACCTAGACAGCATCTTAAAAAGCAGAGACGTCACCTTGCTGACAAAGGTCCGCATCGTCAAAGCTATGGTTTTTCCAGTAGCGATGTATGGAAGTGAGAGCTGGACCATAAAGAGGGCTGACCGCCGAAGAATGGATGCTTTTGAATTGTGGTGCTGGAGGAGACTCTTGAGAGTCCCCTGGACTGCAAAGAGAATAAACCTATCCATTTTGAAGGAAATCAACCCTGAGTACTCACTGGAAGGACAGATCCTGAAACTGAGGTTCCAATACTTTGGCCATCTCTACAGAGAAGACTCCCTGGAAAAGACCCTGATGTTGGGAAAGTGTGAGGGCAAGAGGAGAAGGGGACGACAGAGGACAAGATGGTTGCACAGTGTCATCGAAGCAACCAAGATGAATTTGACCCGACTCCGGGAGGCAGTGGAAGACAGGAGGGCCTGGCGTGCTCTGGTCCATGGGGTCACGAAGAGTCGGACACGACTTAACGACTAAACAAGAACATTTTAAAAACCCAAAACGCTCTCAGTATATGAAACACAACTAGAGACAGTCAGGATATGACTGTCATAGTCATAGCCGACAGAAATGGGTGAAATTCAATGATTGGCTAAGTAGATAGATAGATAGATAGATAGATAGATAGATAGATAGATAGATAGATAGATAGATAGATAGATAGATAGATAGATAGATTCATTGATTGATTGATTGATTGATTGATTGATTGATTGATTGATTGATTAGGTGCAAAATGATAGCCAGTCTTCAGAATTAAAGGCATGTTGACCTCATTTCTCTGGCATCAGTGTTGCCCATATTATTTTTTGGTAGGCGTATATTTTGCAATACATGGCTAAAAGTCATAATATTCATGCATACATTTCTACATAAAGGACTATTGAGTTCTATGAGGAAGAAATATTTCCCATATTCTCTGATGGTCATTTGCCATACTATATTTGGAGAACTTCCTTTCAGGAAAAGAATGAACAAGGTCAAAGCAAGAATCTGGGAAAATCTGGGTTCTTGCTGATGCAGAAAGCTTACATGCTTCTCCTCATTCTCAGCTCTGAAAGTGTAAAGAAAGTGATGGTAGTGGGGTTAATGCTCCCTGTAAGCATGCTTCGAGTGTCAAGAGATCCTGTGACACCCGAGTAAGGCTTGGATCATGGTCAGGTTTTGCAAAAGCCTGACATGGTACAGCATTCCTGAAACTGATTCTTTACACTGAAGGATGTATTAGAAAATTATTTCCAAAAGTGACTTCAAGGATGCATAATTCGCCTATTCAGCTCCTTCTTCTTTATTTCTGCAATCAGTACTAAACTTGCTTCCCTTTTTGCTGCTCATCATCTGCCTCAGACCCTGGTTTCTTGTAATCGAGGGCCCAATTAATGCTTTAGCCTGGAGAATCAAGCAGCAGTTTTGGTCTACAGAAATTGTGTTGAAGGACGCATACATACGCACACATCACATCTTCCATTCGGAAGAGGTGGGGAGATGATATGAACACTCTTGGTAATTTTCCCACTGGAGGAAACTGCACAAATGTAACAAAAAGAATTAAGCAACAATAAATACATTACTGCTAATTTCCTCTTAGAAAAAGAGGCGTTTACTGGTATTTACTTTGCTTTCTCAGACTGCCTCATGTTGCCTTATGTCTGGATTACCTAACAGTAGTACAAAATGAAAAGTGTGAGGAAGTACACACTGCCAGTTTTTCAGTGAGTTGGTGTAAATGAGAACTATGTCCTGTCAAGTTAATTATGGTGTGATGGCAGTCTGGGACCATACAGCTTGCCCAAGACCTCACAGGTGGCAGAGCACATAAACCCATCAGCTGCATACCCTATCAGCCACATATGGGCTGCATGATATCCGTTGGTTGCTCTCCTGGGAGGCCCAGTGAGGATCTGAACATGTGGCCCCTTGTTCCATATCTAGGTACTCCAATACACTGAGCTATGCCATCCAATTCTGTGGGAGTTGCATTAGTATGAGGTTTGGTTAATTGATTTCCTTCTCTCTTTAATGGGCACGTTTCAATTTCCAGTGCTATGTTTCCAAGCTTCTAATGACACATTCCTTTGCATTTAGTTACTCCCATATGTTTGTCCATTTTCAGTCTTTCCCTGCCTTTTATTTCCTAGTATACTAGTTCAGTTTTTAGACTGTAAGCATAAACCCACTGTTTTTGTTGTTGTTAACTGTATGATTTTTACTCTGCCAGGTCAAATATTCTGACACCTGAGCATACCCCTGAGACCTACAAAATTTTATAGACCTCTAGGGAAAAGTCAGAAGACTGTGTTTGTTACAGTTGGAATTTTAATCCAGATCAGGGTTAATTCCAGAATGAAACCAGTCATTAACAATCATATCAATATTCATCTGAGTAACAAGGTATAGGTTTTTTTTCCCTGTTGCAATAATTCCAGGCAACGTCAGCATGTCTAATTCTACAAGCTTTATTTATTTACATTGCTTCTATGTTCTACAAACACAGAATACTGCAGAGATAAAAATAGAAAACTTGTACAACTATGTAAAAACTATAGGCACAAATACTTAAAAATATATGAAAACTAAACTTAAGTTGTAGGCAGATACTTAAGTCAGAATTCAGTCCAAAATACAAATTGCAAAAGTACAATAAAATATCGAAAGGAATATTTTAAATTACATTCTAAAAATGCAAGAGCATAAAAAAGTACATTTAAAATCAAAAGACAGAGAATACAACTCTTAAAATACCAAGATTCTTAAGAATAAAAATATATTAAAGAAAATTACTTCCTTAGCCTTTAAGCATACTATGAACACAAAAATAATAATGTCCTGACCCAGCCAGCCTAACCTTGCACCTATGGAGGAAAATCCATGACGACTGTTGTTCTTTGATGTCTGGTACCCAAAGTGGCACAGAGTTGTGATGTGATGTGATGAATTCCAAATGCCCATATGTCCCATATGTATGTCTTCTCTCCCTAAATTTATAATTCATGTTGTCCATACCTCCCTCCAATCTGTAAATTATATCTTTTTCAGGGGCCTGGAGATCCAAACGCTTGGTATTCCAAGAAGAATTTTTCAATAGGAAATCATATTGTTCCTGCTGCCTTTGAAAGTTCATGTAACTTGATATCTGATAACATTGTTATGACTAAAGTTTTTGCAGAGCTTAGAGTAATGATACTCTGTACCATTAAGCATTTGATGCAGTAGGATACTGTTACCCTAAAATCCTGAAATGCTAGACTACTGTGAACTCAGAAAATCATAATCACCGAAAGGGTGCATTATAGGACTTATAAACACCACTTCATGTTTACACATGTGGTAACATAACCAATTATAACGTAAACAAATTCAGCGGTCAGTGACCTTGCTGGCTGGACAGTTGCTTAATTGTTTGGGAATGACAATAGTAAATTATTTTTCAAGCCTCGATTTTAAAAGCACTTTCATTTTCAGGACTATTTTTTCTGTACTCTCCTTAATTATTTTAACATTCTACTCATACAAAATTTCAAATCTTGACATACAGAACTTTACTTTTCAGACATGTTAGACATAATATTTAATCGTATTGATCTTTTAGATTACTTACATACATTTCTTAATTTACTTGGTATTTACATAATCCTAGTAAAACAGCAAAATAACTATACTTCTGTACAGCATCATTTTTTTCTGCAGTAGCCAACATATGCCTTTCAGAAACATATTAGCTGGGTCTGGCCATCTCACTAGCAAACTGAGGCAGCTGCCTTTGGCAAAAGAACTTGAAGGATAATGAGGGTAGTCTTTCAGCTATTCTTCCTTAATTTCCTGCTCCCTATTGTTGCAGGGGTGACTACTATATGTCACACAACCTGTCCCAGGCCCCCTAAATTACTCCATTGCCTAAAGTGTGGGAAAGTAGCCCATTGATTGTGTTCAGGTAAGATAAAGCTGACCAGTCTAGTTGGCTTCTGAAGTACATGCACTGGAGAAGGGGAACCATCTTGTCTTTTGCCTCAAGTAGCATAATGGCTTGGACTAGCCTCATAGCTTGGGCTAGCCTCATAGCCTCCAAGCAACTGGTATTCAGGTGATACTACCTTTAAGTATGCAGCTATCATGACTTCCCAACCATTGTATCTGTCTGCCATGAACTGTCTTGTCCCTTTTAAAGCCATAGTGGTAAAACAACACTTCCCACCTCATTACCCTTTGAGAAACTAGGCTCCCCAAACTATTGTTTTTCCACAATGATATTGTTTGCAATGTGGGAAAGCATCACTACCATGTGTCTTTGTTTTTGCTCTACACACAAACACAGACTAGGACTTCTACCTCTTTGAAAACACTATCAGAAAGCGGAGTTTGTTTAGCACTCCAAAAACAATCCAGTGTCCAGAAACAAATACTACACTAGATTATAATGGCTAGTTCCACAGATTTCCCAAACAGTGCTCACAGCCCTCTATGAATTCAGAATTTTTGTGTGTATTTCCACTCCCATAATTGACTGTGTAATGCTATTTCTTTGATTGACAGGCACTGGATATATGATGCTTCTAGATTGGCCAGACCCTGCCTATAAGGAGCCTAGTATTTGATGGTGGAAAAGTATAAGCCAATCCACTGCAAGTATATATATGCCACTGCCAGCTGCTCTTCCCAAGGCAGAAGAAACACAGAACAGGTGGGCTTAGTATGGAACCACTGTATGGTTCTCACACTCTCTGCCTCAGGCATTTCCCCCCAATGTTCCAGTATCTCTCTGTGTATGTCAGTCTTATGTGACCCAAGATTAATCAATAGGGCAGGAAAGCCCTGGGCACCTTAAATTGCTATGTATGGTTCTGAGAAGGCTTGGGTGTGCAATTGTGAGGCTCACAATCCAATAACAGAACAGCCATACACAGCAATACACAAGATAAAATGAAATACAAGCAGACAAATGGAAGCCACAACTTGAAATTAAATTACTTTGAGACAGGCCTTGGATACTGCTTTACAAGAAGGCTTATAGAAGACAAAAAGTCTATACCCTGTTCCAGGAACATGGTTTGGAAACACTTATGAAAAATCTGTGATTGCAGAAAGGACATATTGTGTGTGGGCAAAATGTCTTAAGCTCAAGGCCTTCAGTAAGAGAGGATTGTACTCTACCTCTGTTTCTATTTAATTTAATTATGGTAGCAGTTGTGATTCTGGCCCTAAATGAAGAAGAACAGGAAACAGGACTGTGATTGAAATTAGTTAACCATCTCTGCTTTGCAGGTGGTATGTGCCTGCCAGAAGAACATAATCAAGGAGATTGCTAGAGAAAGAAGAAAACTTCCTTCAAATTAAATAGTTCAAAGATGGTGGTGAAGTCGGGGAGGGGGGGCATGGAAAAGAGAATGAAGGGTTGGTGAAAAGAGTTTGGAACAGGTGGAAGGATTTGTCTATCCGGATGGCCTTTACATGAGAGAATGAATCCAGCATGGATGGGAGTGAGATGTTTGGACTAGTGCCTGATGCGTTTGGAAAGCTATCAGGGAAAATGTGAACGTTTCCATTACTGGGTGATTTGAATGTTCTACCAGTGGAACATTCATTGTGTGAGGTGTGTGTGTTTGATGGGGAACCTATTCCAAAGGTTGGAAGGGAGGAGTGATATTCGGGAGGGGGGTATTTTGAATGGGAAGATCTTACTTTTTGATGAGATATCTGTGTGTGGTTTCTCTTCCCTTCTACTTTAAGCAAGGCAGACACAAGATGGGAAAAACAGAAGATGCTGCATATAGGCAAAAAGGCGGGAACCAAGGTGGGTGTGTCAGTAAAAGCTTTATTGATGCTATGAATAGCTGACACATTTTGAAGATGAAATTTCCTCCTTCACAGGCTAAATTACTGCACAAACAGCCTTGGGAGGTTTTCCTTGCTATCTTGTTGTGGATGTGATAAAAAGGAAAACTGGGATTACAGTGCAATAACTTGTAGAGGATCACAGTTCCTCGATCCTGTTGTGTAAACTCCAAAGGAATAAAACAGTATTGTGTTAGACAGCATGGTTATTCAAGGAAGTGATTGCTTCTGAAAATACAACTATATTCATGCCTAATATAATTTGGAAATCCATTCTCCCCCCTTCTTTTAGAGCAATCTGAGAGCATGGTTCTGAAGTATCTGATACATAAAGAGATGAAAAGTTGGGAAGAAACATAAATAGGCAGCATTGTTTGATAGAACAGCAGTCTTTGATATGGCAAAGCAGAACAAAGTCTTATATACATGCCTCTTGATCTTGATTAAAAATGTATATGCTCTGATAAAAACTTGGAAAGACTGACAGATGGGAAAAAACTATTTAATTCCCTGCAGAAAAGTGGTAATCAGATGCAGTCTGGACCTTTTGCTTAATTAAATTGTTATATAAAGAATTAGTTTGCAGATACAATATTTTTCCTCCCCAAAATCTCTCACATCTCAGAAATTGAATATACTCCTACAATCCAATAAAATGGTTTTATTTTCATTGCCACTGAAGAAAACTTAAAAGATAGATGGTCAAGGCTCAGTGGAGAGAACCATAACTATTGAACACTGCAGTAGTATTATCTGGTCAGTGACAATAAAGAGGGGGAAAATGTCTAATTTTGGTAATTGGAAGCAGATTCCTACATCTGAAAAAGGTATGATTCTAGATCTTCATCACAGTAGTTCAGCCCAGTTACAATTATTAAAGTTAAACAAGTGAATATATTTGCATGTAAAATTCTGCTAAAAATGTTGATCTGATCCCACTATCCCTGAATATATGCGTACAAAGCAGATTTTTATAAAAAGTGTAGACCTTCATGGAAGAAATTATACATAAACATGGACCTTGTGAGGAAGTAGTAGGTACTACTTTTTGTAGTTAAAGCAAAGCAAAAGGCATAATAGGTGAAGAAAGGAACATCCAATATGATCCAGGGATGAAGGCTCTTTTGTAGGAGGAAAAGTTGAGGTATTTCTAGTTTACGACAAAGATGAAAAAAAATTCTTGAAGAATCTTATCCCATTTTGAAGGTTGTGGAGAAATTGGGGAGACAGAACAATACATCTTAATGGTAGAGGCCAGGAGTCATCTGGTATTAGTGACTGACAGAAAAGACAAGAAAGCATTTCTCTTCCAAAAAATATAAGTACTGGATGGAGTTTCCCATCAGAATTGGTTGGCTGCTAGTTCATAAGGCATATTCATAGGATAAAATCCTGTTGCTTGATTATGCCTGCAGAAGGATTTTGGATCCAGATATTGTTAGAAGACATCCCTTGAAAACAACAGGACTTAGATTACTTGTGAGTAACAGATCCTTCCAGAGTAAGTGGGTCTCTAAGAATTACTAACTTTTGTTCCACCCCAGAAAACAGAGATGTGGAACATATGGCCTTCCAAATGTTGTTGGACCACAACTCCACCAATCATGAAGCCAAGACCATCTGCAGGTCCAACAGTTTCCCACCATGACATATCAATAATTGTTAGCTGTGATGACAGATGGGTGCCCTAGTTTCAGAGACAATGCACTCCTGAGTACCAATTGCAAAGGACTAAACATTAGAGGAGGGCTTGTATCTTCTTTGTGCTTTTGTGATCCTTCCAGAAACATCTGACTGTCCAAAGTTGGAATCAGACTCCTAACTGTAGAGAAGCTTGGGGTGATTTGTTCAACAAGGTGCTCCTTCTGCTCTTTCCATTTCTCCTCATTTGACAAGAAAAGTTCCAGCGCTGTGGTGCTTCCTTAAAGATGTGTGCGTGTGTGTTAACTTCTGAAAAACCAGAGCCAACCTCTGACAAATGAACAATGACAAAGGAAGCTTTGTGATTTGCTCTACACATGTTTCCTTACCTCACTGCTTTTCTTTGTATGCCAGCTGATATTTTATAAAACATGCACTCCTTGTGTTTGGCAAAACCTCCCTTCTCTCATTCAAATGGAAACCAGGAAAACTAAAAGCCAACAGGAATTTGTTGCTTAGCAGAGTTTTCATCATGAGGGATATCACAATTGTATGGGATGGTGGAAAAGTTTGTTTGGGCTTCTAACCGCAGAAGAGTACCTCCTCCTAGGCAAGGAGCTTAACTAACTTTGGCCAGTTTGCAGTGCTTTTCTTTGTGGGCAGCACACCCCACTCTATCTAACATCCCAGGATAATTGGCTAGCATTTTATTGTGAATATTTGAAAATGATGGTCATGATAAAGGTTGAGTGATAGATTCCAAAGCCTTCTGTTAAAACATGCTGCTACAATTTCCCATTATATTACTGAACATCCCAGCATACCAAGTCCTAAATCCATAAATAAAAAAAGCAGCAAATTAAGTGTGGCTCCAGTGGTTTTGGAGCATGACCAACACGTTTATCTCATTAATGGAGTCAGAGAAAAGGTACCTTTTTTTATTGCAATATTTTCTTAATGATAAAGGCAGTAATGGAATCTCAGCAGAGCACACCAAAGGAATCTGAGTCTGCTGGCAGTCAAGTCAGATTTGTGTGCATTTGGTAGTGGGTTTAAAAAGACTTGGCACTGGCCAGCTTTCTGATTTCTGTCTCCCCACCCCCAGTTTTAAAGAGGGGGGGCCACCACACACAACTTTTTTTTTTTCCTGGTTGACTATACATACCAGTTGACATTTTCTTGGCTTTAAATGAAATTTTGACACATAAATCCCACATGTCAAACGATATTGTAAAACAAGGATCCAAGTGTCAGCACATAGCCCAATAGGCTGGGGACTGAAGAATAGAATAAGGAACACCTTTATGCAGGCTTTCATCTACCTCCAGCCATCTGCAAGTAATCTGATACCAGATTCAGAAGGGAGCAAAGTTGTTCAAGCTGTTTATGCAGATGAAGTGAAACTGTGGGGTTGGTTTCATCTTAGCTTCGTAGACTTATTAATGAGTAGATAATATTTTTGTAGTCCACTTATTTATTTTTCTGATTTGAATTTATTTTTTGAGCTCTGCACAGGTCCCTTGGTTTGATTCAGAGGCCAGTTTGGCCCTTTAGCATGGATCCTGATTCATGCCCCATCCTGCTGAATTTATGGCCCAGATCTGAATGGATTTAAAAAATTTGAATTGCCAGCAACCCATTGATGTGCATTGGAAAACTGAAACAACAGTTAACTTTTTTTTTTGTTACATGAAATTACTGCCCTCCTTTTAGGGGGTATAATTTCTCCAAATTTCATGTAACAAAAAAAAAGTTAACTGTTGTTTCAGTTTTCCAATGCACATCAATGGGTTGCTGGCAATTCAAATTTCAGGCACCCCTTCAGTGTTAGGGTTTTGCCTACCGGGCAACTATAATAATAATTCAATTCTTCAAAAAAAACCTCCGGTTTATGAATCTGGGATATTGTGCTTCTGTAACCACAATTCAAAAAGCCAGGAAATGGCCTGAGATTGCAGCACAACAATGTGCCTGCATTGCCAGCTGGAAAAAAGGATGGCAAGCTTTTCATAGCAAAGGACAGGCTGAATATTGACAACACCAGTGGCAGCAGTCAAGATGGTCTACAGGATACCCTCTTCTGCTCACTACCATTCACAAAGTGAGACACACAAGGGAAAATCTAAGAAGCTGATTCCTGTTTTCATCAGTTAACCACTTCTTACCCCAAAACAAAGCAATTGTTAGGCAGGTTTTTTTCCAACAAGTGTGAAGGAAGAAAGCCTTATTACAGCTTGTTAATGCAATTTTTTTGTAAGGCACCACTTGCAGGGCTATAAATAGAACTGAAAGCAAGCAGCAAGCAAGTCTTTTCTCCTGTCTCCCTGTGTGGCCACTGAAATCAAGAAGACCCGAATTCCCAGGTACAACTTCACAGTGAAGAAATTCAAGTGAATTCACATTTCCCTTGCTGTTCAGTCACGCCTTATGCCAGGCAGTTGCAAGCATGTTCTTCTTCTTTGTTAAACACACTCAGGTAGATGTTCTCCTGACTACACATGTCTACACATAATTAGTTAAGAAGACGTTCTTTTCCACATACATTTCACTACTGCCCTCTTACTGTCATATGTTGGCAGCTATTCACACATACTGAGACTCAGACCATGGTCACACCAGCAAAATGTCCCCCTCTGGTTATGCAGCTTTTAATCATGTTCCTGTCGTGCTTTGAGGTCACATTATATTTATTCCAGGATGTGCGTCCCAATGTGTTTTTGGGTTACTGAGTAATTTCCTTCCAATTCAATATGTGCCTAGAGCTTCTTGTTCAGACCGTTTGACAAAAGTTAACTGATGCATCAATACAGACGCCACAGAGATTTTTTTTAAAAACTAAAAACATTTTAAAAGGACATACATGGTGACAGTAGGTCAAAAAAGTTGCGATAACAACATTCACACACTCAGCAATACAATATTGTTTTTAAAGATCAGCAACAAAAAAAGTAGAGGCCTCCTGCTGAGTGCAAAATGGTCTGCAGTTAGCATGCTTGTCAGGTAAATGATTTGCTAATAGCCATGCACCATGTGAGTGCAAATTTAAATTACAAAATCAGAGGGGGAGAACTGGAAAACATTTTGTTGGTTTGACCAGGTCTCAGCTAGGCATTCTGATGCACGCCAATGAGAATGCATACACTAAGTCAGAAAGGCATTTTTTTCCTCATGTGTGTTCTCTCTCTCTCTCTCTCTCTCTCACACACACACACACACACACACACACACACACATACACACACACAAACACTTCTATCCAAAGAAGCGATTCTCAAGAGTTGATTTCAAGAGCCTATCCAAAATATGGCATTTAAATCAAAAGAGGAAGTAAAGAAAGAGAGGCAGAGAAGTCTAGACAGAAAACGAACTGTTCCTGGAGAACAATAATTAAAGCATGAAACTATGGGGTGGGTGGGAGGAAGAAACTGGCTTTATCCCTTGCCACAGTAAAAGAAAACTTTCACTAAAAGACACTGATCTTCCTTTAAAAGAAATCATCATTCTTATCACTATTCACATACCCTAACTACGGTCCTAACTGAGACCTGATCCTCCATTGACTTCAATGGAAATGTGCCTCCATTCTATCACTCTCTTTTCACCAATTATTTATTTTCATTTTTAGTAACAGCTACTGGGAATGAACTTGTAACATCTCCTAGAGCTTTTTGACACAGCAGAGATGTTGTTAACAATTATATGCAGATAATGCAGATGATAGTAATCAAGGTTGACAGGCAAGCACTGGGTTTTTCTCTCTCTAATTCAGTGTACCTTTTTGAGCCCGAGTGCCCAAACTGCAACACAAAACCAACTTATTTATTTCACAGTGCCAACACTGCAATTAAACCTGAATCCTGAGGTTTTAGTTTAGAAAAAACAACTGCCCTGCACTGCAAGGGTTAAATGCTTGGGTTTTTTCCCCCTAGGGGCAATATTAACAGAGAATACTTACCGGTCCTCCAATCCCCCATCGAGCTAGACCGGTAGTGGCCGCCATTGCACCCCTCCACTAGACCACTGCACCAGCAGAGTGGAGTGCTGAAATCTGGGATCAGAGGACGGGTATTTCTCAATGGCGACTTATGGCTCATGTGCCCACAGAGAGGGCTCTGTGTGCCAGCTGTGGCACATGTGCCATAGGTTTGCCATGGCTGCTCTAACCCATCTGCCCCACCTCAAGCACAGTCTACTAGTTGTCATCAAATTTAGCAGTTATCTGTCTCCTCCATTCCACCATTATAAAGTCTGGATCTTTTAATGATCACTACAAAATCCATTCTTCCCACCCCTCCTTTAAAATAGTTTAAAATATCTTTTTTTAAAAATTAATTAGTGGAACCCAAGAAAATTAGGAAAAGTACATTATGAGCACTGGGGTCTCAAAAAAGTATTTCAAACTGGATAAGCATGGGTGGGAGGAAAGAGATGAAGGAATCCATTCAATCACTTGTTTTGTTAAATCCTCCTAGGTTTAGGAATGATTAACATCTCCCTTTCATTGTGCTGATGTTATTATTCATGGTGTTTGTACTAGCCTTTAACAGCTTGAGGTCTCAATATTTGTCAGTGTCCCTGAGAACTGTGCTACCCTCTCTTCACAAGCCTTGCTCCTCTGGGTTGCCACACCGAGAGGGGCTAAGAAGATGGTTCACCAGGAATCATGTCTTCTCAGCTGTGGCTCTCACCATATGGAATGAGCTCCCTTATTAGGCCCCTTCACTCCCATCGTTTAATAGAATGCTTAAGACACTATTGTTTTGGGAAGCTTTTAAGGGCATCCTTCTGTAAGCTATTTTTACAGGTGTGGCCATAATAATCACTTGGGGTCTTATTTATTTAGAAAGAAAGAAAGAAAGACTTTGATGAAAGGACCTTCAAGATCCATCTCTCCACTATTTGCACTTCCTACATTGCTCAGAAAAATACCAAATATCCACTTTCTTCATCTGACAAAGCAGCGCTAGAAGATCAGTTTTGTGTAGATCTATGCAGAAGGACTGGATTACTCTGAAGGAGGCAAGATAGGAAGCTCTATCCTTCTCAAATACAACTCCCTCCAACACAGCCATCCCCTCCATTTCTTCTCCAATGTGTTGCAAAGCAATACAAAATCCAATACTCATAACATCTACTCACAAGTCAAAACCTAAAGCAGAAAGCTAGGTCCCTATGGAAATACACCTCCCTATTGAAAAACACACATACATTAGTGGATAAACAAAACAAAAAAAGAAGACACATACAGGAGTAGCAGTACTTAAATAATCAAATGAAAAGTAAATAAACCACTTTTCCCTCTTTTGCAATTGCTTGTCTCATCTTCATTGCTCACAGCAAGCATACAGGAAATGGCCATTTCCTGTCTCTGCAGATCTCCAACAATAATGAATATTTTAGGCATAGGTATTACCAGTGATTACTTTTATTGGTTCAAAGTCTTGACAGGAACCTGTCACCCCATTTACACTATATTCCATTCTAAAATCTACAGTTAAAACTTATATGACTGAACTGAGACTGGTAGATCACTGGCAGATATTACAGCCGATTGGTAATGCTTACACTTTTGTTTCACCAGTACACCACAATAGTAGTTTCTAACAGATATGTGTGACTATTTTCCTGTTTTGATAAGCCTTACATTCTCATATTATGTTGAACTACCAAGTCTCTAGTCATTCAGTATTTCTTAACAATGAGAGTTTCAAAATAGATGATTACTGGAATGACTGAGTATTTTAATACCAATGAGGAATCAGCCAATACACATCTGATTAACTGGGTGCCTATAAACCCTGTGTATGTTGTGGAATTATTGCTTATATTTCTTGTACGAAGAAGCTTAGAATAAGGAGTGGATGTATTTTGAAGAATAATGGAAAGTTTCATTACACCAGTTTGCTTGCCCATCTAGTCCTGTATTTTATCAAGACATGCAAATATATGCTAAATAATATATTCAGTATATATACATTAAATATAATATATATTGAAAGAAAGTTGAATTTACCCTTACAGTTCTGCACCAGGCATTCTGAGAAAGTGGTGAAAGGCCAAGTATGATTTTAGCACATGGTCCTAAGCAGCAAAAAAACAAGAATTATATTCCATTGATTAAAGATGGAAATAGTTTAATATATACAAGTCCTGCAGGTATAAATTCACAGTCCTCTAAATTTTATTCCAAACTATACATAAAAGCATACAGTTTAATAAATAGAAGGGTTTTTTGTTTTTTTGTTCTCAGCTTGATTTTTCTCATTTAGATTCCTTAGAAAAACAGGCACTCACTGCATTCTTAAGTACAGAAGTAGTTGAAACAGAGGTTAAAAATATGAAGACAGGTGAGCCACCAGAATCTGGTGGGTTTGCAGCTGGACAGCATCAGCTCTTTGATGACCTGCAAATTCCGAAATTGTACAATTTGTACACAGACATTTTTGAGACTGGTGTCATGCCATCTTCTTATCAGTGTGATTCCTAAAGCTAGCAAAGATCAACCTCCATGTGCACACTTTAGAACAATATTTGTTGATGCAAATATTTTAATAACTATTCTTTACTCCAGATGGACTTTTTATCATTGGATATTGTAGACCAAGTGGGATTTATTCTGCATGAAGAAAGCACTGATAAATTGATTTGATTGCTTTATAGCATGAGAGAATGTCATTCTCTCATTAAATGTTGAAAAGACTTTTGACAGAATAAACTGGACCTTATCTATCTATCTATCTATCTATCTATCTATCTATCTATCTATCTATCTATCTATCTATCTATCTATCTATCTATCTATCTATCATTTTTGTTATGGTGCTCCTCACCACCATATATTTCCCAGAGGAGAATACAATTTTCATGTAATTGGGGGGGGGGGGGGGGAGGATTTGGCTTTCCTAATCTTAGTTTATGCCACCAGGTATACACCGTTATCTGATGGAATTTCCATTTTGTTGGACTCTCTGTCCTGGATTGTTTTGGAATCTTCCAGTTTGTTCCCCTTTCTAAGAAGACAATTTTAGGTTTGCTTGTGATTGGTCACTGAATGATAAAACATGGGCTTAATTTGCAAATCTGGTAGCTGAGGTATGTGTCTCTGAGAAAATCCTCCTGTGGGAAAGAAAATAAGTTAATTGTAGAGAGTCTAGATGGCTTGTGACCAGAGGAAGTCCATTCCCAGAAATTCTGGGATGACATGACACTTGTTCTAAGAGATGCCCGTGGTAGGTAATATCCATTCCCCATTATGTCTAGTCTAACCTTAAAAGAGATGAGTCTCAGAAAAGGTTCAACTATTTGTGTCTGATAACCTAGCTGGAACTTACCCTCAGTGAAATGTGCTCACCAAGTGTGAAAACAGCTCAGCATCACATTGCTTCGCGCAAAATTACAGAAAGAGGTGTAAAATGTCTTTTTGAACATTTATCCAAATCATGAAGAAGAATCAAATTAAGCAACCTTTGATTTCTGTTCCTCTTTCTCATACAATATAAAAATGCGCTCTCGGTTCTGTCACAAAAATGCACCTTGGAGATTTGTTGTCACAAGAGTCAGAAAATGAAGCCATCGTAAAAGCACAATGAATATCCTGACTTCTTTTTCCTTAATTCTTACTGTGAGCTCAAACAACAAAAATGATCATGAAATCTAATCAATACTGAGAATAGTACACAGGCTGGTATTTCTTGTTCATTAACTGTGCAATTTAATCAATGTAAAAATATAGGCATTCCACTTAAAGTTCATGTGAATACTTAGCTAGTTATACAGTGTGTTTTTATTGAGTTAGTTTACTTAGCACCTAGTGGCCATTAATTCCAAATGGAGGTATAATTGGGCACATTCACAGTGAGTATAACTCTACTGATTTAAAGCTCCTACAGTAAGGATGGTTATAATTTACCCTTCCTATTCTATGGGCACACCTTTTTTAAATAATTATGGAATTATAACTAATATTTATGGGATATGTTAAGAAGGGTGATTATACAACACAGTGGTGTTTGCATAGCATGGTAATAGAAACAAATTCCTGCTTCAAGCTTTTACTAGTGGATGTTGCTACAATAAAATGGCATTTTAGCAGCATTACACAAGGAATAATTTAGCTCTTCAGTATATGAACATTTGTAGGGCAGTGAGGAAGTTGGCAATTGCATCTGGCACCGTAAAAATCTTTTTTTTTTTAAATTCTAGAAAGGATAATGATAATGTTATTACTTTCATTGCATGAAGATATTGTGGTCCATAAAGAATACAATAAAAGCCAGACTCCTCACTTTGTTAGAAAATAAAAAAGAAACAGAAGTTGGCAGTAACTACTTACAAGTAAGGTAAAAAGGTAAAGGTAAAGGTTCCCCTTGACAATTTGTCCAGTCGTGTCCGACTCTAGGCGGCGGTGCTCATCTCCGTTTCCAACCCATAGAGCTAGCGTTTGTCCGCAGACAATCCTCCGTGGTCACGTGGCCAGCGTGACTAGACACGGAATGCCGTTTACCTTCCCACCGAGGTGGTACCTATTTATCTACTCGTATTTTTTTTGCATTTTGCATGCTTTCGAATCGCTAGGTTGGCAGGAGCTGGGACAAGCGACAGGGGCTCACTCCGTCGCGTGGATTCGATCTTACGACTGCAGGTGTTCTGACCTTGCAGTACAGAGGCTTCAGCGGTTTAACCCGCAGCACCACCACGTCCCTATTACAAGTAAGGTAGTTACCGTTAATTAATTAGCTGCTTTGATAAAAAAAAGATGCAGCTAAGTTATATTTAAAAAACATAAAGAACAGAATGAATAATAAGTTTACTTTCATTATTTCGTTCATAATTACTTTTAGAAGTTACAAATTACTTTCAAAGGTTACTTTTCTTTTTCATAGGCTGTGCAATTTGAATAATCTATATGTGACAATTCATACATCAATTCCAAATGCGTAGTAGGCATATAAATATATTCATATTTGATATGATTGTCCTGATTTAAAGCTCCTAGTGTAAGGATGGTTGTACAGTGGTGCCTCGACTTACAAACATCCCGACTTACGACCATTTCGAGTTACGACCAGCTCCGGCCGCAAAATTTTGCTTTGACTTGCGGCCGGAGCTTCCAGTTACGAACAGAAAAAGGCAGGGGAAAAGGGCGGGGAATTCAAATTGCTAACCGTTGGTAGGCGAAGAGGCTGCTTTTTTGTAGCTCTTTCGCCCCAACGGTTAGAGTGACTGCGATCGGAGGAGGCTTCGGACTGCCTGGTAAGGCAAGGCGCTGCTTTCTGCTTTTTAAAAACTGTTCTGGGTGGGTTTTGCAGCGTGGTTTTGGGCTGGGGGGGTTATGTTTCTGTGCTGTGATGGGTCTTGGGGGGTTTGTTTGTTTTTTGGTATTTTTTTCCCATTTCCGATGGGTCTTGGGGGGTTTCCTTGCTTTTTGGGTTCCCCCCCATTTCAATGGGTCTTGGGGGGTTTCCTTGCTTTTTGGGGTTTTTTCCCCATTTCCGATGGATCTTGCGGGGTTTGCTTGCTTTTTGCTTTGCTTTTTTTGCATTTCCAATGGGTCTTGCACACTTCGCTTGCTTTTTGCTTTGCTTTTTTTCACATTTCCGATGGGTCTTGCACACTTCGCTTGCTTTTTGTTTTGCTTTTTTTGCATTTCCGATGGGTCTTGCACACTTCGCTTGCTTTTTGGTTTGCTTTTTTTGCATTTCTGATGGGTCTTGCACACTTCGCTTGCTTTTTGCTTTGCTTTTTTGCATTTCCAATGGGTCTTGCACACTTTGCTTGCTTTTTGCTTTGCTTTTTTGCATTTCTGATGGGTCTTGCACACTTTGCTTGCTTTTTGCTTTGCTTTTTTGCATTTCCGATGGGTCTTGCATGCTTCGCTTGCTTTTTGCTTTGCTTTTTTTGCATTTCCAATGGGTCTTGCATGCTTCGCTTGCTTTCTGCTTTGCTTTTTTGCATTTCCGATGGGTCTTGCACACTTTGCTTGATTTTCTCCCCCCCCCCCCCCTTCGGCCAGAATGGATTAATCGCATTTCCGATGGGTCTTGCAGTGATTTTTTTTTTTTTTTTGGTGATTTTTTTTCTTCAGCCAGAACGGATTAATTGCATTTCAATGCATTTCAATGGGAAATGGTGCTTCGACTTACGACCATTTCGAGTTACGACCGGAGTTCCGGAACCAATTAAGTTCGTAAGTCGAGGCACCACTGTACTTCATCCTGCTTATTTTATAGGCATACCTCTTTGTGGCATATGTCAAGCAGCACAATGATTCAAAAGCATTTTTCAATGCCATACCTTATACAAAGGTGTTTTGAAAGGAATTTTTCAACTTTTATGCCACTTTCTTCTTAATCCTAACTGGCAAGGGAACAATTGTTTTATTTATTAATTTTTTAAAAAAAGTGCAATAGTAGAAATGGCCAATAGAGGGCCCTGGAGATCATCTTCCTGTAATAAAGCATTAAAAATGTAAATTCAATTTACAATTACTTTTTGATGATGATGATGATTAAATAGCAAAATGGCCAAAAAAAAGCCCCAAACAATGACCCTATTTTAGAAATATTGAACTGAAAAACATTACTCATTGCAGAAGTTTTAAAAATCACTGGCAATTACACTGCATTACTTTGCAAAAGTAATGGGCTTGGTATCTCCTAAAGTAACACGATAACAAGTAATCTCATCATTTCTTGGATGTTGCTTCCAAGCACCTCACCCTCTGGAGCTGCCATTATTGGGAGGGGGATAGAATGAAATAATGGTTGTCATGTCCTGCTAACTGCTGAGAATCATTCTCTGCTCCCCCTTCTTTATTGTTATCACTGTTGGGTAAAATTTCTTCCACAGGTAATGTCAGCAAGCAGGGTATCATGTCCTATTTACCATATATCATCATCATCAGGAATATTTCATTAAAACCTTTTTATCCTCCTCCATGTAAACTGTTCAAAGCAGTTTACATTACAGTTGGACAGTAAAAAGAGTAATAACACAATACTTATAACAAAATACAGCATTGACAAATAAGAGCTAGTGAGGTGCAACGATTACACTGTTTGATTAAAAACCCTGCTCTAGCCCATGCTGAGCCATAAAACTGATGGGGCAATCCTGGACAAGTCATTTTCAGAATGAGCGACCTCACTGGCTTGTTGTAAACTGGTCAATGCATCTGCTTCATTCACATCCCAAATTCGAACCAAATCAGCCCAGTTCAGATCAAACTGGACCCATCCAGACTGAGAAAGATTGGGTCCACTCAGCTCCAGATCAGATTGGCATGGTCTAAAGCGAGCCAGGCTACTTTGGCATCCAGACTTTAAATGAAAAAGGGAAGAGCAAAAGAAAAAGAAACCAAAATGCAGTGTGCTTCACATAACTATATTAGGAAAACACCATGGTGGGATGATGGGATGAGATAGGAGGTGAACTGCACTTTACTGACTAACAGCTCTGTGCTCTAATCTAGAGAATGTATCTCATCTGCATATTCCAGTCATCATGCTTTTGTGGAAAGATTGTTGTTACTGTCACTGACAATATACATTCCCTTTTAAGCAGCGTTTTCTGAACATTAATTTGTGGATTAGGTGAGATGCTTATGTTAACAAGTGACAAAAGCAGCAGAGACTGGTCATGTATGGCAGGTGGAGATTGCCTTGTCTCAGGTTCAGCCATATTTGCAAAACACCACAAAACCAAATTCAATGTGTGTTGGTGCAGGGGAATTACCAGTTGACATGCACAGTGTTTTCTGTATGCAGCTTTGCTTCCTGATTTATCGATTCATTTTGGAATCTTGAACATGTCCCCAAATAGCCACCATTAATTATGAACATGACCAGTGTGGTGTAGTGGATAGAGTGATGGACTAGGACTCAGGAGATCTCAGTTCTAATCTCACTTAGTCATGGAAATTCACGGAATGAGGGGTAGGAAGTGGAACGGGTAAAACTACACCTTAAATACCTCTCTTACCTTGAAAGCCCTATTAGGTTTATTATAAGTCAGTTCTGACTTGGCGGCACACAACACTTGGTGTTTGTTTGTTTGTTTGTTTGTTTGTTTGTTTGCAGCTATTTCTGCCTAGGATTTTCTCTCACGTGGCCTTTGTGATTTGCTAGGTAAAGGGAAGGAACTACTTCTAAGATAATAAAATTCCAGTGTGAGCAGGTTGGCAATGGGTTAAGCTTACAGTCTACTTTCCCATAGGAACACATTCCATTGGGGTCGGTTTTACCTTCTCTGACTTCTGCCAAGTGTTTCCATTCCTCCTGCCATTTAGCTGGAGAATCCAAGTAGAATCCTAGCTGCCTGGAAAAGCAGCAGTGGTGGCAGCCGCAGCGTCAGAAGAATATTGCCTGTCCTTCTCCTCAGCTCTTAGTTGCCAGTGCCAAGCTGGCTAGCGCACAACATTATATTTCTCGTGATACTACTGGAGAAGCAAGTTTGGAGAAATATTCCTTTCCTCCTGCCCAAGATCCTCCATGCCTGAGCAGCCTGGCCACTGCATGTTATGCTCATCTTTGAAACCAAGAGGAATCATAAGTGGAGAAGCAGCAGCAAAAGAAATAACTTTCCTTCCTCATTAGAAGGTGGTAGGCAGTGCCATCCTGTGGGGCTGGGAAATTATACCCCTTCACAATGCAAGGTATTATGTGCCGTCAAGTCAGAACTGACTTATAAAGACTCTAATAGGGCATTCAAGGTAAGTGAGATGTTTAAGGACTGGTTTTACTAATTCCAACCCACTCAAGTTTCCATGACTAAGCAGGGATTCAAACCCAGGTCTCCTGAGTCCTAATCCATTACTCTATAGTACACTGATACCCTGCAATATTTAGGCTCCTACTAAGTAACAGTGTGACTATATGCTTTGTGATAAATGCAATCAGCACAGGAAGATTCATATTTAAGATTCAAATGGCTGTTTTGATAAGTATTTGTGCAGCAGTGGAAGGTCACCAAAAAGAAGTTCTTTGAGTCTAGTGTGAAACTAGGTACCCAAATTTTACAGGCACAGAAAAATCTCATCCTCCATTGCAATTCATCATCTGATTTGCCTCCTTGCCTGGAGACCCAGGGAAGCAGAGCAGTTTCCTAAGACTTCAGCCTATGCCCTGAGATCTGGCAACCCTAGATATGAAGAGATTATTGAATGTCTGTACCAGATGAATGACAGAACACTATGGTTGCTGTTTTTTTCACCTGAAGTTGTATATCTCCTTAACACAGTGTATCTCTCTCTCTTCTCTCTTTCCCTCTTTCTCTCTTTGTGCTCAAGCTAATTTTTGGAAATACTGCTACTATCATATGGCCAATATTCTATTATCCTGGAGTTGAAGGGCAGTTATGTAAGGCTCCCTCCAATCCGGCAGATTTCTCATTGTGTGACCAGTTGAGCAAATTGATCTTGCAAGTTGTGGGAAAATGAGCATGTGATGGGAAGCCTTACAGGAATGCCCTTCCACTCTGCATTTAGGCAATAGAATACTTGCAAGTGAAAGATAAGCAAAAAGAGCTAAATGAATAAAAAGTGTTGCAGGAATAGTGGTTCTACAACATTTGGTAAATAGCTGTCTGTATTCACCCCCTTTGTGAAACAGTTTACCTTAAAATCTTTGGAGGCAGCAGGTAAGTGAACTACAGTTATACAGGCAAGGGTTTTGACTGCCAGAGAAGATCTGTCTTTCATTATTTTGCCTTGAAAGGATCATTGGAGGTTAGCCATAGATTCAAACCCACATTTTAACAACAGCAGCACCAGGACTCTCAAGAAGACATATGGATGTTTTAAAAACTACTTCATTGGACATGAATAGATCTGAGTGTTCTTGAACCATATGTTTAAAAAATTATCAATCATGCTCGTTAATAAAGGAAACCGCTGCCATCTTTTTGGAAAATGTTGCTTACTGCCCAAAGATGTATTGTTTAAACTAGACATGAAATCAAAGTAAAACTAGTATTTAAATATTGTGTAAATTAGAGTTAAAACAAATACATTGACAAATCATCTCTGCAATATTCTTCTTAGTGAGAGTGGATATTTAATATTCACCATATGCTCTCCAAATATCCAAATATTTGCTTAACATTCAACGAACGTTAGTCATCTGTCTTTAACATTTGATTCCATTTTATTCCAATATTTAGTGGCTGAAATCCTGTTGCACAACCCTGCATGCACAATGGGAATGATACCATCAGCAGCAGCAGATCACTGCTGATTAAAGGTAAATTGCCATTCATTAAAGGCAACTTTGGGGTGCACATAAATTATACGCAATGCAACAAAGTCTTGTGCACATCACCAAAGGAAACCTTTAATCAGCAGATTTCAGCCAATACTTGGTAATATTTTTAATCAATATTTCAGATATGTAGCTATAGAATAAATTTTGCCTTTCTCCCTTGCAGGATATAAGACAATGATTTTAGAATATATACAGCTGAGTAGCTCACAACAAACTACAGTATTATCACAGTAAACAAATTATCAAAATAAACGCTGGATTAACAGGAAATAAAAGCATTTTTAAAACACAACACAAAGAAGTTCAACACCTTCTTCACCAGTGACACAGTTCCTGCACATTCATATTTAACCTACATATTTTTAATCCAGAATGTTGACTTTGGTTCACGTTGAATTAGATGTAGCTCTGCCCTTTATTGGTGACCTGGTGAAAAATCATTCATCAAGTGGTTCCGCTTTGTAAAATAATATTCCTATACTTGGGGCCCCAGGTTTTGGATCAAAACTACCAGATGCCCCTGACCATTGACTGTATTTGTGACTCTGCTTGTGAAGACTTCTGGGAGTTGTAGTCTAAGAACATCTGGGCCCCAGGTTTGCAATAAAAAAGAATTTAGAATTCAGAAATTTATCCTGAGGCTTAGGCTGAATTTAAGTAGAATGAAAAAAACTGCTCCAAAACCTGTATTTTTCAGAGCTTAGAAAGTTTTTTAAAAAACTTACCTGTTATTTAACTTAAGTAATTTGTAATATGAATTGTCTCAAACCCCCAAAAAGTAATTTGTTACAATTAATATAATGAAACTGTTTAACATTCAATTCATTACTTGTTACTTTTTTAATTTTAAAAACATAGGATTGATGACACTTATGAATGGCATAAAATTCAATTTTTTTCTCTTTAAAAACTGCTTCAAAAGTTACCTTGAAAGAAACTTGGAAATATTATCTGTTACACTGAAAAACATCTTAATGCTGTTACCACTTGTTATATTACTTTTTAAAATGTGATGTTACATGTTCAATGTTATTACATCTCTCTCTCTCTGTCCGTCCATCTGCCCATCTGTCTGTCCATCCGTCTGCCCGTCCGCCTATCTGCCCGTCCGTCCGTCTGTCTTTTTTTTACAGGTACCATGGTGATTTTTAACTAATTAGCCAAAATCATATTAGTGTTTGTGTAATTTGTTACAGTAATTATGGCTAACTGATAAATTGTTAAAGGTACATCTCAGTTGGGCACATGACCAAGCATGCAACTGAGATGCACCCTTTTCATTTACCTGCAATTAATTAATATATTTCATTTATTTCATTAATTTATATATTGACCCATTCATGCAATGCACTATTCTGGGTGGCTAACAAACAAACGATAAAATGAAACAAGCAATAACAAAGGAACAATGAAAATCAAGAAGATAAAAATGAAAATAGAATCATGTCAAGTATCAAGTTAACCACAACACATTACACAAACATGGGTTGTATCCTGGCCATTGCCCTGTTTTTAGTGTCAGGGCTCAATTCTGGAACTTGTGAAACAACAACAACAAAAACAAACAAACAAACAAAAAAGCCCTAGCACCACTAAAACATCTGGCGTTTTGTCTTTTCTGGTCAAAAAGTAGATGTTTCTCCTTTTTGTTTGTTCCTTTTTAGACTTGAACCACTGCACCTATCCATATGTTCTCCACGACAATCTCTCATAACTGTCCTAAAATGGTAGGAAATTATTTAAAATAAGCATCATCACACTTGTTCCATTGTGTTGTGGCCAAATAATTTCATGCTTTTCCTGTAGCAAAAGTACAGGCTTGTTTTTGTTATTTTCTGAACCGGATACATATGCAGTGTTGTTGCTCAGCCCCTGCAGTGACTGAATGGGAAGGTCAAGGAACTCAGATGTGAAGTTACTTAGTCCAGGAAATTGCATGCTTAACCCCTCTCATCACTGAAAACCAGGTCAGCCAGGATTGTTAGCAGGATAAAGAAGTAATCTTGTGCTTATTTTCAAATATGGCAGCAAAAATTGAAGGATCATCCTCACTGTCATCCACCCAGGAGTTGTAAATCAAGTGAGCTCACAAAAGATCCATTGCAGATGTATTTTGAGACATTAACCAGATAGTCTTTTCATCTATTGTTTCTCCCTGTCGTCAAATGTATGCTATTATATAGTGTCTATCTTTTATTGTGTCTAGACAGGGGTTAACATTATTCCACCAGTTCTGATATCCTTTGCCTGATCCAATTTCACATAAAAATTTGCAGTGAAATATGATGTGAATTCTATTTTTTATGCCTGAATTTCCTGCTTCGTGGCAACAGTATATAATATCTTTGTCCATCAGAGCCACACACGGGAAGAATAGGCAAAGGTGGATAATGATCTGCCATTGTGTTAAAGTTTTATCCAGAATTCGAATTGAACTGAACTTAAGCTCCAGAGGTTTAACAGAAAATCCAGTTATCATTGTTACCTACAAGTACTTTGAAGTCCCATCACCTTCTTTGGCAGAGAAACATAGGAAATATTGAATTATACAAAAATTGATTGAGAACCTGAACTGGATCCAGTATGACGGCATTCAGCCTGAAAGAATATTCTTTGAAAGAAAGCCCCACAGTTTTCAGTAGAACAGGATTGGAATCCAATTGTGAATAGTGAGCCAATGCCAGATTCTTGATCTTTCTGTACTTTGTATCCCTTTTCTGAGAGACTAAAAAATGAGGGACATTGTTCTCCTACACAAACAATATTGCATGGTCCATGGTCCTAATGATAGCATGGAGGCAGTTCACTCACATATATCACCATATTACAGTAATGCAGTCCCATCTGAGGGCAAATATGTAAACAGAAAGTGCTCCAATTTTAACAATGACAGAAAGAGGGCAGTCCAATGAAAAGGCATTTATTGGGCAACCAACCTGCTTCATTGGGCAAAATTCTGTTGGTTAGTGTAGTAAATTACACTAGAGTAGGGCCATTGTTCCAATGAGGATTTTTAAAGGCCTCTGCAAGTTCCGTTGATTCAAATGGGCTTACTATAGTGTGATTTTATACATGAAGCAATAGGATTTTGGGCACTGGTTGGGTTCCTGAAGGAACCACACCATGAATTCTTTCCCCTCCACCCTCCTATGTCATCTTATCATATATGTACTGCAGAATACCATTAAGGAGGCAAAGAAAAATGGCTTTGGATTGATAGGAGCCATCCATTTGGAAGCACCCATAGAAAGCTGATCTGTAAAATTTTGAATGAGATCTCTTTGTAGACTTTGGATCTAAGGGGACTTTCAGATATATATACAAGAATCTAGATTTGCTACATCACTGCACGCAATGTCATAGCTCAGTGGTTTAGGTATCTGGCTACAGAGCCAGAGGTTGGGAGTTCGATTCCCTGTTGTGCATCCCTGACGGGCTGGACTCAATGATCCATAGAGTCTCTTCCAGCTCTGCAGTTTTAAGATTATTATTATTGGTTCCTAGCCCAGATCTCAGTTAATTTGCTATATTTTCTTAAGATCCATTGGAGAAACAAAGTCATAAAAATTTCTTCACAACTCGCAGAAACATCATCCTCTTACCAAATCCAAGTGACTATGTATATTTCAGTGTCTTTGCAATGAGTCCTCAAACAAAGAGTTAGAGCTGTTGGGCACAGAGAGGAGGAAGAGTGGGAAACATTACCTTTGGGGCAGGGGAGGGCAAATGGACATACACCAGCCACTATTGGTTTATTTTATGTACCATAAATTGTCCTATTCTAACAATGGGGTCTCTTTCTTTTAACTGTGTCACAAATTAACTTGTTTTCAAAACACCCCTAGATCAGTGCTTCAAGCAGTATACCCATTGCCCCCAATTTAGCTATTGCTCTTTTTAGGAAAACAACAACAACATGTATTTCTGGCAGGTCAGCTTATTGTGGTCTTTTACAACAAGAGTGAAGAGCCTTGAGTCCATCAAGTTGTGTTTTATTTCTAAACCAATGTCCCACAACCCCTTCTCATTAGCCATGCTGTCTGGCATCTCTGGGAGTTGAAATCCCAAACATCTGGAGAGCAAAGATGCCCCCATTCCTGCCTTACAGCTTCCATACCTCAGGACCAATTATTTATTCTCTTTTAGACACAGAGCAAAGTGAGGTCAGATGGAAAGGTGAGATGGCAGAGTGGGTAGTAATAGCTCACAGTAAAGATGTCACATACTATTTTTGAGTTTTTTACTATTTAAAAAGTCCTTGCAAATAGACAGCTATAACACTGCAGAAAAACAGTGTAGCCCAGCAATATTCTTGTGGTACTATGTTTTTTTTAAAATGAAGTTTTGTTTTACATGGAGCAACATTAAAAACTGCACTCAACTTTCTATTGTACATTCTATTCTGCTACTTCAAAATTCTCGCCTCATTTTCCATCTTATTCTACTATATTTTTAGGTCACTCAAACACAGAAATCACATTTCTCCTCTGAAAGTATTTCCCCCAAATTCAGATAGATGTCGTTTCTAGCTTCTCATGGTAAAGAGACATTTTGCTACCAAAGTCAAAATAATTAACAGCATGAGCCATCCACCAAACTATGCCATAGGACATAGTACCAATCCCAGATGGGTATTGTAGGAGGAAATACCTCAAGTACCCATACCCATCCTTGGTAATAAAAATAAAATAAAATGAACATGCAATAGTAGCCATATAAATATTAAAGTAGGATGAGACAATATATAAACATCTTCCAAGTTGCTCTTTCTTCTTTTAAACATCAAAAATGTCATGAAAAGCACTGAATGGCGTAAGATGTTTGTTACCAAGAGTCCATTTTAAAAGTTCTAAAGTTACAGGATTATTGACAAGTAACCTACAATTCAATTCAAAAGCCCCAAAACTTGGAACTCTTGGGATGTGTAGGAATTTATTTTTCATTCGCTTTGCCACTTTTATTTCCTTCTGTTTCTCTGGGGGACCAAATGTCTTCCTCCACACTGAAAACTTCGGAAAGATAGAAACGAAGATCAAGTTGTGCATTTTCTTCACCAAGAAGTAGTTACTCAGATTAAGGTCTAGATCTTAAGGTCCACTTCTCCCTTTATGAGCCTACCTGGATGTTAAGATCATTAGGAGAGCCTTTCTCTCAGTCCCACAACCTTCACAAATGTGTTTGGTGGGGACCCGGGAGAGGGCCTTCTCTGTTACTGCTCCCAAACTCTGGAACTCCCTCCCACAGGAGCCCAGGCTAGCCCTATGTTTGCTGTCCTTCCACAAGTGGATAAAGACCTTTCTCTTTAGGCAAGTTTTTCTTTACTGACTAAGAAAGGTTTTTAAATGGGATGGTTTATTTATTTATTTATTTGTTTATTTACTGCCCCATTAGTGTGAAGCATTTGTAGCTTCTAAATCTGTTTTAGTAATTATTTTAGTGAAGATTTTAAATATAATGTTTATTTAATTGTTTTTTAAAAAAATATTTGAATAATTTACTGTTTTTAGCTTTTAATATTGTCTTTTTAATTATGTAAGCTGCCTTGGCTCCTTTTTTGGGAGAAAGTGGGTTAAAATATTTTAAATTAAAAAAATAAAATGGGATGACATCTTTCTGGAAGCTTATCGTGCTTCCAGGAGGCTTTCAGGAACAGTTCTTTGCATTGGAAACAAGGCCTCTCAGTTTCACTAAAAGAAAATAATAAAGAATTGTTTTTTGCCCATGCTGCAGCAAAGTCACTTGTGTGATGTTGTACTGAAAGTTGAGGAAAGCCAAGGAGGACCGGGCAGGGGAAGGAACTGGTGCCAAAGGTGAAGAGGGAAAAGCGGGGGGAGGGGGGGAGGAAGACAGTCACCATTACCATTGTAGTCCACCAGCAAGTGGGGATGTGGTGTTTCTCATAAGTGCTTCACTGACTTTGACAGATAACTGGTGATGTTGATTCCTTTTGCTGGTCTTGAGCTTAGAAAATCTTCCTTTAATATTTCCTCCTAATTTTAGTCAACAGTTAACTGGTGCATCCTGTTGACTCACTGTCAGCTTCATTGAGCTCTGAAGCAGCCATCTAGTACAAGGCGTTTTCTTATGTTCTTTACCCGCTCATCAGACATCAAGTTGTATTGTATGGGTAAATTGATAGTTTATGGATTTTATACCAAAGGTCAAACAAGTGAGAATCCCTGGAATCTTCCAGCCTGCATGGCCACTGGTTTTGGCAAAGCCAAGATTCCAGGGATTTCAGTGCGAAATCCTCCACCCCACCCAAATAACCCTTATAAATCATGCCCCTTTCCAAACTTGATTTAAACTAGCAAATTGGTGTTGCTACTCTCATCTCTGCTTGCCAAATCACCTCTCAGGTTTATGATAAATTTGAGAAACCAAATAGGAAAATATGAACTTTGTGAGACTTCTCTGCTTATTCTAGAGGTGTAAAGCTATAATTATGAAGACCTGAGGCAGGAAACTGAAGTAGCTTTTTGTCAGGGAAATTTTCAGCCTACTCATCCAACTTTTCAGCATCAATCAGCTTTTGAAACTGGATCGAGAACACTAGGACCACCATGCCAACAACCAATGATCCATTTTCCTAAGCTTTGTGCTAATTAGCATGAAAAAAAAGCAGTTGTTGCCCAGAATTCATGCTTGTTCATTTTCAAGCACTTATTTGGAAGGGTGAATGTGGAAAATGATGTCTGTTTTCATTTGCAACCAAATTAGATTTTTGGATGCATATTGCATAGCTAGACATTTAGATAAGAGGTTGGTATGCATGAAAAATACTGACAAGGGGGAAAAACACCAGAAGCAGAAAACTGAAGAGTATTTGTTTCACTGAATCATTAAGACTGAGAGATACTCAAAGGTCTCAGATTCTAAAAGTCTGCATCTACAGGGACAGTCCTTCTGATATCTCTTCCAATGGAGAAGATGATTTGGGAGAGTCTTTGTGAAACCTTTTCTATTCACAATGGATCTTTCAGTGAGTGTAGGCTAGAGCTTAGAAAGGTCTTTTGTGGACTCAATGTCCTCTAGACAGCCTGGTCAATGGCTGGGGAATTCTCAGAATTGTAGTCACAGAAAGAAAAGAAAAGACTTTTCCAAACTTGTGAAGACCCAAAGACATAGACACTTCCCTAATGACAGAAGTGGGCACACACCTGCACATTCATGCACATGAACAAACACATACGTTCAGATCCCATCTTTCTTTGATCACATGACTCAAGACTACGTTGATGGAGACTATGGAGATGGAGTCTCCCAAGCAGGCTGCCATTCAGTCATTTTCCAGGCACAGAGTAGCTTACTTGGAACAGAGTGGTTGCGTCATTTGCCCTCAGACCACATCCTGTCTTTCTTTCTGTACAATGCTGTTTAGATTTCATTATCTTAGTATGTTACTGTTTAAGTTTATGCTCAATGGCTGTAACATCAGCATAACGCTGTCATTCCATAGTTCAGTATCACAATAACAAGGAAGTGAACAGTGGTGGACAATGATGCATGCATGGCTTTAGAAAGGTGGCAGGGAGAATGTTCACTCTTATTCCATGGGCCTAATGTTGTTTTCAACCTTGAATATTAGGATTGTGCCATTGGTTGTAACATAGTTTTGCAAGAGGAGAGGAGATGGCATTGTCCCATCTCGACATATCTGTAGGATATCAAGAGAGGATACTGGTGCAAAGACCACAGTAAGCAGTTCATCTAATTCGTCTTGAGCCACTGCCACAGGTCTGAATGAAGGACTCTTATGATACAGTACCTGAAATACAATTTTTCTCATTTCTTGCTGATTTGCTTTCTGATTCTGGAAGGAGTCTGCTGGCAATTGACTGTTTTCTGTCTTTCTATTTGGAAAGCAGTTCGCTGAAGTTTCACCTTCCTTCTTCCTACCCCTTGCCTTCAAGCATTCATCTGCTCAGTGGAGGCCAATGGACTTTTTTTTGATACCTATCTGTGTAAGATGGTGACACAGATAGCTTGTTCACCAGGTTAGACATTTCTAGTGAAAATTTGTAACCTTTGAAATACTGACTAAAATCCAATTAGTTACATCTACTGGCCTAAAGTACTTAACATAAATCTTTGTGGCAAATTTCCACAACTTAAGGAATTAGTGCAGGCATTTGCTGTTGCACACTGAGTCACATAATTTAGCATTCAACAGCAAATGCCTATGCTAACTTCTTAATTTGTAGCAATTTCATGCTATGTTACATTGACATAAAGACTTAATGCAGTTTTGGGGACTGACATTCAATAAGTAGGAAAATGAGTTGAGTTTGATAAAATGAATGAGTAAGAAAAAAGTCACACCATGTAACACTGCTATAGGTAACAAATCTGTTGCGCTGAAGAAATTTGTGTTAACAACAACTAAAACCAGTTGTGCAATCTTTCTTTTTAAAAATCTTTCTTGTCCAGGTAAAGATTAATTCTAACAAAGTTCACATTATATCAATTGTACATTTTGAATATTTACATAAAAGCAGTGTAGAAACTTCCTGCCAACACAACCATCATGACAAGGAAGGAGTAAGTTTTGGGTACAAGTTCAAATCAAATTGCTCTAATTAAGATGTCAGGTTTCTTCTCTTGCTTCAGTATATTATCAGTGTTCCAAATAACAGTTTTTACAGCAAGTGTGTATGATGATTCCTGCAGTCATATAGTTTTCCATTTTTATATTGCAAAATCTAGTTCTGCCTGGATATCAAAGCAATAATTGATAAAGGGACGACTCTTTTGCTGTTGTTTTAAGTGGTAACCAAGTTCCAAGAATCTTTTTTTTTCACAGAGTAGTTGGCAAAAACATGATTAACATGGAATAAGATATAATACGTTATAACAAATTAAGATGATTCATTTCAAAAGCTGAAAGACTAGATGAGAATAAGAACTATATTTTCAGCACCATGCTAATCATGTTGGTGCCAGGCTGACCTTCCTTGGGATGAAATTCCACAGAGCATGTAGGATTCAGCTCCCTTCTCTTCCCCCACAACCTTTCCCCATATCTGGTTTCTCCTTGAAAAGTACTTAGGAAAGAGACTCCAGAGATTAAGATTACCATGCTAACGTAGGAAAGTTGATATGGAACAATCATTTCTTGAAGCCATGTAGGCCTTTAAAGCAAAGCACACCAACACATAAACTGTGATTGGAAACAGAATGGGAGCCAGTCAAGTTCTTAGTACTGGTCAGATGTACTCACAAAAATCTGGCATATGAAGTAACTTTCTTTTCCAAACAGTCTTCAAAGGCAATCTCATGTAAAATTTATGTATTTATTTAATTTACATTTATATCCCACACAACTAGTAGGCAAGCTACTACTCTGGGTGGCTAACAGAAGGACACAAAGTCATAAACAGCAGCAGCAGCAACAACAACAACAACAACAAATGGGCTACAGGGCTCAGCAGACCCTGTTGAGGAACCAGGAAAGACTGCTGCAAAGCTACTGGAAGAACATAAACGCAAAACTTGGACTCCTGCCAAAAATTGAGAAATTATGAAATGTTATTACAAGGCAAATCAAACAGCCCCTGGTTTTCAAAAACGAATGATGGAAATTTGGAAAAGGAAACACCCAAGTAGTGATATAACTGAACAATGATTAATGGATGAGATAAGGTTTATCAACTGGAGTAAAGTGTTTTCAGAACTAGAATTGCAAGAACTACAAAAGGTGGCAAAAGAAAAATCAACACAGAACAATGACCATAGTATGGAGGCTTTACACGAATCAGTCTTAGTGGTTGCCAAAGGATAGACAGCAATGGCTGGGCTGTTTTGGTCCAGGAGAGGCACTCACTGAGCACCATTTCTTCCCACAAAATTTAAGTGGGCCTTTAGGGATAAAAGTAAATCTGAGAATACTAAAATTAAGAATCAAGGTTGTAAATTTTTCCTTTTGTGGCAGAGATGCCAAATTTGTGGCTGTCCAGAGGGACTGCAATTACCCGCACCTCTTCTCATTGGCCGTGCTGGCTACAACACATAGAAACTGTAGTCCAGCAACATCTGAAGACCTCACAAATTCCCCAACCCTGCTTTTAAGCTGCATGCACCCCTATCTGGAACAAGCTGAACACCATTTCTCTGGACTGATGGATAGGCCTGTCGGGTAAAATAGCTTTTTTAAAAACTGGGTAGTCAGATTTCAGTTCTCCAGGTATTTTTTTACTTCAAGGTCCAGCACAGACAACAGTCAGATATTAAGGGAGTCCAATGGAACCAAAGATTGAGAACCTCTGCTCTAAAAGAAATAATTACACTCCTGCTAAATTCTTTAGGGTTCAGAGATATGTTGCAATTTTCCTAATTTGGAAATCCCTCTAAAATTAGCCAGATTTTCCCAGTACCTGATAACTAATGTGAATTCCTTGAATTTAAGTTACATTTCTATTAAAATAAATGGTTTTTAATCTTGAGAACTAGACTATGTGTCTATTCTTGTGCTAAAAGCTAAATCATAGCTGGCCGGCCAATGCGGGAATCAAACTGCTGGATTAGGTGGACTTTTGGTTTGATCCAGCAAGACTTTTCTTTACTAGTCTATCCAATTGTGTACGTCAGTAGGGGATCCAGGGAGGAACAATAGTGTGAACCAGATGTTCTCACATATGGTAAGTGGTCAGCTGTATTAGTTATGGTGGCTGCTAGGTAAAAGTGCAACCACAACTACAGAGACAACAGCTGGCTCATTCCATGTACCATCTGGTTCATAATACCTGTCTTCCACATTATTCTGTGTCTGTTGTCAGTTACTGAAAATAAACAAGAGATATCGCAGAACATAGATGCTTAAGGAGGGTCTCCTGCATCTCCTCAGAACAGCAGATCCATATAGAATTTCAGAATGGGTGAGAGATTGTTTTCAGTTCCTTTTGTAAAATAAGAATTGACCAAAACTGCATATAAAAGGCGTGAATTCAAAACATTTTTTTACTGATCACATGATGCAAAGGCTGATTCGAATCAGTCCAATGTTTTTTGCTTCAAAAGTGGCTTTTTCCCTCTGCCACTGGGGGGCTTCTACTTTTTCAAGCCAGAATGATTTGAAAGGGGTTTTCCTCACATGGTTAGTTGTGATACGTCCTTGTAAAGATATGGTGGGCATGCCTGTAGGTGGTATTTTAATGATGTAGGCAATTGGACCTGATGTTCAGGACTGGGGGAATGTGCCGCCACATTCTTTCCTCTCCCCCAATCATCTTCCAATTTTTTAAAAAAAATCTTACATATGTGAGATTAGCACTAGATCCCCCTATCACCTTATTGCTGGGTCATCGTTATTATTGTTTCCTGTATTCCCCCTCCCCCCGTCAGTTCCCTGTCAGATTGGCAGAGGTGGGACCAGAGGAAGGAAGGAAGGAAAGAAGGTGGGCTGTGGGTTGGAATGCAAATTGCAGCGCATCAGTGTGAACAGTGAACTCTCTAATCAATCTGCAGCCCCTGTGTGAATACTGACTGTGATTTCAAAGTAATACAATCTATGCATCAAATCCACTGTAGTTGCATTCTACGTGGGGAATGTGATGTATTTATAACAGGTATATGTCTTTCACCACTCTTCAAAGAAGTGGGATAAACATATAATTGATTTGACTCTGATATTGCACAAATTAAATTGTTTGACTGTTCATTTCTAGTTTCAATATAAATGGCTTGTTTTGAATGTTAAAGCCCTTAACAATTTTGGAACAGTTTATTTGAAAGACTGCCTACACACACACACACAAACCGGCTCAAGCCCTGAGATTTATTAGTTATATTTTACATCCTGCCTTTTCTCTTATAATACCAAGATGGTGAAGATGGCTGTCCTCCTCCTCATTTTATTCTCACAGCAACCTCTGAGGCGGGTCGTACTGAGAGTGTGTGATTGCTCAACTGTGTCACTCAGTGAATTTGAAGAATGGATGGGATTTGAATCCAAGTTTTCTGAGACCCTGTCCAACAATCTAACCACTACACCATACTTGCTATGAGACAATCTGTGATTGTTCTCAGATGAAGTTGTGCACTGTAAAGAACCACCAGATTAGCAGGTACCAAGGAGCAGAGCCTTGGCATCTCTAGAATTCCTCCTGGAAAGCAAGCACAGCTCATTCATTTATTTGTTTCATTCAACTTTTTCTAGTGAATGCTGCTGATTTAAGATAGATGGGTATTTTAGTTACCGTTGTAGTCTCTTTGAATTGCTGCTTTGCTTAAATAGCATTTTAAATTGTATGTTTAATGTCAACTTTGTACACGGTCTTAAGAGGATTCAGCCTGGAAATGGGGTTACAAATAAAATAAACATTATATCTGTTATATTAATTAATATGATTTGTCCTGCTGGCTAGTTCAGTGGTTTAGGCATTTGGCTGCAGAGCCAGAGGTTGGGAGTTTGATTCCCCACTGTGCCTCCCTGACAGCAGCTGGACTCGATGATCCGTAGGGGCCCTTACAGCGCTGCAGTTCTAAGATTATTACTATTAATAACAGCCAATAAACCATACTTTATTTTAATATGTAGTAGTTGATATTTTAATTGGCATATAACAATACTATCCTATGAAATGGCAACATTAAGCAGTGATTTTGTAGGTTTTAACTGTTCAGATGTTTAGATCAGGTAGAAAGTCAGTTCTGTGCTGGTTCATCCTTTGGATGAACAGGTGTTCGGTGGCTCCAAGCTCCACCTCCTCTGGTGGGCATCCACTCAGAGGCAGTGCCCCAGCTTCCCTGCCTACCTCTTTCTGGTACTGCCTCTGAGTGGGTGTCCCACCAGAGGAGGAGGGTATGGGAACCACCAAACACCTGTTCGTCTGAAGGATGAACTGGCACAAACTATGGAACTGGCAGTTTGTGCACATCTCTACTTAATCTTTCAAAAGTAGACATCACCCACAAAGTTTACTTGATGTAGTGCAAAATGAAAACCAAGATTAGACCTAGATCTCTTTTAGGGTGTAGCTGCTATGCAATGACTTTTCACCACTTTGTTTTGCACAGTTTGCACACAAAATAGACAAGGTCATATTGCTTTCATGTGTCTGTCTCACTCAGTGTTAAACTACCGTTCAAGGAAGATTAAATAACTTAATTTTTTAGGTATCTGGCTGTGGAGCCTGATGTTGGGAGTTTGATTCCCCACTGTGCCTCTTAGACAGGGGCTGGACTTGATGATCCATAGGTCCCTTCCAGCTCTGCAGGTCTAAGACAGAATCAAACATTGTTGTGTGCTGTCAAGAACCAGTCATGTTAAGTATCAATCCTAGACCAAAACATAAATTAGATAAATTTCTCACCTGGGCTTGAAAAAGCATAACCTAAATTATCTAAAAAACCTTTTTGCTGTTAGATCCTGTAGTCAGCCTTACCCTTTCTATGGAATAGCAAAGGAAAGTTACTTTTTATAACTAGATCATAATGAAAAAAATAACACATTACTAGCCCTGTCATGTGTGCAAATCTAACAATCAAGAATGCATAAAACATGGCTGAGCCAGAGAAAGAATGTGCCTTGTTCAGGCACACAAAGCTTGCCATTCAAGGAAAATGAAGCAGATTTGCATTGAAAATTTAAAATGTCACCTCAGTTCGCTAAAATCACCTAAATCTGACTCCTAGTGCCAGCTAGAGGAAGCATGTTGAATCAGCTGCTGAACAATAAGTCAACACTTGTATGAATCCAATTGATTGAACAGGTCTACTTAAATTAGGACTAACAATTGAATTTAAGCCAATATATTTTAAAGTAGATTTATAGAGTGCATGTTGTCCAACTCTCTCCCCCTCTCCCTCTCTCTATCTCTCTCTTCCTAGATCTGGTATCTCTTGTTTTCATAGACCTCTAAAATCTCTCTCCACACTTAATGGTATGACTCAAACACCTCTTGAGTTCTGAGCTTTTGAATACAATGATAAATAGAAAATCAATTTCACAGATATAGTAGAAATATCTTCATTCTATTTCCATCTCCATTTCTGTAATGAAAATATATGCTTTGCCTTTAAAATTGACTATAAACGCAAGGATATGAATAAAACAGCAGGCCAAAATGCCTTTATGTCTTAGACGCATTCTAGATGGTCTCAGAGGGATGGCACTTCCATCACAGCTGTGCAATGCAGAACTTGTTCCAGGGCTGACTGAAAATATTTTGTGTGCTTCTTTCATTTAGCCAATCAAAACCCGACAGTATTCTTTCTTCGCTGGCTGAACATTTCCATTTTGCAGAGTGACAGTTATAGGTTGTAGCTAGCGAGCCAAGACCTAGCTAGTGAGCAACTCAGAATCAAAGATTGCTTTCCCATGGACTCCACCAAGTATGTATTTCTTTCAAGGAGTGTGGTCCTTTTAATGAATTTTCACTTCTACAGAGGCTCAACATGGGACTCTGTGGCCAAGTTTATAACCATGCTTATGTCTACAAAAGAAAAGATAAGAAACAGATGATTAGGTAGTGGTAAATAAACTGGCCATTGTAAACATGTAGCTTAGGTAAGCAAATTTGTGGACAATATTTTAACTCTTTACAATGCAGTCCTCTCTATCTATATACTAGAATAGGTCCTATTGAACTCTATAAGCTTTATTCCTAGGTAGTCGGTATTGTTTTATGTACCCTCAAGTCAGACCCAACTTATAGCATCCCTGATTGGACTTTTGAAATGTGAGGTATTTAAGGAGTGGTTTTATCAGTTCCACACCCTCAGTGAGCTTCCATGACTGAGTATGGATTTGAACCCAAGCCTTCTGAGTACTTTGTTGTTGTTTAGTCGTTTAGTCGTGTCCGACTCTTCGCGACCCCATGGACCAGAGCACGCCAGGCCCTCCTGTCTTCCACTGCCTCCCGGAGTTTGGTCAGATTCATGTTCGTAGCTTCGATGACACTGTCCAATCATCTCATCCTCTGTCGTCCCCTTCTCCTCTTGCCTTCACACTTTCCCAACATCAGGGTCTTTTCCAGGGAGTCTTCTCTTGATTCTGAGTACTAGTCCCTTATTTTATCCACTACACCACACTGGGTATTTGTAGAGGGTGGCTTTTATAGAATAATACAGTTGTCAAGTTGGAAGAGACCTCAAGAGTCAGTCAGTCTAATCACAGATGAAACCGGAAATCACTGCTAAAGCATGATTTATGCTTTGGGATGACATTTGCCTGCCTCCTGTCCTCAGGGACCTCACCTGTTCTACAGAGCTGTAGTTCTTCCTTCCTGCCCTGAATCCTTTCTTCCTCCCCTGAATTCAAAGCGAGCCCTGCCTCTCTGCTGAGTGAACTCTTTCCCTCTCTTTAGCACTTTTGAATGCAGCTCTCCTGGCCATGCACACTTGAATTCATTTTAAAAACTGTAGCTAGATTTTTCCACATCATCTCTTCACTTATTCAGGGCAGGAGCGCACTCACTGCCTCCTTTATTCCATCTTGCAATAGTTTGAGCACCATTTTCCTTTTGGGAAAAGACACAAGCAAACTAAATGTTCCATGGTATTCTCCAAGCAAAGAACCTACCATCTCCAGGTACAACCTCTTGTTCCAAACATAGTTGAAAACCTCCCTTTTGGTATTTTTAAGCTCTCTTAAAAGTCTCCATATCTTCTGAGTGCTAGTCCTTCTGAACGTCTCCCTACAAATACTGGCTAATCATTTATACTCATCCTTGATGAATACATACATATTCTTCTTTGATGAGTCATTTATACTCGTCCCCTATTCCTACTCTGGACTTCCATTTCCTATACATATGTGTTTTAAATCTTAGCTAATCTGAAAACTCCTTATGCAGCTACCTCTGTTTCTTTAGATGTCTCCTACTTATCTTTCTCATATGTATTCTCTGTGCTTGTGTCTTAAAATATCTCACATTTAAGAAACTTCAATTCTTTATGGACTCCTTTCTCTTTTGAGTTTTTCTGATCAAAAGATCCCACACAGTGTTTCTTCAAGCTTATTGAAATCAGCTTCCATCAGTGCATATTATATTACTCTCTGCATTCTCTTCCCAAAGTGTAACAAATTCCAAGTTGGAATGGTCATTTTGATCCAAAAATTCCTACTATTTCCACCTCACTGAGCAGTTCTTCCCTGTTGGTAAGGACCAGATCCAGAATAGCTGAATCTCTTGTTGATTCTTCCACCTTCTGGAAGATGATGTTGGCAAGGCAAGTGAGGAATTTGTTGGACCTTACATTTTTGGCTGAGCCGAAATTCCAACAGATATGAGGGTAGTTTAAATCTTCCATGTGAGCTCCAAATGCTTGCTGGGGAGAAAAGTAGCAACCAATGTGGAACTGGTTATTCTTGGCTCTACAAAACTTCAGGCAACAATCATAAAACTGCATCCATGTAACCAGTGACCAGATGCGTAGCTACAGACCTAGCAGCTGCTAGTCCCTCCCCAAACCAGTCATAATTCCTTCTGACACTCACTTCCTCTTAGTTGTAGTCCCTCCCCCAGCACCATGTTCTTGGAGTAGAGCACATGACTGCAATCAAACTAAGAGCTACAAACACAAACAAACCTGCAAATGGCTCAGAAAAAATAATCAGCCTGAAGCCAAGAAACACAACATCATCCTGTTGGGTATTTACTTTCTTGTTTATTTATTCCTAGCTGTCTCAAGAACAGCTTGTTACCAAATAAATCTGACACTTTCTTTAAGAAAATCAGAAAACCTAGTCCAGGTGACTCTGCCTTCATGGTTTAAATGTTTGATAACTTGAGATAAGGCCTTTTGATAGTGTGCAAACTGTGGGATGTGTTCGCTGTTGCAGTTTTTATAACCTTGCATGCTGTCTGTGATTTGTGTGGCTTGAAGGGACTTTTCTGGGTTGGGATGACTGTCAATCTATCAAGTGTTAACCAATCATCACTTCCCACCTCTGAATTCAAAAAGAGCCCTGCATGTCTGCCGAGTGAGCTATTTCCCTCTCTTTAGTCTATTGGAAGCAAAGTCTGTTTTGTTTGTTAGCTTGCTGTTGATCTGTTCACAACTGTAATGAAATGTTTCATTCTTTCTTCTTCAAATGTCTCAGAATGAGTTATTGAGACTTTAAGTGCCAGTTAATGAGAAAGGGGTGGACTATCTGGTGAACCTGAAGCTATTGTCCTCTATGGATCTCTGTCCTTCTACTGTGCAGCAAAAAAGGAAATTTAACCAGAAATATATAACTCTACAACATTCCCTAGATGCATTTATCTGGTGTGTACATTTGACACTAGGTGAAGATAATTTTATTCTCCCAATCTTTTAATAGATCATAGCCCCTGGCTCATCACAGTGGCTTTTTAAAGATTCAGCTTCTCTTTAGGTTTTGCACTGATTCTATGTTATGTTCCCCTTTTACAGACCCCCATCCAACAGCCTGAAGGTAAATTAGTTACCCTGAATATGCTTTTCAGTCCATAATTTGTATAGACGTAAACTTGAAATGTAAACTTTCTAGAGGTTTGTCACCTACATAGTAGTAAACCACGGGCTGGATGGATCCAGAAGAGCCTGTCCAGACAGGGGAATTTATAGTGGTCTGGTTCAATCAATCAATCAACATTTATTTGCATTAGCCATATGCCATAGCAAAGTAAGTATAAAATCTACAAAGATACAGAATCAACGCATCTGAGTCAAAATAACAGATGAGTACATATGCATCAGATAACTATACCTACCAAAACTGGTCAGATAAAACTATATAAGATTATTCCTTTAGAACCATAATTGACCTAATTTTAATTGCTACTACTAAAAATTTGGCTATCTGTGCCGTTACTTGTTTATCTTGGTCTGCGAGAAGAATAGTGGTCTGGTTCATGCTGAAAAGGTTCTTATATCTATCTATTTTATATCTCACTTGGGCAGTCCTTCCATTCCTTCAGTTCACACTGGAGATGTTTAGCCTCCTGTGAGAAGGGTCCACACAGGTCTTTGGGTCACTGTTTTACTTGTGAGCAAGTATGCCTGGTTTACTCATGAACAAGTATTACCCAGGTTACTCACAAGTGAGGAGCCAGCAGCAGATAATAGTGGTGGCACGAGGGGAAAACGTGGGGATGAAGGTTGGGGAGACAGAAAGGAGGGAAACCCCCCCCCCCTTTTCTTGCCTTTCTCCCTACTTGGGACTCTGCTGGGGCTGTGTTGCTTTGTGAAGGCAAAACTGATGGAGTCAACATAACCCCCTTCCCCGCCTTTTCTCGCAGCTGCCATTCAGCCAGCTGGGGTGACTCCCCCCCATCTTTTTTTGGTTAAATAAAGTAAGTAACATATGGAAAGAGCAATGTGTCAACATAGCATAGTATTAGAGAATCAGTTAGGGAAATATTTTAAAAAGAAAAAGATGAAAATAGACGAGGAGGTTTCTCTGTCCTCCATTTTAATGTCATCACCCACCTGTTACATCACAGGGTTGTAACCTCACATAATGCTGCTCACAGCTCCATTTGGATGTGGACTAGCCATCTGCACTGGCTACACAATGGGATAATTAGGAGTGCACAGAATCGTGCCAAAAAACCCAGAAGCCCCTAGCCTGGTACAAGAAAGGAGCGAGACAGCTCTTAAAGGGGCAGGATGTGTTGATCAAACTAGAAACACATATGGATGATGCAGTTTGGCTTGAACCAAACTGTACCAACAGCAATCCAAATACCAATTTATGTAGCCATCTGGATAGGCTCTTAGTCATAATTAGAACTGATCCACTGGTACCAGAACCATAGAATCATTGAGTTAGAAGGGGCCTATAAGGCCATTGAGTTCAACACTTTGCTCAATGCAGGAATCCAAATCAAAGTCTGATAGATGGTTGTCCATTTTTTTCTTGAATGCCTCCAGCGTTGGAGTGCTCACCACCTCCTGAGGTAATTGGTTCCATGAATGGCACTTAATTTAGACCAACCCATTGCTTCCAAATTTCAGCAACTTACCACCTGTAGCACTTAGTGAAAATATCCATACAACAAAACTAATATAGGGAGGAAGGACTGAGTGCCCAGCAAAGTAAACAGAAGGAACCTATAACAAAAATTCCCCAAGAAATCTATCGTATTTTGACTTTGGGGTGCTGAGTCAAATTGGGTGGCGTGCGAGTCAGTCCAAGGCAAATTGGGCAGTTCTCCAAATTGCTAGACTGGAATTTGAACTGAATGCTAAGGCTTACTGTATGTTCTTTAAACCTTCCACCTCTAGACTTCTGCAAAATCACCTTAAGAAATAACAATGAATATCTTTACAAATTCAACAAAATACAAAAGGAGCGGCATAAGATACACAAGAAAAAGAATAATGATGCAAATCAGAAATGAAGCATGAAAACATAATGTACAAATACAGAGGTTAGAAAAGAGGTTAATCATATAGTAAGATTGTACTCAACTGCTTGATGGAATACAGAAAGGAAAGACTGAAAGTTCAGACACTGGGTTTCTCGTCTATCAGAGCACATGCTTAGTAGATGAGGGATGAAATTTCCCTCCCTTGACACACAGGTTAAGCCAGTGAATAAGAGGAACCAGATGAAAGGTATTTTTTTAACAACAGCTGCTAAAATAAAAGCCCCCTCCTTTTCAGACTAATTGTTGTTGTTGTTTAGTTGTTAAGTCATGCCCGACTCTTCGTGACCCCATGGACCAGAGCATGCCAGGCCCTCCTGTCTTCCACTGCCTCCCGGAGTTGGGTCAAATTCATGTTGGTAGCTTCGATGATACTGTCCATCCATCTCGTCCTCTGTCGTCCCCTTCTCCTCTTGCCTTCACACTTTCCCAACTTCAGGGTCTTTTCCAGGGAGTCTTCTCTTCCCATGAGATGGCCAAAGTATTGGAGCCTCAGCTTCAGGATCTGTCCTTCCAGTGAGCACTCAGGGTTGATTTCAGACTAATAGACTATATCAAATATTCAGTATTTATATAAATTATCATAAAATACATGTTAGAATATGGTGATGAAGACAAATGTAAATCTAACACAGAGAACTCGATCCAGTAAATTAATAATACCTAGAACAGCCACATTGAAATCATCAAGTTTAAGTTACTCATAAAGTCCCATTAGAGTAGTGAGTATATGCTCAAGATGACTAGGTTAAGATCAAATCCACAACATTTCTAACTTATTAAGCAATGTACAAACATGTATTGTCTTATGTTTCTTGATTCTCTAAGGAGATAAACTGAACTGAGCCAGGGGCTGGGATCATCAGAACAGTTTCACTCATGACTGTCTGTACCATTCTGATGGCCAGGGAAAGATCACAGTAGATTCCCTGTAGAAATTGCTTCCTTTGTGATCCGAAACCGTCATGTTGGAGGAAAAAGTTCCAGCTCAATTTTCTATTTGACATAGTACTTTTATGTGGATTCTGTTTTTCAAATGGGAGAATCTTCAAATGTGCAATTTATCACATTGTGATAATCTTGACAGTAAAACAGATTATTCTGGAGGACGTTTATTTATTTATTAGATTTTTATCCCGCCCATCTAGACCAAGGGTCTACTCTGGGCGGTTAATGGACGTTGTGGATACGGGCTAATGAGGGGTATACAACTGAAGAGTGTTAACTACAATCCTGATATGTGATGAGATGGAGTAATTTAATGGTCATTTAGAACCTATTCACACAATGGTAAAGTATTTAGGGGCATGTGTGTAAGTGAGTTGAGCATTTTGATCATGAGGAAGCCATGATCTGGGCCCCCTCCCCCTCCCACTTGCCACTGATTGTCAGAAATTTAGCATTGCAGTCACAATGTACAGTGTTCACATTATCTACTACAGTATGTGGAGTACTACTTCAGTCCTGGCATGTGTGACTTGACAGCAACACTAACTCAAGCCTATATCTGAAACAGGGCCCCTAACTGACTCTCTCCTCTTCCCAGAAGCCTAGCTGAGATAGCCTCATATGCCTGTGCAGCCCCTTCCCAAAATTCCCAGTGTGGTATTTTACCTTCAAAATGGCGGAGGTGGTGGCTTTCCTTGGAACCATAAATGTTAGCATTGGAAGTAACCGAGTAAAAATTTCCAAGCTTACCCTTGCCAGTAGAAGAGAATTCATAATTCAATAGCTTTTCCACTACTTTTGCCCAGTTCAGGCTACATTTCAATGGATCAAGTGATTAAACTTCCCTGTAGTTCCTCTCTTAAGATAGTATTTCAGACTCTCTGTGAGGGCATTTCCCTTACACACTCTCTGTATTGTTTGGGGCTGAGGTGATGGGTGACACTGCATGCCACCTCCAGACAAAATGAAAAGTAAGCATTCTAAACAGCCCAAACTCTCAATTTATTCAGTTGTTGATCTCTTTGCTTTTGCAAAAATGTCAGTTTTATCATTTATTGGGGGGGAGGGGGAGGGGAACAGATCTTCTTATATGAAGGCCAGACAAATACATCAGTTTATTATCGACACAATTGTCCATTGTGTGTGAGAATGCATTTGCAAATGCACATATGTGTGCTGGGCTACAGCTCCCTGAATCTCCTAGCCATCATGGTCACAGAGGATTATGAGTATTGTAGTCTAAAAAGTAAGTTTTTCAGGCTCTGATATTTACACAGAGAGTCAGAGAGACAGACAATGCAGATTTCCTTTACAACCTCTTAATTTTATTTTATTTTATTTATTTATTTATTTGGCCTTTATACCGCCCATCAGGGATGTGGTGGCGCTGTGGGTTAAACCACAGAAGCCTCTGTGCTGCAGGGTCAGAAGACCAGCAGTCGTAAGATCGAATCCACGCAACAGAGTGAGCTCCCGTTGCTAGTCCCAACTCCTGCCAACCTAGCAGTTCGAAAGCATGCAAATGCAAGTTGATAAATAGGTACCACCACGGTGGGAAGGTAACGGCGTCCCGTGTCTAGTTGCACTGGCCACGTGACCACGGAAACTGTCTTTGGACAAAAAAACGCTGGCTCTACGGCTTGGAAACGGGGATGAGCACCGCCCCCTAGAGTCGGACACGACTGGACTAAATGTCAAGGGGAACCTTTACCTTTACCTTACTGCCCATCTAGATGAATCTACTCTGGGCGGTTTACAGTCCAAAAAAGCAATAAAATTAAAACCATCAATAAAAAGACTAAAACAAGCCAAAAACAGAGGAAAATTAAGTAGTGGCAGGAGGGAAGGCCTGCCTGAAGAGCCAGGTCTTCAATTTACTCTTAAAAACTCCCAGCGATGGAACCAGGTGGATCTCAGAAGGGAGGATGTTCCAAAGGCGAGGGGCCACCGCTGAGAAGGCCCAGTTTCTAGTTTTTTCCTTAAACAGATTTGTTTAAGGAAAAAAATTGTTCCTTAAGCAAATATTATGTGTGTAATACTTTCATGCGGAGCCAGAGTGCCCTTGGGGTGCCAAGTGTGAAGGAGATAGGTGCTAAAACTTCAAAGCCACCTCCCATTTGAAAAGCTAACCTCTGCCAAGGCTGCTAACCTTCAAATTTGTCTTCCTACCTGGACATCTAAGAAAGCATTTACCTGCAACTTTATCTGTTGCCCTAAGACCTGGTGATCCTGAGCTCTTCCTCTCTCTGCAGTTTCCCAGTAGTTCAAAAAAAGGATACAAGTGTAAACCAGGAATACTTCCTTCACTTCCACTTTGCCAGCCCTGAATAACTGAGCTTCAAAAGTAGAATTGCTCTCTGTATCTATGGCAGAAGAGGACCCAAAACCAGGGAGTATATACAAGGACATTTGTTAGATAGTTAAGGTGATCAGGTTATAATTAAAATTTAAAATAAAATGAAACAACCATACTACAAAATATAGCAAACCTAACTATTACTTGCTTAATTTCTGTGTTAATAGTATTTGAGCCTTTATGTTTGCTGTAGCTTATGATACAGGCCATGATTTCCATTCCCTGCTGTCTTATAAAATGGGAGAACATCCTCCCCCTGCATTAATGCATGGGTCCCTTGAAAGTTCATGAAATGAAACCCAGCAAGGTGGTTTAATGGAACCTTTCACTAGTCCTAACCTCCAGGACTAAGGAGAAGGGAGGGGTTGTGTAGTTGTTAGCTTGAAAAATAGAAGTCAGATGTTTCCGTTTATAAATCTTTTATTGAAAATGCATTATGAGAACCTTTTAAAGAGACTCGCTCAAAGAGCAAAGTAGAACCCTTTTTTATTTCTTGTTTTTTTTGCAGAACCTCAGATGTTTATTGTTTTTATTTTATTTTTTTAAGTAACCTATATAAATATAGCTGTGGTTGATGATATATAAACTTGGGGACATCACTGAACTCCATCTTACGGATTAAAATATTTTCCTTGAATGTGGTAATTATAAGTGGAAATGGGACTCCAGCCATAAAAGAGCTCTAAAAAGTTTTCCGAACTGTGTTTGGCCTATGCATAGGGCTCTTGGGATAAGCAGTACCCAGCAGGTAATGCTCATAGTAGTCGAGACTATGCTTCATATTGTTGTTAATTGGAAAGAATAAGCATTGGTGACCATATAAATGCCTCCTTCAGCTGCCAGTGGTTTGCTATGCTTATGGCATTCAAGGCAGAACAGTTTCACACTAATTCATGTTCTTCTGGCTAGGAAATCTTTCAGTATCTCAGACATCTTATCTTCACCTTGTTTCTGAAGAGAGGATTCTAAAGAATTCAGGTGCCTCCCATTCATTAGTTAATGTTGGGGTATGGGGTTTGGGCATCCCCAAACTTTCCTTACTCACCTCCAATAACTGCATATTTTTAGGGAGACTGGCAAACAAACAACTTGAAAACATTGCGGTACTCTTAACAGTTCAGTCTTTCATATGTCTCCTTAGCTGAGTTCAGTGAGGCTCTCAGGTAAAGGTATTCTGCAATGATGGGGAACCTGTTGTTGAACTACAACTTCTCTTATAGGGCCACTCAAGAAACTGCTGAAGCCACTGCCATGGATTTGATTGTGGGTGGTTTTTCAACCAGCTCTTTAGGATGAGGCAAAGAAAAGGTTTATATATAACTGATGTAACACACCTGTGATACAGTAGTCTATATACAATCAAAAAAAAAATTTCCCCCACTTCCCCCTGTGCAGGGGAAATGATTAATTTGCCAATATCCAGAAGTGGCTCACTTGCTAAGCCACATCACTATATTGGCAAAGTCAAACTGGAAGGCTCGCTTTGAATCAGCTCCAGAAATCACACATGTTGGAACCGATCCAAACCAGACTGATCCAACCCACACCAGAGAAGTAGGAGCCCCTTTGTAGGGATCAGAAAGGTGCAGGTAGGAATATGCTGGGGATGGGTTGATGGGCTCTAGCAAAGATGGTGTCTGATCGCCTTCTTTAAGAAAGCACCAACCTGTCCCTGCAGTGCTGTAAACAGACGGCTGAACAGCCTGGGTAGCCAGCCTTCTAGTCTATTCCCAGGGCTTCAGATCTATTACTCAGAGCCCTCTGCATATATCATTACCAATGGATCTCCCCTACCAGCCGGCCAGCCAGCCAGCCAGCTAACTAGCTTGTTTGTTTGTTTGTTTTCTCTTTCTTTCATTTGTTTGTTTGTTTGTTTAATATACTGTCCCATTAGTGCAAGCACTGCATTGGGCGATTTACATAAAATTAAAACTTACAACCTTCAGTACCCTGCAATAACAAAAAAAAAAAGGCATTCAAAAACAGCATGGTCATACAATTGACAATGATTATAATAATAAATATAAATAACCCTCTAAACATCTAGAGGGTTGTTATTGATATCGTCCTGGAAATTCAGTTATTAAAGCCAGCTTTTAATAATTCAGTCTTAAATATCTTTCTAAAAATAAGGAAGGAAGGAGCTCGGTGTATCTCTATCAGCATTTTGTTCCAGAGATTAGGGGCCACAATCAAAAAGGTCCCTTATATTCACTTTTTTGGCTTGTCTTGGTGTAACAACTTAATTTCCATGCAAGGGCTACATTTTGAGAGGATCACATTCAGGGAGATGATATAGCAGCACCAGTAGTGTTCCTGCTAGAGTTCCTGGACTGTGGACTTCAGGAAATGCTGCCATCCATTTAAGGTTTCCACCTTGGTGGTAAGGAGTGCAATCTGAAGGTAGTTTGCCTAAGGCTTCAGTGCCAGCCACCATGGTAGCAAGGTGCTTATTGCAGGCTACCCTTAATGCTACACCTTCTGGCTGCCTGGCTGCCCCATGGGAGTTGAACTTAATACAATTCCAGAAACTGCAGAGCAGGGAAAGAGACACTCTTCTGCCAACTGCTTGCTCCTATCGTCTCAGCCCCTTTCTCCATTCATGCTTCCTCTGTTTCTGCTCTTTTGTCAAATCTTTATTCTGTCTTCCTTTCCACCTGATCTCTGCCTCAAACCTGTAATTCTTCCAGCCTCCATGTCTACTTTTCTTCCTAATTTTATCCCTTACCCCCTTTACTTCACCTCCTCTACCCCACTCTCCAGCCCTCGACCCCTTACAATCAAATTTTGAAACATCCTTCAAACAGTATTGTGGACTTTGTTTTCCAATTTAATTTGGGGAGCTAATGGTGCTGATGAATCGGGTTAATTAATCATTTAAGAGAGGTCACATAAACCTTGAAGGAGGATTTGAACGGAAATTTGGAGATTAACTGGAGATGATCTCCCTGATTTGGCCTTGTCTTGTGTTTGGATTAGTGGTCTGTTAACATTTTGAAACTCCATTTTAGTGCAGAAGTTGCCAGTGCAGAAGTTTGGGTGTGTGTGTATGTGTGTGATTCCATATATTTTGACAGACATTGCAAATGATCTGTAACTGAAGGGGGATGACTTCTTTAACATGATCTAAGTGGAGTACACCTTAAAGAATGTATTTTTAGTGTGTTTGGAAGAGGTCAGAACTAGATGATAACACTGAGCCTATAATGAAAATAGGCAGCACCATGATAAGCAGCAGTTTTCCTCTGAAAATGGGATTTCCTAGCAATCAGATATGTACACTAAACCTTCAAATATTCCAGTGACCAAACACAAAGCAAAGGGTGGTGGAATGCAAGATACAGAGATGAGAAAAAGCCTGCAGTGGGACAATCAGATGTCTTTCAGACACACAAGTGAGTGCCCTTTCTAAATATGTGGTCTCTAGTTTGATGCCTACCACAGAGAGAGAAAGGGAGCAAGAGAATTGAAAGGAAATTAATAGGCTAGCTTTGTCCTCTCTGAGACTTAAATAAATTCTAATTGTTGGGATCCTAATAATTACATCTAACTTTTCATTTAATAGATATTAATCAACAGCTGTAAGTTTTATAAAGGTTCCTGTCATATGGGCTTAGAATCCTTGTAAGTGCCTAGAAACATGATATTTTGTATAAGCATTCATAATTTTCAAACAAGGTATTGACTGATCTACGGTAGTACCTACATAAATGCCAGCAGTCAAACAGTATGGCAAAGAATGACTTAATTCCTCTTTTCCATTCTTTTCTTTTCTTTTCTTGTGAGAAGTGTCAGAAAAGTGAATATCAAATTATTACACAGTGCTTTTAAATGCAAATTTTTGGACAGTTTGCGGTAGTTGGCATTCAAGCCAAAGATCACAAAAGCATGAATCATTGTGACAAGGGCAACATCTGGAAAAACAGTTGGAAAATTCAAAGAGGTATTGCTAACTCAAATGGCAAACGAGGTAATTGTATTCTGGAGCTTCAGTATTTCTAGTCAATTAACAGAAAAAAAACAAAAATGAATGTCAGAGGTGACAACGGTTTCCACTATGGCAAAACAAGACTCTCTTTGTATTACTTTGGATTTTATTCCAGTGTACCTTCTAGCAGTAAGCACAGTAGCAAAAGAATTGGCCTCGTGTATTTGCTTCATAAGAGCAACAGAGAACTGGAACACAATCTACCACTTCATCAATTCATAGATTACCAAAGAGGGATCTGAGGAAACTGATCAACCTGTGCTATGCAAACAACTTCCATTTTTACCTGTTTGTCCTGCATTTCCCACCTCCAGAGGACTGGGTACCAATCATTTTTTAAAAACAACCTACAGCATTAGCATGTGCAGTTATTTTGGCATTGTGATCAGCACAACCATATTTTCCTTCATTGGTCTTCCTCTCCCTCTACAGACATCATAGTGATTGTTCAGACGCTGGTGTCATGCTATCAACTTGAAACCTGTGAAGATTCTCAATCATCCAGGTGTGGCTATCTGGAAGTTTCATTTAATAGATATCAATTAACAACTAAGTTTTATAAAGGTTTTTGGCATATGGGCTTAGAATCCTTGTAAGTGCCTAGAAACATTATATTTTGTATAAGCATTCATCTGGAAGTTGCCATGACTCAACTTCCAGTATGAACTTGAAACCTTGACAGCAGATATCAACTTGAAAATTCAAAGAGGTATTGCTAACTCAAATATCAACTTGAAACCTTGACAGCAAAATGTGATCCTTCAAGAAGTTAGCATAGGCATTTGCTGTTGCATGCTGAGCTGCACGACTCAGCCCAGAAGACGAAATGCCTACATTGATTTCTTAACATGCAACAATTTCCCACTGAGATTTGCACCCACTGATTTATGTCTGCAGGCATAACTAATGGGAATCTGGTCAATAAATAAATGTAAGCTTCTAGAGAGGCTATAATTTTAAATTTCAATTTAAAAATAATGTATTAATTGCAATTATACAATTATTTATTAAATCACTAAATTAGCAATTATGTTAAAGATATTATTAAATTTCTAAGGAATAAATTGCGGTTTTCTCCCTTGCCCCCAACCCTCATGTGTCTAAATTAATACATTCCTCTGGATCTGAACAGGTTTTGAAAAAAGAGGGCATCCCTGACACAGCACTAATGTTCAAGTTCATGAACCCCTTTCCATTGTGCTTTTAATACAAATAAAAAATAGAATTTAATTGAAAATCTGTACACTTAAAAATGACAACAGCAACATTTCAGAACAAGTATTACTTCAATTCATTGTAAAATTTAACACTCCCATTTACAAAAGGTTAATGTATAATATAGTTTTCCATCAAATTTACCAAGTAAATATGAACTCCAGTAAATGAATGTTCTATTATATTTCCCCCCCCCCCCCATAGATATTGAATAGCCAAATTACTTTCCTATTGTCTGCTTGAGAACATGACTCTTCTGAAGTTTCTTTTCCTGTGGTCTTAATGTCGTTTTTATGTCTGACATGGGGCTTTGCTTTTCCACCACTTTAAAAAAAGGAAAAGGAAAACGGATAATTTTGTATTCTAGGGACTCTTAAAATGCATGGAATTACAAATGTGCAGCCCTGTTCAAAATATGTCTTAAGCTGCATTTATCAGGCTAATTGTGGCTGCAGTTCCTTGAGCCAGAAAGTGTATTCCTTGACTTTTATCCTGTGAGTTGCTTTGCTTGGCTGTGGGACCAAGGAGACTGCACCCAACCACAATGGACCCAGAGGTGCCCTATGCCCAAGCACCCTGGAATGGTGGGACATGCATCACTCCTCCACTGAAACCACAGAGTAGATTTCCTTAAACCTACATCTAGAACGTATATGTTTATTTGAGCAGAAGGCCTCAAGTGCAGCAAGCAGAAGATACTAGGTATCATTTGAAGGCAGAAGTCCAGGGTCCTTTCCCAATCCAGATCTTCGTGTTGTTCACCGGTTGCCAAGGAGGGCTGGTGTTACACATCTGCCTGTCTTGCAGCAGAGAATGGTCTTGACACAGCTCACAAGGCCTTGCTTCAGTAGGCTACAGCCTCAGCTTTCAGGTTTTCAAAGTCCCAGCTCAAACTCCTGAGAACTTTCGCCCTTCCAAGCACCAGTTGCTCTTGTTTGGGTGGAGCAGGAGGCTGTGGCAGTTGCTTGCACCGCATCGAAAGGTCTCTTCAAGTAGCCCAGCATGCTTGAGTCAGAGCAGCTGTGTGTATGTTGACAGTAAATAATCTTTACACGTGGGTTTTAAATGATATATGGGAGAAAGTGCTGTGGCTCTGTTTCTCTTGGCATGTCTATGGTGTTGCTAAAGCCAATCCAGAGAGTCAGACTCCCTTGGACCCAAGATGTGTTTCCTTACTTCAAAATGGATGTTTCCCTTTGCTGTTTTGCTTCCTTCTTTGAAGATTCATGAGCTTTGTTTTATATAAAACATTCTTAATGACTTCCTAGAGAGTCTGTCTCTAGTATATTACAATCATCATTCGTAAAATATTTGTTTTTAGTTTTCATGTGGCATAATTTGAACATGCTACCCTGCTCAGCCATTTTAGATATTTTGTCTTTCCCTTTTTTTGAAACCTTAATATTACATTTGGGTTCATAAGGAGGATGCAGAATAGGATGGAACATGTATTTTATTAATGAAAGACAATATTCACTCATACAACTCAGCTCTTGAAGCAAGGATTTATGTAAAGCATTGTAATATCTATAATCCACCCCTCTCCTGCAAACATCAGAGCGTGTGTCTTTATTTACAGTTGATTTCTATGCAACCAGCTTAATTTCACTATTTGGTCATAATTATTTTCCAGTTTATTAGCTACATGCGTGTTGACTGGCTCCATATTATATTTTAAAAGAGTTGCAAAAAACCTGAACCCTGAGGACAAGTATCTGGCTTAACTGGACTCCAGGCTAGCTTGCAGTGTACCACCTTGTATGTTTTGATGTAACTTGGTGTGGCGTCCACCCAGGTCATGAATATTAATAGGTTATTTACATGTACCAATAAGAGTGCTGGAGAGGCGGAGTCACGAGATATAAGAGTCTCTGCAGGAAGGGGAGAAAGGAGGATTGGAGTTTGGAGTAGAGAGAGAGATAGTGGGTGGTTGTGAGTGGATGAAGTAGGATGTTTTGTTAAGAGTTAACAACATTGATTGTACCTTCATCACAAACAATTTCTATTTCGTTCTTTTAAAAATGACACATTGCCTGGACCTCTATCATTGGTAATAAACAATGTTGATGTAATCAACTGGTGGCAGCGACACATAGCTTGTGCTCTTTGCTTGGTGAAACAACCAAAGGACAGGTGAGAATGTGAGACTTGGTCTTCAAATAGTCCTCCTATTTCAATTCAGGGATTGAATTCTGGCAATCTTTTCATCCATAACTATTACTCTGTGAGACAATTCACTGGACCTCCCTGGTTGTAAAGCATGACATTAAAGTGATTATCTAGTGTTGGTGCAATGGACAGATGATGAGAATGTTGTGTTCTGCTGTTCTCAGTAATGTTTTTTAGATGGAAGGAAAAAATATGGTGCAGGTGACTACTGTGCAAAGAGCATGCTGAGGTAGGCAAATTGTGGCCCTGGAACTAGCTCTGAAACTGCTCTTGGCACCCTCAGACTCATGTCCATGACTTAATTATTTGTTTTCTCCAGCAAAAACAGGTGAATTGATGCTCTTTAAAGCCTCTAGGAGCAGTAATTCGTCTTTGAAATAGGTTGCTGCCTCCCTTCCTGGCAGTGTTTCATGTGAAATAAAATAAAATAAAATACCCCCCTTCAAAATAAGAAATGAACTTGTAGCTTCGGCTGATTTCATTTGGAGAAGACTGCATTTTTTGGTGGCTGCACTGTAGGATGGGGGGGGGCATACATTGGCCATTGAAGTTGCTCACCCATGGTCCAGAAGTGTGGATGGCCCTACCAATCTGCATAGAGCCTTGTTCCTGTGGTCCTACCATCTCTGGATTATATTAAAAACATGTCCATGCACACACACACACGCACACATAAGCAGAAACACACGCATACATAGTGTTTCTATTATTAATGTCACAGAATATGGAAAACTTAGGGGAAACGTTGACATATATTCTTTAGGGCATTTGGCCTCCTACTTTTCATGGTATTCTTTCACAGAATGATAAGATAGTGATCAAATTATCTAAGATTTGGCTTCATAACAGCTTTATTACTTACGGACCAAAAGTGGAACCTGAATACATTCCAGCATTTCTTGGCCTACAGAAATCTGGAATAAGAGTCTTGTCTTTAATTTATTTTCTTCAGAGAGAAATGTTCTTCCAAACAGGCTGTTTGTATCAATAATAGCCCTTTCTGCCTTTAAAAAATATATAATGATGTAATGTATGTCATGAAACACGTTCCGCTTAAAGCTTGTTCAAACACTGCCTCTCTTCCAAGGTGTATATTACCTCACTCCTCATATTTTTACTGTAAAAGAAAAACAAAGCCCAAACTACATGACTTTGTATGTGGCCTGTTGCTAGGGTGGCCATGTAGTTCTTCTTTCTGAAGGGCTACCTTGTCCAAGTCTGGCTGGATTATAAGGAGAAATAAAAAGGCAATATAGGAGCCTTCAAGGTGCTATCAACAGTTCATATCTGAACAGTAGCCGTCTGAAGCATATACTGTAGGTCAATAGGTCACCTGGTCATAATCTTTCCTGCTTTGGTAGTTATTCTTAAACTTCTGTTCCTCCTTCCACAAGCTTATGAACATTTTATAAAAATCTGTATCCTTTTCCTCTTTTTTTTTTTTGGATGGGTGCATTTCCATTTGTGGCAGTGCCTAAATGGTTGCCTTTCCAATCATTCTTCTTGTCTTTGGACTGTTTCTTTCAAACTCTACATCACCCTATCTTTCTTTCTTTATTCATATCAGAGCCTTGTACAATTTAAAATTATGGACATACGTATATGAAATATAGGTAAAATTAAAATCAAATTAAAATGTTAAGATAATTAGACTATTTTTGGCCAGACGTGAGCTACTTCGATAGTGTTATCTTGACCATTTGCTAGGTCTTCCTTTGTACACATGGTGGGGCATAAATTGCTGCATTGATTGAATTTCTCCACAGTCACAGAAAAATTTGTCCTGTATCCAAGTAGCCCCATTTTACTTGATTTTTCTTTCTTTCTTCCTACTTTGCCTTTAAGTCTGTTGAGTGACTCTTATCATTGTGGGATACACTCTTGTTTTTGTTCTCCATAAATTTAGCCTAGCTGGTTTAATATTCAGTGCTTCAGAGGTGTGAACAAAACTTTTCCTTGATTTTAGCCATCGTCTAGGGATTTGGTGTCCATGAAGTGGATAGGTTTGGTGCTGTATTACTTTATTCCATTCATTATTTGCGGTAATAATCCTGTGTGATTCATTAAGAGCTACACCCACTTGTTTGGAATGTGTTGATTTATACCATATGGCACTGTATTCTGCTGTGGAGTAGCACAGGGACAAAGCTGTTGTTATTATTGTTTGTGGGTGTGCACCCCTGTCTGCCTAGCCTAAGTATATTATTTCTGGTGGCAACTTTCTGTTTGGTGTTTAGACGATGTTTTCTGTAGGTCAGGGTTCAATCCAGATGGACATCCAAATACTTTGGGTTAGGACAATATTCCAAAATCTAGCCTTCACAGCTAACTCGGAGCTTCTTCTCTGCTCCTATGTTTTTAAAGGGTTTGGTTTCAATTGATTGTTTTTATAATATAAGGAAAGCACCTTATGCCAGTGGTTGAACAAAAAGTTCTACAAAAGTAGTGAAAGGAAACCAAATTTCACCAGTTTTTTGAATCTGAAAAGTTTTGTGCGCACCTGAGTTCTTGAGTTAAGTGTTCTGATAGAGCTAAGTCCCAGACCCTCTTATATCAATTGTCCAGACACAGGTTATCAGTTTTCTTCCGGTGCTTCACCAGTTCTCCATGTGCAGCAATAAGTAGGAACAGTGATTAAATCTTTATGCAGCAGCCTGGAGTTGTTGTCTTGGAAAAAATTTAGTAAAGCAGTCTAAGTGGATTTGTGTGTGTGTGTGTGTGTGTGTGTGTGTGTGTTAGTAATACCTTTTTTTTATGTATTTGTAAGCAGAACTGAGCTGCCTTGGGGCATGACCACCATATACATGCATAGGATCCTAATGTTTTATACACTCTCCAAAAGAGGCTTGTAGTATTTTGCAGCATGTGAGCTAGTTTTACTGGTGCCAGCGATACAGAAGTTTGATTCTGGTTCTCTTATGGTTGACTGAAGTGGCTTCTGATTCCAGATTTTGTCCCAAGTCTCTTTGGAGATGGCCCACCCTAGGTCATACTCTCAAGTAATTTTAAGCCCAGTGGGGGTATAGCTGGTTATTTCAAGAGTATTTTATATACTGAGGATGTTTTACCTGTTGAGGGGCATGGCAGTTGAGTCAAGCACTTGGCAAGCCAACATATTTGTCTGGGATGCATTCAGGTTGGTGGGTTACATATTGTGAAGCCCTGTATTGCACAGTATTTCAATCAAATGTGCAGCTCCACTCCTTCAAGGATTAATAACTAGGAAAAATCACATTTGACTTAAGGAACTACAAACTATCTTCCACTGGGAATATACTGTATAGGTTGCTTTTAAAGTATGGAATACAACTTGTGGGGTTAGTCTAATTGGATGGTTCGCTTCATGAGTCATTTCAAGGGAGTAACAACTGCCCTCCCCATGACAAAACATGTCATTATCTCTAGCAGCTCCGAAATGGAAAGAAAAGGTCAGACATGAGGTGAGAGGGTATAGAGGTCAATAAGGAGATGACAGCTTTTTCCTCCGGAAAGAGGAATAGAGTTGGCAGAGGAAAGCAGGACGCTCTTTTCCAGATTGGTTGGTAATAAAAATGTATTCAGAGTTAAAGGCAAGTGTTAAAAAGAGAAGACTAGAGTACTAGAGGAAATAATGAACTGTTGTAAATCAAGAACCTTGAGAAAGCTGTACTAAAGGCAATAAGACAAAGGTAAAATAGAGACGAAATCCAGTTAGGTTAGCTGGTTGGATTTACCATGGTGGTTTCAATTTCCTATTTTTTATATAGTGGGTGGGTGCACATCGGTGTGTTTGTCTATAGTATCAAGATCTTTGTCACAATGTGGAGGCATAGTGATATGTACTTATGTTTCTTTTGAGCTCACCCTTGTCCATGTCCACAGGCTTCCATCTTTGCTGATACCTTTATTGGCTGTCCTTATTCTCAGTCTCTTCTAGGAACTGGTTCTGCCTCACAGCTTCAGTTCCACTGCTCTGCTTCTCATGCTCTCTGCCTAAACTGATAAGTGACTGTCTGAGAAAGGCAATGTGGGACTGAGGGAAACATATTTTTCTGCTTCTCTGTTGAACTGTGGATGGATGCGGTGGGGGGGTGTGTGTGACACAGTGTTAGACATGATATTGGAGTGAAAAAACACCTCCCCACGAATGCCTACTTTTGTCCCTGATTCTGCCATGAGAGCCTTGCTCCTCCCACCATCAGCCACAGTGCCTTCTGTCTCAGTTACTACAATGAGTGCCTGCCAGTGTTGAGAATGAACACCCTATTTTTTCTGCTTTGCCTTTTGTACATGAGATGGGGCAACTGCTTGTGCATAGCAGTTTCTTGTGTGAGGTCAAGTCACTGCTGGCTTATGACGACTATATGAAGGAGTAACCTCTGAAAGGCCCTATTATTGACAATCCTGCTCAGGACTTACAAAGTGGTTCTCAGCAATCACATGACACACAGGGAATTGCACTCCAGCCCAATCGGTGCCCAAACTGGATCTTTTTTGCCGAGCAGTAGGGCTACTAATTTTGGAGAATGGGCTGGAATGATTCCCTGAAAGACAGAAGGGTTGCTTGAAGGGAGATCACTCCTTGCAAAGCACCCCTTCTTGCCATCCGATTGCCCCCTTCCCTTCAGGAACAGAGATTGCATTAGGAAGAGCATTAATGCTCCCCAGATACTTGGCCACTGTTGGGGCAGCTCAGAAAATGTTCTTGGGATGGAAATCTAAAAAATCTAGACTAACCAGAGTGATTGGGATTGAGTAATGGGGTTGGGTGGGGAGATGCAATTTTAGCTATCACAGAAGTCTGGGATTAAGGAGAAGTCATATTTCCTTGGCTTCCAATTTAAATTGTATGCAATGACAGCAGATAGGTATGCTAATGATAGATTCAACAGAGGGAGAGACCCTATTCAGGCATCTCCTTAGGCAATAAGTGCATTACTGATGCTGCAAAACGTAATCACGAGTCCTAAGAATCCCTTATAAACAATTTTAGGGATCAGAATAAATCCTAAACTATCCATACCATGTTTCAATATGGGAATGCATAAACTAGCTGCTACATCATTTCATCTAAATCTTTGCCGAGATTTAGGATAACATAACTGATAAATATTTGCAGTCATGCTGTATTTTATCACAGGAGTACAAATGCCTTTTCTGAAATGTGTTTTTTAATGGCTCATGAGATTTGTTAAATTTGGCATTGAATAACCTTTGCCCTATTTATATGCAATGCATGTGTTTGTGTGTATGACTTTGGTTTTAATGCTTCTCTGAACATTGTTAGTCAAGTAGATCTTAGGTTGTTATGCTGTAACCTGGAAGCAATAAAGCAATATTTTCATAGAACGACATTCCCTTTTTGTTCTGCAGCATTGGTAGGTAGAATGAAAAAGCAGCAGCAATGGCTGAAGGAAATGCTGGGAAGATAGACCACCTTTTGGCGCTTTTTGTGCATAATGAAACTTCTACAAATGCATTCCTACAAATGACAGTGAGTAAATATTTGAAGCAATATGCACAGCTTTCAGTAAAAGCACTGTGCTATTGAGGAATGAAAAGGAAATAAAAAGATCCAGCAGTTGAACTTTTATTCTAAGTAATTTATTATTTAACTTATTAACAGTAAACAAATTATCATTATTACAAACTGTCATGTGGGAAATAAACTGATCAGTTTATGGTTAGGAGGAGATATAACAAGTCAAGTTGCATTCAGAAGAAATTTGTGTTTAGAGTCTGGCATTCTGATATTTGTGGGCAATACAGCAGCTTTACTGACTGCCAGGATTTAGTGAATGACAACTCACACCATCTTACACCTTGAGATGTTCATGAACATTCCACAACATCACAGTAATTCACAGTATTCAATTTCATAAACTCCGTAGGCTAGTGGAGTATATGAAATACTATTTTAATCAGTTTGTTGAAATTATTTTAAAAGGGGTTTTCCTAGTAGAAAGAATATTCAAAACCACATCTATAATAATAAAATACAGTGTGTGTATGTGTGTGTTCATCATAGGTCAAAAACAGTAACATCTAGCTATCTAGTATCATGGATACTAATGGGAGGGACCTGAGTGTTGTGCACCTCATTTTTCTTAGTTAATTTAAATTAATTAACATCCATCTGTAGTATAGATATGTCATTGACTGCTTTCTTCCATAGTAGCCTGCAATATCATGTTAAGCCACTAGATGGGAGACACCAGAGTCCTGATGACTCAAAGGGCTTATCAAAAATAGGAGTCTCCTAAAGAGAAGGGAGTCTTGCTCTTCAGACGGCACTCTGGAGAACCAGGCTACATAAATCTTCATTTCTGGTCTTTCCACTGTTGCGACACATCTCATTTCTGTGTAACTCAAATGCATAGTGAACCTTGACTGTTACCAGCTCAAAACAGGACTTCTTGATGGCTGGAATGTGAAGGAGAGGGAAAATCTGAATGAGCATTAAGGGATCAGAAAGAACAAGTGAGAAAGAGTGGAACATATACTGTTGCCATACTGCCCAACTGGCCAGGTTTTAATTTGCTTCTAGCCATGCCACTTGCTTCCACCACTACCTGGTCTGGATTCACAATTCAAACAAACAAACAAATCTTTGCCTATGTAGAATATAAATTATGCAGCAAGAAATTCAGTGATGTATTTGAAAGAGCACATGAGTCATGCTGGTGATCTAACAATTAAGTGCCTCTTGTGTGCCAGACTCTGCTGCCCGTGACCCAGAGCTACCCTATGTTGAACAGAGAGGCCTGAAGTGAAGTTATCCTCATATTCTTCTAGGTGCAGTTTAGGCCCCAGACCCACTGTGACCCAACGACACATTCTTCAAAGTGCACAATGAGTGCTCATGTTGACTTTCTGTAGGAAAGTATAGCATTCTATGGTTCTTTGACTGGAACCACGATGTCTGCCACACCCACAAAATTTTATTAACACACGTGGCTCTAAAATTGGCATTTGTTGTTGTTCTTACGTGCTCTCAAGACACCTCTGACTTTGTTGCAGAGTTTTGAATTTTGGGTTAAATTCCTCTAGCTGCACAGCAGAAGTGCAGGGATTCACAAAGCAGAATAGCTTCAAGTTCTCCAGAGTACAGCATCCCTCCTTCTTGTCAACTGGCACTTACAATTTCAGTAACTCACTCTGAGAAATTTGTAGGAGAAAATAAAAACCTTTCATTACTTACAATTGAACAGATCAAGCATCTAACTAACAAAACAATTGACTGGTTCAACAGACTTCAGACTAGAGAGAGGGAAAGAAAAGCACACAACAGAGAGCCAGGGCTCTCTTTGAATTCGCAAACAGGGAAGGAATGATTGGTTCTTCCTGGATAGATTGACAGTCACCCCAGCCCAGAAAGGTCCCTCCCAGCCAAACCAGCAGCATGTGAGGTTGCAAAACTCCAACAGTACATTACTATAATTTGCTATATTAACTATTCCAAAGTCCACATGACCAGCTATAGTTATTAAATGCTATGTGCCACAGAACAAAACAAGGAGACTAAACAGCTTTACACATTAAAGTAAAAAGCCATAGAACAACAGTCTCATGAGTGAGCTTGTATCTCTTGACCACACAAATATTTCCTGAATTATTCACAAGTAGCATCTGTGTCTTAAATAGCTCTGAGGAATGGCATTAACCAGTCCATCTGACCACATTAGTAAATTTTGAAATAAGTCCATCACCTTGGGGATCCACCCCTACACAAAACCTTCCTCCATGTTCTTACAAGCTGCAGCTAATTTTCATGCAACAGTTATTCTAATAAAAAACATGTGAAGGGAATAACAGTTGAGGACAGAGGATTTATGGCCTCTGTTCTTCTCGCCTGGCAGTAAGAATCTGTCTCTCTGTGTGAGAGACTTAGCTGTACATAGCTCCTGGTCCAGACAGCCACACTAGTTCAAAAGCATTTTTCCACCCATCAGTGATTTATGATTATCACAAATAACTCTGGGAAGATGTAAATAATGTCAAGCTGAGCCTTGACACAAATGCAGGCTGCTGAGCACATTTGGTTGTGGGGTGGTAGAGACAGCTTGTCCCGCCTTTTTTAATTAGGAAGGGAAAGTGTTTTGTTGTTTTAAATGCTCCTAAGATGGTGCATTCTTGTTTCCCTTTAGGGATGAAAATGAAGAAGAGAAAATTTATTATAGTGGTAAAAACAAGGAAGGAATAAAAGGAAATGATTGGATGGGGCCCAACAGTTGTGCCAATGCAAAGAATGAACTGAGATATTATTATGCTGGCACTTAAAGTGTCCAGTCAGCTCAGCAGTCCACTGGTAGAGGACTATTTATGAAGTGTTTCCAGGACTGAGTTGAGCCTCTACTTGATGTGACATTGATTATGGAAACACTGCTGAAAAAAGGAAGCCATGGCTAAAGATCCTATATACACTTTCCCCTTCAACAACGCTGGGATTAGGTGCACCAGACCTCCGTGTAGTTCAAATGCCCCTCCCAATGTAACTACAAAGCATAAACAGTTGATTAACAGAGAGACAGACAGAGAGAGCCCTGACCCATGTCAGCCTCCTGTCATGCCCCAGCAACAGAGCTGCCGTGCCAAGAAAGGAAGCTGCCATCGGACTGAGGGTCACCACACCAACATCAACAGGGGCCTTTCTCAGACCACTTCCTGGAGACCAATAGCAGCACAGTATTTACGGAATATGTATGTATGTATGTATGTATGTATGTATGTATGTATGTATGTATGTATGTATGTATTTATTTATTTATTTATTTATTTATTTATTTGCCTATAACCAAAACCGTGCTGTTTGAACCTCTGCAATTCAAGGGAGAAGTGTAATGCTGATGGAGTGAAAAGCCCGCCAGTGCCCTTATGTGGACTCACAGTGATGGAAGCTCCAGCAATGGCCCAAAGAGTGGTGGACTGTTCTGGCATCTGCCAAACTCACAGGGAGCTTCTCCTTGCCTCAACTAATGGAAAGGTGGAGCTGCCACTGCCAGAAAAGAAATCTGCCTTCCCAGGCGGGTGTCAGTTGCCTCCTTGCAAAAGTTTCATACAGATAAAACCACTCCTGTATCTGGGATTGCATGAGCGGAGCACAGCTAAGGGATCTTAACCCATACTGTCTATGTAACAATATTTACTTTTGTACATTTTGGTGTTATGCATCTCTGTCATGGAATCACAGCCCTCTTTATCATCCTATCATTCTCCAACAGCAGCCAAGGCCACAAGGGAGAAAACCCCAAGTCCCCTGCTGCTGTTATAACAAGGGTGATTACTGCAATAGGTGAGAAGAGGAGACACACGGCGCATACATGCCCCGTTTCAGCTGCTCTCATACAAATTACTCTGCCAGTTCTCTATCTCTCACTGTGTGGGGCACCTGACTAAAAGTTACACAAAAGTTACACACTGCCCTGGAGATATGCTCTGGTTAGCACTGGTGGTTCTGTATTTTGCTACTCACGCAGGGGATTTTATTGGACAAACCAGAAAGAATGTTCACATGCACGTGTCCACTTGACAAAGTATGTTATTGTGCATCACGATCTGGCATAATGTACAGCATGCAGTACCTGCTCTGTTTGTAAAATACAATTCAGTGTTGTATAAGGCAACAACTGCAGAAGGCAATCCCTGAGGATATCTAAAGTCACTATTCAGATATCTTAATTCCAGGCATTACCTAGATGTGAAATAGACCAAAGGGCTTCAGGAAACCCATTAATTTAAGGGAGATTGATGTTGTGAATTCTAAATGCAATGCTTCAAAGGATTTCAAGGGTCTCAGAATTACCTAAGATATGCAGAATGACACAATCCTGAAACCTGTCACAGACCCTAGAATTATTAGCAGGCTATGTTCTTACAGTAGCTTATTTAATGGACTAAATAAGTACTTTTGTCACATTCTGCTCATTTTTGTTAAAATGGCATACATTCAGTTGATTAAAAATGATGATGATTAAAGCATACCAACTGAAGCGGTCACAACCTGACTAGCATGAAGGCGATGACAAAATAATAAGCAAAATATTACAAAATGGAGTAAAGGGTAAAAGTCAGATATTTTAAAAGGAAGAACAGACATGACTTTTATATAACGGAGTGCAACAATGGCTTTAAGGTCTCCCAAAATACCCTAACCTCAGACACAATTGCTTTAAGAGCGCTCAGTAGATGTGTTAGCTACCAACCTGCAACCTGTTCTTCCCTCCCAGCTGTTGCTGAAGTTGTGTGCCAGGTATATGCTGTCTGAGGCCATACATTTGGAAATGTTGTCTGAATGTTGCAGTTGGTTAACCACAAGAGGGTAAAGGCCATTTTTGTCACTCCTGGGAACCTCCCTTCTTCGTAGGTCATTGTTATGTTTTGAGAGGGCCAAACACTGTGGGTTAGTGGCCTGTAGCAGTACACATCTGGCATGACTCTTTGACCAACTCTGGAGGTGATCTGACACTGTTGGGGGAAGTTATCTTAACATAATGCAAAATGTTGATAGAGATTTGGAAGGGATAAAATTCTGGGAGTGTAACAACCCACCACAAGATCTCTGTTATGGTGGCAGAGATTGCAGAGAGTGCCTGCTGACATGAACAGGGCTTCCACTCACAAAAGGAGGTACCAGACACCTCCTAATGAAAGCTCTGGAAGGACCTCTGCATGAGTGGGATGCCACATCAAGACTCTGGGATATTCTCCCCCCACCCAACCCATCTGTGTGTCTGATCAGTTTTAGAGTCTTTTGATTCATCCTTCCGGAAGAGGTTCTGTTACACAGATATCTTAGTCTAGTTTAGTCTGATCATTTGTGGGAGGTGCTCAGCCCTCTCAGTTTGAGCACACCCTGCCCCAAACTGTTCCAGGGCCCCTGACCCATTTAGATATCTGTAAACAAAACATGTGACTAGGAATTTGCTATATGACCTATATTGATTTCATTCACAGTCCTATGATATTTGAGAGAGAGCCCTAAGGGCTATGAAACAGAGCACATCTCACTTCCTAAAGTCAGAAGAAAGGGAATAAATTTTATAAAAGGAAGCCCCTTCCCTATGAATGTGGAGAGCTCTGCAGCCACTGATGTTGACTCAGAATCGGAAAGGGAAAACGGGACCAGGCTGGGACATAATTGGTCAGATGAGGGAAGGCTTAGATTGAAAGAATCTAAAGTCCTTTCATTCCCCTGACACCAACACACAGCAAAACTGTATCTGTCCTGGCAGTTTATTTCCCACCCATTGGAGCCAAGGGCATCAGAATTAAATTGAGGAAGGGCAGTACATCTTGCCTAAATCCAACTAGAGCAGACCCAGTGAATTAAGGGCATTGTCAGAGGTTTTCACAGCTGTCAATTCAATGGCTGAAATATAGTAAAAAGTCATAACCAGAGTAGGCCCACCGAATCAATGAACTTACTTGACTCACTAAATCCTTCCTGATTCAGTGGGCCTACTCTAGTTGTGACTTACTACTGGATTTCACTGAGTGGGTCTACTCTAGTTGGGACTACTTAGGCCTTAGTTTCCATCATTTGCACTGAAAAACCTGCACTCTTGTTGTCTAGACCCAACCACAGTGTGTGCATATTTTTCTTCTGGATGTTATATCAGCCAAGCTATCAGTCACTGAGTGAATGAAGTGACTAATCCTTATATCTTGAATCCCTTGTGCTCTGTTCAGCATCATTTCCTCTCTCTCTCTCATTTCTTTTAAATCCTTCCTCAGAACTTGCCTTTTCTGGAAAGTCATCTTCTTGGTCCAAAACTTGGAACATTGCATTGTTTAAAAAAACGTAATTGTTTCATTAATCATTACAGAGGTCAGTGATCAAACTCATTTATGTTACTGTTAGTACAGAAGAGTTTTAATTTGTTATGTTGACGGTTAGTTAATAGCAGTTGCAAAATCTTGGGTGCCTTCATTCATTTCTATGGTCATCTCACTTCTTCTGAACTTCCAAAGTGAATCTGGAATTTACCAATTAGACTATTCTCCCCCACCCGCCACCTCCTGGAGTAACAGATGAAAATAGATGGTTCTCCCTTGTCTTTTGCCATCTAGGAAATAAGAAGAAAAGTGATTGTGCTGTTTCCCCAGAGATTCTGGCAGACCTTTCTAGAGCAACATTTGAAAGCAGGTCACTCTTCCCAGATGGCAAGGGTGATAGGGAAGTATCAGCTGAGGTTCTTTCACTGTCGCATGGGAAAGGGAAGAGACAGACCTGTGATAAGCTACCATGAACAAACACTGATCCATGGAATTCTTCCTTTACCATTAGTAAGGCCACACAACTATAACATTTACAAGCCAAAACTCTTCAGCATTAGGGTATAAAACCCATGGAAATTAACCCTTCTTATGTGAAAAACATAGTGCAGCATAATTTAGCTATCAATTGCACAATCAGACATGTAACATAGACTGGGCATAACTCCCTATGATCTTCCATAGACCTAACTTTATGTTATTCCAAGTGCAGTAAGATTTCAGCCAATAAAGCAATAGACACTTACAAACTTGGCAAGTGTTTTAATCTGCTGAGCCTTATCCCAGCTACCATCATTTCATTCCTGTTCCAGTTGGGAGATTTCATTGAGTTACCACTGCCCAAGTAATGAATGGAATCTGTGCTCATTGTAGTTCCATGCTGTGGTTTTCAAGCATTTGTATCAATGTATTCTCCAAGAAAGTCATTGCAGAAAATTGATGGATTCAAAGTCATTGAGGGCTCCTTCCTGCCAGAAATGTGGTAGCTTTATTAATTTTACATGCTATCACATAAACTGTATAATCCATCTTCTTTTCTGGAGAACAGCCCAAGTTTATATGATCTGTGTGGAATCACCAAACTGAATAAAGATGAGCTGGCTTTCTTATTGATGGACCCATAAGCTAGGGAATAAGAAAATGTTGCAAAAATGAACATCTCAGCAGTGTTCTTTAGAATCAGGATCCTATCCATGGGGCCTTGAATACCTAGTGTTTTATCTGTCAGCTAACTAACTGAGTAGCCTTAGTCAATGACAGTTTGTCTTGCTAACTTCTCTCAAGCATAGCTTTTATTCACCTCTGAATAAAGACAAACCCACATCAACTGACAGCGGCACTTTTTATGTCCATGAGCTAGACAATGCTTTAAGAACTGCTCTTGTAAGTGATCTGCCGGATATGACATTATACAAACTCCATACCGCCTGTGGCATAGTGTGTTCCTCCAGGCCTTTTCTGACAGATTATGGCTTGAAAATTGTGTTTTGAATCTCTTTTTTGACAGGTTTTAAGCAATTGTATTCTCTCTGCGCATTTTTTAAAATGGCACACATATTGCTGCCAAAATGATCAGCTTTTATGATCATAGTCGGCTTTTGGCCCACAAAAGCTCATGATGATATAGAACTGTTAGTCTTTAAAATGCTACAATATTTAGCTTTTTTTCCTTTTCTTTTGCCAGGGTTGTTGTATAGGCACACATATTGAAAGAAATACAATATACATTGACACACACTGACAACACAACTCAATGAAATGCATGGAAAACAATGGCTGAAATCTTGTTGCTTAGTGTACGTAGGAAGTCGCACTAGGTCCATTGAATCAGTGGGGATTTGGTGAATAAATTCTTCTGCAAGTTTTATTCATTCAAATGGTCCTGCTCTAGTTGTGACTTCCTATACTAAGCACCAGTATTTCAGGCATTATTGCATAGTGATACAAAATGAATTCCTACAAGGAGTTTTACAGTCCTCTTGACTGTTGCAGAGTTTTGAATTTCTGGTGAATTCCTCTAGCTGCGCGCAGATGTGCCGGGATACACAGAGCAGAATAGCTTCAAGTTCCCCAGAGTATGCCACCCCTTCTTCTCATCAATGGGCACTTATAGTCTCAGTAATTCACTCTGAGACATAAGTAAGAGGAAGAATAAAAGGATTCATGACCTACAATAGAACAAATCAAGCAGCAAACTGACAAACATGGCTGACACGATTTCAGCAACAGGCCTTCACAGACTCACAGCTTCCAACAGACTGGGGAGGGGTCTCAGAGCAGAGAGGCAGGACTCTCTTTGAATTCACAGGCAGGGAAGGAATGATTGGTTAGTGCTGGATAGACTGACAATCACCCCAGCCCAGAGACGTCCCTCCCAGCCAATCCTGGGCAGCATGTGAGGTTTACCAAAACAAAACAAAACAAAACAAAACCCTCCAACACTGATAAGTTGGTGAAGGCATGAGCTTGGAGAAATTTACCAGCAGTTTTGGAAACAAAGATTCAAGTAGCTAGTATTTTAGTTAGAAGCTGATGAAATTCTTTCTTTCTTTCTTTCTTTCTTTCTTTCTTTCTTTCTTTCTTTCTTTCTTTCTTTCTTTCTTTCTTTCTTTCTTTCTTAGTGCTGTATGTGACCAATCACACTTGCAAATAAATGTTTACCTCCAGGTGGCCAGTTAGAAAACAAAAGTAAGCTAACACAGAGTGAGGGATGCTCATGGTAAGATAAACAGAAAATCTTCTATTTTTTTCTTAAGTGCACTTTGCATTTAATGATGTGTTGACTGTATTATCTCTTTTGACCCTGAACAAATGGGCTGAACAAAAGTTTATTGTCATTTAGTACAAAGATCATCAGGAGATAAATCTGGATATACTGGCAGATCTCCCAGAGTGATTTGGGGCTAAATCAGCAAGAAGTTCTTTCCCCAATTGTATAACAATGACAGCAGCTATATGACCTGACCTTACATTCTACCCTCAATTATACTGATGAAAGAAAACAAAATCCAGAAGTGGATTTCCGTCTGAAACAAGCTGGGCTTTATTTGGTTCTGGTACTCAAAACAAATTCCTGGGCTCTGAATCCTTCAATTCTAAATGCATGTATTTTGCACTGGGATCCAGTTGGTGTATCTTAAGATTCTTGTACAATTCTGTGTTGATTCTGCAAGGCTGAAGTCTGCCAGCTGCAATTAAGTGCTGTGAAAATGAAGCTTGGAAGCTACCAAATGGAACCACTTGTTCTTCATTCAGGTTTTTGAGAATCTACTCAGAATCAGAACACCACTTAGGAATATCCACAGCTTTTTTATTTTTATATATTTATTAATTTATTTATTTAATTTTATTTATTTATTTATTTATTTATTTATTTATTTCTGCAAAACATCTGCAAGCTGGAAGCTTTGCCAGTGTTTCCAATTAATGCTTGACATTGCAAGCTAATGGCGTGGATTCCAGTCAGACATTCTGCATCACCAGCCACTGCAACACATGTTCCTGTAGACATGGTGCACAGTGTCTTTTGACAGTTCTGTATACAAAAGATGATGCAACCTGAGAACTGACTGTGCCACATTTAAACAAAGAACACATTCAAAATCATTCATTGAGCCGCCAGGAAAACAGTCCCATTTCTAAAAAGTATTGCTGAATATTCTTATTATCATTTATTAAAAATGCATCCCACAAATCACAAAATGGCACGCAAAACAGTTAGAAGTAATAAAATAAAGATGTAAAAACAGATTTAAAATACATCAATTTTTTTAAAAAAAAATAAGAAAACTACTGATTACAGCATGTTTCAATAATAGCCTACCTTAAACCCTGTCTAAATAAAAAACAGTGTATTGGCTTAAATTGTTTAAAATTTTCTTTTAAACATTGCTGAGTGCAGCTAGCTTTGACTGGACTCCTCTTTGCTTTCAGAAGTTTAGTTGTGCATATCATTATCTTTCCAAAGCCTTACATATCCAATCCAGTGGATTAATTGCTGGTGTTTTCAGAACATCAACAGCCAATGCTTACTTTGCCAGTCAGATGTACTAACTTTTGTGCTTAGTATTATGTTTGAAGGTCAAACTATAAGTATGTTTAGCGCATGTTTAGAAAAGGGAGTCCCTTATGTAGCAAAAATATCTGTTTGTTACAGAATGTGCCTTTCTTCATCCATGTATATTGCATTTAATCTGTTTGTTTTCAACTTTGTGGTCTGACCAGTCATTGAAATTTTAACACAAGCTCAATTCGCAAGTTTGTTTCCTGGGACATGTATCTCTAAGAAAATCCTGTCTGTGGGCGGGGATGATGGCTTAACCACAAGGAATTTCCTCAATGTCCAGTCTGACACACACTCAGAACCTGCACTGAGACAGAAAAATCACCATGAGGATACGGCTTCCAGCAATGACCACTATCACATATTGAATAGTGGTATTCCAGAAGTGGTATTATGTAAATGGAAAGAGAGTAATGCTATCACTATTCTTATACTAGGAGAAATTGCTTCAGTGTACAATAATATAAATGTGTGCACTTCAACATTGGAGTTGAGATGCCACTGCCTTCAAGATCCCCAGGGAGCTTCCAGATGAAGAGCTCTAGATACGGTTGGCTAAATGCTAAAACTGTGCCTATTTCATCTTACTTTTCTTAATGCATTTTTTGATGGTAAGGGAACAAATGTGGAAAAAGTTGTGAGGAAACATGAGAGGAAACATGGGAGGGTTATAAATCAAAGAGGGCAACATCTCAACTCTACCACCTCCGAATTTCCCATATTTGAGACAGGCAAGTTGCACAGTGGGATACCCAATGTGGTGCTGCGGAAAGAGGAACAGATTAGGACTCAGGAGACCTAGATGGGAGCTCACTTGGGGGGGCAGCACTGGCGACACCACCCCTTAAATATTTCACATAACTTGAAAACTCTACTAGGGTTACTTTAAGTCAAATGCAACTTGACAGTACTACATAATAGCTGCAAAGTAAACCTCTTATCTGGAAACATCTCTGGTTGGTGTGTTGGTTGCATTTTATCATATTCCCCAAATACAAACAAGGGAGATGATTTACTGGGAACCCTGTATCTATATAAAGCCCACACTGGGGGCGGTGGAAGTACTAGAAATGTCAAGTTTGTTGACTTGAAATTTAACTGATGGTCAGTCAGATGGATTCTGTAAGCTCTAACTGTAACCAAAGGATTCATACTTCAAGATTGGAAAGGTAAACATCATCCATCATTCAAAGGCCAGAAGATCTTATTACATTAGCTGTGTGTGACTGAACATCTATTCCGTGACGTCAAACCCAAGCAAAGTTTTTCCAGACACATAGCAACTTAATGTATATTCCCAGTACAGTGTCATATCCTATATCTCTCTCCTCATCTTCTTTTTCTCCACCTCTATTTTTTACTCCCCTCATGTGTTTATAATTTTGTTGAGATCCATTTTTTAAAAGCTTCCAGAGCTGTCCCTCCATGAATCAAAGGTCTGCTTGTATTCATATAAAGGACTGAAATCCATCACAGTATCCTACTGGAAGAAGGAGGAAGAAGACAATGTTCACCAGTTCCCCTTTCTTCTGCAATATCCTTGCATGTTTTTAAACGATTGGTTCCCAACCTTGGCTCTCCAGATGTTCTTGGACTACAACTCCAAGAAATCATGGCCAGCACAGCTAGTGGCAAAGGCTTCTGGAAGTTTTAGTCCAAGAATATCTGGGAACCCAAGGTTGGGTACCACTGTTCTAGAGGATCCTCCAGCCTTCTAGGGCAGAGTTTTGGGAGGTGCAGCAGAGTGAACAGTTTTCTCTCCTTCCTCTGGTGAGATAGTCCCACAAGCAGAATTTTACTTACAGGAACTCTACATCCAGCCCAGCATATCCAAAGGTCAAGTGGAGCCTATGGGGGAAAAATAATTTGGGGGGAAGAGGAAAAACTTTGTTCTTCCATTCCCCCAAACCGTCTCTTTCAACAGAGAAGAGAAACCAACAAAAACAAAAGTCCTAAAATTTATATATAACTCTATTCCTACACTTACCAAAGAACACATTCATAATCAAATCAAGATATATATTTTTTTATCAGCAATAAAAAATTTTTACACAGCAATGTAACTGTGACAGTTTCTAGGCATGGGGTTTTAGTGGATATTATTTTTCTGGATGTTACATGATCGTTTTCTCAGCCAGAGAAGGGGAGAACACATACTAAGGAGACACTGGAGTGCTCAGAACTGCTATGGGCCATCTTCCTTGGGAATAAATAGCAGCAGTATCTGGTCCTATATTATGTGTCTATCTAATTAAAACCAGCAAAGGTGCCTCTGCAGCTAAAAGCAAAATATTCAAATCAAAGTATTTGGATTAGAGAGCTGGAAGAAGATATCTTAAAATCTGTGCCAGTTCTAATCCCATTCAAAACATGATAGTAGTCCAAGATTCAAAGCTGAAGGTTGCTAATATTTTTCCGAGAATTGTCTCCTAGAGGTTTGTTTGTGTGTGTGTTTAAAAAAAAAAAAAAAAAATCTCCGGGGCACATATACATGTTGAAAGTCTCAATTTCCTTTCTGAATGTGCAATTGTGGGCACATATCCACTGCAACTGGGATGGGTGCTGAGATCCAGGGCAACAATATGGAATGGAAAATGGGCTCAGCTGGGTAAGACTTACCACAGCCTTCAAGACAACTCACTGGTCACATCAAGGGAAATGGAGTTCACTCTGAGTCAGCTGAGAAGCCCAACTTCCCTAATTTTTATTTTATAATGTTTCCACAGTGTAAGATATGAATTAAAACAGATCCAGCTTGTAATATTAAAAACAGTTTAAAAAGTTATATTAAAAGCAAGCACTGAATGAAAACCATTTGAAATCTTTCGAAAGCACAAGAGCAAAAGGAACTATAGAGCAAGCAGCATTGAAGGCCTCTTTTGCAGCAGCCCTGAGCTATAAACAGCAAAGGCTCTGTCCAAAGTGAAAAATCCCTGCTTGACAGCAGAAGAGAAGAGACAACACCAGTCTAGCCTCCCCTCCCCTATTAGTGTTGTAACTAATTGATCTGAGATGTTAAATTTGTTTAATTTTAGTCAAGTGCAGGTTTTATTGATTTAGTTAACAACACAGTTTGTGTGGTATTTATTGTATGTTGTGGTTATTGTTTTGTGTGATATGTAATTATGTCATTGGATGGGTTGCAAGCCACCCAGAGAGTGATCGCACTAATGGGGCGATATAGAAGTCAAAATAACGAACAAACTAACAAATGAATGGCCCAGGAACAGCTGCCAAGAAGGTGCACCCTCAAGTCCTCACCAAATGGGCCTGTAAGGGTGAACTAAAAGAAAGGTGTACCCCAAAGATCTCAAGACCCAAGCTGACTTATATGAGGAGAAATGTTCTTTCAGGTAGTTTGGGCCCAAGTTGCATAACACTCCGTAAGGCAGAGCCAGCACTTTGAACTAGATTCCAGATTGGACCAATAGCCATTGAAGCTGTTTCAACAGTGTCTTTTGTTCCTCCTGTAACCTGCTTTGGTCAACAGTCTGGTCATAGCATCTGAAGTTTCAGAACACTTTTTAAAGGCAGTACCACATAGCTACTTACTGAAATCCAACTGGGATGCAACCGAGGCATGTATTAATATGGCCATATCTGACATATTGAGGTGCTGGTGCATTGTTTTTAGCTGTGCCACACACAACAGAAACTTGCATGTCCGGGCTCAGGGTTCGATCCACAAGTACAGACAAGCTGCAAACCTGATTTTTCAGGGGCAGCATAACCACATTCAGTTCATGTTGAAAGCCTATTCCCTCATTTGCCCTCTGAATGACCAGGAGCACTTCTGTCTCAGTCTGGATTAAGCTACAGTTCCTCCACTGTCTTTTAGCCCATTACTAGATCAGACATCGGTTTACCTTTAAAAGTCCTAGGAAGTAAAGGATTATGTTCTTCCTATCTCCTATTTTCACAGCTTCTACAAGCAACAAATGAGCTTGCTATAATTTACTGCTCCCTGTCAGATAAGCATGGGCTTCACTCACAAGTTGACTACCTCAACAGAAATTGCAAAGCTGGCAGCTTGTCTAATTTGACATTCATTCACATGGGAAGAATGTGTGGTTCTGGTGTTTCAGATGTATATATTGTCATCTTTCGATTAGACTACAAGTCATTTCATATGAGTAGTCAATTAATACATTTCAATATGTATCACAGCTTAGGCGAGGTAAATATCTGCATGATTTTATTGTAAATCAGCATGGATTTCCAGCTCTAACTGCAGTTGACTCCCTTCCTGCCCAAGACTTACTTCTGAAATGAAGCCAAGGTAACCAAGATTGTAGATCTATATGGAAAGCTACATTCGGTTCTAACACTCGGAGAGAAAAAATAATCCTGAGCTCTAAATTCATGTGTTATGTGGTTCATGCCTTGTTCCGATGAGAGTTCAGGTATTTGGGGGTCCAAGACAAAATAGATCCTGCATGGCTGATGTCTCTCCACCCTTGATTTATGGTCATAAACAATAATCAAAATGAAAGGTGGCATTGGTAGACCCAAGAGCTGACATTTTGAAAACAATTGTATTCATCCCTTGGAATGTTACAAAAAGAAAAGAGGCTTCTAATAACCCGCTAATTTATATTATCACCTTTCTTTTATTTTCAGATGACACGCGTAGGTACAAGTGTTATTTATAAATGTATGAGAAGGTATGACAGTTTCCACAATTTTTCCTACAGGTAAGCCTCCTATTCTGCTTTTTTAAATAGGCATTTCCAATACAGGCAGAAAGGAGAATGTGTACCTAGCTCTTTAAATAAGTTTATCAAAAAATTTTGCTCACTGAGCTTCACTTCTTTATATAGCTCAGCAGATGCTAGCTGTTTCGGGCCAGGCAAAGAAGATTAGAGAATAGAAGTAAAAAGTTTGTTTACTAGGCTCTTGATGAAATAACCAACATCCAATTCCCACATGCATTACAAAAGGAAGCAAAGATTTGTTTGGTTTTATTCTAAACAGAATCAACTCCTTTAATAAAGATGTTTGTATTTATTTTGCATGAAGCATGTAGATCTGTGTTGCATTAGAATCTACGATAATTTCAGCCTTTTTACAGAGCTGATAATGAAGTTCAATCATTCTGGTATCATTGCAGATAATTCAATACATATTCTGCTGGACTGTTTCTTGAGCATTTAAATTTTGGCACAGGTATATTAGATTGCTACATTGTTTGGAGTTCTGTTCTCTTTGCCAGCAGCTTTTGGGAAAATGAAAGAAAATCTGAGACAGGATACATCAAGCCACACTAGCTGACTGGCGTTTTATAGTTCTCTCCTTTTTTATGGGTTTATAGGTCAAACATCTCATTTAGTATTTCTAAATAGATCATTCCTCTTCAGGTTTCTCAGACTGCTTCTCTGCTGTTACTGTTAAGCAACAGTAACAGAAGTCATCATGGCTTTGTTGAATGGGGGTGCCATATGCTGTTTGGCCTCAGGCAGCAAAATATCTTGGACTAGGCTTAAATGTATTTTTTAAAACAAGATGCTGTGAATCCTTTGATTTGTATTCTTGCACTGAGCAGGGGGTTATAGACCCCTTCCAACTTCATTATTTTATGATTCTATGATTTTATGAAATGCTGCTGATGCTCCTCCTCCAGTATTAATTTCGACCTAACATTGATACGGTATGTATTCAACAAAATATAATACAAATAATAGTAAGAGATAAGGCATAATCTGTAACAGTAATGGCAGGAGCTATTCTTCTCTACTGCCATTGCATCTGCATGGAACTGTCTGGTGGAGCTCTTTCAGGTGGTCAAGGGCCTGTTGCACAGATGGCTACAAGAGAAGGATGCCGAATACTTAACAACACATTCTAAAGCTTTTGCAGAGAAAGTCACTCAGATCTGCTCTGGATTGAATGTTGTAGTGGACACAAGTCTTGTTGATGTAACTTTGGCTTCTACTTGTCCCATTATAATGGATACATTTCAGTCGGTGTGGCCTGAGGATGTGGACAGGATCTTTGGAGAAGTGAAAGCTACCACATGTGTGCTGGATCCTTATACTTCCTGGTTTATAAAAGCAGCCAGAGGGGGACTGGCTGGATGAGTTAGGGGAGTGATGAATGCCTCCTTACAACAAGGCAGGGTACCAGAATGCCTGAAGGAAGCAGTAGTAAGACCTTTGTTTAAAAAGCCCTCCTTGAATCCTACTACATAAGATAATTTTTTGCTACTCTCCAATATTCCTACAAGGCTTTGGTCCAGGCTGTTTGAAGCAATCCCCTTCACGGATTGCTGCCTTGTCATGGTGAAGGGGCTTGAGTAATTCAGAGAAGCTATGGGCTATGCCGTGCAGGGACACCCAAGATGGACAAGTCATAGTGGAGAGTTCTGACTAAACACAATCCACCTGGAGCAGGAACTGGCAAGCCACTCCAGTATCTTTGCCAAAAAAACTCCATGAACAGAAACAAAAGGCTAAAAGATATGATGCTGGAAGATGAGCCCCTCAGGTCGGAAGGCGTCCAACATGCTACTGAGGAAGAGCAGAGGACAAGGACAAGTAGCTCCAGAGCTAATGAAGTGGTTGGGCCAAAGCCGAAAGGACGCTCAGCTGCAGACGCGCCTGGAAGTGAAAGGAAAGTCCGATGCTGCAAAGAAAAATACTGCATAGGAACCTGGAATGTAAGATCTATGAACCTTGGTAAGCTGGACGTGGTCAAACAGGAGATGGCAAGAATAAACATTGACATCCTGGGTGTCAGTGAACTAAAATGGTCGGGAATGGGCGAATTCAATTCAGATGATTACCATATCTGATATTGTGGGCAAGAATCCCGTAGAAGAAATGGAGTAGCCCTCATAGTCAACAAAAGAGTGGGAAAAGCTGTACAGTGGTGCCTCGACTTACGACCATAATCTGTTCCAGAAGATGGGCGTAACTCGAAATGGTCGTAAGTCGAAGCACCATTTCCAATAGGAATGCATTGGAACGTGATTAATCCATTCCAGAAGAAAACAAAAATACCAAAATAATAATAATTAAAAAAAATAAAACACTGCAAGCCCCATAGGAACGTGCTGGGGCTGAAAAAGAAACACACCAAAAAGGGATGGAGGCTCGTAACATTGTACAGGAGGCAGCAACAAAAACCATCCCAAAGAAAAGGAAATGCAAGAAAGCAAAGTGGCTGTCCAAGGAGGCCTTACAAATAGCAGAGAAGAGAAGGGAAACAAAATGCAAGGGAGATAGGGAAAGTTACAGAAAATTGAATGCTGACTTCCAAAGAATAGCAAGGAGAGACAAGAGGGCCTTCTTAAATGAACAGTGCAAAGAAATAGAGAAAAATAATAGAAAGGGTAAAACCAGAGATCTGTTCAAGAAAATTGGAGATATTAAAGGAACCTTTTGTGCAAAGATGGACATGAAAAAGGACAAAAATAGTAGGGACCTTACAGAAGCAGAAGACATCAAGAAGAGGTGGCAAGAATACACAGAGGAATTATACCAGAAAGATCTGGATGCCCGGACAACCCAGATAGTGTGGTTGCTGACCTTGAGCCAGACATCCTGGAGAGTGAAGTCAAGTGGGCCTTAGAAAGCATGGCTAACAACAAGGCCAGTGGAGGTGATGGCATTCCAGTTGAACTATTTAAAATCTTAAAAGGTGATGCTGTTAAGGTGCTACACTCAATATGCCAGCAAGTTTGGAAAACTCAACAGTGGCCAGAGGATTGGAAAAGATCAGTCTACATCCCAATCCCAAAGAAGGGCAGTGCCAAAGAATGCTCCAACTACCGTACAATTGCACTCATTTCACACGCTAGCAAGGTTATGCTCAAAATCCTACAAAGTAGGCTTCAGCAGTATGTGGACTGAGAACTCCCAGAAGTACAAGCTGGATTTTGAAGGGGCAGAGGAACTAGAGACCAAATTGCTAACATGCGCTGGATTATGGAGAAAGCCAGAGAGTTCCAGAAAAACATCTGCTTCTGCTTCATTGACTACACAAAAGCCTTTGACTGTGTGGACCACAGCAAACTATGGCAAGTTCTTAAAGAAATGGGAGTGCCTGACCACCTTATCTACCTCCTGAGAAATCTATATGTGGGACAGGAAGCAACAGTTACAACTGGATATGGAACAACTGATTGGTTCAAAATTGGGAAAGGAGTACGACAAGGCTGTATATTGTCCCCCTGCTTATTTAACTTATATGAAGGATACATCATGTGAAAGGCTGGAATGGATGAATCCCAACCCAGAATTAAGATTGCCGGAAGAAATATCAACAACCTCAGATATGCAGATGATACCACTCTGATGGCAGAAAGTGAGGAGGAATTAAAGCACCTCTTAATGAGGGTGAAAGAGAAGAGTGCAAAAAATGGTCTGAAGCTCAACATCAAAAAAACTAAGATCATGGCCACTGGCCCCATCACCTCCTGGCAAATAGAAGGGGAAGATATGGAGGCAGTGAAGTGACAGATTTTACCTTCTTGGGCTCCATGATCACTGCAGATGGTGACAGCAGCCACGAAATTAAAAGACGCCTGCTTCTTGGGAGGAAAGCAATGACAAACCTAGACAGCATCTTAAAAAGCAGAGACATCACCTTGCCGACAAAGGTCTGCATAGTCAAAGCTATGGTTTTCCCAGTAGCGATGTATGGAAGTGAGAGCTGGACCATAAAGAAGGCTGACTGCCGACAAATTGATGCTTTTGAATTGTGGTGCTGGAGGAGGCTCTTGAGAGTCCCCTGGACTGCAAGGAGAACAAACCTATCCATTCTGAAGGAAATCAACCCTGAGTGCTCACTGGAAGGACAGATCCTGAAGCTGAGGCTCCAATACTTTGGCCATCTCATGAGAAGAGAAGACTCCCTGGAAAAAACCCTGATGTTGGGAAAGTGTGAAGGCAAGAGGAGAAAGGGACAACAGAGGACAAGATGGATGGACAGTGTCATTGAAGCTACCAACATGAATTGGACCAAACTCCGGGAGGCAGTGGAAGACAGGAGGGCCTGGCGTGCTCTGGTCCATGGGGTCACGAAGAGTCGGATACGACTTAACGACTAAACAACAACAACATTTGAAGGATTGTATCATCCCATATGAGCCTTCTTGGCTCTTAAGATCTTCTAGGGAGGCCCTTCTCTTGGTTCTACCACATTTCCAAGCTCATTTGACAAGGACAGAAGAGAGGGCCTTCTCAGTGGTTGCTCCCAGGCTTTGGAATGTGCTGCCCTGAGAGGCCAGGTTGGCCCCTTCCCTCTTACCCTTCTGTCATCAGGCAAAGACCTGGTTCAAAATTGTTTTAAATCTTGATACATGTTTAATTGTTTTTTTAATTTGATCTCTACCTGGTATTTTAAAACTGTTGATTGTTTTATGGTTTTAGTTGTCATGAGCCATTTTGGATCCCCTATGGGGAGAAAGGAGGCATATAAATAATATAAATAATAAATAAACAATAAATAAATATAGCACATAATAGTAAAGACAAATAAATAGTAAAGAAAGATACATTTAGTACTGATACCAAATTTCCTAACACATACATAGAAATACTCTGCCATATTTAAATACTATACTATACTATACTATACTATACTATACTATACTATACTATACTATACTATACAGACCCTGATGTTGGGAAAGTGTGAAGGCAAGAGGAGAAGGGGACGACAGAGGACGAGATGGTTGGACAGTGTCATCGAAGCTACCAACATGAATCTGACCCAACTCCGGGAGGCAGTGGAAGACAGGAAGGCCTGGCGTGCTCTGGTCCATGGGGTCACGAAGAGTTGGACACGACACAACAAAAACAAACTATACTAAGTAGAACATATAGCTGAGCATCACCCCACATTGTCAAGTTCTAGTACCTTATGAACTGTAATTATCAGCTTGATTGTGTAAGCCATGCACCACACTCTTATCAACTTCTCTGGAACCGTTATCGGTAAACGTTTCATTTTTTTAAATAGTTATTACTCATTATAATTATAATTATTAATTATGTTTGTGATTACAAACAAATGAGTGGCTTTATCTTGTGGCAACACAATAGGTCACACAAAATAAAATATGGCAACTGGAAGTATTATCCAGAATTGCAGGTATACATACACTATGTGTGACTGGGAGAGGGGATTGTAGACAGTAAGGACAAAGGGAAGTTAAATGCAGAAAATATTGAAAGCAGCAATGATGTTATTACTACTCGCCATTCACTGTGACATTATGGAGCAAAGAAACTTAAGAGTTAGAGACTGCTGAGTTACATTTAATCCAGTGGTTCCCTTCTATCCCTAGCAGTTTTAATCAAGGTAAAGGTTTCTTATCACAGAAGACAGATTAATTGGTTTACGTAACGCTAAGATATTTGTGTTAGCAGTAGCAATGGTTGATTGTGGAATTATCACCTTTAAAGTTAATGCCATAATAATTAGGTTAATCTTTAAAGTGCCCCAGGACTCGCTGCTGGTTTTGTTACTCATCCAACCTCCTTCCCACAGATGGCACCTTTCCAAACACCACCTGAGGGGCGGAGGATATGTTGCTGGCTGTAGTTTGTGGCAGTTTGTCCAAAAATTGAATAAATGGTTTATTTGTGTGTGTCCATTTCCCGGGTGACCATAGAGTGGAGCAAAGGGCCACAGACTGTCCACAGAGTGAAGCAAATCTCTCCCCACACATTGGGGTTGCAATTAAAGCTGGCATTCACAGGTCACAGTTAGGTGTGGGAAAGAGAAAGACAGCTAAGGAAGATGGAAAAGAGTATTCACATTAGAAATGCAAAGTCCTTGATTAAGTCATCCACGTCTTGTGGCCAAAGCACCCCTCATTTCAAGACAAGCTGAATGGAGAAAAAAAGGACAGCAGTTCTCCCGAAGAGGAGGCTCCCTGCCTACTGCCCTTTGGAAAGGTACTTGCTCATATTCTTCCCTTAGGAAGCTGCTGCCTTAGGAAGCTGATGAAGGCTTTCTCCTGGAGAAAAGAAGTGGAAAAATACAACAGACTGCCCTGTTCTGCAAACTGCTGCTGATACTTTTTTGTCCTGCCTTTATCATCCAGTTTATGACCTGGCCTTACCATTTGCATTTCCCCATTTGCAGAAATGGGGTCTTCACGGAGAACTGGAAATGCACAAATACCATCATAAACCAGACAAGATTCGGGTCAGAGTGTTTCCCAAAGGACACAGGGCAGTTGGGCCCTGAGCCATGCCTTTTATTCAGGCAGAGAGGAGTTAAGAGTTTCTCTTTACCTTCCTAGTTACAATTAAGTTACAAAATAAGACTCAACATGACACTGAAAGAAAAGCAAATAAAGCCCATTTTGGTGGTGTTACAGGTCAAAACCTGTTTCCTTGTGCTGAATGTACAGACCTGGATTTAGTAAGCACCGGCTCCAGATTGCTCATACTTACGGTAAAAATAACTTCAGAGAATGGAACAGTTTGGCAATCAGCTGAATTTCCTCAGCAGAATTTCTTAATTTCAATCTACTGCTGCTTGCTATATTTCACTTTCTGTGTGTTTCAGTTTTAGACCCTTAATGAAATATTATTAAATCAGCATCTGGTTATTAGTCTGCAGTATGATTTTAAACACTTCAGTTACTATGTTTTCAGATATGCCCCAGGTGTTGCCCTCTAAATGCCTCCCATTAATGAAAAGAGACAAGAGTTGGTGGTGTGCTAATGAAAGAACAAGGCACTGCATATAACACGTCCTGAAACAGGGCTACATCCTGGGTGCTAGCAGAAATGCAGGTTATACCCCTCACGGTCAATGTAAAATAATGTTTCAGAGAGAACAGGAAATTCCTACAATGTGTCTTGGGAAAGGAATGCCAATTATATGCAAATCAAAGGGGGGGAGGAAATCCTTTTTTAAAAAAAACTAGAACTCTCCGAATCCCTCTGACCACACTGGTAGACAATTCTAAGAGACACAGGTAAAAAATTAACTTCTCCAAATTCTGAACATGCAGGTGGAAAGATAAATTTCATAAAGCTGTGCAGCAAATTTCAACAGGAGCATTTCATGGAATCCATGGAACCGATGCTTGGGCAGAAAATAAGGCTTGCTCTAGGAAGAGAACCTAATGCAATGAATCCTGCTATTTTGGAGAGTCAACAGGCAGTTGAAAAGAGCATCAAAAGGCAACCAATTCTCCAAAGAAACAGATAGAGAGAATGGAATTTACCTCATATTGCTTCTTTACTTCAACAATAGGCATTTATTCAACTGTAATTCAGTATTTATTTGAGAATATTTATTTGACAATGCATGAAGACTCAAACTTCTTGGATGTCCAGGTTATGGAGCTATGAGTTAACTTTAATTGAAACAGACCCAACACAAGACATGTTGGGGTCTCATGCAAAACAGCACATTTGCATACCATCCACCCAAATCAAGATGCAACAATATCTAAAGCCAGCCCATTAGTTTTGGCACCTGTGATAGAAAATTCCTCATTTTTTCTTTTATCTCTGGGGTAAAAATACAATAATCTTAATTTGAATAATTAACAATTTGCTGCCCTTTCAATTTGTTCCTTGAGGCAACCACCTCACTGTGCCTAATGGTAGGATCAGCCTTGAACTGCATAATGAGCAAAACTAACCCAGTTCACCCCTTCATGGATTGCTGCCTTGTTGTGGCGAAGGGGCTTGAGTAATTTGGAGAAGCTATGGGCTATGCCATGCAGGGACACCCAAGACGGACAGGTCATAGTGGAGAGTTCTGACTAAACGTGATCCAACTGGAGCAGGAACTGGCAAGCCACTCCAGTATCTCTGCCAAGAAAACCCCATGAACAGAAACAAAAGGCTAAAAGATATGATGCTGGAAGATGAGCCCCTCAGGTCGGAAGGCGTCCAACATGCTACTGAGGAAGAGCGGAGGACAAGGACAAGTAGCTCCAGAGCTAATGAAGTGGTTGGGCCAAAGCCGAAAGGACGCTCAGCTGCGGACGCGCCTGCAAGTGAAAGGAAAGTCCGATGCTGCAAAGAAGAATACTGCAGAGGAACCTGGAATGTAAGATCTATGAACCTTGGTAAGCTGGATGTGGTCAAACAGGAGATGGCAAGAATAAACATTGACATCCTGGGCGTCAGTGAACTAAAATGGACGGGAATGGGCAAATTCAATTCAGACGATTATCATATCTACTATTGTGGGCACAAATCCCGTAGAAGAAATGGAGTAGCCCTCATAGTCAACAAAAGAGTGGGAAAAGCTGTACTGGGATACAATCTCAAAAATGATAGAATGATTTCAATACGAATCCAAGGCAGACCTTTCAACATCACAGTAATCCAAGTTTATGCACCAACCACCGATGCTGAAGAGGCTGAAATTGACCAATTCTATGAAGACTTACAACACCTTCTAGAACTGACACCAAAGAAAGATGTTCTTCTCGTTATAGGGGATTGGAATGCTAAAGTAGGGAGTCAAGAGATAAAAGGAACAACAGGTAAGTTTGGCCTTGGAGTTCAAAACGAAGCAGGGCAAAGGCTAATAGAGTTTTGTCAAGAGAACAAGCTGGTCATCACAAACACTCTTTTCCAACAACACAAGAGGCGACTCTACACATGGACATCACCAGATGGGCAATACCGAAATCAGATTGATTATATTCTCTGCAGCCAAAGATGGAGAAGCTCTATACAGTCAGCAAAAACAAGACCTGGAGCTGATTGTGGCTCTGATCATCAGCTTCTTATAGCAAAACTCAAGCTTAAACTGAAGAAAGTAGGAAAACCACTGGGCTAGTCAGGTATAATCTAAACCAAATCCCTTATGAATACACAGTGGAAGTGAAGAACAGATTTAAGGAACTCGATTTGGTGGACAGAGTGCCTGAAGAACTATGGATGGAGGCTCGTAACATTGTACAGGAGGCAGCAACAAAAACCATCCCAAAGAAAAGGAAATGCAAGAAAGCAAAGTAGCTGTCCAAGGAGGCCTTACAAATAGCAGAGAAGAGAAGGGAAACAAAATGCAAGGGAGATATGGAAAGGTACAGAAAATTGAATGCAGACTTCCAAAGAATAGCAAGGAGAGACAAGAGGGCCTTCTTAAATGAACAGTGCAAAGAAATAGAGGAAAATAATAGAAAGGGAAAAACCAGAGATCTGTTCAAGAAAATTGGAGATATTAAAGGAACATTTTGTGCAAAGATGGACATGATAAAGGATAAAAATGGTAGGGACCTTACAGAAGCAGAAGACATCAAGAAGAGGTGGCAAGAATACACAGAGGAATTATACCAGAGAGATCTGGATGTCCCGGACAACCCAGATAGTGTAGTTGCTGACCTTGAGCCAGACATCCTGGAGAGGGAAGTCAAGTGGGCCTTAGAAAGCATGGCTAACAACAAGGCCAGTGGAGGTGATGGCATTCCAGTCTAACTATTTAAAATCTTAAAAGATGACACTGTTAAGGTGCTGCACTCAATATGCCAGCAAGTTTGGAAAACTCAGCAGTGGCCAGAGGATTGGAAAAGATCAGTCTACATCCCAATCCCAAAGAAGGACAGTGCCAAAGAATGCTCCAACTACCGTACAATTGCACTCATTTCACACGCTAGCAAGGTTATGCTCAAAATCCTACAAAGTAGGCTTCAGCAGTATGTGGACCGAGAACTCCCAGAAGTACAAGCTGGATTTTGAAGGGGCAGAGGAACTAGAGACCAAATTGCTAACATGCGCTGGATTATGGAGAAAGCCAGAGAGTTCCAGAAAAACATCTACTTCTGCTTCATTGACTGCGCAAAAGCCGAAGAATTGATGCTTTTGAATTGTGGTGCTGGAGGAGACTCTTGAGAGTCCCCTGGACTGCAAGGAGAACAGACCTATCCATTCTGAAGGAAATCAACCCTGAGTGCTCACTGGAAGGACAGATCCTGAAGCTGAGGCTCCAATACAGTACTTTGGCCATCTCATGAGAAGAGAAGACTCCCTGGAAAAGACCCTGATGTTGGGAAAGTGTGAGGGCAGGAGGAGAAGGGGACGACAGAGGACGAGATGGTTGGACAGTGTCAACGAAGCTACCAAGATGAATTTGACCCAACTCCGGGAGGCAGTGGAAGACAGGAGGGCCTGGCGTGCTCTGGTCCATGGGGTCACGAAGAGTCGGACACGACTTAACGACTAAACAACAAAAACCCAGTTCATTTTATTTTGAAAAAAATGTAATACTAACTATATATGAAGTGTGCTGTATAATAACTCAGTTTTCTTGTGGTCTGGTGTGATCCTCATTATCCCATCAATACTGATAGCGATCACTGATTAGAAAGTTTGGGATATCCTAAAGCTTCATTTTAACATTAAACTCCTGGAACAAATCTGAATAATCTGGAATTATTGTAATCCAGATTTCCAGGTTATTTGCTAAATAAACCAAAGGGGGGAAGGCAATGGAAATTGTAAGAGAGAACAAATGCACCTTCAGTGGTGTTTTTCTAAAGGTGCTGTGGATTTATTTAGTCAGTTATATCCCACATTGTGCTGCTTGAAATATGCCCTCACTTTTAAAAGCAATTTAACAAGTAAGCATGTTAGCATATGGCAAGTTATTCTTACTAGAGTCCATAAAAGGTCTTGGCACAGAAAAGGTGTGTGATAAAGTGCATTCCAAAGAAAAAGCTCCAACTTAACTATTTGACAAGCTCTCCCAAAGGTGTCATGGCAGATTGGGGAGGGGAGAAGGGGAGAGTTGACCTATGAGGTTGGCAAAAGCTCTGCTCATTTGTAAAAGCATTACCAAGCTGCCAAGATCTCATTGAATTCTCTCATGTATAATTTGCTAAACCAACTGAAAAAAAGCAGTTATAAATAAAGGATGCAAGCAGATGGCCATAGACTCTAGCATTAGCTCTAAGCCTATTAAAACTTTAAATGTTACCTTTCTGATTGTCCAGGAGGCATCAAATGCTGCACAACTAGAAGTTCAGAGAGGATTCTATGTCTGGTAGCTGAACACCTTCAGAGTCTTGCCTGGAGAATTGGCAGATGATCATAATTAACATTGTCTGTTTATACTTTCAGAAATCAAAAGCAAGAATTTATAAACTAGAAACTGCTCCAAAAACCAGTTCTGAATCCTCCAGTTTCAGAAGCATAAGACTTTTGCTCTCAGTCTTGCTCAGATCATTAAAATAAGAGAATTTGGGATCATGAAAGCACAACTGGAAGTGCCAGAACCTGATTAGGATAACTGACTCTCCCAAGAGTTCCACAAAGATTTCTAGACGTCTCGGGCAAAGAGAACAGATTCTATGATTTGTCATAGCTGACATTATCCCAGTAATGGGTTAATACCAGAATGAAACCAGTAATAAGCAAAAAGCTCTTGCAATTCATCTCATCTGGGTATCTCATTATAAGTATCTTCATTTTAGCAATACAGATCTATGCATATGAACTTGTTCGTTACCATCATTCACAATATATCAACGTCTTTCAGCTTTTTATGTAGCTGTTGTGCTGACATCTTCTCTTGGAATGTTTTTCATCTGTTTATAACAATATCCCCCCTTCATGAGGTAAGGTACATATACATTACCCTCTTTCTTCTCTTAGAGGGCTTAATCAATTCCTTCCATGTCATCAGGACAGGTATTACACTTCTCTTCGGTGGCAAGTTTGTAGCTTGCTTTTCTTCCCCAGAAATTTTTAAAATCTGGTTAATTACATAAGCAGACCCTCTCCTTTTCCAATGTGCACATTTACTCTCCTTTCTGTGGGAGTTAACATGTTGAAGGTGAGGTTGATCTTATTTCTGAGTTGATCAAACTCAGTTAAACCTTTTTAGTTCAGAAACTAAGCATAAGAGTTTAATGGATCTCTTACCTCATCTTGATCTTAGCTTGTCTGATTATCTGATCCTCCTGGCTAGCTTGCCACCATTGTCAGATCCCACAGAGAAATATCTGAATGTCTTCACAGGGCTCCTGTCCTATACAGACTTATAGGTCTGTGTCTGCACACAACTGCCAAGGAACTTATTTGTGGTCTCAGAAGAAATTGCACCCTTTATGTTTACTTTAATTCTTTCTCCTGGATATTTCTTTGATTTTTATTACTTAACAGTTCAGAAAGGAATCTTCTTTTCTAAGGTTTATTGAGCAAACAAGCAAGTGTAATATAAGGTATATAAAAATGAATGGACATATATTCCAAACTCTTCAGTCTTCTAATACAGAATCTCAGTTCATATATGTAGAAAGCACACTAAGTTTGTATCTTCTGTACTTGTGATATATAGCTTAAATTTAATATTTCAGAATAATCAAGACTAGAACTGTTTTCTTAATGTTGTAAATAAACATGCATAAACTCTCAATACAAGTAATTTTTAAAAATTACTCAGAATTTATTAGAATACACATCTTTAGCAAAAAAAAAAAGAGCATAGCAAAGCACTCAAGCATCCAAATATATTCACATCATACTACACTATTCTTACCGCTCCTGGAAGATATTCTCTTCCATGCAAAACATCTGTGTGTTTTCTCTTAGTCTAAACAAGGCAAAATCTATCTCTTTTATATCCTTGGATTTTAGGACAATTAAAAAATTCTTCACCAACCCTCTGGATTCTCAGGAAGTTAATATCTCAACCACTTGTCTTCCAAGTCTGCATGAATCCCAGGATCCTGACTCTCAAGGTCTTGAGTATAGAATCATCCCTCCCCTATGTTAACAGAGGTTAATATAGTTCACAGAGCACAATGCAATACGGCTATTTCATTACTACTATTTTCATTCAATGAAATGTTTCCCCATTTAAATTTATTATTTTTTCATGCCATATAACTTTTATAATTGACAGTTGTCGCGTCTCCGTCTTTGAGGCTTTAATTTTATTCTTGGCCCTCACAAAGACCCAAGCTGCTTCTTCCTCCTCACGCTGCCACCAGATGTTTTTGGATTAAACATCAATCAATTCCGGGACACACAAGTTATCAAACGCATTCAGTTTATTGATCAGGGTGGGGTTAATGATTGGTTGGAAATAACAGTGTCAATCACAGGAAGTAACTCACGTATATTAACTTGGGTTTATTTAATTCCTTCTATTAATACAATCTATTTCCCAATCTCTGATCTCTCATCTATCTCAATCAATCCCCTTCTCAAACCTCTGATCTCAATCACTCCTTTTCTCAAACCTCTCCCTGAACTCCCTTCAGACTCCTCCTTTTGTACCCCCCTTCTATCCTGATTCCGCCTTCCGTCTTCCTCATTGGCTCTCCTGCCAAGGTTCCACTGTGACGGACAGGTGACAACTGGGGTAACCGCTACAACAGTACACAGTGAAATGTCTAAACTTTATCATTTGCCTTTGGAACACAGAGCTTGCACTTTTTCTATCTTCTTCTTTTTTTGGATTATAGTTCCCAGAATCCTCCAAACCATCATAGCCACACGGTTAAAAAAAAAGGTAGCTTTACTCAGTTTTTCTTGAACATCTGGTTTTAATATTCATTCCTTCACAGTCCCCTTTCCTTGGATGCTGGGAAATTATTGCATACTCAGTTTCTTTCCCAGCAGTGAGTGGGTGGAGTCTTAGGGCACAATTCAACTAAAGTTTAAGGGTTAAGGTACACATTGCATTGACTACTTAGCATGCAGGTGACTTGGGTTCTTTTTAAAAATTCACAAGTAAATGTACAGAGCTCCAGTTTGAAGCAGGACCATCATGCATGAAGATGGGAGGTTCAGACCTTCCACCCAACTGCTTTATTTCCAGACCTTTATCCCTTAACTTCTGTTGGTACAAATGAAGATTTTTCCCCACCCCCTTTAAACCTCCATGCAGGTTGTTCTGATCCAGATCAGGGGGGTTGCAGGTGCTCATTTATGAGTAAAAAAAAAAAAGAGAGAGAGAGAAAGAGATCTTTTTCATATTACAAAATTAACATAACTTGTGGTTTGCTTATAGCTCTCTTGATGTCATACGTTTTTCACATATTTTTATGATGGACATAAGCAGCACATTTAATTTTTTTACCATCCTACCCTTTGGCTGAGAGCCTAAGAACATTTGACTGGGCATGATACACTGAAATGAATGGTACTTGTTTCCAGATTAACTTGTTTAGGATTGAAGTGTGGGGCTGTGTATGTAAGAGCAATGTTGTAATTTTTACACAATCCTTTCCTTTCCAGTGTGTGGTTATGACTTGTGGTTGCCATTGTAATAGAAGTTAACAGGTTTTCCCCAACAGTGATTTTCTTTTTCCAGCCCTAGCTTTGTAGATCTCTACCTTACAGATCTCCACACTGTATGCCTTTTCTCATTTGAAATATTTTTTATGACTACTTTGCAAGATTATTTTGCAACAGGCCTTGTTTTGAAGTTGCCCGATTATGTATGTATAACTGGTTATGGGTGGGATTGGGCTGCATTCTTCTATTTAAACATCATATACCCTGCTGAAAAGTTATAGAGCTTTTCCTGGTTGTATGAATCAGTTCTAACAGTGAAATGATATTAATTTTTCATTTGTGCAATAAGACTTTCCAGAACATCACAGTGTAGGGCTTTTTTTAAAAAAAAATGTCTCCTGAGGACTTGGCAACAGATGAAACTGACATGGCTGTCTGCTGATTCAAGTTGGTGATGCTGTGCTATTAAAGTCAAGACCATTGATTCAATAGATGCAGGCCATGTGACTCAGACAGAAATGGCCATCTGCATGCCGTGATTGAGAAAGACCATAGGAAAATGTGTAATCATCTAAAAGGTGTTGTTTTTTCCAAGTAAGTCCATCCATTTCCCCCCCGAAAAAGGTTAAAACAAATCTACATCCCCTGCTTATCATAGCTCACTAAATATATTAAAATATTTAGCTAGTTTCAGTTCTTTGCTAATTGATTAGTTTTTCAAGAGTTTTATAGACACAATCTGTCCAGGGATCCTTTAATACAAATTTCAAATCTTTTGATATACTACTAAAATATATGCCATTTAATTATGTGCATCCCATACTCTGCCCGGTTTGTATGTTCTTCTAGCATGTATAGCAGCTATAAAAATTTGCAAAAGTGAAAAACAGCAGTAAAATTTAGACAATTTTTTGTTTTGTTTTGTTTGTTTCAGTTCCTGAAGTGCAGTAAAAATAAATACTCCTCCTTGTACCTCAGACAAGATATTTGGGACAATTGTCCTATTAGAACAATGCTCAGGCCAGCCTTTTCAGGGTAGATATAAATGAATAAATATACATGTCCTAAACAACCTTCAAAAGCTGCAGTCCTGTTCACACTTATTTGGAAGTAAGTTCCATTTAATAAAATGACTCATCCTTACTGCAGTAAACATGCACAAGATCTGGCTGAGAAAGATAAATTTTTTTGTCAACAAAGAAAACAGAAAAAAGCTTGTCTGTACCATACATAATCCAAATTTCTCTGCAACTGCTATGGTGTGCCTGAGCTACAGATTCACAGGTTGGAGGCTTCTGAATCACAGCCAAGGCTTCTTTCTTTTCTCCTGAGGTTGGGGTGGGTGGGAGCAAATGTTCTTGTGTCTAGTATTATAAAACATCTGGTAGAACTATCAAGAAGCAGACTGTGAAGCGTACAATTTAACAGAGCTGCTGCGATATTTTTATTGCTTTCATTTTCACACACAAAATCATAAAAAGATTGGAGTTTACTCAATTTTGTTAATGCTTTTGGAATTTTATTAATCAATGCCTCAACATTAATAAAACAAAGACACCTTTTAAAAACCAATAGAGACGAAAGTATCCAAAAATGTCCAATCCAAACGAGTACACTTAAACATCATATTAAAATGTTGTTTTGTTTTCTTTTAAATCCTTTGGGATGTGGGAGTGAACTGTAAATTATCCCAAAATTCCTAATTTATGGTAAAGCCAGAGATAAAAAATGCTCTTTCAAAATAGATCTGAATGCTAAGCAAAAACATAGAGCTTGCTTGATGTTTTTGGACTGTAGCTCCCATAATCTTCTATCAAATAGCCAACTCTCTGTGGGTAGGCTTTTCATTTTGTTTAGGGGATATATTTTCTCATATATGAAACTAACGTAGACTAGATTAGGATACCTGGATAGACCCTGGGGTGGTGGTGATTATCGTTTGCTGCTCTATATCAGGCAACAAAATGGGTCAGGCCAGCTCTGCCACTGGGCAATGGATCTCACCCAGTGATTTTAAGCCCGTTGCTTGCTCTCAGCCAGCCTGACTGACTTCACAGGGTTGTAGTGAGGATAATGAGAGGAAGAAGGGAACTGTGTACCCCACTTCGAAGTCACTGGAGGAAAGGGGGATATAAATATTATGAAGAGATAAATGTCATGGCTCAGTGGCAGACCCACCCAACTCACTGTGCTGCCTGATGTAGGCAGCAAATAGTGCTCTCCATACAGTCAAGTGTCAAAAGCCCCCATGAATTCTGGGAAGAAAACTGTATAAGCATCTCTCCCCAACCCTAGCAGTATATTAATACAACAATGACAAAGTAAATAACAGCAACAACAGCAAAAAAAAAACCCCTCCCCTTTTATGACACCCAAACTGTGTTGCCTTGAAGCGGCTGTTTCACTTTGCTTAATGGTAAGACTGATTCTGCTCAGTACAGAACTTACATACATCCCAGCCCAACACTGCCATGTCTACACCAGAGTGGCTATCATATACCACATTGGCTGGCAGGTACCTTTTACATATTTCTATTTAATATGTATAAGGTTATTTTATTTTATTAGTTTTAAAAGTATTATTATTTTACACTTTGGTCTCCATGGAAGTCATTGAACTGCTGTCAGTGGGATAGAAATTTTAGAAGTAAATTCAATCTAATACCATGATTGCCCACTCCAATGATGACAGCAGGTCACCAATGTCAGACAGAAAGTCGTCTTTAACCTTCAAGCTGACATCCTTCAGCAGAAGATATAAGACGCCATGGCCAATATTTCATGCATGCAGTTTGTGTTCTGCTGCAGCTGCTGAGCAATGGGCTTTCAGCCTTAAGCTGGGACAGCTCAACCAAGCTATGCCCCTTATCCCCTGTCTAGACATCAGTTTCCTGTGCCTTTTCTGAGAAACCAGAGAAGTCAGAACCAGGAGTCCAGGAAATGATCTGATGAAAGGCTGGTACCCTTCTCCCATCCACCTCTGGCAAATTGGCAGTGTAGATTGTACACCCTGAGCTGTGACTTTGTTTTTGTTTCCTTTGCTCCAGTGAACTGCCAAACAGGGATGGTATTGCACCAGCTTCAAGAATCACTTGTGCCTGGAAGCACTGAAATGGTGTGTCTGAGGGTACAGCCATTTGGATTTTCCTTGAGTGTCAACCTGGCACCATGTCTGCACACCTGAGGTAAGCATTATTGCTGCTATGGGCTGTCAAGATAGTTTTCTCTCTCCAAATTCCTTGCTTGGGGGGGGGGGGGTTGGGGGGGGGCTAAACCACTATCTCTACCTACCCAACCCTGTTCCTACCCTGGTGCTGTAAACATGCATAGCTGCTTTTCCTTTTTAATCGTCTGCCTAATTTAGAATAGATGTTTGTCTTTCATTCTGGGACAATGGCATTCTGGAAAGCCACTTCCAAATGCTGATGGAGAAGAGAACAAAAAGCAATGAATTTTAAAGAAATGTTGGTAAGCTTATAAAGTCATATGGGCTCGATTGGCATATGGGATAAGAAAATGTTTCACCCTACCTTTTGGTGATGGTAATGGTTGGAGGTCTTTTCTCAGTAAAAATAAATAAGAGAATAATGCATGGTTTTTCCATTTCCATTCGGAAAGCCCTGCAAAGTACCAAGCTAAATTGGCTAGTGACAGATCTAAGCCACTGGCAGCCACTGGAAGAGCTGCCATTGACTGTTGAGTTGCCCCATCTCCCATGACTTATCTTCCCATAGCTTCTCTCCCTGTCTTCTCTGACACTCAGCTGAGGCCAGAGACCAGAAGGTTTGGGGGGGAAATGGAATTATTAGCTGAGAGACAGGCTCTGGAAAGTTCGACAATCACTTTAAATGACTACACATCCTACAACTGGGGAGGTTCTGGAATTTGTAGCTCAAAAAATTAGTTTTTCTAAGTCCTCTCTTCACTCACACACACCAGTAACCAATAAAACAGAACCTCCATTGTACTCTTTCTACATGATTGGGGCATGTGTTAAAACATGTGGAATTTACTCTGTCATCTCTGGTTTGGACTAGGAAGATATGATAAAAAAGTTAGTTCTTCTGGCAGCCATTTTTCATCCCAGTCCTGAAGCTACAGAGATAGATAGAGATTGTTTGCTGGCAACCACACAATCATAGCTTCACATCACCAAATTTGGGAGGAACGTTGGAGACTGTTTAGGTATGAATGACTGAACATATAACTACATCCTACTGGCCCTTCCTGATCTGGAGCAGGACTGATGGGTGGAAGAGCACTGGATATCCTTGCCTGAAGGGAGCATAGGATGCCTCAAGTCATTGGAACCAGGAGTGTGGGGGTGCCATTCCCAAGGTTGCTAAGCCACATGGGTGTTGTAGTGAGAGAAAACTCTCCTAGCATCCTGTGGCTGCTTCTGAGGGGAGGAGCTGCCACCATTCTTCCTCTTTCTCATTATCATAGAGAGCTTGCCATAGAGGCCTTTCCTTAGGCCAATCAGAGGGCTTGATTAATTGCCTTTCCCCAGACCAATCCTAATAACATGATGTAACCATTGTCCTATCTGAACCCTGTCTACTATCTGTAATGCTGTCACTACCTGTGACCTTGTAATGTTAATAAAAGGACAGTCTCCTGGGGGCAGGGCAGAATGCATTGGGCAGAATGCATTGGGAGAATGCATTGGCAGAATTCATTGGGAACGCATTCTGTGTTATTCTGCCTCTTCTACTAGTCGCCCACCAGGAGCACTGCTGGCAGAGATCCCTGTGTGTGTGGCTGACTTCTTTAACGTCTATCTCTAAGAGACTCTTTGCTATCCTAATTATCTGGTGATCACCACAAAGCCCATCAGCCTGCTAAGTTCGTGACTCCAACACAGAAGGACTTGCTCTCTGCCCAAGCAAAATGCTCATATGTAAACTGGGCCAACAGAAAAGTACAGGTTCCTGTTTAAAGATTAGTGCTTTTAATCTTGAGCAGTGACTGATCTGAACTGATTTATGAACTGTGTGGTTTACAATTTGAAAAAGGAGTCTGAGGACAGAAAGATGTCTTGTGTCTGAGGAAGTGGATTAAGTAGGAAAAAAAGACATCTTTACTTATAGTTGATCTTCAGTTACAATCAGAAGAGTAAGAAAAAGGATAAAAGGGAAATTGGATCTCTCAACCATCTAGAAAGAGGGAGAGATCCCTGTGACCACATGGTCCTAAGGTCAGGAACAGAGATACATGTCTTCTCTCAGTGATGCTCAGGGAAGAAGAGAAGAGAAAAACAAATGACCAGAAGTGAAGCAAACAACAGGAAGAGAGGAGGGGCAAGCTAGAGATGAGAAAAAGAACTTTGTTAATTGGCTAGTGACAAGTCACAATTGTGTTAGGCTGAGAAACCCCTTTCCTCCCACTAAAACCCAGTGTTAGTGCGTGCAAAATTGTTACCATGCCAACACCTTTGGCCGTCTCAGACAGGTAATGAGGTCAGTTGACTTCCTGCCCATTCACTCTGCCATAAGAAAGTTCCCTGAAGCTCTCTCCATTCCTGTGAAAGAGACAGCAGAAATGATAGCTCTTTTTCAGGGATGAAGAGTTCCACAAACATTGGGAGTGTGGATTAGCTTAGCACTTCCACAGCTTCTTTACGATTGATAGGTCCAAGTTTTGTGTAACTTCTTTTGCCTGAGTGCCAAATCACATTTTCAGTGGAACTCTTCTTCCCTGCTCTGAAAATGTTTTATCCCCAGCAATTCAACCTGCTGTGTTATGTGTGACTCTGGAATGAGACATGCAAAGGAAATTACATACATTCCAGAGATCATCCAGAGGACAAATATGCTGCTTCTTTTAACATGTTTCCACATTTGCACATTTTATGCCACTTGAGGAATAATTCCTTCTAGAAATGGATTTCTGTGATAATGTGTTTTGACCTTGAGAAACTGAATAGGAGAAGGGATTTCAGCAGGAGAAACTTTTTCCCATTTCACTGATGCAGCATGTGCTCTAACTATGTCCAGAAGAGAACATCGCTTTTTTGGAATACCTCCAAGCTTGTTCACTTTCCCTGTTTCTTCCCTGTTTTTGTCATTTTAAAGACTTTTCCTAGTATTATTTGCTAATGTAGCCCCCAATAAAATGTCATTCCATATGAAAACAGTGCACTGCCCAGCATATCACACTGAGGCAGCTCATTTTCAATGTTTGATAATGGATTGTCATGAACCCTAAGTTCCAGAGGTAATGTCTGAGCTAAATATATATACACTTATATGATACATGTTTAATTCTATTTAAAATATTTGTATACTTACTGTACTGTTTTTAGCTTTGAAATATTGTCCTTTGAATGATGTAAGCCAGTGGTCCCCAACCTTGGGCCTCCAGATGTTCTTGGACTTCAACTCCCAGAAATCCTGGCCAGCAGAGGTGGTGGTGAAGGCTTCTGGGAGTTGTAGTCCAAGAACATCTGGAGGCCCAAGGTTGGAGACCACTGATGTAAGCCACCTTGGGTCCTTTTAAGGAGAAAGGTGGGCTAAAAATATTTTGAATAAATAAATGCTCTGTCTGGAGTCTAAGATCAAGAAAAGCCAACTAGGTTAGAGTCACTTACTGTTTAGTCTGAATTCCTATTAGGTATTTACCAAAAAAAATTACCAGGCAAAGTAGGACAGAAGGATGTTAGGCAAGATAGAGACTTTCAGGACCTTGGACAGCGCCCTGAAGAGTACTCTGACAAGGAGAGCTATTGTTTCAGCGGAGTGCAACGGCCCTTCTAAAGCAGTTCCTTTCAACTTTTTCCACCAGCATAGGCAGTCATCAGGGATTCTAGGAATTGAAGTCCAAACATTTGAAGGACCAAGAACTGGTAACTACTGTTCTGTAGGCTGCTTGGTCTGGGCCTGTCATTTTTCCTGCCTCCACTAAGTTGCTGTCAGTGTTCTTAAATAGCCATTACTTGCTTCTGTAGCCCTCACCTACAAGACACAAGAACGGAGGGGGGGGGGGCATATGACAGCTTATGCTTATGGTTCATCCTGTCTCTGTAATGTACATCCTTCAGCACTAAGGGCAAAACAGAAGACCAAGTGCAAATCCTGGGTTGAAAATTAAGCATAATGTCCCATGGAGTTTTTGTCTGTGTTGAGGTCCATATTCATTTGAACAATGAACAAAAAAAACTGTGAACAGGGATCAAACTAGACATTGATGCTAAATGCAGCAACCTCTCCCATGTAGTGGCTATGTGCAGTGGAAGGAAAGCTCCTCCAGGTGCCAGTGAGGATTTCCCCCAAAGACAAGCAGCAGCTTCAAAGGAATCATCATCATCATCATCTTGCAGCACTGTAGCAGGAAAAGATTGAATTAAGTCCCCTCTCCCTTTCCCATCTGGTATGCTCTTTGCCACCCTACAGAAGCTATTACTTGCATTTAGAAAAACAACCACCATGCATGTTAAAATTAAAAAGTGGACCTTGCCATTGGGATGCTTTTGGGGGGACATTGTATTAGAGCATTTTTAAAAATCTCAACCCAACTGAGACAAAAAATGGTACCCCAGTGCCAAACAACAATAGCTCTCATGGGACACGTTTTTCTCCCAGCCATTTTGAATGTTTGCTTGTTGAAACAATAACAGTTAAGAACAAACTTGCACAAGGCAAGCAGTTGAAACTTGGAGAAACTGTTTGCAACGCTTTAGGAGACAATGTCACAGAAAGCTTCCACTGGATAACTAGTTTAGTGTGGATTCTTAAGTGAAATGTGACTCCAAGAAGAGTACAATGTCTTGTTCTAATGCAGGAGAAGTTAAATAAATCAAGTCTCCTACTGGAGAATTAAATTGAGGTTATATATGTATCTGTATGTTATCTTAACATAATTTTTATTTCAGCTTTCCTTTGGCCAGTTTAAAGTTGTTATTATTACTCAGAATTTTTGAACGATGTATGTAAGAACTGGAAAAGAACACAGATATTCTGATGGACGGCACTGTCAAAATGAGCTCTGTGATCATGTGCAAACATTGTCGGGTGTATAACTCAGCTGAATCTTTTTCAAAAAATATTTTCATATGATAAATTAGGGGATCCAATGAAATATTTATGAGATGGTGGAAGAGTTTCAGTTCCATTTGAAATTGAATTTTGTTCTCAATAATTCCTGAAATGAGAAGGGAATAATAGGCCAGAGAGCAAGCCTTCATGGTGCAGAAAAAAATATCAACTATATGTCCTGCAGCACATCCTGGTCATGTAGAATAATATATTTCCAAGATGAGCATCCAAGCCCCCCTCGCTGTTCAGCGCTGCAAATGGATGTTGGCAATTTCTTCTCTACCCAGAAAAAAGTCCAAGCAGTCTTTTTAATATACTTTTTGGATTTCAGTGATTCTACAGACTTCCTTTTGGCGAGACCCCACTCCTCATATCTTCTAAAGGAAATTACAAGGCAACTACAAGACCTAAAAAGAAAAAAAATGTGGACTACATGGACAGAATATTTAATCCGGCCAGTAAAGGGAATGCTATAGAGAGGTTATCTGGATTTCTGGAAACAAATGAGTTCTTCAGAGCCAGGATTTGATACATATTTGGAGATAGTGTGCCAAGGAACAGCTAGACAGCTTGGGATATCACTTATAATTGATTGATTTATGAGCCGAGATCAGGAGAGTTCAAATAAAGAAAACTATGCATTGAAATAATTCTGGTCAGATGTGTAACTGGTCCTGGAAGCTGGAAGTTGCAAGTACAGAAGAAAAAGACTGCTAGGTTGAATCAAGGGTCTGTTGAGCCCAGTGCAGTGTTCCAAAAGTGTCTGTCCCAACACTGGGGAATGTTAGCACAAAACATGGAAATCTGATGCATTCATATTAAAAGATTAAGGGGAAACAGTAATTTCTTTATTGACAGTCATTTCAAATTGATAAAGCAATGAGAAATATTGATCATTTTTCAAGAGTAATATCATTTACATGTATTCATAATAACTATTGTGAAAATTTGTAGAAGATTTTAACAAAGTAGGGGCAACAAATAAAGTTTAACAGTTTGCAAACTTTGGTCCCTCCAGGTATTTCTTGGAACCTCACAAGCAGGGCATGAAGGCGTTGTCCCTCCTCTACCATTCCACCCCTCTATCAATGTATATTCCATAAAGCTTGGAAAAGTTACTTTTTAAAACCCCATGTAATCCAAACAAGCAGGTTTTCCAGGGATTGGTATTCTGAGGTTTCACTTAATCATCATGACTGCTAGCCACTGACAGACCTATTCTTTGCAACTGCTACTTAACCCACTTTTAAAGCTACAAGCCTGTACGCACCTACCTGGGACTAAGTCTCATTAAACCCATCAGTTTTTTGCCACTTTTGGTTCCATTTGTTTGGGACTGCTCTGCAATCCACCTAAGACAGTGGCTGTCAAAAAGACTTATGGTCATTCCAAGGTAGTACATTAGTTACGCATACAAAGTATGTAATTGCACTCTGTGTAGGAAGCTACTGCATTTATCTGCCCCGGTTTTCCAATGATCGTTATCAATGTCATAAGCTGATCCTTCAGTCTAGTATTATTTTATTTATAGGGAAGTTCTTCTCTGCAGCCATTGCAGAGGGAGAGAGTAGATGGGACTTGCTAAGCTCCATGGGAACTATAAAGGATTTTGGGACTGGTAATTTTTTGAGAGACATCATGTATGGAACCTAATGAGCAGAGATGCTTTCCGGGGAACTCTTGGTGAATTGTGGTAGTTGTAGTGGGGAGGAAAAATCCAAAAACCCCATGCCTAGTCCACATGTGTGCTGACATTTTTTAAGGACTCCAAAAGACCATGCAGGACTAGCCCTTTCATTATTCAGATTGAAGTAGTGTATTGAAAGAGGATGGAAGCTGGGGAGCTATAGCAACCCTTATACTCTCTAAAGTAGCTTGTTGCTGTTCCTTAGAAGCTACCAAGATGCCCTCAGGGGGCATCAGAGGATGCTGTGCTACTTCTTCCTGAAGTAAGATTCAACTGCACTGTACAGAGAATAGGAACACTATCTTGACCTTCAACTCAAGCCACAAACTATCTTGGCCTGACCCTGTTCATAAGGCAGGGTTTTCTTCAAGAAATAATTTTGTTTTTATCCTTAGCAAGACCTGGTCTTTAAAAGTTTAACAGTTTAGTTTTAAGATCATTCTCCACAAGCTTACTTTGTTTCAGAAATTAGATTCATGTACCTGCAATTTCCTGGAACCTCTCTCCTTCTTTTAAATTAGTGTGATTTTGGCTATCTTCCAACCTTCCCGGTTTTAATTGCAAGTTATACATTGCTAGGGCCTTAGCCAAGTGACAAAAAATTCTTCTGATCTAGTAGTATATGTTCAGAAATTGCAGGAATTGTAATTGGCATTGGGTGATATCACTTTAAAAAGTAAATGACTACAATTTACCTACTCTGCTTGCTGTGAAAACACCCAGCCAGTATAGCTGTGGTAAAGCTGCACAGTTCCACAGTGCCCTGAGAAGAAGGGAATGGTGAACCACCATTGAGTGCTCTAGAAAACCTTGGAAAGTCATAAGTCAGAATCAGATGTAAAAACTGAATAGTAAAGAAAGCTGATGGTAGGGGGGGGGGAAACAGTTCATTTGAAATATGGTGTTAGAGGATACCAGGGACTACTAGAAAGACAAATAAATTAGTACTAGATCAAATCAAGCCTGGACTCTCTTGCTAGAAGCAAAAATGATAAAATAGAGGCCATTGTACTTTGGACACATCATGAGAAGACAAGACTCACTGGAAAAGACAATTCTGCTGGCACAAGTTGGAGGCAGCAGGAAAAGAGGAAGACCAATATGAGATGAATTGACTTGTGGTCTTGGATTTGCAATACCCGAGCAGGGCAGTTAATGGTAGGAACCTTTGGAGATCACTAATTAATACAGTTTCCATAAATCAGAAGCCACTTGGCAGCACATAAGAGTCTAAACCAGAAATGGCAAAGAACTAGAAAATGTAATGACTGATGTGCTAACATTTGTCAAACTCCATATATTTTTTCCATTATAAAAAATGTTTGAAGTGTAAAATAAAAATCTTAGACACTAAATATTTTTTTAAATCTTAAAATTGTGCATTATATAGATGGCATTATAAAAAGATGGACAGAGCCGCATGATTAATCAACCTGTACCAAAATCAACCTATTATTTGCTCCACTTTTGGAATTATTAGTAGGATGGGATTTTTTGCTCTAATTTCCACAGAACACATAAAATTGTTTCCAGAATTTACCCGGGCTGTCTTGTGCATGTGTAGAGCCCTCCTACATCTTTTGCAGTTGCTAGTGTCATGACACAGTGCTGCTACCTTGCTTTTTCCTCTCTACTTATTTCAGAACCCTGGCACAATTTTTTGACTCCTGGATTTATCTTTCATTTAATGACTTATAAATTCTAATTTCCTTAGCCAAACATTTTAAAGCTGAAACACGGCAGTGCTTGCATTGCTCATATTTATTAGGTACTCTCCTCCCCCCACTCCTTCCCCAGAGAATGTTACACTCAACAACCTCATCCACATTTTTGGATTTCTAGCAAACGTCTTCCTTCATGGTGCCTTGTTGGGTCATTAACATTTACATGCCAACGGCTTCCCGCTGAGATTATGTTAGTCGTCTTGGCACTCTTTCCTTCCACATCTGCGATTTTTATAAAGCCACTAATACTTCTGCCAGCAACTACTCCTGTTTTTACATGTGGCTCAATCCTCTTACCTCTTGCCTTTCTAGTCTCGGACCATCACATCTACAACTTAAGAGCTACCTCCAATAAACAAAAGGGTACCTATTAGCCACAATTAGAAATCATGCACCATAATTAAAGGTATTCTCCTGACAAGATTAACCAGCTTTTCATAATACACCCCTATATATACATTCTTGTTTGGTACTACAAAGCAACGAAAAACGTTCTGTTACACAGAAACAGATTTTTAATTTTTATTAAAGAGGATGTACATTTTTCCACAGTTACTTCATCATATCTTCTTTATATCAGTAGAGTAGTTCTTCAGCCATCTACTCTAAAGTGTCAAGTTCTGATTTAAAGTGGAAACCCATCTCTAATATGGATCCAGAAACCATAAAATTAATATGAATGAAAATATTTGCCATCGAACTGTCACAGTTGCATACTTCCTGTTTGAACATAGCAACATATATGTTTGTTGTTTGATTATTCAAATTATCAGATGACTTAGCATACATCTCTTGAGACACCATCATTGGCAAACATGGGAGAGATGGCATTCAAGATTGTGGTAGTCATCATTAGCATCACAGTAATGTAGAACAATGTGGGGAAACATAAAAGAGAAGAAATTGATGGGAAAGACAGAAGTCTGGAAGTTCAGCTAAAAAAGGTTTGTCATACCAAAGGTAACCATGGTGGTGTATCACATAAGCCAAAGGCGAGTAAGTGCTAAAAACACACACAGGGAGAGTCAGGGATGGAGGTCACGATCCAGTTCCAAAGAGAAAGGTTAAGGACTTCTTCAAGTCAGATCCTGGAAGCAGAAATACTGAGCAAAAGAAGAGGGCTATTTGGAACCTCACATGGGGTATGGGCAAGAAACGAGGCTGTGCATGTCAGACACAGGATTGGGTTAAGAGAACCAGCCATTTTGGATCCATGGGATGACAATATCTATGGCAACTGGCCTCTGAGGGTTTTGTGGGCAAGTGTCAGCTCTCTGGTTTTTGTCCCTAGAATAGGGAGCCAGTTTCAGAGGTGTTTGGCTGATTCTTTTCTTGTTCCTCCTCATATAAACTTGATCTGACTAAGAATGTACTCACTATTCTGCCTAAGGTCACGTAAAATCACTGTGGGACATAAAAATTTAACTCAGATCTCCCATGTCCCAGATCAGATCATAATCACAAAATATTATTTCCCCCCCCCCCCATAGTTTTGTAGAATGTTGACAGCTGTATTTGCAAAGATCAGAACTTGGACCATCACATTAGCATTCAACTATTCTCAAGGCACAGCTTTCAATTTAGATTACCCTCACAGTCCAATGACCTACTATGTATGAACTTTCTGGAATAAAGTTCATCTATTCTAAATAAGAGCTATGACAAGGCCTTATGTTTGACTTTATTTAGCCTCTTTGTTAACAGTTGTGGTTTATATTCATCTCCCTATAAGTAATCCCTGTTTCTCAAGTTTTGCACAATATAATTTAGACTCTATTTATGCTCCTTCTATAGGAGCTGCCCTATCACTAAGCTGAATTAGGTGGTTACCTTAGTCAGCAGAATTTAAATGTCATGAAATGGCAGTATATTATTAATTAGCAGGGGGATGTGCACATCAAAAACTTCCAGTTTGCTTTCATTTCATTTTCTTTTGAGGATGCCTCTATCATTTCTGTTCACTTTGTGCATCACTCTTTTCATATGCCATGAAAGAGATGAGTTCCTTTGGGTCATTTTGTTTCATTTTGCCCATTCCTTTCCTGAAACTTACATTGCTTTTTATTATTATCCCAGCTTGGTGGAAACATGCAGCTAGATCTGTGTCTCCCTCTCACAGTCTTGTAGCCAGCCAGCCAGTTTATCGGTTGGCTGTTTTTGCACACATTCATTTATACTTTTTCTGCACGGCCCACAAGTTACTGGTGCATGCCTGAGATGGGATTTTTATTCCACAAAAGCATGAATTAATTGTTTGTTTGTTTGTTTTAGTGGTCTAATAAAGGTATCACATTCTTCTACATTTGTATCACGGTTAAGAGGCTCTTTTTCAGAAACAATAAACCACAAAAGTGAAAGAATGAGCCTCTTTCATGGGGTTTTTCAGTCAGTTCTAAATGAAAATCCCATCTCTATTAACTAGCAATGGTACTTTTACTCCCACAGAGAGGCCCTAAGGACTTTTCTGCCTCAGGATGCCAAAGAACTAGCCCAGTACTGGAAAGTATACATCCTGAGTGCCATTTGCTGTTCTGCCTCAGGGAGCAAAATGACTGGTTGATAGTGAAGGACCTTCTGGATGTTCCTCTGCAATCTGGGGTGAGGCCTTCTAACAGAGACGGGGCCTACTCAGTGGTGGCACCGTTTTTTTACTGTTCATTCCCAAAAGCACCTCTGCTTTTTTTAGTTGCAAGCTAGAAAAAGATCTTTTTCCAAAGTTTTCAATTGCAATTAATCTTATTCATTGCCTTATGCTGCTGTGGTGATCTTGTGACCTTTTAGTTTATGATGGCTTTTATTCATATTTACATTTTAACAATTTTATTATTTCTTGTAACCAGCCCTGGGAATATGACTAAAGGGAGCATAAAAATATAATAAATAAGTAACCCAATGTGTTTCCAATCATCCCAACATATTTGCTCCATTTTCCCCCAATTATATGCATGTATATTTGTGTATTTTATAAGCTGGTGCACTTACAGCTCTGTAAAGACAAGGTCTTCTACAACCAGTCAGATGTTTGTAGATGTGCATTCCTGAATCGGAACTCTCCCAGCCTTTTTATTATAAAATCAGCGGAATTTTTCTATAATGTTACAGAATATTCATAAAAAATAACTATATTAGAGTGCAATTCTGGAGCAGAATTTTTACAAATAGTGTACATTCTGTGAAGACGTAAAAGGTCAGAGTGCCTATCCTTAATGAAGAACCTTCAGCAGAATCTGGTAACAGCATAGCTTTGGTGATACAGATTGGTGATACTGGAACAAGGATGTGAAAGACAGTGAAGATGCTAAGGAGGTGAGTGGCTGGAAAAGCTGCACTAAAGTAGTTAGCAGAGCTTTAGAAATAAAGACAGTTAAGAAGATTAAAATTAAGAAGACATGAGCAGTGGAACAAGGATTAGAATATATGTTTATGTCTTGGTGGAAGAGTAGATAGACATGTAAAAATCAAGAAAAATAAGAGACAATAAGAGCATCAGAATGAGAAAAAAAGATAGAAGACATTGAATATTATCTTTCATTTTAAATTGTCAGCAAGGAGTTAAAACATTTTAAACACTCTGGAAAGTGGGCTTGAGTCCAAGGTTTATGTAGATATACCAGTAAATGTTGCAGAAGCCTCTCTCTTTTTGCATTTGAGTATTGCAGTCACCGTGAGAATGAGTTCAAATCGATATACTTCAAAAACTGAGTACAGATTTCTAGCCAAATACAAAAGTCAACTAGATTTAATGGGATTATATAAATCCAAGGACTTCTTGTCAAGTGGGCTATGAATCGGTCTGTTGATTAATTAACCAGCCTGAGTCCTGGCTCTTTCAGCGCAAGAAGAGATACCATTTTTCATTCCATGATCACTTCAAAAATTGAATACGAACATTTGTGTTATAGAGAGAGAAATGCAGCTAGAGAAGTTGTTAGCCAGCTTTCCAGGAGCTCTTTTGAGGAGAAGGCCATTGTCTTGGCATCTCCATAATTACAAAAGTATTCTTCACATGCTGTGATTAAAGGTCTATTGAACTCTGGTCAAGAAGTGTAAGAACAACCAGTTCTGGAAACAACGGTCTAAGTCGAATTCCTGGAGACCTGGTGTCTTTAAAGGCACCAAAACGCAGTGCTTGTGCAGCCAAAGAAAAATCAGAAGACATAAGGTCTCCTATTTTTCCGACCTGTACCTTTTTACAGTGGAATATCTTTTTTGTTATAATTACGGGTATTAATGCTAATAAAGTATGTGCATGCTTTGAAGCAAACTAAAGTGATCTGCACCTTCTAGATAAATGTAAAGAACAGAACATAATTATCCTGCTCTTGCACTTCACCAACTTGTCTGGTATTGTTCTAAAAGTGACATGATGGCTGAAGTCCAGTCCCAACTTGAGTAGGCCCATTGAATCAATGGAATGTATAGGGGAGTTGACTCAGCAAATCCCCAATGACTCAATGAGTCTATTTTTTCAGAAATTAGATTTGTGACAGAATTTTAAAAATGTATAATAAAAACAATGTTGTTGTTTTTTTAAAAAAAAATGCAGACTTAGTGCAATAACGATTCAAAGATGCCTTGGCTGTCGGGTATTAGGATTAGCCACAAACCTCTTTTGCTGGCAGAAGTGCCCTTCTCTTGGCCAAATCCTCTCCTTCCAGAGTTCTCAGAAATCTGTCCACAGAGCAGTCTGCTGGCAGAACTGTTCTGCTGGCTAAGATCTACCAGAAGAAGAGCCAGGGCGGTGGGGAGGAAGAGAGGGAGGTACAACTGAGGGAAAATTTGTGGCAGGGCCAAGTGTCCTCCACCCCAGCGACATAGCCACAAAAAGCAGAAAATTAAGTGAAGCTGGAGGTCCTCCTAAATAATTTCCCAAATCCCTGGGCTGGGATAGGTCTGGATTTAGCACAACTTTAGGTGGCCTAGTGTAACTTCAGATGGCCCGTTTGCAGCTGGTATTACACTTTAGTGCATAAATGGTGTGGAACAGACCTGTGAACGAACACAGACTGACTCCAAACAGACCAATCTGTCTAACCCTAAATGGACATTATTATCAGTGTTCACCTGCTTCAGCTATCCTAGCGCAACCAACTGTATTTTTGAATAAAGAAACAAGCTGTTAAAAACAAAGACCTCTGTCCAGCAACATCCAGGCACTAACTAGCGCAAGACCAGGTTGGGTTAATGGTTGCACATTTTCAGAATGAGTACAGTGATGGTATCCAACACAATACAGTGATGGCACATCCAATTGTGAAACTGCAAACACAACAACTCTACCAGTGTTAGGCTGAACTTAAGCCAGGGTTTAAATGGCATGACCTCATGAAAGATCTGTGCTGTGAGTTGGCCTGAGATTAGGCAGAGTGCCAGATGAACCAGCCTGAGAATGGGGCTGTACACTCAATTCAGACACATACCAAATTCCAAGATGAATTGGCCCAATTCAGATTGATTTAGATTAGGACCAGATCAAAGAGGAATGGCGAGATTTGGATGTGGAAAGAAACAAAGCAAATTTACAGATTGATTCAGATTGGGGCATCAATCAAAACAGATGAGACATCAATCAGTTCAGCCTACTGGGTTTTTTTACAGTAAAATTTAAAGACATGTAATATACAAATCATTGAAGCTAGCTATCTTAAATTTCGTAGGTCTCTTTCCTCCCTAATTCATTTGAGGTTTATCTGCTGAAGTTTTATTTACAACCTCCCATGTTGTCTATAGTTTGAGTGGGAGTTTTCTGGGCTGGGGTGATTGTCTATCTAGCACTAACTAATCGGTTCTTCCAGCTTTTGAAATTCAAAGAGAGCCCCACCAGCTGTTGATCTGTTCAGTCGGTTGCTAGTATGTGTGCAGTAAAGAAAGAAGTATACACAAGTCTGTAATTTCAAGCAACTGTAAGTAAAGAAACTTTTTTATTCTTTCTCCTACAAATGTCTCGGAGTGAGTTATTGAGACTTTAAGTGCCAGTTAATGAGAAAGGAGTGGCCTATATGGGGAACTTGTAGCTTTTCTCCTCTGTGGATCTCTGTACTTCTACTGTGTAGCAAAAGAGAATTTTACCAGAAGTTCAAAACTCTGCAACACTATCATGACTCCAAATTTCATAAACAAATAACATGCCAATTATATGTATGCAAACTGTGCAAATTCACTATGCTTTTGAAGCTCATCCTATGTTTCTAATGCATCCTCTATAATCTGCCCGGTCATAATTCAGAAGAAACTCATTTACAATAAGTCATATTTCTATATTGGAAAGGAAAGGGGGGACTTGAATATTGAAATATAAAGCTACACTGTAAAACTGGATCTCAAGACCTATGAGTGCAAGAAGCACAGGGTTTTTTTCAAATTAATTTTTCCTAGACCAAAGCTCATTTGCCTGACTGACAAAGTCTCCCAAGGTAAATAACTGGGACTCTGATACTTATCAAAAATGGCTCCCAAATGCTTTAGGAGCTCCTTAATGAGTTCCTTAATGATAAGAAGATGTTTCATAGTTATATGGATTGGAAGCTTTATGGCAGACAAAAAAAAAAAGGGATCTGTTAGCATGTACCATGCCAATTACTGCATTCCAGAAATTATTTTCTGGAAATCTTGGAAATCGAATGATTGTGTTATACAAATACCAATCCTTCTTGGCCTTGGCCCCTTTTATTTTATTTTATTTTTAAATATTGCTTCAATTATTGCTTTTAACTGAAAAGTCATTTGAACATCTCCCAGCTCTGGGGTTCCGAATATTGAACTGATAATAGTTCAAATGGTTTTCTTTGAGGCTGCTCTGAGCATTTATTTCCATTCTAACTTGACAAGAATTCTGGATAGTTTTCCTGACCTAGGCAGTGAAGTATTTCTGACAGGTAAGAAAGCAAAAGTCATGTTAAAAGAATGATTCTTAAAGTTTGGCATTTCCCCCAATAATCTGGCAGGCATCCATGCAGGTGCTTATGAGCCAAATCACACAAAGACATATTCACATGAGGAACTTTAGATACAGTTGCTCAGATTTAGCAGTCTTACATAAGACCTCCTGCCTCATTCTTTACTTTAGGAAATCCCTATCATCCAAAACTTAAACCATTGAGGTGCAGTGGTAAGAGTGTGGACTGGGGCTTTGGGAATTCAGGTTCACATCCTCTCTGAGCCATGCAGCTCACTGGGTTTCTTGGGCTTCTCTCTCTCTCTCTCTCTCTCCCCTCCCCTCCCCCTGCCAGCCTTCCTCACAGGGTTGCTGTGAAGATAAAATGAGAAGAAATGTACACTGCCTTCAACTTACTGAACAACAGGTGTAGTATAAATGTAATTAATTAATTAACCACCCACCACAGTGTTTCCTCTCTGTTGGCAATCCTTGTTTCCTTCAGACATCCTGAATTGTGAAAAGCTTTGTCAGCTATGAAGAGAGCAATCCATTTAAAACCACAGTTTTTCAATATATGAGTCTACCAAAATATTTTGTTCGCCATGCACTTCATGCTTCTCTTCAATGCCCTTTAAAAATACTGAACAACTAAAATGTAATTGAAATGTAACAGAATATCAGGATAGCACAAAACCTGTTTAAACTGTCAAGGGATGTACTGTTGGAATTGTTACAGATTCTTAAAAAAAGAGAAAAGCTGTAAATGAAAGTTATTTTATTTTAGTGGCAGTCCAGAATCAGTGGGGAGAGAAGAGGCAAAAAATGTTCATTCCCATTCGATGGCTCACTGAATACAAGTTGATTTATGTTCTCAAGAGACCCCCAGCAATGTTGAAGAAGGGCCAAAAATATCATTCCAACAGTTACAATTCTGAGCCAAAAAATGCAGAAGGAAACATTAAAAACAATGAGAACATCGACACCACTACCAACAAAAGGAGCACTGTGGGTTGAACAAAATGTACCAGATATTCACACAAAAAAGATTGGATCTATTGGGAAATAGCAATAATCAGGAATTGGTCTTTCATGGAAAAAAACATGAAAGAGACTTTTTTGTGGGTTTTGTGTTCTTTCGTTGATTCCTGAAACAAAGCTTCTAAAAGATGAATGATTCAACAAAAGAGAGGTACACTGAAGTTTTCATGGTTTGTGTGTCTCCCTCTTTCATTTAACCTTCCTTTCTTCCTTTCTATGTGTCATCTTTCTTTCTCTCTTTGTACATCGAATCGCCTATAATTTTTTTCATCCAATACCATCATGAGGTCTATTGCAAAGATATGGTTGTGTGACCAACGAGGGCTCCCAGCAGCCAATCATAACATCTGCAGATGTAACACTTTAAGGTTCTATGGGACTGTTTGTTTACTTAGATATCTACTGCTGAACTTTGCAAACACAATTTCACAAAATAAATCTCTTCTTATTCACAGTTTTATAACAGACAATATGAGTGATTATAACAACAACACACTGCCACAATTTTGTGCACCAAGCCCTCAGCAACAGCACCAATACAGAAGTTGCTTATAGAAATTACAAAGTTCAATTACAAAGTTCAGATTCAGACAAAATTCAAGATATCTTCCTCAACTGTGTTGGGTATCCATATAGAAGAATCAGCCCCACATGCAGAGTCTTCAAAACCCTACAGTAAAATAACAGTTCAATTGCATATGAATGAATTCACTATGTGGATTCACCCCTCCAACACAAACTTATAGAATTATACCTAGACGAAGCTGGCAAGGGCCTTAGCAATCTAAGTGGCAACAGCCATGCCGGCCTCTTCAAATCTCTCACTCTTTCTGATTCAAACCTCTTACTTACAGTCCTGCTCTTTCTTAGTCCTATTTCACAGGGGTTATACAAGGAAGAGTGGGAAATTTTGAATCTATAGAAGGACCTGGGACCTAGTGAGGACTTGCTTTTTGCTTAGTCATTCCTTGTGGGATTACTGTGTTGAGCTTCTGCTGGTGCCCTCCATTTTGCATGGCTTCCTGACTCTGTGCCTCCATCTTGCATAACTTCTTTTTCTTTTGCCCTTTTAAATTGATTTTTGGGAAATTTTCCCCCTATTTCTTTTGATTATTTTTGTTGCTGCCTGCCTGGCTTGCAGGGCTGTTCTTGTTATTTTAAGTAGATTTTCATATTAGAGAAACTCACCATAGCCATTTCTGAAGCAGATAAATAAATATGCAGTTTTCACATGTCCCTCTTTTTTTTTCACATCCTGTTAAGTAGCTTGGAATCCTTTCCCTGCTTACTGAATTCTGACATAACAAACATAAATGACCTCAAAAACCACAGTAGCAAAGTTTATTTAGAAAGTCATTGGCTTTGGTGGGTCAGGAGAAATGAGAAGAAAGGAGTAAATAATTGTTTCTCTTGGTCTCTCTCTGTTTATTTATTTTGGACCTTTGGCACTAGACTTCAACGAAAAGTTTATGAGGCTAATAAATTTCCCCAACATTCTCAGACATGAGTTGTGGTGTTTATACATTGAGCAGAATACAACAGCGTGTTTATGAGAAGAATCCAAGTACTTTGCCATGATTCTAGTAATCAAGCACTTTTTTTAAAAAAAGAAAAAAGTTAAGTATTGAGTTCAGGTAGACTTAAGAGGAAGGGCACTACCTTTCTAAGAGGGATTGTTCACACTAATCCACCAGAAGTTCCAGAAAGAAAATGGTCATTGCATTGTTGGCCCTAAATAAAACAGTACAGTAGTAGCAAAAGAAGCAGCAGCAATAAATCCTGTTAACCACCAAGAGCTTCTTCTATTGTGCAGAAGTTATCCATCTCCCAGCAGATCCAAGAGGCATTTTCTTCCTTTTTTCTCCAGTGGTGCCTGCTGCTGACAGTTTCTTTTCTTCTTTTTTAATCATTTAGGGGGTTATAATGAGGGTAGCTGAGCATGACTTGGCAGGGGACACTATGTGGCACTTTGCTTCCTGCTGCAGATGGGCAAGACTGGGGTGCCCAGCTGTCTGCTTTTAGCTCATCACTTTAATGGAAATAAAAGGGAGCCATGTGGTCATTGCAAAACACAAATACAAGAGTAGGTGGTCTTTAGTGGTCTTTATAGACCATTAAAAAAAACCCATCATACAATCTGCCTGCTTTCGTGGATAAACCACTTCGTCAGGTGTGTACCGGCATGAAGAACTTAAAAATCCAAAAGTTCATGACAACATGGATTTTGCCAGGAATGTTACTCTTAAATGTAAAGTCCAAAAGTCATTGGCAGGATGGATTTTGCCAGGTACATTTTTCTTAGAGGTAAGTAAGGAAAAATGCAGACTGCATTAGAGATGTTGTTTTAATGTTACAGCTGAGGCAGCTGTATATTGGATATCACACCCTAATTCTTCAGACAAAGAAGGATCAGCAGAGGATATACCCTCTGAATTTCGCACTTCAGGCCTTAACCCCATTTGCCTTTCCCTGCTTACAACGCTGGCTTTCCCCTTACCATAGAAAAAAATATCTCTATTCACTCTGAGGATTCCCCCCCCTTTTTTTTTTAATGGGGAAATGTTCAGGTATTCTGCCTCTGTTGTAGCCTGAAACATCACATAGTTTCAGGATAAATCTATTGTGGAAGGCTGCAGATCACATCTTTTTGTTCTGAGTTGTGTTAAGATTGTGGCTATCACTTTTATAATTTTGAGGCCACATGTTTTTAAACAACCAAATGAATGAAGTATGGATAGAAGAAGGAGATGCTAGTTACCAGCTCTTTACCACCTTATAAAATATGGGCATCGTGCAAATCAAGCAATAGAAGAGTAACATCTTCTGGCATTAGAAGCCCTTCCTCTGAAATAATAAATTACTGGGAGCAGTATGTGGTGCAATTTATTTTTTTGCCAGAAGCAAACAAACACATCTGTTAATATGCAAGTAATCCTGACACCCCAAATTCCTTCAAGGAGGACAGGTATTTGAAAAGAACAGAATGCTCATTTGCATAGTCACTTGGGTTATTTTTACTCATCCTGGTGTTAATGTTGTCAAGTTCTTACTTCTTATGATTACAAGATCTTTGCCTTTCCCCTCTCCATGTTTTCCATATGTTTCCAATTTAGATTCTCTTCCCAGCCGATGGTGCAATACAGACCGCCTTGATTTCTCTTTCATTAACAAGGCACTAGCGATCTTCTCTGTTATCTTGAACAGGATATGTTTGTACTGAGATGTTCATTCTGAATTTTGCTTCAGTCTTGGTAGACAGTGTTCAGAAAACAAAGTTTGCATTTTAAAATGATGTGCCCAAAGGGAAATCTTTAATTGTCTACCTTGGGAGTGCTAAGGCTTGGTTTTTACAACTGTGCATGTGATCATGTAGCATGTATAACACACAATCACCAGGGGTGTTTTCCTACGCAAGGTTGTGCCCTTCTCCAGCTCCTGCTCATTCTGATGAGCTTACACAGGGGAAGATCCTCATCAGTCATGACCAAGCATGTTTTTGTCTTACAATGTTCCCATGAATATTCAGTACATTAGGTTCCAAGATAGAATTGCATGGTAAGCTGTGTGCTTTTCTCTGAAGTTAGGTTTCTTACCAGAGACAAATGGATCTCCACAATATGTAACATTTAAATCCCAGACAGCCCGAACTTTGGAGGTAATTTACCACCCATCTTTTTTTCCCTAGAAGTAAATATTATAGTAAATATTACATGTTCTTCCATGTGGTCTGAAGGACCACCAAAAATTTCACTTTATCAGAAACTGAGAGCCATATTTAGATAGGTTAAGACTGCATGCAACTACATGAGAGATGTGTGAGTTATGAATTATCTAGATAAAGAAGGACTGCAAATAAATCTTCAGTCCTTAGGAGATGCTGGTGCTAAGATGCTGTCACAAGAGACACTATTATTTCAGCAGTGTTTATCTATCAAACTATTAAGAAAATAACTCTTCCCAACACCAACATCTGGTTACAATTTTTATTTTATTTTTTAAAAAGACTCTAATAAGCAACAGATATTAAACTCTGTAATGAAATAAATGGAAAGGCTAAGTAGAAGATGAAAAAGGAGGCTATAGTGCACAGATTACCGAAATAATGTACCAGCAAAAAGACATCAGGAATCTTTGGCTTTCCAGCTGATTTGGACTTCAGCTACCAGAAGTCTGAACAAGCATAGCCAATGGTAAGGGTTTATTGGCATTGTAGCCCAAAAGCAATTATTCCTTGCCCACATGCTAAATGTACTAGTCAGCCTCCCTCCCTTAACAGTGTAACAATGGAGAAAAATCTATGGCTGTGGTACGCAACCTTGAGTCCCCAGATGTTCTTGGACTACAACTCCCAGAAATCCTGGCCAGTACAGCTAGTGGTGAAGGCTTTTGGGAGTTTTAGTCCAAGAACATCTGGGGACCCAAGGTTGGGAATTGGGACTGAACACAAATATTGTATTGGTATAGTATTGAGACTGAACACAAAATTGGGTACACTGCATCCTAATGTTTTGAGTATCCAACAACACATAGTAAAACCATTACAGTGGTGCCTCGACTTACGGAATTAATCCGTATTGGAACGGCGGCCGCAAGTCGAGTTTTTCGTAAGTCGAAGCACCATTTCCCATAGGAATGCACTGAAAACCGATTAATCCGTTCCGACCGAAGAAAAAAATACCAAAAAGAAAAGAAAAGAAAAGAAAAAGAGCAAGTCGTGACAGCCGCTGCCGGAGGCCTCCCCAGCTTCCCCGCCGCCATGACAGCCACCGTGGGAGGCCTCCCGAAGTTCCCCGCCGCTCTGACCGCCGCCGCCGGGGAAGCCTGGGCTTCCCCGCCGCCGTGACAGTCGCCCGGGCTTCCCCGATGGCGGCGGTCAGAACTGCGGGGAACCCCGGGAGGCCTCCCACGGCGGCTGTCACGGCGGCGGGGAAGCCCAGGAGGCTGAGCCCAGCCGGGATGGTCCGGCGGCTCGCCTCCCGGCGGTGGTGGCAGCAGCAGCGGTGGAAGCCCGGGAGGCTAAGCCTCCCTTTTCCTAACCGTTGGGGCGAAGAAGCAGCCTCTTCGCCACCAATGGTTTGAATTTCCCACCCTTTCCCCCTGCCTTTTTCCTTTCGTAAGTGGAAGCTCCAGCCGCAAGTCGAACCAAAATTTTGCGGCCGGAGCTTTCCGTAACTCTAAATTTTTGTAACTAGGGATGTCTGTAAGTCGAGGCACCACTGTATTTACTCCGAGGAACAAGTTTTTAGTGCACCCCATTTTGTATAGAGCATGTGCACTGGCCTTAATATTTGGAGTACTCATTTTCCTCACAGATGCAAATTCAAAGAACAGAAGAACATCCAAGTTTTAACTAGTCAAATGGTTAATCTACCAGTGGAAGACAGTTACTATGCAGTGAGTAAACTGCATAGTAAACATATGAAGGCTGCCATTTTTTAAAGTAACTTGCTTGTGAGTGAGCCCCCTGAATTTAATGGGACTCAGTTCTTTGCATGCATGTACAAGAGTGTGCTGTAGGAGACCTTGGTCAACATCTAAAGGAGCTATTCCACACGTACCACAGCTGTAGCAGAAACTGAGTTCTAGGTTGTGGGAAAATGAGACAGCTTTTCTATGGGTTCTCCCAGGCTGTGGAACTTCCTGTCAAGGTTAACCAGGCTGGTCCCTGTCCTCCTGTCCTTCCACTGGCAGGCAAAGACCTTTTACTTGAGTCAGGCTTTGAATAAGTAACTAAATACCAAGGAAGAGTTTTTTTAAAGGGGCAGTTTATTATTCTTTTTAAATGTGATTTTAAATTGGTTTGAACTGTTTTTACTGAAGAGTTTTAATCTGTAACATGTCTAATTGGTTCTTAATATTGTTATGTTTTGTATTTTTAACTGCCCTCACATTTGTCTTTTAAATATTTTGTATGCTACCTTGGGTCCTTTAATTGGGAGAAAGGCTGGCTGACTGAACACACTTGCACAACCTTAGGACAGTTGTCTTTGTCTTTCTCCTTCTGGCAAATGAATATCCACACCCTTAAGTATGCACTGGAATTCTCTTGCAGTCAAGGGGAAGGAGGGCAACTTCAGCAGTGGATGTGAATTATCTTGCCCCCCCCCCCCGAGTGTAATGTGGTCTGTTGGCACACTCATGCGCCACCCGCCTGCAAGTGGAGAAATTCAAGGGAACTCCTCCGATACATTGCATTCTTCTGCTAGTGATATATTAGATTTAGGCTTTCGGCAGTGCTTCCTTATGCATTGCTGCTGATTACATAAGCACCCTTATGGATTAATGTGACTCAGCACTAGAACAGCGTAAGAGGAACAACAAAGCCCCTGTCTACCCAATCCTCCCATTTTCTTCCTACTGTAGAATGAGAAGTATGGTCAAAAGGAATTCTCCTTCTCTTTATCCTTCTTCTCCGTGATGATGATGATGATGATGATGTGAGTGGGGAATTTTACCTGGGAGTAAGCCCTGGTGAACCCAATAACTGATTTTAGTAGATGTGTCCAAGTTTATACTGTTCATGCTTCACTTATGCAGGGATGTGGTTCATGTTTTAGTTATGTGTGCAACATTCCTGTAAGGTTGCCCCATTTTTTTCCTTTCAGAAAACGGAAGTTGTCTGTTTGATATTTTACCCTCCTTGGAGGAAAGCTAATATTGGAACCTAGGTTCGCAAGATCTTAAGAACAGATTTATTTAGTTACCATGAGAACAGCTATGGGAAATGGGAGCCCAGCAACCCAGATTTTTTCCAAAAAGAAAGGGGGGAAAACCACAACACATTGCAAATATTTCTATTTCTAAATCTCTACCTTGTAAACAAAACCTAACATACATTTTGTACAGCAAGAACAGCTGGAGCAGCAGCACTTTATCTTTCAAAAATCCGAGCTTCACAAGAAAAAAAGGCAAACTGAAAACAAATTGATTCTACAACTTAGATTTTCACTGATGTGCTCAAAACCTGGATAGAAAAAACAGTACCTTTATATGATGAGCCTGACTGCAACTTTTCCTATCACTGCCTTGACCTCACAAAGCTATGCTGTCAACCATTGTAGTTATGGAAACTAAACTCATTGATTGCAATCAAAACAGCTGTAATTGGAACCTGCACAAAATTACATTTCCTTACATGTATGAAATGTAACATTCCCTCCCCCCCTCCCCACCACCCTTTCCATAATTGAAAGAAAGTTATCCTACTATTTTGTCAAGTCTAGAAACAAGCCAAAATCGTGACCCAGAGCTAAAACTATCAGGTAGCTGATATATCACTAGGTCTACCTGAAAAACAGCTTGTCACGTTCCCGCGTGGCCCTTGGTTGTTTCACCAAGCGAAAGGCACACGCTACGTGTCGTTCAGCTGCCACCAGTTGATTACATCAACATTGTTCACTATTAATGACAGAGGTCCAGGCAACGTATCATTTAAGAATCAAGTAGAAATTGTTTATTGTTACAGTTGATAACAGTCCAGTCAATGTTGTTAACTCTCAACTAAAACAACCTTCTTTCTCGACTCTCAACTGCCTACTCTAATCCCTCTCTCTCCCTCTTTTTTCTTCACTCTCCACTTAACTCCGCCCCACCAACTCCTATTGGTGCATGCACATTTCAACATAAATATTTATGAGCAGGGTGAATGCTACATCCCTCTCCCCTTAATTAGTTTGTTTTAGGAGGGGAAACTTAACGGTTTGCCCTCATAAACAAATGAAGGTTCGTGGAAGAATGCAAATATTAACCTCTTACATTACTAAGAATACATATCATTATTTTTACTATCACAGTATCTACCTCTTAGTTTATTAATATCCAAGCAAATTTTGCACTTTAAGCATATCACATAACTATTACACAAACAGAACAGTTAATATTGAACACACATAAATAAAAAAGAATTTTCTCTAGTCATTTGTCCTTCTAGACAAAGCATCCGTGACCACATTCTGAGATCCTTTTACACTGCGGATTTCAAAATCAAAGTCTTGCAAATTCAGCACCCATCTCATAAGTTTGCTGCTGTTAGATTCCATAGTTCTTAGCCACACCAAAGGGGAGTGTCCATACAATAGCTAGACACTCTTTCTCGATAGTGGATAAATGTCTCTCACCAGGTTGGAGTTTCTTGCTTATGTAAGTCACTGGATGTAGACTCCCGCTGTCGTCTGTTTGGCACAGCACGGCTCCCAGTCCCATGTTCAACACATCCATGTAAATTATGAACTCATGGTCGAAGTCCGGTGCAATAAGGACAGGTTTTGAAGTCAGCACCCTCTTCAGACAATCGAAAGCTACCTGGCACTCTGATGTCCACTGGATGTTTTCAGCTTGCTTCTTTTGGGTTAAGTTTGTTAACTGAGCAGCTATTTCACTAAACTTCAGGACAAAATGTCTATAATATCCGGCTAACCCAAGGAATGCTCGGATTTTCTTTTTAGAAGTCGGGGTGGACCAAGTATCAACAGCTTCTATCTTTGCATCTAGGGGTTTGATCATTCCCCCTCCGACTATATGCCCTAGGTACCTTATTTCAGAGTTCCCAATTTGACATTTAGCCGCTTTCGCTGTCAAGCTGGCATCACATAACCTTTGCAACACGACCTCTAGATGGGAATTATGTTCCTTCCAGGTCTGGCTAAAAATATCGATGTCATCTATGTATGCCATAGTGAACTCTCTCAGGCCATACAGGGTTTTATCTACAGTACCAGCCTTTGAAACATGGCTGGTGCATTTTTTAACCCAAAACTCATAATTCAAAATTCATATAATCCTAAAGGACTGCAAAAAGCTGTTTTCTCTTGGTCTTTAGGATCCATGGACACTTGCCAAAACCCTTTAGTCAGATCCAAATTAGAGATATATGGACATTTCCCTATTGTTTCAATAAGGTCGTCCAGGCGAGGCATTGGGTAGGCATCTGCCTTGGTAATATGATTTAGTTTTTGATAGTCCACACAGAACCTGACACTCCCATCTGATTTATCCATTAAGACTATAGGAGCAGCCCAAGGACTCATGGATGGTACAATAATATTAGCATTTAGCATCTCACTCAGCTCTGTGCGGAACTTTTGCTTAGTGTGAGAGATGTCCATGTGTGCTCCAAATACATCTTTGTGTGCTTTTTCCAGAATCTTTTCTCAGTATTTAACAGGGACAATTAGCTGTTTGTGGGGCTCTTCTCCACCCCTACAAGGTGCCATTAAAACCTCCCTATACAAGAGGTCTTGGTCCACACAATACCTCTCTGGGTGTTCAGGGGACAGTGGAATGGGATTCTCTTTAACTTTTTCAAAGCAATCATTTCAGGTGCTATCTTCCTTTTGTTCCTTAATAAAGGAGGAATTATTAGGATTTTTCATCAGCACCAAATCAGCAGTCTCCCTTATTTCAGGGTGTTCCCCTAAACCAGGCCTTTCAACAAGAGTTTCAGTGGTTGGGATTCCCGTGCTTTCCTCAGCAGCTACAATCTGCCTCCCCTGAGAGCAGGTTACCATGCAAACACTCTGCACATGCTTTGAGAGATCCAAATCAATCAGACAAGGAGCTGGGATTTGATCTGACACAGCTACTTTCCATATACCAGACCACCCATTTTTAGGATCCTTGTCCTTGACAAGATAACGCAACTCCTCTGGTAAAATTGAATAAAATTATTCTAATCCAAACACATTTCTCATTTGGTCTAAGGAGGTGACCCGTTCCTATTCTAGCCACTTATTAAGATACTGAGTTAAATGTGCCTCAAGTTGAGCAAAAGACTCCTCAGGTTTCTTTGAAATTGACCAAAATTTTCTCCTGAGATGCTCTGAATTAATCCCAAATCAGGAATACACCATCTTTTGATAAGCCTCAAAATCTCTAGCTTGTTCAAGAGGCATCTCTGAATAGATCTCAGATAAAACTCCCCCTATCTGTGACCTTAAAATTATCATCCTCTCATCATCTTTAACCCTGAAGTCCCAACAAGCTCTCTCAAAGGAAATCAGGAAAGATTCAGGACAATCTCCTTTCCAATATTGGGGAAATTTCTTTAGATCAATATCTGAGAGATTTCCCACACTGGAATTATTATTATTATTATTATTATTATTATGGGCAGCTATTTCCAATTTCTTCATCTCAATTTGGAACTGCATTTCTCTTTCTCTTTGCCTGTTTTCTTGCTCAAATTCCCTTTTCCTGTTTTCTTGCTCAAATTCAAATTCCCTTTTCCTTTCAAGTTCTCTGATTTTTTCTTTTTCCAATTCTAATTGGTTTTTCATAGCTAACTCTTTCAGTTTAAATTCTTGTTCTAGCTTCCATTTTTCAAAATCTTGGGAGCTTTGGATATTTTCTCCTTCTGAGGCAATTATTACTGGTCCCTCAGTTTCTTCATCACTTTGAATTTCAGGGTTCCCATTTCCCTCAGCACCCTGGAGCTCAACCTGTGCCTCCATAAACAACTTTTTACTTCGTTTGGGCAGCATAAGCAATACAATTTCTTATTAAATTGGACTGGTTCTTTTCCCTCACAAGAGCCAAAAGGACCTCTTCTTGGGATTCCCCAGACCTGGGTTCCGAAGCCCCGAAACTAAGTCTTCCACAAGACTCTAATGGGTAGCCACTTCTTATGCCACAGATCCTAACCCCTTTCCCCTCCAGACTCAAGAAAATTCAATTTCACAGTGGATTGTTTCGAATCCCACCGCTGCCACCAATTTGTCACATTCCCGTGTGGTCCTTGGTTGTTTCACCAAGCAAAAGGCACATGCTACATGTCGTTCAGCTTCCACCAGTTGATTACATCAACATTGTTCACTATTAACCAACTAAAACAACCTTCTTTCTCCACTCTCAACCATCTACCCTACTCCCTCTCTCTCCCTCCTTTTCTTCACTCTCCACTTAACTCCGCCCCCACCAACTCCTATTGGTGCATGCAAATTTCAATGTAAATATTTATGAGCAGGGTGAACGCTACACAGTTCTATATAGCTCTGTGTAGCTTTTTGATGCACACAACAAGCTGTTAGTTTTGCAAAGAGAGTTAATTTACAGGGCTTTCCCCCCTTTTCAATAGAGAAAAAAAGCATGCATTCATATAAAGCTTTGTTAGGAGCCTGAAGATGTGGACAAAATGCCACTATTCAAACCTCATGCAGTGCCAGCAGTTTCCATGGAGAAAGGTCCTCCATCTCCATCTTTCTCTTACCAAGAGGTAACGATTTTTTAATTATTTTTTTACATTTGGACATCCTTGGCAAGTCTTTTCCAAAGTGTCTGGAAACTGTTCCTCAGTGAAACAAGATTCTTTCAAGAAGTCACTTGTATCCTACTTGCATCAGAATGTGCGGGTGAGAGGCATCTATCCCACCCCTCCCCTAGCCACACAGGCACATTCATAGGGCAAGACAATCAACCTCTTAAGGACCAACGAGTTCTATATTATGCCTATACAATAGTCAAAGTGAAAATAATCTACTCTACATGTCATTTATATCAGTTGGGTGCATTCAACTATATCAAGGTCAAACTAGATGATACAGTTAGCATATCATTACGTGATGAAAGACATGTGATTAGCACAGCAGATCATCTGAATATCTTACATTCTAGGAAGCTTTGTGGTTTTGTGATTGGTCATAAGAAGTCAAACATGGACCTTGTTTGCAAGTCTGATTGCCCAGGCACTTGTCAGGGTGAGCGTCATGTTGCTGAAAAACGAGCATGGTAACTGCATTTCCATTCCCTTAGTTTGACTCTATGACTCCATGGGATTGTACTGTATACATACATTATTGCTACACAAGAGTGCAGCATTAGATATTGTGCATCAGAGCAAATCAGCATTCCAAGAGGCAATTTTAAAAATGGGAGTACCCCAAACAAAAACTTATCACTTTGAAACTGGATCTTGGATCAGCAACAAATTTGGCTAATATGTAGCAGATAGTTTGCCCATGCTCTGTGCCAAATTTGGGGACATTTGGGGAAACAGTTTTCAAATTATGATTTTTAAAAAATAATACTTTTTTATTACCCCCCCCCCCCCACATGCAGACATTGGCAACCTTTTTTTGTCTGCAGATTTAAAACAGATCAAATACATAGAAAAGACCAAAGTTGCTTACCTTGAAAGAGAATGGTTATTGTCTTTTCCATTAAATTCTGCTCAAATCTTGAAAATGAATAGCTGTGGTTTCATCTCTTGAGTCAACCCATCTTATGTTAGGTCTTCCTCTTTTCCTACTGCTTCACCCCACTTTCCCCAGGAATATAGTATATTCTGGTCACTTCTGTATTTCCATTGTATGTGCATGGTATGATAGGCTCAGTTTACTGATTTTATTCAGTTTATCATTTGAAAAACAGCCCTGGCAATTGCTTTGTGTTTGGGTAAGAAGTAGTTAACAAATTTAAAAAAAAAATCTGGAATTTTTTTCTTATGTAGTGTCACTTTGTGAATGGTAGTGAGCACAAGAGTGTATTTTGTAGACCAGTGGTTGCCAACCTTGGGTCTCCAGATGTTCTTGGACTGCAACCCCCAGAAGCCTTTACCACTAGCTGTGCTGGCCAGGATTTCTGGTAGTTGCAGTCCAAGAACATTTGGGAACCCAAGACTGGGAACCACTGCTGTAGACTGTCTTGAGTGCTGCCATTGGTGTTGTCAACATGCAGGCTGCCCTTCACAATGTAAAACTTGGCATCTTTTTCTTGCTGGAAATTTGGCCATGATATTGTGCAGCAACATTGGGCCATTTCCTGGTGTGTGTGGTTTTTTGTTTTTTTTTTTTTGAATCGTGAGTACAGAAGCACAATATCCCACATTCATAAACTGGAGGGTTTTTTAAAGAATTGAATTGTGCATAAGAAGCAGTTGTTTCAAAAGGAAACTGCTGCTTTCAATAGGGAATGCATGTGGTATGTGTTGACAGACATGAAGCCCAGACAGTCATACCAAGGAAGAAGAACAAACAATCAGCACACTGGAGAAAACCCAAGTGTTTACAAAAGTTTTTTTCATTAAACATGTAAAAACAAAACTTAAGGAGGGTGCTTAGCCAGTAGCTGTGGAATTTTGGAAAGTTGGGGTAATGTGATGGGATGCGCCAGTATATATATATATTCGATGTTCATGATTATGTACCTTTGCTTTCATAAATGAAAACTGAAGTCAGGTGCTCTTCATAATCTAGGACACTTGAGAGCAGCGGCCGTACCATCTGCAGAATTCTGGGAACTGTAGTCTAAAAAAGTAAGTTTTCCAAGATTAGAGGGGGCTTTCCATCAGACAAAATGCATTTAAAATGTGTATTCAGAAAAGAAAGATGAGGTAAATAGAAAATCCACAGCTAAGAACAGATACACTGCAATCATGTTTCCGCATGACCGGGAACAAGTTCCATCAAACTCAGCAGGACTTACTTCTGAGCAGGCATGTATGAGTATGTCATGCTAAACATGTTCAGAACCCATTGATTTCAGTACAGCTTAATCATGTCTAATTTTATCCTGCTTTGAGGCCAACATAAATTTGTATCTTCTACTTCATACTGCAGCAACAGCTTCAGATGACACTGTGATTACAACATCAGGAAACCACAAATCAATTTGCTTTTCATCTTCCTTTCCTAAGTTCATAAATCTGTTTATTGACACTCTCTTTGGCTTTCATTGTTTCCAGTAAAACTGTGTAGTAGCTTCCTCTTGGACTGATGCACAGAGCATTTTACGACTGACTTTGGCCATCTGTTGATATTCCAGAAACTCTTTGTGCTAACAGAATTTCTCAAAACTAAGATCCTGTCACACTTTATCATTTCAGACTATGGCACTGTAAATTTGTCTTGCTAATTAATTACATGGCAGTACTTCAACAGCAGCATTACTTCCACTACTACAGCTTTCGGACCCAGTCACTTAATGAAAATACATTCTTTATTCAATGAATGTTCCATATGGGAATGTCTTTGAATACTCCCATTCTGCCTGTGACAGCCCACATGCCAGTGTAAACTCAGACCTACACCAGATCTACACCAGACCTAAACACACCAGACCTACCAGTGGGCACTGTGTGTCTACAGTAGGTATACGTATCCAGCCCTACTCAGTAGATAGGTTGCCTCCATTTCTTTACTAGACCAACAGCCCAAGCCACAGGAAACTGTAGACCTTTCAAATGTCCCTGCAAGTCCCAGATAACCAAGAGCCCAAACTAGAAGGAAGACCCAATATTAAGCCACAATAACTAGTGCAGAGGGGCTAAATTCAGCACCAGGAGTCCCCCATACGAAGGCACATGCTCATGCGCACACAGGCAACCTGTGGGGAAACATTATCATCATCATTATATACCATCAAGTCAGTTCCGATTTTGACAATGCTTTTCAGGATCTTCTAGTTAAAGAGCACTCAGAAGTATTTTACCTGTCTTTTGGGGGTGCTCTGTTTCTGTGCAGCTTGCCCAAGGCTACATAGGCTGGCTTTATCCCTGGGAGGCACAGTGGAGAATTGATCTGTCAACCCCTGGCTCTGTAGTCAGGTGCCCAGCTAACTGAGCTATGCAGCCAGTGGACATCATGAATTACTGTTATTATTGTTGTTGTTGTTTAGATAGAAAAGCCAAATTATACAGAAGGAATCATATACCAATTCAGACAACTGTTTTGAGAAGATAGACACAATAAAACAAGGAAACGAATTCCCAAAGCTATACTTTTAACATTTTCTTCACAAGGCAATGGCCAGGATACGGAGAATATACAGTACAAGAGTGAATATTCAGAACATCCAAGAAAGTTATAGGATACAATGAGAAAAGAAGACATCAGCCAGGGAGCTTCATCAACTTTTATAGACTTAGCCCCTACCAACACCTGGTGCATTTCAGCAACCAGTCAAACTCCACAAAGCCCAGAACTCTGGCGTGCATGCAAATTCTCAGAGAACACCAGCTGCCATAACCTTCCCAAGCAACAGGCCATGCCAGCTGATCTTGGCAATTCATAATGATAGACAGGCAGGTGCCCTCACCTTGGAACATGTCTCCCTCTCCTGCAACACATTGTCTTTGCACATATGATTTTTTATAAATTATTCTGAAGCATTTTTCTTACTTGTGTGAAAGTTATTTTTAGATTTGTTCATGGTGCAGAAATAGGCACATGTCTTAAAAGTTGTTGTCATGGAATATTTTTTTTTTAAATCAAGCTGACCAGCAAGATGTTTTCTTCACGTTTTCACTTCTGCAAAATGTTGTCTTGTTCCCACCCTGCCACCCACCTTCAGCTTTCATGTCAAAGTTTGTCTCTGGAAATGTAGCACACGTAGGTCCTTTTCAGGCTTTTTGTTTGATTGATTTTAACATGTTATCAAGTCAATTCTGACTTATGGCAACCCCTTCCGGGGTTTTCTAGGTACTGAGTACTCATAAGTGGTGTTCCATTGCCTTCTTCTGGGCCACTTGCCCATGGCTACATGGGCTGGCTCTTCAACCAAACTCTCAACCTCTGGTTCTGCAGCAAGATATCTAAACCATTGAACTACTCTAGCCTAGTATTCAGCCAGTATAAACTGCTTGATATATACAAAGAAGGGGGATTTTGTAGCTCCACCTCCCTCCAACATTGCTCTGAAGTAGACAGCTTCTTTGATGAGTGGATGCTTACCATGCAGTTCTAAATGCTGTGAAATCGGGGTTCAGAACTGGATGGAGATCCACACACACAACAGGCTCTCCTGCTTCATTCTCCCTGTGAGAAGAGTGACATCTCAGTGGGCAGCAGGACTATAGTACTGTCCCTCTCTCATGTGTATTAGCCGAGTGTAAGTATACAATGGTAATAAGTGGAAATGCCAAGATCTTTGAAGGATCACACTTTTATCCTGTAAAGCAATTGTGCTCAGACTCTTAGCTTAAAAAAAAAAGTCACTGTTTATTTGAGGCAATACATTGTGATAGGAAAGATTATAGAAAATTCCTAGTTCTGGCCATCGAAGATGGTGATCCAGGGAGCAACACATGCTCATGTTTCTCAGGTAGAAGCAAATATGTCTTCTTGCCAGAGAGAGAGAGAGGCTGAAGAGTATGGAGAAAAGGCGGAGGGAAGGTCAGTAAAAATGTAAGCATCGGTGTAGGACTGGAGAGGAAATCAAATCGGTGTAAAGTCAGAGCAGGCAAAAGATCCTCTGGGGTACCTGGAGAGGTTTCTGTCCATGTATTTCTTCCCATGTGAATGCATTCATCTTCAGTGCAAGATGAATTGCATTTTCAGTAGCAATGTGGATTCCTTAATTTCTCTCTCTTTCTCTCTTTTTAACCGAACAGTGTATAGTATTATGTACACATGTGTACAGTTGGCTGTGTAGCTCAGTGGTTTGGACCACCTGGCTGCAAAGCCAGAGATTACGTATTTGATTCCTCACCATGCCTCCTAGGAGAACAGCCATCCTGCATAGCCTTGTGCAAACTTTACGCTCCCAGAGCGTAGGAAAAGACCAGAAGGAAAGACTGGTGAACTGCTTCTAAGTGCTTTGTGCATAGAGAACCCTGAGAAGGATCTCCATATAAGAACTGATTAGAAGACACATAATAATAATAATTATTTCATATGTGTATATATCAACATTATATGCCATCATTCCAATTGAGTGAAGAAGATAACTTCTCAGAAGTGCACAGCTGATATATAGGTGCACCTGCATCCCCATCTGTGGGGTGCTGCCTCTTCATGGCCTACTTAACTGGCCAGAAGAGTCTTTTAATATAGGTGAGGATACGCAGCCTTTCACTGCACAACCACTGCATTCGTACACCCACATAGAGAAACATGGGTGTGTCAAGGCCTACATTATAACAGAATAACAAACAAGAAGATCCTATATGGCCAGATTGTGAAAACTGTAATAATTCTTTCAAAATATTTCTGTTTCTTTCCAAATGGCTTAGATTACTAACTTGTCAAATAATGTCAAGGATAGCAAAAGGTTATCTGAAGGATGCTGTGTCTGCTTTTATACAGAACATTTGCGTTAACAATAAAAACATTCTTTGTTTCCTGGCATAACCTGCAATTAAAACAAGCCTTTCAGCAAGACAAGACAGCCAGAGATCTAGCAGAGTCCAAAGCATCCAAGATTTTTTTCCCCAGTTTGCCTCGTGTGCAAAAAATAAAAAAGTGGAATAAAATGTAAAATGTCCATATTTGGCCACTTCTGAACATCTGCAAATGCCTATCCTTTTCTATTTCTTCCTTCCCTTCTTTCAGAACAATAAAGCCTTTGTTTCAGGGAGCTTAAAGCACATAAATATCGAGAACTTGCAAAAAACAATAACATGTTTTTCAAATGTATTTTATGTAACAAAAAGCTAGATGTTCAATCTCTATTTCCATAGCTTAATACATAAATACTTATCACCCATGGAATGGTATGGGGAATGAGTACATAAAAATTAAGTTCACCATATACATTGCCTAGAATACTAAGCAGCCTTTTCTGCATTTGTGGAGGTGAATTTATGGAACTCCTACTAATATAATCTACACAAGTAGGTAGTTTCATTGTGTATATCACTTGTGGGACAGGGACTAAACATATACAAATTGATGCTTTTTCAAAATTGCACTGTGAATGCAAATTCTATATGCCATTATGATACAGCTCTCTGTCAGATATGCATCCATAAGAACATAAAAAGAGTCACACTGGATCAGATCAAAGGGCAATATAGTCCAGCATTCCATTCTAACAGTGGCCAACCGGGAAGCCTAGAAGGAAGCTTAGAATGCAGCATGACCCTCTTGCTCATCTTTCCCAGCAACTGGCATTCAGAAGCTTATGCCTACTGGTAATTAGAATTAATATGTAGCTATCAAGACTAGGAGACATTGATAGCCTTACTTTCTACAATGAGAATGCATTTTCTTCTGTGTTGGCTCCAAATAATTAACTGTGTACTGTCAAGTTCTATTCTGACTTATGACACCCTTTTCAGGGTTTTCTAGGCAGACAGTACCGTTTCGTTGTGCATTCCCATCCTGTTACAATAAACCCAGTTTTGTTTCAATCTTCTGTGTCGGTGTCAAAAAGGGGGCACCACTGGACATGACCACATACATCCTATGTATATTACACAACCAAAATTTAGCAGAAATAGCCAGTTTCGTTCTCTGTAAATGAAGTGGTGAATCAAAGAAGTGTTGGCTAGGATAATGGCATCATTGAATACAGGCCCTAGGCGTAAGTACCTAACATCACCATCTATTAACATTAATTTCCACTTCTTAATATTTATTTGGTTACTTTAGCTAGGTCAGGTAAACATGTGGATGTTTGAAATATTAGCGCTTCTACTTGCCCAAACATTTTGATGCCTGCTTACCTGTCCCTTTCACAAGCATAAATAACATGGATATCTGGAACCACAGATGTATGTTTTCTTCATACAATTTAGATGGGATGTCTAGAGAGACCAACAAGGTGACCTTTTCAGTGAACCATCCCCTAGACATGGGACCAGTATATGTTTTTGATATGTAATTGAATACTGTCCTTATCAAATTTGGCAAGGATATTTTATGATCTTACTAGAATGAGGCAGACTTTTCAGTTTTTATCTTTATGAGGAGACTGGAAGATGATTACACAAGAAAAATGATTTAGGTTCTTTGCATTGAAAAGGTGAAAGAAGAGATAATGTTTGGTAAAATAGGACATGTTGTTATTCTGTATAGTCTGTTCTGTATTATCTTGATTGGAAAACTATCAAAGATAAATGGTTTGTCCTTTGAGGCCAAACTAATTGGTCTTCTGGGATGTACACGGAAATACTTCACACCCTTTCTTTATCTTTTCCCTCTTAAAATCCTCTCTCTCCCTTCCTCTCAGACAAAATAAGAATAACTTAAAGCTATATCCTGGTGAGAGGAAGTAATAGTGATTGTAATAACTTGTCATCTTGCTTCCTGCTCTCCACCAACATTGAAGCCGCAATTTGAAATGCTGAAGAATTCAACTTCCAAGATCTTATGATGAAACCTCATTAGATGCAGCACTCCTTCAAGGTAAATCCATGTATTTAATTTCGCAGAAGGTTTCTCAGCTCTGTATATTGCAAACTAGACTGTTTTTGTTAAGTGATTGGTCCTTGGCAGCTGAGTACACCCTCTGTGTGCAAGTTGATCATGAAAATATGGCAGCTTTGAAGGACTGCATCTTTCGAAAGAAAATATTTTATCTCCATCTAATCGCAACATTGGCTGCTGGTCTATTTGAGCCCCAAGACATCTTGCCCAAAAGCACATATTCTATATTGCATGATACATCACCAATGAACTAAGGTATTCTTGCCTTAATAATAATATTCTAACAGTTGGTTTTCAGATTTGGGACTTTGAATCCAAGAACATCTGGGGACCTAAGGTTGGGAATAATTGACCTAGTAAATGGGTTATTCTACTATATTAGAAAAATCTTTTATTTCCTTTCATTTTACCCCCAGGACCCAATTTGTGTCTTCTCTTCCTGAGCAGAACTGATTTTTGTTTTACTTTAGTCTCCTCCTCCTCCTCCTCCTCCTCCTCCTCCTCCTTCAAAGCTTTTGCAAAACATAAAACCTAAGCAAATTACTGGGAAACAATTACAAAGCTGGAGTCCTAGATTTGCTGCTACTGAAGGAATCATCCATTCAGGAAATACTCCAACCAGAGGAAAGGAAGAAATAACTTGCTGGCTTGTTCTGGTCTGGATCTGAGAATTGGGGGACTCTCTGGAAGAGTGTGGTGAGGGGAGGAATTGGGTAAAGTCATTATTTCTTCCACCTCTGCTGGTGCAACGTGCCACTGGATCTTGGTGTGGTAACAAAGTAGAACGAGGATTCCAAGCCATAATATCTAACAAAGAAAGGCTCTGTGCTAGTTCTGAAAATATCTTGTGAATCCTTTGCTCTCTCTATAAAAAAAGTTTGGCTAGTAGCTGGCCACCACCAGAATGAAATCCGGCTGGCCTGGTCTCAAAAGTATTAACTTTGCTGGATATTAGTTTCAAAGTTAGGAAATGTGTTTTACAGAGACGTCTTGGGAATCATTACAGATAACAACAGGGGGGGGGGGAACCCATTGATTATTTTTGATTATCTGTTATTATTGCTATACCATTTGTTTTTACATAAGCCACTTTGGAACATTGGTCCATAAAATAGGATAGAACTAACTAACTAGCAAAATAATAAACATGGATCTATTGTCATGGCAGAGAAAGGAATATGAAACAAATGTTTCTGATTTTTAAAATACATATACATATACATCCGCATACTTTTATGTTTTGGGGGCTTGCAATGACACGAGACTAGCATTGCATCCCTTGTCTCAAATTGGAAACTCGTTTTATTGTTCCATAAATCTGTTGACAAAACATCAGTTTGCAGCAGTGACTTAGTATGAGCAGGAGTTATGGAGGCTGAGATCTTTACAAAAGCAGAATTCTTTAGTTGGCTCTGGAAAGGTAAGTGCCGGGATGTGTTTTTACAATGTTATGCATCCGTTTTGATTTCAGATGCATTATTGGGTTGCACTGTGACAGCATAAGGAATCATAAGTCTGCATCTAAAATGCTGCATCTGTGCTTGTATCTTAAACAGGGTAAAATTACAAATAATCTACATTTATAAGTCCCCTTCTCCCAAATAATGGCAAGGGAGTTGACAATGTTTATATTAGGTTAAACAAATGCAAATAATGCATGGAAACCATTTAAATATACAAGTCAAGTAGAAACAATAACGGCAAGAGCTGGGTTCAAAATCTTTGCTACCAAAGCCTTTGGGTGACCTTCACTCTAGATCCCACTAAAAATGTCACAGAGGTAGCAGAATGAAAAGATGCTCCCTTCCCAGCTGCAAGGTATGGGCAGACCTGAGCTGTTTATCTGCTCCTTATCTATATTATTTTATGCATATTAACATCTGTCACTGTTAACCAAACACAATACAGTTAAATATAGGATTGCTACTTTTTGCAGTTACAACATTAATTCAAGAGCATAAAAAAAGTACAACAGGGTAAAGGAACATTTGTGCAGAGCTTGGAAAAGGTGCCATGCTAGCTAGAGGATTCTGAGCATTGTAGTCCAACAGTATAACAACGCACTGGAGACTGAACTTTTTTTCAGCAAAGCATGTCTGTGTCACTGATCTATTGCACTGGTTGCCAACCTTGGATCCCAGATGTTCTTGGACTAAACTCTCGGAAGCCTTCCCCACTAGCTGTGCTAGCCAGGATTTCTGGGAGTTGTAGTCCAAGAACATCTGGGGGCCCAAGATTGGGAACCACTGATCTATTGTATCAGGCAAAAGCAAAATGAAAAAAGACAAAAATGCTGTGGGACCCAAAAGACTCACTGCTGTATTTTAACGTGAGCTTTCATCGACAAGTCCACTTCTTCAGACTGATCTATTGGTTACCAAACAAAATGGGAGGGAGTTTAGCTTGCATGGGGCAATCTCTGCATCTTCTTGGAGGTAGCTCCTGTTAAGCAGTTACATACCAAATTATGTTGAGATGGGGTTGATGCCTCCAAGGCTTGAAAAAGTTACTTTTTTGAACTCATTGTCTGTAATCCCCTGCATAGCCACCGTCAGCCAGTGGCCATGAGGGCTGAGGGATTCTGGAAATTATCCCCCCTGAAAAGTAACTTTTCCAGGCTCTGAATCCCTCAGGAAAATGTTAGCTTGGTGTATGACTGCTATATCTGCTTGGTCTTATTCGTGTAATAAAACACATATGCATGTTAAGATGTGCAGCTAAAAACATTCATGAATGTAGGTAAAAATATGTAGGTACATTAAATTCTGGCTCGATCTACATTTAGTTAGCCGTAACTAAATTTGGACTTAGCCATCTCAGAGAAAAGGGATTTGAGTGAGTCACAGTGCTCTAGGTTTTAATGAGATCCAGGCACTGAATCAGGTCCGTTTTGTGTGAATGATACCCTAATATTCACATTAGAAGCGAGACAAGTACAGATTCTTCCAGCACCTCCAAAGCAGAGCATGGGGATTTACTTTTAAGAAGAGTAGAAATCAGAGCATCCTGAAAGCATGCACAACTGAGCAGCTCTGAGCATCATCCTGCATTGCTCAGTTTTGCATGCCTTCAGAATATCTTTATATCCATTCTTTTTAAAAGCGGTTTCCAAGCTCCCCTTGAAGCCTGTCTGAAACACCCAACCTCCCCTCTTTCCTATATAAAACATCGGTAACTAGATTTTGCCACATGCTACATAATATCATTTGTGAGGAAAGGCAAAACAGCACAGAGGCCGTACGTTTTTTGGCCTAGTGTTTAGCTTTGAGTTTAAACCAAGTTAAACTTCTATTTAAATTATTTTGATCTGTTGTAACCGGACCCGTTTTCTAAATACTTAATACCACCATAAAGTCTGCTGCAGTGCTTTTATCATTTTTCCATAATTAGAATTTTTCTTGATAATAACGGCACTGCAATCAAGTGCAGAATCTGGCTAGATGGCCATCCTGAATAGAAATCTGGGCTCTTGCCCGTGGTATTGGGTTACTCTGAACCCTGTTTGCCAGTAAAATAAAAGCTCATGTTTACCATGGGAAATGATTCCAATTAATTAGGAGGAATATGAAGGCTACAGAATGGGATCATTACTTTCTAAATGTTTTAGATATTGAAACATCTGGATAGACTCAGCCAATAGTAATTCAACTAACAAGTAACTTGGCATTACAGAACTAATTATAAGGTTAGAAATGCTGGAGGTATCACTGTTCTTTTTTCTCTCTCTCTCTTTACCCTCTCCTTCCCCACTTTCCTTCATTTGCTAAATAACATGATAAAAGGGCAAACATGCATCAATAAGCTGCAAAACCCGGAAAATGTATAGCGTAATAAATCACATAAAGATGTTTGACATTTCTCGTCCATTATGAAGTAGTAATAGAATACAAGATACTGTATCCCAAGTGTCCTGCAATTTGCAAACAAGCCTAGGAAGGAAGAAAATATGTTTTTCATTCTCATTACGATTTTTTAACTAATAACTTGTAGATTATAATTATTTGATTTCTATAAGTGTTCTAGGTTTCTCTCTCTCTCTCTCATTTTAACCTTCATCCAGACAGATAAAAAGAAGCCTGCAATGAGTGACTTCTGGGATACTTTCATAGGAATTCCAACACTCCATAGGAGTGTTTCTATGAGTCAAATAGGAATTGACACCCTCTTTAGGTGAGCCTAAGAAAACACTCAGTCCATTTCTAGAGGGTTTTTTTTTAAAAAAAAAAATACTCACCATATCAGAAACAGAATTCAGTTCTCCTCTTTCTTCCCTTCTGACTAATTCTTGTAATATCTGGCATTTTTTTCATCTGCAAAGGCCACCAGGTGGCAATTGTTTAAAATCATTCTTTAAAGCTACTACATTGGAAATCACAGATAGCATCGTTCCCGATCTTACAACCTTAAAGTTACTGTCCTAATCAAATAAATCTAATTACTAAAGTACTATTATTTGCTTGATGTATAAGAATAAAACATAGCAATGTACAGTTCAGATAAACAATACATGACAGTCAGTTTGGGAAAATTAAGATTGTTCAGGAACTCCTAGCATCGATACATTGCACACAAAAGAACCCACCTAGCCCCTCTTCCCTCAAACCTAAACTAACTACAATTGAATAGACTGATGGTAGCAGCCAGAACCCTTAATACTGTGCTCATGTTACCCAATAAAATATCTGTTTTACAGGACAGTTTTATTGAATTATCTTGCTTATAGCTCATTTTAATGAATTCATATTCAATTATTTTTACTGAAATATAGATTTCTTAATTTTTTTTATTATCCAGTCACTTCCATCCTGTGTAGATGCTATTTTAGGACACTTAGGGCTTGTCTACATGGGCTCATTTGGAGCAGCCTGGAATGGGCTAAATAGGGTCACTTAGGGTCAAGTAAAGATCTGGTATGGCATGTGGTGTGAAGTTTACATCTACATGGCATGCACATCTCATGGGACCCTATTTGGTCCACCACCTTTAAGGATGGAAGTGACTGGATAATAAAAGGAGGAAGAGAAGAAATGTGTTGTAATTCTGTTTAAATTCTAAAAATCATTTCTAATTTTTCATATAAACTAACCATACTTCTTTTGGCTTTCTCTTGCATAATTCACAGTCTCCTTCTTGATGATGAGTAAATGGCCACTCCAATCGGCACCAGTCAGTTTCTGAGCACAGCTTGAATTCGGGTGATCTGAAGGACTGTGTCTCCTTATAGCCTCTTCTTGTCCCAATATCTTTTGGAAAGATCTTTTTTCTGTCCGACCACCTTTGCCGGCATATTTGGCAAGCACATAGGAGAGCGCCTTCTGAAGAAGGGCAGGTCGGCACCTACCCCGTGCATCTCTACCAACAAGCAAAGACATTGCTATCCCTTGGCCACTGATGGACTCATGAGGAAGGTGGATGGTGCACTTCTTCTATTTTATTGTGTTTTCAAATGGCTTTTAACTTGTGTAAGTTCAGTGCTTCAATCCTTAAAATTATTGTGATATTTTTAGCTGCACTGTTTCAAAAAGTATATAGTGATATAGATATAGATATAGATATAGTGCACCAGCTGTGCCCATTCCTTGAGAGGTCTGATCTGGCCATTGTGATATACGACTTACTTACATCTTGGCTGGATTACTTTTACTTTTTATGGGCTCAATATTGTCTCCCATGCTGTTTAACATCTACATGAAACTGTTGGGAGAGGTCATCAGGAGGTTTGGGCTGAGGAGTCAGCAATATGCTGATGACACTCAGCTCTACCTCTCTTTTTTCCACCAATCCAGGTGAGGCAGTCTCTAAGCTGAACTCGTGTCTGGACCTGATAATGGACTGGATGAGGGTTAATAAATTGAAACTTAATCCAGACAAGACGGAAGTGCTGTTAGTGGGTGGTTCGTTGGACAGGTTAAAGGGCCATTTCCCTGCCCTGAATGGGGTTGCACTCCCCCTGAGGGATAGGGTCCACAGTCTGGGGGTGCTCCTGGACCCCGGTCTGGCCCTGGAGGCCCAGGTGGACTTGGTGGCCAGGGGTGCCTTCCTGCAACTGCAGAAACTGTTCCAGCTGCGGCCCTACCTGGACGAACAGAGCCTCATGACAGTCACACATGCACTGGTAACAACCCATTTAGACTACTGCAATGCGCTTTACATGGGGCTGCCTTTGAAGACGATCTGGCGACTACAACTGGTTCAGAATCAAGCTGCACGACTGGTGAGTGGAGGAGCCACGAGAGACCATATTCAGCCAATTCTGGCCAGGTTACACTGGCTACCAGTTGCTGCCCGGGCCCAATTCAAAGTGCTTGTTTTGACATATAAAGCCCTAAATGGCTTGGGTCCTGGATACCTGAAGGACCGCCTCCTTCCATACGAACCTACCCAGCAACTGAGATCTAGCCAGAAGGCCCTCCTGAAAGAGCTGTCCCTCAGTGAGGTGAGAGGGATGGCCTGTAGGCAGAAGGAATGCCCTCCCAAACGACATCTGACTAGTGCCGACGTTACTGACATTTTGGCGCCAGGTTAAAATCTTCCTGTTCCGGAGGTTTTTAATTGAAGGTTTTTAATTGAAGGTTTTAATTTTAATTGATAGAGTCATGGATCTAGATTGTTTTTGTAGCTTGTTTTTGTTTTTGTTTTTATTGTAAATGTGTTGGTTTTTAGTGTGTCTGTTTTTTTAACTGAACTGTTTTAATTGATGTTGGAAGCCACCTGGAGACTCTTGCAGAGTGCGGGCGGCATACAAGTTGAATAAATAAATAAATAAATAAATAAATAAATAAATAAATAAATAAATAAATAAATAAATAAATAAATAAACACGCTGCACATGAGGCTGCCTTTAGAAAGTATTCAGAAACTTCAGCAGGTCCAAAATACTGCAGGTAGATTGTTAACTGGGGCTGGTTACAGGGAATATATACAGTAACTCCACCAGCTGCTGATCCGTTTCCAGGCACAATTCAAAGTGCTGGTTTTAACCTATAAAGCCCTAAACAATTTGGATCCAAGCTATCTCAAAGACCATATCTCCCATTATGAGCCTATTTGAGTGTTAAGAGCATCAGGAGAGGACTTTCTCTTGGTCCCACCACCTTCACAGGGGCGTTTGGTGGGGACACGGGAGCAGGCCTTCTCTGTTGCTGCTCCCAAACTCTGGAATTCCTTCCCATGGGAGACCAGGCTGGCCCCATCTTTGCTGTCCTTCTGCAAGCAGGAAAAAAAACATTGCTCTTCAGGAAGGCTTTTCTTTAAATGGCTTGACCAAAGGGATTTTTTAAAAAAAAATTATTCTGTTTCACTTCTGTTTTCAATATTGTCCTTATTATGAATTTTAATAAATCTGTTTAATGCTTTTTTAGTATTGCAATAATTTTTATTTAGCTTTTAACTTTGTTTCTTTTAGTATTGTAAGTCACCTTGGATCCTTTAAGAGAAAGGCAGCATATAAATAAATAAATAAATAAATAAATAAATAAATAAGATATCTGGGGTGCTTCAAGGAAGAGGTATACCGATCTAGCTAACACCTGCAAGTATACACATGCATGCACACACATACACATAGCTTGGACACAGAAATATAAGAAATATAGCTCTATGTGTGTGAGTCAGAGAGAGAAGATGGAGTTATCACTACTTCATTTTCCTACTTTGGCAGAAAGACAGTGCAGGTCTGTGATTACCTTCCAGTTCTAGAAACCCACAAATCTTGCATGTTGGAGAGGGGACAAGGCACAGCAGGATTTGGCCTTACAAGCTGCAGTAATGTGAACCAACGCCTACTGCTGTTGTATCATATCTGAAAATAGATCATGTAAAAAAAAAAGAGCATTCACAGCTACTTCTCTTCATTGTCATCCGTATTGTGACAAAGGCTGGACACAATCCAAAACATTTTTGGCTCCAGATGATTGTGTTTTCCTGGAACTGGTCTTTAAGGAATAAAGAAAAATGCTGATACCCATTTCATTCTTCATTTCAGCTTACTCTTTCAGAAACAATAACTTTGAAATGGAATATGTTGGGGAACTGAGAAAATATGAAACTGACTGCCCTCCCCTTTCATTCAGTGGATGATTAATTGCTTTGTTTGAGAGGTAAGACTGGCTAAGTGAGAGGAGGGGGGGAAGGAGTTCTGGAAACTGTGAAAAGGTTGAGGCCCTGGGAACAATCTTTACTCAGTTTACATTCAGCTCTTTGTACTTGCCAACCCACAACTGATTGGATAAAATAAAATACATTTTTTAAAAAAACCAAACACCAGATACATTCTGTCATTCAAATACTGATTAACCAAATCTCCTCTATATAATGCTAAGATCAACACTGTGTAAATAATGTAATATGTATATTGCATGTACAGTGGTGCCTCGCTAGACGATTGCCTCGCAGGACGAGGAAATCGCTAGACGATGCCTTTTTGTGATCGCTACTGCGCTTCGCAAAACGATGTTTCCCTATGGCGATTTTCGCTAGACAATGAGGTTTCCCCATAGGAGTGCGCCGACTAGTGGTCAAAAGCTGTCAGTGCAGCTGTCAGTGCATTCCTATGGGGACCCGCACTCGCTAGACGATGTTTCCCTATGGGAAATTTTCGCTAGACGACTGCATTTTCCCTTGGAACGCATTGAAGCGATTTCAATGCATTCCAATGGGAAAACGTGCTTCGCTAGACGATGTTTTCGCTAGACAGCGATCCTCGTGGAACGGATTAACATCGTCTAGCGAGGCACCACTGTACTATACTATAATAGGATACCTAGTATAGTGTAGTAGATAGAGTGACGGACTAGGACTCAGGAGGTCTGGGTTCAAATCTCTGCTCAGCCAGGAAACTCACTATAGGTGTGGAATCGGTAAAACCGCTCCTTAAATACCTCACTTACCTTGAAAGGCCAATTAGGTTGCTATACGTCCATCCCAACTTAACAACATACTATAATAGGCATGGGAATGTGTGGACGGGGGAGTGAGTGGCTGTGTATACACATAATAATAATTTAAAAATGCAAGCATGTGTACGTTGTAAAATGGCCACTATTCTCTTGAGGATACCATTCTCCCTGCAGAGTTCTGCACAATCTCCAGCATGCCACTACACAACCAGAGATCACACTATAATAAAGTAAGCTACAGCTAGAGTAGGCCCATATGAATCAATGGAACTTACAATGGAATTGATTCACCACATCGCCACTGATTCGCTGGGCCTATTCTAGTGCAACTTACTATGCTCAGCAACAGGATTTCAGTCAGTATGTGTGTGTATTTTAAAAAATCATTTAACAAAACCATGTAAGCTGAGGCATTTTAGGTAGGAAAATTATGCTGCAATAGTAACCACTAGTGAGCTTTCATGCCACCTTTGACTTTATAGTCTACAAACACATCTACAGATTGGGAGAGCAGCTGTAATGTTTAAGTCTGAGGCATTTTGTTAAGACCACAAAAATTCTATTGCTTATAAATTCAAGATGATTTGTCCTATCAGTATGAAATTTGGTATGGAAGATCCCTTCGGTGAAAGATGCAAGCTGTCAACATTTCAGAGAAATCAGATGAAAAACAGCTGAGCTGTACCAGGGGAAAACTGCGGGCAATATATATATGTGTGTATATTTTCTGAGCATGTGACACAAGCCCTGAGGTGCAGCAGTTAAACAGCAGCACTGCAAGTCAAGCCTCTGCTCATGACCTGAGTTCGATCCCAGCAGGTTCAGGTAACTGGCTGAAGGTTGTCTCATCCTTCCATCCTTCTAAGGTCATTAAATGAGTACACAGCTCACTGGTGGAATAATTATGTTGTAAACCACCCAGAGAGTGCTCTAGCAGTATGGGGTGGTATATAAGTCAAAACATCATCATCAACAACAACAACAACAACAACAACAACAACATATTTTTGTATTATGGAGAAACATGTAATGTGGAGCACAGCTTGAACATATCCAGATCTCAAAAAAGTTACTTTTTTAAAGCTGTAGCTCTCAGAATCTCCAGCCAGCATGCCAAGTTGTAGTCCAAAGGAAGTAACTTTCGAAACTCTGATCTTCTCTGACCAGAGCTTTATTCATAGTTCAATAGTACTTCCCCAGTGTGCCTTTGATTTCATTTTGGATGAATTGTGTGCTGGCCAGAATCCTATTGGAGGTCACATAAGTTCTGTGGAATTGTCTGTGGCTAATCACTCCTAACTGATGAGATCCCAGAACACATGTCTATTGCACAGTCAGGCATGTAAGCAGGCACTTGACCAAGACATGCCCTGGCACCTGAACAATTAGCCCCAGTTAGCCATGCCTAAATTATGCATACCATACACCAGTGGTTCCCAACCTTGGGTCCCCAGATGTTCTTGGACTAAAACGCCTAGTAGCCTTTGCCACCAGCTCTGCTGACCAGGATTTCTGGGAGTTTTAGTCCAATAACATTTGGGGACCCAAGGGTGAAAACCACTGCCTTACACAAACACCAGCAGGATTCTGACTAGAGATAGGCTTGAAACAATTGTTCAGTGGTTTATGCCAGTTTGTCCTTTGACAGTGTTAGGCACTTCCCTGCCCCACCTACCCTGGCAGACGCCTACTCAGAGATAGCATCCTGGCTTCCCTGCCCCACCACCTCCAGATGCTGCCTCTGAGTGGGTGCCCACCAGAGGTTGTGGGGCTGGGAAGCACCAAACATCTGTTCAGGATGAAATGACATGAACTATGAAACTGGAGGTTCATGGTCATCTCTAATTTTGACCATTATGCTTTCCAGTTTCCATATTACTCAGCAGAGACTGATGGTGGTAAACATTTTTATGTCTGTCTCTCACACACATGCACACACAGAGTAAAGCCAACAATTACTAATCCATTTTATCATTCCAAGGACCTCGTTTTGCTGTGAAACTCCTTTTTAGGGATGTGTTACTGCACTGATGTAATGCATTTTAAGTTATAACTATTTCCTGTCCCGTTGTCAAAATAACTGAATTGTTACTTCATAATGACTTTACAAAGAAAATGTCCAAGGACTAGAAGATGATGGCTTATGATATAAAAAATTGTGATTGCCTCAACACCCACAGCTGACCATGAGGCAGCACTTGAATCTTGAGATATTCCTCCATAATTCAGTGAGGTTATACCTCTGTAACTTCAAAAACAAGTAAAAGTTAGTTACGTTGGGAAAATAATGATGTCATCTCTCTTTAAATTACAGTTGCAATATGATGTAGCTATACGTTTGCTATAGTGAAAAGGAATGAATTGTATGCAGCTAGTTATTTGTAACAAGTGGCTTCCAAGTTTTGTTCAAGGTCCAGCAACCACTCTCAAGGCATTTATACCAGCATGATATTTCATGAGGGGTAAAAAACGCAAGTGTGCATTTGGGTGCTAACTTTACTAGGACCAAGAAAAATGTGCAACTTTCTGTGTTCTCCAGAGCTCTTCATCAAACTAGGTGACACAAAAACCAAGAGGTTCAGAAGACGGAGGAGTCCAAAACTTTGTCCAAATACTGTGATCCTGGCATCTGTCAAAATAGCGATGTACAGGCTCAGTGAATCATAGGTAGCTGTTTGAGTTACTAGCTTCCTCAAACTCATAACTTTAAAACCATAACACAATATATCACTTTTTGGCAATGTAAATTGCAGGCATGAATGTCCTGATTTGGACTGAGACTACAGTAGCTGGCCATTAGGTGCCTGATCCAGACTGGGTACCCTGCACTTACTTCAGAATTTTTTTAAAAAATGCACTAGCAAATAATGTGTCGTTTCGCCTCTATGAGATGAGTATCTGTGATACTGTGACTAAGGTTCCTCAGAATCCTGAACCCTAGCAAATTTTGTGGGTCCCTTCTGATGTGCAAGACAAAGTCGAAGAAAATTGCTTTGGTAACTTACCACGCTCCAAATCAAATGAGCAAAGCAGCAGCAGAAAGAAGCAAAGAAGAAAGCAAGGAGATAGAGTGTTCCATGTAAAAAAATGTGTCTTGGCACAGTGTGTAGCTATGATTAAGCCAAACCACCAAATGCTTTTCTCATAGCCCCAGAGCAGCCATCAGTCTGAAGAGACATTGGCCTGTTATACCATTGCTATTGTTTGAAATCAATACACAGCACTGTGGATTTAGTGGCATTCGATCCAAGAGTCCCAGAAGAACACTGTTTTGCATTGCTGAATGTATCAGACAGGGACATGGCCCCTAAAGTTCTGCAGGGTAAATTTAAAATATACATGCAGATGCATATATTATTTAATGACATTGTGCTGGACTTGAGCTTATAAACACTTTGCTGTGTCATCTGAAGCAACTTTTTTCAGTTCTTGCACGCTTGACCATACTGGTGCAGCATGGCTTAGAAAAGTTCCTCGCTCTTTTTAGTGTAACTCTAGAATCCTATAGCCAGCATGGCCAATGACTTCTAAGAGTTGTAGCCCAAACAAGTAACATCACGAGCTCTGTGCTGCAGCAGATGGCCAGGATTCCACAGAGACCTTCACACATTGTCTGTTGCTGTGAAAAGAGGGGAGGTATACTGTACCTGTCTGGCATCATTCTCAACTACAGGCACTATACCCGTCCTTCTCAAAGAGCATGTGCCTGTTTCCTGTCTTCCCTTCTGGAGTTCCACTGCTACCTGGAATTTAGATGGGGGTTGTGCAACCCTGTTACCTGTGAACAATGCAGGGACTAGGACTCCCTACTCTGGGAGATTCGTCTGGTTCCCTTCCTGAAAACAGATCAGTCTAGCTAGACTTTGGGAAGGTTGTTTTTGGGGGGCAACAATAGGAATGGGTAAGGCATTTGGTGTGGTGAGGCCAGCAGCTGCCCCTTGGAGGGCAGTGTCTACCATGCACCAACTAAATGACTTCTAGTCACTTCCAGTTTTGATAAAGAGGGACCCCCTAGTCTAAAACAGGCACCTCCACCGTACAAGCTATAATATACCCACACATGGACTACAATTCCCACATTTCCCCTGCTGTCGTGGTCACTGGCTGTGTTGGCCAGGGCATTCTGGGAGCTGCAGCCCCCAAAATGTAACTTTTCCAAGCTCTGGTCTAAATTATTTCAAGAAGCCATGTGCTTTTCATTTTGATTTTATCTTGTTTGTTTGAATCTCTGTCTGTATGTTGTCTATCTAAAACCTATCTGTCGTTTTTTAAAAAGTCTGGTTTTTTAAATAAGAGTCTTTCTTTGCCTTTAAAATGCTAAAAGTGTTGCATTTTCATTTTTGTCCTAAATCTATCCATTTCCTCCCTACCCACCCCCAACTGAAACAAGCTCTCAAGTGTCATGAAGGGGCAGCACATTGTTAGTTACAGTATTTAATTCGTGGCTGTTGTTGTATTTTTATCACCATGGAGGGTAAGCTGTAGTTGTGTGATTTTTCTGCCTCGAGGGCTAAAATAGTTTGGCTGGCACTGTGTTCTGACCTTTGAGAAATGATTTGAAATTTTCTGCACATGACAGAAACGTATTAAGACTCTTGTAAATTCTAGAAAGACGTGGTCTTCTTCTTTGCCCTCACCTCCCTCTCCATCTGGCACATGTCTACGCCCAAGGAATCATAGTACAGTATTATTTCTTGGTCTTGCCTAGAAGCACAACTGGAAAGGATTTTTCATAATATTGCAAGCAACCTTTTAGAAAACAACAACAATGTTCAGTTGTTGGAACAATGACAACAACAACAGCACATTCCAGATCTGTGCACCACGGAGACTTTACTCCATGCAAGTGCAGAAATCTAAAATGCCCAGATCAAACTGTCCTGTTCTGTCATATGTATACAATAAAACTATGTAAGGTGTTGGATTGTGGGGTGTTTTTTTTTTTAGTGAACACTTTAATTGCATTATTCTGGCATCATCGCAAAGGCTATAGTATGTGCAGAGCCTGCCTTTCTTCCATCACAGCACTCAAGACAATGATATGGAAAACAGCTATTTGGGGAACGTTGGCAATATTTCTAAATTAGTTTTTGAATGGTTATGTATGACTCGATTCAGTATGTATGTATGTATGTATGTATGTATGTATGTATGTATGTATGTATGTATGTATGTATGTATGTTCAGTGTGACGTATTGGATAGAGTGATGAAGCAGGACTCAGAAGGCCTGGTTTTGAATCCCTACTTGGCTACAAGAACTCATTGGAAGGTGGCGTTGGTAAACCACTCCTTAAATATCTCCCTTATTTGACAGTCCAATTTGGATTGCTATGAGTCAGTTCTGACTTGAAAACATATAACGTGCGTCTTTTATAGAACAATGGCATAATTAGACAATCTGTTAGCTTTGCAATTAAAAGTGGAACTCTCTTAATTGTCTGTTTTTCCTACCACATGATTTTGCACCTCTACAAATTCCAAATTCACTACCTTTTATTCCATGACTGCTCATCGGGGGGTAAGCACAAGATGCATTTGCAAGCTAGTTGTGCAAATTTGACAGCTGTGAAGAACTGTGTCTTTAGAGAGATAATGTTTTATTGCCTTTATCGCCTAAGCTTATGTCTTGTTTGTGAGTTTGTGCACATTTCATTATCTTAAATCTCTGTCCCTTCTGGCTTTCAGATCTTTCAAGGAGACATCAAACTTACAACTGAACCATTCTTTCTTCCAGTTGACCAGTTATAAAACAAAATCAGACTGATTTGCCAAATGCAGACTGAGGCAAGCTTCTGTTAGAATAAACAATCTTTTCCTCTGATGGGAGTGCTGCTTTGAATCATGTGTTCACTGTATTGTCTGGTTTGGCCCTGCTTCTGACCTCAGTATGCCACCTAACAGAAAGAAGCTGACTGGACCATGTAAACAAAGAAGAATACATAATAATAGTTTGTGAAAACAGCTTTGGAAAACAGTAATGGGCTTCCATAAAAAGCCTATTATTGTCTGTCTGTCTGTCTGTCTGTCTGTCTGTCTGTCTACCTACCTACCTACCTACCTACCTACCTACCTACCTATCTATCTATATCTGCTGTTAGACATTGAGCACATATGTATTTAATAAGCAGAAAGGGAGTGGGGACAAAGGAAATACATTAATTATAAATGTGAAGTTATGTCACTTTATTGTCCAGAAATGACTGATTGAGTTTAATGTAGCCTGAAATTACATTTCAAAATGTATTTTTGGGAAATGCCTGAAGAAGTACTAATACATCTGGTTTAACACATTGGCTCAGCAGGACGACATCCTCTCTTTGAATGTTAGTTACATATGGGGCTAATCAGAACAAAGAAGGACAACCAAATAGGAAGACCTAACATCTGCACTTGGGGAATGCACCCTAGAAAGTGCAGATGTTAAAGAACCCACTTTAAAATATGGCTTCCAACACTGTTTTAAAATGTCCCAACACTTGGGGGGGGGGGAAATAACTCAAAGCAGCTTCATATGCCAACACCTCAGGTGCAACTAGATTGCAATTTACCTCATGGTCTGTGTTGGAGTTGGCAGAGTTAAAATTGAAGTAATTACAATTGAATACATGACATAAAGCTAAGCAGGGGCAAGCCTGGTCTTTTCCCATGGACATTTGTTTATTTTTCTTTAGCCCAGAGGGGATATTTTACTTTGCCCCGATTCAGCTGATATAACTTTTCTCTGTTTTCCGGTGTGTGTGATCGTTTATCTTCATCCAAAGGGGCAGTCACGGGAGTCAATGGTGTGACATTGACAGTGATGTGTTCAGTAGAGTGTTACAGCAGGATAATTCCCTTCAACTGAGTGCCTATTGTCCCTCTGAGATTCTGCTTGCCAAATTTAGTGCTGTATCAGATAAGCACTATGTCACTTCTGAAAAAGAAAAGGAATGCAGACAAAAGAGTGGGAAAGGGGGTGGGATTAATAATGAGGCTGTATTCCTGGAAATTGAATTGATTGGGAAGTGTGGTGTGGTCTCTTGCAACAGGATAGTTAATCATACTGGTGTAGTTTCAGTGATTTCAGCAGCAGAAACCCGCAGGAGCACAGTTTTAAAAACTTCAAAGCAAAGCAAGCACTTCTCCCTATGTTATTGCGCCTTGAGTTTCTCAGAATGCCCCAGGCTCCAGCATACGTTTAGGAGCATTATGAGAAAATTTCAATTGTGATAGCTGCTCCAACCACTTTATCCAGTGCTTCTATTTTCAGCTATGGTTTGCCCACCATTGCTCACTCCACCATGTTCTGGTACCAGTGTATGTAGCTCAACCAGGAAAGTGCTCAGGGAGTCCAAAAGACATATTAAAATGTATCCCCTTGCATCCACTGTTTGTTCTTGCAAGTGGCCCCCCAATTGGTTGCAAGGCTCCATTCCTGTAACACAACTGCAAATAAACAAAAATCAAACTTAGAAAAGATGATGATGAGCACTAGACAGGCTCTCTCGGGGGTCCAGAGAATCCTTTTGCAGTATCAGTCTTTAATATGCAATATATTTAACAGAATGGGCACTGTTGGATTGCTTCTTGGAATTACTGTGTTTTGTAACAGCAGTCAGCATCAGGGCCAAGACTCTATTGGCTTATTCCACTTGTGCAAGTAGTCCATTATGGAATAAGTGCTTCATTTATGGAGCTTTTATGGATGTATCCACCTTGTGCCAGAAGAAGCCCTACTACTTTCAGCAAGTGTTCTCTGTGATCTCCACCTGTATGAAGAAGATCAAGCAGACCTACACCATCAACATATTCAAATATGTTGACAGTCTACTGGATTCTACCTCATGTCTTGGAGTGTACCCACAGAATGGAATAAAATGACATACAGAAAATCTGTATCAATATCTATTTTAGTTACGTATTTAAAAACAGAAAGTAGGACAACCAGTTCATGTGTCTGAAGTTATTGCCTTTAGTTAAAAGCAGCTGAAATCCTGTTGGACTCAGTGTAGCGTAACGCCAGAATGTGTTCATTAGGCACTTACGCCCAAGCAGTCTGTGTGCCTCACTGTGCAACCAATTGTGCTTCACAATTTGATTATGCAACAAACCACACAAAAACTGCACACTGACCACAACTGAACTTGGAACTGTCATTATGGGACTTCATCCTGGATATATGGGATTGTTTTGGGACTAGGTTGAATTTGGTTTGTTTGGGATATGGCTGAGGGGGGGGGGGCGGATTGAGGCTTGATGTTAGTTTGGAGGGTTATGTGTATGATTGTCAACTGCCCAGAGTAGTGCTTTGCACTAATCAGTTAATATACAAATGCTTGCAAAACAGAGAGAGAGAGATGGATGGATGGATGGATGGATGGATGGATGGATGGATGGATGGATGGATGGATGGATGGATGGATGGATGGATGGATGGATGGATGGATGGATGGAATCACATGTAGGATCATATGTACATTAAAGTACATGTGATCCTCAAATAATTATACTGGCTTAATAGTAAAGTTAACCTTTTAATTTTTTTAATGAAAGAGACATTGGACAGTTACATATCTAGTCTGACTTTGTCAGAAACAGAGTTGGTGCTCCTGACTATGCTGGGCAAAAGCACTGCTGATTATGGCTTCTCCACGAGCATCCAAATGCAAAGCTAAGATTAGGACCACTATTGAACAACAAACTCCATTCTTCATGGAAAGTACTATCTCCTCCAAAACATATTGAACTTCTTTTCAAACGTTTCCCTACCTCCAGACCAGAAGTACTTTGTCTCTATCTTGTCTGGATTAAGCTTCAATTTATTTGACCATATATTGCCCTTTGTGTCTAAGGATAGGATTCTCTGAGTTTTGGACTACAAAACCCATAACTCTTCATTCTCAGAGTTCTATTCGACAGACAACTGTGTCATAAATAGAAGAAGAAAATCAAAGCCCTTTAAATGAATATTTTTGTACCTTACAAACCATTCATTCTAGATTCTGCCATACTGCTAAGAAGATACAGCTCCAAACCTGGTGTTTCAGCATTACAAAGCTAACACTGTGTATTACTATTTTGCCAGCAGAATATGTAGGTTGTTCAACTGAGTTTTAACATTCACATGCACACTAATTGGTAGTTATGTTTTCACAGAAATTGAACTTAGTGAACTCCACCAACCATGTTGGCAGAGAGGGTCTGGGTGCTGAGGACCAAAAAAGTAACTTTTCAAAGCTCTGAGAGTTCTTAAGATCAGGCATGGCTTGATTCTTGCCAACTGAAAATTATAATGAAGACAACAGAAGTTATAATACCAGAAAACATTGTCTTCTGAGTTCAAGAGTGTCTTCTAAAAAAAAGGGAAAAAAAGAAAAAGGTACTACGTGGAAGAGCAGGATAGTGACAATTGAATCAGTGCTTGCTTTAAAATCCTTTCCAAACACACAATGAGAGAAGGAATAAAAAGAATGTTCATCCTAAGTGGAAATGATTTGCAAATACCATAGGTGAAATATATGCATGTCATGGGAATCATTTCCTTCTGTAAGTTTCTCATGAGTCAGACTTTTTTCCGATCAATATCTCAAGGAAAAATCTGAAACCAAACCACAGCCTGATGTGTGCATAGTTACAGTACAGGGAAGCATCTAATTTCAAAATTCTCTTCTCTGATTTTGTTCAGCATGCGCAAAAATGTGGTGTCTCATAACAGGTTGCCAGTTAGCATACCGGTGATCGGAACCTTGATTAGATGAAAGGCTTCGTTATCTCACTCATCAGTCATAACAATAACACATTATGCCCCTGCACCTGAGCTACCTGGCAAGGAAATGAAGAGAGGGAAGGTCTTCCACCCACCTAGAAAAGATTAGTGAGAGAGCCCTGCTATGCATTACAGGTAACCTGACATTGCAGTTGTAATCACGTTAAGGGTCCCAGAGATATGATTCAGGCAGACCTTTGTGTCTGGAAAATTTTGTGTCTGTTATTTTGCAACTGAAGAGTGTCGCGATTTGACCCCTTTTGGATCCCGCACCTCTGGAACCTATGTGGCGTTGGACCCACTCGTGCCTTGGTCTGTCCACCTAGACTCAGACCTCAGATCACACCAGGGCAAAACTGAACTCTTTCCTTTCTTCCACTGCTGCCACCAGGAGATCCCTAGATCCCCATAACTCCTTTAGAAAGAATCAGGTCCACTCTTTAATGAAATAGAAAGATCTTTAGTTGATTTGCTTATTTGTTTCAGTATTATAATATTCAGTTCTATTCCTTCTCCCTTCCAGTCACTGGTCAATCACTTCTCAGATCTCCTACTATATTTTCATTAGTCTAATCACAATCACATAAATCTCTGTACTCTCTAATCAAACTCCTTCCAAAACTCTGATCTCATCTTTCCCCCCTCAGGCTCTGCCTCTTATCCTCTGCCTCTTGGCTCCGCCTCTCAGCAACATAAATATGCATGACTCACTCTAACTAAACCTGAGCCATGACCACATTTAAAGGAGAACGCTACAGACCTCCCCCCTTACTTAGGTTTGTTTGGGAGGGGAAACACATTTTTCCTCCTGAACAAACAGGTGCAATTGCTTAAACTTTTTTTTTTCTCATAACATTTTAACTTTCACATTTTTACTAAATATCAACCAAATACTTTACCTTATCATTTAATCATCAATACCATACTTTACCTTTTCATCTACTAATCAATAATATACATTACCTTATCATTTAATAATCAATACAATACTTTACCTTATCATCTACTAATCAATAATATACCTTACCTTATCATTTTACAGAATTTACAACCATACAGAAATCACGATCATGAACTTTTACATAAATAATTAACTGTGAATTATAGTCCATTTCAGTTTATAATAAAAGTCCTGGTATCATTCATCTAGCCTCCTGGAAAGCACATGTGCGACAACGTTGTGGGCTTTCGAGGCAAGAACTGAGTCTCTGTTGCAAAGGCAAAATTTGCAAAGTCCAAGTCTCTCACTTTCCCGTCGTAGTCTGGCGCACCATGGACTGGTCCGGTCGTGGTCATCTCCTTCAGCTGGACACACCTCTGCTGGCACTCTGGAGTCCCTCTGTTGACCACTGGCTCCTTCTTCCGCACCCTTTTCCGTCGACTGGCGGTCATCGGCCACTCGGTTGTCCACAGGATGTCATCTGCTGGTCGTTTTAGAGTGACGTCATCTTTAAGTCTGGCTCGGGGCTTCACTTGCTCAGCTAGGGAAAGGGTAGGCAGTTCCCTCTTCTCCTCCCGAACATCTTTAGATGCATCCCTCTTTAAGGCATCAGGGCCTTCCTCCTTCTGTATCACATAATTGACATTGTTCAATTTTGTCACTACTTTATAGGGATCCTCCCAAGCTAATTGTAGCTTGTGACCTTTGACTGGCCTAAGCAAAAGAACTTCATTTTCAGGCCCAAAAGTTCTTTCACGGGCTTTCTTGTCATACCAGGTCTTCTGCTTAGTCTGGGCAGCCCTTAAGTTCTTTCTGGCTTTGGTCCTGTCCTGCCCAGTCCCTCGTCTCTGACAGACATCACACGTTTTACAGAAACTAGTAATCTGTTTGCCCATACCTGGCCAAAAGAAGTTCTGGCCAACCCGTCTTTTGGTTCTGGTGATCCCCATGTGAGCTCCAAATAAACTGCTGTGAGCTTGATTAATGATTTTCTCCCTGTATTTACTAGGGACCACTAATTGCTTTCGGGGTTCCCCTTTTCCTCGGTATGGAGTAGCTAACGTTTCCCTGTACAGAAGGTCTTTGGTTAAGCTAAAGCTCTCAGGGCACTCAGGAGACAGTACAGTGGGAGTCCTGGCAGCTTCAAGGCAAACTCCCAAGCTAATGTCCTCCTTCTGCTCCTGGGCAAAATTGTTATTTGTTTTGGGATTCTGTAGTAGCATGAGTTCTGCCTCAGCCCTATCAAGCTGGGTTGCCACGGTAACCGCTTCTAGGCCTTTCTCTGCTACAGTATCGGTTTGAGCTGCAGAGGGTGAGTTTTGACCCCCCTTTGAGCGGGTAAGCACTAACGCACTCTTGACATGCTCTATTAAATCCCAACCAAGGAGAAAAGCTGCTGGTATTTCATCTGACACAGCTACTTGCCACTTTCCAGACCAATTCTGGTATTCTACTGGTATCTCAGCCACTTTTAAAACCACGGTTTCCTTCCCAATTCCCTTTAAAGACATTTCTTTGCCAGGAATAATGTCATCCTGGGCTACTAAATCGGAATGGACAATGGAGATTTGAGATCCTGTATCTCTTATTGCAATGTACTTCTTTCCTTTCACAACTATCTCTTCACCTGCGTTTCTGAGAAGGGTCTGGTCATTGCTGATATAGAAACAATGGACTACTTGGGCTATAGGAATATCTTCCTCCTCATGGTCAGTAGAAGTGGTGGTGGTAATGGGATCAGGTCTCTGTCTACTATTTTCCTCCCCTGATTCCACTTGCTTGACACAATACACCTTTTTGGTTAGAGAATCATTTCTCTGCAAGTTGGGGTATGGTTGCCTACACTGGAATTGTAAGTGGCCTGGTTGCCCACAGTTAAAACATTTAAAATTCCTTTTGTCATTCTGAGGTACTTTGGCAAACCGTGCCTCAGGGTTTGATGTTTTTGGCGGGCTAGCCCTTGGCAACTTTGGGGAAGTCCCGCCCTGACCTTCTCTCTCAGGATTCCTGCTGAGGTAATTTTTATTAAAAGGCTTTTTATAGTTATTGTCCCAGTTTGGTTTATTTACTCTCAGCTCTGAAAATCTAGGGTTCCTGTAAGCATTAATTAAATCAGTTTGTTCTCCCGCTTCCCATAAATTTTTAGGATTCTTGTCCCTTACTAAATACCGTAGTTCTCCAGGTAATAGGGAGTAAAACTGTTCTAGCCCAATTAAATCCTTCAACTGTTCTAAAGAAGTGATCTCCTCTCTTTCAATCCACTTATCCAGAGTCAGCGCCAATCTAGCTCCCAACTGAGAGTACGATTCATCCTGCTTTTTAGAGAGAGAGCGAAATTTCCGCCTCAGGTGTTCAGAGTTCAGACAAAATCTTGAATAAATCATCTTTTTATATGCCTCAAAATCTCTTGCCTTCTCGGGATTCATCTGGGCATATATTTCTGCCAGATCTCCGCTAACCTGCGCTCTTAAAACCATCATTCTATCTTCATTTCTGATTTCAAAGTCATTGCAGGTGCGTTCAAAAGCAATGAGGAAGGATTCAGGACAGTCCCCTCTTTTGTACTGGGGAAACTTCTTCAAATCTATTTTTGACAGGATTCCACCTCCCCCACTGTTGTTATTATTAAGGTTATTATTTAGAGCAGAAATCTCTAATTGTCTCATCTGTAGTTGAAAATTCATTTCCTTTTCTCTTAATTCTAGTTGTTTAGCTTCTGACTCAGCCTTGATTTCCAGGTCCCTTCTTCTCTCTTCCTGCTCAAATTGTCTGGCCTCCTGCTCAGCTCTTTCTTTGCTTTCCTGTTCCCTCCTTCTCTCCTCCTGCTCAAATTGTCTGGCCTCCTGCTCAGCTCTTTCTTTGCTTTCCTGTTCCCTCCTTCTCTCCTCCTGCTCAAATTGTCTGGCCTCCTGCTCAGCTCTGAGCTGTAGTTCCTTAAATTTAAATTCCCGTTCCAGTTTCCATCTCTCAAATTCTTGAGGGCTTAATTCCTTATTTCCCTCCAATTCCTGAGGTAACTCTTCAGACTCAGGACTCCCCCTTGTGGCGTGTTTGGGAGGCATCTTTTCCTTTTTGTTTTTTCTTTCTCTGAGGTGATTAGAGCAGCGTTCACAAATTTTTAAAAGGACCTGTTTTTCTTATTTTACTTCCAGTTACTGATATAAATTTATTTCAAGCCTTTTCTTTTAGTACTTTCCCTCAGATCTGCTATGACCTGGCTTCTGCCTTATCCACAGCACTCTCCTATCTCAGAGCCTGGGATTTTACAGTAAGCCCTCTGATCCTCAGATCCTGAGGTAAACTCAGAAATTCCCTCTCAGAGAATTCAAGCCTTTTCCTTAGGTTCTCTCCCTCAGATCTGCTATGACCTGGCTTCTGCCTTATCCACAGCGCTCTCCTATCTCAGAGCCTGGGATTTCACAGCAAGCCCTCTGATCCTCAGATCCTGAGGTAAAACTCAGAAATTTCCTCACAGAGTCGTTCCCTATCTTAGACCCCCCTGATCTGGGTTCTGAGGCCCCGCTACTAAGCTTTTCCCAAAAGCTCAAGCAGGAACCAAACCTCATTGCCACAGATCCTGTCTAAAAGGTACCCTTGACTCAATAAACTCTTTTATAAAGGCTTCACTGGATTACTTCAATAGGCTTCACTGGATTACTTCGTATCCCACCGCTGCCACCAATGTCGCGATTTGACCCCTTTTGGATCCCGCACCTCTGGAACCTATGTGGCGTTGGACCCACTCGTGCCTTGGTCTGTCCACCTAGACTCAGACCTCAGATCACACCAGGGCAAAACTGAACTCTTTCCTTTCTTCCACTGCTGCCACCAGGAGATCCCTAGATCCCCATAACTCCTTTAGAAATAATCAGGTCCACTCTTTAATGAAATAGAAAGATCTTTAGTTGATTTGCTTATTTGTTTCAGTATTATAATATTCAGTTCTATTCCTTCTCCCTTCCAGTCACTGGTCAATCACTTCTCAGATCTCCTACTATATTTTCATTAGTCTAATCACAATCACATAAATCTCTGTACTCTCTAATCAAACTCCTTCCAAAACTCTGATCTCATCTTTCCCCCCTCAGGCTCTGCCTCTTATCCTCTGCCTCTTGGCTCCGCCTCTCAGCAACATAAATATGCATGACTCACTCTAACTAAACCTGAGCCATGACCACATTTAAAGGAGAACGCTACAAAGAGTATGCAAAATACTCTTGAAAGCCAATCACAACAGAAAGCAGGCTATTTTGCAAATTGTGAGTGGACATTCACAGAGAATCAATAGTAAGGAATTTCATCTTTCAATGAGAGTTTATCTGTAAAGTGCATTTTGGCCCTTAAACTACAGCTAATATGTATCTTTAAAAGGCTAGCTGAACTGTAGAAACAACCCATCCCCACCTGCCTCCTTTTGGACAGAGACTGGTACAGCCCACCGGCAGCACAGAATTCTGAGTTACCCTTTCTTTTTCACACCTGCCTAAAAATTAGCAGTACTGAAAGCTAATTAAACATGAAATCTTGGATGCTTTCTTTTCTTTTCTTTTTGAGAAAAGACACATCAGGAGAGGGTGCTTGGGAACAGAGAAGCAAAAGTGTCCCTTTCTTGCTCTCCTCTTCTCCTGCCTGACTCCCCTGAGGGTGCTGAAGGCCAAAGTTCAAGGTACCCTTTCAGACATGCATTCGAAACTGTCTAGGAGATTATGTGGACCAGGAAAATGACAAACAGGGAATAGGGTTAAACACCACATCCCATCCTCCTGTTTTCCCCAAACAAGCTTGTCTGGAACTTGAGATCTTCAGCAAAGGCCCTGATATGTATTCCTGGTGCTTCTCCCAGTCCTAGTGGGCTGCCAGAAGAGAAAGAAAGACGTTTTCAGAAGCCTATTCTGAGTAAGGTGTCGTAGATAGAGGGACGTACTGAGATTCAGGAGGCCTGGGTGAACATCTCTCCTTCCTGCTCAGCCATGGGAACTCACTGGGGGATGGCACTGGTAAAACCATTAGTTAACAATCTGTTATCTTAAACATCCTAATAGGGTCACTATAAGTCAGATGCAGCTTAATGGCACATGAGACACACATAAAACACTGCTTTGCTATAGTGTCACAGTTCATGCTTTCCAAAACTCCAGGTGGTCTCATGTTAGGTAGGGTCAGAAAAGCATCATCTGCATAGATATAACTTTCTTTCTTGAAGCAACATATGGCCACAAAATCTAACCACATGAGGAGTCAACAAATCTCAGAAACAGAATTTTCTTCTGATGGCTTATAGATACAGCTGTTTCTACTAGTTGACCTGTGTTGTATACTGTACATGAGGTATTTCTTATTATGGTCCACATGGGTGCTGTATAGGTAGCTCCATACCTCTTACATGTTCTTGTATTATTCATGTCTAATACTGACCAGAGCTTTTGTTAAGCCCTGAATCCCTTAGGATAAAATTGAATTCTACTAGACTGTAGGTTAGAATGGTCATGAAAGATTCCCTTGGTTCCATAAAGAAATTTTAAAATATAAAAGCAAAGGTAAGGTTTTTTCCCTTTTCTTTCTTTGTTTTTTTCCTGTTCCTCTTTTCTTTCAACAGCATCTTCATTTATGACAGGAGGATACATTTCACTATTTAAAAAATGTTATGCCTGTAACAAAACTTTATTTCCCTCCATCTCTACCTGAATGCTGACTCAGTGGAAAGCTGGAAGGTTATAGAAACAAGGATTTAATCTGATGATCCATTATAACCTGGATAGTATCTTTCCACTGCAAATAATCAAATCTCTGGTAACATTTAAGGATTCTTCTCCCCCACCCAACGTTCATTTGCTGAAAATATTTTGTTTTACTTAGTTGTCTTTCCCCCCCACACCCACACACACAGAAAAGCTCTTTTTAAAGCTCTAACATAGGGCCCCTTATTCTCTGATATTACAGAGCAGTGGTTCCTAACCTTGGGTAACCCAGATGTTCTTGGATTGCAACTCCCAGAAACCCTGGCTAGCACAGCTGGTGGGGAAGGCTTCTGGGAATTGCAGTCCAAGAAACCTGGATTACACAAGGTTGAGAACTACTGTTATAGAGGCATTAAGGGGCTTCGCCACCCCTCACCACAAGGGAGAGTTCAGTAAAACATTCTTTCAAGTGGATTTATTTATTTATTTATTTATTTATTTATTTATTTATTTATTTATTGAACTTGTATCCCGCCCATCTAGGCAGTGTCTACTCTGGGCGGCTCACATCAAATAGAATAAAAACAGTTAACATATAACAACAGTTTCACAACAGTGAACAATCATTCAAGATGGAGATAAAAGATAAATCAAGTGGTGCCCGGAGGGAAGGCCTGCCTAAATAGCCAGGTTTTGAGTTGGCTTTTGAAAATACCCAGCGAAGGGGCCAAGCGGATCTCGGAGGGGAGATTATTCCAAAGACGGGGAGCCACTGCCGAGAAGGCCCGGTTTCTTGTTTTTTCCTTCCGGGCCTCCCTTGGCGTTAGGCTCCTCAGTCGCCCCTCCTGGCTAGAACGAGTTATACGAGTAGATCTAGGTGGGAGGAGGCGTTCCGCCAGGTATCGAGGTCCTAAACCGTTTAGGGCTTTATATGTAATCATTAAGACTTTGAAATCAATGCGGAAACGAACGGGCAGCCAATGCAAGGCGGCCAGGGTGGGAGAGATATGTTGATGTTTTCTCACCCCACTGAGAAGTCTGGCCGCGGCATTCTGCACCATTTGAAGCTTCCACACCAATCTCAAAGGTAGCCCCACGTAGAGCGCATTGCAGTGGTCTAATCTCGAGATTACGAGAGCATGGACCAAAGTGGTGAGCACCCCAACATCAAGATAGGGATGCAGCTGGGCAATCTGCCAAAGATGGAAATAGGCGGAGTGGACCACTGACGCCACCTGGGTTTCCATGGTGAGCGCTGGGTCCAGATGGATCCCCAAGCTGCAAACCTCACTCTTTGCGGTGAGAGTCACCCCCCCAAAAAAGAGGGAGTTTCCCAAACCGCCAATGGTGGGGCCACCCACCCTCAGGACCTCCGTCTTGTCCGGGTTCAGCCTCAGCCCATTTTCCTGCATCCATTGCAGTACAGCCCCCAGACAGCGCTGAAGGGACAGAACGGCATCCACTGTAGTTGGAGAAAAGGAGATGTAGAGCTGGGTGTCATCAGCGTACTGATGGCACGATGCCCCACACCCCCTGATGACCCCACCCAGTGGCCTCATATAGATATTAAACAGCATTGGGGAGATAATCGAGCCCTGCGGAACCCCACAGTTGAGGCTCCACGGGGCCGAAGCTCTCTCCCCAAGCTGTACTCTCTGAGGACAATCCTCCAAGAAGGATTGGAGCCAGGCAAACGCCAGGCCACCAATTCCCAGCTCAGAGAGCCTCCTCAGGAGGATACCGTGGTGGATGGTATCAAAGGCGGCTGAGATATCGAGGAGGACCAGCAGAGATGTTTTACCCCTGTCGGCCTCCCTCAATAGGTCATCCAACATGGCGACCAATGCCGTTTCTGGACCATGGCGCGGCCTGAAACCCCACTGGAACGGATCCAGGGCGTTTGTTTCATCCAAATGAACCTGAAGCTGATCAGCCACCACCCTCTCCACCACTTTACTAACGAAAGAAACATTGGCGACGGGCCTATAATTGCCAATATCGTCCGCCGCCAGATTTGGTTTCTTCCTAATGGGCCTAGTGAGTGTCTCCTTGAGGGCAAGAGGAACCCTGCCCTCCAGGAAAGACCCATTAATTATTGCTGTGGCCCATTCCTTTGTTATAGGCCTGGCTGCTTTGATTAGCCAGACTGGGCAAGGGTCAAGGGATGAGGTGGTGGCCCGACAGCGATCAAGTGCTTTGTCCACAATATCTGGCGTCACAGGCTGAAAGAGATCAAGACTCACCGGGCAAGGCGGAGCGCTGGACATCTCTGCTCGATCCACTGTATCCAAAAAAGGAGAGAGCTCCCGGCGGATGGCCTCCACTTTAGATTTTAAAAATGCTGCAAATTGGTCAGGTGAGATACTAGAGGGAGGCCCATCACTTAGACCAATTCCGGATAGGTCGCGGACTATACGGAAAAGTTCCGCCTGCTGATTTGAAGTTTCGCTTATCTGGTCAGCGATATGAGCTCGACTAGCAGCCCTTACCTTAGCAAGGTAAAGGTTAGTCACGACCCTGACAGCTTTCCGATTATGAACCATCGGGCTTCGTCTCCACTTGCACGCTAGCCTTCTCCTAATTTGCTTCATCGCTCGTAGATCCTGGTTGAACCAGGACGCAGGCCAAGCTCTGCGCCGGAGAGGGCATTTAGGAGCAATCATGTCTACAGCCCTGGTGGCGGCAGTAAACCAGCCATCAACCAGGGCCTCGACAGGAGCACCAGTCAGATCAGCCGGAATCCCTCTCATGGAATCCTGGAATCCTATGGGATCCAGTAGCCTTTGAGGGCGGACCATTAAAGTAGGTCCATGCTCCCTGCGAGGAGGGAGAGCCACTGAGAGGTTACATTTTATTAGGTGGTGATCCGACCATGACAAGGGAACTGACACAAGGTCAGTCACCATCAGACCACACTCACTCCAATTGGTGGAGAAAACCAGGTCTAGCGTATGACCACCCACGTGAGTGGGGCCGTTAACATGTTGGGACATGTTCAAGGAAGCCATGGTTTCCAAGAACTCAAGATCTACCATAAGCAGGTTTGTCTGTTTTGCTGACCTCTCTTGACATGTTGGTTTCTTTGCTCCAAACAACATAGGTTGGCTGGGTCCAGGCATCACCTACAGAGGACATGACAGGGAATCAAAAGAGTGCCTAGATTCATCCTGTCAGCATGAGATATGTCCAGTGGAAGAGAAAATCCAGCATAGGGCATTGCATCCAGAAGTTCATCAAACCTGACCCTGAGCTTGACGCAGAAGCCACTGGATGGGGAAAATCAAAGAATTATAGCCCCCAAAAGTCACCTTTCCCAAGCTCTGGCTCTGAACAGAAGGATCTTTAGCAAACCTTTTCATCCTGCCCTGCCTCCAGTTTCAAATGAAAGTGCCAGCAGGCTTATGAATAATAATTAGGTTCCAATGTTTAATCAATTTTAATCAATACAGCAATTTTGTCTGGTGAAAAGTACTTCCATTTAAATGGACTTCTTTTTTTCAAAAAATTTGGAAGTCATTAATTCATAGGGCCCCTGAGTTATGGCGACTCTCTGAATTAATGACATCTAAAAAGTTCCCCCATTAATAACCGTGCCCAGAGTTTTGACTTTCTTTATTGAGTCAATCCATCTCATGGTAGAGCCTCCTCTTTTCCTACTGCCTTCCACTTTTCTATCATTATTGCCTTTTCTAGTGAGTCTTGTCACCTGTGATATGCCCAGATCTAGGCATTTGAAATAAGCTTTAAATAATAAAACATGCTTTTCTTGTATGCACATTTTCTTATATGCAATTTTATTTGGTTAATTAGTAGCATACACTCAAACAACTAAAATGTTATTCATTGAGAAACAATCTCACTAATAATGTATGTGTGTGAGATATCAAATTTCACTGAGTTTTATCTTGTAACAAATGTATGGCTCTTCTTTTCTTTTTTTCTTTTAAAGAAAAGAGTATGTGCTGTTCGCTGTAGATTACCAGTTTACAACTTGTGTTAAAGTAATAGGTAATGTTATGTAACATGAATAGTCACATTTTAGTTGCAGGTCTTTTTTTTTTCTTTTTTTTTTTTTTGTCTATTCTAGCAATGACAAATGATGTTACGCTGTGTACTGCTATTGTTCAAGGTTCCAGCCACTGCTTTCCATCTCCTCCTCCTTCTCTTCCTCACTTCTGGTTACCTGAACTCAACAGTAAATCCTCATTCACTGCCCTCTGAGTGCTCAGTACTCAGAGGGGTGTTTTGGAGAGGGGAGCTCTCCTTTTAAGGTCTCCTTTACCTAGCGAATTTTCTTTCTCTTTTGGAAGCTTTGGGCTTCGACCATGCCTGATGATTCCTCCCTCTTATGTGTGGATGGTGCCATTCTGGTTCTGCCCAGACTGACATTTTGAGAACTGGGATTCTTATTGAAATAAGCATTTTACTTGGATTTTTTAAAAAAAATATGTTTTCATTGGGACTGTAGCAGGAATTACACACAAACCCAAAAAGTGGTGGTCACATTTCCCTCCGACCCCTCTCTCTCTCACACACACACACACAAACATTTCCCCATGGTTGCTATTTAAACTTTAAACACTGAACACATTAATTACATACACACAATTAGTATGGCGTCTACTTCAGCTCTAATGCCGCGCACCGGAAAGGAGACATAGGGAGCACAATTATCTTTGGAAAGAGGAGCCAGAAGAGTCATATAGTTCAAATGTATCTTACTATCACCATCCTCCTGGAATCGCCTCTGCCCTAACGACTGCCCTATGGTTATTTGTAATAAGGAGAGTTGCTTCAAAATGTGGAGACCGAATGCTTGGGCGGGGCACGGAAGGACAGATCTGTAAAGGCCAGCCTTCACTCAAGCAAGGAAAGTCATAGCTAAGCCAATCACTGTAAGGTTAGCAAAAAGTGTATATTAGTCTTAATCTGTGGCAAGGAGATAGTTAATATGCGCGCAAAGATTTTTTGTGTGTGTGTGTTTGTCCCTAGGTGATATTTGATCTACAGTCCTAAGCAGAGATTTGATCTGAGCAACAGTGCCAAAATCTTGAGTCTGCCACATTCAGAGCAGTGGAAAATGTCCAAATAAAACAGCTCTGCTAATTTGAACTTCCTTATAAGCTTCTACATAGGGGCCTGAAATTACACTGTAAATATTCAAGGAGGGTTTTTTTTTTCTCCCTCTCTCAATAGGAAACTTTAAGGCATAAATGTATTGGCTCAGTTTCAGGCACAATATAAGTCAAGAACATCCTTAGGGGACAGAAAGCTATGAATTCCCAGGGGTCTCTTTGAAAGCCAAATCCAACTTATAGCAACACAGGCTGCCTGAACCTTCTATTGTTGGCTGAGAAGGCCCCGGGCCATCTAAACCTACATACAAAGAAGACAACACACAATTCTTTGGGAAGAGAAAAGAGCACAACTTTGGTCACAGCAGCTGTCCCTGGCCCAGCGTTGGGAACAGATTCCTTTGCATTGAGATATCCGAATGCCCCTGATCCCCACCACCAACCCCTTCAGCAGCTGCTGAAGGTTCCATCAGGAATGGCAGTCCTCAGGAGACCTCACAGGTTTTGACTACTCCATGACTCTCTGCCACCTGAGGGCAGAGCCGTGCTAACGGTTCCCCAAGCACGGCCCTGCCCCAGCTCCCCCTTAAGGGGAGTCCTTTAACAATCTGGGCAAGCAGGCTCCTGTGTGCCACCCTCATACCATCTGGATACAATCCCAATGCCCCAAACCACCACTAGAGTTGGGCATCATTCAGCTCCTGCCAAGAGACCTGCAATTGCAATCTATCTGTTATGGTCACCCGGATAGCCCTCAACCATGTATCTTGCCCTCAGTCTGATAAGTGGAACCCCATTTGTGTGAAAAAGGTATGACCATTAAATGAAATATCTGGGTGCCTAGTCCAGCTGCCACCACATGACACCACCATCTGGCCAACTGCTCTAGTCCTCTTTTGCTTTGCAATGTCCATCTTCCATGGGTCTCCGGCCCCATGTCACACCTGCCTCTCAAGGAGGTCCGACCATATAATCTGGATGGTGGGATAGCAGTTATGGATCAGTTCCAAGTCTTCCTGAATAGAAAAGATGGGATCTAGTTCTTTGGTTGCTGGCAAGACGTTTTCCCTTTGTTGGAAAAGAATAACATCTAGAGGTTTGTTCTGCTTGAGCCATTGCCGTAAAAAGGGCATGAGCTGGAGTCAGCACATGCCCCTCCACCCCAGGCATGTGATGCATGCCACCCTGTCCAAACTGAGATGCCATCCCCAGCCACTGGATGTGGCGTATCACTCCATCCAGTGGACAATGCTGTGACTGACAAGCCATACCTCATAGTAATAGAATAATAGAACCCCAGCCCTCTTTGTTCTACTTGTGCTAACAACCTATTCTATCACAACTTTTAACTTTAATTTCATTGCCATTGTTGGTGGTTTTGCCTCCTGTATTTATTACCCAAATGCTTGGAGCTTCACCCTGTGATCCAGAATATGTTGGAAAGCTTCCATGCATAGATTTAGCTCTTGTAAAAAAAATTGATTTTGAGATAAGGAGAGGACTAGAAACTTGCATGGCGGAGACAGGATTGTTGCACCATCCTCCTTGCACACTTAGCATGTAATGCCTGAACGAAGTCAGATGTGCATTAGTACACATACAATATGAATACATGTTCAGTGTAAGGTGTGAACACCCTTTGTGTGACACATTTACTGAATCCTAAGTACTTAAGTAAACATTGTAAAAACTATGACAAGTATCTGACCTTTAATTATTCACATTTTTATTCTACAGTTAGGTCTACCCACTAGCTTATTTAGTTATGTGAGAGTGAGTGAATCCTCTGCTTCCTTTCCTTTGTGAATTCAATGTTTTGTTCCTCTTCAATGAATTCAGTCTTGTCAAATGAAAAATATTATGTACTCCACATGTGGTTAGCAGGCTACCCAGCCCCATATAGCCGCATTGTTCTCCAGTCAACTGGAGGCTTTTAACTTAAAAATAAATAATTACAATATTCCTGCAAGACCTGGTTGTTTTCCTTTTTTTAAAAATTTATCTAAAACAAAATCAAGAAGTTATGCCATGGCAATGCATAAAACGTAAACTAATCAAAATTGCCCAAATTATTAACTGCATATCCCATCCTTTTTTCTCCTGTTTCAAACATTCCCAACCTCTTTTGTGTTTTCTTGCTGAATACACTTTCTAATGCCTTTAATTCTAGGCCTGGACAAGGCCTTTGATTTGTAAGACCTGAGCGGGGCTGTTAATGACAAGACCTTTTGCAGGTCATTAACTCACCATAACTTAGGAGCCACTTGACAGCACATAACAACTGTACATCCAGGTTTGAGTTTTATTTGCACATCGATTGAGCTTTGTTTTGATTTGACTGATTTTATACCATTTGCTCTCTTCCTTTAATATTTCAGATGGTTTTTGGATAGCAGCTGAAATTTAAAGAAACAGATCGATAATTGTAAAATGTATGTAATAAAAATTACCCTGATAATGTAATATACTACATTAGGTACCAACATATTTCCCCCACGCTGGCCGCCTTGCATTGGCTGCCCATTCATTTCCGCGTTGATTTCAAAGTTCTTACGATTACATATAAAGCCCTAAACGGTTTAGGACCTCGATATCTGGCAGAGCGCCTTCTCCCACCCAGTTCTGCCAGAGTCACTTGTTCCAGCCAGGCCGGGCGGCTGAGGGGCCTAATGCCGAGGGAGGTCCGGAAGGAAAGAATGAGGAACCGGGCCTTCTCGGCAGTGGCCCCTCGCCTCTGGAACAACTTGCCCGTAGAGATCCGCCTGGCTCCCTCTCTGGGTGTCTTCAGAAGTAAACTCAAGACTTGGCTATTTGGGCAGGCTTTCCCTCCTGCTGTATCTTAAATTCAGCATCTTGGATTTATTGCATGTTTATTGGTTTTACTGTTTTTAAATTTGTAATGCCGCCCAGAGTAGACCTTTGGTCTAGATGGGCGGGGTATAAAACTAATAAAATAAATAAATAAATAAATAAATAAATACTAGCAAAATAGTGGCAAACTTCAGAAATTAAACAATTCTTCCAGTCCTTTAGCCCCTGAAGGTTTCCCCACTATTTCCAAAATATTGTCATAGCTGATGACATCATCAGCCTTACATGGTGTAACTGAAAGCAACAGAATTTCAGCAACAGAACTGTAACACAGTCTGCAGACCTACTAGCTTTTCATTAACAAAGACTTCATTCCAACGATGGACCTGCATCCCTCTATGGAACTTGGGAGACAATTCCCATTTGCTTGCAATTCTCTCCATGAACCTTCAAAATCTGCTCCAGAGAACTGGGAGAAGAAAGTCTTATATGGAAGAAAAATAAGGTTAATGTTTGACTTTCCAGAGAAATCCATGCTAGACTTTTCAGTACTTAGTTTCAGCTGATCATGCCCGCTCTTCTCAACCTCACACCCAAGGTATATTATTGTGTTAAGTAGACGTTTTAGCATTAACTCTCCATTTCCATTTTTTTCATAAGAGTGAGTCAGGGTCTTGGTGTTATTTGAACTCCCTATATTTTAGATTTAATACAGAGCATTTCTTCACCTTACCAAGGCCTTTTAATTTCTTCTCGTAAATTATGCCTTATTATCTAATTAGTTTGGTTATTTTAGCCAAATTTATGAGCAGGTGATGTGGCCAATTTGTTACATAGCCATAAAGCTATGCCTTTTTTATTGTTGTAAGAGTTTTTTTCCAATGTATGCCTTAATTCCGTGGGTTTGAGACAAATTTTCCCAAGTTAATGCTACATTATTAAGAAATTGATTAGTATAATAAAAGCTGGAGACATACACATTGTAAATTATCTCATTTTGTATTCTATCCTACTTTTTTGCAGCATTATCCTAATTTTCATTCACATCCGATACTATAACTATGCTAATTAAAAAATCACATGAAGGACCTAAATCAAGTCTGGATATAGGAAAACAAGTTAAATGAGCTCTCAATGTTGCCCAGAGACCTGCCAAAACAATTTTTAGACTCCATAATTCTTGAGCACAGTATAAAAATAACTTCACAAAGTACAGCCACAGCATACTATTTCATTATGCTACCTTATTTCTCAATCTGTGCCAATGACAGCTGAGAAACAGCTCATTTCATTGGCTGTACCTATGAACATTAATGTCCCCAGTCCAGCAGAGGTGATCTATGAAAGAGGCTTTGGAATTAGGTCCAGACTTTTTACAAGCAAGGGAACAAAGCTGAAAGTGTCAGCCTGCCATGGTCCTTCTGTACACAAGTCCTCCACTAAAAATGAGCCAGGATCTTCCCCCAAACCTAACATGGGGGAGGACCTGTTGGATCTTGCAGAGTCTGGGCTCTTGGAAGTCCAAGAAGCTGAACTTCCAGAAAAAGGTGGTTTGGTGCCTGAGTCAGAGGAGGAGGTTGAACTTTCTGCCGGCCTATGATAACACCTCAGAAAAAGGTATGAGCCCAGCTAGAAGCCCCCAGATGACTCTAAAGGCAAAAGTCCTCCACAGGCAAAGTACAAGTGCAGTTCAAAGTCAACCTCTGGGTGGGGCTACAGTAACTCAGCTATACAAATCTTATGCTGGGACTGGGAGTTTGTTAGAGAGAATGTCTCTTCTAGCTCTAGGTTTTGTCTTTTGTGCATCCTGATCCTTGCTGTTGACTCCCTGGCTGGGCATGGCAGGACTGGCTTGTCTCTGAATTGCTCTTGCCTTTGGATCTCCTCCACCTGGTTTCCTTGACTGTCTGGTAAGACTCTGTTCACTAGCCCTCTGCATTGCCTAGACTCTGATTCTGGACTCCCCTGGCTGTTATCACCAAGTAAAGCCCCAGCCCTTGGGGGCCAGACAACCTGGCAGCAGGACACAATCATGGGGAAGGACTGTAGCTCAGAGGTACATCATATATTTAGATCTCTAACATTTCTAGACTGGCAAAGGTTTCTATCAGCAGAGTTGTTGTCCACCCTTGTAGATGGACAGTTATGGCCCTCCAGATGTTTTCAGACTGATTGATTCATTGATTGATCTTTATTATGGTCACTGACCAGCAGATATATTCGAATATTATTATTATATATTTTAGTATAACACGAAAATACGATTAAATATATACAGCCTATTACAATATGACTAAATTTTATAGAATCTCCATAGTTTCACAAGACTGAGGAGATGAGTAAATCAATTCAGTAAACTTTGTACTGCCTCCAATCTCATCATCCTAAGTAGTGTGGCATATAAAATACATGGTGGCCAATACACACCATTACTAATCATCTGGTATTGCTTTAATCGGGGAAAGGAAGGAACAGCGACACTTCATTGCTGCCACACAAAACTTCACCACTGCTTTAGTTATATCAGATTTCTTGTCCAAGAGTAAGAGCAATGTTTTCAGACTATAGTCTTCATCACATTTTATAATAAACTTCATTGGCTAGGGGCTGATGGGAATTGTAGTCCAACGATATCTCAAAAAATATAGTTGCCTGCTCCTGGTGTACACAATTCTGAGAACATTTGGGAAAGGATGCGTAATTTGAATTAAATTTCCCAGAATCCCCCAGTGAACATGACCAGTGGCCAGATAATGCAAAAAAGCCCTGGAATATTGCTAGCACTGAGATGACTTGCAATAATCATGATAAACAAGCAGCCGTTAAATCATTATTAGCCACCTATGCTTTCTAACACACTTTCAGCATTTGTTTAGGTTTATATCATTTTCATGCTGGATGGCTCAGTGGTTTAGGCATCTGGCTGTGGAGCCAGAGGTTGAGAGTTTGATTCCCTACTATGCCTCTTTGACAAGGGCTAGACTTGATGATCCATATGGTCTCTTCCAGCCCTGCACTTCTAAGACTATTATTATATTATTTGGGGAGAAATTATACTGAATAGAAAACACATGTACATCAGCATTATGTAATTATGTCTGAAAAGATGACTTGGAAGTACTGTACTAATGATAGAGATAGAAATAGTTTTTTAAAAGGATAAATGTTTATGGGATGCAGTCCATTTCATCAAATGCAACGATGTACTTGACAACATAGACAGTGCTCTGTGAAAGTTTTAGTCAAATAATATGTGTTAGTTTTTAAAGTGCAACAAAATTGTTGTTAAAGATATATAAATCCCAATTACATGGAGAAACAATCACTCCCTTAGGATTTTCTGCATAGTTTGGGATTTGGCTGTTTTTATGGTTCTTGCCATCAGGTGACAATGTGAACAACATGCATTTGTTGTTAAAAACACGAACAATGAGTACTCCTTCTTTATGTTTCAAGTTGGCATTGACTGGGACCGTGTTTTGTGTCTGAGCCAACTTGTTCTGTGCTATTCCAAAGGGCAGGAGTACAACCAGTAAATGTTCGGAGAATCCTACGGATAAGAGCTGTTGGACAGTGGAAAAGTCTGACCTGGGAGTTGGCGGGCTCCTCTTTTCTGAAATTGTTTAAGCTGAGGCTGGGTGCCTATACTTCCGGTATACTGTGGCTGTGTGATGCGCTGCAGATCCACACCACAGATTTAATGAAAGAGAGGGTATTTGAGAAAGGGCCTCCAAATATCTTTCCAATTCTTATTCTATTGGTGTCCAGGTAAGGTCCACATAACTTGCTATGGCTAATTGCATCTAATTGATTAAGTGCCAGGGCATGTCTCTGTCTCATGCCTGGTCAAATGTCCAGTTGTGTGACCAAGATATGGCCCAGCATCTCATCAGTTAGCCTCAATCAGCCTCAGCAAGTTGCACAAATCTTACTTGAACACCAGTAAGATTCTGGCATATGATTAACAGTTGTTCTCTGTTTTATTCCATTTTAAGACTAGAATTTCAATATGCAGTGATAACTCTACAGTTCCTCTTGTTCTTCCATTACTTCAGTGAAGAAGTCTCTGGGGATGTAGATATAAACAGATGGTTTCTATAGATACAGTATCATCATAATGTGAAGTACAGGCCTATTTCACATGATATAATACTCAAATCTGAAAATTTACAATATTGGTGGCCTGGCTTACTTTAGTGCTTCATTGTTTTTTCAGTGCATTTCACAGTAATTGTTTCAAGCAGCGTGCATACACACTGGTCTTCTTATTGATTTTGTATGTTATTTTAGCAATGTTTACATTAAATAATGAAGCAATCTAGAAACCACTCACTCATTAGAAATAAGACTACTTGTAAGTGCTTTCAAGACCATAGCCAAGACTGCAGAAGACATATTTCTCTGTTCAAATGTAACTATACTTAATCCTGGATAAATTAATAGAGGGGGGAAATGGTTTCTAAGGCAATGGAAATATTTAATGGCAATCATAACATGGACTTGCATTCTTCAAGATGAGAAACAAAGCACTGGCAAAAAAAAATTGAATTGATTATATTAATGACAATAATAGTGGAATGGAATATGGAATGGTGTACAGAGGGATACCACTCCCAAGGATATAGAAGGTATACCCCTAGCTGAGATCAGCCAGTCCATGATACCACTACATTAAACAAAATAATGAAATCACGTGGATTAAAAGCAGATGAGTGTTTTAAGATGCTCACAAAAATAAAATAAAATAAAATAACAAAACTTCATTGTACAGCATACAATGGAAGACCAGGCTTATTTTGCATCAAACTCAAAAACTAGTCAGATAAGAGCAAATAAGGCACACCCAAGTCTTGAATAAGGGAGAGAATGGCTGATCTTTTGATTACCACTTTTTAAAGAGAAAATCAGAGCTTGTAAATGAGGTCACATAACACAGAGTGTATACCAGTCTGATACCAGTTTAACTGTCATGGATGAATCGTACATAATCCTTGCATTTGTAGTTTGGTGAAGCTGGTAAGAATTATATGTTAGAGAGTTCTAGCCCAGAAGCACAACAGAGAATTCTAGGTACCTCATCAAACTACAAATCACAGGATTTCTTAGAATGGAACTGTGCTATCAAAGTACAATGAAAAACATTTCCCAATTATTTTTAGAAGTTACCATTAAATGACATTTTTAGAGGAATTTCTCAAGCTTTACACCATTCTTATCTACCCTAAGGTGTTGTTTCTTCCTTTCAGTTTGCAGCTATGAGCCACACACAATGCTTTCAACATTACGGCAGGTAATGACAAAGATTGTTTTCAGATACTGGTAACAAATAATAGAAATGACTTATGTTTAAAAAGCAATTTTCCAGCCTCTGGACAGACCACAGCATCAAGCTAGCAAAAGACAAATCTCACACTGGGGATCATTCAGAAGAAAATGGCTAAAATTATGGTATTTTTATACAATGAATCATGCAATCACACTTGGAAAGTTGTAAACACTTCTGGTCATTATCCTGCAAGAAGGATATTTTAGAGCTGGAGAAAGTACAGAGAACTGCAACTAAGGGCTCAATCAGACAGGCATTTGTTCCACTGTGTGATATGCTGCAGGGGCGGATTAGTTCACTCTTTTTTGTGGAGATCAGACAACCTGATCACTAGAGAAAACAAATTCATCCCTAAAGCACCCCTATCCACACCCTTTTGAGCCCCTGTCAGGGGCTTCTACTTTTTAGTGCAGGTAGGTGCACTCTGGTTTGGTCCATTTCCAGTATGTGCAATTGCTGAGAACAATCCAAAATCAAGCCTTGTTAAAGCTGCCAAGTCTCCCTCTATTGTCAGTTCCCAGTATTGTGATGCAGCTTAATAAGCAAGCCACTTCATGATATCTGCAAATTAAACACTTCTTCTGCTTCTCTGCAGAGGGGCAGGGGAAGAGAATTTTCTTTGCTTTTGTGTGAAGTGCTGGTCAAAACCATGGTTGCAGGCAGTTTCTTGATCGGCACTACACAGATAACAAATAATTTTTCAAAAAATTAATCTAAGTGATTCAGGACATCAGCAACGGTCTAGCAGAGGCCAAAAAAAAAAGTTCCTCTGCCCCTCCGCAGAGGAGCAGGAAAAGTGTTTAATTTGTCAATATCCTGAAGTGGATTGTTTATTAAGCCACTTCACTAAACCAGAAATTGACAGTGGAAGGAGCCAGATTAAACAGGTTTGCTTGAGGTCGTCATCTCCTTGCTCACCTTTGCCAGCTCCTTGCTCACCTTTTTCCTTGATTAAAGAGTCCCAAACATTGCAACCCCTTTCACCACAGAGGGAATTGCTGCAGTTCCTTGATCATTTTGGTTGCTGTTTTCTGCACCTTCTCCAGCCATGTGATATCTCTTTTCTGGTGTGGTAATCAGTTTTCCAGATGTGAGTATGCACTGGTGATTTTTATATGGGCAGCATAGCACATCGGCACTTGAATTTTTGTATTTATACACTCAACATACAATTCAGCTTTTTAAAATAGCAGCAGCCACACACTAGCTGTATTGACATTCACATCTAGTTAACTAAAACAACCTCAGGGTCTCTCTTGTGGTTGCTGACTGTTCTGATTCCAGCATATATAGTCAAAGCTGGGAAATTCTGCCCCTTTAAGCTTCAATTTACATTTGTTCATACTGAATTATGCTCTTTTAATGTCCTTTTGTTGCTGTTTAGTCGTTCAGTCGTGTCCGACTCTTCGTGACCCCATGGACCAAAGCACGCCAGGCCCTCCTGTCTTCCACTGCCTCCCGGAGTTTGGTCAAATTCATGTTGGTAGCTTCGATGACACTGTCCATCCATCTCGTCCTCTGTCGTCCCCTTCTCCTCTTGCCTTCACACTTTCCCAACATCAGGGTCTTTTCCAGGGAGTCTTCTCTTCTCATGAGATGGCCAAAGTATTGGAGCCTCAGCTTCAGGATCTGTCCTTCCAGTGAGCACTCAGGGTTGATTTCCTTCAGAATGGATAGGTTTGTTCTCCTTGCAGTCCAGGGGACTCTCAAGAGTCTCCTCCATCACCACAATTCAAAAGCATCAATTCTTCGGCTTTTGCGCAGTCAGTGAAGCAGAAGTAGATGTTTTTCTGGAACTCTCTGGCTTTCTCCATAATCCAGCGCATGTTAGCAATTTGGTCTCAAGTTCCTCTGCCCCTTCGAAATCCAGCTTGTACTTCTGGGAGTTCTCTGTCCACATACTACTGAAGCCTGCCTTGTAGGATTTTGAGCATTACCTTGCTAGCGTGTGAAATGAGTGCAATTGTACGGTAGTTGGAGCATTCTTTGGCACTGCCCTTCTTTGGGACTGGGATGTAGACTGATCTTTTCCAATCCTCTGGCCACTGCTGAGTTTTCCAAACTTGCTGGCATATTGAGTGTAGCACCTTAACAGCATCATCTTTTAAGATTTTAAATAGTTCGACTGGAATGCCATCACCTCCACTGGCCTTGTTGTTAGCCATGCTTTCTAAGGCCCACTTGACTTCACTCTCCAGGATGTCTGGCTCAAGGTCAGCAACCACACTATCTGGGTTGTCCGGGACATCCTTACTGGACAATTAAAAAAAAACCCTATAGAACACAGGGAAGGAATATAACCAGGAAAAATACGTAGCTTTTTTCCTGGTCTGCTATAGCCCAATGGGTGATGGGAAAGAATGGGCACATGCAAGTGCAATGCCCAGTCATGTTTAAATGTAGACTTGGGGTGGTGAGGTAATAGAGAGAGTGAAGGATTGTGTGGAATGCATACAAAGCAACAACTTTCTTTTAACGCTGTTATTTTAATAGAATCTTATTTGTTCTGTTCAAGCTGAGTGGTGCTGAGTTCAATGTCTGAGGGTTAGCTACATGAAGGGTGTTATAAAGGCCTGAATGGACGAATAAACATACACATACATGCAGTCAACTGAAGATTGGTGGCAGTGGAAAGAGGAAGAGAGGAACAAAGTGAAGATTATTAAGATTACGTTTATTCCTGTATTTAGTTGAAGAGACCATTCCATACATAGTGAAGTGACAAGACAAAGGGACTTTGGTTTCAGTAACAGAGAGAAGGTGTGTGACAGTAAGCCCTGACCTAAATTCCCTCCTCACCAAGAAGTCTCTCAGACCTTCATGTATTTACAAAAAACTGTGCTTGGTGGTTTATATGGTTAGATAAGATGAATGTGGGAAACTGGATATGATATTGAATTGAAGTCATATTCACCTAGTTAGTGTTTAGTTGAAAGATCTCTTAATAATTTGTCACCGTGTCATGTTATCTACTTAAGTCCATTTAGCCTTTGACAGGAGGCAGAGTTCCATCATCTTTCATCTGCCAGAAAAGCTGGTCCAATGAGAAGCACTACAGGGAAAGAGAAAATGCATGCGTTTCATACTGTACCCTAGGTAGATCTTTTTTTAAAAAAAAACACCAAACAAACAAAAAAAGCCAGATAGATAGAGAATGTGATTTTCACTGAGATCATTCTGCCATCAGGCCCCAGAAATTCAATCCTGAAGACCGATAGAGTGTCCTGGCCAATTCTAGCAGCTATAACTTTTGCTATAACGTCTCGTATTACAATGACGTTGCCAAAAGTGCTAACAGGAGGCCAAAGAAAGTTAACATTCTGGGTATTGAAATAACAGGCCTGCTCAGGAGTGTTACTTGAAACTCTGCTTCTAGCAAACCCGGACTGGAAAACTCTCAGCTGTCTCAGGGGATCAGATCAGGTCTGCTCTTTTACTGAGCTTGTCATCACTACATCCCAATAGCGTCACTGAGTTTTCCATCATTAAGGCTGGATTCCTGAGCACCTGGCCACCTGCTTTCAGGAACATTAAGGATAGCTGTATTGTAAATGTCATTTTCTTTTCCCTCAGTGAAACTGAGGAGATAATTATTTTCTTGTAAGTATTAGTGCTACATTTGTGTTCTGTTGCATTTAGTAGCTCTCCAGGGACTCCATTCTCAACCTTGAGCTTTAAACAGGTCTCATCTTGTCTTTAAAATCAAGCAGCAGGTTCTGGATCCAGCTGATTCAGGCTTGGCATTAAGTGAATAGAATCAGGCTTGTGGAAAGAACCCAGGTAGGATTCTGTCTGCCCAGTTCTAAGAAATGTCCTTTTTTCTTTTTTCTTTTCTTTTTTTTCTTTTTTTTTTGGGGAAATTCATCTGGTTCTTTGAGTTCAGCTAGCTCATTTCATGCTGTCATTTTGTCCATAGTGTGAATGGCAAAATCCATGTAAAGGCCACTGCTGTTTTCAGCCATGTGTGTTATACCTACAACAGCACTACAGTTTGAGGTTTTTTTCCCCACCTTCATTAAAGAACACAACTGGTTTGGTACCAAAAGTCGCACAGGGTATGACTACACAATAGGGATCCACTGTGATCCACAGTTTTTCAAAGTAGACCCCTGCTCGTTTCCATAGATGAAACTGCTGTCGTCATCCAAGTTTTTCTTTTCATGCTAACCACTGGTACCTTTGATCTGATTGGCAATTTCCACCTCTTTCCCCCCCCCCCAAAAAAATTATTTTTCCAAAGTAGCTTAGCACTAATTCCTTTCAGTGCTGATTTTAAAGCTCTTTAAAATAATAATAATAATAATAATAATAATAATAATAATAATAATAATAATAATAATAATAATAATAATAATAATAATAATAATAATAATAATAACTGAAGGCAACAGGAACTCCCCACATGAGCTTCTCTCTGTATCACATCAGGCAATAACACTGCGCAAAAAAGCGGAGGAAAGTGATGCCAGTGTGGGTGGAATTTAAACCACCCCTGTGGGCTTAATTAAAAAAAAAAAAGACAATGACCTGCTTAAAAAAAAGATGGTTCCCCACCGGGCTTCTCTGCACTTAGCTTTGCATCATGTAGTTGCCAGTTCCTAATTCAATTTTATCCATGCCAGATCTGATGCAAACTGCAGAATAAATGAACAATGTAGAAACCCTGATTCTTAGCATGCCATGTCTTATCCCTGACATTTCCACTATAGAGGATCTCAGGAAGAAGTGATGGGAAAGTGGCTGGAGAGCAACTGCCACCTACAGTAGAGAATACCATAATAGATTCACTCATGGTCTGGCTAAATAATAAATCATCATCATTTATTATTTCATTCTTTCTTCTTAGTTGAGTTACCTTTCTGCAGAACTTTTCAATAAATGTTGTGAACAATATTACAAATATTGTTAATGGCTACACAGGCCCATTCCTATAACTACAAATCACAAACAGAGTAATAGATTTTTGAAGGTCCAACATGTTTGCGGTTTTAGGATGGAAGATAGGGAAGCAGGAATCTTGCCATTTTGGCTTTTCTCTGTTTCTCATTTTTCAAATCTTACATTCAGTTCATCCTGATGATGCTTCCTCTCTAAAATACAGCTTGCCCCCAAACTTTGAAAATCCTTTTTTTTAAGTTAATGTGAAAATCTGTATATATTTTTCAAGACATGTCTCCTTCTACATCAATTTTTTTCTGCAATATTGCATAATGCACACATTTTTTATAAACAGTCCTTCTAATACAGTATAATGCATTTTAAATTTCTGGTCACTAATGTTATCTATTTTTCCTGTGCATGTTACATTTTGCTTACTTTCTTGATTGGAAAACTCTATTGGAAAATTTGGATAAACATGAATTTTCAAGGATAACTGATTTTTTTAAGCTCACGCATAAGTTCAAAAGTGTAAAATTACATAACACGTCATTAAAATGTAAACAAAATTAATTTCACCTCCCATTCTTACTGGAGGGTAATGAAATCTTAATATTCAACATGAAATTTGCATCTTTCCCCCAAATTTCAGCTTCAGATTTCAAGCTACAACTTTTTTTAAAAAGAAAATAATAAATGCTAGTAAAATTAGAGTAAAATCTAGTTAAAATAACCTCTCATAAGGATAACTGCACACTCATTTCTGTTAGGTAACTGGATATAATGTGTGCAGTTCACTTCAGATGAGCGGAAGATAGAGAAGATGTTGCTTGTGACACTGAAGTGAAGATTATGAAGTGAACAAATGAAGATGGTATCTATTTCATAAGACAGTTATTAGAACTTAGTTACCCTAGTGTTGGAGCATTATTTGCAACCTTGCATGCCTGTGGTTTGTGTGACTGGGAAGGACTTTTCTGGGCTAGGGTGATTATCTATCCAGCACTAACCAATTGGTCCTTCCAGCCTTTGAATTCAAAGAAAGTCCCACCTCTCTGCTGAGAGTTCTTTCCTTCTCATTACTGGGTTGGTGGCACTAGTTTTGTTTGCTGTTGATCTGGTTGGTTGGTTGCTAAGTATGTGTGCAGTAAAAAAGCAGCATATACAAGTCTATAATTTCAGGCAACTGTAAGTAAAAACGTGTTTTTTGTTCTGTCTCCTACAAATGTCTCAGGGTGAGTTATTGAGACTTTCAATGCTAGTTAATGAGAAAGAGTGGAATGTGAGGAACGTGTAGCTATTCTCTGTGGATCTCTGTACTGGTAGAGTTTTCAAGATATGCAGAATGCTCAAGGAATAGTATAGCATGGTTTACAAATTAAAACTCAGAACCCTACACGACCCCATAAAACAATACAATCAATATGGCAGTTCATTGAACTAGATCTAAAACAATACCCAAAAAAAGGAGGCACAATAAAATAAAATAAAATAAAATAAAATAATTTAGTTGGATTGATGTTCAGATTAACTCTGATGTGATTGACATAGTTATCCGATCTCACACTGAAATTAATCCTATAAGGGAAAGAAGTCAGCTGTGATGGACCCCAAAGACTCAAACGGCCAAGGAGTGTTATAAATCTTATAGTACTCTGCAGACTGTTCAAGTGTTATACATTTGACCTTGACATTTTGGAAGACAAATGAAGAGTGCTAGAAAAGAATACCATAATCCAGTGTCACAAGCAGTTATGGTGAGAATATGGTGGTGGAAGAAATAGTACCTTCAGTTCATCACTGTAGAAAAGGCTAAATATAAATGTAACAATAAATAAAAATAGGTTGTGTGTGCCTCTGTGACCAAAACTTCATTTCTAGATCTGTTGCTGATGGAGGGATATTCCACAAGCAATATTGCCTTCCCTGGTTAAAATAGATCCACAACAACCTGTTATGTCAAGTAGCAAGCTGGCTGACTGTTCTAAGCATATATGTTTCCTCAAAACTCTCCTTTAAAAATCCCAGAGCAGGAAGGGTTAAACAAGGACGAAAGAAGGCAGAGAGAGTTATTGGGAGCTAGTTTTCATTCTTTCCTTGATTTTAATCCTGTATCCTTCCTTTTTTGTTTGCCTTCCTTTAAACACATTGTGTTTTTTATTTAATGCAGGAATCCACAGCCAGGGTTTTGCAGATGGAATGCATAATTGAACATTTCGTTTGGTTCTTGGGAAATATACCATAAAATTAATATTTAAACCATATTCCCATATAGACACTGAGAAAGCAATCAGAATAATGCTTTTCCCTAAAGCAATTTGTGTACAAGCTGTAGAATATTTTCCAGGCACTAAAGCGGAAAGACTTTAACATTAACTAAAAAAGATGGAGTGGGGAGTATCTTGTACACTGATATGACTACCTTACACTTATTTGTTTTTGGCAGCCACATGGACCAGAAACCCAACTAAACCAGAAAGAAAAGAAAGAAGTGAAACCTATGGAGCTCCAGACCAGTGATATTATGGTAAGCACTGAAGTGCAGGGATACATCATGACAGTCCCTGTAGCTACAGTACTTCCCAAGGATAAACCGAAAATGCAAGCAACTATTTTGAAAATCTTACTAAAGCTATACTCAAAACCTAATTCAGAACATTTCAACCTCCCGTATTGGGAACAGAAAAGAAAAGAAGAGAAGAAAAAGCAAAATACTCGTATAGCAGTTTAAAGCCTATTCAGTTTTATCTCAGTGTGATCATTCAAGGATCAAATTCTGCTTCTTTGGAAATGTCAACCTCCCAGAACACTCTGTTGCAGATCTTATAGTAACTGTTGTGCAGAAAAGGAAATGCAGAAGAAAAATTCAAAGAAAGACAGCTGAAGTGGGCTACAGTCACAGGTTCCAATATACACCAAAAAGATTAAATAATGACCAAAGATTCTTAGTACGCTATAGCTGAAATCCAGGAGTAAGTCACAACTTGAATAGGCCCAGTGAATCAGTGAGGATTTGGTGAGTCAACTCTTCCGTAAGTTTCATTATTCAATGGGCAGTTGTGATTTAGTACTGGATTTCGACCATTACATAATTTTTCCAGATTTATTCACCGTCTTTTGTGTAGCTATAACTAGAAAGTTTGTCTTGACATAACTACTTCAGCATAACCATTTAATTGTTGGTAACAGGATGTCTATGTTCATGACATCCATTTAATTATTGCTAGAAAGGGTCTGTTAATGACATTAACACTGACTGATCATTACTGGACTACTGTTATTTTTCCCATCCAAGAGAGGAGAAACATTACTTTACTGGGCATTCTAAAAACAATGCTTCAAAAGTATTTTCAATGTATTTCTAGTATTAGGAAATTACTTGGTCTTGAATGAGCAGTTAAGATACAATAGCTTAATAAAACTTGCTGCTGATGGAGATGAATGTTGCAGGGTTTTGAAATTAGTGGTTAAACTTTCCTCAGCTGTGCAGTGGAAGTGCAGGGATTCACAGAGTAAAATAGCTACTAATTCCGAGATAATCCACCCGTGTCTCATTAACTGGCACTTACATCTCAGCGACATACCCTGAGAAATTAGTTGTATAAAGAATAATAACTGTTTCATGTTACTTACAACTGTGAATATATCAAGAACAAATTAATTAATAACATGACTGCTTTTAACAACTCTCAGTAAATTTAAGAGATATTCTCCTACCAACCACCATCAACAGATATTTACAGACTCTCTGAGGAAAAAAAAACTCTCAGCAGATTGCACGGCTGTCTTTGAATTTTGAACACAAGGAAGAGAACTATGGGTTAATCCTGGCATACTGACAGTTTCTCCCAGTTAAACAAGCTAGAAAACAGCATGTGAGGTTGTAACAAACTCCAGCAATGAATACTATGGGCTCTTTTTTTGTTTTGTTTTGTTTTTGTTTTGTTAATATGAATCAGCACATCTAGCCCAGGGTTAGGGGAAAGGCAAAGGAACTGCCGTAATAAATACCTGTAGCTGAAAATAAGCAGGGCTGCTCCCAGGAAGCAGTTTTTCTACGGGTTTGGATGACCTGCTCTGATTTAACCAGGCTCAGCTGTCTGCACACAATTTTACATATACTGAAGAGTTCTAAAACAGGCTTTCATATGTCTTGACTCACCGAATAAAGCTAGTAACAGCACTTCAGATGACTTGTTTGCACGATTTATAAGAGGCCTGTTTGACTAGTTCCAAAAACCATGAACACATAAGAAATAAATGAAGCAGAAGCCTGCAAGATGATCTTATTGACAAAGAGTGTACAGCATTTTTCAGTCTGAACCACCAGCACAGTTTGAAAAAAAAAAAGAGGATTCGAAATGTTCTGCAAGTGAAGTGTGAATGTTCAAATATTTTAGAGGCAGAGACAATTTTTTACGAGGTTTAACATACTTTTTAAATTAAAAACCATATACATGGAGCCTCATGTTTAGGATGGCATTCTATACAAGATGTATTCCAAATGCTTTGGTAAAGATTGTCACAGTTTCATTAAAACAATGTTATTTTAAAAGGGGGGGGGGGGAGTTGCCTTTAAGGGATTTTGAATTAATATGATATCTCAGCACAGAAGGGGTGGAATGACACCATTTTATCATGGACAAACATGCTGCACTTTCAACATTTCATGTAAAACATATACACCCACAAATGGAACAGGCAAAAAAATGGTCTCCTGAGAATAGAAGTAAGAGATGAGAGGAACTCTTGATTTTTGTCAGGAGAGTTTGGCATACTCTGTTATGAACCCACTCTGTTCCACCCATATTAAGACTACAAACCTAAAATGCCTGTCATTGGTTGAATCAAGTTTTTTTGGGGGGGAAGTTTATTTCATCAGGCATTTTCCCTCACGTGTTTCTCTCTTTCTGTGGGAAAATGGAGGGTGGCACATAAAGTATATCCCTGCTCCCCATTAATCTGCACACACAGAGAGAGAGAGAGAAAGAGAGAGATTGAGAGAGTGTGATTATTTACAATACAGAGAAGGGCTGCCCTGTCACTTTGCTTCTGTTGTATACATTTAACAGTTTATAAACCAGAATGAAATTGTCCATCATCCTCAGTTTATCCTTTTTACATTTTTAAGAGCGACAAATGTTCTATCCAGTGTTGTTTCTTCTGCAAATACATGTCTGCTTTACATGTTGTTATTAATCATGCATATTGCCCTTCTTGAATGCCAAGGGCTTTATAACCTTTACCTGCTGTGTTGGTGGGAAAGTTTCAAAAGACTGATTATATCACTTATTATCACAATTTCTTTGAAGAGCCCTCTGTATTATTTATTATTGACATAATAAAATAAATTCTTATAAAGTAAAACAAAACAAAACATATACTTCTTGTAATTTCTGCCCCCCCCCCGACCCTATTGTCCCTGTGCCCCTCCATGGAGGGAGGGAGATATGGTAGAGAATCAATTGATTTCTTGGGGCTTTTTTCCTTCCTTGTCCCAGCCATTTCTTCACGGGAGGCGTGAGAGATGCACACAGCAAGTGGCTAACATCTGAAGGAAAGTTATACAACAACCTCCACTGTTGACTTTCTTCTGTGTATCTGGGGGATTACAATGAGTCCTCCAAGCACACAAGAGTTAAATACACACTAGCTGTTCTACCAACAATCTCTTTAAAATCCTACATCCAAAACCCAGAATGCTAATTTTATATATATATTTTTTCAGTTATGCTTTATGTCACCCACACAATTTCACAATCCTTTATAACAATAAGATTCCAGGCCATTTTAAAAAAAAATATGGAAGTGCCCTGGTGGTAACTGAAACAATGGTTAAGGAACGTAACTAGAACATTCAGCATCCTGGAATTCAAACCATCACATGGCACAGCCATTCTAAGTGCACATGTAGGAAGAATTAAAGATTAACTATCATTTCAATCCAATGAAAGAAGATCTATAGTTCTTTTTTAGACACGTAATCACCAAGAGAATACTGCTTGCCAGCCCTCTGAAAAAATAATCTTTCAAAATTCTTGCAAACCCTTGTTATGATTTTTGTCTCATGAAATACAACACCTTTGCATTAAACCCCATAAAACCAAATCCTACTGGATCTCCTCCAGGTTTAGAGAATAAACAGTTATATTGGTGATGCCTTGAACAGTAAAAGCTGGCCTGCTGTCATATGGCAGGCACCCATTAAGAGAGGGAGGTCTGCTCACATGCAATTCACTGTGCTCTGACACAATGCATATTATAGAAGTAATGAACTTCTCACATAATAGATCTAACAAATGCTGCAAGAAAGAGAAACGCTTTCCAGCACTTCAGTATGTATGTCTCACTGTTGATTACACACACATATGAGTATGTATATGCACTGGGAAAGGCAGAGCTTATTTTCCTCCGAATACCAGGCCATTCCCTGCCCCCCAGTATAGCCGTGGAATTGTGGGAGCTGTAGTCCAGACAAGTCACTTTTCCTATCTCTGAAGTACCCTCTGTGGGCCCGCATGTGCTCACACATGTGCTGTAACTGCTAGCTGCACAAGATTCATTAAAAGTTTTGCACATTACAGAAGCCAGAGATATCATGGAGCTGCCGAAGTTGATAGCTTTGTTCTGTGTCCCTCTTTGCACAAAATTTCAAAACAGAGCTCAGTCAATAAACTGAACAAGGACACAAAGTTTAGATGACACTGGCTGTAATCCAGTAGTAAGTTGCAACTACAGCTGGCGCATTGAATCAGTAGAAATTTGGTAAGCCAACACTGTAGATCCATTTGTTGTTGTTTAGTCATTAAGTCGTGTCCGACTCTTCGTGACCCCATGGACCAGAGCACGCCAGGCCCTCCTGTCTTCCACTGCCTCCCAGAGTTTGGTCAAATTCATGCTGGTAGCTTCGGTGACACTGTCCAACCATCTCGTCCTCTGTCGCCCCCTTCTCCTCTTGCCTTCACTCTTTCCCAACATCAGGGTCTTTTCCAGGGAGTCTTCTCTTCTCATGAGATGGCCAAAGTATTGGAGCCTCAGCTTCAGGATCTGTCCCTCCAGTGAGCACTCAGGGTTGATTTCTTTCAAAATGGATAGGTTTGTTCTCCTTGCAGTCCAGGGGACTCTCAAGAGTCTCCTCCAGCACCACAATTCAAAGCATCAATTCTTCGGCGGTCAGCCTTCTTTATGGTCCAGCTCTCACTTCCATACATCACTACTGGAAAAACCATAGCTTTGACTATGCGGACCTTTGTCGGCAAGGTGAGGTCTCTGCTTTTTAAGATGCTGTCTAGGTTTGTCATCGTAGATCCATTAGGCCCACTCTATTTGCAACTTATTACTGGATTTCAACCATACCATTATAAGGAGGTAGCAGACACACTGAGCTTTATTTCAGTTGCAGGTGGAGGCTAAGTAACTATTGGTACTCTCAACCTCCTTAGGTGAATTCTTGTTTGAGACCGATATGATTAACTGTCACTGCCAATTCTCTTACCATCATGGTGCTAGAATAGACATCATGTTGCTGACATCAGAGTACTGAAATTATATTCCGACCTGAACACACAAAAAACTTACAGGGATACATCCATTTAGTAGTCCCATCCATTGGATCAAAAGAACTTGCATCACCATAGATGAACCAGAGTCTCATGGGTTCAAGGAATCCACTATTATCGATCTTGTGGTGCTAACTGTTAACCATTCACTTTCTAAACCCCAAGAAAGACAGCAAACCATGTACGTATAGCAAAGGGGTCACTGAGAAGCTTCCCTCATTGTGCCTTTTTTTTTTTAAGGATAAAAGCTGGTTCTCTAAATCCTGTCCACTCAGGAGCTGCTAAAAATGCAAAGAAGCCAGGAGCAAGGGGCATGTGGTTATGCCAATTTCACCACATGAGCGGAAAACACAAATGATTGCCTCTTCATAGGAATGTTAGTGCAATACCTTCATATGCAACCACTATGTAATAGAGAGTTGTCTGATCGTATCCTCAAGTAGCAAGTGTTTTCCAATAACCAATACATGACAAAAAAAATAAAATACAAAAACAAAAGTAATGCACATATGGATTTCATGTTTTCATCTTTAGACACACAAGAGATTTTTCCCCCTCCGAAAGTAAGACTGCTCCTTTTCTTTGCCTTTGGCTTTCTCTTCCAGTCTGTAGCCATAATGTGTCATCAGAACACAAGCAGTGCAAGGTCAAAAAGAATGCTAGGTTTTATGGGTCTCAAAGCGAGAGCACACAGGCCATCTAAAAAGCCTTTATAGGGTCAGTCAGGGAATGTGCTCTACACCACCTAATTGCCTTGCTCTCTGAAATTTATATAAACTGTCTTAAAATGACAGAGATGAAGATGAAGATCATTTTAAGTTCCTCTGAAATGCTAAAGAAATCTAGAGAAGTTTCTTCTTCTAGAGGAGGAAGACATTCTTTCTCCACTGGAAGAAACTTTTTCTGGATCCAATATACAATGCATATTTTCAGCATACCTCTTTCACTTTGAGTATTGTTAAGAACTGATTGTTTTATTAACAACTTAAAAATTCAGTTCTTGCCATTTTGTTCTAAAATGATACAAATCAATGGTATGTTGTTGCTGCTGTTGCACTACAAACTGATCTTATTTGTTGACAATCATTTCCTAGCTGTCTATCTTCAAATTAATATTGCTAAGCCCCATCACACATAATTTCAAAGTGCTGCAGGAAGTTCTGGAGAATGTACTAAGCTGTACACTCAGTCCACCTAGTGAGGTCTGATGGACTTCCTCATCCTGGTACAGTAGCTTTCCTCTATAGCTGCATCTGTGTGACCACAAAGGAAAGTGTACAGCACACAGTTCTTCAGGAAAACTTGCCTGATATTACTGACCTTCTTACTGAGGAACCCAACAGGGACTCCAAAGAATTAATAAGAGACCGTTTGAAAGCTATTGGGCTTTCTCAACAGAGCTTAGAATTAAGTCAAAAAAGAAACCCCGGTAAATTACAGGTTTATGTTGCATTACAAAAAGGGCAAGTGAGTATGATCCATCACTGTCTCACTTAAAGCTACACTGAGGATTGGAGCTGCCTTGTCTTACACACACACAGCAAAATAGACAATTGAGTATTGTATGATGGTTAGCTTTTTTTTCTTCCACAAAAACACAAAAATTACATGGAAAGCATAACCAAGGCCAAGTTTAAAAAATATTTGGTGTATTCACACAACTACATGTTCAGGACTATTTTTATTCTGCCTTGAAGAAATCATCTGAAATTGTTGCCACCCAACACTTTTTCTAATGGCCACTTTTAGCCGTTAAAAAAGCTTGCTGCAACATACACTATTGTTACTACATAGTGCGGTTTAAGCTAGGGAGATGTGGCAGAATATAAACATTATAACGGAGCTTAGGAAAAAAATTTTTAAAAAAACTCCCAGAATACCCTAGCCAGCATGGCCATGAGCATGGATTCTGGAAGTTATGGTTCAAGGGGACATTTTTTCAACCACTGCACTATTATATAGGAGGAACTGATATTTTGCCTTTGAATACTCTTTTTCGAATGGAGAAAACTAGGTTTAAATTCTCGTAGTTATGTTTGGAAAAACTGGAACAATTCTTGCTCCTTGTTTTTGTGGGTTTTTTTGGGGGGGAGGGGCGATAGCTCCCTGGGCCAGAAAATACCAAACCAGGAGACACCATCCCCCACTTGTAGGTCAGGGTCACCCTTGGCTTCAGACTGTGATGTTTTATGACACCATTCTGGTCAGAATGTGGGGTAGCTATTCTATGGAAAATCAACCAAACTTACTTCTGAGTAGATAGATTTAAGATGGTGCTGTGAGCCATTATTGTTTTATTACAGTTAGAACCAACTCTATGTCTACAAATCATACACAGACCCTAGGCAGTACTATGACAAGCTAGAGCCATTGAGACATTAGAGAGATTTAAAAAATCATGATCCACAGTAATGACTGTGTAGTAGAGGTATTATTTAGGGAAACAAACAAAACATTTTCATGCAATTACACATAAATTATAATGTCTAATTTGGCTTTTAGATGACTTTTTACATGTTCTTCTCTCTTGCACAGGAACGACTGTTCTGTCCTCCTGGTAACAGCTTTTCAAATATTATCTCACTTCAAAAACATTTGTTGATATCCTTTAAGTAATCTAGAGACCATGTTACATTGGCAAGTGATTGGCAGGTCCTTAAGACATAGTCCTCAAAGCCTCTCAAGGTAATCTGCAAAGCAGTGGCCCTATCTTGAAAATCAACAATGTGGATTTAACAAAAACCAGCAGATATTATATCTGTGCACAAGCGCCACCAAGAGGTCATTCGCTTATTTTTATTTTTACTTTTCTATCTACCATCTCTAAATCCATTGAGTAGCATAGGTACCATCAATAGGTATTAATGGCCATTTATTCTCTTCCCCTTGTGGCTCAAGGAAGAAGTCCCGTCTTCTCATGTTTATCAGCATCACATGAGATTTCAGTCCTTAGTTTTGTATCATTTTATTTGTGTGAACTTACATAGACACGTGCTTACCATGCTGGAAGCACTGATTTCCTCCAGCGTTTATTTATTTATTAATATTCATTTATTCAGGTCGCACCTGGCTTTTTTTCTCTCCCTCCATGAAAGGGGATAAAGATGTTTCACAATCAAACAGGATACAAATGAAACATAACATGCATGAAATTATAAGACTTGGAAAAGGTTTCAAAGCACACCGTCAAAAGGAAATGCAGCACCCACCCAATTAAAAGCCCCTCCCTCAGCAAGCAAGATCACGTTGCCAAAGTCTTGCCTGAAAAAAATTGCCCTTGGCTGCCAATGGAAGGATGGGAAAAATGGACCCAGCCTAATTCTTCTCATTCATGGCAGGCAGAGAACACGATTCTAGTGTGAATATTAAAGGCATTTTGAATATCATTACCTACAGCCAGTACCAGATTAAGGTGTATCTCAGGGATGGCCAAGAGTGACCCTCCAGATGCTGCTGAAATGTGACTTCCAGCATTTCCCATTACTGATGATACTGACTGCAGTTGATGGAAGTTGCAGTCCAACAAGAATGGTCCATTCTTGGTATAAAAACTGTCTTTAGAATAAAAGGTGAAGCTGGGTGGTCATAACATTTAAGCAGATCTTGAATATCAGGTCTCTGGTATAATAAAACGTTGGTTTTAATAGGGGCATCTGTCCAGCACCACCCCCAGGGCAGACTAGGAATTATCAGACCTAGACACTATCATTCATATATCAGTTACATTAACTTTTCTGTGCACTAAATGTGCAAATGTTTTCAACAATTTAGATCAAGGGCCATACAAAATGTTGAAAGTAACATGTCATAGGTGAAACCACATTAGAGTTCAAGACACATGATTCATGTTTGAGAAATCAGTCCTGCAGACCAAGCCTTGCTTAACTCCCAAAGACCAATCACAATACAAAGCAAGCTAATTTATGAGTCATGGGAGGTGAGGAAAAATCCTGGTGTGACAATCATAATGCTTTCTGTAGGTAAGAAATTATTTCTTCATCCTCAAGGTATAATGGATAGAGTGTCAGAGTACAACTCAGAAGACCTGGGTTCAAATCTTCTCTCAGTCATGGAGAAGGGGCGATGGTAAAACCATCCCTTAAATATCTCACATATTCTGAATATTGGTGACTTGACATTGCATAGTAACCACAAGATATCTAAAGGAGCACTTCTCTGAATATGAGTTTGTTAATTCTGTGAGATCAACTAGTGAAATCATTTTGCTTCTTTTTGTTTCTAGTGAGCTTTTCAGAAAGCTGTGTAAAGTTATTTTACTTAAAACTGACACTTTGTGTACATATTAACATTAATCCTTTACTGCCCCTACTTGCATTTTTTCATTGTTTTCTTTTGTTATTGTTGTTATCAATGTTAATTATTTTAGATTGTATTTGGTTAGCAGTTTAAAGCCTCTTCATTTTTCATTTCTTGGACAGGAGTCATGAGGTAAAACCTGTTGATGAACAAACACACAAATTGCTCTATTAGTTCATTACCAAATTGTGTATAGTGACCATGGGAAGATTGGGAGTGCTCTACCCCACTCCCTCTCTTTCTAGCTTTCCTACACATGGGGAGCAGGGGGTCTGAGACAGAGGACCTACACTATCTGAGGAGGCTTTTCAAGTGAGTTAGAATTTTGGAAAATCAGCATCTTGGCTCATGCGGAGAGCCGCCATGGATAATGGGGGCTGCCATCTTCAGACACATCATTTTCCACATGGAGGAGAATGACAAAATTGGAAATGGGGCCAGGGGTAGGGCTATAGCACTATATGGTATACTTATCCACCCATGATAAATATAAGTACACACCATCTGCTAATGACTGAATGGGGCTTGAGGGTTTTCTTGGTACGGATTACATGTGTCCGTGCTCTTATTTTATATTCCAAGGCAACCACAACATGTAAGATGCTGAACATCTTAATGGGATGAAAAGACATGTTGTCTTGCTTCCTGTCTTTCTTCAAGATGTTCAAACAAACAATTGGAATCTGTAGTGATTTATTATTGATATTAATATTCTGTTGAGCACATTTACATTAAGATATTAATGTTAAATTTACTGTGTTACCTTTCAAGAACTCTGAACAAAGGAAGCATTCACTATGTAATGTGATTATTTAAAAGAGTACAGGATGAAGCATTCACGCCTGGTTGTGGTTTTCATTGATCTGTCCAAAGTTATGCATCTGTGTGTATTCTTATAGAAGTATTCATAGAACCACACCTGCATTTCTGAAGAGCTTGGCACAATCCCTGAAGCGTTATCAAGACCATATTTTAAATAAACTTCTTGAAACCCATAATATAAAGAAAACAAAGCTTCCAATGCCACATGTGCCAAAGTAGGCATGCAGACCATCTGGATGACTATCAGGCCATTTAGCAAAACCACCAACAAGGCCATCTTCAGTTGATAAAGTGCAATTGCTGTTCTTTTCATAGTTTGTAAATGTACTGAAATATTTTCAGACGCATGAGATTGAAGTCCAGCTCCTTGGGCAAGTCCATTATCCTAAGACTGGCCATAGCTGATGGAAGAAACAGAAGACTGAACACCTCTCCTTCCTATCTCACAGGGCTGCCGTCCAAACCCCTTGCACTTTCTTTCCCAGCACAATCAAAGCCAGCAGTGACACTTCTGGCTCCCTGGAGGACGGGGAAGGAAGAGCTAGGACAGTGATGGTGAAGGATGTCGAGCTCCTTCCCCTTGGCATTAATGCTTTATTCTCTCCAGTCCAAAAGTACCCCTCCAATGTGGTGGTGGGAAAGGTTAAAAAGAAAACAAAAACAAAAAATGTATGCAAACTCTGTATCTAGGGTTGCACTGAACAATGTGTTTAGCACATTTTTAGAAGGGAAGGTTCTCTCAAGTGGTGGAAGATGTGTGTTTGTGACAGAACATGGCTTCCCCCAAAATGCATTTAGTTTGATTTGTTCTGCAAATTTGTCACTGGAAGATAAACACAAGCTTAATTTGTAAGTCTAATGGCCAAGGCACATACCTTCCACTGTGAGAGGGGTTCATCACAGGCAATATTTATTGTGCTTAACATCTCTTTAACTCCTGATGCCACCAACTCAGCTATTTTGAGAAATACCTTTGTGTACCAGAAAAGGGAGCCAGTACTCGTGGGCCGTCTTCCTGTGCATTATCAATTCCACAGCCATTTCCCTTACTTTTTATATTGAAGAACATTCAAAGACATTAAATGGCTTTTAGACATTTTTGTTTTGGAGCATTGGTACTCAGGATACTTATCACCTCGTCACTTAGGAAGCTCCAAAATTAATACTTCAGAAATTATACAAATATTAGGGATAGCTTCTGGCAGGAAGAGCAGAATTCCTAACTAACATGAACATTGTAAAGTTTGTCCACTCAGTCATGTTGTCCCTCGTTTTTTTCAGGGCTGTTCTTGTATATTTTCTTGTAGACTTGCATAGATCATCCTAGTATTTATACCCAGAAGTAGGGAAGATAATTGTTGCTGGATGTACTAGGATGTCCGGGGTTGCTCCTGTACCACCTGATCACATAGTTCTGGATTTGTGCCCTAACTTCTCGTTTCTAATTCTGATCACCCGTCCTTTTTGCCTATCTTTTCCACTCTAACCCTGACCCCTTCATTCTCCTCTCGTTTCACCCATTCCCAAATCTTCACGTTTTTACCTATTTCACTGTCTCCGTTTTCCTCATTTGTACTACATCACCTAATCAATGTTTAGAACATGTGTCCTATTTCAGCATTCTTTATTATAAGTGTCTACAAGCCTTACAGAAAAATTATTTAACAACAGCAAAAGAATGAAAGCAGTAATAGCTTATATCCCAGTACTATAACAAGAAAATTAAACTAGCAAAACAGTTACAGGTAGTGCTTAGGCACAGAAGGGTGGAGATGGACCAGCAGAGATGCACCCATAAAGACACATCATCTGATGAGACACAAATGTGCAGATCGGCCTGGATGGATGTGGTATGAAGGTCCATATAAGTAGACTGTACACCAGAGAAGATCAGAACAAAAATATACCACTACCCCACAGTGATGTAAAACACACACACACCCTTCTCCAGAAGATAAGGGCTTTTTTGGTCCCAGTTTGATTCTGTTGATACCACTTTCAGTCCTGCTTCATGCAGACAATCCTCATCTCCAGGACTACAGAGATTAGCTTGCTTTGTTTGATGAGTGATTTTTCAGGATTTAAATATGAAATTCCTTTGAAGTATGATCTCGGAAACCTTGAAAGGCTGCCTCAATCACCTTTCTGCAATCTATAATATACTTCCAGCTCTAATGATGGGCTTTCTCTAGCATTTGTTTCTCCCTTTGCTTTCCCACCACTGGAGCTCTGATATTGGAAGAGATGGAAAGGGGACAGACTAGGGGCGCAGCATGGGTGCATGGGGCCTTGGAGGCACAAGACACCAAGTCCTCCCAGTCCCTAAGCATATCTCCCAATGTAGTGCCAGTCCTGGAGCTGACATAAAAGAATTTTGCATTCCCTGTGAGAAACGGGGAGGAAAGCGGGGGAGAGAACTCTGAAGAAGGGAGAAAAATGTCCCTTCTCCTTCACTTTTGCCCCTTCTGTGAGCACCAAACATGCTGAACGTTCTGACTTCAGACTGTTCTTATCCTGCAGGTAGGATGGCTTTGCTACATTTTCTGATCGTGGAAGCTTTTCAAATAAATTGTTATTTCTGCTACATCATTGGTTAGACTGGACCAGTTATGGCTCAGGGACTGATACCCGTTTGTGCATTAAGACGGGCAGCATTTAACAGGTGAAACACATGAGCAAATGAAGGAATAGTACAGAAAAATCCAAAACAAGAAAGATAAACCTTTTCCAACCAGACTAAAGCTTGTGAGTAGGGGTGGAGGAGGGAAGCCACATTTTAATAGTAAGTTATAAATTAGTGCTTTATTCACATCCGTATACTAATATATATTTTAAAGGGACAATAGAGTAAGCATTCTGGAGATTACGGCCACATAGCTTGACCAAGGGAAACTTTGCATATGTATAATTCTCTGTGTGTCTACTACACAAAGAACCGGTAATTGGCTGCAATCAACTTTTCCTCTTTCAAACAATGAAGGCTTATGTTTCTTCATACCCAGAAATGTATTTTCCTCTTTACTCTTTCTGGTTCCCACAGAAAATTTAAACAAACAGATCTGATTGTTCTTTCATCTTAATTATTTCAGTCCAAGCCCTTTCACATAACAGTTTGTGGGTGATCTCCTGAATTTCTGTAAGACCCATTGAGTCTTTCACCCTGATGTACTAACTAGACTAAGAATCCAGTCATAAAGTGACAGATTACAAAGAGCACAAGAAGAACTAAACCACAATTATTTCACTAGTAATTGGTGTGTATATTCATTCTACACTGATGCTCGCCATATGAGTTTCTGCTGCATTAACATGAGCTAAAGCTTGTGGCTGAGTTGAGGAAACTGTAAAACCTTCAGGAAATGCCGTTCATTTTATTCATGTGCAATACCTTTAATTTGATTAAAGTAATAAAATAACTTTAGCTAGCTTTTCCATATGTAAAGAATGGCCAATTACTTTGACTGAACTGTTCCTTCCCCCCACTTTTTCAGGAGAAGGCAACAGAGGAAAGGAGTAAAGGCTTGAAGTATGGAATTACAGATTTGTTGTAATATCTGCAAAGGTAACACCCACATTTTATGAGTGGACTATATTATGAAAAAAGTGATTGAGATAAATTAACTTAATCTGCATGCTTGACTGTTGCATAGTCTTTGCTAGGGTTGCAGTATTTGAGATTTGTGAAGTCTTCTCTTTTTCCTTTTCTTTTCAGGTGAATACTGGAGAAGGAAAAGGGAGGCTGAGGCTCATGGGAAAATAAAACAGGAAATATGAGGTGTAGGGAAACAAAGTTGGAACATTAAAGAAGCATCTTTTCTGTAAAATTGACTGGACTTCAAATTAACTACAAAGATATTCCTCAAAGAAAGAAACATTTTGTGGAAATCTTTTGTAACCATAGTTTAAGAGGAATAAAAATACAACTTTTGTAGCATATACAAAATCATCATCATCATATCCCGTCAAGTCAATTCTGACTTATGGCAACCCTTTCCAGGGTTTTCTGGGTAGAGAATTCTCAGGAGTGGTTTACCATTCCCTTCTTCTGGGGGTGCCCTGGGACTGTGCACCTTGCCCAAAGCCACCTAGGCTGGCTGTACTCACAGGAGGCACAGTGGGAAATTTAACTCCCAATCTATGGATCTGTAGGCCAGATGCCTAAGCCATTGAGCTATCCATCCAGCTATAGAAAATAAGCCCCACCAATCTGAATATTTGTGATTACTTTAATTAGTTGTGCTGGAAACAAAATGGAGAAGAGCCACCCCTTCTGCTTATCATACTCATGCAGAACTTGGAAAAGTTACTTCTTTGGACCACTGCTCCCAGAATCCCACAGTCGGGGGGGGGGGGGAAGGAAACTTTCCAAGCACTTTACTTTAGATATCAGAGTTTCTGGAGTTATTCCTTTTTACTACATATGTGCAAAACTGGCAGGAAGTCTAGACCAGGGGTGGGGAATATGCAGTCATCTGGATATCATTTGACTGCAGCCTCTGTCATCACTCAGTGCTAACCCTGCTGGCTAAGACTGATGGTGGTTGGGGTTCAAAACACCTGGAGGACCACACATTCCCCAACTCTGTATGAGCTATGGTAGAAGTCCACTGCCCTATCCAAGGATTAATCTGAATGTGTGTTGGGGGAGTTGGGAGAGAGAAAGACCTAGACCTGTCCTTTCCCTGTAACTCTCTCCACTTGGGAACAATGGTCAGAGGAAAATAGACTTCATTGCACGTGGTGCCTCTCCAGAGAACTGGGAACACCAATTTTTCATAGCCTCTATATGTAGCAGTGTCTTCCGTCTTCAGGCTGTCATTCTCGGTGAGAGAGGAACTGTGGCTAGCACTCTCCCCTGCACACATTCCAATTAGCTTTTTCCTGACCACATGAATAAAGCTCATGTTATTGACATATAGGCTAAATGACAGTTCTGAAGGTGGGCCCCACCAGTAGATACTTGAAATGATATTTCTCCTTGTCTCAATGCAATCACCTCATACATCAGTAAGACTACCATTTGCAGCAAGAACAGAATTGAGGTCAAATACCAGGCTTCTGCTGATCTCGAATATTACTCCCCAAATCCCAGTAATCTTATTCGAATTCAGTGAGACTTAGTCCTAGAGCTCGGTGTGACTTATTCTTCTGTAAGTGGGCTTAGATTCTAGCTGTGTGTTATGCAGACATATGTTAACAGCTGCTGTTACAGCAAACTTTCTTTCATAACTTTTTCAAAATAATAATTATCTCAATCAAATAGTTCTGCTTCTCCTGATCAGCCAGGATGCAAGATACTACAGGATGTGAGTAGCCTTCATCTGAATTGACCTTTAAAGACAAGCTAGAGTGAGGAGGAAGCCAAAGTCTGACATCCTCTTTAAAGAGCAGACATCCCTACATCTGAACTATTATAGGAATCTTTTCCTGGAACAATGTTTGCTCCATCTCATTATGATGATGATGATGATGATGATAGTGATGATGATGATAGTGGTGATGATGATGATGATGTCTCTACCCATTCCTTGCAGGAAACAACAGCACAAAAATTTTGATCGGCTTCTCATGATATCCCTAAACATTTCCCTAAACATCCCTAAATACCATGCATAATGTGTGTGTGAACATTTGGGGACATGGGACACCACCACCATGCAACTGAGCAAGAAGTTCTGAAAGCTGTTGGCCAAGTGAAGTCAGCCTGTGATGTTTCACTTGTGTAATCTTCAGCAACAGCCAAGTCAACTGAGAGACACCAGGGCTTGCCATATCAGAGTTGAGGCAACTGCCCTAGGTAGCAGGTGCTGGGGGGCACTGAGGATGCCTACAGTCTTGGAGACATAGCTATGTGTCCCACATATCTTATTCTATGCCTCCCAAGCTAACCTGCTGCTGTCAGACATGGTCAAGGATGGGAAAAATTGCTCTCTTGCTCTTTTGGGTGTCTACCACTCCTAGCATACCCCAGCCTGCATGGTAACCAGCTGGAATATTCTGGAAGTTGTAGCAAAAAGTGAAAAGTAAATTTCCCCATGTCTAGGTGCAATGGAAGACCTTGCTCCCATCCTCAGTGTTGAGGTCATAATCAATTCACAGTCCAGTTTGCTTCTGTCAATGGAACTGAGGTGAGGTGGTGGGGCAGAAAGGAGAATTACCTTTCAGCTCAGGCAACAAAACGTCTTGGGCCAGTCCTGCATATACCGAAAGGTGTCAGTGAAGCTGTTATCTGGCTGGACTGTTCCTAGGAAGAAATCAGTAGGGATGAGGACTCGAGCTTGGGATTTGGGGCTTGGTACCCAAAGACTTGGCAACATAACTGGAAATCAGTTACAAAAAATGTCTTATATTTGAGACTAGAGGTCACTAGCAATTTATGCTTTTACCATAGGTTAATATCTCAATAGATTGTATCCTTTTTATTCTATTTCTAAAGAGATTCAATGATTCAAATATTTTAGACTGCAATGCTATATATGCCTTCCTGTAAGTTTTGCTGAATTCAGTGATGCTTACTTCTCAGCAAACACACATAGGATTGTCCTGTTAAGCACCTATTCTCCCCTAATGACCTAAATGTGACTTAAATGCATATATGACTCTTAAGGTTTTACAGTGGCTCAACGACATATGTCACCTTTATGAATTTACAGCAGTTTAAGAGATTATGGGCCCTAAAGTAATAATAGGGTAGCTTTAAACATTATTACGTGAAAAGGCTTCCTTCTTTTCTCTGCCTGTTTTAAAATTCCTCCAGTAAATTAAATTTTAAATCCTAGGCCAATGTAGCAAAGGGCGAATGCTAATAGGTCTTCAGTAAGGCTGTTTCACTCAAGGATCTGCCCTGTCTTTTAATGTGGATTATGTTCATCTAAAACATACAAGAAAGTGTTGTTTGAAACTGATAAGTAAAATGTGAATTTCAGTAAAAGAGAAAGTGGGAAAGCATTTCTCACAAATACACATCTTACTCAAGAAACAGAAAACTGGTACCTGTTTATTCTTGATGTCATTTTGCTGTGCATCTGTTTAGGCTGTTCTCCCAAGTTTTTCACTGGGGTTAAAAAATGTAAATTCCATGGTTTGCCTCTGCTACCATTGGCTTTTTTGTATTGACTTTACTTTCCTATCTGATGGTAATAAATTTCCACTAGAGTGGAACACCAACTAAGCCTAGTGACCCCTATTGCCCAAGCCGGCCAGACAATGAAGTGGGGTCCTCACAGACACTCCAGCAATTTCTAAGCCTCATTTGTGCACATTTTCATTCAGCAGTTTGGACTGTGTGCAATTAGAGAGAGTCTCTGTTTAAAGGGACCTCATGGGGTCGTAACAGATCACTGGAGCAATAAATTACTGGCTCTTCAGAAGCAGAGAGAGCGTGGAAATTTTGGGAGGGGAAAAGAAGACAAGAAGGGGTGAGGTGAAAGGCTAAATGCAACTGAACCGAATACAAGGACCTGACTCTTCGATAAAGAAATCACCAGTCTTGTAAATCTCAGTGTTTTGGACAATGGGGCCTGTTGCAGAAATTTGCAAAATAAGCTTACTTCCATTTAGGAAGTAAACAGCAGAGCCACTGTCATCTCAGTAAAAATTACATGTGTGTGGGGGGGGGGGGAAGGGGCCTGTGACTTTCTGCTCTTAACCAGCAGTGTGCAAAAATTTAACCCAAACATGTTTGAATGTGAGCAAGCACAAATCTTTATCACCTATGAAATGAAAACAAATTAAATGTTATCTTCAAGGCCACAGTATCACACCTCTGCATTCTACACCCAGAACTTTGCACTGGCTCATATAAGATGGGCCTCTGGTCTAATCCAGAAAAGTTCTGCTTATGGAAAGATGGAATCAACCAGAGCTTGGGAAATAGGTAGTGAGTTTTTGCATTTCAAGGGGAAAATCTACACTGTGAAGAATATACTTTCTGTTTTCTATTCTGCAGCAGTGTTTATGAGTGATCTGTGCCAAGCAAACAATGCATTCCCATGGTCCATGTGATGGAATTTCAAGGAAAGACTGGATCTCCCATTCTCAGACTGGAGACAGAACTCTAGCTTCATGGGAGAGTTCCAGACTTGCTTCTCCTCTCCCTCCTCATAGAAAACCTTCCTTTAGCTCTCCAGTATCAGAACTTCAATGAAGGGGGCACTCAGGGCATGGTGTGAATTGACTGGCAGGCGATTGGATTCAAAGTCCTGGAAATGATTTAAATTATTTCCTTCCTTCATGAGCAATGGGAGGGAAATAGCAAAGCAAAAACTACTGAAGGAAGGACAAGTGAATGCCATTAGAATGCTTACTAGGAGAGCCCACAGAATGCTGGACATTCTGACCTGGAAGCAGTGCAAGTAGGAAGTTAACATTAATCTGTTACTGACAGGAACTGAATCAGTGGGACCTACTTTTGAGTAGCCATAGAATTGTGTCCTAAGGAAGAATTCAAAGCTTGATTCTATGCATGTTTACTCAAAAAGTGCCACTAGTAAATTAAATGAGGTTTTCTCAGAAATAGTGCCTACAGTTTTACACCCTTTGACTTGTTTGCAAAAAGTTCTTAGACAATTGTCCTGTATTAGTCATATTGCTAAAACTTGTATTTTCTTGTTTTTAAAGAAACATTTTTTTGGCTTATAACTCTCTTCTCAAATGCAGCATCCGTCCATCTATCTACTCTACTCAACTTTCCAACCACAGAATAACCTGGAGTTCTCTGAAACATAAATGACAAACAATAAACCATGGCAAAAACAAGGCATAATAAAACTAGGGTTACATAGTAGAAGCACAAAATAGAAATCAACAAGAAAAGAATTAAAGTGCTAGAGCACATAAAATCAAAGTAAAATCTTCAGCAAAAAAATTAAAAAAGAGCTCTCAGATCTAAAAGCACAAAAACTAAACATTAAAACATTCTTTGATTTTTAAAAAATCAAAATCAAAAGGTCTTTACCTGACACTGGAATGGTCATAAAGTAGAACACATCTTGCCAGCCTTTCATGGTGATCCATCACTGAAAATGTTCTCTTGCAGGCCCTCATTTGGTGAAGGCATCTGGAGGAAAGTCTTAGGTGACAACCTCAAGGGATAGGTAAGCAAGATAGCCCCATCTGTTGGTATATTCCCCCCATGCACTTGATACTTGGCATGCAGCTAGAGCAGCACACCAAGCATCAGAGGCAATATATGGGAGAAAGACCTTCCTTTCTTCCTCTGGTCAACAGCCACTGCCACTGGAGGCAATGAGTGGTTGAAGGGGAGATGGGATCAAAGGTTAAAGGAGCCTCATGGAGGAAGGGGGGTCTTCAGAACTATACCCCTAACTGTTAATTATATATCCTTCTGGAGTGGGCCAGTAATTTCATGAGAGGACAGAATCTATTTGTTGAGCATGTTCTAGGATATACTACTTTATGGGAATTATGTGAGAAAAGGCTTCTCTGAATAGAAAAAGGAGCCAAGAAAAAACTCAGTCACCTTTTTTATTCCTCTAAAAGGCAAGTCTAGGCAAACATTAGTTTTTTTAAAAAAATATTTGCCATGTCACAAAGGGGTTAAACGAATCCCAGAGCTTCTTTGGACAAGTGAAGAAGAACTCTGAAGGATGGAGTGGCGTCTAGTGTGTTAAATGCATGGGAAAAAATGCAGCCAGGGTCCATAAATAGCTCATTAGTTTCATTCCCAATTAAGCGTGAAACAGTGGTTGTTTATTGGAGTGAACATGTGCAGCAGGAGGAGGTTGGAGCTGGTCAAGCCATAAAGGAAAGTGAAAGCAGGAAGGTGACTCGCTTGGGAAGGAATCCCTGGGCAAAGCCCTCCTTTCCCTCCATAACCCACCTCCTTTCTGTCATCTCTTCCATGTTCCTCTCCTCCCATCATCTCCACCATGGTATCCACAGGGGAAAGGGGGTATGAGAACAGTTCTGTCAGGAAAGTAGTTAACATGTCCAGGGGATGGAAATGTTGCCACATTTTTCAAGATCCGATAAACTATAATGAATATTCCACAGAAAGTAGGGCGTGACGACAGGTTTGGGAAGAATCCTCAAAGGCAGAAGTGCTTCAAGATACAGGGATTTAAAAGGAATTGCTTCAAAATGGTTGGCAATTAGAAAACAGCACATCTGCGATAAGATGAATGAATACAGTGCAATAGTGCTTCATGGTTTCTGTTGCTTATATTCTTTTATTATTTATCAGGATATAGATACTCCAGTCTTTAATGAATTCCCACGGCAACTTACAACAATTTATTTCACAATAAAGGCAATTCTGCACAAAAACGTTAAAAATAGCACAGATTAAGAGAGCAGCAAAAAAAAAAGCAATTAGCAGAGGTACAACATGTTGAATATAAATGTTTGGTACTGAAATGACATCTAAAAAGGCACTGCATGAATCTATCTCTCTGAGGCATTGCTCCCCAACCAGGGCCCACCACTGAGATTACTCTTTCCTCAGCAGCCCCCTGCAACACCTGCAACAGGTGAGGGCACCTGAAAACAAGCCTCAGTTGAGGATCTTAGGTTACGGACACGTATCCACAGAAACAGTCTTTCAATTACCTTTATCTCAAAAGTGTTAGAAGGCAACTCTTCAGTTGCACAACACATGACCTGGTGCCAGTGCTCTTGTCCTGTTAGTATGACATTATTAATGTATCCCTTTGTGTTAGTCACACTTAAGTCTCAGTAAAGACTCTTGATCTTTAAGCAGTTGAAGCTGTGATGACTGAGAGGCAGTTGTTGACATTTGTTGGTGCAGAATTTCTTCCATATCATTTTATAACCATATTTTATCCATTACTCAGAACACTGTATAACAGAAATAGTCTACTATGAATAAAATACTTACATTACAGATCTCTTTTCCCATGAGAATATCAGTGAGGCAACAGAAGGTGGAAGCAAAAAACATGCCCACGCAGGAATGGACATCACATATCACCTGTTTGTTCACTTGAGGGAAGGTGATAACTGGTCCAGTATATGTAACGCATTATCACAAAGCCAATAGGTTGCTGATGACTACTGATCAGAAGAAGCATCTGGCAATGCTGCTGTTCTTTCTTAAACTGAGTTCTACTTCATACCTGTAAAATGAAAATTATAATAACGTATCTCACAAATCACTGGGAAGATAGATAGGATGAATGTGGTAACGCCTGTTTTAGTGATCTTACATAAAATCACTATTAAGAGATATACATCATAACGGTAATTCTCCCTGCAAAAATTCTACAAAGTACTATATTCTGTGTTTTCATTTGCATTCACAGAAAACTGACAGCATTAACCATCCTTCCTGCAGAAGCTACACTTCCTTTTAAAATAGCCTTAGAGACGGATCCAGGTGGTACCCATCAGGACTGCTCCTCTGCTTTAAAACTGGCGACACTGAAACACCATTTCACTTAAGAAAGGTGGAAACACAACCCCCATTTTCAAAAGTGAAACCAGAATCTCATGCAAAATGTAATCCTATTCTTAACATCGTTTCATGGAAGATGGGGGGGGGGGGGACTTGTAACCATCCTAATAAAGCAAAGGTGGGGGGGGGGAGCTTTTGATACAAAAAGTAATTTGATCTCAGGCCTCCTTAGCATCCCTTGTAAAGGGGCAAACATGTTAAAGGGCGGGTGCCCCCAACTTAACCCTTAGCTTGGCCTATTTCTAAACAAGGCACCTTTTCATCTTCCTCTCTTAAAACTCTCTTAAGTTATGGAAGAACAGACTTGAAGTGGGGAGGTGAGATTGATCTAGCAGCTTGCTAACAGCTGGCTTCATTTCTGGTTTCAGAAAAGTATCCTAAATGAGTGAGGCAACATTGCTAAAAGCATCAAGAATGAACAAGGTACTCTAGGCTGCAAGATAACTGTGATATACTCTATGCAAGTCAGCCTTTGAGGATTGTTCATAAACTTTTGCAGGTCATAAGAAGACAAGTGGAAATTTGTAAGCAGTCTGTGGATGGATGAATCCAATACAGTATCATCTCCAAGTCTAATTCTTTAAAGTCAATTCAAAGTGCTGGTTTTGAATTTTAAACTTCTGAGCAGGCAAAACTTAAGGACCGAGCCCAGTCGTATTTTTATTATTTATTTATGTAAAATATTTAAAATTATTTTAAAAAGATAAAATGATCTATTATTTATTTATTAAAGCTAAAAACAGAAGTATTCAAATGTTTAAAAAGAAACAAACAAATATCACACCAAAACAGGAAACAAGCCCATTCATTCTGGAGTTTCTCAGACATGCTTTTTAGACCTTACAACGACTGTGTCTACATCTGTGCTTTACCTGCTTCCCCAACACATACATACATGCACACTTTAACCAACACAGTGTTTGAACGAGGGTCAGGTGTAGAGAAGCAAAATTATAGGAAGGCAGGAACCTAGGCAGCTGCTTTGTCACTGAGTTAGAGCCTTGTGTGGCAACTCTGCCCATTATACCTTCGTGTATATATGTATTTGTAATGAATAGTATTAGGTTTGTATGGGAATAGCTTTGTATATCGGAATAGCATATATGCAGGGGTAGAATTCTAGTGTGATTGACAACTGAATGATTAAATGCTAATTGGTGAATGTGACTAGAATGTACTGGGGAGGAGTCTGGTCTAAGGAGGAAGAGACAGGAGGGGTCAACAAGGGGCTATTTTTTTTCCTTTTCTTTGCGACTTGTCTTAAAGGCTGGATTGTGAAGCTGTCTGCAGCCAAGTCCACACACTGGAAATGAACCAAAACACGGAGGTCTTACCTGCACCAAAAAAAGGAGAAGCATCTGACAGGGACCTAGAAAGGTGCATGTATGAACGCTCTGGGAATAGTCTGGTTTGCTCCAGCAATTGTGTCATGTGGTTGCCAGAGAAAGCAGCAAACCAACCCATCTCCACACAGACCGAACAGCAGGCTAAATGCCTGTCTGATCACACTCAGAGTCTGTTTGAAAATGTCTATCTTGAGAGCCTAGAGTATGTGTGTCAGAAAGTCAGAGTCTGCGAATAAGTTATTTTGATCCTCAATTACAGAAATTATATTTTTATATTTTTTCTGTTGTTTTGATCCTTATTATTCCTTATCTAAAACATATATTTCCATTCATACTAATTACTTGTAATTCCTCAATTAAAATATCCCTTTTTTTTTTCATTTGAACCGAATTCTCCTCATTGTTTATTTTTATGTAACTAAGAAGACGTTAAGCAGAATACAAAGAGACAACAATGTGCCAATGTCATGTGAAGCTGTGTGTTACCAGTAGGAACAAAGCATTCAAATAAAATGGGGGGGGGGACCCTTCATTAATGAAAGATATGAGCTTGAGGCAGGGAGGCTCTGGCTGGGGCACAAAAGAAGAGGCAACTGCAAAATACTTGGCTGAGGTCTGGGGGGGGGGGCAATTGTCCTTTTTTGGCTAACAACATCTCCCATAACACTAAGGGGCTAGGTTTGTCCTTAAAAAGAGTGTATGGCACACTTGTGTGACAATTACTTCCTTGGGAAGTAAGGTTGCCACAGCTTGGTCCATATAGACCAGTATTGTTGACATTAATCAGTAGTATTTCTCCAGAGTTTTAAGCAGATTCTTTCCCTGCCTACCTGGAGATGCTGATGAGGGAATCTTAGAACTTCTGCATGCAGACATGTCCCTCTGACCTGCATAGGAATGAAGACCTTATGCATATAATGTCAGCTGAGTCCGTCTTATATATGATACATGTGCATTCATATGGTTGCTCTTCTAAACTCTAATTAGAGCATACTATTGAGTACTAAACCAATCACTGAGACTTGCCTTCTTTATGAAAGTATATCATTTTATATACATATATGTATGTTAATTGTATTGGTCTCTATATTTGTTTCTTTCAACAATTGTTTTATCCTTTACATATCTTAATGAAGTTTTGTTACTCCTAATACTCTCTAACCATCATGTCACACAACTGTACTTGTTAAAAAGAAGTAAAGGACTGACTCCTTCAACTTCGCAAGGCAAGCGTGAGGATGAAAGTTGGAGTTTATTTTAGGAGGCGGGGTCAGAGGTAGCTCATGTTGAGGAGAGCACCTCACTCCCACCAAACCACCCCACGATCATGGATTGCAGGTTGCCTGTTTATTCCAGACTAACGGAAGAAACAAATAAAGGCATGACCTTGACATAACTGATTTCATACAGTCGTTCTATGTAAGTATGGGCCATTACCGAATGGGAAATGTAAAATCCTGGGTAAATGAATTCAGTTGTATGAGATGAGACAAGACAGACACAGGAGGCTCAAGAGTTTATCTAAGACAGGTTGATTAATGTCAGAGAACTGCCCAAGAGCCCACATGCAGTCCTCTTTGCAAAGTGTTTGTGCACTTTTATGCATTCCAAAAGATGTGACAACAATGATGATGATGCAGAACCAAGCCGTGGACTTTTATTGGTCACACAGCAGAACACAAAAGAACTGGAGGACTTTCAGTCCCCTCTTCTTCCTGCAGTCCCACACATCACCAAAACGGGTTCTTGAGGGCTTAAAAACCCTGCAGAGCCAGTCCTCAAGACAAAGTGGAGGGCTGAAGCTGGAGGAAGAAAAGAATCTACTGTCAATGACAAGTCCTGCCCACTCATCCTCCCCTTCACACACAGAGGGCAGCTGCTGTTCATGTAACTAAATAGTTACAGCACTAGTTCCAAGATACAAAATATGTTGCAGCTGTATTTTTAATTTTTAACATTTACTATCCGTTTCTCAAAAGCAAGTAATCACTTTTAATTCATTTTTTTAAAAAATTCTGAATGCTAAAATGTGTGTGCTCGCTCACCTTGTTGCAGCTGATAAGGTAATGAATTAGGGTCAAAGCCAGTGAAGCCCTCTACCTACATCCAGTAGCAAGCATATGAACAGCATATTTCTTTGAAATGTTATATTGTATAATATTAATATTAATATATTATTACATTCATACTGGATTATATAATTGTATTACTTTTTCAAGACAAAGTCTCCCTAAGGAAGTTTACAAGGTAGAAAGTTAATTTGATTTTTCTTTTTTTATTTCCAAAACAAATACAAGAATACAAAATACTTACTAATACAATCTAAAACACAGTGCACCCCCATACCCACAGGGCCCTTTGGAGCAATACTTTTATTACGAACCTCCTTTCCAAAATTGTATTGATTGTTGCTTAGAGGCTTTCCCCTTTCCTTTCACTAATACAAATTCAATAAATCTACCCCAAATAGCATAAAAAATATTTAAACTTATTTCCCCTCTTTTCATCTTAAGTTCAGTAGTCAATTTATCATTTAACGCAATGTCCCATACTTCATTATACCAATCTTCTAATTTAATATCATTTTTATCTTTCCAGAATCTAGCTGTTAATATTCTAGCACTTGTCATAAAATTAGAAATCAATTCCTTTGAGCAATAATCAAGTTCTATCTTATCAAAAATTGACAGCAAAGCAATTTTAAAATTAAGTTTGATATCTTTTCCAAATATATCACTTATTTCCTTAAAAATCAATTTCCAAAATTTCTGAATCAATTTACACTCCCACCACATATGATAATATGTGCCAATTTCTTCATCACATTTCCAACAGGCCTTAGAATAGTCTGAATTTATTATGTTCAATTTCACCAGAGTCATGTACCACCTTAAACTAATTTTTTAAAAAAAATCCTTTATTCTTACCAACATTAATCTTAAAACTCTCATCTTCCAAATTTTTGTCCAATCATCTGTTTTAATTTCTGTCTTTAAATCATGTTCCCAAATTTATTTCAAACCTTCTATTTCAGTCTCTTTTTCCTCTTGTTCCAAAATTAGGTTATAAATTCTACTTACTACTCCCTTCCTCAAAGCATCTTTCTGCATGTCTTCATGTGATGATAGAAATTGTTCATACTTAGTACATTCTCTACATTTGCCATTAGTCTTCAACCATTCATTTGTCCAACTATCTAATTGGATATAATTATACCATGATAGTTTATTAGTTTGAAGTTTAACTATAATCTGATCCTTCGATCTCATTTTAATCATCCAATCCTTCAATCTGGCAACTTTTTTATCCTTAAACAAATCAGCTAAACCCTTCAAGTTTGCTGGGAAATTTTCTATTTCGGTCACTAATTTTAGTGGTGAAGTAAAGGGACATAACTTCTTTTTATATCTGTTCCAGACATTTAACATGTTTCTTTAAAAAGGGTTGTTCACCTGATTTATTGTATTTCTTTTTACTACATTAAACAAATATTTTTTAATACTCCCATTTATTTCTGAGGATTCCATATCCCACCAAATTAACCTTCCTTTGTTATATATAATATCTCCAATAAATCTTAGTTGATTCGCTATATAATAATTTTTTATATTAGGAATACCTCCATTTTTTTGAGCCTTATACCAATATCTTTTATTTATTCTTGATTTTTTTACCTTGATTACAAAATCCATTAATTAATCCCTGCCAATACTTAAAATCTTCTTCTTCTAATTGTATTGGGAGCATCCTGAATAAAAAAGTAATTTTTGGTAATATTTTCATTTTGATCATAGCAATTCTCCCAAACCACGATAGTTTCAATTTAGAATACTCCTGCAATTTATCTTTAATATCACTTTTTAATTTGTTAAAATTTTGCTCCTTTAATTTTGAGTCACTTTAACTATATTTATACCTAAATATTTAATATAATTACACATTTTAAAACCATATTTATTTACAAATGTTTCTTGTTCATATTTATTGTAATTAAACATCATTATTTGTGTTTTTTGCCAGTTAATAGTTAATCCTGTTATTTCCCCAATTTTTTCTAAATGATTTTTAATTTTATCCTTACTTTCTAATGGGTTTTTAATAGTTAATAATGAATCATCAGCAAATACATTAATCTTACTTGTATCATTTTTACCTAACCCTTTAATTAATTAATCATTTCTTATTGCATTAGCTAACAGTTCTATAATCATACAAAACAATATTGGTGAAAGTGGACAGCCTTGTTTTGTACCTCGGCCTAGAAAAATCCACTCTGTTAAACCATCATTAACTATTATTTCTGAAGAATTATCTGAATATAATTGATCTATAACCCCAATAAATCTTCTACCAAATCCCCAACCCTTTATAAGCAGCTTTAATGTTGGCTATTCCACACAAAGGCCTTAAATATGTATAATGATAAAACAGTTGCCTTTGTTTTTTCCTTTTCTACCTCATATATAATGTTCAAAACTCGCCTAGTTAAATTCTCCATTTGTCTTCCCTTTATAAAGCCACATTGATCCTCTTTAATATAATTTGCTATAAATCTATTTAATCTATTTGCTAATATAGCAGTAAAAATCTTAGCATCTTCATTTATTAGAGATATAGGTCTATAAGATCCCGGATCTGTTAGGTCCTTGTTGGGTTTTGGAATAAGAATCGTTAATGAGTGTTTCCAAGAATGTGACATTGTCTCTCCTTCCAATATTTTATTATAAAACATTTTTAGCTTAGGAATCAAAATGGACCCCTTCATGGATTGCTGCCTTGTCGTGGCGAAGGGACTTGAGTAATTCAGAGAAGCTATGGGCTATGCCGTGCAGGGACACCCAAGATGGACAGGTCATAGTGGAGAGTTCTGACTAAACGCGATCCACCTGGAGCAGGAACTGGCAAGCCACTCCAGTATCTTTGCCAAGAAAACTCCATGGACAGAAACAAAAGGCTAAAAGATATGACACTGGAAGATGAGCCCCTCAGGTCGGAAGGCATCCAACATGCTACTGAGGAAGAGCGGAGGACAAGGACAAGTAGCTCCAGAGCTAATGAAGTGGTTGGGCCAAAGCCGAAAGGATGCTCAGCTGCGGACACGCCTGCAAGTGAAAGGAAAGTCCGATGCTGCAAAGAAAAAGACTGCATAGGAACCTGGAATGTAAGATCTATGAACCTTGGTAAGCTGGATGTGGTCAAACAGGAGATGGCAAGAATAAACATTGACATCCTGGGCGTCAGTGAACTAAAATGGACAGGAATGGGTGAATTCAATTCAGATGATTATCATACTACTGTGGGCAAGAATCCCGTAGAAGAAATGGAGTAGCCCTCATAGTCAACAAAAGAGTGGGAAAAGCTGTACTGGGATACAATCTCAAAAATGATAGAATGATTTCAATACGAATCCAAGGCAGACCTTTCAACATCACAGTCATCCAAGTTTATGCACCAACCACCGATGCTGAAGAGGCTGAAATTGACCAATTCTATGAAGACTTACAACACCTTCTAGAACTGACACCAAAGAAAGATGTTCTTCTCATTATAGGGGACTGGAATGCTGAAGTAGGGAGTCAAGAGATAAAAGGAACAACAGGTAAGTTTGGCCTTGGAGTTCAAAACGAAGCAGGGCAAAGGCTAATAGAGTTTTGTCAAGAGAACAAGCTGGTCATCACAAACACTCTTTTCCAACAACACAAGAGGCGACTCTACACATAGACATCACCAGATGGGCAATACCGAAATCAGATTGATTATGTTCTCTGCAGCCAAAGATGGAGAAGCTCTATACAGTCAGCAAAAACAAGACCTGGAGCTGATTGTGGCTCTGATCATCAGCTTCTTATAGCAAAACTCAAGCTTAAACTGAAGAAAGTAGGAAAAATCACTGGGCTAGTCAGGTATAATCTAAACCAAATCCCTTATGAATACACAGTGGAAGTGAAGAACAGATTTAAGGAACTAGATTTGGTGGACAGAGTGCCTGAAGAACTAGGGATGGAGGCTCGTAACATTGTACAGGAGGCAGCAACAAAAACCATCCCAAAGAAAAGGAAATGCAATAAAGAAAAGTGGCTGTCCAACGAGGCCTTACAAGTAGCAGAGAAGAGAAGGGAAACAAAATGCAAGGGAGATAGGGAAAGTTACAGAAAATTGAATGCAGACTTCCAAAGAATAGCAAGGAGAGACAAGAGGGCCTTCTTAAATGAACAGTGCAAAGAAATAGAGGAAAATAATAGAAAGGGAAAAACCAGAGATCTGTTCAAGAAATTTGGAGATATTAAAGGAACATTTTGTGCAAAGATGGACATGATCAAGGACAAAAATGGGAGGGATCTAACAGAAGCAGAAGACATCAAGGAGAGGTGGCAAGAATACACAGAGGAATTATACCAGAAAGATCTGGATGTCCCGGACAACCCAGATAGTGTGGTTGCTGACCTTGAGCCAGACATCCTGGAGAGTGAAGTCAAGTGGGCCTTAGAAAGCATGGCTAACAACAAGGCCAGTGGAGGTGATGGCATTCCAGTGGAACTATTTAAAATCTTAAAAGATGACGCTGTTAAGGTGCTACACTCAATATGCCAGCAAGTTTGGAAAACTCAGCAGTGGCCAGAGGACTGGAAAAGTTCAGTCTACATCCCGATCCCAAAGAAGGGCAGTGCCAAAGAATGCTCCAACTACCATACAATTGCACTCATTTCACACGCTAGCAAGGTTATGCTCCAAATCCTACAAGGTAGGTGTGGCGAAATGCCTACAGGTGACGTCATTCCTGCCTGTCAGTCACAGGAGCTCTAGAGGGAGGAGCCAAGGATAGAGCAGGAGGGGCGGAATCAAGGAGACAGTTAGACAGTTGGAACCTGAGAAAGACAGTTGAGAAGTTGGAGCTTAGAGAGAAGAGAAGAATTAGAGTGATCTGAGGAGAGAGTTAGGGAAGTGAATTAAGACCAAGGTTATTAGAGTGAACAAGCAGGAATGACAACACCTAGAATAATAGAGATATTAAGTGATTGAAAGTATATACCACAAGCCTGAATATATGCCCCGTCCTACCCAAACTTAATCAGACCCCTGTTACAGTGACTACGTGATTTACTTTGTGAAATGATTAATAATAAAAGGTTATCTGTTATTCAAACCAACTGATTCTGTAGTTCAATAAACCTGGCAATTGGCAGCACATGTGTCTAACACTCAGAGGTGGTATTGAGATAATAATACCTGGTGACAAGTGAGAAGAAACATGAGGGAGAGAACCTTTGTGAGGGCCACAACAAACACAGCCACAAGGGCGATCCCCACAGTAGGCTTCAGCAGTATGTGGACCGAGAACTCCCAGAAGTACAAGCTGGATTTCGAAGGGGCAGAGGAACTAGAGACCAAATTGCTAACATGCGCTGGATTATGGAGAAAGCCAGAGAGTTCCAGAAAAACATCTACTTCTGCTTCATTGACTACGCAAAAGCCTTTGACTGTGTGGACCACAACAAACTATGGCAAGTTCTTAAAGAAATGGGACTGCCTGACCACCTTATCTATCTCCTGAGAAGTCTATATGTGGGACAGGAAGCAACAGTTAGAACTGGATATGGAACAACTGATTGGTTCAAAATTGGGAAAGGAGTACGACAAGGCTGTATATTATCTCCCTGCTTATTTAACTTATATGCAGAATACATCATGCGAAAGGCAAGACTGGATGAATCCCAAACCGGAATTAAGATTGCTGGAAGAAATATCAACAACCTCAGATATGCAGATGATACCACTCTGATGGCAGAAAGTGAGGAGGAATTAAAGAACCTCTTAATGAGGGTGAAAGAGGAGAGCGCAAAAAACGGTCTTAAGCTCAACATCAAAAAAACTAAGATCATGGCCACTGGTCCCATCACCTCCTGGCAAATAGAAGGGCAAGATATGGAGGCAGTGACAGAGTTTACCTTCCTGGGCTCCACGATCACTGCAGATGGTGACAGCAGCCACGAAATTAAAAGACGCCTGCTTCTTGGGAGGAAAGCGATGACAAACCTAGACAGCATCTTAAAAAGCAGAGACATAACCTTGCCGACAAAGGTCCGCATCGTCAAAGCTATGGTTTTTCCAGTAGCGATGTATGGAAGTGAGAGCTGGACCGTAAAGAAGGCTGACTGCCAAAGAATTGATACTTTTGAATTGTGGTGCTGGAGGAGACTCTTGAGAGTCCCCAGGACTGCAAGGAGAACAAACCTATCCATTCTGAAGGAAATCAACCCTGAGTGCTCACTGGAAGGACAGATCCTCAAGTTGAGGCTCCAATACTTTGGCCATCTCATGAGAAGAGAAGACTCCCTGGAAAAGACCCTGATGTTGGGAAAGTGTGAGGGCAAGAGGAGAAGGGGACGACAGAGGACGAGATGGATGGACAGTGTCATTGAAGCTACCAATATGAATTTGATCAAACTCCGGTAGGCAGTGGAAGACAGGAGGGCCTGGCATGCTCTGGTCCATGGGGTCACGAAGAGTTGGACACGACTTAACGACTAAACAACAACAACAACATCAAAATGGAACTAAGGTGTTTATAATATTCTGGACCCAATCCATCAGGGCCTGGCGTTTTACCATTTCTCAGTTTATTAATGACTTCAGCAATTTCTTCTTCTTTAATCTCTTCTTCTAATATTCTTTTATCACATTCCAATAATTTAGTTTTTAAATTCTCATTTATATAATTTTCTATATCCTCTTTCAGTACATTGTTTCCTTTTTATAATTTCTGATAAAATTCTTGAAAAATCTTCGATTTATCTTTCATTATATTACACCTCTTGCCTGTTCTATCTTTAATTACCCCAATCGTGTTTTTTAATCTTGTTTTTGCACATTCTAGCTAATAATTTTGAGTTTTTATTGCTAAATTTTAAAAAATTCCTCTTTATGTACATCAAATCCCTCTGAACTTTCTCTATTTCTAAGTTTTCTAGTTCCTTTCTCTTTGCCTGAATTTCTGCCAATATCCTTCTATCTCTTTCTAAAAAAACTTGCTTTCCAAATTTCTCAGTTCTTCTTCCAGTTTTTTCACGTTTATCTCCTTAATTTTTTTTCAGTTTACAGGATTCCCTTATTGTTATTTCTCTTGAAATTGCTTTCATCGTGTCCCACAACAGGCCTAATTTCGTACCTCCTGCTTCATTTATTGTCCATAATTCTAACCATTCTTTCTTTATCTTTTCTATTACCTCTGGGTACTGGAAAATGTTAATATCCATTCTCCATCTTTTAGAATCTTTATAATCTTTTTTAATCTCAGTCTCCATAGACATCAAAGCATGATCTGTTATTTTTATAGAATTAATCTCAGTACTAACTATTTTAGGAATTAAATCTTGAGATGTGAATATGAAATCTATTCTGGAATAACTATTATATACTGCTGAAAAATAAGTATATCTTCTTTCATCACCTTTCATTACCCTCCAGATATCCTTCAAGTGGTTATTTTTTACCTTCTTCCTCAATATTATGTTTCTTTGGAGAACATCATTCCGATCATAAAAAGTTTTATCCTTTATCTTATCCATAACCATATTGAAATCCCCTGCCATAATAACATAACCCTTCTTTTTCTTCTCCATTTCTTTAATAACCGTGTCATAAAAATCTCCTTGTTTATTATTAGGTGCGTAAACATTAACCAAAGTATATTCTTCCAAACCCATTTTACCCTGTATTATTATAAATCTACCATTACAATCTTTTACTACCTGTTTCACTGTAAATTCACAATTTTTAAAAATTATGATTGCCACACCTCTAGATTTAGACGTTCCAAAGTTTTTTTCATAAATGTCTTTATTATTCATCTTAAGTTTGTTGACTCCATCTTCTGATTGATGAGTCTCTTGCAAAAAGGCAATGTCCACCTTATTTTTCTTCAATAATGCTTCTATTCTTCTTCTTTTCACTATTGATCCCAGGCCTTTCACGTTTAAAGTGGCTAGTCTTATTCTCTTGCCCGTTTCAGTTCAAAGTCTCTCCTCCTAACAGGCCCCGTGTGCAACCCATCCCCCCAACAAACAAACAAAAATACACTAAAAATTAAACTCAACATAACCCAAACATATGCTTTACCCCTAACAACCCACTGAACATTTATCTTTTTTCCCACCCCACCATATTTATTTATTTATTTATTTATTTAACTTATATGCCGCCCAAACTACCCAAAGTATTCCCCCGCTATAACTACTAGCAAGGGCACAAGGTGGGGGGGGGGCACCATTCTCCGGCGGAACTGCAACCAGAACCTCGCCTCTGCTCTTTTTATCAAATTTTCACATTTCTTCTTAATATTTGATAACACTGAAGCCCCCTTCTCCACCCCCTCTCTCCCCTGTAATTATAAGTAAACAATTAAAATCCAGAATTATTAATAATTTTAGTATTATTATTACTGTTGCTATCTATTATTAATACAATTAGTATAGTTAATACTAAAAACTAGAAAGAAAGAAAGTGAAAAAATCGATATAAATGAATGAAGGAAAGAGAGAAGAAAAGTAAAAGTAAAAAAATTAAAAGATTTAGAAGGGGGGAGAAAGTTAATTTGAAATACAACTGAAACAACTACAATAATAATAATAATAATAAATAGCAGGAGTAAATTTGAATTTATATGACAAAACTGGGTACCAATTTATTTAAAAGCAGATTAGGACATTAGACAGCCTGCTTTAAAAAAGGCAGGGAGGGAGCCACATATTCTCTAAGAATAATACCTACCATCTGAATAGCTCTACCAGCAGGTTATATAACAACAAAGTTTCCACAAGTGTTTATAGGGATAAGAGAGATTTATACAGATGTAGGCAGTCCTTCAGCAATAGCTAAGTGAAGGGTTGTTTCACCACATCACACACAAGTCGACAAGTTATTGATGGTTTCAAGTACAGCTTGGAAAAGTTATTTTTTGGACCACAACAAACCCTCCAGTCACCATGGCTCACTCAGGGGAGTGAGGAGACTGCCTCAGATGTACCAGGCAATAGATTTTAGCTGTGTATGAAAGGACAGTAAATGTTCAGTCATTTAATTCAGTAAAACTCTATTTTTACCGGGAGAGGGGAGTTGAGACATTTCTGCCTCAGATGCCAACGTAACTGGCCTAGGATACTAAACATCCACTCTGGGCGCCGGAGCAGGTAGGGTTATGTGCTGGCTTGCCTTAGGCAGCAGGATGTCTTGGGCCACCCCTGGACTCCCCGGATCCAGTCCTGTTTGCTGCGCCATCCGAAAATTAGAGAGCTATTACACACGGTTTGCACTCTTGTCAGAAAGTTACTATTTGGTAACTACAGCTTCCAGAACTTTGGCTGTGGGGGATTCTGGGAGGTGTAGTCCCAAATCGCAACTTTCCCAACCCCTGCCTCCTTCGCGCACTTCTCTGGATCTTGGGGCGCCTTCAGAGGCTGCAGCCGGAAAAGAGCGCGCCTCCCTCTGCCTAGGCAGAACAACGGGGGGCAAGCGCGCAGGGGGGGGGGGCGGGCGGAGAGGGCACCCATCCTCGGTTTGGCCGAAGGTGCCGCACCCCGCCCTCAAGCCAACCCGCGGAACAGCCGCCGCCGCCGCCTCCCGCCCCCCCTTTCTCCAAAGCGACGCGCTCCAGAGATAATTCCACGGCCAGCATTCCTGCCAAAAAGAGAAACCACGAGAGGGGGGGGGGGAAGACCCTGAAGACAGCGCCCGCCCCTCCTCGGCAGGAATGACCAATCCTGCTCGGCCTCTTGTCCGGTGGCCCCGCCCATTCGCCCGCGCCACCCTCCTCCCCTTGGCGATTTGCATAAAAAAAGTGGAAAGAGCGCTCGGGTCCGCATAGCGGAGCGGGCAGCGCGGCTGGGCTGGCGGAGCGGGGCCGGGGGCGCGTCTCGGGAGCTGCGTGTTAGCCCGCGGGAGGGTCAGGCTCCGGCTCGCTCCTTTGCTCGCTCGCTCGCTCTGCGCCCCCCCCCCCCCGCCTCCCGCCAGAGGCTCGAGCCCCGAAGCGGAGACCCCTGCCGGCGCGTGCCCTCCCTCCCTCCCTCCTGCGCCGCGCTCCCGGGCTCCGCGAGATGCACCCGCGCCGCCTTTTTGTGTGCCTGCTCTTCCTCGCCGCGCCTTGCATCGGCTCGGCCCGCGGGCTCTTCCTCTTCGGGCAGCCCGAGTTCTCGTACAAGCGCTCCAACTGCAAGCCCATCCCCGCCTCCTTGCTCCTGTGCCGGGGGATCGAGTACCCCAACATGAGGCTCCCCAACTTGCTGGGCCACGAGACGATGCAGGAGGTGCTGGAGCAGGCGGGCGCCTGGATCCCGCTGGTGCAGAAGCAGTGCCACCCGGACACGCGCAAGTTCCTCTGCTCCCTCTTCGCGCCCGTCTGCATCGACGACCTGGACGAGACCATCCAGCCGTGCCACTCGCTGTGCGAGCAGGTGAAGGAGAGCTGCGCCCCGGTCATGTCCGCCTTCGGCTTCCCCTGGCCCGACATGCTGGACTGTAGCCGCTTCCCCCAGGACAACGACCTCTGCATCCCGCCGGCCAGCAGCGACCACATCCTCCCGACCCCCCGAGAAGGTAAGGGAGCCCCAGGGCCGGGGCGGCGGGCGCCTCTTCGCGCTGCTCTCCTGTGGCCCTGGGCCGGTCCCGCGCGGCCTGCCAACCGGGCCTTCCAGGGAGCCCCCTCGGGAGCGGCGGGACGCACACCCGTTAACGCCCCAGATCAGGGACTCCCAACAGAGAGTAGTGGTTCCCGATTAAGCGATCAAACTTGCCAACGCGGGGGCAGAGCTTACCTCCCAGCGGCCAACCTCGAGACAAAGCAAACTTTTTGGCAACGGAGGGGGAGTTATGAAAACCTGCTGTGACAATCAGAGGTACTGCATGCAAGGAATCCCCTCTTTTAATCTCAGATGACCTGCAGCTCATAGGCTGGCCCCAGGTGTTCCGTGGGTCTTGCAGTGGGCATGAAAGCTGCAGCTGCCCGTTGTTGCCCTCAGCACATTTCACTGGAAGGTGATCGATCCCAAAATGTTTTTTGTATTCTGTTCCCATGAAAATACCACTTTAGGATGGAATGCAAAATGCACTTACCGGGGAGTGAACCCCACAGAACACAGGGGGACTTCCTAATGAATAAACAGGCACAGGAGCGCGCTCTGGAAGCCATTAGAGAAACTTAATGGGAAATAAGCCCCATTGATTTTGGCCGATTTACTCCAAAGTAAATGTGCCTAGGAGCTGCATCCAGACCTTCTGCCCAATTATTCAAGCACAAATCGTAGTGTGTTCAGCTGCACACATTTCCACTTAAAACATGAACAAGGTCGCATAGCCTCCCATTGCATTTGAACGCATAGTGTAAGCATGCTTAGGGCTGAATTGCCTGGCCACCTTGACATCTAAAGGAAAAGCTAAAAAATGGCAAACCCCCACGAAGATTGGGGCAGCTCACCCCAAAATGAGGGGAGGAGGGGTAAGGTGCTTCCCCGCCGTTGGATTTGTTTAGTTTGGATAACTGGAGCCAGACAGAACACAATAAGAAAGAAATTCCTAGAGAACATCGGCACTCGGTGGGTATTGTTGGGTCTTTTTTCTTGCTGCAGACCCTAATGATGTGGCTCAGGTCTTCAGAACAGCACAGCACCAAAGAATGACAGAGTGGCTCTCTTTTTCACCCCGGGATTACGTTTCAAAGAGCGCTGATATAGTTTCCATGTATTTTGAAAAGATTCGTGGAATCCTGAGTGTTGTAAAAAAAAAAAAAGAATTCAAACTGAGACTTACAGTGCAGTCCCCAAATGTACTCAGTACATTTCTGCAAAGGCTGTATACCCTATTGAGATTAACTGTAAAGGCCTTGGAATTCTCTCTCTGTTGAATGGGTTTCTGTTATGCTTTTAGTGTGTGCCCTTAAGGCTGGACTCCTAAGCATGCTTATTCAGAGGACGTCCCATGAATATCCTAGTAATCCATGTATAAGGCTTAGATCTGAGGAACCTGAGTGGACCCTGACAGACAACTGTATTTGAAAGTAAGTGCTACTCACTCAGTGGAACTTGCATCAGAGTGGGCACAAAACATGCACACAACCAGCTCTGAAGGTTATGGGATTTAATTTTGAAGAGGCATGTGTAGGTAGGATTGCTCTGGAAGTTACAGTAGTTGCTGAACTCTTACAGGTTGGAACTCATCTAATATTCCAGTTGTGGAGATCTTGCTTCCAGCTGCTCTGGTGCTAGAATGGGAATGCTCACTTCTAGAGGTCTTACTTTTCCGTATAAACTGGTTAGCTTTGTTTCAACCATTGTGAAGGCATTGTTTTGTTTTGTTTTTTAAAGAGTTTTGAGTAAGAGCTACAGAAATGTCGGGGGGGGGGGATATTTCTCCTGCAGATAAGGATGGACAGTGTGGGGAGCAAGGAAGAAGCATGCTATTGAAAACCAAATAAATGCATAGGTAAAGAAAAAAAATGTAAGGAATGCCAAATTCGTGACTTTTTAAAGAAAATAAACTGTTTTCAATTAATATTAGTTTAATAGTTGGGAAAGAGGTTTTAATTAGGTCAGAGGAGTTGAGGAGGAGATGACCTCCCCCAGGTTTTAAATAAAGAAATGAGGAGAGGAGGGGAGGAGAGATTTCCTGAACCAAACTTGTCAGGGAAACTTTGTGTATTGTATTGTCAGTCTCCTTTCCACCACTCCCCCTTCTCTGTTCCTCCTGGGAGAGCCAGGGGGCTGGCAGGGCAGGGCTCTAATCCCCCTCAGAGAATTCAGAGACATCTGCTTTTTCAATATCCCATTGAGAGTTCTGACTGGATTTGTTATGATATATAGCATGACTCTTTTATTTCCTTTCTTTGTATTAATGCAATACATTGACCATCTCTGACTCTAAATGCACTACATCATTGCACTGTAGATTTTATGAAGGCACTGAGGGTAAAGTTAAATTACATGAGGCTGGCTCAAGAATAAGAGTGTAGGGGTTGGGGATTTTAAGCATGGAAGAAAAGCAGCCATATTCTTTGTTTCCTAACGCCACCTGCTGTTCTCTTTTGAACATCCCGACTGAAGGTTCTCTTTTAAAATGCGTCTCTTCCAGCACCCAAAGTCTGCGATGCCTGCAAAAGCAAGAATGAGGATGATAATGAAATTGTGGAGAACCTTTGCAAAAATGACTTTGGTAAGTGTAAGCAACAGGCTGCAATTCAAAATGCAAGTTTGGTGCTCTTTTCAGTTGCAGTGATAATGCATTTTGCACAAAAGACCTGTAGCTGACAGGGAGGTGTTTTTTTTCCCTTCCTCAAATCACATGACTTAAACTTTTTGAGTCAAGCACTGAATCAAAAGTCACACAGTCTTACCATGGGTAGGATGCAGAATGCTTCTTAGTCCAACACAGTTGTAAATGTTGAAGTGGTGAACTCTTGAACCATGTTCTATCTATAATTAGCGAAGTACTTGCCATTATGCCTGATAGGACACAGAGAGTGCCATTCCTCCATTTCTGGCATCCTTAGTGGTCTGAAAATGGAATGGTAGGTACATGTTACTCACAGCAACAAGTACTCTGAATTCTTTTGTCACATAGGAGTGAGTAGCCTCTGTCCACATGTATGTGGAAAGACCTGTGGAAAGACTTGACTAAGATTTTTAAATGGATTGTTGTGCCTTGCTGCTTTGAATGTGGTTTTGGTATTGCTTTTGTTTACCATATCTTAGAGTGGTATTTATTTGATCCTTTTTAGTATTTGTATTAGAGATGGACATGAACCGCTGGTTTGGCGGTTTGGCGCATTTCATTTCCTGGCTGAATTTTGCAGTTTGGTGCTTCACTCTCTCCAGCAGACCCCGACTCAGCAACAGCGCCCCCCTCCTCCTTCGGACGCTGCCTCTGAGTGGGCTCCTGATGGAGGAGGTAGGGCACCAAACCTAAGATCAGCAGTTTGGCTAGGAAACAACCCGCACCGAACCATTTGTGTACTTATTGTTTTTAGCTTTAAATATTGTCTTTTAACGATGTAAACCACCTATGTATACTCCTTGTTTTTTAGCATCAAATACTGTCTTGTAGTGATGTAAGCTGCCTTGGGTCTTTTTGAAGGAGAAAGGTGGGGCAAAAATATTTTAAATAAATAATAAATGCAAAAAGTGACCTCTGGAACCTTTTAAACAGAGCAGCCCAAACTCACCCAATGATCCTTGGGTCTTGAACAGACATCAATATTCTGCTCAGTCCACGGCCAAAACTGTACAGTACAGATAGCATGTTGATAGAAGCTGGAATTCTAAAAGTGCTGAAAGGCATCTGATTGTCATTGCAAGTTCTAGTACCTTGCAAATCAGCTTGCTTTGTTTAGTCATTGGGCTCTGTTTGCAATCTGTCTGATTGTTTAGGCACAAATCTTTGTGGGATCACTAACACAGTTCTAATAGCATGCTATCTATATTGTCCGATTTGACCGTCCTTATATATCCTTTACCCAGTCCCATGGCAGTCAATAAAGACTGGTTGAGTTGTCACCATCTTTTGCCTGCATACTTCTATAGATTCATCTTCATTGTCATTCATTGGTTTCCAGATCTTGGTCATTTTCAAATGTGATGGAATCCAAGAATTAATTATATTTTATACATAATAAGTATAATTTGTAGGTATACTATAATAAAACCTTATGTTTTAAAAAATAAACAATAAATGCATTTCTACAGTAAGACATTAAACTTATGCAAGGACCTAAAGTGAACTCTTACTATTTAGAAAACTGATTCATTATGGATTCAATGGAATTCTCCACTAGAAGTGTCCAAATCAAAATAAAACGCTGAATGTTGTTATGACTTGCACTTTTTTTATATACTGCTGATCATGTGCCATGTCAATGCTTATAAATGGATGAAGGGGGATGTGTACAAAGTAAAGCCAAAGGCTGTGTTGAGGACCTTAGATCCATTCTGTTCCTTTCTGTCCCTCTTGCATGGGGAAGGATGATGAAAGGGGCCTCCTGTCCTGCTGTGACTCTGAGAGCATTCGGTTTTATCCTTCCCAGTTCTCATCTTTTCTTGATGGAGGAGGGGGGAGTGCTGAGCACCCATCCTGCTGAGAACCAAGTAAGACAGGGATTTCTCCTGACATCTTCTAGTGGGGAGACAACTGAGAAGATACCGGAGGAGGGGGGCTATGGTATATTCCCTTCTGGCTTGTGTTCTGACATGCAGAGTGATTTATGGATCTTACATTAATCCACAACAAAATCCACAAAAGTCATGGCAAAGCCTTCACATTCCAAAGGCAAAGCAAAAAAAAAAAATCCTTAAAGACATTTCTCTTTAAAATCCCACATTTTAGGAACTCTTGACCATCTGCTTCTGAGGAGGGAGATTGAGGATTACTTTACAGTGGTGAGACACTGGAGTTTTGTTGCAAAACACAAAAACTTCTGGGTCACAAGTGATGGGAAACCCTCCTCAATGTAGAATGTGAAAAAGCAATTCTCACATTATACATTAAACTCACTTAACTAGTCATAATTTTCCTCCAGCACATCCAGCATGAGATATTGAGGAAAAAAATTCAGGGCTGGCTTTCTTAACAAGACTTGTGTGCTTTTTCTCTCCTCCTTTCCAGTTACTGTACCAGATCAGATGCAGCTGTTACACTAATTTTCATTTTTGTTTACCCGTTCTTTCATATAAAATATGTGAGCACTGTTGAATCCTTACAAGGTTCACCAAAGAATCTTTCTAACCTCATAGATTATAGCTGACATTTTCAGCAGCAGCTGAGAACATATTTCTTAGGAAAAGTAGACCCTTCTCCTTCCCTGTTGCAACTTTGGCAAGAAATATATTATGTGAAGTTTAGACTCTAATGCATAATTAATGTCCAAAACGGGCCCTTTCTGTGTTTGCCGGTGACAGAAAAGCTGGAGAAGAAGTCCACTTAGAAAAGATTCTCTCCGGTTTTTTCCTTCAGAAAAGAAACCTACCGAAAGGTTGATTCAAACTGAAATGACTTGCATGCCCTTCGTGGCTTTAGAAAAGGAGCCACCTGCTGTCTATTCTGTCAGCTCCTGACAGTTTAATTAGCAATAGAAGTCTTCCCTCCCCAGGTTCTCTTTATGTGGACTAATGGGAAAAACTTCTCTCTTTCTCTCTTGTTCTGTCAATGTGCCCCTCCCCCTCCACCCCCTTATTCTTCTTAGCCCTGAAGATAAAAGTGAAGGAGATTGCCTACATCAATGGGGACACCAAGATCACTCCAGAAACAAAGAGCAAAACTATCTACAAGCTCAATGGGGTGACAGAAAGGGATCTGAAGAAGACCGTGCTTTGGCTCAAAGGTGGCCTGCAGTGTACCTGTGATGAGATGAATGATATCAATGCACCCTATTTAGTGATGGGACAGAAGCTGGCTGGGGAGCTGGTGATCACCTCCGTCAAGCGATGGCAGAAGGGCCAGCGGGCGTTCAAGAGGTTCTCACGCAGCATCCGCAAGCTGCAGTGCTAGTTCCTTGCCACTTTCCGGCAGGCCTAGTTGAAGGCCTCAAGCTCTGCCAAACCTCTTGCACCTTCCTGCTTTAGCCTTAAAAGCGCAGTAGGCATGGGAGAGGCAGAGCCGTTTGTTTCTTCTACAAAAAGAGCAGGGTGGAGAAGGAGACAAGGGAGATGTTTGCAATTCTGTACATACAGTAAAGTTATAATTACACAAATCATGAGTATGTTTTGTGACCATATCGAAGTACCTTGCTTAGAGCTAGTTATTTGCATTGGAACAAAGTGTGACTTTGGTCTTTTTGAAAGAAATAATAGTTCATTTTGGTTTTCCTTGCTGAACTATCATTCAATAAGTCTTATAGTGCTAACATTTCTTTATCGCATTGTGCATCCGTTGGTGGAGCTTCTGGTTCACTTTGTCAGGTTTGGTTTTGATGTGGAAAGAAAGCCACCATGATATGGGGGGGGGGGGTGCTATGCCACTTTTGTGGGCTTTTAACCTATGTTCTGAAAATTGTGAATCCCAAATATGACTACCTTGGGGTGTTATTCAAAAGAAATAATTTCTATTTATAAATATTATTAGTACAGTCTGTTAAAAATCTAAAGATGGCCACCTGAACTCCCTGATCGTAATCAAGTACAGGAGGACCCCCTTATCCAAGAGATCAGTATCCACTGATTCACTTATCCATAGTCTGAAAATATTAAAAATATTAAAAGAAAAATCCTAGAAATATATTTCTAAAGATGAAGTTACCAGAACTGGCCACTAGAGAGAGCCAGAGACCATGTTGTTTACAGCATTTGCTATTCAAAGAGTGTTCATTATAATCCATGTTTTTCAGAATCGGGGGGGGGGGGGGCTTGAAACCGATCCCCATGGATACAGGGGGTCCTACTGTAATAACAGTGCTAGGCATGATTAGGCCCTTCCATTTCAGTGGACCTGCACACACTTATCTGGGAGTAAATGCCATTGCACTTAATGGGACTTGCTTCTGCGGATATGCATAGAATTGTGCTACAAGGCTGCAGTAGTCTGTGGGTAGGAGGTGTCGGTGTTCAATATTGGCCCAAATTTGACCTAGTATAAAGCATGTTGTCTTTTTTTTTATTCATATGAAGAAATTACCATTGCCAGAAACTACATCAATAAAGATATATTAACCAATTGCACATAGTATTTTATACAAAGTTGCCAATAATAATTTTGCATTGACTGAAAACATATTTCTGGAAGGGTTTGTGCTATTGTGATACTTCTGCCTTGCAAATTAAAATCTTTCATTAGCCTAACTGTAATTTAAGTAGTGGTTATTCTGAAAAAGTTGTAAAATATTGCTTTAACAAAACCTGTAAATATTCCAGATAAACCTTATATTGTTGTACATAAACTTTACATCACAGTTTATTTTTTTGTCTTTGTTTTTTGTGGGACCAAAGATGTCTGTAAGGAAGCAATACATTTTATAGAAAATGCTCTTATCTCCATAGTATTTAGCCTTTTCTAACAATTTTACTCACAGCCTCTGTTTATGCCACTGACACTGACCTAAGGCGGCTTTAAAGGCAACTTTAAATATATTTGTCATTGGCTAAATTTATCTTTAGATACAATCTTTATCCTGCCCCATTTGGATGTACCATGCATGATTCATAGAAATGTAAAGGAGGATAATAGAGTAATGACATAAATGAGAGTTTACGTAATTATCTTACTACAATGAGTGCTGATTCCAATAAAAAGTCATTTTAAAAGAACCAGAAGTAAGAGTGAAATTGTACTGCTTCTACTTATATTTATTCAGTTTGTAACCTGCCTTTCTGCCATTAAATCCTCCCCTGAAAACTTCCTCATTGTTAAATTGTTAAATGTCAAACATTATTCAGAGGTGAGCATCTAGAGCTTTCAACTAGTTTCAACCAGCTTCAAGAAAACAACAGATTACTTCCAGAGAATGTATGACTGGTGTCAGTATAACACGTTGGCAAAAGTTGTATATCTGACATATGGTGTGAATATGGAAGTTCTAGGTTATTTTCCAACACAGTTGATCACTTTGGACATCAAGCATGAAGTACAAAGACAGAAGTCATATATCACAATCCTACCTGTGCACTGAAAAGCATGGTCCGCATCCAGGGGCTGCATCAGCTTCTAGGAGCAGAATGTAGATCCAGACCTCTTACAAGAAGAAAACAGTTGATACCAGGAAGGAGGTCCCCTGCCCTGCACAACTTCATCTGAGCTACTCAGCTTGGAGAAATTTATTCCCATCAACCATTTGTGTGCACATCTACTCCAATAAAATGGGAGTAACTTCACACTCTGATGAAAACTGGGTAAAATCCAATGTTCTGCTGGGGCACACCATGGAATGCCACCCTCCCAACTATCTAAAAAATTGACTCCTGATGGTGTTTTTTTCCTGTTCAGATTAGGTTTGGTGGTGTTTTTAGTGAGAAAGAGAGAATGCCCTCTCCTGATTCACCCGGATCTTTCTGTACCACCAGCTGGCCACCACTGGATACTTCCCCATACAGTGAAATAGTATGTATAGTTTTACTAGAGCAAGGTACTTTCATTTCAATTATCTTTCACATTTCCCCCCCCCCAAAAGGAATGGAAATTTAATTTTAAACAGAGAGCTCCTTCTTCAATAGTTCATTATATTTTCTATTTTTCCAGCATTGTTATCAGTTTCAGTTTTGAAATGAAGCAGTACCAGGAAGTTAGCCATGTTAGCCTGTTTTAACAAATACAAAAACATTGGGGCACCTTTCAGACTAACAAATCTGTTAAGGTAAACATGCTTATTAATCAAGTTCGCAGGTTTGATTACTGAGGCCCAGTCATGTCTCCTGGAAAAATATTGTTGTGGGAAGAGAAATGGGTTAATTGCAGGTAAAGTGAATCTAGGTTAAAGTGACTAATATATGCCTAATATCACAGTTCCTATGGTCATTCCAGAGACCTTTGTACTTGGTCCAATTTGAATAAATCTTGCTGATAACGTCAACATTTATAAAAATCTGCCTATCTTGTCATCTGGAAATAATAACCCAATTACAATGTGATCTATAAGCCCAGTAAAATTCAATTTCTGGGTTACCGGGACATTAGAGAGATAGTAATGATAATGATTGTCCAAGAGGGCACTACAAGGTAAATAGCTGCAATGGAGGCGAGAACAGCCATAATGGATTCTCAGCTAAGGGAATAAGCAGCTTGCATGAAACAGTCTTATGAACTGCATTGGCAGTAGATTGCAGCTTCTTTCTGGACCTAACCTCTAATCTGAAATACTGTTGGAAGCACAGGTGGCTTGCTTTGCAATTGAGGCAGACTTGAGAGGTAAAAAGGCACAGCCAATACCACTTTTGTTTCTGGGCCTTCTCATTTGAGATCATCCACCTTCAAAGTAAAAGACAGCATAACCCAACAAAATCAGGATCAACTTCATAATCATGATTTCATAGGGAATCGGGGCTATATATGAGGCCCTACCTCCTCAGGTTTTGGGGAGGTCATCAGTGCATTGTTCCATTCTTGTGGAGGTCCCATGTGATTTGGAAGCCTGAAGAATTATTCAGTTGTGCAAAGAATCTGCCTAACTCCAAGAAACAACCTACTGTATTGACTGCAGAGTTTATGCTCAGCACGGAAATACTGGGGGATAAGAGAAGCTGCACAACTTCAGGGGATAGGGCTAAACATCTGGTTCCTCTGATGGAACCAAGCACATGCTCAGGAATACGGCCACCCCTTTGTTAAAGGGCAGCAATTTGCCACCAAGACTTATATATTTCCTTTTGTTGTTGTTGTGTGTCATCAAACTGGAACCAACTTAAAGCAATCCTTATAGGGCTTTCAAGGTAAGTGAGATATTTAAGGTGTGATTTTATCATTTCCACAACCCCAGTGAGCTTCCATAGCTGAGTGGGGATTTGAACCCATGCCTCCTGAGCCTTAGTCTGTCACTCCAACCCCTACATCACACTGAGTATCTTCAACTTCCCTTACACAAAAGTAAATCAGCAACAAGATTCTAGTCAACATACATTCAAATTCAGTAAGCAAATTATTTTTTTTTTCTGAAAGAAAGAGCAATCAGAAAATTGCACTTTAAAAAGTGTGGCACATGAGGAATTGGTCTGATCCACTCCAGAGTCTTTTATGCAGGGCTCCAGTACTGATTCTTTATTGCAAGGACAGAAACCAGGAGACATCCAGATGTTATTGGAATCCAACATCTGTCCATTTCAGACAGCACACCCTAAAGTCAGGGATTATGGGAATTGAAGTCCACCCTCCAGAGGGCTGCTGATTTTGTAACCTTACTTTATTTTATAATGTTTACAATATACATTTAAAAAAACAGCCCTTCACAGCAATAACCCACAAATCACCTAGTGGTATAACACCTCTTGCTCAAAGGTCCTTTCCATGAAACATTCACTCATTCCACACCTACCCAATCTTTTTTTTTTAATTGCAAGAAAGAATACATTACAGCTAAGTCCCCAAAGGTCACAAAACTTTCAGAAGTAAGTGTTCAGAATAAATAACAATTGTGTGCCACCCAATCAATTCTGATTTGTGGAAAACCCTTATTTCCAAGGTTTTCTAGGTAGAGAGTACTCAGAAGTGGTTTACCATTCCTTTCTTTTGGGGGCATCCTGGAACTGTGCAGCTTGCCCAAGGCCCCACAGAGGTTGGCTCTACTCGCAGGAGGCATAGAGGGGAATGAAACTCCCAACCTCTGGCTTCACTAAGCTATCCAGCCAGCAGCTAAATACAAGGTGTTTCATCAGTGGGTGCTTTCCAGGTCATGAAGTGGCACAGATACAAGAGTTCTAAGTGAGACTGAAATGTTCTAAACAGGGCCTCTGGATAAAGTTTGAGAAGCTCAGGTTAGGCCCCTTTTTTGTTAATAACAACATAAGGATCCAAGCCCAAAGCAGGAGTGTTAAAACAAACACAACTCAATTACCCTGAAGCAATGCTGGCTTCTCAAAGAGGCTGATCTTGCAAAATCCTGAGCAATATCAAAACATAGCACTAACCTTCCAGTCTATAATGGCCCTGCAATGCAGTTAATCTGCATAAGAGGATAAGTGGATTGTGCTCACAAGCAGTTTGTCAAATCTTGGTCTTCTGTCTCAGCTATAGATCCACTGTTTAGCTATTAAGCTTTTGAAGTAGGGTAGCAGCAACCAGATGTGTATTAAGTCTTTTCAAGTTTCCTTTTAGCTAAGGGTAAAGAGTTAAACAATGTCTTCTCAATTAGATCTTCAAGTGGCCAGATTAGTCAGCGTTTGTCCCCATACTTGGCATAAGCACCCTGCTGGCTGCAACTGTCCAATGCCAAGTCATTTATTTCCTTGCTAGTGCCTGCCAGGAGCTGCTCCATTCACTTCCCAGACAGCTTCCTTTCATGTGAGCATTACAACCACAACAGACTTCATTGTTGGACCTTTTACTTTTCTTTTTATTTACACCACCCTTTTTTTCATACTAAGTTGTGAAAAGGAACAATGGAGGATGGAAAGTAAACGGACTGCTAATACACTAGAAGTCATCAGCTTTTCTGGATCTTTGAAGCTATACAGATAATACATGAAAATATATTAAAGGCAACTTGTTTCCCCAGGAATCTACATGATATGCTGGCTGGGGACCCTGTGAACTGCATCTCCAAAAGTAACTTTTCAAAGCTCTGAAATGAAAGACAAAATAGTTTCATAAATATTATCCACAATATAATACATTCTTCTCGATTGGCATCATTCATCTGAAGTTGAAGTTTGTGTCTTCGTGTTTATGTAGTCAAAATACAACAATTCTGATACCAGAGGCAACTTTGACTTGAAAAGGGGAGGTATGAAATTGTGGAGGGAGGGAGCCCACATGCTGCCTAAACAAAACCACAGAAGAATGAAGGGCCAGCAGGCTGGGAAGGAGCCCACAGTTTACACAAATATGAAAGAATATTTAGAGAAAAGAAAAAGAAATAGAAAATAGTGGGAGGGAAACAAAACAGGCCAAGGAGTGAGGCTTCACGATGCCCCATGGATGCAGAACGGCAACTGACCATTTGGCAAAGACCCTGGAAAACAAAGGAAACAGTGGACTGAACAGCATAGCATGGAGGTGGGCTTGGCTGACTGAAACATACTGAGGTTGTGAGCAGGGGGGGAAATGCTTTTAAAAACTCCCCCAATAGATGCCCTATGCTGCTGCTAAACAAGGGGAACGAAACAAAACCACAAACACAAAAATACAAACACCACATACACAACTGCAATTTAAGAATGCCATGTTGTTTTTAGTTTGGTGCTTAGTTATCCTCTTCATATTAAGATGGAAGGCCACCATGGCTTCAGTATTCCTTGCAGTGCTGAAGGTGCCATTCTCATGTATTTGTTAACACCTCTCTTGTCACACAAAGATGCCTGAGTAATTCTCATCAACTATTCAGTCCTGATTGACAAATACTGCGCAACAGAGCAATTCTTCACCCAGTCATTCTGAAAGAACGTGTTCTGCACTCACCTCTGTTTGAAAGAAAACATGCCAAATGTTTAACAGAATATCTTCTCTCACAAGCTGTACTTCTAGAACTTGTATTTCAGCAACATTTGCTACTAGAATGGGAGAGGAGGTGGCTACTGATCTAGTCATACTTGAATGTAGACAGAGAGTCTAATGTGCAGAGGCCAGATTTAGTAGTGGCCAGCTACACAGTGTGCCTCAAGTAGGTGGTTTCAGGGTTATGGCTTTCCTGTCATGAGTCATTTACTCAACAAATAACTCCAACCAACCAACTCAGCGTCGCTTGTAAATCTGGCAGCAGCACTGAACCACATGGCCATCATCCCATTCAAATTATTTTTGTTTTCTTAATTGCTGTTGTTTTATCACCAGGAAAAATATACACTACCAGTGCCCATTCAACAAATGGTGTACAACAGAGTGTAAGCTAGATACTGTACATGTATGCAAATTATTTATCCCTTATGACTGGGATAAATCATGCATTCAGTTTGTCCACTAATGATGACAAGTGCAATTTTTAAAAAGCATTGAAAGCATAAGTACTCAGCTGAACAACGATAGATTATGCTAAATATACTCCTCATTTAATGCCCCATTCGATCTGGTGTTGGGACATATACTCTAGCCAGGAAGGAGGGAATGTGATGAGTCCAGCCATTCCCCAGTATCTATCATTTGCATCTTTGATTCCCTTTGCAATAGCAGAAGCTATGCCACTCAGGAGCCAAATGGCCTCTACCACAAGGTAGGCAACCACTGCAATCTGCTGTGATGTATCCAGTAGCAGGCATGACTTGCCTTTTATAAGGACCAAATAAAATACATTCACTGTTCAGCTCATCATTCCTGATTTTTTAAAAACGGGAGAAAGGCTGCAATCTATTACTAGCTCTGGACCATCCATTATAATGAATAATAATTACATGCTGCCAGGTTGATTCTGACTTGGGCCACCCTTTTCAGGGTTTTCTAGGCATAGAGCACTCAGGTTTATCATGTATTTCATCTGGTGGGGGCATCCTGGGACTGTGCACTTTGCCCAAGATGAGAAAAATGCATATGTAAGCATATACCACCTGGATGTTCTGGAGATGCCAATTTTAGTTTTTATAAATAAAATGATGTTCTTTTGTACTGACACTTTGTGAAGACACAGTGAGGCAGTTTTCATAAAGTTTTAATATCAGAGAACATTGTTTTATGCATTTAAAATGTGGCATAATTGGCACATGCCAGCTTTTCCAGAGGAGGCAGCAACGTTAGTCTGTCACAACAAAAACAACACAGAGTGTCGTGGCATTTTAAAGACACATTTATTATGGAAGAACCTTTTGTGTACTAGAGTCTGGTGAAGGTGTTCTCCATTGTCGATTTGTTAGTCTTTAAGACTGACTACATGATCAAATACTACAGGATATGTTGTAGGTGTAAAATAGATGAATTCACTTTTTTTAAAAAACTGATCAGATGATGCAAAGGCAAATTTGAAACAGTCTAGCCTTCTTTGTTCCTGATGCGGAGTTTTTCCTCTGTTGCTGGGGGCTCTACTTTTTTTCAAGTCAGAACAATTCAAATGGACTTTTCCCTGTGTGATCCATTGTTTCCTTCTCCAAAAGGATGGAGGGGAGACTGTGGATGGTATTCTGGTGAAGTCTTAAACTGGGTATGATATTTTGGACAGCAGAAATACCCACCCCCACGACCTTTCTCCCTAGCCGCCACAAAGTATTTTTAAAAGTTTTTAAACAAATCACCAAGCCTAATACTAGATTACCTTATAATTACATTGATATACTAGTTTAGCACTAGATCACCTCTGCACAGACAAAAAAGAGAGAGAAATAAAGTTATATGAAATAGAAACAATTTTGATGAACTACAGCAGATTATGTGTCCACAGTATGTATGTATTTCTACATGATGGAGAACTCTGGAAAAGTGTTCCTTTCCCCTAGCACCACGCAACCTGCACAGATCAAACTGCATCAGACTGAGGGGCCAGTGTGGATACTGACACTGAAGCAATCTGCTGTCTCTGGATCATCACCTAATCCAAAAAGAAGCACAACATAGGCTGTGAATCAAGCTGAAGCAAACCTGAATCATTCCAGTTTGGCTTGTCAGTTAGTACCAGTCGAAGAATTGATGCTTTTGAATTGTGGTGCTGGAGGAGGCTCTTGAGAGTCCCCTGGACTGCAAAGAGAACAAACCTATCCATTCTGAAGGAAATCAACCCTGGGTGCTCACTGGAGGGACAGAACCTGAAGCTGAGGCTCCAATACAATCAATCAATATTTGCAGTCTCTGACCTATTAAGAGGCTCCAATACTTTGGCCATCTCATGAGAAGAGAAATGTCCCTGGAAAAGACCCTGATTATGGGAAAGTGTGAAGGCAAGAGGAGAAGGGGATGACAGAGGACGAGATGGTTGGACAGTGTCATCGAAGCGACCAACATGAATTTGACCAAACTCCGGGAGGCAGTGGAAGACAGGAGGGCCTGGCGTGCTCTGGTCCATGGGGTCACGAAGAGTCAGACATGACTTAACGACTAAACAACAACAAAAAAGGCTCCAGCATAGTACATTCTGACATTAGTCTGTGCCCTATATTATCCAGCAGGGGTCACCGCAAGAGCAAAATTCTTGCTTTCTGGTGAGAAAAGTTCTACATTTCAATTTAACTAAAGCAGGCCAGAAGAAGATTGCTATATACCTCATCCTTGTGTTTCAGATAGCCCAAACAGAAGTTTTGCTTCTTCATGAAGGAGAACTTGTGTCTGCCAGGAAATGAATGCCCTTTCTTTCAGTAAGCAATGTTTGCAGGGGCAAAGAGAACAGCGCTGTTGCAAAATGCAAGAATACACTAGCCAGGCTTACAACTTTATTATCAAAAGAGAGCAATTCAGCACCATTGAGCTAGGGCATCGGTTTAGCAAATTCAAATGCAAGGAGTTCGTCATATCCAAACATAATTCTAAATGCCAGCCTTCCTTGCCAGCAGAAATGCAAACTGGGTCTTTCCTTTGTTTGGCACAGATCAACCCAGGCACAGCAAAGAAATGGCTTTTGGGAGTTGTTTTCCTGTTATTCCTGCATTTCTGCTAGCAAAACAGGTTACTTTGTTCTTTATCTTCAGACCAAACTGCGAAAGAAGACAAAGCACTCCTTATACTTTGGAATAACCTGATCAAATCTGATCAAGTTTGTTCCAAATCCCTTTAGCTCCCGTTCAGCTAAATAAATAAATAAATAAATAAATAAACCTTAAGCATTCTGTCTGCAGCCTGTATCCAGTGATGTCACTGCACCTGCACACAACCCATTACACTAGCAGTTGCACTTTTTTGGCTAGTGCAAGGGTGGCCTCCAGTCATTTTTATTGTGCAAGCAATTGTGCAAGGGGTTGTGCCAGCAATTACGCAGTGCCAGTGCAATCCATCACAATTCCACTAGTCATAACAGTGCTATATTGGATTCTGGTGTGTCAAAATAATTGCCCCTGTAGCCATGTAGCACTGCCCTATAAATTCAGCAGTGTCTCTGAGTCATCTCTGAGTCAGGTGCACAACAAAGGCATCTCTTTCTACAAGCTAATCTCCCTTGCTGGACTGAGCCATCTTATTTCTGATCATATCATATTGAACCTGAGTGACCTATGCATTTTTAGAATTGTATGAATAGATTGTAGCGAGACAAGACATACTGCAGAAAAAAAAATTCTTGACAAAATGATCTCCTCTAGTTTCTTTTACTCCTCTTATTATGAGTATGATGTAAAGTTTATGCACAGTTCCCTGACTAACATATGCTCAGTATCTTCCACAATGGGTACTCCTCATCTTTATTGTTATCTTATGGAGCATCTGACATGGACCGTAACAACAGATAATACAAAAACACCTAATTTTAAAAACTATCCCTTGAAGTTATTCACTTTCATTTTTTCCAATGAAAGTCCAGCAACAACACAAATATTTTCCATCTTTAAAAAACCAGCAAATTTTATTATGGTGTACACTTTCCATTGCACTAGACTAATGAAGGATACAGATACAGATACACAGAGAATGAGAGAGAGAGAGAGAGAGAGAGAGGTTGGCAACACACTGGATAGCCCAAGACATTTTGCTTCTTCAAGCATAGCCAGTGGTATCCTTTCCCCTCAATTAGAGCCAATCCTTGCCATCTGAATGTGTTTTATGCCTTTATGTATGCTTTACTTACACATAAACTGGTACCAAATAAAATTGCTACCATATAACTATCAACATGATAAAAATCCATGTGCATGAACTGTTGGATATTGTGTGCACTGTGTGCCATCCCACGAATGCTGTAAGCCTCACTGAGTTCAACTACATTGCTTAACAGATGCTTACCATAAAATGCCTCCCACTGAAATAAATAAAAATAAGTGTGTCTGGGTAGGCAGTGAGCTTTTTTTTCCCACTCTAAGCAGTGTAGAAATGAAAATTAGTGCACATTTACAGTTTATGTTCTCAAATACTAAAAAGAGAAAGAAATCTCTGCTTTACAGTCTATCTCCATGTATGTTCACTGACACCTTCCTCTCTTTGCTTGCCATACTACTGTGTTACCTTCTCACCACTGACTAACCTGGCATGTAAACGAGAGGTATCTCTTGGAATGTGGGCAGACGCTTTTGAAATCAGGGTGAGTGCCACAGGTTGACTTACCCTGTATTATATACTGACAAAATCAGCAATCTGAACTTTGATAACAGTTAAATACCAGCCAATATCTCTCCACCCCAACCCAAATATGAATATACAAAACAAAAAGCCATAGTTAAAATAAATGTCTGGTTACGGAGCTAGAGGCTGGGAGTTCAATTCCCAATTGATCCTCCTCAACAAGGGTTGGATTCGATGATCCATATGGTCCCTTCCAGCTCTGCATTTTAAGATGATGATGATAGAAAGTAGTTGAACAGAGGCCATTTTTTAAAAAAGTGAGTCAGCCTGATATCTTATCACATTCCCCTACATGAAAAGACACCAAAAGGTCTTTAATACATTTCCCCCATAAGAGCATTAAACCCCATACCCCTTTGGTCATAATTTTCATTTAAATGTAAGCAGCTGAGAAACAGGAAGGGGCAGGTCTGATGGTTGTGCTTTGCAAAGAAAAAGGACATACCTTGATTCAGATGGAGGCAGCAGTAGGGAAGCTTCTGTATGTACCCTTGGGGTCAGATACAGAGATTCTCAAGGCTGGTTTAGAACAGACTATTTAATTGGACACTGGAGGACACTGTTAAAGTGGTCTAGCCTGCCCTGTCCTCTCCTAGGATTTTATTGCAATTTTCAAATTAAACCAAAAGATTGACTCCTCTTCTTCATCCCTCGGCCATTCAAGGTAGGTTTTTGTATTCATCAGCTTCCTGAGTTTGCAAAACCTTTTGGGAAGCGTATGTGATGAGATCGGCTCCAGAAGGATCAAAATCACTGCATCGTTATTCTCATCAAAAAGGCGGAAGTGAGAGAAATCCAGTTCGTATTTGCACCACTCGCTCTGCACAAAGTGCTCGGACAGCACAAACAGAGTCTTTGAACTCTTCTCCATGGAGTCTATGATATTGTCCACAATCCACTTGCCAGGCGTAAAATCCCGTTTATGAAGGCAGAGTCGGAAGGGAGGATTGGCGTGCTCCAGCTCGGGCACCATGACATTTTCCACCCATTCCGAGTCCCGCTCGCTGTAGGAAACAAAGGCGTCATAGCAGATTTCTTTACTGCGGACTCGTTGGGGCTTGCGCTTTGCCTGAAGCCAGGCCCAGATCATTTTCACATACCAGATGGCATGAAGCTTGTAGCACAGAAGAGCCACCACCAGGAAGACCAGCAGCAGCAAGATACAGATTAAGGCCACCACGGAAGCAAAGTGACAGTCTGCCAATTGTAACTGGGCAACTCCCACTTCCTTCCCTCTGATGTACTCGGGACCATCACAGAGGTAGTCTTGGGGCCATCCCACGCAGAGTTGAGACACTCTGGCTTGAGAGCGAATGAAAGCGAGAAATTCACAGGTACACTGGAAACTGTTGTCACGCGCATCCAATGTCTCCAGGTCCGAAAAATCCTCAAGTTGCTGCTCAGAAAACCCAAACACTCTGTTTCCTTGAATGCTTATGACTCTAGCCCTTGGGATGAAGGAAGCGCCTGGCAGGGCTGCTAATTTATTGCTTTGGATGTAAAGCTCCTGAAGGTGAGGAAGGCTCAGCCTAAACTCTTGTAGGTTGTTATTGCTGACATCCAGCACTTCCAGACTTTGTGGGATGCAGCGGGTGATCCTGTCTATTTTAGAGCTGGAGAGGTTCAAATATCTCAGATGTGTTGGCCACACACAGGAGTCTGGCATTGCTTCAAAGTTATTTTGACTTATATCCAAGCTGGAAAGATTTGCAAGACGAGCTGCACTTCCTGCCACTATTTCAATCTTCTCCAAAGCATTCTGACTGACATTTAAAGTTTGAAGCTTAGGCAATGCACCTTGGCACAATGTAAGATCTAAAAACCTATCTCGGAATAAATTGACACTGAGATCAAGATACTGCAGTGAATGGAAACTTTTTGCAAGTGGGCAGATCATAAGATAAGCTTTTGCATTTTCAATTGTGAGTCTAGTAATATTCTCTACAAGAGACATGACACTTAGAAGACCTGAAAATGTATAATATTCATCAATTGATAAATTTCTGATTGTTACTACTCGTACTGTTCTTGAATAGTGCTGAATACCATCAAACTCCCCAATGCCATGCAATTTGGAGTCTAAGATCTCCAGCTCATACAGCTGACTCATAGTTGCAAGAAAAGATACAAACTGAACAACACTGCTATCTGACAGTTCAGCATTTCTGAGCACAAACTTCTGGACAGCTATGGAGATGGCCTGATCAGGGAAGTGAAAGTGTGCCATATTAAGCTGTTTCATATTTCGCAGCTCAAGACACACCACTGATTTTCTAATGTCGTATATAAACAGAGATAAAATGTCAGTGGAGAGACCACTCAAAATCAGGTGATTTAGGAGTCTGACTGATTGGAGACTTCCTTGCTCGTATTGTTTAAGATTTTGTCCCTCTATCTCCAGTTCCTCAAGAAAAGAAATTCCTTCCAAGTCTCGCTTTCGAAAAGTGGAGAAGCCATTGTCATTTCCCACAGAAAGAAACCTCAGCTCTTGGAGGCTGGAAAACAGTGGTGTTTCCCCAAGTTCCAAATACTGGTTCCCTTTGATGTTTAATTTCTTTAAGGAAGCAAGGGATCTGAACCACGAGGGTGACAAAAGCGTCAGATTATTTCTCGATAAATCCAAGCGCTCCAGCCGTACGAGGGAATGAAAGGCCTCCTCCTCAATTGTCTGAATTTGATTAGACTGCAGCAAAAGCGTTTGGAGATTGACTGCAGATTTCAGGTCTGCTGCTCTCACACGCTCTATTCTGTTGAAAGAGAGATCGAGTTCCAGGAGATCACCTCCAGCACCAGGTGGAACAGCAGCTAAAGCCTTTGAAGAACAGTTCCAAAAAGCAGTGGCAGCATCAAACGGGCAGTCCTCTTGGGCAGAAAGGCTCACAGCTCCAGCCAGAGAGACCAACCACAAGCTCCACACTGGTTCAGTCATGATTATCTAAAATAGTTCTTTAAAGAAAAAGAATCACAAAAGAATTGTGTATCATCATCATCATCATCCCTGAAAGAACAATTAATCACAAAATCAGTACAGTCAACCCTCGACTTACGAACTTAATCCGTTCCGGAAGGACGTTCGTACATCGAAAAGTTCGTAAGTCGAAGTACCATTTCCCATTGAAATGCATGGGAACGGAATTAATCCGTTCCAGCATTTAAAAAAAATACCAAAATAAAAATAAAAAGAGCAAGTCCCACGCTGGGACTGCAAAACCCCCACACACACACACACAAAAACCACAGAAACATAACCCCCCAGTCCAAACCCACCCTCCAAAACCCACACAGAAAAGTTTTTTAAAAAGGACTTACCAGTCCAAAGCCTGCCGGTGCTCCGCTGCCTCCGCCGCGGCCGGGGCGAGCGGCCAAGCGCCCGGCCAGCTCTAGCCTCCTGGCGCTCCGCTGCCTCCGCCGCGGCCGGGGCGAGCAGCCAAGCGCCCGGCCAGCTCTAGCCTCCTGGCACTGGGTGAGCGCTGCCTCCAATCGCGGCGGCAGGGGACCCCAGGGAGGTCTCCGATGGCAGCGGGGAATCTCCCAGGGCTTCTCCGCCACCATCGGAGACCTCCCGGGAGTCCCCCGCCACCGCGATCGGCGTCTTCAGGCTTTCCCGGGGAGTAGACCGGGCCTACTGGGGGAAGCCCTCCCCTGGTAGGCCCGGTCTACTCCCCGGGAAAGCCTGCCGCCGCGATCGGCACCTTCGGAGGTCTCAAAGAGCTTTCCCCCCGACATTGGAAATTCGAATTTCCCGCCCTTTCTCCCTGCCTTTTTGGCTTCGGAGGTCTCAAACAGCTTCCTCCGATGTCAGGGGGAAAGCCCTTTGAGACCTCCGAAGGCGCCGATCGCTCCGTTGGCATTGACTTGCGAACGGAGCCTCGTTCGTAGGTCGAGGCTCAGTTCGCAAGTCGATGCCAATTTTTTCCAACGGAGCCATTCATAAGTCGAAATGTTCGTAACTAGGGCCGTTCGTAAGTCGAGGGTTGACTGTATTTTAATCATTTTGGACAAATATGACTAGTTTATTCCCCTTGACTAGGGTTCATTTTCTTTTCCCCATGGTTTCAACTAGATATGGACAGGAACCTCGGTTTGGAGGTTTATGCCGTTTGTACATGTGGCACCACAGATGCCGCATGTTCCCTTCCTCCATCTCCCTGGCTGGATCCCCCACTCACCAGCCGATGTGCACTCCTCTCCTCCTCCACTTTGACTGTTCAACCAGTCTCCAGCATGAGCATGGGCTTCCTTGCCCCACCTCCTTGACTTATTGCCTACTCAGACAAGGAGGCAGGACAGGCAAACCCGTGCTCTTGCCAGGGACTGGTGGAATAGCCAAAGAGGAGGAGGAGAGGAGTGTGTTCTGACTGGTGAGTTGATCACTGGCTGGGGAGGTGGGGAAAGGGAAAATGCAACACCTGTGGTTCCGTGCATATGAACCAGCATGAACCTCCGAACCAAGGTTTCTGCCCATCTCTAGTTTCAACTGTTTCAAGCTCAAATAAACAGACCAAGTTCAAAGGTGCTTTGGAAGAACTCCAGTGAATTTTTGAAAAAGCTTCCACCCTGGAATACACCTGGAGAGTTGTGGGTCTGAAGAGGGAGCAACTCTGCTATCCATGGGAGGTCTCTATGGACATGGGACCTTAGGCAATGAGTGACCCAACTCACAGAAAGCACCCATGAATAGTAGAAGCTCTCCTGTTCTGCCTCATTATTGTCCACGTATAGGAGAGTGATAACTCCGGAAACAGAGGGGGCAGAATACACCAGAATACACTTCTCTCATGACCATAAACTGATAAGTAAGGCCTGAACAGGCTAGAGGGGATGCTAGAACTTGCCCAGATGCCATCGTGTTATTTCAGGTAATTTCTACACATCAGTAATTCTCAGATTGCCTGTTGGAGAAAATGTGTGCTGTAATATATTCATTAAAAGCCTGAATTACAGACATACAAACAGGAACCTTTGTCACACATTGGTGCAATTACATAATTTTAGATTCAGAACTCAATGGTCTTGTGAACCCTTCCACTTTTAGAAGTGTATTAGTTTGCTTATTTCATATTTTTTATAAGCCAGCCTTGCTCTGCTCCAGAACAGGGTCCTGGACCTCTGCCCCAAGATTCTGTGTTGATAGCATCCTTGATGCCATGCACAGGCATGGTCTACTGCTTTCATTATACCTCCCTCTCATCCATTTTGCTCAAGTAAAGACAGGTCACCCTCCTATCTGTCTCCTTGCTCAGAGCATGACTGGATCATCAGTCAGTCCATCTCAGTACACAGATAAGTAAAATTTTGTGTCCCCAGAAAAAACTGCCCACTGCTTCCCTGCATTACTTAGTGCTCTGTACTTGCATCTTTCTAGTGAAGCAGCAGCACACTCTGATCAAATGACTTGGGAAGAAGAAACAGAAATAGAAGGACATGAATCATGTAAACTTCTGGAGGGAGTGAAAGGGCACATCTGAAACCATAGATTCAATTCTACGTATTGTCAAAAACTGGAGAATTGAGGCCTACATGTTGTTAAAGCATATGCATGCTACGGGGAAGGTACAACCCTAATCCATTTATTAATACAGCATGGGACAGAAGGTCTAGAGGTACACATGGATTTAATTATATTAAGACATCTATGGTGACTATTTTAACCTCTACTATGAAGCATAATACATGCATCTAGATGGAAAGATTATTTAATGCATTGCCCCTGGATGCCAAGACATGCCAACTGGGCTCTTCTTCAAGAAGCAAAACATTTTGGTTGGGCTCTGCATTTATCCTTCAGTTCACCTTAATTGTGCAAGCAAAAGCTGTAGGAAAAGGAAACAGAGTGGTGACGACAAGCAGTCTCTTCCATATAATAAATCAACATTTATATTTCATACTTCAGAGGCATAAAAAGGTCCTATCTTCAATCTTTTGCATATAACTGTATCATATTTCACCTCTATTAATAAAGGTGAAAATATCTTAACATTGTCTGAGTCACAAAACAATGCACAGAGTTTTATAGTATGGCTTTGTGGATGGACAGGTTTTATGGCATATGCTTCTGTGGAAAAACGTATGTATTAGATCAGTTCATAGGAAGACACATTGCTCTCTGGGGGGGAAAAAGACGGGAAGAAACAAAAGGACCTGCAAGTTGAAAACAAGCTGTAAAAATGTGTATGAGTGCCATTTAATAGCTTGTAACTGACTCAAGACAATTGAATGACAGTTCCTTTTAAAAATGGTATTGAAAGTTCACATAGGGGCAGCCAAGATACTTTTCTCCTTGAAGGGGAACCCAATTGCACTTCTTTTCCCAGGGCCAGTGTGTTATAGAAGATAGTGTGTTGGACTATGACTCAGAAGACTTGAGTTAAGATCTGTACTTAGCCATGGAAACTCACTGGGATGGATGGCAATGCTAAACCATTCCTTAAACATCTCACATATTGAAAACCTTATTAGAGTAACCATACATCGGAAGCAACCTGACAGTACATAACAACTCCAAGCTACAACCTATGCCTTGAAAAGTTCTCTAAATATGCACTTTATGCCTATCATCTAAACTTTCACAAATTTAGAAAGTGTCCAGATAGGTGTGAATATAATCCAGTTCTTATGCATCCACGAGGCTTATGTTAATAGTATGGTGCACAATCCTGTCAAAGTTATAAGACTCATTGGCAGAAACCTGCTGCTCAGCATAGCAAATTGCAACTGAGTAGGTCCATTGAATCAGTGGAGATTTAGTGAGTCAACCTCTTTATAAGTTGTATGAATTCAGTAAGCTTACTCTAGCTGCAGCTTACTGTGTTAAGTAAGAGGATTTTAGCCAGTGAATCCAATGGCAGAGTTAAAATATATACTTAGAATATATTCCGTTGAGATAAATAACAACTGGTTGATTGCAAACATTTTCTCCACACACCTCCTTTGTGTATGCACATCTTAACATGGTGATGGGGTTTGAGTGTGTCGGAGAAGCCCAGAATAATGCTGTAAAGAGGTGACTATGGATTGTTCTAAAAAAATGGGTGTGCCTCAGCACTTGTCCTGATGCACGCCTTGTATTGTGGACAAGAAGCTACAGTTAGGACAGAATATGGAGAGACAAAATGGCTTCCTACACACCTTGTCAGACAAGGGTACATTTTATCTCCCTATCTCTTCAGTCTGTATGCAGAAAATATCATGAAGAAACCTGATGAAGGAGGAGTGAAAATTGGTGGCAGAAGATAAATAATTAAGAGAGGCAGATGACATCATCTAACTGGCAGAAAGCAACAACTTCCAATGAAGATGAAAGAAGGAAGTGCAAAATCAGGACTGCAGCTGAACACTAAGAAGGCAAAAATCATGACTACAGAAGAAATACACAACTTTTGCATTGACAATGAAGAAATTGAAATAGGTAGAAGATTTTGTATACCTTGGTTCAATCACAAATCCAAATGGAGAGTGCAGCCAAGGAATCAGAAGACTGAGGGTCTTTCCCAACTGCCAGAATAAACCAAGAGAAGGAATGTTTTTTTAAAAAATTCAGGCTAAAGCCAGGGGGACTTTAGCCCAAATCCAAAACTTTAATGTAAGTATGTGCGTCCTTAACACCACTGCTGCCACTGCCTCCTTTCCACCGCCACCTTTTTGGCTTCCTCTCCACTGCCGCCGTCACCTCAACCTTCCCTCCACCGGTGCCACCACAGCTTCCCCGCTGCCGCCTTCTCTGATTTTGGAAGCCCCGAACAGCTGACTGGCAGAGCCAGGCACCTGTGCTAAACAGCTGACTGGTCGACCCACTGCTTGAAGCCACTGGATGCTGGGAAGAAGCCAGCTTCAAGCAGCAAGGCCACCAGTCAGCTGTTTGGAGCAGGTGCCCAGCCCAGCCAGTCAAGGGGCTTCCAAAATCAAACTGTGTTGTTTCCTTTTAAATATATATATATTGCTATCTGGTACAGCGCTAGATAGCAATAATAATAATTTTGAAAAAACCATGGGCTAGAGAGGTGTTCCTGAATAAATTTCAATGAATCGATTCCACATCCACCTCAAAATAAATAGACCTCTAGCAGAGGAGTAGAAAAATTCCTTGCTGCTCAAATTAACTTGATCTCACTGTGCCATTTTTTTTTCCAGGAACGTTCAAGTTAAAAGCAGTTTTTATTGTCAATGGAGTCAGGCTAAGAGCAAGGGCAAAAATGCAGAAGGGCAAAAATGCAGGAACTAGGAATGATTGTCAAGTATCACTGGATGTGTCACTGGAGGCCAAGGCCAAGATCATCAACCCTATTGAATTCCCAGTTACCATTTATGGAGGTGAAAGCTGAACAGTGAAGAAAGCTGGACAGGGGGAAAAATTAGGGACATGGAGCTAGAGGAGTTTTGCAAACACCCTGGACTTCCAGAAAGACAAACTACTGGGTCCTGGATCAAATCAAGCCTGAACTTTCTCTGGAAGCAAAAATGACAAAACTGAGATGGTCATACTGTGCGTACATCAGAAGAAGGCAAGATTCTCTGGAAAAGAAAAGAATGTTAGGAAAAGCTGAAGGCAGAGGGAAAGGAGGAAGACCAAATATGCCATGGATTGATTCCATAAAAGAAGCCAGAGGCTGTCTTGTTGAGGACAGGACATTTTGGAGGTCACTCATTCATGAGATCACAGTAAGTCAGAGGCACATAACAAGAGCAAACATAACAACAAACAAGAACATAGAAATGGTTTGGGAATGTAATCACTACAGCCACATTCCAATAGAGTGATATGTATTTAACTCCTGTTTAAATCAACAGGGTTTAAGCAGTCCTTAGACCCTACACAGAAACATGCCATTATAAATGGTCAGACTGGGGAAATATGTTCACCATCTACCCTGTTTCCCCGAAAATAAGCCCTAACCTGAAAATAAGCCCTAGTATGATTTTTTCAGGATGCTCATAATATAAGCCCTACCCCAAAAATAAGCCCTAGTTAAGTGAAACCCCGCCCTCCACCATTGTGCAGCATTGTGCAGCAACCAGAAGATAACATGACTGTATTTGAATAAATGTAGATTGTTGTACATGAAAAAAAAATAAAACATCCCCTGAAAATAAGCCCTACTGCGTTTTTTGGAGCAAAAATTAATATAAGACCCTGTCTTATTTTCGGGGAAACACGGTATTCTCGAAATATAAGCAGTGGTTCTGTGGTAAATTTGAAGTGCATGACCATGTAAGAAACACATACACAAATATATAATGTCCACGCAATCACATAACAAATTCAGTTTGTTAGGACTATCATGACAGCAGGCCTATATACGGTTACCTAAGTGGTACTGAATTCTGAAGGGACGTGGTGGCGCTGCGGGTTAAACCGCAGAAGCCTCTGTGCTGCAAGGTCAGAAGACCAGCAGTCGTAAGATCGAATCCACATGACTGAGTGAGCTCTCGTCGCTTGTCCCAGCTCCTGCCAACCTAGCAGTTCAAAAGCATGTAAATGCGAGTAGATAAATAGGTACCACCTCGGTGGGAAGGTAACGGCGTTCCGTGTCTAGTCGCGCTGGCCACGTGACCACGGAAACTGTCTACGGACAAACGCTGGCTCTACGGCTTGGAGACGGGGATGAGCACCATGCCCTAGAGTCGGACACAACTGGACTAAATGTCAAGGGGAACCTTTACCTTTACTGAATTCTGTGGTGCTTATTTTTTATTGCAAGCATTCAACATACAAAATACACTTGGATTTAATGCAAGCTGTTCCCCATCCAGCTGCTTATCATTAGGTTGGGTTTATTTTAAGAAGTTTATTATGTAGGTTTCAGGTTTTTTAACTAAGGCTTTTACCTAGCATACATTTAACCAAAGTTGCTCAATTCAATTTTGGAACAGCCTGTACAGATGTTAATTCAACCAAACGATTTATAGCACAATACAATTGGTAAGTTTTTAAAAAAAATTAAAATAATCAGTACTGGATTTTTTCAGTAAAGATTTCATTCACACAGTGAAAAACATCAGTGTTTACATATATATATGTAGCATGAATTGAAACTGGACGATCAGTCAGTTAAATGCTTCTAAGATTGTCACTGTATTTAAGTAAAAATGCACACAGCTGGATAAACCCATATCAACAAATGAGGAGCACATCTTTTGTAAAGTTAATGGCTGTTAATCACCCCTTCACAATTAAATCCAAAGCGCTGTAATGTGAACACAGTAAAATGGATAGCTTGAAACAACATACAGTTCCTGGAAAATCCAATTCTCCTGCTGTTATTATGATGATTGTAGCTAAGCTCAGAGGGAACAGACAAGCAAAAGGAGAATGAGAGATGATGTCATAGTCCTTACTAATCAGAATGTTCCTGGCCTTTGATCTTGTGAGCCCTGGTTCCACTACACCACTGCATGGCAGTAGCAGATGGGCTCAGGGGCAAAAATAGGCAAGCCATTTTCTTTCTCTATTTTGGCCAAACCCTTTCCTCGCCCTCCCTCCTGCTCTGTATCGAGCAAACTGTTGGGAAGGGACAGTCTGCTCTTGCAGAGGCTTGAACTGATCGTTTGTAAAGGGCTTCTGAAATTTGCCCAAGAGTCTCTCATGAGAGACGAAGCCAAGGGCTACAGTCAGCGTTCAGGTCCCAGGTCGTTCACCTCATACAATTACAATAATGCAGCCAAAATAATTCTAAAAACTTAAAAGGAGAAATATCTTTAGAATAAAGGCTTGTAGCTAATAGAGGCCATTTTTTAAAAATCTGAGTCAAAACTGAATATCCAGCTACACTGACTCCTCCTTGTTCACCATGCTTTAGATGGTGCTTAAGATACAGAAGTTTCTTTAAACCTCTCCTCTCCAGGACAAACAGCAACAGAGATTTTCTCGTATGTTAGACCTTTACAAAATAGATGCCTCCAGATGTTGTAGAATGTAACCACCATCACACCAAAAACATAGTCATGGGACACAGTAGCTGGTGATGATGGGAGCTGCAGTCTGACATCTTGTGTTGTCACTCAGGACAACTGACACCACTTCTTTATCTGCTCCTCACTCCCATGTGTCTGCACCTTGGTTTTCATGTGAGAGCGTCTGAGATACAGAAGAGGCAAACTCTGGAAGGAGAAGGACATACTTTGAATACACCAGTTCAGGATGAAGCAGCCAAAACATATAATAAGGAGAACATCTGAAGCCACCTTGGGAGTCTGTGAAGTGATATTCCATGTTAGTTTGGCTAGCCAGGAGTCTGTTTGTTTCTAACACTTGACAGTACATTGGAAGATACAAAAAAAAAAAAAAAAGGGGGGGGGTTCAAGTTCTCCCTGTCCTCTCCTAGGATTTTATTGCAATTTTCAAATTAAACCAAAAGATTGACTCCTCTTCTCCATCCCTCGGCCATTCAAGGTAGGTTTTTGTATTCATCAGTTTCCTGAGTTTGCAAAACCTTTTGGGAAGCGTATGTGATGAGATCGGCTCCAGAAGGATCAAAATCACTGCATCGTTATTCTCATCAAAAAGGCGGAAGTGAGAGAAATCCAGTTCGTATTTGCACCACTCGCTCTGCACAAAGTGCTCGGACAGCACAAACAGAGTCTTTGAACTCTTCTCCATGGAGTCTATGATATTGTCCACAATCCACTTGCCAGGCATAAAATCCCGTTTATGAAGGCAGAGTCGGAAGGGAGGATTGGCGTGCTCCAGCTCGGGCACCATGACATTTTCCACCCATTCCGAGTCCCGCTCGCTGTAGGAAACAAAGGCGTCATAGCAGATTTCTTTACTGCGGACTCGTTGGGGCTTGCGCTTTGCCTGAAGCCAGGCCCAGATCATTTTCACATACCAGATGGCATGAAGCTTGTAGCACAGAAGAGCCACCACCAGGAAGACCAGCAGCAGCAAGATACAGATTAAGGCCACCACGGAAGCAAAGTGACAGTCTGCCAATTGTAACTGGGCAACTCCCACTTCCTTCCCTCTGATGTACTCGGGACCATCACAGAGGTAGTCTTGGGGCCATCCCATGCAGAGTTGAGACACTCTGGCTTGAGAGCGAATGAAAGCGAGAAATTCACAGGTACACTGGAAACTGTTGTCACGTGCATCCAATGTCTCCAGGTCCGAAAAATCCTCAAGTTGCTGCTCAGAAAACCCAAACACTCTGTTGCCTTGAATGCTTATGACTCTAGCCCTTGGGATGAAGGAAGCGCCTGGCAGGGCTGCTAATTTATTGCTTTGGATGTAAAGCTCCTGAAGGTGAGGAAGGCTCAGCCTAAACTCTTGTAGGTTGTTATTGCTGACATCCAGCACTTCCAGACTTTGTGGGATGCAGCGGGTGATCCTGTCTATTTTAGAGCTGGAGAGGTTCAAATATCTCAGATGTGTTGGCCACACACAGGAGTCTGGCATTGCTTCAAAGTTATTTTGACTTATATCCAAGCTGGAAAGATTTGCAAGACGAGCTGCACTTCCTGCTACTACTTGAATCTGTTTCAGAGAATTCTGACTGGCATTTAAAGTTTGTAATTTAGGCCAGGCACCTATGCACAATGAATGATCTAATGCGGTATCCATCAACAAATTGACACTGAGATCAAGATACTGCAGTGAAAGGAACTGCCTTGCAAATACGCAAGGTATCAGATAAACTTTTGCGTTTTCAGCTGTTAGCTTTGTAATATTCTTTACAAGAGACATCGCACTAGAAAGATCAGAAAATGTATAAAATTTGTCATTTGACATATTTCTGATTGTTAACACTTGAATATTACTTGAAATGTGTGGCATACCATAGAATTCCCCAACACCCTGATGTCTGGAGTCTAGAATCTCCAGCTCATGCAGATGACCCATATTTGCCAGGAAACGTATAGTTTGAACAACATTGCTATCTGACAGTTCAACATTTCTGAGCACAAACTTCTGGACAGCTATGGAGATGGCCTGATCAGGGAAGTGAAAGTGTGCCATATTAAGCTGTTTCATATTTCGCAGCTCAAGACACACCACTGATTTTCTAATGTCGTATATAAACAGAGATAAAATGTCAGTGGAGAGACCACTCAAAATCAGGTGATTTAGGAGTCTGACTGATTGGAGACTTCCTTGCTCGTATTGTTTAAGATTTTGTCCCTCTATCTCCAGTTCCTCAAGAAAAGAAATTCCTTCCAAGTCTCGCTTTCGAAAAGTGGAGAAGCCATTGTCATTTCCCACAGAAAGAAACCTCAGCTCTTGGAGGCTGGAAAACAGTGGTGTTTCCCCAAGTTCCAAATACTGGTTCCCTTTGATGTTTAATTTCTTTAAGGAAGCAAGGGATCTGAACCACGAGGGTGACAAAAGCGTCAGATTATTTCTCGATAAATCCAAGCGCTCCAGCCGTACGAGGGAATGAAAGGCCTCCTCCTCAATTGTCTGAATTTGATTAGACTGCAGCAAAAGCGTTTGGAGATTGACTGCAGATTTCAGGTCTGCTGCTCTCACACGCTCTATTCTGTTGAAAGAGAGATCGAGTTCCAGGAGATCACCTCCAGCACCAGGTGGAACAGCAGCTAAAGCCTTTGAAGAACAGTTCCAAAAAGCAGCGGCAGCATCAAACGGGCAGTCCTCTTGGGCAGAAAGGCTCACAGCTCCAGCCAGAGAGACCAACCACAAGCTCCACACTGGTTCAGTCATGATTATCTAAAAGATTTTTACTTTAAAAAAAAATCAAACAAACATCATAAAGTCATTGTTTTAAGTAAAGCAATATATTGTGCAATCAATATTTTAATATCTTTTGCTAAAGTGTCTACTAGATGTTTAACTGCTGTACCTGAAGATGTGCACTCAGAAAGAAGTACATCTATCATCAGAAGTCTTCTGTCTGTGCCTTTAGGGCACGTTTACATGTTTCATAGCTCATTAATTCACTAATATCATACAGAACCAAATAATCCATCGTGCATGAGAGGGTGAAGGCTGTAGATTCAGAGTAATATGGAAAGTTTCTAAATAACAATACTTTTTTACATACTATACAAACAGGATTTTTGTACTGTGTATTTCAGAGGCATAAAACCCCTGACTGAGTTCTCTTAGTCAGAGAATAATGCAGGCCAAGTTTTTATATTTGGTTTGTCTAGTTAAAATTGCTTGAAGAAAGACACATGGGCTGAAATCCTATTGCTCTGTTACACCAACGGAAGACAAACACTAAGACACTTCTAGCTGGCAATTAATGAGTTGCCACTGGGACTCTCAGTAGCATGTGCACGTGCAGGATTGGCACAGAGTAGAGAATCCTATTGGGGACTCATTAATTTCCAGCCGGAAGGCACTGGACATTATGCCTTTTGCCTTCTGCATGTGTAGCAAAGCAACAGGAGTTCAACCATTGCTCTTTGGAGGCAAGTCTGCAGTAGGAACCCAGTAGAACCTAGAAACAGAAAACCAACAACTCAAACCAAGGCCTGGGCTAGAATTTTTCAGTATGGCATGCAATTTTTCTATTTGGAAGGGGAAAAATGCGATTTTTAAAGGGCATTCCATACAAACTTTTCCTCAGCTGTCAATCAAAATGGCAGTATGGATTCCATCACCTTCCTATTCCTATTCTAGCAGGTCAACCTTCTTTCTTTCTCACATCCTGCTAGACAATTTCTCTTCTTCATTCTCACAATTAGTATGAAAATTAGCAATTGTTTCACAAGTTGGTGGGCCCAAGTGAGGGGCTCCACAGGTTTAGGACTACACAAAAATCCTATCTGAGGTCTTTTGGAAATAAACCCTAAGGGATCCAACTTGTGAGCCATTTTGAAACAACTTCTTTTAAAATCTGCCCTCTCAGCCCATTCGGGTGCTCTGTCCTAATTCACTTGGCAGAACGACGAGGAAACAAGAAAGGGGAAGTCCCGCTCTTTCTTTCTGGGCCCTGCCTGCACTTTGGCATTCCTGCCATGCAGACCCAAGATCTTGACCCTGTCCGGACCATCCGGCTGGGGCCGTCCCAGCTAGAACATGCATGGTCAAAGCAACTGCACGGCGGCACTGTCCCGCCCACAGAGGGACTCTGTGTCTGCTTTGCTCGTGCGAAGTGGCAACTCTCGAAACAGGTTATCAGTGGCGCTCTGAACCGACAAGGAACGACACAAGCCCGAAGCAGGCGTGTTCCTACTTAGGTGTGGGGCTAAAACTGGGGAGAGAATCACGCGTGAATGCGACACACACAAACGCTGAGAAGCGTTTCTGAAAGACTCGACAGAGCAGGAAAAGACTCGGCGGCACACACCACATACACTAAATACCCACCGGCAATGGATGCGGACGCTCTCCCGAGCTGCCCTCCCGCTAGGAGAGACGGGCTCCAGGTCTTGTCAAGCCCGCTGTCTACCAGCGCTTCCTGAGGGAGCGAAAGTAGGCGGCGCGTCGCCTAGAAGGAAGGACACTTGACTGGCCGGCATTTCCTTCACGGGCGCCCCGCCCCGCCCGGCCGAGGAGGAAACGCGCCGCCCGACGGAGCGCCCGCGGTTTGGGTGGCTGCTGGTGGTGGTGGTGGGGCGGCTTTTCCGCCGTTGGGCGAAGCGCCCTCGTCCCTTCTAGGCTCGTGGCGCTAGAGTTGAAGCGGAGAGACGGGCCCGGTTTTCATGGCGGCTCGAACTTGCGCGGCGCTTGGTTCCGCGCTCCTTTGATTCCTCCAGAATCGCCCTCCACGCCTTTGCAGTGGCGTGAAAGGAAATCGCCCGGCCACGCAGAAAGCGGAGGCACGGCGTCTCCCGGGCCCCAGCAATGGGGACCTCAGAATGGGAAAGGCACGAAATCGAAAGTGTGTCTCAGGGGTGCGCGAAGGGGAACTGGCAGGCTCTGGAAGCTATTTCTATTTCAACTTGAGTTACAAGCACCCACGCACACCCAGAGCCTAACAACATAATTGACTGCTTGAGTGGAGTTTTAATGGATTGCTGTGCCTTACTGCTTTTAATGCGTTTTTGGTGCTGCTTTTTTTTTAAAAAAAAAATTTTTTTTTATTTTTTTGGTATGGTATTTATTTGATCCTCTTCTTTTTAGTATTTTTATCCTCACTGGTTTTAGCTTTAAATTTTGTCTTTAATGATGTAAGCTGCCTTGGGTCCTTTTTAAGGAGAAAGGTGGGGTTAAAATGGTTTAAATAAATATCACAACAGTACACCCATAAGAAAAAACACCCTCATCACCATAATCACCCAGTCTCCTGGAAAGGACAAAAAGCTGATCCCACAGCTACAAATACTCAACTATCCCTCACACTACACCAGAACACGGATAGAGTTGTAACTCCTGTCCTCTGAAGATGCCAGCCACAGAGACTGGTGAAACGTTAGGAAGAAAAATCTCCAGAACACTGCCAAACAGCCCGAAAAACCTACAACAACCATCAGATCCTGGCTGTGAAAGCCTTCGAGAATACAGTTATAGAAAACCTTCTTTTTGAGAAGTCAAAAACATGTGATCTCTAAATATCATTCTTAAAGCTATGAGCAAAGGTGTAGCTACTCATGCTTAAAAATATATTAAAACTGAAATCAGACAAATATATTTCAATTATAAGCTTTCATCTTAAAAAGTTGCAAACAAGATCTCAAATCTTAGTTCCAGCCAAAAATACAAGATATTACAGCCTTAAAAAGCATGTAAAAGAGTAAAAATCATTATGAGTAGAAATATATTTCTTTTAGAATATTTGAACACACATGTGAAAAACAAAACATATTTTCTACATGCTCACCCAGCCATCTGTCAGTTAAAAAATCTATCGAGGAAAATCCCTGATTTCTGTGAGTTGCCTCTGCCCTGCTGTATTGCTGCAGAAGCTGTCCCCCCCCCCCCCCGTCCCCTTCTTGACTCAGTTTGGCTTGGCTCCATTGTAGCACAGCTGATTTTGCTGGCTTCTGTCTGGCAACTTACTGGCTGGCATCTTTCTTACATTACACCAGCCTATCTTCTATCTTTTTTCTGTCCTAGCCCAGCAGACTCAATGTATTTTCTCATTGTATCTACTCCAGTTGCTAACTCTATGCATTCTCTATGGGAGTTGCTATAGTTGAAGACCTAATATGTTCCATATACTCTGCTACCTAGGCAGATTGCATGTGAGGTTTGTAATTACTCTGTAGTGACCTCTGATGGACATTCAGTCCATTGTTACTTAAACTCTTACTTTCCCTCTTTTTTTTCACTTTCAATGTTACATCTATTTGTCCTGAAGCAATCTCCACTGGATACTTACTTACTTACTTACTTACTTACTTACTTACTTACTTACTTACTTACTTACTTATTTATTTATTTATTTATTTATTTATTTATTTATTTAACCTCACCTTTCTCCTTAAGAAGGACTCAAGATGGCTTATATCATTAAAAGACAATTACTAAAAACAGTATACAATAGTATACAATTACTAAAAACAGTGTACAAATAGTAAAAAGGGTCAAAGAAATACTAAAAGAATCAAAGAAATACCACAATAAAGGATGGTGAACAGAGACAACATCAAAACACATTCAAAGCAGTAAGGCATATCAATTCCAGGGTTATGTTTCTTATTCCCTATATCATTCAAAACTTTATTTATACAGGATATAACACCTTGATAGCCCCCCTTCCACTTACAGTATTACTGAGCCAAGTATCCCTCATGTTGTAACTGTGCATTTGGTTTTTTATCCCCCAGGTGTAAAACTTCAGACTTATCGCTGTTAAATTTCATTCTGTTGTTTTCAGCCCAGTGCTCAAGCCTATCAAGATCTTCTTGAATTTTCTTCCTGTCTTCCAAGGTATTAGCTATTCCACCCAATTTTGTGTCATTTGCAAATTTTATTAGTATTCTCTGCACTCCCTCATGTCAACAAGTACTGAGGTATCTCCAGACCTTGATTTTTGAGGAGGAGGGATCCATGCCTGCAAGGCATGGATCATGCATAATGTCTAGCCCATAGCAGTGAAGACCATGCCACATCCCCTGTTATGATTTCCTTATGCTCTCCATTTCTCCAAATTAATATTAATCAGCATTCTACCACAGCAAGTCATTAGCTCACCAGGTGGTCTCCTTTCTATAAAATAGGTTAAGATTGTCTGATACACTTAACAAATTTAATTTTAATCTCTTCCTCTATGTTTTAGCCCTCTGGAGAAAAGTAGAAGAGGGTTGGCAGGCTAAAAACCAAAACATGTGTGTGACAACATTGTCTTGGGCAATAAGACTTAAATCATAGGGCTCTTTTAAACATGTGAATAGATCACCATAAAATGCCAGCCACTTGATTGCCAGGCAGTGAGTCAGATTTATTTATTTATTTAATTTATTTAAAATAATTTTACCTTGCCTTTCTCCTTGAAAAGGACCCAAGGTGGCTTACAACATTGAAAGACAATATTTAAAGTTGAAAACAATGGGTATACAATGAGTGGTTAACACCATTACAAGACAAAAAGCTAAGAACAATGAGTGTAAAGAAGCATCTTACATAATAAAAAGGCAATATTAAAGCTAAGATCAATAAGTATACAAATATTTTTTAACAAAAAACAACCAAATGCCACTCTGAGAAATGGAAAACACAAGTAGTACTAAAAATCCAGTCAAAGCAGTAATGCGTAGCAATCCAACTGAAAATCACATTCAGGTAGCTAGTTATTGAGGGAAGGCTTGCCTGAAGAGGAAGATCTTTACCTGCTTGTGGAAGGACAGCAAAGACGGGGTGAGTCTGGCCTCCTGTGGGAGGGAGTTCCAAAGTCTGAAAGCAGCAACAGAGAAGGCTCTCGCCTGTGTCCCCATCGGATGCACCTGTGAAGGTGGCGGGACTGAGAGAAAGCTCTCTCCTGATGATCTTAACACCCAAGCCAGCTCATGTACTGGGAGACACAGTCCTTGAGAAAGCTTGGACCCAGGCCATTTAGGGCTTTGTAAGTTAGGACCAGCACTTTGAATCGTGCCCAGAAACGGATTGGCAGCCAGTGCAGCTGCTGTAACAGGGGGCTTATTTGATCCCTGTAACCAGCCCCAGTCTGCAATCTGGCTGCTGCATTTTGGACCCACTGAACTTACTAGCTGTGTGCCAATCAGTGCTGTGCTTTGCTACCTGCAGATATTTCAAAGGTACTTTTGGGGGCAAACAGTGAACAGTGTGGCAGCAACTTTCCAGATGAAAAGTTCTAAGTGCCTCTTCCACGCCATTGTCTTTCTTTCCCAGAAATAACTTTTCTGCATGTGTTATCAAAGCAGCTGAGGCAAGGAGGGCAGCTACATATTTAGGCTTATGAATGCAGAAATTACTGTGGACCAGTGGTCATGCTGGCTGGGGAGGACACAGAGTTGTTTCCTGGCACCAGGAAACAAAGGGCACCAGGTTAGCAAGGTTGTATCTATGCTAAAGCATCTGGGGCTTAGGCCCAGGGAACCGAAATCTAGAGGCAAATCTACTGGTGAATGTTAGGAAAATAAATGACAGCATCTCCACTTTCCTTTTCCTGACACCATAAGCTTCCTTTTTCTTTGGGGAGGGGTCCCATATTCTCCTCCAGGAGTGTGTTGTGTCCATACCTCAGGGCAGAGCAGGTGGGCGATGGTGACATTCACCCTGAGTGCCAAAATTGCTACTTATGGCCCTGCGGGTGAGGGAAGGCTACTGTAGTTCAATAGGCTGAGGTCGCTTCCAAGACAGAGTTACCATAGAAAGGCATTTTTTGGAAAAATAAGTCCGTCTGATGAACATTTAACAAGCAGGGTATGTAGTTTGGTGGTTAGAGAAAAGAGCCTCAGAAGAGGAACTTTGTCAAATGACAATATGAGATCACAAAAAGCAGAGTCTGTGCGAGTTGAAAAGAAAAGGAAGCTGCTGGAGACGATTCTTCGTCATAGCTTCTGCCCAGAGTGACAGCAGGAAACAGGAAGCAGGGGAACTTCAGAGGAAGCAGCTGGGACATTTAGGTCTCCAAAGTCCCTGAGCAGCAAGGAAGACACCAGGGAAAGTGCGAAGTGAATATGCCAAAGAACGTGAATTAATCTCAAGACGCCGAGGGACCGCTCAGAGCAACTGCTTCACCTGATGTCCTATAATGCTTTATTAACTTACAGGTTTTTTAATGTTTTCAAAATGATTTAAAATTGTATTTAATCATGATTTTAATCTTGATATATTTTTACTTTTTTAATGTGATATTTATAAGGTATTTTAAAACTCTTGATTGTTGTGAGCCACCTTGGGCCCCCTATCCGGAGAAAGGCATCAAGCAAGCAAGCAAGCAAGCAAACAAACAAATAAATAAATAAATAAATCACTAATGAACAGTTTAAGGTACTGCAAGGAGTTTACAAGTCAGTGCTATGGGCAATTAACCACTGGGTGTCGATCTTAAAAAAATACATCATGTGCAAAGTTTGGAAAATGAAGGACCAATTTTAGAGATTTTATAATAGGGATGGACACATTTGTTAGTTCTGAGGGCTAATTTTCTGTGAACAAGTTTCTATGAACAATTGTGGATAAGCAATGAGGTGCTAGTGTGTGTTGGTCCTGCATCTGGTCAAGCACCTAACTTGCATACACCTGCATTTTATTAATTAACCATACAAATATATATAATCCCCCAGTGAACACCAATAGCATTTGGGCAAATGTATCAGCATATAGAAGCCCCTCTAGTAGCCCAGCTGTATAGAAGACAAACGTTCTGCACCAGATCTCAGATTCTGGGCACTACAAAGAATATTAAAGATCCTGCTGAAGAGGGAAAACAAAATGGATTTTAAAATTAAGACTTCAGCCCCAGGACTGGATTTTCTTCCACTTCCAAAAGAATAAGAAGATTCTTTTTTAAAAAAAATATCCTGCCTTTTCTTTCTAGTCCAGTCATGTGTTAGCTGCCAGCGAGTTATTTTGGAAACTTTCAATAGACATATCTAGAAACTCTTTCTTGTAATATAAATATGTACAAGTTCTAAACAGCATAGTACAAAGACCTGAATGTTTTTTCGCTTTGTGATGTTTACACAAATGTATTCATGTATTGTAACTTACATACTTCTACAACCCCTTAAAGAAATCTTTTGAATATTGACAAGCCAATCTATGTCAGTCTCTAATAAGCATAGCTGTGCCACATCTTGACATCTGTTTCTTCTGTACAAGGTCTCTGGGCCTGGTGAGATCCTTCCTTCTAATTGGAAATGCCAGGGAATAGAATGACTCTAGGATATTCTGGATGGAAAGCACGTTACCATTGAGCCTGGCCCCTCTTATGCCAGAATACTAAATCAATGTTAGCATTCTGGGCTTCGAGTAGAATTCCTGTCCCATGGAATCATGAAAGTTGGCAGACATTTTAGAAATTATCAAGCCCAACCCTCTCTGATCAGCACAGAACTTACCTTGTGAGCTACAACTTCGGCTTCTGTGATAGAGGACTATAAAATTCCAGTGTAAATTATCTTTAGCGAAGGAGAGAACTCACAGTCTCCACAGGCAGTCTGTTAACTTTGCTGAAGAGCTGGCAGAAGAAACTTCGAAGCAGGAAAAACTTCTCGAAAGGAACTGAGCAATAGCCAAAAGGTGCTTCCCTGTAATTCCTAATTGTTGATTCAGATCCTTTCCTCTGGAGCAACAGAGATGAAGTCTGTTCTGTCTTCTAGTAACAGCCTCATACTGTGAAGGCCTTTGTTGTCTTTTACATTACCAAAACAGGTTTATTACCAAAACAGCAGGACTTGTGATGTTGGCAAAACCAGTCTCTGTTTCAACATCCTTCTTTCTAGAAGAGCTGCAGTTGTCAATGTAACAGAGAGCTCTTGGAAACTGGATGAAGTGTGTCAATGCTTTATTATGCAACCCTCAGAACTCTGCCCCACCTACTTGTAGGCAGTTAATCCTGACAAAATAAGAGAGGTGTTCAATAAAAAGAATCCCAACATTGAATCTTTTGAACAGAGATTCAAACAAGGATCCATTTAGTCCACAGAAGACCCACAGGGGTTATCATATATGAAGAATGCTATCCTATGCATAGAATCACAGAACTGGAAGGGACCTCAAAAGATCATCTTCCCACAGACACTGGATATCCAGTACTGTAATATCCTTGATGAGCGGCCACTCACTTCTTGGAAATCTCTGATGAAGAGGCAGCAGTCTGCTTGTAATTTGAGGTCATGGTTCCAAGGTCTCTTCTCTAGGGTAGGGTACACAGGGTGACCTACGTATACCATCGGCCACACATGATACATAGATTTATAGCTAGAAATCTGTAATACAGTCACATTCTGTATCCAGACCTGGAGAAAGAAAGCTCACCCCGACAGATATTTCTGTCATGGGTGTGGAAAGCTCTGCTAGCCTTACCACAGCAGTGACAACAACAAGGGAACTTTTGGGCTGCAGATATGGGAAGACTCTGGAGCTACTTGTCCAAAGCACTCCTATTCAGACATGTCCTTGGAACAGGAGGAAGGATGGTGAACTCAATTTTTGTCCCATTGTAACCAATGAGAAAGAAACTAACAAGCAGGTAGATTCCCCCCTCCCTTTGTTGGCAGGGTTTAGCACAGTGGTTCCAACCCGAGGTCTGCAGATATTCTTGGACTGCAACTCTCAGAAATGCTGGCCAACAAAACTAGCAGTTAAGTCTTCTGGGAGTCTTAGTCAAAGAACATCTGGGGCCCCAAGGTTGGGAACCACTGTTTTAGTAGGTCCTCTGCTTCGGGTTCTCTCTCTTCTGTCCCCCCACTGGATTGCCTTGTAAGAGGATCGAAGAGATTTGATAATTCCATTTGTAAAACTAAAAAGAAGTTGGGTATTTTAATTTAGCCAAGAAGAAAAAGGGCATGTGTGAGCAGCCATGGCCTCCTTCCATGACAACATCAATAGTAGTTACAAAAATGGACTCTTTTACTAAGCAACAGAACTTTTAAAGGGCCAACTGGGCCATAAACATAAAAGTTAACTCTGGGCACCAGAGAGTTAATTTCACTCCATCAGTCCTCCGAGCACTGCCACCATAGAGTCTTGACTGAGAGGTGCGGAGCCCTGCCTCTTCCAAAAGTTTGAGAATCAATCCCTCACAGATGAGCCAGGCATGGTGTAGCGATCACCCCTGGTATGAATATTCAGCAGTGTATTTGCATGTACCAATTAGAGATGTCGGGAGGCGGAGCCAGAGAAACTAGAAGGGAGGGGTGAGTCAGAGTCTAGAGAGTTCAGTCAGAGACAGAGAAGAGAGAAAGAGTTTGGGGTTTGAGGCAGAGAGAGTGTTTAAGGAGTGATTAGTCAGAGTGTGACCTGTATTAAGATAGAAGAGGTTAAAGTAAAATACTGAAGCTTTGTGTAGCTTTAAGAATGTGCTTAAGAACTAGTCCTAAAACAACTTGTAATCAATAAACCTGTTTCTGTTTAAAAGTTCAGTACTGAATGGACCTCAGTCTTTCATAGGAAATATAGGTTGATAAAGTGATCAACTGGTGGCAGCGTGTTAAAGGGCATGTTGGGATACCTTCGTGAGCTCTGGGTTTGGTGAAACAAGCAGGGGCCACAGGGTAAACGTCACACATGGGGTCCCACAGGAGGGGTGCTGAGTGAAGGCTGTCAAGTGTCCCTGGAGGTGAGTGGCAAAGGCTCCCTCCCCTGCCACTCCCATAAATCCCCACCGGTGGTGGGTGGCCCATAGGTATGTTAATCCACTCAGGCAGCTCATCCAAAATCCACCAGGACTTGGCTGGCATCTCCTGCATAATGGGGCCGACTAGAGAGGAAACTGACCTTCACAGGACTGGGGCCAGGGGGGAGGATGGCCATGAGGCCCCTCCATCAATGCTGCTTGCCATGGGTGCTTCTGCCAGCAGCAAACCTGCAGATGTTTCTCAAGCCTCCAAGCCTCCCAGCACTTCACCTGGTCCTGACGGACCCAGGCAGCTTCCTCCGGTGGTATCAGCAGCTCTACCCAATATTCAGTTTCAGGATCATGTCTGCAAACCACCTCCCAGTTGGCCTTCAACGTCAGTGGCAGCAGCATCTCCTGGGCTCCCAATCTATGGCATCCACCCAACAGTCCCCCTTTCTATCTCCCACTTCTCCTTAATTCCAAGTCCCACCATGACCAACCCTGTGGCTTTGAGGACATCATTCACCTCCGCCTTGCCAGGGCCCCAGTCCACAGGTGTGCTGCAGGTAGGGAATCCAGCCAGCATTCTCTGAGAGGTGGAGAGTCCACTCTCATGGCTAAGAGGACCTTCACCAGTCCCACAGCATGACATAGTAGAATTTTATCTAATTTTGAACCCTGTAGAGGGAATAATATATTTCTTCCTCTTACACACTAGAACCTAAGTTTAGCCAAAGAAACAGGCTGCTCACAAAACTGATGATGGCCATTAACGTAAAAGACTTTTTAAAAGAATTAAGAGAAAAACCATAGATCTGTTCTATGCTAGGCAGCTATGGTCCTACAGATGTTGGTCTTAAAGTCCTATTAGCCTTCACCAGCCCAGCCAATGATGAAAGATTAGGGGAGTTCTACACCAATAACTGCAAGGACCCAAACTATGAAAGGCTGCCACAGAGGATGGGTCTCTCCATTTTTGGTGAGGCATTAAAACAAATGCAGAAGGAACCTCCATGTTCAGTGGTAGCATATCTTTGATTACAAAGCAAAGAACAACAGTGAACAAATTTCATTAATATGTTCTGCTTGTGTATTTCCGAGAAGTATCTGTACACTGTGAGAAACAGAATGCTAGACTAAGTAGACTCTGTTTGGGTCTCCTTACACATTTCCTTATGCAGCATTTTTGTGGACATTTCTTTCATCCATCAGAAGAAGATGGTTACACTGTTTGAATCCATCTATTTTGCACTTCACTTTAGTAACTGGTTGCATTGCTTCATTTAGTGTCTGGTTTCAGTGTTGGCTTCTGTTGCTGCTAGTGGTCCCATCCCTCATGAAGTTTTAGGGATAATATTGTATATAGTTTTTAAGTTTGTTCTTACGGTCATGTATTTATATCTTATGACTGTTAACCACCCCAAACGGTCAGGGAAGGTAGGATGTAAGTTTGTGAAATAAACAGAGTCAAATAAGCAGTGGCTGGAGAAATGTTTCTCCCAGAACAAGCAAGGCAGAATAATACCTCTGGTGTCTACAGTGATGGTTTCCATAAAACATACAGGCTGTTCACCTGTAGTTTTTAGGCATCCCTTCAGCTTATTATTATAGAACTACTGTTTTCAGAAAGCAGACAATCTAGATACTTCAGTAAAAAAAGTTTATTTTCCATACAAAAGTGCCAAAATATCCACCAACATTGAATTCTAGTTCAACAACCAGCTTATTCTAGTAATCAAAACTGAAGCATCTTTATTTCACATTTTTTTAAAAACCAATTTCCATTTCACACATTTCCACAATAACCCGAGTCCCTAGAAAGAGGGAAATTTGCATTCCGGTTGGCTGTTGATGTCCATATGTCTAAGTTCATATAGGCACGGAATGGGTTAAATCTCGGGTAGTACTCCTGCTTACAAATTACTGCCTGGTTTTCCACCTGGGCTGAATGCTGAGCGGTGGCATCGACTGGACAGCAGTTTTCATAAATGTCACTCTGCGGAGCCCAAATGGAACCAAACAGTCCAGACATAGGTGACAAACTCCTGGTGCTTGAGAGGTAGGACTGAAAGGCAAGAGAAAATGTAACGGTGGATGTGATATTCATCTATAAATTTAGAAACAAGAACTCAAAACAGTAACAAGTATCCAGTAGTGTAGTTAAGGAAATAGTGTGACTTTTGGAGGAAATTGCTTCAAGTTGAGAAATCACTGTAGACATTACATGGAGCAAGCGAGTCACACAACAGAGAATGTTTATGATGATTTCTTAAGTTGTTGCAATTTATTTCCAAAAGTAGTTACCCCCATTTTTTAGTTTATGTTGCCTTGACTAGCAAGTCATCCATTTATTATATATAAATTCAGATTCTAGAGAACCAGGGGAGGATGCTTGGTTCCTCCCACTTTTTGAAATTTACAAAACAAAATTAATACCTCAGATAACATTGAGCCAGAATTTGGGGACTTTGGAATTTGCACCTATTAGAAGTAATTCAAAATAAGTTTGCCTGGCTACTGCTGGCAGTCTCCCCATCAACCCCTACAGCAATAGTCAGACTCGAATGGGCACAAATACCAATGATGACCTTTGCTTATAAAGCAGTCATTAATTATTCGTTGAAAATTTTGTTCTGTACCCCTTCAGATTTTCTAACATAATCATATGGGAAGATGAAATCTGGGTCTTTGTACTGAAATCTTGTTGACAAACTGGGGTTCTCAGAAGGGTATGTGAAGCATCTCAGTCTCTCTACAGTGAAGTTCTCATTAAAGCAGAGAATATTACAAGTATGGATTACAGAAAAGCCTTCATGAAGGCTCATCTAGATATGCTGCCGCTTGCTATCCTAGAAGGTCAATACAAAGGAATTTCATAGGATGGGTTTGTTCCTTTGACCAAAGATCAGTTGAGAATTTGGCACATGTCACACTTCACTGTCCCTGTTTGCAGCAGAGCGTGCAAGACTCTTGAGGTCTTCTGTAGAACAGAAGATCTGTTGACCTATGAAGATCTGATCAAGACAGAGTATTACTTTCTGTAATACATTTTGAATGGCAAGGGTCATTTCCATTCTTATAAAAACAAAGTCTATACCCTTAACTACTAACCAAGCTGATAGTTAGATTATTGCCACTCAGTATCCTTTGTTATTATTTCTGTTATTGTTAATGATTTATTGTTTTTACTGAAGCCTACTAATTGCATTATGTTTATATTTAGATATGTAGATGTATCTTAAATTTTAGAACGTGATTGTATTGTACTGTGTTGATTTTACATTGTCTATTCTGCAAAGGCCTGTGTGCTATGCAATAAACTGAATTCGATTTGAGATATATAAACTGCACATTTCTATTTCAAAAGTAAATGTTAAAGTATTATTTTTCCAACATTTTTTCACAGAAAAGTCCTGTAGAAAAGGTACTTAAAATTTAACTTAGAATTGTGTAACTTACAACCAAATTAGGAGTTACATAGGGCACTGGAGACAGCTTGGAGAAACAGAAGATAGCCAGGATGGAATTTTTAATATGTCTGTTTTAAACAGACCATGAAAAGGAAATGAGCACCAGAAGAGTGCAAAGAATGGTGAAAAACAACTAGACAGTACTAGATCTTGCTAAGAAAACACTTGTGATACTCACTGTTGGGTTGACATAACTGGTGGGTTCCCAAGTTGGAGGAAGATTGGGTGCAGTGTTCCAAGTAGACTGACAATTGTGATCAATGAAAGCTGTATTCTGAACATCTGCAGTGCATGGAAAGCCATTATGGTAGTTCATATTTTCTGTAGTTCAGGAAAAATAGAATTTTCTGACATTAGCCAATGAAGAACGTTTTTCATATTATTCTGTTGCATCCTGGTTTGTAAAATTTATTTTTGGGATTCAATTGGGTAGGGAAGACAAAGCTGTGTTGAGCAAGAATTTGAGAGGGGCATAATGTTATCTGCTGACAAGGTTCACGGTGGCTGCCCAGGTCCACAGACTTAACAAGAAATTATAAGCTTTAGGTCATGTGTGTCTCCTTCTCTAGCAAGTTATTAATGGGTTAAGTAGGGCATTTACCTTCTGGAAAGGCATTGTAGTCATTCACCTCTACTGGACAATACATGCTGGTAAACTGGCCATCACAAGATGCATTCCAATCAATGAAGCTACAACAAAAGAAAGCAAAGCCTTGTTTCAGGAATATGTTAAGGAATAAAAGTCTGCTTTGTCTACACAGGTATATTTGCAGTTATAGCATGGAATTGTTGTTTCACTGAAATCTGTAAGGAGGGAGGGGAACTTGCCCATTGTGTAATGAAGGATTTTCCTGGATCAAACATGGCACATTATTCTCAAGGCTGTAGTTTACGCTGTTTGACAGGCAGACAGGTTGAGATGGCCACAGATCTCCTGCTGGATAGAGACCTAGAAAGGCAAGTAGAAGTGTCAACAACACAATCTATATTATGTTAAGAAGCTGTCCGGGATTATCATTATGATGAGTTTAATTCTATTTCTACCACAAGTTATATGTAGGATCAAATGAGGAACAAATTCAAATTTCTGCTTCACAGTTTCTATCTGTTCTGTCTTAACTGGTAGTAAAAACACTTCCAGTTAATAGACTGCTAATGTACCATTGTTGGCATCTCACAATTCACAAACGAAAGTCAAGAAATGAATACTGGACCTCTTTTAAAAAACAAACAAACAAAACACCATGATAGGGAACTAGGAATGGGGCAACATTTCTGTAAAATTACCCAAAAAAGTGCAAAACATTATTAAACTACGTAAACCTACACATCATGGTGTAGGTTCTTCAGTTTAGGCACCAGCATAGCAATTTGGAACACAGTCTGGTTTGCTTCTGATCAACTGACAGCTATCCAGTTTGGTTCTAAACAGAGCTGGTTAGAAGTATACATAGAATAAAAATAACTAAGACAATGATACCTGGGTCTATTTAAATCATTTACACAACAATATCAGATATTACCATTTTGTCAAGCTGACCTTTATTTTTATCTGAATCGACAGTCACATCAGTGAAGCTGGGGCACAGATTCTCCGGACACTGGGTGACATTATTCACATCTCTGCTAAAGACAAATCAAAATAATAATAATTATTATTATTATTATTATTATTATTATTATTATTATTATTATTATTATTATTATTGTTGTTGTTGTTGTTGTTGTTGTTGTTGTTGTTGATATTTTGAATGGTAAACTATAGTTGCACTAGTACATGGGATAGTAGCAGGAAATCCATATTTACTTCAGTTGAGAACCCACAACCTACATACATAGGAATGTACAGTTAGGCAGATTTTTAAGCTACTTATGAGAAATAAAAACTTCATTTAAGATCCCTAACAATAAAAAGCCAAAATGCTCTCTAAAATTAACCACTAAAGAGAAGCAGAAGATAGTGGGACACATTGTCTCTGTCTGTCCCGTCCCCCCCCCCCCCCCCCGTAAGACATCAAAGACAACAGTACTAAATGCCGCAAATTTAGTTCTAACAATTCTGTTTCCCAGTTCATTTGCTTGGTAGGTTTGAAGCTGCATGATGGGGGGAAAACACTGAAAGGCTTTACCTGGTGTTGCAAATGTTGTGAGAAAGGTTTAAAGTGATGGGTGTTTCAGAAGAAAAGTCACTGCATGAAATATTTTCCCCTGTAGAAAACAATAATTACAAATGAGACATATTCATATTATGTGATACATTTCACTAATTGCTGGGACTACACAGGTGTGAACTATAAAAGAATTTATGAATAAAACCTTTCTCAGTTTTTCTAAAGAAACTGCAGCAGGGACTAGAGACTGGATACAGATAGAGAAATAGTTGCAACATACCCATCTCTGCCACCTTGCAACCATATAGCCCCGCCCACAACTGTGACAACTGTGTAACCTTTAATGTTCCCTAATAGTGAAGCATTCAAATAAAGCAAAACAGGATAACCCTGCCCTAACTAAGACAGAGAGCAAACAATAAATTTTCATAGCATACTTTTTCGACTTGTGACACCCTTTTGTAATAGCCAACTAACCTGTGACCCAGCACCATATTTGCATTAAAATACATTTTTAATGGGGTAAACTTATTCCTTCTCAGAAAGCAAAGGCTTCTCTCCTCCCCCCCCAAACTGTCTATTTGTCATGCATAACTTTAATATCTGCCTCCAAAAGGTCAACAAATAAATTATTTAACAAGGACAACAACACACATAAGGCAACCCGTGACATCCCTCACCCAGAAAACACTTTGCAACCCCCAAGTTGGGAAACACTGGCATAAATTATGCTAGAAATAATTTGTAACAGGAAAACTTTAAAATGCCTTTTAATCTCATGCAGTAGGATGGGACATTTCCCCAAATCACTTGTTGCAGTATCAAGACAGTGCTACAGTGTAGGCATTCTACAACATTGTTACTTTAAAAGTTGTAAACAATATCTTCAGGTTTCAGCCACTTGCAGGGCCTAAATCCAATTTTCGTCTAGATTTACCAATTTCTCATTGATTCATCGATTCTGCTTTAGTAGGGACTAAGAGTTGCACTTGTTTTGTTTTTACAAATGAAAAACAGTTAGGATTTAAAAAAAACTGTCCTGATAAATCTTCCATTTGCTGGCCAGAGAACAGAATCTTCCACTAGCATAGTAATACACAATTACCTAATACAGCTGTTAGCTAAGCAGTGATCACTGTCTAAACATCTGCTTAAAGATGCTTGGGCATCAGCAGCATGGCACTTCAATTCTAGAAGCACCAAGAATGTAAGCTGCTTGCACTATCGTTTGTTGCACAAGCAGTTTTACACCATGGGATCCTGGACTAAGAATATGTCAGGAAGTGATTGGGAATTTATCTCCTCCATTGAGACGCCTCTTAAATTGAGCTTCATTTAGCTTTGTTCCTTTTGGGGAATACATATACCTCATTCCATGTACTAATCATGTAATCTTTAATACAATTATCACTAGAAGAGATCTGACAGAGATGGAGGGCTAAATAAAAGAACTTTGAGACTTTAAAGATCCTTTGCTGAAAAATATTTTATACTGATTAGCCTCTGTTGTGCAGAACTCTTGGAATTTTAGGCTTTAAATAATGGCAGAAATGCAACACACACACACACACACACAAAGGTATCTTCAACGCTTACTAGAAGGAAGGAAGTGTCTGCTTGGAATCACAGGTTTCTTATCTCCATCAGAACTGCTGGTGCTGCTCCAGCTACCCCAGCTGCCTCTACTGGCACGTACGCCCCCTGACGAGCTTCCACAGTCTGAACTTGAATCTGAGCAAAATCTTTCCAGGCACTTCTTCTTAGGCCACTGATAGAAAGCTTCTAGTAGAGTGGGGAAATTGTCAAATAAAATTAAACCTTATGATTTTTGTCAACTTATTACTGCCAACAGGCAAACAAACAATTGCCAAGAAACTGATAATCTTTTATAGATCATATTTTGTTCAGTGGAAAGACTGCCAACTAAATTTAGCACATACATTCATAACAGAGAGGACATGACATAACCCACTTCTAAATTTATTCATCAGTGAGCTTTAGAAGCTTTCATGCAACTGCAGTGACATGAAACAATAGCAAGACTGACTTCTTATCTGAAGTTTCGACTCCACAATTCCTTCTCCACATATTATTTTCTTCTGGTTTACTTTTGACTACATACCTGCTTCCTTCTGTGTAGACAAGCCTGCTTTCTCGTCTCCTTTACAAATTTCCCCACTGCCCTGAGCACACCAGTTTCTTATACTGATGTTCGTTCTAAGTTCTGGTCTTTCAAATTCACTGTACACATGCTTCAGCTCTATCTGTTCAGGAACCCTACAACAGTCCCAGATGGAAAAAAAAAGATGTTATTTTCCTGTCTAGCTGTTGTGGCAGGTGCTGTTGCTTTTTAAATTAACCACCAGGAATCCATCTGTATGTTTCCTATTGGAAGAGCACAACAGAGATTGCCACATACTGTTCAGCCCACCTGAAACTTCTTGTGAGAAAGGCAAGATAAAAAATTTAAGCAATTTAAAAAATAACAAAAACAATGTCTTTGACTGAAAATTTGTCTCTCATGACCAGAAAGTTGTGTGGCTTTTTGTTTTGTTTTGTTTTTTAAGCATATGGAAGGATTTTTAAAGTACTGAAGGAATCCTGGTGGTAGAATTGTGGAGGATTGATTTAATCATTATTCCCCTCCCTTTGTAGCACCACATGTTCCCCCTGTCCAAGATCACAAACAGAGGATTGGGGACCTTCTGGAATCGTGGGGCAGACAACAGTAGGGTTTCAGGGAAAATGGGGAACTGGCCAAACTGCAATCTAATTGCACTGACAGGAGAATTCTGAACAGAAGTGAACTCTGGATCCCACTCCAACTCCCAATATAATTGGTGTATATACAATATATATATTGCAGTTCCTCAGCTTGAAGAATTTGCATATATAGGGGTAGTGCTACATACCGCACAGATATATTAATATGCTTCTTCTTATTTTTTCTGTTTGTCCTATGTCTGTTATAACTTGTATTTGCTAAATGTCCTTCCTTTTTCTCCTGAGACCCAGTTTTCCGGAAAGCATTTTCTTGCTGAAAGAGAAAAGCAGGACTTTAGTAATACAACATATGAACGTGGTAACAACATCCCAGTATTCCATGGAATCCTGAACTGTTGGGAATGAGGCAAGGTGTCTGATCTTTGACTTATCAGCAAATCTTCCATGGTTTCTTTATCATGATTTCTGACTCACCAACCTGACACATCTCTTCCCCAACAAGCCAAATAAACAGAATGAAGGGGGTGGGCAATTTATAGTCTTTCAGAGGTTGCAGGATTGCAACTTCCATTGGCTTTAGCTAACACAACCAATGGCAAATTATGATGGAATCTGCAGTCCAACAAAAGTGGAGTGCCACAATCTGCCTGCACCTCCTCTAGGACAACCTGTGAATTACCATGAAAGATCCATGGTTTGTTCAGCCATCCCTACTTGCAAGAGGAGCAGCTGGGCAGCACACATACCACCATGGCATCTTGTCTTACCTGATCTCCAACAAGCCAGAATTTTATGGAATTTTGGCTGGTTATGCTAAAGCTGTATCAACAGCTTCAAAATAAGTGTTGTGGAACATATTGGTATTATTAGCAAATAATAACCATGCAAAAACAGTCTTCTACACTATTTTGTGGAGGTAACAAAGTTTTCTGATACAGAACGAACGACATTAGCACATTCCTTTCTCCTGCCCCTCCATATTTCTTGATTTCTTCTTCATGCCACAGAGGCATAAAGAGCTGAAGTCCAGGGAACAATGGCCTACACAGTTTTGGCTGGATTGAAACCAGAAACATCTGTCATATTTATGACTAGCTTGGTTGTAAGTTCACCCAACATAAATCCTCCCTTTCTTCACTCCCCCCTCTTTTTTCTGTCCACAGAAATTACTACTTCAGTAAGGGCCAATGAGGTCTGAAAAGTTACTTTAGCTTTAGAGTAAAAAGCTACAGAGAAATCCAAGCATTCTAAAGCAATGGGAATAACAGATATGCTTCCGGCTACTAAATATAATCACATACAAACCAGTTCAAAGGAAGTTCCACTGAGTTCAATGGAACTAATACCCATGAAAAGAACATAGGTCTGCAATCTAGGAAAAAAATTGTGCTCTCCAATTCATATTCAAGACATCTTTCTGGAGTTATATTCAGAATTGCTGTACATAAGCTATATTTAAGTATTAAAAGGAGTAGTGTTCAAACCTCAGTAGAAGACAGTTCCTGTTTTCTGCAACACAGTGGTTCTTCCTTAGATGCTTTATCTGCTGTCTTCTCTGTGGAAGGCTTTGTATTAACCTGTTTTTTCAAACTCTCACAGTTTTCTGTTTCACTCCTGAGAGGCACTTGCTGGCTATTCCCTTAATGCAGAAAAGCACAGTACATGCTAAATTCAGGCAACAGATTTCAGTATTGCATCCAGACTTAGTCAATACTTGCAGGAGACCAACTGAAATCAAAGCCTACACTAAACATAAATCAACTAAATCTAGATCCAACCCATGACGACTTCTCAACCAGCACACAGTATCAGAGTTTTGCTTCCCTGTCTCTTAAAAAAGCAAAGCATCAAATCTAGAAGCTAGGCATGGGATAAATCTTGCAGACTTGTTTTTTTGGTTTTGTGTGCAACAACCCTAATGTCAATTTAAGGCCTTATGTCAATTTAAGGCCTCATGTCACCTATTTTTCAGACTACATGTTCCATATAGTTTTTACTATGCTGTCCTTCAGTAATTAATTCCTAAAAATTACAGAAGAAATTGCAAATCAGCACACAAATAAACCTTCAGAAGTAAGCAGAAATAGAATCCTATGGCCAGTTTACAATTATATAACAGACGTCACGTCACATAAATCGATGGAGAGTTGCTGCTCATTAATGAATACCTGACAGCACCAAGGAACATAACCAGCATTTCATTAATCAGTGGCAATTTGCTGCTAACACATAACATGATTTCTCTCACACAACTTTAAATTGACAATAGGATTCTGGCCACTGAGGTGGACCTGAGAGCGGTCTTTCTCTGACAGAAGGCCATTTTCCATTGGAAGGAGTACTTCTAACAGCAGCAAAGACGAAGAAGAAAACATTTGGATCTAATCCACTCATTGCGACTAGCATTTTACTCTGGTGTACAGATAAAATTCATATTGATTGAAGAATTGTTGATAAATTATCTGTGGCACTGATATCCCAATCTCAAATCTTTTGAGATCAATGGGTCTCAGCTACAGTATTATGTACACTCAGGGAGTGCACTTTCTCTACAATTATTCTGATGGTTATTTAATCTAATCAATATTGGATATCCAATTTATTGTCATTTATAAATTAGATCATACATCATAGTCCTAAGGCTAACATGCTGTTTCATATGCAGTCTTCCTTTTACATGCTATAATCTTGATGGCTTTTATATTTTTTTTTCATAATTTTCACAACTAACAAAAAGTAATGTACATATTATGACTTCAGAAAGCAGCAGTTTTGCAGCTTTACCCATGACACATTATTTGGTTAAGACGAAGGCATTCAGGCTCTTAAAATATAGAAATGAATCAAAACAACAGTACGTTATTGAAATAATAAAGCCAAATTACATCTTATCAGTATTCTACTACCAGAATATGTTCCTTCCTATTATGCTTTGATGTGTCCAGAAATGTTGTGACTAGCTAAGTGATCCTAAGTATGCAACCTTATGGAGGCCCTCAGGATTACCTTCTAGGACCAGAGCAATGTTTACCTGGTCTACCATATGCACAAATCCAGGCACCAAGTGGTATCCTCTATTACTAGAACACACATCTTATAAGCAAGCTTACTCAAAGCAATCTCTCGATTAAAAAATTACCATTATTTTTCCTGGAAGCTTCTTGAAATTCTGATTGTTGCTGAGGTGAATGTCTTAGGAAGCGATTTTCAGACAGTTTCTTTGATGATTTCAAAGGAAATGGCTCAGGTTCATTGAGCTCAGTTATATTTTCTGAAGTCTTAAGATTTGTTTCCTTAGGAAACATATTTGTTCGAAGACCCTCCTTCAAACTGCACTCTGAAGAGGGACTTTTCACTAGTGCTGCATTTTTCAATGCAATTTCGTCTTTATCTAGAAAGTTCCCTGGGTGCGTTAAATTCTTTTGCATGTTTACATTTATGCTATTTGCATATTTCAGGTTGAGCCAGCTTTCGGTAACAGTGCAAATGTCCTCCTTTGGTGTTGAAGTTTGATTTTCAGTTGTGTGGTTCTGTTTGTCATCAGTAGTTAGAACCGTGCTGCTGGTCGGGGTGTTTGATTTTTGTTTGCCATAATATACAGAACACTTGTGTTTCTTCTGAGAATGACTGTACGTTGCTGGACTCCTCTTTGCAGCGTTCTGGCTACGGCTGGTGGCTGTGGCCACAGTGGGGGAGCCTTTACCTTTTCCTTTATCAGAAGAGCTGTAATTATCTGTAAAGGTTTTGCAACTGCTCCTAGATTTGAAACAAAGTTCAGATATTTATTGTATAAAGATTACATTGTTGATTAATGTTTTTTTTAAAGAACATGAAAACAGAGAAATCACAAAAAAGTCAAAATACTGCTTTTTTTTTCCTGGAAACCAACTTAACTTTTTACCAAAAAAAAAAAAGTTATCAGAGGATTTTTTTTTTGGCTAGTACACTGATGAAACTGGCTTCCATGAGAACCCTCATGCTTGCTTGCCTTGAGTCTTTTACTGCATTCCCTCCATTCCTACCAACATGAATCCAATTCAAGCTTCTGGTGCTGGGATAGTTTACATATCTGCATGATACATGCAAGGAGCTGTTGTTGGGTTTTTAACAAACCACTTCTCAGACCCAAACAGCAGCAACACCATGTTACACAAAAGCCTAAATCCAACTGCCAGTCCCAACCAGAAGGAACCACTGAATTCGTTGCCGAACACTAAATCAACACTTATGCAAATCTCACTGATTCAGCGGTTCTACCTAAATTAGGACCATAGCTGTCAGAGCAGCAAACCATCAAGAGTCTTGCAGAAAAATGTAAGGGTTCATTACTTGTAAGATTCAGAGCTGATGATATCCACAGAATTGTTGTTTTGCAGTGCAGAAGGATTTGGATTTGGCCTCTGCCGTGACTTCATGAATTCCGTTAGAATGTACTGTGCTTGTTGAAAAGCTATAAGAATCACACCAAGGAGAGACAAACTGCAAAGTAGAAAAAACATTTGTAGCAAAAATAAGCAGACAGGTACTCCTTAAGGAAAATAAAGCTGGAGCCATGCTCAGTATGTTAAAGGAAACATCCAACAACAATACAAAGAACCTCCAGTTAAGTGGATTTGTGACCATTCTTAAAATTGTTAGAGTCAACATTTGTATAAGGAGGGACTGGCTCCACGTGGATTAATAAAATTTTCCACAATTCCATCCCTCAATACCCCTTTTAAAAGCCCTTTGTGAAGGCTGACAGATTCCAGATAATTTAATGTCTGGCATATCAGAGGTACAATTATTTCTAGCAGTGCTGTGTCCTTTATAAGATTCTGGTACCTGGGACACCCCTTCTTTGTACATGTGTACTTCTTATCCTAAACTAGACTAGACTGTTCACGGTTCTCAGCTTCTGCTTAAGGGCCAATCTTATCCATCTAGGTTTTTACCCATCTGGGTTGCAAAACTAGGTGACTAGCAATGGACTGTTTAGAGAGCGCCTATCTCTCTGATTTTAAAGGTAGATTATGCACACTTCTCCCTTTAACAGACCCCCATGTAGTTCGAAATCCATGTATAACTTATGCCCCCAAAATGTAACTACAAAGCATAAACAGCTGATTGATGCACACATACACACCATCTCTCTCTATTCCTGAGCACCAGTGTTCACAGCACCACCTATACTACCAAATAATCATAGCATCAGTATTCATTAGTGCCACATACACTAGAGCAGTGGTCCTCAACCTTGGGCCTCCAGATGTTATTGAACTACAACTCCCAGAAGCCTTTGCCACCACCTCTGCTGGCCAGGATTTCTGGGAGTTGAAGTCCAAGAACATCTGGAGGCCCAAGGTTGGGCACCACTGCACTAGAGAGCCCTTTGTAAAGAAAAGAAAACTGAGAAAGAAATGCTATAGTCACATTTCACAGAACATTTCTCTTAAAATGTAATTTAATTATTCAAGTTTTGCTCAGGATTTGATCTGATATAATATTAATAATAATAATACGTAACCATAATTATGTGCTGTCACTTATGGTGACTCCTTCCAGGGTTTTCTAGGGAGAGAGTACACAGACATTGTTTACCATTCCCTTCTTTTGGGGGCATCCTGGGACTGTGCAGTTTGCCCATGACTACACAGGCTGGCTATTCTGCCAGAAGGCTCAGTGGGGAATCAAATGCCCAACCTCTGGCTCTACAGCCAAGTAGCTAAACCACTATCTAGCCAGCTAATTCTGACCTATGGAGATCCTTTTCACAGTTTTCTAGCTATAAAGTACTCAGAAGTGTTTTGTCATTTCCTTCTTCTGTGGACATCCTGAGTCTGTGCAGCTTGCCCAAGGCCACACAGACTAGCTCTTCTCCCTAGACACACAGTGGGGAATCGAGTTCCCAAACCCTGGCTCTGCAGCCAGATGCCTAACTCACTGTTAGTATCAAATTGCAAGTGTTTTGAAAATTAAAGGAGTACCTAACAAAGAGTACTGTAAGTCTCCAGAAAGATTCTTCCCAACTGGGTCCTGGTACCACATCTGCACAGAGGGGTAAAAGATGGTGGGGAAGGGTCACATTGAGGGTGAAGTGGAACTCGACACCAGCAGCAGTCACCAGGGTGAACTCACGAATAACCCAAGAAGAAGTGAAATCTGGAGTAAACCTGCAGCAAAACAGGACAAAAAAATTTAAGGCAGTGTCATTTTTAATTGATTCTCTTTCTTATATTGCTGTTACTATATTCACCTGGACGTTCTGGCCCTAAGAATTCATTTTCCCTTGTCAAGACTCCTGCTCTATTCTATCAACTTATGCTAGTATCATATATGTTACTTCTAGCACACAGGCACACTCTTTTATATAGCTGTCCTTTTACAGTCATAACTGTCCAACTATACATTTCCCTTGCAAAAGAATTTCATATACTCCATTTTGTTGGGAAATGATTAGAAGCCCTAAAATATCTAAATGTTACAGAACCTATGGCAAAGGAATCACACCTTTTTTTGGCAAGGAGCTCTGACTACATTGCTGTTCAACAGGATCTGACCACACTATTGTTCTATGTGGCTACAGCCAAATTCTGGGATCAGCAATTTGCTGTACCATCTTTGTTCATCCATCCCAAGCAGTTTCATGACATACAAGTAGCTTCAGTTTTGTTCCTGGACATTCCTGTTCCATTTCCACACTACTTACCCACACTAGGCTCCCCATGCTTCACATGTGAAACACTGCAGAGAGATGCAACCATTAAGAAAATCCTATTCCTTCTATATTGAAGACCACTGGGAAGGACAGTTCCTGAGAAATCAAAACTGAAGGGCTGGGAATTTACAACTGCCTTTTCCCATCCTGAAGCCTGATAAACCATGCTGCTTTTAAAACAGTAATAGAAGAAGTAATTCTTGACTGAGTAATATAAAAACTCTGAGTGTATAGGGGGGTTGAAAAAGGACTGGAAATCTTTTCTTTCCTGGTTAGGAGGTGGAGAGGAACATTCAGTTGAGTCATGGCAACTACAAATGAAAATTATGGCTGCCAAGCAGCATCTAAAGGTTAACTGACTCTGAAAAACCTTTTGTTCCATTTGTGCAATGGTTGTCTGCCTTGCACATAATATATTTCTATTCCTGTATCAAGACATATTTTCTTTTCTGCTCAATTTGATAATGTTGGATTGGGCCACACCTGAACTGTTCAGAGAGGGATATGAAGTGATATTTAATTATGTATTCATGTATACCAGCTATGGCTATTTACAACTGCATCCGTTACCTTGTATGTTCTGCTATATTTATTACTGTTAATTTAAGTAGTTGTGAAGCTCTTATTCATTATGGCAAATATTTATACATTTTTAAATGTATAAGGATCACACTTTTTTGGCATGTCTTTGGCAAAGGAATCAGACTACATTTGCCATGCAGTCCCACTCTTACCTCTGAGGAAGTGGATTTGTCCATGAAAGCTCACATTAAAATATAGCAGTTAGTCTTTAAGGTGCCACAACATGTTTGGCTTCTTTATTTTTTATTTTGTTTTTGCCTGACACAAACTAACATGGCTACCTCTTCTAAAACTCTATCCATTCAGTAGTTTACTCTGGTTGGGACTAACCACTGGATTTAGATCATAACTTAATCACCTCTTTTGCTACTTTTCCTGCACTATGGGTATCTATAAGGTGTAATAAAATCTGATGTAATATTGGTTGGTATCAGATTGCAAGTGTTTTCAAAATTAGAGGATTTACCTAACAAAGAGTATTATAAGCTTCCTGAAGGATTCTTCTCAGCTGGGTCCTAAGTGGAATTTGAGTGATGCAATAGGCTGCTCGCCTAATGCAGTTACCCTTCTTGGTCTAAAGTCTAGAGTTTATGATGGTATGAATATGCCAATGATCTTTTGTTCATTTAAACCTATGTTCCCAGTTAAATTTGTAGCCAAGTGGCAAACTTTTAAATTGTATAGCTAAAATTATGCAACTAGAACATGCTAAACAGTAAGAAAACCCTTCCCCCATCTTTCAGTTTTATAACTGCCCTCCCAGAGTTATATTCCTGATAATAACCTTAAATTGTATGACTCTGATTGAAATATGCATTGTCCAAAATGCCATAAATTAGAAGCTGTGCAGCTAGCAAGTCAAATAATCCCTTGACAAAGGACTTTTTCAAGTTAGCACCTAAAAAAATAATAATACTATATAATACTATATACTACAGAATACTTTAAAGCAGTCATAGAAAAGATATCTTATGAATGTAAAGATTCTTTAGTAGGAAAAAAATTGGAAATTAATATTGTGGTTACAGAAAATATAAACATATTTCAAGCAACTAGTATCCTTCCTGTTAAGAAGATAAACACAGTTTTAAAATAAGGGTTTTTGTTTTTGTTTTATCAATAGAAAGAGGCATATGCTTACACAATGCTAATCTCCCGTGAAGAATTTTGTGCCAGAAAAAAGCCCTGGCAATCAAGTACTTCGAACCCATATCCTTGGCAATTGTACCCATTAATCTTCATAGAGGTTATAGTGATAGGAAGATGTCCAATATTTTCAACTTTAAAGTTCTTTGTGATAGATAAAATTTGCTTGCCATCTTTCAGTTCTGAAGGAAACAAAATCAGCATTTAGTTATTTTTACAGTAGTCATTCCAAAGCATCTTGAGAGAGACAGAGAGAGAAAGATGATGATTTGTAATACCACTTCATATGCAACATTTCCTCTGCATGGTGTAGAAAATGTATGCACCAATGTACACCATCAGTGTGCAAACGACATACATATTTTACTTCAAGCATTCACAGCATCAATGACAGTTGTATGTGACAACATACACATGAATGAGATATTATATGGGGAACATCTTTCCCCATATAAACCTGCTTGGATTTTAAACATAGGCTGAAATATTTGCAGCTTATTAGGGAGCTTTTTTGATAGCAGTACCCTCACAATTTCTTCCCATGCAATTTCTTTCCCCTCAAACTCCAGTTATCTGCAATCTGAGATATTTTGTTTTATTTTGTGCCAAATGGAGGCTTTTCCTTTTCAGGGGCCTTTGGGATCTTCATGTTTCTGTTTTTATTTATCTGTCCCATCACATGATGAAGGTTGGAATGCACTATATATATGAAGCAGAAAATAAATATGCAATTCTGCACATTGATGTACATGTCTTTTCTTCTAACCATGCACACTGCCCCTCCCTGCCAGGCAGATTGTCACTCACGTCGCCTGCAGTCCATGAGGGTCGACTCTGGCACCTTAAATCGAAGGGATCCTCCTGCTCCTGGCAATCTTCCACCCACTTTCAAAAGTTCTCTGGCTCCAATACCTTCAACGTAAACCACATCCAGAACAGTCAGATTATTCCTGTAAAAAACAAAGAGTTTTACAATTGAATGTAAGGAAAGGAAAGGAAAGTGACCTTCCTGCCATCTCAGTCAATAGCACAAGATACATGTATCCCCTAGAAAAACAATCCACTCTCGGCACCTTACTGAGATCAAACCAAATTTCTATGGTTGAAGATAATTTCTACTCTTTATATACAACAAATCAAAGCTTTATGGAAGTCTGGAAGACAACTGTTGGACCATCCATATCAATTATTTTAATGAGAAGTGACTCTGATGAGAGAATAGAAGGGGGGGGGGCATGTATTTCTCCCGATTCAGCCAATGGATTATTACAAAGTCCTATAAACATTCACTTTATATCAGTGGTTCTCAGCCTTGGGCCCTCAGATGTTCTTAGACTAGAACTCCCAGAAACCCAGGCCAGCACAGCTAGTGGTGAAGTGTTAGTCCAAGAGTGTCTGGGGACCCAAGAGTGAGAAGTCCTATACCATCCTCTTGTAACTGGACTGGCAACCAGACAGAGAAAAAAGCTGTTGCTTAGTATATCATACATAGTCCAAGGGTTTCAGTTGCCAATACCGTGACTAAAGCAGTCGTAGATAGAGAAAAGCCTAATTCTACCAAACATGGCATAACCTAAGCCCTAGTAGTCTGCTTTCTTAAGCCTTCTTTTCATGATGCCTACCTTAGACTGAGTGTTACCTTCCCTGCATAGCAAGCAAGTCTTATGTGCAATTCTGTTTCCTCACAATTGGCCCAGATTCACACCTAGAATAGGGTTATGCGGTCTGAACCCTTTGTCCCGTTACTGGTTTGATCCAAGTCAGATCCCTTCCTTTTAATGTATCCTTTTTTAATATCAGTGAAAATATGGGCAAGGGAAAAGTGCAAACCAAGTCAGAATTGCCCCCAAAAGGTTAAAGCCACTATACCCCTCTTCCTACTTCAGGGTACCAATCTGATTCAGACAGTGCATGCTGCAGCTTATAAAATGATGGTGATGACGATGAACTCAAGGTGAGAACTATGCAGGAATAATAATGTGTAGTTTGACGTTTAATATCCTTATATAGCTGACATTATATGATTCAAATGGGGTTGCTTTTCCACTAAGACAGACTGGAAAAAAGATCAACAGAGAAACTTTAAATTGCTGCTGATGCAGCCATTAAAAACACAAAAAGATGTAGCTGTGATTAAGCTGGAATTAAATAAAAAATAAAGTCTTTCAGGATAAAGAAAAAAAGCAAGTGATAAAAAATGCCTCTGTAGACTTGTTTTAGCAACACTGAGAAACTCTCTGCTGGCCAATGTCATATATGAAGTACTAAATGTTTGGAAGTTTGAATTATAACTTACTGTATTTTGTAGGCCCAGAAAAGCATACAATTGCAGGGTAGAAAGAACAAATTTCAACTGAGCTAAAGGGCCCAGAATATTCTTGGTCTCTCCCTATGAAATATTTTTCATAACTCAGATACTTACTTCTATGCTCCTACATGTCTGTTTATCTTTTTAAAACCACCTTTCCCATTTGGTATTATGTGTTTTCAGTGAGGCACATACATGCCAAAACATTTTACATGCAAGGCAGGGTAGGCCCAAGGTGTCCTACAGCCTGAGATGGGAAGCAAAGCACTAACATCTCACATCATGTCTGACTCATCACAACCATGCATGACATCTCCCCAACACATACTGCTGTTACATGCAACAGTGCATCCACCCAGACACCACGCCATGTCTGAGAGGCATGTACCTAATCACCATCATTGTGGGTGGCAGAAGCACCTTGGCGACCTCCCCAATATGGGAAGAAGGAAGAATAGTGAAAACAGCGCTGTCTGTCCTGTCATCAGAGAAAAAGGAAGCAAGGACGCAGTAGTGGATGGCATGGAAAACAGCTCTAGCTAGAGAGGATTATGTGTTTGAATTTCTGATTCTGAAAGTCCTGAAACTAAGACAATATGGAATGATTGACCTTGGAAATAATCTGTGCTCAAGCACAAGCAATTTTCCAGCTCACTTCTCCCCTACTGCATTCAAAAATTTGCCAGTTCTGGAGTGTTGCCCATTGCTGAAGCTTTCCCAATAGCTCAGTCCTTCTTGGGCGGCAGCAGCCACAGCAGGGAGAGAACAGTACATTTGCTACTCCCAGAAGCAACCCTCTCACTGGGCCTTGAGGCAGGTCCACTCCTGATCAAACATATAGTTTGCATTTTGCACAGAGTTTTAGAAGTGAACATGATATGCCTGAACTGAAATTTAAAACAAACATTTGTAAGATCCACAAAAATGCTAAGACAGACCTACCTGACCAATATAAGAGAAGTTACTCTTTTGTAATCAAGAGGCGTAAAGACAACACCAACTCTCTTAGTTTCTAAGGGCTGCAATTCTAAATGAAGGACCTCAGAACTAGATTTGATGTAATCATGATCCTCTTGCAGTTCATACTGGAAAACCGCAATAAAAGCAAAACAACAGGATTACTACAATATCCACCTTGAACAAAATAAAAATAATTCAACATTATCAATTAAACTGCTCTGCAAGAGGCATTTGTCCTCTTTTTTTATGCACCAAGAGAAAAACAACTAGAATTCCCAGTGAAACAATACATCTAACACTGTATAATTCTATTACAAGGAAAATGCCTTTTTCACAGACTCTTAATTTAGGAAGAACTAATTTTATTATATTTAAAGGGGATTTCAGTGAGGCTCAGTCTTCTGGCCACTACATCTACCAACTGAGGTTGATTTCCTAATCTGTTAATGTAGGACAGGAGCAAATCACCAAGTACAAAACTATTATTTTCCTGAATTATCACTTCCATTATGAAAACGACACAGCCTAAAGTTTAGGTTATACTATCAATGGTGGATGAATGTGGAATATTCATTCGTAGATTATCCTCCTAGATCCTTACCTAGCACTTACCCAGCCTCTTTTTGTTGCTAGATGAAGACCTTTTTGTTATTCCAGATATTTTAAGACTGTTCACAGCACTTCTAAACTTTAGGAGCATAGGAATCTGCCTTATATTTAGTTGGTCCATTGGTCCACTTAGACCAGTACTGGCAATGGCTCTCCAGAACTGCAGGGCAAATACTTTCCTAGCTCTACCTGAAACCCACTGGAAATTGCCATTGGAGCCCCATCCAAATAATAACCAGTTCTTACCCTTTCTAGCTTCTGAAATTAAACAAGATCAAGTATGTTCAGAGGTAGAAATTTCCTGTCTTGCTGCCGGTTTACTATGCTGCAGTACTTTTCAGCCTTTGAGACATACTTTATCTTAGTTTTAATATGTACTGTTTTTATCACTGTATTTGATATTTTTAATGGCTGAAATCCTGTTGCTTAGAATAGTAAATCCCACTAAAGCAGACTCATTGAATTAGTGGAGATTTGGCGAATCAACTGCTCTGTTTCATTGATTCAGACTGGCCTATTCTAGCTGCAAGTTACTGAAGTAAGTCACAACTGGAGAAGATCTATGTTTTCTGTGGCTGTTTGGGATGGATAATGGCACTGAAAAATAGAACCAACACCTAGGTACTGCAGTTTCCAGTGCTGGGGATGAGGGAAAACAAAGCCATGCTCCAATCAGGTATGGCATCTTTTGCTGGAATTCTCAGCCCTCAAGGGTTGGTTTCTGTAAGCATGTAAAGGGAGGCAGGGGTACATGCTCCAGCCTCCACTCCATTCCCAACCACCCTGCATTGTTGGACAAATCCACAAAGGGGTTGTAACTGCATTCAGCTGAGAATGTTTCCACCATTCCACATAGCTGAAAACTCTGATAAGGCAGGGCTTCTAATTGCATAGATCTCACCAACTGTGTCCAGCTGAATGCAATTACAGCTCCTTTTCAGACCTGTGGCAGCATATACTGGGATGTCAGAAATGGAGGCAGGGCTGGAATGCAAGTCTTGACTCCTTCTACCTGATCACAGAACTGAAAGCCTGGAGAGGGCTTGTGTCTGCTAATGTCCAATAAACATAGTCTGGAGAGCAAAACATAAAACATTTAAGAGCTAGATTTCTGTGGTGATTCCCACCCCCAAATTCTTTCAGTAAATTTCATCAGTATTTTGGAAACTCTTAAGGGTTCCAAATCTGCTTTTCATTTAACCATTATGCAATCCAAAGGCCAAAATACATTCTCTGTAAAAACTGCCAATTCCTTTCATGCTTAAACCTATTTCTGCATAAACCACAAACTGAAGGCAAAAATAAGTTGCCAGAGAATGTTATCTTTTTTAAATTTTCATTTTGTTCAATTTACAGGTGCTCTGAAGTTCCATTCCTTAGAGACAAAAACATCCATGAGACCAACAAAAGACATGGCTTACCTTGTGAGTAAAATTTTCTTCTGTCAACCTGAATTCAGTGGTTGTAAAATTAATAGACTGTACATTCACATCAAACCTATAAAATCCAAGACAAAAATGTGATGTATAAAAATCCTAAAGAATTATACTGAATGCAGCCAGCTTTGCAAATCTGCTGATTTTACAGTTCTAATAAATGTGCATTGCAAATAATAGCCTTATTCACACATATGCCTGGAAAGGTAAATAAGTGATGGGGAGGTAGGGCCACAAATAAACTCTTGTCCCACATCCTCACTCTACCCGGAAGTCACTCAAATCTCCACATGTGTAGGGAAAGGTCCACAGAGGAGCCAATAAGAGATCACACATTTTTAACTGACATAGAGACGCTAAAGCAGTCAAACAGCTCGATCTTTTTCCTTTACATTTAAATAAGGTTTAGAGAAAAACAGTGAAAGCCACTTTCACATATTCCCTCCACATGCTAAGTGAATATATGGAAGCATTTGGATAGGGCTGTTTGTGACCTCAGGCCCCAACTCTCACCGTGGCCCCTGTTTTGAGGTTGATGGAATTAGGAGGTGGGAGGACCACGTTAGTGACTGGTGAGGAGAACCAACTATAGGGATAGAGGCAGCAGGATCACACACTTCAGCCCTCACCTCTGAAATCTGCATACCACTAGCAGTTATTGTGAGTGGGTTGTCATATGGAATCAGCAAATATATGTATTTATATTTCTTAATGAAGCTGAAGGCCTTCTGCTTACTGATTTATGCACTACATACAAAAGTTAATCTTCTGCTAAGCCTACAGAGGCTGGGACTGGGAGGTGCGATCACACTTCCCTCCTTCCTGCACTTATACAGTACATGTGGATGGAACCTCTGAAAGGGACTAATTATAGTTTATAAAGGAAAAGTGGTATTCATAGTTGTATTCATTACCATTTGCTGAGGAGAGCCAGTGGAGCTCTAGGATCAGGATAGAAAGACAGTGGCAAGACTTGCAACATCACTGGGAAAGATGAAGGATTTTTTAAGATAAAGTATTTCACCTAAATAAGATAAAACAAAGCAACATTAATACACCATGCTTTATAATTCAATCTCTTCCCAGACCCACAATGTGCTGTTTTTGATACACGCATTTTAAAGTACTTCAGTATTTGTACTGCTCTGAAATGTTACAAATGCCTTAACACTTTTCTGAAATGCTTACAAATGATAAGACAAAGTGAATCCACAGGAAGAACCTGCACATCCTTTTACTGTGTTCAACAAAAACTTCTTTGGAATAAAATGAATTACTGTACATATAATCTAATGATTTTTCTTCCAACAATTCTGAATGTAACACATGAGAAAAGAAATTTCAACAAGTTATGCATTTGTATGAGCCTCTGCATATCCACAGCTATCACATATAAAGATTAGATGTTTGTGTGTATGTGCATGTGCTCTTTTGTGTTTCGGAATTCAGTTCCCAGCATTCTCCAAGAATTGTGTGAATTGAAGGGCAGAAATACAAATCAACACACTTTTAGCCCCTCCCCCCCCCCTCCTCCAAAGAGGGCTTGTGTGTGATTTACCAGCATTCTTGTTTCCTGTTGCTTCTTGTTGTTGGCTTTCTTTATTTTATATTTTTAAAGGAAGCTGCTGCACCTGCTGCCTGAGAGTCATAGTTCTTGAGGAGGTGCCTTCTATTGAGCTTAATGGGAAGTAAGACTAAAATTCCTAGGAAGCACTGCAACAGCTTCCTTTTCTTTAAAAAAAAGAAAACAAATTACTAACAGGAAACAGGAAAGCCAAAGGAGTCAGTGGTGGAGGTAAATCCCATTAAATTCATCCCCTGTGGCAGCTGAAACATACTGATGTGCTGATTTGGGTTTCTGGGCTGTAATTCCTGGAATTCTGAGAACTGAAGTCCATAAATATAGAAGAGCACACCCCAATGATTACTGATTTCAGTTTAATTCTTCAGTCATTATTTAATAGACGTGTGGTTGTGATCTTTCTCCTACATTTCTATGTAGTATAAACATTAATAACCTTCCCTCTTCAAAATAAAATAGAAGTTGAAGACCATGAAGAATTATTAACCCAAAAATATATTTAATAATGCATCCAGTCAAAATATGACCTCACCATGCTATTCAATGGTGCAGCTGCACTGAAGTTCAAAGTAAGACCAAATTCTGTAACCAAGTGAGGGAAAGACAGTGCAAGTGACTCTTCTTCAGGATTCTTCTGATGAGAAGTTTGAATAATTTCCCCAAGATTTCTCCTGTTAATGAGAACATAAATTATTCTAAAACTAAAGTATATTTTGATAGGCAATCTCCTATGAAAAATGGTAAAGTGTCCAGTAATTATACCCTCTATTTGGAAAAAAATTTAACATGTTTACTTTGATTCTCATTCTTTTAAAAAAATATCCTGCTTAAAACACCACAACTTTATATTAAAAATCTTTTAAGTCTTTTGCTATCACAAATTGTTGCTGCAAATTTGCAATGAGTTATCAGTACTCTTAAAGGATATTAATACAATGCTTCAGATCTCCTTATCGCTGTTAAAACTTTAGAATCTTTTTATAGCTTTGTTGTTCGAGGGCAAATCCCACCCCTACCCCAGGTGACTTTAAATAACTCACTGGCTTTAGCTAACCATGCTTCTTTATTATCCAGAAATACTTGTATAATCACAACCACGGGTCTCTAGTGAGACCAGTACTTTTTAACTCACTCATCAATGATCTGGACCATGGATGAGCACCAGTGAAATGACTAAGGGCTTATTCAAACAGGCAGAATTTCTGAAACAAACGCCACTGGTCTGGAGACTGGGCTTACCAGCATTCATGTATGCACTGCACTAAAGAAAATCAGGCCTTTCAGAAATGTTATTTGGAGATATAATTCCCTATACAGTAAATCCACCATAGGCCACTTCTCTGATGCAATCCGAACATTTTTTTTTCTTTATTTAAGACATATGTATAGGTTTCCAATGGGGAGCCTCTGATGTAGGAAGTAACTCTCTAGGATGTGATGGAACACTAAGTTTCAATGTATGAATGTATTGTGTGCTGTCAAGTTGATTCTGACTTATGGCAACCCTTAACCCTCCAGGATTTTCAAGGCAGAGAATACACAGAAGTGGTTTACGATTCACTTCTTCTGGGGACATCCTGGGACTGTGCACCTTGCCCAAGGCTACGCAGGCTGGCTCTACCTGCAGGAGGTAAAGTGAGGAATCGAACTCTCAAGCTCTGGCTCTGCAGCCAGGTACTCAAACCACTGAGCTATCCAGCCAGTGCAAACAAGGCCTGATACAAAAACGCACTTTCCTAGAAAAAATGAATAGGCATGGAAGTTCAGGGTGGGGTGGAAGGCACTGATTATGTCAGATGATGCCTTAGACTGTCTGGACAACAGTAAAAATACTAAAATGATCTGTGCTCTATCAGGTACTTTTAACAAAGCTTTGCTCCCTCTAAATAAGCCTTCAATTTATTGATGCCATCAAATTATTGGGAAAGTTACAACAAAAATAAATGTCAAAGAACCTCCAAAAAGATCTCTCAACAGTAGTGAAATGGATGTTAAGATGGCAAACATGCCTCAGGGTAAGCAAATGTAAAGTGATGCACACTAGGAAAAAAAAATTGGAAGTTCATCTGCCCCACACAGATGGAATTAGAGATAATGGTAATGGAACAAATGAAACAGAAAGGAAAGGACCTTCGGGTTGTTATGGATCAATGAAAATGTGGTCCCAGTGTGTGGCTGCTGTAAAGAAGGCAAATTCTATGTTGTGTGTAATCTGCAAAGGAGTCAAGGTTGAAGATAGAAAACAGTCTGGGAAGAAGGGGAACCAGCCTAAGTATTTCTTTAATTATTGAGAGTATTTTAACACAGAGAGGTGTTTCACAAGAGGCCTAACAAATCCAAATTATGTCTCAATACAACACAACACAATGTAACTATAAGAAGTGTCAAAAGCTTCATTGACAAGACCTACTGCCAGGCACTTCATCAAAGCAATCCCCACCAAACCCTAGAGCTAGTCCTGGTCAATGTAAATCTGTACCATATTTAAAAGCTAGCAGGAGGAGTGGAGCAATGTGCAGAGGTCAAATACGCCTGAAGGAAGAAACACACGCTAATATAGTTTGTAGACTCGAGGGTCAGGAAGAAGGAAGCAGACACCCCTTCTCCTTTAATACAGTTCAAGAACTGCAAGTATTACTTCATACTCCTCCTTAATGCAATACAGAACTAACCAGCTTAAGTCCCAGTTAGTTTTAACTACAGAAAAGTAACCATAAACCCATTTAGATCCTACAATAGACAAAAGCAGATCTCTGTTGCCAAAATCAAGAATAGCATATCTTCTACACACCTGCAAATTTCACTGTGTTTAATTTTTTGCCATTTTTCATAGAGTTCGTAGGCAATTTCAGAATCCACACTCCATGTAGAACTGTCCAAAGAAAGGCTCTTTTCCCAAAGAAGGTTTGCTAAAATGATAATAATTTTATTGATTGAATTCTATTGATAAATAATATTGTCTTCAGTGAATTTTACTTGGGTTGCCATCTCAATGAACCTAATTTTAAAAAGGCAGAAAAACACACTCAAAACCAGGCTGGCTGTTCAAAAGACTTGTTTGTACTAACAAATAGCTGTTGCTATTTATGTACAAAACCACATCCTCCTAAGTCTGTTAAAATATGCCTTCCTGCTCTTTTTCCTAATAGCTGCACCATTTCCTGGCTCCCTGTCCTTTTTATGTTTTTGATACTTAGAAGCCTTTCTGGGTAAAGAGCAGCCTATAAGCTACGTGCACCCACCCCCATGGATACATTTGTATCTTGCCAGCCAGCCAGCCAGTGCAACCCCCATCCCACTTTCATGGCTATTTCCACTTCTGGAGGCCTATAGGAACAACCTCCCCATCAAAACTCAAAGTATTCAGGCATTTCCATTTTTAGTTTTTAATCTCCTGGCCTAGTTCAACAGGTGCAGGGCACAAAACTGGCCTCCAGGCCTACCAAAGTTTGCTCCCGCAGACTATACTAGAGATGGGCACTTAACACGGTTCGGTGAGGTTCAGTGGACTGGGCCCAAAGGCTTTGTGTGGGTGCCCTAGATTCAGTGCCCCGCCTTCTTTTGCGGGTACTCTGTTAGAATCAGCATCCATCTCCCCTGCCCTGCCCTCCCCTCTGAGTGGGCCCCTGTAAGGAGGTGGGTGCAGAATCCACAGCACCCATGCAGCACCTGTGGGCCCGATCTTCCGACACGTGCCAAAGCACTGAACCACAGTAAGTGCCTGTCTCTAGTCTATACTATAAAATGCTCATTATTGCATAGATAAAAGGTTGCTGAATAAGTTGAACACTCAGAAAAATGAACGTTTACTAAATATACAGTCCTCTCTGTTCTTAAATGTTATCTGTTACAATAACATATGGAAAGACCCACTTTTCTTACACTTACCTGCATGCGACATTCTCAAGGAACAGTATATGTCATGATGTGCTATGGCTTCAAAATGAACATCTCTCTGCTGAAAAACATTAATTAAAACATTGTGAATCTGGCACTCTATGTTCATTTTTTTAAAGGAATCTAAATATAAACAAGTATGTTAAAAGCATCTCTATGGCTGCTCTCCCTGCCCTTCTTCCGTCCCCTGAAATAATCAGAGAAAATAAAAATTTCAAGTTACTCTTTATATTACATAGTGATTTTTAAAAAAAGTGACTGTACTTTGTTTCTTCTATTCACAGCATTTCTACTAGGAACAGAAGCATGAGGATTGAGATGTAATAACACTCTGACATCATGTACCATTTCTTAAACATGCTTTAAACACATCCTAATACAACTATTTGCCCATTTTGATTTGGATTTTTAAACTTATGGACAGCTACCTTGTTTTATGCCAACTTCTAAGAATCAGATTAATATGAAAATTGGTCCAGACTCAGGTTTATCTTTGCACCCTATTCATGCTAAAATATAATGCAAAATAGGTTTAGAAGAAAGACGACAGGCTTCTGTAAGTCTGCATAAATTAATACTCAATATATTAGAAGAAATTCTTCCACTTTTAAATTGTATGGATAAAACCTTTCTAAAAATCAAATATCTTCTATAAGTGGTAACACAAATAAATGGTAACACACAAATAACACTGTTCAACAAATTACAGTTATGCACAATTCAGATTAATACAGTACCTGGGACAAAACAGAATAAATCTGTAGTGGTATCTCAAATATCACTCCAACATTTGTGGTCACAAAAACATTGGATAATAAACTTGTTACAGATGCTTGGGTGTGAAGTTTCAAGGAAAATGCATTCCAACAGCCTGGAGGTAGAGTTAAAGGATCCGTGAAGTTCATAACCTAATGGTAAAAATATCAGATCAAACTGACTGCATATATGGTACATATATGTGCAAACATTACTTCGGTTTCTGTCTTTCATTTCTAATAACACAACAGTTCAGATGCCAGAGTACAGACAAGACTAACACAATTTTTAAAAAGCAGTATAAAAAGTAGTGCTGGGGAGATCCCATTTTTGGATGGCATCATCCTCTTTCCCACAGCTCTGCACACAAGAAACCTTTGCTTCCCATCTTTTGCCATCTTCAATCATAAAAAGCTTTGCTCAAAGATTTACTACAAACATTTGATAGTGCTCACTGGGAAGGGCTAGTTCAAATGCTAATTATGTACGTATATCTTTCTATTCAAAAAGGGGAAAGGCTATGTACATTCTTCAGTTCTGTTCTTACCCTGCATAAAATGCATGAATCTGATTATGCCTGCAAAATTCAGCATCTAAACACTCTCAAATGCCTGTGGGCAAGCACCTGAAAATGTATAGGCAATGCCTTGAAACATTTCTGAAGCTGCAACTGGAATGGGAAATTAAATAATCCTTTCACTGATCAGGATTGGGCTTTAGCACCCTTATTAGCTCTCTTGTCTCAAAATCAGTACAAATGCAATCCCTTGCACATATTTACAGTGTACGTTGGTCACAAAATTTAACTATTCTTTGTAAGATGTCGTTTAGTTTTAGTTTAAAGTATACACAGTCAAATAAAGAAGGCAGTGGAGTGGGGTGGGGTGAGGACAATGCTTTACCATTCACTTTTCCGTAAGTGCTTTAATGAGACCTAAAATAAAAACTCACCTTTAGAATATCTTCAGTTTCTTTTGAAACATAGACATCATTTAGCATAATGCTAAAATCGAAATTGTTTGTAAACCATATAGACCAAGATGCTGAAATACTGTGATGTGGTTCTATGTGGAATACTGTTGCAAATGGATTGATACCAAGGTACCTATAGATAGAGAAAAGGACAGTGGATATTTAACATGAAGGTTTCTTCTGGTTTAATGTGACAGAGACCTCCAACAACTAGCCAACTTCTTCTATTGCCCAAGAAAGGGTAGGGAATTGCATGACCTAAATAACTTCATTAAGTCTGATGCTGTAACCTTCTTCCCCAATTCTGTCCCATGGCCAAGAACAAGGTTTTCAGTTCATGGAATAAGATGAGGGAGTAACTGCAGGAGCTTTTTAATATCTACTGTCATTCACCTCATTGCCTTATGTCTTGTATGCATCATCAAATACACTATCTGATGTCTGCCTCCATAGGTACAACATCTGGTCTCTTCTCTCTCCAAGCACAGATTTCAGATACCATAGTATGACATCAGATCCTTCAGAACCCTCTGATCATCAACCCTGAGGCCCATGGTGTGGTGCCCAAGCCTCCCTAAGGAGTGCTTAGCACTCGGTCAGAGAGTTCGACAGGCCACTTACCTATCACCTTTGTGCTGAGGCATGTCCCAAGACCTCAGCAGTGCGCAGCAGTGCATAGCGTAAGCCCCTTGAACAAGTCTGACCTTAAAAGAACACTTTACTTTTACCCAGTACTTTGCAAGTACAGACACATGGGCTTTGTGATTCCTTAGAATTCACAACAGCTCAGTTAGGTAGGACTCTTAAAGATAGCTAGTTTGTGGCCCTCTCCACCTTCCTGGATTTAGCCAGACCCTGCTGTTCAAGAGACCAGTCCTTTGTAAGAATTTTTATAATTATTTTTTATTTGAAAAATAGAGTTTCATAGAATCAGTTTATATTGCTCAAGCTTTAGCATAAAGAACATATTCAAAGATTATTACAGTTAAATAAAATAACTAATCCCCATTAAAATAAAAAACACTACTAAGCTGGGCTAAGGTGGGCTAGCCCCACCTCCTTCTTTCTCTTTACTTACATACTTTCTCCTTCAAGCCACATAAACCATCAAGTTCTTTCTCTCTCCCATCATCATGGAATCAAACCTCTCCCACATAACCCATCGTCCATTTTCTACATTCTCTAACTCCTCCCTTCTTCTTGACACTTCATGGCTGTTAACCAATTAGCCTCAAGGGGCTGTAACACCTTCCTCCGCCCTCATTTCCCATGAAGATCCAGGTGTTTTATCTCTTCTCCAATTAGCTCAGAATGTTGAGTCTTTCACGGGCCTCTTTGTCCGACCTTCAACTTTATCTCGAACCACGCTGTACCGGTCTTCACAAAAACACTCTCATAGCACTTAAAAAAACACATTCCAATGTCTCTCAAATCATCTTCACACAGAACCTGTCTGACTCCATCTTACATTTCTCTGACTACATATCCCACACTGCTTCAACTCCATGACACATGGCATGGTCATTAGGTCTAATGATTTTTTGCCTAGATTTTTTTTTCCACAGGCAAATTGCACCCTTGCTGTCACTCACAAACAGCATCTGAAGATGTCACTCATTCCAGAGGCAGTGGACTCCTTCTGGCTGGGATCAATGGCCAAAGCCTGCACAGAAAGTCATAGCTACCATGGAAATTTTAAAATTTAGCCATGATATCAACTAGCTAGGATGGCCAGCACCTGCCCCAAGCCCAGGATGGATAAAAATCAATGATTTTTTTAAAAAAGCAAATTGATTTAAATCATGTTTTAAATTTTAAAAAGCAATTTTATAAATTTAAATTGTCAAAAAAAATCCAATTTTTAAAATTTTAATCATGATTTAAATCAAATCCATCTTGTCCAAACCTAATCCAACAAAACCACATGCTGGTCAAAACTGATAACAACTCTTGGTCCTGCTTTCTTCAACAGAAAGCAGAAACTATGTTGGAGTGTGTTGAGATCAGCTTCCTTTCAATTCTGTTCACATCAAGGAAGCTTTAAGTGCAATGGCTATCTTTCTCAGTCACCAAAGATTGGTTTCAAGGCTTACCAGCAGGTTTTGCTCACTGATGTACTGGATTTCCTTGAGAAGCAATGATGGCTCTTTTGCCTGTTTAACAAGAAACCACGATCATGGTGGTCTGCTAAGGCAAAAAAAAAAAAAAAAAAAAAAAAGCCCTTCCACCCCAAATTTGTGGTGAGTCCAACACTTGGTGATGTCCTTCAAATCTAGAACTGCTTTCCATTTGCTCCCTTTCTTTGAACAGACACTTGAGCATCTTTCTTCATAGGGAACAAATGTTTAGCAATAAGTGGTTGATGGCTGGTACTGTTAACATTTTGTTTTGCTTACAATCTGGATGCTGGGGACAACATATACAGGACCTATCTCTCGGACTTATGTGAAATGTTATGAAGCAGCTCTCTTTGATTATGTGATTAGGCCCTATCATTATATGATACTGGACCTGTGAGTTGATAGGCATCCATCTGAGAACCATAATCTAATACTCTGTATTTTTTTCTATTTGTGCTCCTGATACAATAATTGGAAGTTAACCTCATTCCAGAAAAAGACCATCCCCAATTTATTCATGTTAACTAGAAGTGAATTAGTGCATCTAAGTGTGTTCAGTTTGAATTACGGAAAACACATTTTAATATTTTTTGCTTTAGTGTACCTTTTAATTATTTTTAAATGTTAGCATTAAAAACTTACCCTTCCATCACAGGATGGGAAAGACATGCTTTTGGTAAAGTTGTGCTTTCCAACAGATTCCTCTCTGCCTTAACATCATGATTGCTTCCCAGGCCACATAATGCACCTACGTCAAGGAAAATATATCTTTATTCAGCATATCTTTAATCTACAGTCTGAGGATGTTAATGGCTTGTAAAGAGAATATTTGCTGTAGTTTTGACTCAAATAAATGTAAATTTGATATATTTTACAAATCAATAATGATATATTTGGAATTAGGTATGTGAAAGTCCAGAAACAAAAAGAAAAGCCTGGAAAATCAGATGAAAGTGAGGGCTTATATTTATTTTCCCTTGAAATGGAAATTTTTTATGCAGAGAGACAAAGGAATGGAGGTGAGGTCTTCTGAAATATTTCTCTTAGTATGGTGAATGAAATGCACATTGATGTTAACAGCATTATAGAAAATTCATTCTGCCATAAAATACTTCGGATTCAAAATTTTAAAATGTAGACACTTTAGGGATGCATCTAATTAAAGCGGGCTCTTGTCTACAATATCTTGTCTACATATCTGCTACCATTAACATAATGGAGACTTGGAAACTTCAGAAATTACAGAATGCTCTGGTGCTAAGTGCAACTTGGTAGTCAGAACCTTTTATACCAGCTTTGCAAAAGTTGCAATGGACACTGATATTTCTAGGCACAGTTCAAAGCGATGGTTTTGAGCTGTAAAGCCGTACACAATTTGGGACTGGCTTATTTGAAGAATTGCCTACATCTAGATTAATTTAACCATGCTCTGAGATTGACATTGGGGCTCCGTGCTTTGTAGCCTTCTCATGAATCAGTTAGGGTGGTGTGCATAAGGAAAAGGACTTTCATAGTAGTGGTTCCGAATCTGTGAAGCTCCCTCTCAAGGGACATGTGGCTGGCACCTTCAAAAGTCTTTCTAAACACCAAGAATGGAGACCTAGATATTCCAAGTATTTTTTAAATTGATCTCATTTTATTGCATGTAGTGCTGTTGCATTAGGAAAAATCCTGTTGCATAACTTTGCACAGGCATGACTCAGGCTGGGTATTGGAAACATTTAGTTTACACTAGTTGAAAGCCTCCTATCCCCATATTCTAGGTTCCAAGGCTTCCTAGGGCCTCCCTCTTGCCCTGGGGAAGTCTTTGGGTGCCTTGGGACAGTGGAGGAGCCCTTTAAAGACAAAAATGGCCATTGCTGGGATCAGGAGGATCACTGGCAGTGATCCAGTGGCAATTTTTTACTATTAAAGGTCTCACCGCCACCAAGACTTTGCTATTGTTTTACTGCTACGGCTGTGAAAATTACTCATTCTAGATGTTTTATATTTGAAAGGGTTTTTTATTTTTGAAATTCGGGGGGGGGGGGAAGTCTTAATGATTTTATTGTTTCAATTTTGTGGACATGTTGAGAAACCTTTGTCCGGAAAAGTGGACTAAAACTGCTTGATAGATATACAGCAGGTCTGTAAAGTCTTTCAGCCTAGATGAAGGCCTTTTCTTTATCACCTTCTAAAACCCATGCACCCCCTTATGTGATAATGAAAATAGGTAGTTAATTATTCAGCAACAGGAGATTTCTATTTCAGTGCTGTTTCTCTTGTATGTACAGCCCTATTAAACAAATACTGTACCTTTACAAAAAATAGAAGCAACTTTTGTGAAATTCATGGTCAATGATGGCAGCAATATTGGCTCAAACTGCACTGAAAATGTTCCTTCCTGTGACAAGTGTTTTACATCCTGCAGACAAAGCACATAATCATTACTATCATCCTATTACTGCTCTAGTTCCTGTAAAAACTCATTTTCATGGCAAATTTAAACTGGAAATAACGGCAATCTGTCACATCTCCACTAAGGACAATAATAAACTGTATAGTAATTTAATTCTATGCAAACAGGCCAGAATCCTGTCAGCAAGCTATATTTGAAGGGAAATAATGTTAGTCTTAGTGGCAAATTGCTGTTCTTTAATAAGCTGCTGGTTGTGTTCCTGGGTATGTGTCTTATAATGCAGTTAGGAATGCAACTGAGTCTTTAATGAGCAGCAATTTGTCACCAAAGCTTGTTATCTATCAAACAATCAATGCTCTATGCAAGTGTAAGCTGCCAACAATATTCCAGTCATTACGTTTCCATTTACGTACACTATTGAAGTCTAACACTGATCTATGTTTCTGGGGTTCTTGCACAATTTTAAAAAGGAATCAAAACAGAGACATCAGTTAAGAGACATCATGTTAAGCTTGTGCTGAGCTGAAAGTTCTCACAGCACAACCACTGCCATTGTGTGAGAAAAACAAGGGTCTTCTTCATTGAGGTCACCACATGCCCAACAGCAACATTTGTATACGATTTCATGTTACTATGGTGCTGATAGTAACTTCAACTCAGCAGAATCTCAGTAAACTGGCCATGCAATTTTGCTGGTTTTTCCCTCTTCATTGACTATCATTCGAACTATTTGTTTCCTCACAGAACATTCAAGAGAATCTTCTGTTCCCCTCTACAATCACAACTGAAAACACTAGTAATATTTTGTTTCTTCCTCTCTCATACACAAAATAGAAAGACTGATCCAACATCTAATGAGGTATACTTCTGTACCCACTGTTTCTGTATTTCCACCCCACCAGCACTAAAAGTCTCAGCACAAAAGAGAATGAAAATAATACCACTTCTCCCTCTCTCCTTCTGGACAGAGAATCCCATAACAGGAATACTATTACATACAACTCCCTTCATCTAAACAATCAACAACCAATGGCCCATCAGGGTGTTATCTGATTTGACATCAAGGCACACGAGTCACATACATCTCAAAATGGAAATATATATATACTCTTTAATTAGTGGCATCCTGCCGTTGCTGATGCCATCACTCTCATCACAGAGGCAGAGCTATGCAACTGCCTTGATTATGGCTAGTGACTTTCAAATGCCAGGACCAGCCTTTAAATATACCTTCTGTTATTCAAGTCATGGGATTTTTGGATTGTCTTTCTTCAATTCAAACTCACAATTATTCTTCTGGATGATCCTGGACTTGAGTTAACACAGCAAATACAAGCTCAGTTGCTTTCACGCAGGGGAAGTATGGAGTGTTCAAGTACTTTAACATACTATTTGTTTGTGGGTTTTTTTTTACTGGAAAATTCTACAAACACTCTAACTACATCTACACACCCATATCCACAAAAATAATTACCTGAACATATAAAAAGTTGTTCCCTGAATGCAACACATACAAGATTACTGGAGAGTCATCTGTTCAAGAATAATAAAAACAAAATCAAAGGTCAAAGGTCCATTATAGTTTTATGCACATAATAAAAATTGTGTATAACTAAAAAGTACGGGTAAACATATCTTGGACCTACCTGAGGTCTGTGTTTTGTCCATTGCTACATAAACTACAAAAAAGTTTTCCAGTAGGTATTGTCTAAGGTCCACAAATTCATGTTGCACATTTTCCATTCTGACAACTAAGCTTATTTCTAGCAGCAGTACGCCACTTGAAGCAAAGCAGCAATTCTAGGGTAAAATAAAAAGAAATTCCAAAAATTAATTACAAGTGAACAATCAAGAATATTTCATGCAAAATCACAACTCTCAGTTAGCAAACTTGACAGCCTAATGGCAATTATCCCCTGCCCTGTTTTTGGTATTATTAAGTCAAGGAATTTTCATCTGGGATACTGAAGACACTTTTAAGTAGGTCAGGAAATATTTGTCTGGCAGTGATGCACAGCAGTGGGACAACATGGTAAATATTTGCCTCCGCATGATCTGAAGCCTGGAAGTACTGTCTCTCAGCATATTTTGTACTGGAAGTACTCCATTATACATGGTTAAGCAGAAAAAATAATTGTGGTTTATATACACAGGCATGTACAGATACAAGAGGGCCATCTGATATAACCAACTAGAAATTTATGCTAAAATGTCACTCAATCAGCATGTATTCAGAGAATTAACACTCATGTTTATATCTGAAGTAATAAACTAAGGAAATCATCTTGGGAAACTAGCTTCCTTTCCCTCACCTTCTCTCAGCAACCCTGCAGCCCCTGAAAATGCTGCACAGTAGGTTAGGGTGCTCAGAGAACCCCTTCTGAATGGTGGTGGCTATGGTGTAGACAAGTAAGGGGAAGGATGGGTCCCCCTGTATAACTAGAACTTTTTGTGGCTTAGCTAAATACAGAAGTATGCAACATCCTATGAATCAATCAATGTGTTACATATGTTTGAAGCAGAAAGGTTTGGGGTACAAAGTTATTTACCCAAGGCAGACAATAATTTCTAGGTCAAAACAATCTGGTTCATTATGCTGTTCTCTAGAGCAGTGGTTCTCAAATTGCAGTCCCCAGATGTTCTTTGATTTCAATTCCCAGAAGCCTTCACCACTTGCTGTGCTGGCCAAGATTTCTGGGAGTTGCAGTCCAAGAATATCTGGGGACCCAAGTTTGAGAACCACTGCTCTCGAGTACTTCCATTCAATGCCATATATCCACAATGGTAGCAGTGTGTTGCACATGGCTAGGGGACAGCCATCAAAATTGACTGACGCAAACAATAAGCATCAGCACTGACTGAGTTGCCACCAGCACTACAGCCTTAGTTTTCCTCTACTGTCAACATCAGATACTGCAATAAACTAAGAATGTCTATCTTAATGGCCAAGGCCATGCTATAATTCAGTAGGTGAATGAGGCCAGCAAGTTTCACAGTTCTCAAAATTAATGACAATCCATTCCTCAACTGTACAATCCAAATATGTCCATCACATCAGAAGAACCACAGGAAGGAAGCTATCCTTTTCATGTGTGTTCTGTGCAAGTTGGAACCAACTTATCATGACCCTAATAGAGCTTTCAAGATAAGTGAAATTTTTAAGGAGTAGTTTTACCAGTTCCGCTCCCCCAAGTGAGTTTCCATGGCCAAGTAGGGATTTGAACCCTTTTCTCCAGAGTCCTAGCACATCACTCTATCCACTATACTGGGAATCCTTGTTTTAAAGGAGGAATAATCTAATAGTGCCAATTATCTTAGCAGACCATTTAACTGGAGTACCTATTAAAGGTTTCTAGCAGACACACAGATCTAGTTGTTACTTGGGACTGACCTGAAGTTATTATAGTTGCTTATAAAACCTGAACTGTCCTCTGGAACAATGGAACAGGAGAACTGTTTAGCCAGCATTTTAATTAAATAGTATCCTTTAGCTGGCCATATGAGCAGCAGGATTTATTAATATTAATGTTTTAATGACTGTTTTAATATAGGGTATTATTATAATATTGCCTATCTTTAATGTTTTTAAAGTTTTAATATTGTTGTACGCCGCTCAGAGACCATTGCTAATGGCATGGCTAAAAAAATCTTGTACATAAATAAACTTCCAGTTCACTAGCTTTTTAAAAACAAATGTACAAAAACTTAAGAATAAACATATACCTCATACCTTAAAATGTTGATACAATTTGTTATGTAAACTGCACTCAAGACGAACTTTTAAGTGACTGACGTTCCTAGTTTCTGCCTGGGGATAAAAAAGAAGAAAGAAGTTCAAGAAATGGAAATCTAGAGGAAAGTAAGAGGAAATTGGTAATAGTTTAATTTGCACAATGGCATGTGCTCCCATATGGGGATCAATGGAAAGATGTCTCCTCCTAACCAGAACCACAGGCACCTTTCTGCACATATGAGGAACCTATGCCTCTGTGTGATAAATTATGAAGCTGACGCCATGTACAGAAGGCCTCAAGGGAACACTTCCATAGATGATACCTTTTTAGTATATGTGCTCATCTCAGAAATATTGCTACACCAGATTTTGCCAAATTAATATTAAGAGACACTGGAGTTTATTGAAATCTGAGAACATTTTATAAAACGCTGTCCTCTGTATCTTAGGTTGGTTGCTGGTTGCAGTTCTCAATAAATAATTTAATAACAACTATGCAGCACAAGTATGTCCATAGTGTTTTTATCTTTAACACTTTCTTTTCTAAAGTATGTAGGACACTTTGTGTTCCCAAATCAAGCTTTCTAGGATGCCTATAGAGCAAAATAGAACAAGAAAAAATGCATATCATTTAAAAGGCCGATTATGACACAAGCGCTGCCAAATTAATAATAATAATTTGTGCTGATAAGTTGATTCCAGGGTTTTCAAGGAAGAGAATACACCAAAGTGGTTTGCCATTCTATTCTTTTGCAGGCACCTTGGGACTAACCAGCTCGCCCAAGGCCACACAGCCTGGCTCTTCTCCCAGGAAGCACAGTGGAGAATCAAACTCCCAACCTCTGGCTCCGCAGCTAAATATCTAAACCACTGAGCTCTCCAGCCAAAAGCCAGCATACCATTATTCATTTCATTTTCTTGTTCTATGAGATTTCCAGATTTCCACAAGGTGGAGCTATCACACATTGAATCTTACCATTTACACTTTCTGATTCATTTTCAAAAGTGGACCTCACCACTTTTGGAGGTAAAGTTATACCTTAGGTTGAAAACATATGCCAGTTACAGATTTTGTTACAAGTTATTTATTTATTTATTTATTTATTTATTATTTTATATATATAAAAAGAGAAGATAAAATTAAAAATTTCTGGCATATGTTTTTAAAATTTTGTGGATTGAAGAGTGGGACATATTATTTCATGCCTTTCTACCTACTGAAGGTCTGCATAATCAACAGCATTTTCTGTTTTGTAACCTTTCTTCCTTTCATTTTCATTTTCTTAGAATTTTTAAACAAGCAAACTAGCAGGCCAAAGTATACATTTACAATGAAACTTTACTGAACAAATCAAGCTAAGAAGAACTGCAAATAGAGTAACCATGAAACTCATATCGTCACTATAAAGTTCAACATTTTTTATGTTGTGGTACAGAATAAATAGCCTAAGTATTATTTCTAAGACAAATATGCTTCTTGTACCACATTTAATTTAGCAAACCTGTTCCCCTTGCTTCTGCCACATCATGCAGAGCCAGTGATCGAGTTTGCAAAAACTTTAAAGCATTTAAAATAAATGTAAAGATAAACAACCACAATACCATAGTTTCTTCTGTGTTTATAAAAGCACTTGCAAACTACACTGAGTATAGAACAGATGCAATGAAATACAGCTCAGACAAGCACTGACGTCATACCCGACAGTTCTGCTGACCAGCAGCTGAACTACCACCTTGATCAATTTGTGGCCCTCCAGACATTGTTAGCTTACATCCTTATCTTCCTTCACTGTTTGATATGATGGTTGGGGCTGCCGAGAACTCAGCCATATCTGGAGGGCCACGAGTTGTCCTCTCTGATCTAGATATCTGCTTGGAGGGGGGAAAGTTTCAAGAGCAGCATCCAGGCCAATGTTATCAATATAATTTAATTTTGTTCAAATATCCTAACAAGATTCACTGCTTTCTCTTCCTTAAATGACTTTCATTTCAACACATCATAAGAAGACAAGATTCTCTGGAAAAGACAATAATGCTCAGAAAGATTGAAGGCAAGAGGAAAAGAGGAAGGCCAAATATGAGATGGACTGATTCCCTAAAGGAAGCCACAGGCTTGTCTGAAAGAGCTGACAGGGCTGTTGAAAACAGGACATTCTGGAGATCTCTCATTCATAGGGTCATCATAAGTTGAATGTGACCTGACAGCAAAACAACAAAAGACTTTCGCACATATATATGCATATGTGCATCATAACCTCTCCCTTTCAATCTACTGGAAAACAATGAGCCATTATAAGGGAGTCAAAGGATTCTCATTTAGCTGTCAATACTGTCAGTTCTCTCGCACACAACTTCTTTGGAGGTCTGACAACTAAAGGCAGTACTTGATTCCCATAGAATATGAAGTCTAAGTGTTTGTTGCCACTCAACAGCATACTTCTGAATCTGATCTTGGAAGCAAGGATTAGGGTTAGGGTTATTTTGAAGATCATTTGAACACATTTTTGAGGCATTTTGACTTGCTTATGCCAATCTCTTAACACTCTTATGTCATTATTATTGTTTTTTTTTACGGTAAAGTTACAGAAAACTGCAGAAAAGGGCAACAAATAATATATCCAGTTACATGTTCAACACTGTAACATAACAGAAACAAGTTAATTTTCAAATATTGCTTACTGGCAAATAGAACAATTAAGTTTTAAAAAGTAATGTCCCAAGTACTGTTAAAAAACCTTCAAGATGGCCTGAAATTTCAGGGCTGAACTAGGTATGACAAGGCAGATCTTTGTGTCAAAACGTATGCTTGCTCTGATCATGTGATAAATTTTAATAATCATGTCTCATTTCTTAATATAGATGGTTGAGGGAGACAAAAATTGAAACGAGGGGGCACAACACTGAATCACAATCAAAAAGTGACTTGTTATGACAGTACTAATAAGAAATTATTGAGAACACTTGTGCTTCACAATGCAGCAACTTATACTGACATTATGCTGATTGGCCTTCTACAATCCAGTGCCCTGCTAACTGAGAGATGATTGTAAGTTACATAGAGCAGTGATTCTCAATGCTTTAGTCTTCTGTATGTTTTGGATTTCAGAATCTGGCAGCTGACATCCAAAACGCCTTGGGGCCAAAGGTTGGGAACCCCTCATCTAAAGAGCTCCAGGATGTGGAAGCTGACGTAGGCCACACAGAGAAAATGTTGTATCTTAGTAATTCAAAAGCGTCTAGTATTCAATGGGCTCCCTAGAATCGGACACTCCAAATCTACATACAGCCTAGTCACTCTGTATCTTGGGGGTTATGAATCTATCTAAACCTAACTGGACCACTATATTAGAACTGTCATTGTGTTGTTTTTCTTTGCTATGTTCCATTAGCTCATTATCAACTGGAGGCAATCCTATGATTTAGTGACTGCCAAAAGCTGCTCACATTTTAGAAACTCAAGGTTATGGCTTCCTTTAGTGAGTCAATTCATTTTGTATCTGCTTTTCCTCTTTTCCTGCTACCTTCAGCTTTTCCCAGCAAATTGTGTTGTAGCTGTCCAAAAATATTATGTGGGTGTATAGCCATATTATCTGCTTCTTGCTGTACCGTTTATTACCTATAATTCTACCTATAACCAGTATCTATAAATAGGAAACAAAACTTTATCAAAGTCTATTAATTTTAGTGTAATGAGAAGTGGAGCATGGGGGGGGAAAGCAATGCAATGAAAATCAGCCACATCTTGTGTTCACACAAGTACCATGATGTTTTTCCTGGGTAATCATCTATGCAACACATAAAAATACTGCAAATGCAACATCGTCATAGTCTGTAAATGACACTGTTCTCACACCTTCCATTCCCCCGAGTACCAGTAATCACACTGAAAATTGGTTGCAATCATTTTGTTCATTATACAGGAAACAGAGATATAGTTCTTTTTCAAGAACAACAAACATGTAAACGTAAGTATATACTATACCAGTGTTTGTGAGATCTGGATACTGTTGATATGTGGAAGCAATAAATATGTATTTGCCAACTGTTTTATAAAGTCTTCTGAAACAGAGTCTGAAATTCCTTTTCCAAAGACCTGTTGCAAAACAGAACTTTACATTGACTGTTCCTCAATAATTCCAGCAAAATAAAAAATAAAAAAATAAAGGGAAACAGAACATATTAAAATTATTTGGTACCAGAATGGTGTTCATATACAAATATTTTAATCATGCAAGCATCCCATAAAGGTTTACAGCCTTTTGTGCCTATGTGCTGCTGCTTGAGTAACGCAAAAGAAACCCCTTTGGGGATTTGGCTTGACTAAGCAGATCCCAACCAACCAACTAGGGATAACTGGGCTAGGAGGTGGCAAGACAAAGCTAATTCAAAGCAAGGCTTTGCATATTTTCTCTAAGTGAGCAGACATTTAATGCATGAATCTCTGGGGAAAAAAATACTTGTACAATGGATTTTTTTCCAAAAGACACTAGCTTGTGCAACAAACCAAAGACTGAAAACAAAAAGAGTCCCAGGCAAAGTACCCTCTAACTTTCAGCTCTGCTGGGCGGGGCTCCACCTCTCACACGTGACTCTGCCCCTCCCCCACGCACAGGGTTCTGTCACAACCAGAACCTAATGCGATCGCTGCACGAAGGAGGAAGATAGCTGTGCAGAGGGAGGTAGAGGCACGCGCACCCAGCTTAGAGGGAACCTTGGTCCCAGGATATCCATGTCAAATATGGATGGCTAGTGGACATTCTGGAAGTTGCTGTCCCAAAAATTAACAGTTCCTGTTGCTGCAAAAAAACTGGTTAATATTTTGATTCAGCTTATTCAGAATAATCATTAAAACACACTATCATTGATCATAACTTGATAGAACTTAACAGAAATATTACACATCTAATTCCTGAAACATATCATTTTACCTAGATCATTATCTGAGAAATATGTCAGAATAAATAGACATAAAGGCCAGGATCCTGTTCAGTCAAATAGCTCATGCAATAAGCCACAGCACAAACTGCTTGATGTTTATACCACTTGCACCAGGAGACATCCAGAACCACATGCATGGACTGGGCCTTTCTACATGGGAAGCACAATGTACATAATGGCAATGCTCACGCAAGAAGCACAGATTCCCTGTTACTCCCATTGGTGGGACGTTCCACCCAGCAGTGTCTTCACAGGATCCACACCTAGGCCTTTTACACATTAAGCAACAAACCATCAAAATGTTGCAGAGGATTTTCAAAACGACATTTGGTTTTGAAGTCTCAAGATACATCTTGAGCAAAGTGGTATGAAAGAGAAACAATTATTTCTGCTCTTTTTATAGCGATAGGGCATAATGGGACACAGCTTTCTAGGTAGGGTCCCTGAGAAAGAGGAGAGATTCCATCCACCTCCTATACATCCCTGCTGAGGTGAACCCCTCAGGGCTATGTATGTAAAAGCCAATGTACTCTCTGAAGGGAAAAAGAGCAAAGACAAAACAGTCTGTCAATGAACCAAATTATCAAAATTCCATAAATCCATTTGCTGGCTCACAACTGGAGACAACTCCTACCCTTTCCAAAAGGTGTAACCAATCCTCTCCCACATGACGATAACAGCAATCTTCTCCCCTAAACTCTTATGTTGGGAAAGAAACAGTAGAAAAATATTGCTCCTGTCTACTCGCCTGTAAGATTTTAACTTGAAGCCAACAGGCAAACATCCTTCTCTCATGGAGGAGCACATATCGTAAAAGGGCACCTTGTTACAAGGGGACAACAATGGTCCTTCACAAAGTAACATAACAACCAGAAATGCTATTATTTTGTTTGCATGACAAATAGCATTTATTCAGCAAGCAAGCTAGACTACAATTTGTTTGGCTCCTAAAACTGCAGCTGGGCAGAAGGTACCAATGATACTTTCATGAGAGGTAAACAGAAGGCCATATCAAATATCTATTCACTTCTAAAATGTTCACTTACAAATTTTCTAGTACTAAAGGATTGTGTGCATTTGTGGGTAATATAACTTGACTGTTGCATAATCCATTCTACAGAGGAATTCTGTACTGTAAGCTCACTGGAAATAAGTATAACTGCTCTTTAGATTACACTTTATACCCCAAAGTGATCCATGCCACTGAAAATCTGTAAAGCATTCCATGAAGCTATGCCTGGCTCCCCAGACTGGTGAAAGGCGCACATGTTATAAGGGATGGGAACAATAATGTTGCCAACTGGTAATGCTGTTACTTTTTCTTTGCATAATAAGTAATATTTAACACAATTACTTCTTAGTTTTCTGAATAAAAAAAATGCTTTGGGAAATATTTTAAAGGGATTTCACGCACACACCAGTCCATTTCTTATTATATTATCATCAAAAGGGAACAAAACAAATTGAGAAATGTAGTGAATGACTTAAAAAAAATTCAGTAACAGTAACTGTTCCCTTTTAAAACTAATCTTCCAAATTCTGGGGGCACCACAGAATGTCAACCTAGTGACCTGCACAAACAAAGGCTTTTTCCGTTGACTCCACTCTGAGCCCCCTTGCAGGCACACATTATGGCCAAGTAGTACTGTATTTCCTTTGGAAACAATCAGACATTTTGAACTATTAAAACATTAAGAGTAGAGACCAGCAGAGGCCAGAAGCAAAGACACCTCTAAACCTCAGTCTCATGGACAGCATGATGTACTCTCACTTTGAAAGTCTTACTGATTCATAACCAAAAACCACTATCAGCACTTCCTCTATTTTACCATCTGTAACACAATTTGAAAACAAGTATTTTCCAAATCTTAAGCTTGTGAATAATAGATTACCTGATATGAAAATACTCCATGAGATGAGGTATTTATAAATAATGAACTTTCAAAACTGCCTTCTTCTACTGGAAGAAAGAGTACTCTGAAATAAATTTTTCCCATTGCTGGAATCACCTACAGATAAAATAGAAGTGTCTGATGTTCAATATTACTTTAAATTGCAATAATTTTATTACAGACTTATAAATTAAAACTCCATGCAGCCCCTTGACTTCCCTCAGTGTAACTTGGAGATCAATCAGGTGCAATTATCACCAGTACTGCACTGGATTTTTGCAGCATGGAGATCAACATGGTTGCTCTTTCTCCTTCAGAGAATAAAGGCACAGACAGAGGAGCGGTTAGATTCAGATGCAACACAAAGCCCTGATTTAGCATTGCATGCAGTTGCAGCTACTAGCCATACACTCAAATGTCCTCATTTTTACCCTCATAAATCAAAGCAGAAAGCTTCCAATCAGTTAACAATGATGCATACTATAAGCCATGGTCTGGATACAACAACAACTAACCACAAATCCAGCCAAAAAGATAACCAATTTCTAATTTCACTGGAACCATATGCCATTTCTGATGCAATGCTAAACTGTGATGTAGTGAATGAGCACCGGAGAGCATTATATTCATGCACTCATCCTTCTTTGGTACAGCCATAAGGAAAGCACTTGGATTCAAATTTCCCAGAGTTTTCCATGACACCTGAACTGGGAACTCCAGTTAATTTACACTATGATTTTTTTCAAACAAGTCAAGAACAGAAACCACTGCTCTTGCCAACACACTATAGTTTAAGCGAACCAGAGCCTGTCTGTTTCACATGCAATTAATAAACCAGTTTAAAAAAAACAGAAAGGAAGTACTTGTAATCCCCTCCTTATAGCCACACCAGAGAAGAAAGATAGTATGCAAGCTAGAAGTTAAATTGAGATTAGTATTACATATTAATTGGGCCATTCTTTTTCCTTCAGAAAGAAAGAGGAAGAACAGCCAAAGAATGTTGATGCATATGGTTGTTAGGAGACCATCTTATTTTACAAAAAAATAAGAAGGAAAATGAAAGTTAAGAAGTAAGAAGATAATTCACTTCAAGGTTAGGATGCTAAAAAGCACCTTTGTGAATAGTTTCATATATTCTACAAGTCTTCAGATTTCTTTTTGTCAGACTGCAACTGCTATGCCACACTACAGATTCTTCATGAAACTGAAAATTAGTTTCACAATATTTTGTAATACGACCTGAATGGTGGTGGCAGGTTCATCTAAAAATAATCTTGGACACCCACACAGGAACACAGAGAGTGCCTAAAGCATCCATCTTTAACACACTTACCTCAGAGTAAATCCCACTGAACTTGATGGGACTTACTTCAAAGTACAAATGCATGTGTGGCTCTGAAAAGTCTATTTTTTGCAAATATAGAAGTTCTACAAAGCACACTTTAAATATATCACAAGCAGTGCATTTAGTCTGTTTCTGCTAACTATATTGCAAAATTCAACATTAATTGGGTTTCAACAAAATTAAGATTGCACAATGTTACTAGCCCACCACTCTTGGTGCAGTACATTACAACTCTTAAAAGTTTCATGACTTCTCCATCACTACTCCAACACCTGCATGTCCACTCCCCTTGCCCTGTGCCCACCACTGCACATGAATCATACTCTTGTGCTCCATCCAACATGCGAGTCAGGTGTCATTCCTAGCAACCACAACCCAATTTCCCTCGACACACTGAGGTGAGGTTTAGGCTTGCAAAAACACCAACTATATAGGTTAATGCCAAAATGCAAAAGATTGGTTTTGAGCAATAATCTGAAGGAAACAAGAGGAAGGGCATCACATAGGTGTTCTGGGAGGCAGTTCTAAGCAAACAAGGGAGAAAAAGTGTGGAAAGAGCAGGAGAAGATAATGATTAGAGATGCATCGGGATAAAGCATATAATTGGGCAAGGGAGCACACAGAACATTTTAAAGGATAACAAACTTGTGAAAGGTCTTGAAGTGTACAGAAAACCTGTAAAAGAATCTGAAGCAAGACAGTGTGGAATCAGAATAACAGGAGGGGAGAATTTTTTTTGAGAGCAGAGGCTGCCTTGACTGGTGTGCGGAGGACAGTAGGGTGAGAGAAAGTGAGTTTTCTCGCTTCTGCTTTTTTTGGGCAGCTTTTAAGGGTTATTTAGGGCTTTGGGGCTGCCAGAAAATACAAAACAGATGACTTGAAACAAGCTTTCTTTTTTGTGTAAAATGAAATGACTCATATGCAAAAAACATAACAAAAGAGATACTGTCCCCCTTAAAAAACAAAAACAAAAAAATGCAAAAAAATTGCTGCCACTCCCTAATGATTATATTTAAAACAACAACAACACCCCTGTCTTCTGTAAAAAGGGTGGCATTTTGGTGGGTAAATTATGATAGCGTGTTAAAAAAACAAAGATTTAAATATGAGATGGAGATTCAGAAAGATAAAGCAAATACCACTGTAACAAGAAATCTACCATAGTTCACTTTTTAAGAAATAAGCAACTCAGCAAACATAACTGAGTTACCTTGTGTGTATTTTTTTCTTTTTGCTCTTTGATATATTTTGTATGTTCTCTGTTTTCTTTTTGTATGTTCTTGGTTTTCTTTTTCTTTTGTTATTTTTGTTACATATTGCATTAAAAAAGAAAAAGAAATAGGCAAGATAGTAATTCAAGATTGCAAATATACTTCTACAACATACACAGTCGTTAACATATTTGTGTTCATATCAGTGTGGAACATAAGATAGAATTGATCATTTAAAAAAATCATTCTTCCTTTCAGAACAACAATATAACAATGCATTCTCCTTTTTTTGCAAACAAAATTTTGGACTTGTCTATATTGCCTCTTTCTGAATGTGGATGAATACCACTGGCAGAACTTGTGACTGAGCCAAACCACGCAGTGTATGTTTTTTTTTCCTGGCTCAAAATTCACCCTTCCTTCTGGGCATGTTTGGTGGGGGAGAGTTCTTTGCCAGTAAGTGCTTTATAAAGAAAAGGCATGTTCTCTACCACATGCAGTATTTCCTTTATCCAATATTCATATGGTGTGCTGAATCGTCATGGGTCTCTTTGCAGACCTGACTGAATAAAACAATAGCACTCAAATTATATTTGAAGTTGTTTTTCTGTCTTCTAGCACTGACATTGCCATGTAGGCATACTGCTTGAATTCCATGATAATGTCACCATTACTAGGAGAAAACAAATCTGTTTTCAACAAAACAAATGGAACATGGCTTTAAAAAACCAGTAATGTAGTGTGAAAGGGGACACTTTTGTGAGACCTTGGGGAAATATTTTAATAGGGTGCTCAATGCCTACTTTTGCACTGAAAGTGATTCACTGGAGAACATTCCACTCAGCCTTGGCAGAAATACTTTGAAAGATAAAAAAAAAAAAGTGGGTGGCTGGGAAAGTAGGGAAGAGGGGCCAGTTAAGTAAAGCTTCAGGCCAATGAAAGCATGAAACTCTGGCACTCTGCCACAACATAGTTTCCAAAATTACATCAGCACTCACCCTGCTATGAACAGGAGACACATGAAAATGTCTAGTAGCTGTAAACACTGAATTCACTGTAACGTCTTTATCCCTACTGGGATTGTAAGCATATAGCATTTTAGCTTTAGGCAGTCCCAGCAACCTAGGGAAAACAAGAAAAGGGGACATTATGACAATGAGGGGGGTAAAAACCAATGTTTTGTTATACTTTCTACTCTACATGCAAACACAGTTGGGTACAATTTAAACAAAAGGTAACTTTCCAATAGAGTTCAGACACAATGTCAAATCCATGGTTTGGCTGACGTTAAGAATTCCTCCAGGCAATTCTCCTCTTCTTCCATGCCTCCCCATGGCATTCCCATGTGACAAATAAAACCCAGTTTAAATATGTTGGCAAACTGTAGTTTGCACTTGCCCTTCAAACCAGAATTGCAAAACATCATCTGAACGCATTTTGGAATTCTGGTTTGGACAGAAAGTATGAAGAACTGTTTGGTATATGAGATGTAACGGCAAACTATGTCTTACCACAAAAAAAGAACTATGGGAGGACACAAAAGAAACACAAGAGCCACATAATTTGGCTCATGCTTGCTCTGTCATAATGGATACTTTTCAATTTGCGCAACCTGAGGATGTGGACAGAATCCTCGGAGAGAGGAAAGGCACCATGTGTGCCAGATCCTTGTCCTTCCAAGCTTACAAAAGCTGCCAGAGGGGAGCAGGCTGAGTGTGTAAGAAGCAAAGTAGACTGCTGGCATGCTCAAAGAAGACATTTGTAAAGCCTGTACTGAAAAACCCTACTCTGAATCTCACCATAACAAAAAATTACTGGCCACTCTCCAATAGTCTGTTTTGGGGCAAGGTATTACGGTGGGAGGGAGCTTCTCAACTCTAGGGATACTTGTATGAAATGAACTGGTTATGGGATGGATACCAATTTTGTCATTATGCTGGATGACCTATGCTGGGAAGTAGACAGGGGAATGTGTCCCTGTTGGTTCTGCTGGACCTCTCAGCAGCTTTTGATGCCATCATCCTTCTGGATCACCTTTCTGGGATGGGACTTGTTTTGCAGCACTCCAGTCCTTCCTGGAACAAGAAACTCAGAAGGTGGTGCTGGGAGACTCCTACTTGATGCTTTGGCCATTAGCCTGTGGTATTCCAGAGGGTCCTTTTTTGTCCTCCACATTATTGAATATTTACATGAAACCAATGGGACAGGTTGTCTGGAGTTTGAGTTCAGTGCCAGTATGCAGATGACACCCAATTCATCTCCATTCCACCGAAATCCAAGGAAGCTGTTTCTCTTCTAAATTAGTGTCTCTTGTCAGTAATGGACTGGATGACAGCAAACTGATTGAAACTAAATCCTGAAAATACAGAGGTACTTTCAGTCTGTTGAAAGACAGACCAGGGAACAGAGATTCAACCTGGCTGGATGTGGTTACACTCCTCCCGAAACACCAGGATCACAACTTGGGAATACTCCAAGCCTAGAAGCTCACGTCTTGACAGTGGCCAGGAGTGCAATTTGTACATTTAAAGCTAGTGACCAGCTGCACCCATTCCTAGAAACATCCAATTTGGCTACAGTGGCACATGCCTTAGTTATCTCCTATTTGGATTAATGAAATGTGCTGTACATGCAGCTGCCTTCAAAGATGGTTCAGAGACTTCAACTGGTATAAAAAGCTGCACTCAATCTATTGACCAGGCTGATTACAGGGAACATACAATTCCTCTGTTACAGCAACTTCAGTGTCTACTCGTCCATTTCCAACCCAATTTAAAGTGCTGCTTATGACCTATAAAACCCTATATGGCTTGGGTCCATGCTATCTGACAGACTGTATCTCCCCATATAAACTTCCTCTGGTCTCAAGATCTTCCAAGAAGACCCTTCTTTCAGTCCTGTCATCTTTACAGGTATGTTTGAGGAGCAGGCCTTCTCAGTGATTGTCCCTAGGTTATGAAATGTCCTATCCCATGAGGCTAGGCTGACCCCTTCTCTTCTGTGTTTTTAGCAGCAAGAGAAAGCACTTTTATTCCAACAGGGCTTTGGTGTTTAATATCTGATTTCAACGTAGCTAGTTACCCCGTATTTGCTGCTAATATATATATTTTAGTAAGTTTTTAATATTTTAATCTGTTTTATATGATTTTAATTATTTTTTGTTCAATAATTTTCTAATGGTTGTTTATATGTTATTTTTCATTCTTGTTAATTTAATGATTTGTAAGTCACCTTTAGTCTCAGGAAAAAGGCAGCATATAAAGGCAATAAATAAATAAAAGGAAAAAAAGAAGAAAATGATTTCACATTACATACAACAGGAGCATGACTCTCCAGATGGTCTAGACTGCAATCACTAATTGTCCATTGCTATGCTGATTTAGGGCTCACGGGACATGCAGTCCAGCAACATCTGGAGGATTTCACATTTCCCTCCTCTGACATCTGAAATGAGATTTTGCACATGAGGAGGTGGGGAACAACCCTATGAAAAATCTTCTAAGCCTTCTTTCACCTTCTTTTGCTCAACACTACAATTGATTTCAAAATTAGCAAAATCCAGAGTCAAATTGGTATTTCATAATTTTTTTTAAAAATCCCAGATTTTTATTTTCTTTATTTACCTTGCATTTCACATTTCCTTATTCCTTTCCTTCATAGACACCATAAATGAACTATTTTGAATAGGTACATACAGAGTGGACTAGCCCATTTACCAAAATTAGAATTATAACAATAGGAAACAATTGATCCTATTACGGATCTCTTTAAAAAAACAATTTCCATAAAATTCACATTATTGAAGCAATGCATTTATGCAATGCATTAAGATAAACAGTGGGTTGAACTAGACATAACATGGATCCATAGGTTTTGTTAACAAACCTGTGTGAGCCTCACTTGCCTCTCTTTCTAATGTAGCCACAATATTAGCAACAGCAGCATTTGCCTGTCTTAAACCAACCAGAATTTAGTCAGAACTAAGTCAGACTGATCTGTTTGAATGATACCTTACTGAAACAAGTCAAGATCTTGTTGGCTGAATGTAATTTGTATTGGTAAATCACAGTTTGAACTAATCATGATTTAGTCAAGTTGAACATAACAAAAAATATGATTGGCATAAGCACCTAAAGAGGGAAGTGGGAGTGCATAAGTCCTAAGCATGAATGAGCATGTCATCATGGTTTCTGCTGCATCAGAGTTGGATCAGTAAGGAATTTGGGACACTAAGCATTCAAAGAAGAGGAAAGGCGGGCACTAAATGAAAATCTTAATATCTCAGAACAAAGCTTGTGTTTCTGATGTGAACCTGTCCTGTGGTTATATTTCTTCTCTTATTCTTTAAGTATTAAATATACTCACTGCATTCCAAAATGGAGAATTGAAGGGTGAAAATGGAGGACCTTCCCATCAGGCATGTTTGTAGAAAAGCTGAAAAAGAAGAGGAGAAATTACAGAAATGTATCAATTATTCAAAAAATTAAAGATAACATGTTAATTAAAATACACGACGTGACTTCTGGTTTCCTTTGCGTTCACATTGCAAATTGAAAGTCTCCAAGAACTAAACTCAAAATATTCTACCTATTGTTTTATTATGGTTCCTTTCATAAGAACTCTGTGTGTAACATGCTATAAAACCTAGATTAAGGCATATTTATTTATATAGTATTTATTTATTTATTTATATAATATTTATATTTATATAACTGCCCATATCAAGGATTTTAAATCACTATGCAATAAATTCAAATGATTAATACAAAACAGTGCAATAAAGTTTACTACTAATTTAGAACAGCATTGGCTGACATTTATCAGTCAAGAAACGACTGTTCAGAGAGAATGATCTGCTAAACCAGTAACAAAGTACTACTGACGAACAACTTATCTCAATTTGATGTCTAATCAGGAGGGTTGCTCATAAACGGATGACTCTGCTCTTAGAGCACTTGAAGTGAATATTAATCCCATGTAGAACCACTAGTACTGCCTCCTCAAAAGTTATTATGATAAGAGAAAGTATTGTGTTTTCAGGTTTCCTTTTCTTAAATTATTCAAGGATTTGTACATTACTACTAGAACCTAGTGTAGTTAACAGATAGGAGTCTTAAGCAAAAGTGTTACATGCTGATACGGCATGGCACTAAAAAACAGGCAGTTATTCTGCAATAGCTGCAATTTCCATTCAAGCTCAAGGGTAGCCCCCTTATGATGTGTATGCAGACAATGTGAGGCATGGGTCCCTCAGCAGGGAAGAAAAACCCACATGTAAGTAATAGGCAAAGACCCCAAAACTCAAAATACAGGAACATGAATAATCAAATATATGTCATATACATGAATGAGGTATTAGGAAAGTACCTAATGCATGTAAACTTTCTTTGAGAAACCACATAATCTAGACCCAAAATAAATGCTAAACATATGCAGGAAGACAACACATTTTAAAGAGAAGACACCTACTTTCTAGAGCAAGCCTGTGTGCTCTAGAAAGTACCAGGGCATCCCGCCACCGCCCTCCTCCACAAGAAAGGACAGGTAAACCACTCTTGAATCCTTTTTATCTAGAAAACCTTGAGAAGGGTCACCCTAAGTCAGAATCAATGTGATGACATGCAATTATAATAATAATCATAATATTTTTCACACACACACACAAAAGCAGCTATGGGGAGGTCATCTAGATCAGTGGGTCCCAATCATGGGTAATCCAAGTGTTCAACTGCCAGAAGTCTTCAGCACCAGCTGTGCTGGCCAAGGTTTCCGGGAGTTGCAGCTCAAGAACATCACTCATTGGGAACCACTCATTTAGATTAATTCAAGATATATGATTTTAAGTCCTTAGATGATAGACTTCTTTAACTGGTGCATACATTTGCAGTTCATACAGTAGGTGGAGAGGTATTTTGAATGACAGAATTACAGGCCTGGGGCAGAACTATAAGGCTGTCCTCCATGCCCTGCTGTGTAGAGTGAGCAGATCCGCCATTTAGAGGTATGTAAGGTAACTTCTCACCTTATTTTTATTTCCAATCTTTCTTGCCAAGTTCTCAGAGATTTTGCAATTCAAGCATAGAACATAAGGCTTTTTTCTTTGATGACACGGCTAATCAAAAAATTATTCAGGAACCGAGAACTAGTTTTACTGACAATGGGCAGAATGCTAAGGGAAGCATGTTACTCAGCACCTGTGTTTGCAGTTTTCACAGTTTTTTCCCGTGCACTCATTTACATAAGGTGGGTTCAAAGGCACACATAAGCCTATTGCTGCACATATAAGAACTGCCCAAGACAACAGTCTAGAACTCCATTTGATTTCAATAGATACAAACACCGACACTGTGCAGGCAAAATGCCTTTATTAGTAATAATTTGATTTATTACTACTACATGCCCAGAATGGGTGCTGGCTTTGTGTTCTATTGTCAGAAAGGCTGAACCTCAAAATTCAACCTGATGAAAACTCTTATAAGTAACCTTTCTTTTGTCTCTCTCAGGCTGGTTTTTCGATGTTACTTCTCTACATCAAGAGAAAAATACTTCCATTCTTTTATTTCACAATACGTAAAACAACAGACACAACTACTTTCCATATGTCTAACTTTTTGGGAGGCACCTCTTAGACCTAGACAACATCAGCAAGCAGTGAATTGGCACTATTTATTTCGTGGTACTGAAATATCTAAAACAGTGTGTCATGTCTGTGCATGTGGAAAGAGATACATGGGGAAAGAGATACATAGGGGTAGACACCACAAGATTTCAAAGTGAGGAAAATCAGAGGTCACATTCTGATATATGAAGGGGGGAGTGTGCTACTTATATACAGCCCCATAGTGTTTAAAGCACTCTTTGGGCAGTTTACTATATAATTATGCAGGCTACATATCCCCCCCCCCCCCCGAGTAAGCTGGGTAGTCAATTTCACAACCTCAGAAGGATAGAAGGCTGAGCGAACCTCAAGCCAACTACCTGGGATTGAACTCAGGGCATGAGCAGAGTTTTAGCTGCAGTAATGCAGTTTAACCACCATAGCACAAGGAAAGAAGGCGAAGATAAAGAAGCAACTTTCCCCATGACACAAGCAATACGATCACAACATGGGAAGATAGCAAGTGAGTCCCTGTTTTGGATGTGCAAGGCTGCTATGTTTCCATCCACACTTCAAAGCAGCAACTGCCTAATTTTCCTCCACTCTCTGGCTTTAAGTATATGATACAGCTAAGCCCCAAAGTCTCGTTCCCAGATTCTGCCCATCCCTCTTCTTACAAAAACTTGTACAAATGTGCCAACACACATTTCTATGCCCAGCTGATAGTAAGACTGAACGTAAAGCTCGGGGAGGTAAGACCCAAAGGCTACCTCCCAAGGGCATAGCACAAATCTGAGAAACCGAGACTGCCCCTGGTAAATTGGCTGTATTTGTGTACTAGGAGAGTTAGACAGACTCAACAGAATTAAGTCCTATTCCCAGAAGTCCTTGCCAGCCCCCTCCCCTTTTTTTTTTTAACACCACTGCTGCTGTTTTGAGGGGGGCAGGTACCAAATATTTTCAGGGAGGCTGCCACTTCCATCTATTGCATCAAAACTATTAAGTTTCAGCAAAAGCAACGAACTTAATAGTTAAATACCACAATATTTTTATTAGAACAATGGACTAGCTTATTTTAGACGTTTTTCTTTTAAAAAAGAATAGTATGACCACAGATGTATATAATCACTGAGGCATATAGAAATATTTGAAAGTTTTTTAAAAAAGCTGGACCAGGCATGTGAAATTGACAGGGATTTCCCCACAGACCCTATCAGTTTTGACTCAAAAAAACCCAAGGCGAAGCAGAGAGGAGAGATAGTGACAAAACCAATGCTTAGGAATTATGTTTGTAATGAAAACAACTGGGGAGAAAGAAGCACCAGGAAAGAGAGATATGACAACAATAGGATCAAATTGGAATTCAGTGATACTGGACCATGTCACCTGGAATTTCAATATAAATATGAGAATGTATAATAGAGAAAATGGCTAGCATAGTAGCACTCACTGTTTACTTTTGGCGTTTTGCCTTTACCCTCACAGGGAAAAACAAAAACAAAAAGCAAAGTCAGCATGCTATCACTCACATACTTTTCTTAGCAGAAGGGTAAACACAAAGCCAGAGGGGAAAAGCAGTAGCTGAAATCCTGTTGCTTAGCACAGTAGGTCACAAAAAGAGTAGATCCAACAGAACTTACAAAGCAGTTGCTGCAGGTTACATTTACAAGGGTACAAGTACTGCAAGCAAGTTCAAGATTCTAGCCATAGTATCAACTATGTATAAAACACAATTTTATTGTGTTTTATACTGATTAGGAGTTGGAATGAAGGGATTTAAATGTCATTTGTTTAAATCAAACCTTTTCAAGAGGTCTTTAGTCAGGCAGCTTTTCTGCAAATTCAAAAATGGCTTCCATTACATGCATTTTTGTGGAATGATCCACATGCACCTCAAAAAGCTAGCTCATCTGTCAGAAATCAAGAGACTGAAAGGATGTAATATGCAGTTGCAAAATTTGAAGTAACAGGAAGTTAACATACTTGCTAAACAGTGGTATATGCAACAATACATTCTTTATCTACTAAGGTAACTCCATTCCCGTTCCAAGTGTGTTAAATTAAGCCATTTGGTAACACACTTTAAAATTTGCAGACATGGCCATTGCAGGAATTGTGGGAGCCATGATTCCAAACATCTGGAGGGTACTAGGCTATCTTCTTCTGGTTTAACAGATCTGGAATTACAGAGACTAACTGATTTAGTACAGTTCAACAACACCCTCAAAAGTCCAAAGAGAATTTTCATCAATACAGAAGCCATGGTTAATGTAGAAATCAACACATTACTCAACTCTGAGATGTGCACAGTGTGCCTAGACTATAATATCTTGGGTAATCATTCTAAGAACACATTCATCCAAGGTAGTGAACAGTGTAAATATTTATTCTATTACATCACACTGAAACACCTGACAAGGCTATTAATCTTTAGGGTAAATAACAAAATATATTTCACTTTTTCACATAAAGCACACAGAACTGTGCATGAACACACATGAAATACTCATGCATACGTACATTTGTACATCCTGTAGTTAACAAAGAAAATTATTCCTTCTTTTTACTATCCCTGATTCAAATAGAGTATAGTAACTTTTACTATTATTAGATAAATTATGTTTATTTTAAAAAATACACGAGATGGCACCTCTTTCAAGTGCCACTCTTGATCTTCAGGTTCTGATATATTGACTTGATTTAGATTATCAAATCTCAGCTTAAGACATGCATGAACCCCTGGCACCTGCATGCAAGCACTTTGCTTTGCTTTCACCCTTTGCAGGAGCAGCAAATAAAGCCAGGAAATTGTAATTAGCTATAGCTTTCCACTACATCCAAACTACTAAATTATGGTTAATGGTTTCCAAATGGGTTTTAGTTGGCTTTCCTATCAGCCCCCCCTTGGCAGTCAAACTCTATTACAATTTTGGATATAATAGAAAGCTGTGGTTGCTAACTTGCATGTTAATGGGAAGCTGTACTTACTTTGGTTTCCTGGCTTATTTGTTCAATGCTCTTAACAAAGAAAGGGGAAAAGTGGCTGCATGCAGGTACATGAAGCTATCAAATATCTTGGCTTTGATGTGATTGTCCAAATGCAGCCAACAACACACAGTACTTCGCAAACAAACATAAGGGACCAGTCCTTTCAGATGCTATGTTTAGAGCCAAGAAATGCAACTGGAATCCCCACTGAGTGTAGTGTCAGATCTCTGATGACAAACTATGAGACAGAGATCCAGCTACCAACATACCCAAATCCAAGAGCAGGTAAAGATGTAAAATTCAAAGGGTCCCCGGTCCCCACTTACTTTTCTACCAAAGTCGGGGTGCGCCCAAGTATGATTTTACAATATTTTGTTTACAATGATTGTCATTCACCTCTACAATTTGTTTACAATGTTTGCCTTCTGTCTTTATACAACCTTTGTAGAATTCTGTTCCACCATGTAAACACTGTTTAATTTGACTTAATCTAATTATTATTATTATATAAGGAAGCCTCTCCATTAAGCAAGTATGACGGTCATGTAACTACCTTCCAATCAGAGCACAAGGGGTGCTCCTTTTGTGTTTTGTTATGTTGTATTGGAAATCAGTCTGAACAAAGAACTATAGGGGAGGAAAATACAACAACATGAAAATTAAGGATACTTGGCTTATTTGGATGTTTATGTTCTTCTCTTGCAGTTCTTCATCTAAATTTCTATACAAGAGTGGACAGGTGGTCTGCCAGTTCCTCTCAAAAGCCAATTTAGACTTCTGCAACTTCAGTGGAGTGTGATCTACACACAAGCAAAGCAAATGAGATGGTAAAACTGTCCCTAAGCTATCAGTTGTAGATGCTACAGTAATGATGGTTGGGACATCCATCACTGCATCCTCCACCATTAGAAAAAGGGCAATACACAATATTGGCCAAACCTCTGATACCTGGCATAGTAAACTGCACTATAATAGGTATACTAAATCAAAGAGAACTCGTTGAGTCAACTCTTCCATAAGTTCTGTTGATTCAAATGTGCTAAGTCACAGTTAGAGTAGGCCCATTGGAATCAATGGAACATACAAAAGGAGTTGACTCACCAAATCCCCATTAATTCAATAGGCCTACTCTAGTGCAATTCACTACATTAAGCAACACAGTTTTGGCCACAGAAGACTATAAAAGTGGAGGAAAAGCTAGCCTACAACCTTGCTCTCCCAGTCCTAATGTTCCGAGTACTGGAAGAAGGCTCATATGTGTTTCTCCTCTTAAAAACTCCCAGCCATCTTAGATCAGTTTGAGATGACATGACTTGCCCAAAGTCTCCCAGGTTAGTTTTATAAGGCAGTGGGAATCTCAACACAGTTCACTCTGTGTTGAGTTTACCATTCAGCCAATCAAAAAAACCAAAATGCAAATGCTTTAGCTGTTGACTGCCTACTTCGACTGTGATGTTCTGATTTATTAGTGAGTTGATATCCCTTTAAACTCCATATTTATATAATTCAAGGATACATTATAGGACAGGCCTAAAAGGTCTAAGTTTAATATCATTAAAGTCTAAAATAAAGAAAACATAGACAACTTTGAAAACATTGAACATACAGAATTAGTTATGGAACAACACCCAAGTACTGGATAGCTCAGTGATTTAAGTCTCTGGCTTTGGAGCCAGAAGCTGGGGGTGATGGTTTCAATTCCCCACTGTGCCTCCCTGACAGGGGCTGGGCTCAATTATTTACAGCAGTGGTCCCCAACCTTGGGCCTCCAGATGTTCTTGGACTTCAACTCCCAGAAATCCTGGCCAGCAGAGGTGGTGGTGAAGGCTTCTGGGAGTTGTAGTCCAAGAACATCTGGAGACCCAAGTTTGGGGACCACTGATCTATAGGATCCCTTTCAGCTCTGCAGGTCTGATATTATTATTATTACTATCATTATCACATTCTTGTGTCAAGAAAAGCTTCCATCTGCACTTGCCAAAATACTTCTGTACTAGGGTGCCTTCTAGATGAGCTGACCTATAATTGCCATCATATACCTCATCAGCCAGCAGGACTATGTTGGATAGAGATGATAGGAATTGTCATCCAATATATCTGGAGGAAGCAGGTTGGAGAAGTCTGTCATACTAACAACACCTTTTGCAGATACTTTAGCTTTGTTCTGTCATTATTAAAGCAAGTTCTCTTACTCCTTGCAGAAGGGAACACAATAACCCCATCCCCTCTACTTCCAATTTTCTTGCTCTCCTACAACAGTAACTTCACTAGCCACCCTGTGTTGGGATGTTGATTTGTGGTCTGAATTTCCTTGTTTTGGGGAAGCATATCTATATACCTGTAGCTTCCTGCTTTAAACCCATAGGGTTTTTTTCTTCTCTCTGTGGAATTTTTCACTGAATGTAACCTAGTTTGAAAAAAATCTCTATGCCATATGCTGTGATATCCCTAAAATGTACTGTACTTTTCATTCTAACATGACAAAAAGCCTAGTTTCGTAACTTAACCCTTTTGCTCATGTTCTAAATGCTGACAGTGCTGAAGTTCACTCTGTTTTTAAAATGTTACTGAACATAAATTGTAGTGCAATGCAGAATTATCAGCTAGACAAAAATATACCTTTGTTAAAAAGTGAACAATCACATATACAGTTTCAGAACAGATTTAAAAGTCAGGTTTTTTAAAAGTTTAAAAACACAGATATTGAGCTGCATTTAGAAAGCCTGTAATCCAGAGATGTAATATGACTTTTCAAAAGCAAGTAATCTTCCTGGCCAGCAAGTTTTACGTAAGGGGGGTGGTGGAGCATGAGACTCAAAATGGAAAGCCTGAAACAGAAATCAAATTGGCACCAAAGAAAAGCAGTTAAGAGCAACAAAGCATGTAAGCCACGGGTCAAGGAGCTGGTCAAGAAGAGGCCCTTCAACTCTGTTCTGTCACTACTTGCCAGGAACAAGGCTTTGAAAAAAAATGACAAACAGTAATTTATTGTGGAAGAGCCCTTTCAACACACAGCTAGCTCCTCTCAAAGCAGAATGTGGGTTGGGTTTTGTTGTTGTTTTTACAAGAGAAGGTTCTTAAGAAGGAGCACATTTTATTTATGTCACTATCTCTTCTCATTCTGTTTTCTTTCATTGCATTTCAGCTGTTTCATCTCTGTTATACCTCCTCTTTACCTATATTATAGACAGCCCTATTCTACACATAATTGCTAAAATTAAAAAACTGCATATGAGGTTTCTGTTCTTAGCTCCCCAAACTGGAGTTGAATTGCAATTATTGACTGAAATCCTTTGGCTTAGTTTAGTAAGTTGCAGTTGAGTAGCCCCACTGAATCAGTGAGGAGTTTATTAGTCAACTCCTCTTTACATTCCACTGATTCAAATGGGCCTACTCTAGTTAATGTAGCATCTTGACTCAGTTGAACTTAGAGGAGTTGATTCACCAAATCCCCACTGATTTATTGGACCTACTCTAATGCAACTTTCTATGCCAAGCAACAGGATTTCAGCCAGTGTGTTTATATATATAACTTAACTCTGCTTGAATGTTAATGCGCACAAGCATTTTGCTCGTGTACTTTCCCTCTCTTCCTCTGGCACAAACTAAAAGAACTGTTGTTGTTTAGTCATTAAGTCGTGTCCGACTCTTCGTGACCCCATGGACCAGAGCACACCAGGCCCTCCTGTCTTCCACTACCTCCTGGAGTTTGGTCAAATTCATGTTGGTAGCTTCGATGACACTGTCCAACCATCTCATCCTCTGACGTCCCCTTCTCCTCTCAAGAGTCTCCTCCAGCACCACAATTCAAAAGCATCAATTCTTCGGCGGTCAGCCTTCTTTATGGTCCAGCTCTCACTTCCATACATCACTACTGGAAAAACCATAGCTTTGACTATGCGGACCTTTGTCGGCAAGGTGAGGTCTCTGCTTTTTAAGATACTGTCTAGGTTTGTCATCGCTTTCCTCCCAAGAAGCAGGTGTCTTTTAATTTCTGTCCACACAGTCAAAGGCTTTTGCGTAGTCAATGAAACAGAAGTAGATGTTTTTCTGGAACTCTCTGGCTTTCTCCATAATCCAGCGCATGTTAGCAATTTGTTCTCTAGTTCCTCTGCCCCTTCGAAATCCAGCTTGTACTTCTGGGAGTTCTCGGTCCACATACTGCTGAAGCCTACCTTGTAGGATTTTGAGCATAACCTTGCTAGCGTGTGAAATGAGTGCAATTGTACGGTAGTTGGAGCATTCGTTGGCACTGCCCTTCTTTGGGATTGGGATGTAGACTGATCTTTTCCAATCCTCTGGCCACTGTTGAGTTTTCCAAACTTGCTGGCATATTGAGTGTAGTACCTTAACAGCGTCATCTTTTAAGATTTTAAATAGTTAGACTGGAATGCCATCACCTCCACTGGCCTTGTTGTTAGCCATGCTTTCTAAGGCCCACTTGACCTCACTCTCCAGGATGTCTGGCTCAGGGTCAGCAACCACACTATCTGGGTTGTCCGGGACATCCAGATCTTTCTGGTATAGTTCCTCTGTGTATTCTTGCCACCTCTTCTTGATGTCTTCTGCTTCTGTGAGGTCCCTGCCATTTTTGTCCTTTATCATGTCCATCTTTGCACAAAAGGTTCCTTTAATATCTCCAATTTTCTTGAACAGATCTCTGGTTTTTCCCTTTCTATTATTTTCCTCTATTTCTTTGCACTGTTCGTTTAAGAAGGCCCTCTTGTCTCTCCTTGTTATTCTCTGGAAGTCTGCATTCCATTTTCTGTAACTTTCCCTATCTCCCTTGCATTTTGTTTCCCTTCTCTTCTCTGCTATTTGTAAGGCCTCGTTGGACAGCCACTTTGCTTTCTTGCATTTCCTTTTCTTTGGGATGGTTTTTGTTGCTGCCTCCTGTACAATATTACGAGCCTCCATCCATAGTTCTTCAGGCACTCTGTTCACCAAATCTAGTTCCTTAAATCTGTTCTTCACTTCCATTGTGTATTCATAAGGGATTTGGTTTAGATTAGACCTGACTAACCCAGTGGTTTTTCCTACTTTCTTCAGTTTAAACTTGAATTTTGCTATAAGAAGCTGATGATCAGAGCCACAATCAGCTCCAGGTCTTGTTTTTGCTGACTGTATAGAGCTTCTCCATCTTTGGCTGCAGAGAATATAAGCAATCTGATTTCGGTATTGCCCATCTGGTGATGTCCATGTGTAGAGTTGCCTCTTGTGTTGTTGGAAAAGAGTGTTTGTGATGACCAGCTTGTTCTCTTGACAAAACTCTATTAGCCTTTGCCCTGCTTTGTTTTGAACTCCAAGGCCAAACTTACCTATTGTTCCTTTTATCTCTTGACTCCCTACTTTAGCATTCCAGTCCCCTATAATGAGAAGAACATCTTTCTTTGGTGTCAGTTCTAGAAGGTGTTGTAAGTCTTCATAGAATTGGTCAATTTCAGCCTCTTCAGCATCGGTGGTTGGTGCATAAACATGGATGACTGTGATGTTGAAAGGTCTGCCTTGGATTCGTATTGAAATCATTCTATCATTTTTGAGATTGTATCCCAGTACAGCTTTTCCCACTCTTTTGTTGACTATGAGGGCTACTCCATTTCTTCTACGGGATTCTTGCCCACAATAGTAGATATGATAATCGTCTGAATTGAATTCACCCATTCCCGTCCATTTTAGTTCACTGACGCCCAGGATGTCAATCTTTATTCTTGCCATCTCCTGTTTGACCACATCCAGCTTACCAAGGTTCATAGATCTTACATTCCAGGTTCCTATGCAGTCTTTTTCTTTGCAGCGTCGGACTTTCCTTTCACTTCCAGGCGCGTCCGCAGCTGAGCGTCCTTTCGGCTTTGGCCCAACCACTTCATTAGCTCTGGAGCTCCTTGTACTTGTCCTCCGCTCTTCCTCAGTAGCATGTTGGACGCCTTCCCACCTGAGGGGCTCATCTTCCAGCGTCTTATCTTTTAGCCTTTTGTTTCTGTCCATGGAGTTTTCTTGGTAAAGATACTGGAGTGGCTTGCCAATTCCTGCTCCAGGTGGATCGCATTTAGTCTGAACTGTCCACTATGACCTGTCCATCTTGGGTGTCCCTGCACGGCATAGCCCATAGCTTCTCTGAATTACTCAAGCCCTATCGCCACGACAAGGCAGCAATCCATGAAGGGTACTTTCCCTCTCTTCCTCTGGCACAAACTAAAAGAACTACTGAAAGTTTATTGTTATGTCTGAACACAGCCAAGTCATAGTCAAACCATGGCTTCTGTTTCTGGCTTATTGCCTGAAATCAGAGAGAAAGGAAGAAGTTCTTCACACGCTAGTAGATCTCTAGGTGACTTATAGTAGTTCTGCCAGGATTTTTGATTTCTCAATTGTTTTACAGCAGAAGCAACAAAATGGTTCTGCCACTTGCCCTAAATTAGACTGCTGAAATGCAGAAAACTTTGGGTAACTAGCAACATGTATATGTGTTGAAGTGCTGTTCAATTCTAGAACTCAAAGCAAATTAATAATCTCAGAAATTTTGAAGTATGCTTCTTGCATTGGTAGATCTCATGGCTGCAGTATAAAACAATGCAGATCCCATTAATGTGAACCCCTGCCCTAAAACACAGTTAAGACACTATGTTTGGGTTTAAATGCAATGGGAAACATAACTCAGATGACAGCAATGTACCCTCTTATTTTCGGCCCCGCTGGGCGGGGCTCTGCTTCTTTTGTGCACAACTTCTCTCCTGTGTGTGCACGACTCCCCCCTGCGCACAGGATTCCATCGCAGCCAGAATCAAAAGGGCTGCGTGGAGGAGGAGGAGAAGGAAAGCTAAAGGGGGGGGCGGAGTCGCACGCGCAGTCGCACGTCTTAGAGGGAAACCTGGATGACAGGCAAGTTCATCAGATCTGGGCAGAATGAGAAACTGTAGTTAGCTGAAAACAGGAGTGGAACTTCCAGAGCATACTTGGAGCAAGAGAAGATGAGAGAGGACCTCATTAGTCTGGAACTGAAGCTACAGTTTAGCACTGTGTCTGAAGACATCTGGGGAGATTGTCTCATTTTACAACAGCATAATCCCAGCAGCAGCATCAATATGCTCCACTTTCTTGTTCATTCCCACTCTGGAAAAACAAAAATGCCATCTATGGGACTGTTTTTGTTTGCATCACACAGCATGGGCAAGGATTTGTCTTGAATATTATTCTGCATATAACCTTCCATTAAATAAACAGAATAACAAAGTTGAGATATAACGGAGAGAATGTTTAGCCATAAGAAAGCAGCATGCACAAAACAGCAGACGTTCAGAATAGGGGTGTAGGATTAGTCTGACACTTGGCTGCCCTTCCATGAATACCCAGACAATGCAACTGTCACTATCTATAAACTTAAGAACCTGTGTTCTTTCTTCTGCTCTGGAGTATTTTTTTTAAAAGCTCCCCTATGGAAATTTCTGAAAAATAAACTAGATAATTATCTAAAGCAATCCCTTCTTCCTACTACTTCGATAACATTTCAGTGCCACCAGCAAAACTGATGTTTAGAGTAAAGTCCCACTGAGCAATTCAAGCAATAAAATGCAAAAAGTAAAATAATATTTTCCCAATCTGTTTTACCAGAGAAAGGGGATTATGGACAAATAGGATATTTCCCCATAATATATGAAAAATGGGCACAACAGTACAGAAACAAAGTGATTACTTTGAGAGGCTAAGGGTGTTCTTCCTGAGGACCTATATTCAAGGACCTGACAACCTTTATCTAGTTACTGATATAAATATACCAAGATACATAGTAGTAGGTCTTAAACACATATTAACCAAAATAATTTTTTTATTGGTATGAAACAGAAAGAGTGAGACGTTTAAGTTGCTGTTCATGATGACCTTTAGGGATATGGTTACCATGTTTGCTCTTTGAAGCAGTACAGCATCCACAAAGTAGCTGAAAATCAGAGAGAAGATAATGTCCAAAGAGAGATACTGCAGCTCATCAGCCTAGCTGCGACAGGCACTCCTGAGAGTCAACAGATGTTTGGCCGGCTTCATATAATGGTAGCCTCAGGTTCAGTTCCTCACTCTAAGCAACTTATTAGATTTGAGAGAGTTATAAGTAGATATGTTAGTCCTTTAGTGGGGAAATTCTAATTTCCAATAACAGAAAAACCAAGTGGAACTTACAACACAATCTTTCAGGCTTCCTTCAACAAAGCACAATTCTTCTCCTCTACAATCATGTACAATATTTGCTTGGCTCTTTGTCTTTTACTCAAGTTGAGAATTTGTTTCCACATTAGCATCAATAGTTCATCCTTTGTTTTTGAAGCTGACTATCAGATTTATCATTGGAGGTGGGGGAGGGGGAGAAGAAGTGAGTGGCTAAGGTTGGGCAGTAACACACTGACAGACACACAAGTGCCTAACTAGCCTAATATGAGCCCAAAAGATACAAAAGCAGTGAGGCAGGTTAGCTAATCCTGGGCTTTTTGAGCTATCAAGAAGTTACATCCTTTCTTACTTCTTTCTTCCCTTGAGCATCCCAAATGCCCTGGGGTGTATGTGTCTGTGGGACACAACTTGTATAGAATTTTTTGTTATCTGTTAGACATGGGAGCTCCTGGCGGTCTTTCCTCGCACCTCAGAACCAGCCCAGTCCACTTACCAGGCACCTCCCCAGCAGCGGCAACATCACGCCAATCTAATCCCGCTGGCACTGCCTTGCCTCTCCACACAGCCACCCGCTCAGCAGCTGAGCAGGGAGATTTGTCTTCCCGCCTTCTTGCTGGAGTGGCCAGCTGCAGGGGAGGGGTAGCACCAGTGAGATTCCATCCACCATTGGTGCAATGTCGCCACCACTGGGTGCACACATTTGCCAAAGAGCCCAGTAAGTGGGCCGGACTGGTTCTTGGGGACAGAGAAGGACCACCGGGACACCTGTGCTGGTGGGCTTCGTATTCATCTCCCCTGGGAGACAAATACAAAACTCCCATGTCTATTATCTATTATTAGATGTTTTTATGTTTGTATGATTTTGTTATTATCATTGGTTCTTTTTATTTCAAATTCTTTAGCTTCTTCTTTGACAGCATTTCTTTGACAGGGACTCTGGTTTTGACTGAAGGCTTTCCAACTGACATGACCAATACTGAATTATTTTAATGTTGTTGTCAGTGTATTCTTGAACTGTTTCTTTTGGCCTCCATTCAGTTGAGCACCTGCAACAAGCTCACCATAGAAAATGTGTTTTGTAAAACAGTTGTCCGATACCCTGAAAACATGGCCAGCCCATCAAAGTTGTCATTGTTTCAAGTTCGTAAAAATGCTTGAGTTGTCATCTATGTTTTCTCCAAGAATTGTGTCACAGACTTTTTCCTGTCATTTGATGTTGAGAATTCTCCAAAATTAACATCAATTGCTAAATCAACTCTAAATCCACATCACTGGTGTTCACAAAAACAGTGTGTGAAATAATACAGAGGATAAATAATCTCTCTCTAATCTAAAAAAACATTGCTTCATTGTTGCACATCAGTGAAACTACAACTAACCACATTTTAGATTATTGCGTAGACAGGATGTCTTATGATTTTACTGGTGCTCCTATATTACTTTCTTTTTTCTTAACCCCACCAGTGTCATGGTGCAGCATATAAACAGCACACTTTGCTTTGCTTTAATATTGTTTTCAAGTAATGGTGTATTGCTGCTATCTCTGGTGAATTTCCATGGCCAAGCAGGGTTTTGACCCCAGGTTTGCAAAGTCCTAGTCTGACATTCCAGCCACTACTTCACATTGGCTGTTATGTAGCGTGTTAGTCACATATCAACCTTCATTTCCATTAACAAATATAAAAATCTAATTCACTGAAGAACCTGCAGTAATTAGTAGACTGTCAATTCTTGCATTGAGAGGATAACACCATGAGAGTTTCTAAATATCCTGTATAAACTCAGGGCTAATAACTTGAACTCTGTCAGGTTTTATTACGGGAAGTCTTCTGAAAAAGAGAGAAATTAAGAACAATTATGTACTAGACTGAGAGTTCCTGAAAAATTATCTTAAAATGTGAGGATAGGAGCTTGTTAGGGTATTTAAATGTTTTAGTTCAGGTATCTAAGAAAGTGGTTTCTATCCAAAACAGCTTTAAGAACAGCAAACTGTTTTCTGCATTCAATTTTTTTTAATTCAAAACTTGGGAGTTTCCTTTTACAGAACATATTTCAATTTTTTTCCAAAAGAAAATGTTGCGAACTGTGCAGAGTGCTCTGCAAAAATCAAAATCTGCCAAAAATATAAACACTCCAGGCTTTCTTATTGCATATTCCATATAATGGCTGGTTCTTGATTTCTACAATATATATTTTAGTGTGCCATATCTAGGAGCACATGTGTAAAAACTACTAAAAAGAATAACATACAGCACAGATTGATGAACACTCTATCACTCTTGATGAACACTCCTGGGATGATGTAGGACATGCAAAATAATGAAATGTTGGTGGCAGGCCCTAAAGTTTCTGTACTGGAATTTAAAATGTCTCAAAGGAATGTTCAGCCATCAGAAAGATTCAACCTAGGAGGCAATCCCCTAAAGCTATAAATTCTACCTTTCTAAATGCATGTTTGCAATTCAACCCTGCAAAAATAATGAACAAATAGGATCTTAGTAAAGATCAACCAATTCCAAGATAATTGATCCCAATATTGCTGGCAATGTCAGACACAGTATGTACCTATCCTTCTGTGAAATTCTGATTCATTTCAATTAGTTTTATAGAAAAGGCCTTTATACCCACCCTGCATCCATGTCTGGATTACGCCAATTCCATTATGATTGCATTTCAAAACCCTTTTCAATTTGCAACTGGGTAGTTTACTAAGTGGCCAGCACAATAATAACAGCACCTCTGGGAAGCAGACTGAAATACTTACTCAAAAACTGGCATAGTTTCTTTTTCAAAATTAAAAAAAATTGTGGCTGTGACTATCTAAAGCAGTAACTGCACCATATTTAATCTATTTAGCTGCTACTGGATCCAAACAATAATTATCTATTTAGAATTAGGGATATCGTATGTCTTTGCAGATTCATGCAATTGCTTATAGCCAGTAGAATTAAAATTACTGCTCCCTTATTATTCCCACAGGAATATTAAGAACTTGAATTGAATTTGAAACAACAGATAGCAAAATATAAATCCTACATTCACTGAAGCACTTTCCTATAATAGTTTGTTAGAAACTCCCAGTTGTTTGCTTTTGTATTTAAGCACAGATGATGGGGCAGTCCTGTTTGCATATCTCAGATTGTGTATCACCCTTTATTTCAAATTCTGCAAGAACCATGTAAAAAGAAAGCTGAGCTGCACCCAGAAACATGTTCCCCAGGCATACATTTATCTCTAGCAGTTGACTGTGCATTCACCTCATGAACATCTTGTACATCTATATCTACAACTGTACTGTGAATTTCTTATCACAGCAAATTTATCTTAAGGGCCTCAGCTTAGTAATAAAATGTAGCCTGAGAAGTTATGTCTCAGCCAACTTGCCTTCAAATTCTGATCAGAATTTTGACTCCTGATTAGCTCAACCCATACTGTGAAATAACTGGTCAACCCATGAGGATCCACAAAATTCCACTACCTTCTAATCTGAAAGATGAGAAAACACTTACCCCATGTATAACCTAAAAGAACATGAGTCATGTAACCACAAAACTCAGAAATGAAGCAGCTGTACAGCCCCCAAACAAGGCCACTGAGTAAACACCTACAAGGGCAAAGCTTTGCTTGGAAGAAATGAAGAACTGAATCAGACACAATATACATATCTTGTATAAGAAATCCCGAAAACACCCTATGTGATTAGCCCTATTCAAGTAACTACATTACTGGACTCATTACATCCAATTTCTGATTAAGAGCTGATATCTAATGAAAACTTCTCATACTTTTTTGCAATCTTCCTTAAGTATGCAGTAAGGACATATTGCCAATCCGAGATAAAACTAAACTCTGATCAGCTCTTTCCTCTACTCCCTTCTTTTTCTGGCTAAATTAACCTGGCTAATTGTTCTTACCAGCTATTCAAAGTGCAACAAATACAATAACCACTTTTAAGTTTTTATCTTCTTTTCAAAGAACAATTTGTGAAGGAAATAAGTGAATCTAATTTGTTAGATTTTCTATCCAACCAAAACAAAATGCCATTTTAAACAAAAAGACTAAGCACAGTTAGAGAGATTCATGAGCTAAACTTTTGTGCAGGCTCTCATAATTTACTTCTGTTGTAAAAGTTCAAAGTTACAAAGAATTCTGTGAACTATTCCCTCTGAAAATCCTAGCAGAATGGTATCTTGGATAACTACTTGCAGACATTTATTTCTCATGCAATACAATTGGTGAAAAGAAAACAAGCCTTCCTACACTATCAGCATATCATTTTAAATGACCTAAAACAGAAACTCTGAGGTACATGTATGTGCATACACAGCAACTCAGTTGTCTGTGCATTACCAATTCTAGAATTAACCTAAACTTTCTAAAAGAACACAACATTAAATATTGTTATCTTTAGGGCTGAGAGTGTACTAAATAAACATTGTCCAATCAAAATCAAGACATTACTCTCGCCAGACATTTTCAAATTTCACTTGAAACTTCCCTTCATAACCAAGCACACACACGCAAACATTGTATGCCATTACAAAGTAGCAAACAAGTTTCTGCTTTACCAAATTGCTTTATTTTATTTATTTTTATTTTATATATTTTTTACCCTGCCTTTCTCCTTAAAAAAGGACCCGAGGCGGCTTACATAATTGAAAAACAATATTTAAAACTAAAAACAATGAGTATAAAAGGGCAGCTTAGATCATTAAAAGACAATATTCAAGCTAAAACAATAAGTATACAAATATTAAGGAACAAATGTCACTCCGAGAAATGGTAAACACAAGCCATACTAAAAACACAGTAAAAGCAGTAATGCATAACAGTCCATCTAAAAATCTACAACTTCCCTCAAGGGTTATTCAAAGAATATAACCATTTGTAAACAAAGAGGCATCTTCATAGTTACCACTAAATATTAATTAGACATGGAGAGTAATACACAGTTACAGCTTTTCAGAATTGTGCAACTGTATCTCTTGAATTAACCACCTTGGAAGTTCATTTTAACCTATGGAGTCTTCATGCTGAAACAGCATAGCCATTGCTGGGAAACCATGCTTTGTAAAACAGGAACATATCCACGCTCAGCCTCCCTCCTGCAAAGCAATTTCACTTTCTGTTGTTCTTTATGATTTACTAAATGAACAGCAGTGGTTGGGCAGCATGCTCACTTTCGCACTATGGTATTCATTAGTGTGATAAGTATAAGAAACACAAATGCTAACTTATGTAGAAGCTATTCATGGACTGGCAAGCAAGTTCTTGAACAGGTACATTGTCAGAAAATGAGACAACTGTGTCCAGTTCTGTTACCAGGAGGTCTGAAAGTGGCTAGTAGATAAGATGTGCTGCAGCTACCATATACTGTAGGCATGAATTGTCCGCTAAAAGAAAAGTAACAAGACTGAAATAGGCAGAGACCAATAATTCATTTTAAAATGTTTAAGAAACAAAAGCCAAACAAGACCTTCCATCTTCTGCACTGTGTTTACTTTTTATCTCCTTCTGTATGGATACTTTGAAATGGGAAACTGTTTCATTCACTGAGGGCCATGTTAAAAAAAACCAAAAAAATTAAATTAAGATGTCACAAATGTATATATAGTTGTGAATGTGTGTGTCTGCATGGGTGCGTAGATATATAAATAGGCAGAGAGGCAGATAGCACCATCATTACGCATGGTGCTTTACGGAGTAGAAAAGAACTGTCTTGTCCCAAGGTGTAAAAAATAGCCATCTCCCATTATGACTGCCATTTTAATGTGGCAGCTAACACTGACATTTTATTCATACCTATTTAGGATTAAGTAACATGTTTTATAATGTTCCACACAACTGTATGAATATCAACCCTTTAACTGACATAAAAGTATCAAAGAACACCAAATCAAAGAATACAAAGAAAATAATGACTATTAACAACGATAAAACAAATAATTCAAATGGCTAATCCTCTTTATTGGGCAAGAATGCAATATATATTAAATTATTCATAATAACTGAGTTCACTATTAGCAAGTGGAATAGTGCATTTTTCATGATCTGGGATGCTTTATTTTGAATTTGCTTACCTCTGCTCTTGTGGATGTTCCTCCACATCCTCCTCTGACTCAGCCTAGGGAACAAAGATGACAAAGGTTCTGAGTGACAAATATAGATTTCCAGTGTACATTTAGAAATTAGCAAGCCCCCTTTCAAAACTAATCAATTACATTTAATTCAATGATCTAATTGGCCTCCCACATTTTTCAAATCAATACAAATATTTAATAACTTGTTCTAATAACCACAGTGGCTGAGGAAATTTTAATTTGCACAGTTGCTAATTACCATCTATTAGCTCAACAAACAAAAAACCTCTAACACATCTTAAATTATATACATATAACTGCTGAAGACTAAAAGCAGTGACAACACCTCTTTAAAAGCCAAATATGGACTTCCGGCTTGATGCTGTAATGAGACAGCAGGAGGAGGACGGAGCTCCGTCCCCTGGGCTGAATTCCGACCTGTTTGGGACCCCCCCCCAGGGGGTTAAAACCACCCCGAAGAGGTGGTGAAATGGGGGAGAAGCCTGTTGATCATGGAGGGGAAGGCAGTTACCCAAGTTTGATCCAAGAAACTACCCAATCAACCAGCGGGCGGAAACAAGCAGCTGAAATAGCTTGCTTGCAAGTCATCAGCAGCTGGCAAAATAAGAAGCGATAAATCAGCCAATTTAACATCGTCGTTACAACTGGGTGAGATACAAAATCTTAACTATACTGCTCTATGACTATCCCTGGATGAAATAATCCCTTTAACAGAAAAAAAAGTGTCTCTTAGCCCCACCACTAAATTGAGCAGCGGTGGATCTGGAGAAGGGGAAAGAGACGCAAAGAGACACAAAGAAAATAAATTGGACATTAATTAAACAATTATACTTAAAGGAAGGAAGTTTGGTATTACTTTGGCGTTAAACTTAAGAAATTTTCCTCTTAAAATTATTTTAGCCAAACAACGCTGGGAGTTAAACTGTTATGGATAGCTACAGGGTTGGCAAAAAGCCCAGAACATGACCTTGAATACTCAAACATGGCTCTGTTTTGACTTTCCTTTTTTTCTGAGAACTGACTAAAACATAGACAATTAACTTTGGAAAGTCTAATACAAACATCGAGTGAATGGGGCTGTCAACTTACGTCAGAGACTGGATTTAAATTAACCCTAAAGGTGATCAACTTACTAAAGTGGACTTATTGAAGCAATTATTGAGGGAATTGGACTGACTGTTCTCAGCTTCTGGACATCTTTTACTTGAAATACAAGTACTTGGCATCTTGGGACATAATGCTACAACAAGGAAAATTTTTGGGATGGAACAAAATCTACCCTTCAAGCAATCTTAGAAATAGTGAGATCCCATAACGAAGAGGTGAAATCATTCAAGGAGTAACTAAAGAAGGACTATATTCAACAGGAGACAGGGAATATTGAACAAGGAAATGTGAGGGTGGAGGACGATGTATGCCAACCAAAAGAAGGGCTGGAGGAAACCAGAGAGAAAAAGTTAGGAGATTTAATGCTAACCCTATAGCTGAGGAGACTTTTAGCTGTGTTAAGAGAAGATAAGGGGACAAAATCAGCAGAATTAATTAAAAATAGCCTGGAAGATCTATTGGAGATAGATCAAGTGGATAAACATCTATTGGAGATAGATCAAGTGTATAAAATGTTTTCAGATGACACAAGGGATGGCAGAATGTTTAGGGAGATAGAAACAAGAATTGGGAAAAGACAAATAAGAGAATGAGTTACTTAGAAAGATGAAAAAGGGAAAAATATTAAGGAGGCCCTCAACGTTGAAAGCATGTATATACTTAACTTCTGGAATTGTAAAAGGGCATATCTTATATATTAAAAAAGGGAATTAAACTGAAATAAGGGATCATTAATCAGGGTAAAGGCATAACACGGTGGTTTTTAAGGTAAATTGAAGCTAGATATAAGGATGGGGCAAAACAAATAGTACTTAATGAATATACATTAGATATGATATTGATACATGACAGAAAATGTGGAGATAGAAATGGCTAAACAATTATATAAAGATAATTTGTATAAAATGCTTTAGATAACATCTATTATGTGTCATGAACCTACTCAGTAATTATTGGTATAAAATACAAAGTTTGTCAGTTAAATCACCTCAAAATTACATAGATTTGGAACCAGAATTACTTTTATTAGATATGTTTCTAGAGGATTTTGAAGATATTGTATACTCTGAGAACAATATTGTGATAGTAGTCAATATTGTATACTAAAATACACACATGAATGGTTTAAATGTTTAAAAAATGTATAGATTTTGAAGAGACAACTAAGAAGACACCAAGATGCAAAAAAACAAATAATTATAAGCAACCCATGTAACATGATGTTTAACAAGCACGAATTGAATGTAGATAGATTAAAAAAATTTAAAAATGTTTTTTAAAAAAGCCAAAGATATCAGAGCAAATATATATTGCTATTTGTTACAAGTAAATGCACACAGGATAATTTAAACATGCAGTATGCCTCATTATTTCCATAAGTAGCTTCAGAGACTCCCTCAAAGCTGGTTGCCACATTTGATGTACTATAAAGAAAGAGGAATCCTTTGAATGCTTTTGGTACAACCTTCCATTAGATCTGGGATTCTGCAATACACAACCACAGTCATACTTTTGTATGCCTTGGCTGGTCCAAGTGGATCTGTCTCACTTAGTCACTAGACTCTATAAAGTTCTCATTCAGTGATACCAACAACAAACTTTCTTAACAATCAGGATGACAGAATCTAGCTTTTGCCCGTGGCCAATCAAGACTTTTTAAGTATTTGCTGTTGACCAAAAATAGATCCATATTTGGCATCAGGTACAACAGTTCAAGATCACTCTCTTTTTTCTGACATAACTGCACCAATGTTTTGTATGAGTTCATATTTTTTTAAAATGATGTCCTAATACAGAATTTTTTCTTTCAAAACAGTCCCCACCGCAATTTATACAGTTCAAGCACACGAACCTCATTTATTCTATTTCCACACCCATCTCAGCCAAGCTGTTTCTTCAGGTACAGAAATAAGATGGGAAAAGCCACCCAGGTTTTTAACAGTTACATGGAATAGCTCATAATACACTCAGCCTGTCTGCACTGGCTCTTGTCATGAAGCTACCACCAACATCTTGTTCCTTAGAAATGTTCCAGTACAAATATCTATGTTTGCAAGTTTGCATTCATTGGGTTTACTGAGGTGTTTTGTTTTGTTTTTAATTGTTGAGGAGTTTCTCCTTTGCTACAAGCACAAACTGACATCCCTTTGACATACAACACCTCTTCAGATCCAAGCATACTTGAAAGTCATCTGATTCTACTATCTATAATTATCTTTCCCATGTTGGTCAAAAGCCATGATCCTAAGTTAACATGTGAAAATGAAACTACTGAACAGCCAAATTAAAACTAGAAGAACAACTAAATTGGCATTCCTATTAACACAGAGTAAAATGATCAGAACAAAAACATTAAGCAATGGGAAGAAGAGGGAAGTTATGATGCTCTATCAGCATTTATAGTTGCTTGAAGACTCCTGGGACAGTCCCGGAAATCATTGCTTTACAAAAGAGATGACAAGTGGCATTCCATTCATAAGCTTAGGCCCTGGGAACTGATGTCCCCAAAGACCACTGCTGGCAGTCCAACAACTTGCTGCCAATAATTCTGATCTCATTCACAAAAACAGAATCTAGGTGTATGTGCACATATCATTCTCAGTTCTCTCTTTATGGTCTTTATGGACAGTCTTTGCTTCAAGCTTCTAAACGATGGTCTAGTTACAGTTTGGATTTATTTATTTTTATCCATGTCAAGGAAGTATTAAGGAACTTCGAATTTTCTATCAATTATCAGTAGACAGTCGTTACCCTCCACCTACACTTGTATACAATGCTCTGATGGCAAAAGTCACAGGAATATTGTATTCCCTCCTCCTCCCACCCCACGAAATTCAAACTGTGCGCAACCTCTGGGGGTTAATAACAGCTGCAACTATGGCTCTGTAGCAAAGCATATGCATGTGAAAACGTACAGAAAATGTAAGTGAAATGAAGTGTTCTCCTTAGAGTTGGCTGTTGTCCACAGGCTGGTGAACAATAACTTTAAACTTTTTAACTTCCCTATCAGAATTTTGCTAGGGTAGCGCATTCAAATATACAGTGTCTTAATAAGCTATTTCTTTAAGCCTTTGGCTGCAGACACTACATGGAACAAAACAGTTCAAAGGCTCCTGATCTCTTCTTCTGGTACATTATCAGGATAACACCAGTTAATCTGTAATGGGGTTTAAATGTGATATAGATGTGGTTTAGCACAAGAATATTAAGAAGAACTTCAGACCCTTCCTGATTTATAATCCTATTACAACAAACCAAGTTCTTTTGTGGACACTTCAGATATGGGGTTATTTTGAGCTAACAAAAACATTATCAGTAGGAGTTCTTTGTATTTTAAACACATTCAACAGATTATAACACAACTTCTAAAGATAAGATAGTTCAAGTCAACTCAAGTGGACCTCATTCACACAAGTTCTGAAGGATCAAGACACAATGACAAGTTTCATCTGCATCCCAAAACAAACTAGTGATTAACCTTATCAAACTATACTGCTTCAGGAAGCAAACATAAATAGACAAACACCTCTAATCAGCTGGCAGTGTCCTCTCCACCAATTTCTTCAAGTATCTTGGGCAGCATTCATATTAGATAGGCAACAGCTACTTTGCAGTTCCAAGTTTGATCACTTTTTACCAAATAAAGCTTAGATTATTTTTTTTTACTATGCGTCTTTTTAAAATTGACATCATTTTTTATTAAACCTGCATAATCTCTTTCTTGTCAATTTGTAAAAGTATCAGTGAAACTTTGTTAGGAACTGGGTCAAGACCCCAGTTCAGATCCTATTTGTGCTGCGATACCATGAAAGGCTGCTGGTGTCCATCAGTCTGGTGATTATCCAAAATTAAACAATTCCCACCCACCAGCCACAAAAGTCTTGAGGCTCCTGTGGGATGCTTTTTGTCATGGGGAAGATGTTGGGGGTCACAGGACAGGACAGAAGTTTTTACTTTCCAAAAATTGCTGCTACCAGTATGGCACTATTTATTCTATGCCCACAAACACCACAACAGTAAAAGAGGAAATGTTGCCCCTTTAAAGACAGATTAACCAATGTTCCTGCAAAAGAAAGTTCAAAACAAACCAGCAATTTGTGGTTGTTTTCATATCCATTTTGATGGCTTATATTCACACACAGCAATTACTGTTAACTTGATATGTAACACAAAACAAAAAAACCCACCCCAAAACAAAAAGCTTCCTAACCACTTGGCTTCAATAAATCAGGAAGACAGTTTGAGACAGTGATAGTTGTGTGAGGGGGCATCAAATATGGCCACTCCAAGATACAACAATTCCTTTGAGAGAAAAGCCACTTGGATAATGAAATTGCTATTCCCTTGAAAGAATAATCTTTATGAAGGTATAAATACATAAATTTAGAAGGCCACAGCCATATGTGGAATATCTAAAATTCCTGTATGTACTCAAAAAGAATACAAGCACTTATTTTCACTTTTGTCATTAATATCCTAATGCAGGGTTGCAAAATGGTTGCCCATACAACTGCCTGTGGAAAATGAAGACAATGTCCAGGTAAACAGATAAGCACAACTTAATTAAGTCACTTCTTTTCCTTTCATGCTACAAATAGTTAAGACAATCTTTATGTGGATAAGCACAACACTCTTCCACCAAATCAGTTTTTGACCTACCTCAGCAGATACGTAAGTCTATTCCTTGTCATTGTTTGTTTCATTCTTACTCCTATGGAACTGGTGTGGGTGGGGGTGGTTTCCTATCTTTTTATGGTCATTCCAAAGTTTTCAATCATGTTTCATGTTCCAATCCTTAAGATAAAAACTTCTGAATCTGCCTATTTTACAAGCAAAGAAAGTAACTCTCAATTCACTTTTTTTTTAGCTAATTAAATCATTTTGTGCACATCTTGGCATTAGAATTACACATAGGCTGGACAAAAAACTGCAAGTCACTGGGAGAAATCAAAGAATATGAATGTAAAAGTCAACTCCTTCCTTAAAAGGGATTATAAACTGTAGCAAAAAAAATGGATGAACACAACCTTTCTGTCTTTCTGGAAGCTACTTCCCCTAGCTCTTTCACAGCAGTTACAGCAAGAACTATACAGATCTTGCTTAAATGCACTAGCATGTTTTAGAATTATCAGTAATGGAAAAACTAAAACCAGCCAGATTCTATTTCAATATTAGCATGTTTCTAAATACATGCTAGTAAGAAGTAATGAACCAGAAACTTTTCATAGTGAAAGAACAAAAGAGACTTGAGAGGAAAGTATCAGAAGAGGAACTTGCCCACTCATTTACAGAAAGCCCCTAACAGCAAAGGGGAAAGAAATATTTAATGTAATAAGTGAAGCAATATTTTCCCTGTGTGAGAGAGAGAAAAAAAAAAGAAATAGCACTTCTAGTATCTTTCAGGTAAAGACAACAAACCTTGCAGCACCTTAAAGACAAACAAGTTCTATCTGGCATAAAACATTCTGGGCTGCAGCTAACTGCAGTCTGCAAAAGGTTACACCAAGTAAAACTTACTTGTTTTAAGGTGCCACAAGACTCTTAGATTTTGCTGCAACAGACAAACAGGTAAAGGCTTTTTGAGTAATTCAGATTTCAAGGACATGAAAAACAATTTCCTATAAAACTGGTTCACTCTCAGGGAAGACAAATTGGATATTTATGCAGGTTTGTCTGTGAAACTGATGCATGCTCTGCACCAGTTCAGGACATTTATCAAATCAGGATGAGTATAAAGGTTTCTCACAGGAATATATTTAGCCACTGCAGGTGAGCAGAATGTTGGCCGAAATAAGCCTTTGGGCTGATCCTACATTCTTGCATTAAACAGGAGGGAAACAAAGGCCACTCTTTACCAACAATGCCTTTCTACACTATTCATAAGAAGACAAAAAGGACACTGTACACAAAAGAATTAATGGGCATGAATCTGACATTACGAATGGCAGTACAGAAAAACTTATTTTGAAAATTTTCAGTCTACCTTGATGTTCTTTGAATGACTTGGAAGTTACTGTCTGGGGTGGGAAGGACACACACACCAAGATTTGAAGTAGAAAGAGGTGAGATAAGGTATATAGGGATGCTGTTATTGTTATGTGCCATCATGACACCTCTGACTTATGGCGACCCTATGAATGAAGTATCTGCAAAATGTCATCTCCTCTGCCTTTTTCAGCCCTTGTAAACTCAAGGCTCTGGCTTCCCCTATGAAGTCAATCCATCCCATATTTGGTCTTCCTCTTTTCCTGCTGCCTTCAACCTCTCCCAGCATTATTTTCTTTTCCAGGGAATCTTGCCTTATCGTGATGTGCCCAAAGTAGGACAGTCTCAGTTTCAACATTTTTGCCTCCAGAGATAGTTCAGGCTTGATTTGATTTAAGACCCACTTGTTTGTCTTTCTTGCAGTCCAGAGTATCTACAAAGCTCTCCTTGAGCACATTTCAAAAGAATCAAATTTTTCCCCAACAGCTTTCTTTACTGTACAGCTTTCACACCCATACATGGTGATCGGAAATACAAGAGTATAGATTATCTTAGTCTTGGTCTCCAGTAACACATCCTTACACTGTTTATCTTTTCTAATTCTTTCATTGCTGCCCTTCCTAGTCTCAAGTCTCCTGATTTTTCGACTGCAGTCTCCATTTGGATTGATGATTAAAAGTATATAAAATCTCTTAACTATTTCAATTTCTTCATTGACAACATTAAAGCTACGTAGTTCTTCCATAAACATGATTTTTGTCTTGTAAACAGTCAGCTGCAGTTCTGCTTTGGCACTCCCCAAAAGTCGTTTTAAGTCATTGCTGTTTTCTACCAGCAAGATGGTGTCATCTGCATATCTTATGTTTCTTCTACCAATTTTCATTCCTCCCTCATCTGAATTTAGTCTGGCTTTCCATATGATGTACTGCATACTGATGTCACAGATCCATTTAAAAGGGCTCAATATCAATTAAGAGTTCTCAAGTCATAATCAAGTGAGAAATCTAAGAAACCAGAAGGATCAGAATCTCATGATGTGTCCAAAACAGGACAGCCTCAGTTTCATCAAAAATTATATCAAAATAGCCTGTCCTATTTTGGGCATAGCATGAGATGGCAGTACTGTTTGGGAAAGGCTGAAGGCAGAAGTAAAAGAGGAAGACTAAGTGTGAGATGGATTGACTCTCTAAAGGAAGCCATAGCACTTGGGGACAGGACATTTTGAAGATCACTCATTCATAGGGTCACCATAAGTTGGAGGTGATTTGATGGCAGGTAACAAAAAAACAAAGGGACACGATACAAAGAAATGAGTACTACAGTAATAAAATAATAATTCTGTTTTATATAATTAAATCATCCCAAGTTCCAAGTGGAATTCCAAAAGAATAAACAAAACACTTTGGGACTCCAGATATACTGGCGCCCTCCCCACTGCTGGGCATTCCCTCCCTTCTCTCACAGAACATCTTCTTCTCCTAACAGAAATCCAAGGGTTTAACTTCAATTGAGACAAATTCACACAAAAGGACTACCTCCACATGATAAAAAGGACATTATAAAGGCTCAACAACAAACAATTCCAACAAGAAAAAAATAAGTGGAAGGCCGCAAAAAAGACCAATGTGGCATCACAAAAAAAAAACTCAGAAAGGACATGAAAACAAAAAAGGACACATATAGGAAGCAGAAAGAAAGCCAGGCCACAAAGGAAGAGTAAGTACAGACAGGTATGAAAAAATTGCAGGGATGGTTAGGAAGGCAAAGGCTGATAATGAGCTGAGATTAGCAAAGGATGCTAATGGGAACAAAAAAGCATTCTCCAGGTACATCCTTAGCAAAGGACATAGAAAAGAAACAGTGATCCAGCTACACCATTGGGATGGAAAAATGATAACAGATGACAATTAAAAGGCAGAAGTGCTCAATTTTTACTTAAGCTTGGTCTTTTCCCGAAAGACAGTCTATGACCCTCCAGGCAAATGTGAAGTACAAGAGAGAATCGCAGCTTAAGACTGATAAACAGTCAAGGGATTACTTTGAACAAATTCAGATTTCCAGGTCCCAGTCAACTACATCCAAGAATATTGAAGGAACTGGCTGAAGAACTCTCAGAACAGCTGTCTATTATTTTCTAAAAATCATGGAGGATGGGTTAAGTACCAGATGACTGGAGAAGGGCTAATGTTGTCCCTAAGCAGGAAACCTGGGAACTACACACCAGACAGCTTGACATCAATCCCAGGGAAAATTATGGAGCAAATTATAAAGCGGTCACTCTGCAAGGCCCTTGAAAACAATGCAGTAATAACTAGAAGTCAACACAGATTGGCAAGAAAAAATAATGTCAGATTAATCTTATGTTTCTATTTTGTAACCTTGGTAGATGATGGGAATTTTGTAGATGTAATATATCTTGACTTCAGTAAAAAAAATTGACAAAGTGCACCATGATAGTCTAGTTAGCAAACTAACTAGGTGTGGGCTGGATAGAACAACTATCAGATAGATACAGAAACATACTCAGAGAGTATCAATGGCTTCTTCTCAAACTGGGAGGAGGCAACAAGTGGGGTTTTACAAGGCTCAGTCCTGGGCTTGGTGCTATTCCATTTTTTAATTAATTTTGATACAAAATTGGGTGGAATAGCTAATACCATGGAACACAGAAACAACATTCAAAAACATCTTCATAGGTTAAAACACTGGGCCAAAAACCACAAAATGAAATTGAACAAGGCTAAGTGAAAAATTCTACACTTAGGAAAAAGAAACCAAATGCACAGTTACAAGTTGTGGGACATTTGGCTCAGTGATGCTACATGCAAGCAGAATCGTGGAATTGTTGTAGATCACAAGCTGATTACCAGCTAACAGTGTAATATGGCTGTCACTAACCCCAGAATTGTTTTTACTGAGCATTATACCAGATAATATAGATAAGACAAAGAACTACCTAGTTATATATATAGTCACTGCAGCCAGAATTCTTTATGCTAAGAACTGGAAGAAATTGGAGATACCGAAACAAGAGGAACTCATTGAGAAGATATGGGAAGCGGCAGAAATGGATATTCTATCAAAGGGGTTGAAAGACTGTCCAATACAAAAGGCAACTGAACGATGAGATTTATTATATAAATGGCTTGAGTCACCAGATAGTGCTTGAATAACATAGAATTAAACTAAGATGTAACTGTAAGTTGAAACCTGGAGGGCAATCAAATTGTAGAAAGGCGAAAAGTCGACTTGATATCGCAACATGAACAAACAGATTGGATGACAGTACATTTTGTGATCTCCTTCCCCCTCTTTTCCCCCCCATATCCCCCTCTACCTTTTGTACTCCTTACCTTATCCCTAGTTTTTAAAAATAAAAAATAAATTTAAAAAAAACAGTGCAATATGGCTGCAAAAAAGGCACATGCAATTTTAGGCTGCATTTATGGAAGCACAGCCTTCAAATCTATTTGGCACCAGTTAAGCCTCATCCTGAGTACTGTGGTCAGTTCTGGACACCACATTGTAAGAAGGATGCAGCCAAACTGGAAAAAGTTCAGAGGACGACAACAAGGATTATTAGGGTACTAGAAATCAAGCCTTATGAGGAAGAGTGCAAGATCTGGGCATGTTTAGCCTTGAGAAAATAAGGCTAAGAGGAGATAGTAACCTTCAAATACTTGAAAGTCATACAGAGGAGGGGCAGGATCTGTTCTCAATCATTACAGATGCAGGACATGTAATAATGGGCTCAAGTTACAGGAAGCCACGATACAGCAATATGACAACGGAACCAATTACCTCAGGAGGTGGTGAGTGCTCCAAAGGTAGACACCCATCTGTTATTTACACTTTAACGTGGATTCCTGCACTGAGGAGGGGGTTAGATTTGATGGCCTTATAGGCCCCTTCCAATTCCATTATTCTAGGATACTATAGCTAAAGGAGCAAAATACGAGGGAGCAGATGCACTTAAGTATCACTCAGAGCCCACCACCACCATCTACAGATGCCTCAGGTACTATATTTTCTCCCCAGAAATCAGACTGTCAGTTTACTCTCTGCGGATTTTGTTTATATCTCAGTCCAAAGGAGGGAGCAGAGGATGATCCTAGCTTAAGAGTCTAGCAATTATGGAAGAGTTGGTGATCCAGCTTTCACCAACCCAGTTATGTTAAGACAACAATTCCCATCATCCCAAGCAATACGGCAATGCAGCCTTTCCCTGAATCTCACTGCAAAGCAGAACAATCCCTTTAATATTTACTTAGAAGCCTATCCTTCTGGATTCAGTGAAACCTATGCCCAGCCGTGCACTCAGTTTCACAGAACTTTACTAGTCTTGTTTACTGCCATAAAAAGATATGCAAAGTGGCAGCTGCTTACATCAGAAAATATTTGTATTAAACTGAAACAGTTTAAACAATACAACCAAATTTACACCCTTCCATCTAATCTCACCATTCCTTGAAATGGGAATAATTTATAAACATTTGGTCTGTTGGAAAAAAAATCAGAAAATGTACAGTGGTATTATTATATTTTCTTTGAAGAAAATATTTCTCAAATCACTATATGTCCATCTGTACAATTCCAGAAAAATCTATTTTAACTAGTTATATGTAACCACCTTACTAGAGACATTGAGAGAAACATAAATGTTAAACCCTAAAGGTGGAAAACAGCACAGATGTATAAAATTATATCCTAACACAGTGCATCTTTTCACAAATAAAAGGAACTTAGTAAAAACCAGGCAAATTTATCTGATGAACATTTATGCCACTGACTTAAGGACATTTACTTTCAATATCTCTAAATATATTAAAGAAAAACAATGTAGCAGAGGTATCTTAGTTGGGTTTGTATTCATTGTTGCAAGTTGCAACCAAATTTATAAAAAGATTTCTAGTAGGACCGCACATAATTCAGCAGTGAAGTATTAATATTCCCCCACAGAAGTGTACACACACAGCTCAAATCTGATTCACAAGGAACATTCAAGTTTACACACATCTCCTTAAGATTAAGATACAACACCTAAACAGTTAAATATTGCACCATGCATTTAACTGTACCATTAAGACAAAACAGGTCACACTGAAACACAGATGGCAACTGCCGTCCAAAACAAAAAAAGTCCTGTCAAGGAGATGCAGAAACGGTGCTCTGCCAACAGACCACCTTTTTGGATCTGAAACTACCATGACTGGCAAAATCATATTGAGGACAAGGCTGCAGGACGAAGAGTGCGAGCAGATCAACGCTGTGTTGACTCATTTGTCCTTCTGTAGGGGAAGCAAGCTCTCCATCTGGGTGGGATGTCTTTTCCTTTAAGGCTGCTACTCAACATCCCATTCTTATCCCCCCCCCCCCACATACACACACACACACCAGTTCAGATGTCCTTACCTGAGCAGGCATCAGCAACTCCCCTTCCTCGGCCTGCCACAACTCCACCACATTGGGGATAGGATCCATGGCTAGGTGGAACAAGAAAAACAAAACAGAAGCCTCATTCTAAGCCCAGTTGGGCAATTTCAAGCTCTCAGGTGCATGTGTGTATGTATGTATGTGCGCGCGTGCATGTGGAGAGGCAAGCGTCGAGGCCTGGATCTTTAACAACCCGTTGGGGACCGGGCGGAGATCCTCCCCTGCAACGACCGGGCCTCTCTGCACAGTGGGCAACGTGCGTGCACGAGGCCGGCCGAGCTTTGTTTTGTTTTGTCCTGAGGTTCACGACAGACGCTTCCATGTTAGCACACTGCTACTGCAGCTGCAGCAACAGCCGCAGCTCACATGGCAAACCTGGCGCACAAAAGGAACGCTTAAAGAGCCCTTGCTTTGGAAAAAAATAAAATAAAGGCAAAGAACGGTAACGCTGCAAAATGGGCCGCTTCCGAACTGGGGGGGGGGGGGAGGAGGGGGGGGGCTTCCTTCTCGTTCCAGAGGCCCGAGAGGGCGAGGAAGGGGCGGCATCGCCTCCGCAGCAGCAGCCGAGAGCCTGGGCAGCGTGTTGCTCGAGGTGGGAGGAGGGAGGAGAAACAAGGGCAAGCTAGAGACAGAAAGAAAGAGAAAGAGGCAAGCCATGGAAGAAGCCCCCACGCCTGGGGTGGGAACGCGTCGCCCACTCTCCCCGGCCGCCGCCGCCGCCTTCCTTCCTCCTTTGCCCCCCAAAAGCCTGCAGCCGCCCTTCAGAGCCCACGAATCCAACATGCATTTAAGGGGCGGGGGAGAGAAGGGGCCAAACCACGAAGCCACCTCAGCTTTGTTTTGTTTTCTTTAAGGACAGGAAGGGGAACTCGCCCCAGGCTCTGTCTCAGCAGGGCTGGGACTCGTGAAGCAGCCGAAAGCCTAAACAGAGCAACTGCTGCAGCCACGGCACAAAGAGCGGAGGGCGAGGAAGGGAGGACTCGGGCTGCCCTCCAGACTCCGGGCTGGGGAGCCCCGGGGCGAGATTACCTCAGCCTTCCCCTTGGGCAAGCTCGCCCGCGCGGGAGACAACACGCACACCCCAAATCCTCCGGACGCCAGCCCGACCAGCGTGGCCAGCCCCCTTCTCCGGGGAGAGCCCGCGCCCGCGCCCGCCAGCTTTTCCTCAATGGTTACCTTGGCCGTGCGCCTCTCCGGGGCGAAAACAAGGCAAGAGGACCTGAAAGACGCCGAACAGGAGGTTCATGGCCGTGGCTGTGCGGCAGTAGCTGCTTTGCGACGGGTAGCGCAGCCCCGCCATGCTGCTGCTGCTGCTGCTGCTGCTTTCCTGTCTTTGCCTGCTCAGGCTGGGTGAGCTGGCTGGCGGAGGTACAGCTGTTGCTGTGGAGGTGGGGGCGGCGGCGGCGGCAGCGCCCCCGCCTCCTCCTCCTCCTCCGGCCTCCCTGCGCTCCTCCCTCCGCTCTGCGCGTGTGTGCGACAGAGATAGGGAGGAAAGCAACGCGGCGCTGCACAGGGTGGAGCGTTGTCAATGAGAAGGCGGCCTTCCTCTCCTCTTCACCCCCCCCCCCCCGCCACAACCCCTCCGCTTCGCCCTGCCTGGGCTCCGCCCGAGCGCGCTGGACGCCAGTGGCGGCAACAGCCGCCGCCGCCGCCGCCCCAGTGGCTTGCCTTCAGAGCACATGGGGAGCGGGCGCGCGGCTGAGAGCGAGGCGCAAAGGAACGAAGGGGCCGAAAGTCAAGGGGCGGGCCTTCCCTCCCGCTCCGTATTTAGACTCCGTTTTGCAGAACACGAATGTCGCCCCCCCCCTCCGCCATTGCAGGCAGGGGGAGGGGGGCGAGGCTGGCAGTGCCAATTCCTGCCAGACATTAGTCGCCTGCTCGGGGGGGGGGGGGGGAGGAGGGGTTCTAGGACCGTATTGTCTCATCTCTCGATGGTTTGTGCATTTTATTTTTCTGAAGAGTAGTCGGGCCAGCGGCCCCATCAAAACCAAGGACGAGTCTTTAGGCACCTAAACAACGAATACGTTTTATTTTGTGAAAAGTCGCCCCTTTTTTTTTCAGACACTTTTTTTTAACCTCAGCCTTCCACCAAGAAGCCCACAATGGGTTCTCCTCTGCCTTGCCATCTCGTATGTTCTCACAGCCGCCTTTTTCTAGAGTTGGTGCCTATGTGTAGACCTGATCCGGCCCTGCTTTCTGATCACTGAGCTCATGTAGCTCCCATGGCGAGGCTGCGTACCATGTTAGCCATCCAGATGTTGGGCAAGCCCCATGAGCCCTAGCTAGTAGGATTAGTGGTGAGGGTTGAGAGCAATTGTAATCCAGTATTTGGATGGCTGCAACTTCTACTTTTCTGGTTGCTAAGACAGCCTTGCAGGATGGGAGAGGGACTGTAGCAAGCAACATTCTGGACTTGGTTTTGCATGTCTGTGCTGTTGTTATGTGCCATCAGGTTGCTTCTATCCATGGGGACCCTATGAATGAGCGATCTCCAAAATGTCCCGCTCCCAACTGCCCTGCTCAGCTCCTGAAAACTCAAGTCTGTAGTTTCCTTTACAGAGTCAGTCCATCTCGTATTTGGTCCTCCTCTTTTCCTGCTGCCTTCCACCTTTCCCAGCATTACTGTCTTTTCCAGAGAATTCTGCCTTCTCATTATGTGCCCAAAGTAGGACAGCCTCAATTTCAACATTTTTGCCTACAGAGATATAGTAGCTTAGGCTTGATTTACTCTAGGACCCACTTGTTTGTCTTTCTGACAGTCCAGAATATCTACAAAGCTGTCTTCCAGCACTATATTTCAAACAAATTAATTTTTTTTCCTGTCAGCTTTTTTAACTGTTCAGCTTTCACACCCATACATGGTGTCTGGAAATACAAGAGTGTGGATGATCTTGGTCTTTGTCTCCAGTGACTCATCCTTACACTTGTTTACCTTTCCTAATTCCTTCGTTGCTGCCCTTCTTAGTATCAGCCATCTGATTTTTTTTTTACTGCAGTTTCCATTTGGATTGATGATTGAAGAAAGGTAGACAAAATCTCGTCACTATTTCACTTTCTTAATTGTCAGTGCTAAAGTTGCGTAGTTCTTCTGTAGTCATGATTTTTGTCTTGACATCCCAATTAGCAAGGGACCTTGAAGAATACCATTCATGATCCACAGGATCTTGTGCATTTTAAGGTACTACAAAACTATTTCGTGCTAATTTGTTGCAATAGGAACTGTGTGTCCAGATTGTAACCAGCTCCAATTGGTGTATCTCCTCACACATGAGGTATATACAGTAAATCCATAGGGGAAGGCGGGGGGAGAGAAAGAGAGAGTTGGATGGAACCTATTTGATTTTCAATTAAAGAAATGTCTTTCTCAGTTTATAAACAATTATCCATGTGTAGGCTACACTGTACAAATTTACATAAAGTTAATTCCCCCTGAGTTCAAAGGGGCTTACTGGTCATTTGGTACAGTAGCCCTAGAATGCAAATAGCATGGACAAACAACACATTAGAGGCATAGACAGATGGCATTGCTCTGTTGCTGTGTTTTAAAAATATTTGTCAGGCTCTACATTATTGCCAGTTTTAAGGAGTTTCAAAATTTTTAAATCAAGGACATTCTAAAATGCATGGGAGACCCAAACAATTCAGCTTCAGTGTTTTGGAATAACCAGAGATCCAACTACTATCTTCTCTCAAGCTCTGTAACAAGAGATAACCTTTAAAAGACGTTTGGGCTTCAGGCCTCAGCACTCCAGCCCAGCCTAATGAACGGTAGAGGACATTGAGAGCTGCAGTGTCAGAGTACAGATTGAAAAGCAGTGTCAAGAGTATATACATCTCTGCCTTAGTTCTTCTCATAGCTCTGTGTCCTCTATATTGAAATTAATAAGTCCAGCTCCATCTTCTGCGGTTTGAGCAACATTGTTTTTTTTTTAAGTACACCACATTTTGGTTATCTTACCAATGCAAGAATGCCCGTGTCATCACCCACAACTATTTTTGAATGGCGATTATTAATAAATTAATCATCTCTACCTTTGTTTTCTAATTTCCTTGGATCTCCTTTTTGCTCACAACTTATAATTGTTTCAGGACACCAACCATGCATATATATATGCAACCATGCATAGACAATATATATATCTTTAAGACATATATATATATATATCTTTAAGACATATATATATCTTTAAGACATATATATATATATCTTAAACCATGACAAATAAGTTATTTTGAGGGTACTATACAAATTTTGGTTTTATTGCAATAACTAGCAAAACTATATTTTTGGAAACAATATCATAACATTCAGTGGACGATGGAGGGAAGATATCAGAAACACAAGAACAGCCAGAAACACAGGAACATATACAAACCTAGAGCTCATTCAGATGGGCATTTGCCCCATTGTTTGAGGGGGCAGATTGGTTTTCCAGCAACCACTCAATGTAATCGCTAGAGTGGACCAATTTGTCTCCAGAGCACCCCTACCTACATCTTTTTCAAACTTTGTCTGGGTCATCTCCTTTTTTTGGTGCAGGCTGTTGCACTCCAGTTTAGTCCATTCCCTGTGTGTGTGATCACTGGGAACAAACTAAAATTGAGCCATGCAGCTGTCAAAGCTACCAAGGCTTCTGGTTTCAATTTCTGGTATTGTGAAAAGTCTTAATAAGTGAGCCACTTCAGGATATCGGCAAACTGAACACTTCTCCTGCTCTTCCACAGAGTGGCGGGGAAAGTGAAAAAATGTTTTGTTTAATTCTGCTAGACCATTACTGTTGCACGGAATCACTTAGACTAATTGGTTTTTTTAATCCCTTTGCCTTTGTGTGAACTGGCAATTGAAATCATGACTGCAGGCAGTTTCTCAATTGGCACTACACACAAGGCAAAGAAAAAAAATCTAAGTGGTCCTCAGTGATTAATCTAAGTGATCTTAAGTGATCATTGGTGATTGTCTAGTGCAGGCAAAAATAATAATTTAACTTCCCCTGCCCCTCCACGGAGAAGAAGGGGAAATGTTTAATTCACAGTGGAAGGAGTCGGAGGGTCGCTTGAGATTGATATGCCATTAGCTTCAGCAAGGAAAAAGCCAAATAAAGCCTTCTGAATTAGGGAGTTGCCAGATAGCAATAGAACATGGCACATGGCCTGAGTTGATGAGCAATGGGCTGACAGAATCATGTAAATTGAGGTAGACCTAAATCCACATTAAAGAATCACTACTTTGGAATTAATGTATTATTATTCAACTATAAGGTTAACTCTGAAATAGTAGAAATTATAAGAAAAAAATTATAGAAAATAAACATGTTCATTGCAGAATCAGTCCCACTGAGTTTTGTGGGACAAATGTGCTCACATTCAGCAATCAGTGGGGCTGCAAATAATTTAAAACAAAACAACATCTCACAATACTGGGCTCTTCAGACCTGACACTGGGTCCTGAAATAAACTTGGTGAAAAAGGAACTTGGCACCCACTTCCTTTCAGTATCTGTTCAAAGCTGTCGGGCATTTTGTCATTCTGGGTGAGCAGTGATCATTTCCAGAACCAGAGCTCTCATGGGGCAGGATGGATCTCCTGCCTTTATCTGAAATATCCTATTGCTCGAAAGAGAAAAAGGAGAGTGGCAGATGTTGGAGAACAGACTAGTAGAATGGACTGTAACATTATAAGCTGCAGAAGTGGCATCACATTTTAAAATTATCCTTTACATGTGTGTGGCTGTATCTCCTTGCAACTAAACTAGCTGAACCAGTCAAGGGTGTGGCTTCCTTTCTAATGTTCTCTTTTCTTCTGGGCTGGAGGAACAATTGGCAAGAATACACACCTATACAGACACTCCAAAGTAACTACTACCTCAGCTTTCTAACACCTTACTCTGCAAGCACAGTCTATTCTACAGCAGAGGTGACAGAATTCAGGCTTTTGAATATACTTGTTTATTTCCCCCAGAACTCTGAGAGCCACCATGGAAGCAAACTGCAGAATCAAACCATTCTGAACCCAGGAAATTGCACTCATGCTTACATTAAACTTTCTTCCACTCCCCAGGACAATAAGGGTAATGGTGGTGATTTTCTGCTGCTATTGCTAAGCAGTTAGAAGTCAGAAATTCCTATTGATCCACTGTAAATCACTGAAGTGTATCTACCATTTCAGGACAGTGGAAGTTGCAGTTGCAGAACTGGGTGCCCTGTTTTATTTTTTTATCCCCTCCTCCTCTTTTTTTTTACCTACCAAGAGAAAGATCCAGCTTCCCAAGGCAGTCACTGGGAAGGGAGTGAGTGAAACAATTTTAAAAAGGTAGCGGGCATGCTCCTCTTTGATTTCTTCTTAAAATAGCAAGGGAGGGAGCCTGTTTTTCTTTACAGTTTCCATCTTTCTGCCCCTCAATCTTCCTGTTCCCTGGATCTGAAATTGCTTCTACTGTAGCCACATGAGTTTGACTTTCCAGTCAGAAAGACAAGGAAGGTTTATCTCTCGGATAAAGAGTATGTTCTCCTTCATCTTTCTAAGTTGTTCTTCTTTTTCCCTATTTCAAATCATGACACATGAATGCCAGATTTAACACGAGGGATCTCTAGGCATGTTATTCTGCCCCTTTAATGCCTATGGGTTCTTTGCTATGCCCTGCCGTTGTCTTGGAAATGCACAAATACTGATCCAGTTTGTTTTTTAAACATTTGTCCAAAGACAGCGCACATTCTTATTATGAGTATTTCTTTGTGTGTTTGTTTGCTTGCCTACCTGGTTGCCTCTCATTATGTTTGTCTGTCTGTCTGTCTGTCTGTCTTTTGAATGCCCATTTCTGCCCCAGCTCTACATCTCAGTTCTGGCTCTGCCCCCCATTGTTGTGCCTTGTGCTCCACCAACCATAGTGGGCACTTATCATTCCTGAATTCTGCCAACTTCTGTACTGGAGAGAGAAATTGACCAATCCATTCACCAAAGAAGCATGTAATCATATTGTACTATGCAAGAGATTTAAACTTAAGTAAACGTATTGTATAATAGAAGTGGCATAGAAAGCCATGTTGGTTTGTATAAAAAAAGAAAGATGGCTGGCCCTATCTTTGCTGTCTTTCAGGGGCCAGCTTTTCCTTAGTCACTGACAGTACAGGAGCCAATAAACAGGACAGTTTATATTTTGTTGTTCTAACTTTTATTTTAAAATGCTTTTACCTAACACTTTAAACATAACATTATTAATTCTTCTTTAATATTTGAATAATTTGCTGTTTTTAGCTTTTAATATTGTGTTTTAATTATGTAAGCTGCCTTGGGGCCTTTTTTAGCAGAAAGGCAGGATTAGATTAGGCATCCTTCAGTCTCGAGAGACTATGGTAACGTGCTCTGAATAGAGGACTTGGAACAGCGTCTAGTGTGGCTGAGAAGGCGAATTCGAGAGTGACAATCCCTTCCACACTGAAAACAAATACAATCTGTTCCCTGTCCAGCTCCCTGATTTTGCTGCTTTCGTGACTGCCTCCTTGCCTCGGCCTGCTGAACAAGTGTCTCTTCAAATTGGGAGAGGCCATGCTGCACCGCCTGCCTCCAGGCTGAACGCTCAGATGTCAAGGTTTCCCATCTGTTGAGGTCCATTCCTAAGGCCTTCAGATCCCGCTTGCAGATATCCTTGTATCACAGCTGTGGTCTCCCTCTGAAGCGATTTCCCTGCACTAATTCTCCATACAGAAGATCTTTTGGAATCCGACCATCAGCCATTCTCACGACATGCCCGAGCCAACGTAGACGTCGCTGTTTCAGTAATGTATACATGCTACAAATTCCAGCTTGTTCTAGGACTACTCTATTTGGAACTTTGTCCTACCAGGTGATACCAAAAATGCGTTGGAGACAACGCATATGGAACGTGTTCAGCTTCCTCTCCTGCCGTGCACAAAGGGTCCAGGACTCACTGCAGTACAGGAGTGTGCTCAGGACACAGGCTCTATAGACCTGGATCTTGGTATATGCCGTCAGCTTCTTAATAAGCCATACTCTCTTTGTGAGTCTAGAGAAATATATTTTAAATGAATAAATAAATCTAGCCAGGAGCCAATGATGTTGTTCTGCTGAATATTCTTGCTTCTACCAGCATAGCTGGGTTGCAGAGAGGTTTCTGGCCCTCCAGGACAGTTTTTAAGGCACATGGGGGAGTTGCAGAAGGATGAGGCATTGTTCTTTCTTCCTTCTCCTAGTGTAATCAACAAAATCTAGTGGAAGTACACCATGGGAGCTCCACCTCTCAAACTGACCCTTGGGCTGTGATTATATTAGGTCTAATGAGAAAGACGTGTGCATTTCCACTACCGTTTAGTTTTATTTTATCTTCTATAGACTTTAGATCTCTTTTCATAGTGGGCAACAAGGGTTCTCCAAAGCTGTTTGGCCTAAAACTTCCATCAGACCTAAACAGCAGAGCCACTGGGGGCAGATCATATGAATTACAGTCCAAAAACATCTGAGGGTCCACAATTGCTCACTTCAGCTTTAAAGAAAGGTTCCACAATTATCACTCAGTGAAAAAAAAAAGACAATATATGAGGGGGGGGGGATCAGATCTTGTTGCCTCTGGAAGAGATTTTAATGCAACATGTCAGAACTAATTTATTCCCACCTCAGCCCCAGCAGTCCAACTTGGGCTCTTCTCCTTTCTTGTAGTCTTGATTGTTTTGGCTGCAATTCCCCCTCTTTATCTCTTTTCTATGCCTCACATGCCCTTTTATTAATCTATGTCTTCCAAAGTATTAAAGCCAGATGTGTGCTCTCCGAAGCCCAGCAGCTGCGATGTAGAGAGCTAGCCAGGTACAGCTTCCAACATGCCAGGTTCCCCTTGCTTGAGCAGGGGGCCTCATCCCTTTTTGGTAGAACCCAAATTGCTAGCTTATTGTTAGTTAAATTTACCATTCAGAAATCTAGATTGCACTGGTCAATTGAAACTCTGAGATAATATTGGGGAAAGAGAAAAGAGATAATATTGGGAAAAGCAGACACTAGTTTTTTTCTTCTGCCTTTTTTAAAAAGAGAAAAACTAATCAGAAACAGCTCAGAATATGCAGAGGAGGGGAAGGCATCCTTTAGAAAAGCAAATATTGTTGGTTTCATGTTCCAAGAGATACTAGGAATTAGAGAGGGTATGAACTGTGCAGTTACTCGACATCATTTCATTTTCAGTGTTCCTGTCTTATTGTTACATGTATGAGTATCTGAGTATATTTCAAATGCATGTATGCTATTTTTAAGTGCAGAAAGAAACACCAGATCAGTTTTACCATATGGTTTTTACAGATGTTTTCAGATCTCATTCCTATTGAAATAAACAGGTCTTACACAAAAGTATTTGGATTAACTCAGAGAGAGTGAGGAGGCTGTGGCATGCCAACGTCCTCTAGACCAGCCATTCTCAGCAAGGACCATATGGTCCCCTGGGGGCCCTGCCACATTTGAGGGGGCCATAGGCTGAAAAATCTGAGAAAGGGATTTTGTATTCATCTCTTTGCATTGCATCCTTCTTTGGCAGGGGGCCCTGGAATCTGAGAAGAACTCCTAAAAGGGCTGTGGCAAAAAAAAAAAAAAGTTGAAAATGGCTGCTGTAGATAAGCAGTTGCCAAGCTTTTTCAACATTACACTGCCTTTTCCTTTTTTCAGAAAGTCACATGCCCCCACACCTGTCCTTTACCATTTGTCCAACCCACTTTTAAGTTCATTATTTAAAATTTTAAAAGCATAGATCTTTTTTCTCATCAGTTAGTAAAATCTTAGGACTTGTCTACGTGGGCTCATTGGAGTGGGTTGGATTGGGCTAAATCGAGTTGCTAGAGGTCGAGTCAAGATCCAGTTTGTCATTTAGTGCATTCCTCCCATCTGAATGGCATACGCATCTCAAGCAACCCTATTTGGTCTGGCTCCTTCCTCTTTGCATTTCCCATACCATGAAGTGGCTGTCTTCTGAAGCTACTTCATGATATTGAGACATTAAAAATTTCCTCTGCTCCTCTGGGGAGTGACAGATTTAAAAAAAAATAGCTGTATTAGGGTATCGCTGATGCACTACATCAATTATACAAAAATTAAAAATTGAAAACTTTATTCTATAACTTTCCGACAGCTGAATTCACTGCCAAGTACTGTTCTATGAAGGAAGTCACAGCTTCAACTTTGCAAGAGCCAAACTGGACTGATAATGATAAATTTTGGAGATCTCTTGTTCATAGGGTCACCATAAGTCAGAGATGATGGCACATAACAACAACAAATTCAAAGATTGAAAGTAGAGGAAAAGATAGATAGAAAAGGAATTGTAAGCCAAATATATAAATTATTAGTGCAAGATGAACAGGGAACACAAGGATTAAAAATGCAATGGCAATATGATTTGGATAAAGAAGTAATAGGTGAAGAATGGGATAAAATATGGGATCAAAGAATTATGAAAAACATGTCAGTAAGGATAAAAGAAAATTGTTATAAAGTAATATGGAGGTGGTATTTAATGCCGGTTAAAATGAATATAATAGATAAAAGTGTGTCAACATTATGTTGGAGGTGTAAAAAAGAGAAGGGGACGTATATACATATGTGGTGGTTATGTGAAACAAGAAAGAAAGAATGGAATTTATTTTTTAAAGAAATATCTGAAATAACTGGTCTGAATATTCAAATGTCTCCGTTAATTGCCTTATTGAATGGGATTAAGAAGGATCAATTGTTGAAAGAAAATAAGGATTTAATAGTAATAATGGTAACGGCTGCAAGATTAATTATTGCAAGAAATTGGAGAAATGATAATAAATTGAGTATAGAGGAATGGTATAGAGAATTATGGGACATGGCAATTAATGATAAACTGACATGTGATATGAAAATAAGAAGAGGCCAATTGAAAAATAATGATTTTAAGAAAACATGGAATGTATTTTTGGAATATGTATTTCGGAGAGGGAAGGGGTATACACCAAGGGAAGAAACAGTGAAATTTTGGAGAGAAAATGGATTGAATGAAGTTTAATCCTAGTCCTGAAGGTGAATGGGGGCACTTGTGAAATTGAATTTTATTGTTTATTATTGTTTATTATTATTGTTTATTATTGTTTTTGTATAATTTTTTATAGGGTTTTTTTGTGTGGTAGTGGGTTTATGTTTTATTAATAATTTTTTTTTTAAAAAAACACCCACAAATCTGACCTGAAACATTGGCTCATACTGTCCCTGGGATAAAGTTTCCTGGTCTTACGGTGTTTTGTCCTTCGTACATGCTGTCTGCCTCTCTTCCTTAGTACAGTAAATGCTGACAGTTCTTGTGAGAGCTTGTGACATTGTGAAACACACATTTGTCAGATTACAAGTCCTACTTGTAACTGCGCAAGCACTCACACTCTGTTCCAGAGAAAAGTCTGGTCCAATAATTCGTTGTTCAGTATGTTATTTGTTCTACTCCTGCTTCTGGTTGGTGCCAACAAATTTCATAAGAACTGGTCAATAGATGTGAGGGAAGTGGCTTTTATAAATATGTATGTGGTACAATTTACCCTAGGTCCATGATAAGGGGGCTGCAGTCCAGGCTAAGCCCTTCTCCTCAGTCTGCAGGCCAAGTAGAGTACCTTTCCTCCCATGTTTGAGCCCTGTGAAGGAGATGTTTCTCTGAACACTACAAACCATATATGACTGTGACAAGATTCCCTTCTCATGTTTTCTTCTAGGAGAAAATTGCAGTCGGCTAACCATTCAAAGTGGGCAAACAACCCTTGAGCTTGTCTCTGAGCAAAGCTGGATCTAAAAAGGGGATATAATTCCCTCCAGAGCAGACCAAATACCAAATAGCTGAAACATAATGGGACCACAACAGAGAAGTAGCTTCCATATAGCATTCATTTTTATTCTCTCTCACACACACACATATGCATACCATGTAATAAACCATGTGCCTTTGATACTATTTCCTTTCAAAGTCATGTCATCTCAGAATTTTTTACCTTCATGCCCCAAAGTACAGCTTGTCTGGTAAGATTTAACACAGGTGGAAAAAAATGAGCAGGAAGGAAGGTAGGAGGTAACATCCTCTTCCTTCTGCAAGAGGAAGTGTAGGAACTTCCCTCATTGTCATCATGTCTGGCCTATACAACGAAGAGAGGAAAGCTTAAGCATTTCAGAAACAACCTAAAGTATATCTTGTATAAGACATAATTCATTTTAACAATTCTAAATGTATGTTTATTCAGACGTAAGCCTCTTCTCAACAGGGTTTTCCCCTATTGAGTATATAGAATTATTATTATTATCCCAGCTTTGTTTACTTATTGGGCAGCCTCTATGTACATGGTATTTTACTGAGAACAGGTATGACAGGTCTCTGTCCCAAGGGGCTTACAGTCTGAGACAGACATAGGAGAACTACAGAGGAAGAGAAACATGGAATTATGGTTAGGGGAAAGTATATGTGATTATTTCACAACTTTCAGAAAACCCATTTCCCGTGTCCTTAAAAATGCCATTTAAAGTAACATCCAACCTACTTAGCAAAAGAAAAATTATTCAGAAACTACAGAGAATGGCAAGTTTGTTCTTTCTTTCTCTTAATAAAAAAAAGCATACAGTACCCAGGACAAAATTGCATGGATAGAATGAAACAAAAGGCAATGAACTCTTAACTTTTATTCCTAGAAGTATGGGATGTGTCAAGAAAATTCTGGAGTCCGGTGATATATGCTGAAATTCCTGCTCAACTATGTAAGTCACTTTGTGGCCTTGATCAAAAATCATGAGGATATTTGACAACCCAAACTTAGGCCACTTTGCTTAGGATTGCTCTGGCTTTGTGTACACCTTTGGTAAGCTGTAGAACTCTGGGCCTTCACTGGCTGAAGGGTGGAGGCTGAGAGTCTACAAGGATTTCCTCCTTGGAAGACTCACCTACTCCTTTACTTGAAGAGGACATGGAGATTTTAGGTACCCCTAGGGAGATGGCTGATGGGTAGGAGAGGACTACTCTCTTATTGGAAACTGTTCCATTACTTGTGGCAGAACATGTAGAAAAATGGTTTCCAAACTTGAGTTTTTGTTGGATTTCACTTCCTAGAAGTCTCAGCCAAAATAACTAATGGTCAGGAATTGTGGGAGTTGTAGTCCCTCAGTATTTGGCAACCCAAGGTTGAGAATCACTGGAGTAGAGAATTAAAGCAAGTTCCTTTCTGGAGATACTATCCTGTGAAGTTGGAACAGAGAGATCCTTCCCTTCATTTGCATTGGTAGAGCACCTACTAAAATTTCCTGCAAAGTCTAGGAGACAAGAGATATTAAATGGGAGGACAAGGAGAAGATGGGGTTACTCTTATCCAACCCCCCCTTACTGGGAAGCCAAGGAGCCATTGATTCCCACTGACAGTAGATAAGGTATGCCACTTTAATTTTCTTGCCACTGGTGATTCAGATTATCTGTGGCACTTTTACACTTTTTTTTTTTTTTTTTTTTGCAGTGCCAAAATATTGTCCCCAGGAAGCCTATCTAGACTGAAGTTTATTCCTTGTTGGTAACACTGAGTCCTAGCGCTTGATAAAGAAAACAGAAACCAAGTTTATAAGCAAGCGTCTTGGTCAGCAGCAAGCAGCAATAGAGAGTTTATTACCAAGAAACAAGGACAACTAGATTCTGAAGAGAAGCAGTGAGGATTTTGAAAAAACTCTAAAGAAAATGTCGAGCATAACAAGATATGGAGTATACAAATTAAGCACTTCAGTTAATGAATTTAGCATGTTGTATGAATGATTGTTCAGGCTTCCCAGTGGATGGTTATTTATTACTAAAGTAATTATATATATTATAAATTTGTATAGCCCTGAGATAATCTTTTAGGCATCCCTGTGGCTGTATATATTTTTGAATTAATGTAGTTTGGATTCCAATTACGGTGGTTTGGATATCACAAATATTTATTTTGTATAGATGACTGATATTTTTTAACATGTATAAAAGCATATAAGTAAACAGTGGGTGTTTGTGTTTAGTAAGAAAACACAGTTTTTGTTTATATTATTAGGTTCCATCTCAAAGAGCAGTTGGCCACAGCAGACCTCTGTGGACCCATGCTGTGCCATGCCTTCTTGGCATGACTCAGATGAGAGTCAGAACCCTTGGCATTTGATTATGCAGGATTATTGGGAGGCAATCCTTGGGCTTTATGACAGTGCCCATAACTCTGATTTGTGGCCATGGAAGCTGTCACACTGTGATTTACTCTTTAATAGTTACTTACTTATTTAATTCAATTTTTATTCCTTCTTTCTCCCATAGTGAGGACCCAAGGTGGCATACAAAAAATTTAAATCAATTGCTAATTAAAACAAAATGATTAAATTTAAAACCAAACTATATGAATATTTAAAAACTATACATTCAGTTTTAAAAGATCTCCACAGGTATGTGGACAATTGACCTTTTCCTCTTTACTTGGTGGGAAATTGTCCAAATGCATAAGAATTACACTCTGCTACCCTTTGTTTTGACCGCAATGTCTACACTTAGCTTCACCCACTTCTAGTTGCAAGTTGAGCACCAATAAACGTAACAAATAATCTGAAGGGGTGTGTGTGTGTGTGGAAGGAGATCAAGACAGACAGGCAGGATCCAGCTATCTTCCATACTGTATTTATTTATTTATTTATTTATTTATTTATTTATTTATAGCCCCCTTTTTTCTAATGAGGGGACTCAAGATGGTTCAAAGTGTAAAAAAATTAAAAGTACAATAAATTATTTATTAAAAGCTATCACGCAATAATAGTAATTAAAATATGTTAAATGATCAAAAACATTTAAAACTTTAACAAACTTAGCTAAAAACAAGGATTTGGGGACCGTTTATTAAGAAACTGCCTGAAGAGGTGGGTCTTCAATTGTCAGACGGAGGATAAAAGGTAAGGGCCAACCTAACTTCTTGAGGGACAGCATTCCACAACGTGGGCGCAGCCACAGACAAGACCCTCTCTCGTGTCCCCATCAGATGTCCCTTTGGTGGCAATGGGACCAAGAGGAAGGCCTCCTTTGATGAGCTTAAGGACCAGGAAGGCTTTTATGGGGAGATACAGTCCTTCAGATAGCCTGGACCCAAAAATGTATAGGGCTTTATAGATAACAACAAGTACTTTGAATTGGGCCCGGAAACAGACTGGTAGCCAGTGTAGTTGTTTTAGCAGGGGCATATGCTCCCTGTAACTGCCCCCTATAACTGGTAATTGCATTTTGAACCAGCTGAAGATACTGAACTGTCTTCAAAGGCAGCCCCACATTGAGTGTATTACAATAATCCAACTGGGATATAACCAAGGCATGCGTCACTGGAGCTGAATCAGATGGATGCAGCTGGTGCACCAGTTTTACCTGTGCAAATGCATTCCTGGCCACTGAGAAAACTTACACATCCAGGCTGAGGAATGAATCCAGGAGCCCACCCAAGCTGTGGACCTGGGTTTTCAGAGACAGTGTAACTCCATCCAGCACAGGTTACATCCTTATTCCCTCATATTGACCAGAGCACCTCCATCTTGTCTGATTTAAGTTTTGGTTTGTTTGCCCTCATCTAGCTTATTACTGACAACAGACACTGGTTTAGAACTAAGACAGCTTCCTTGGAACTCAGCCAGCTCAGGAAGAGAGACTGTTGAGCAGCAGGTTGAGTGGTATGCCAACAGAATCCCTATTCTTTCCCGAGCACCCACTCTCAGCTATACACACTCAAGCCCATCACACTGGGACAGGGCACCTGATGAGGGGGTTAAAATCACAACAGATTACATATAACAGCTCCACCTCCTCACCCCCCAGATTTGCTAAGAAACCACTTGTTAATATGTAGATTGTTACTGTCAGGCTTACCTCCTTCCTCCTTCCTTTTCTCTTCCTGACTCATATGAAGTTTTAGAATAATATACTGCTTCATAGTGCACTACATTATGTGGTGGTATATAAGTTGAATGGACGAACAAATGAATGAACAAATAAACAAACAAACAGCTCTATAAATAATACTAATGCACTAGTGTGCTTAGGCACATGTGTGAGTGTGTATGTGTGTAAGTACATTCACATATGCATGCATGCATACACACAGTCTCCCACAAATGCAGTGGAAGTTGTTCACTCACTAAAAGGCATTGAAGAAATAGCACATTCTCCTTGCACAGCTGTTAGATTTTTCTGCACTGTCTGCCTGAAAGTACATGTCATTGGGTGAGCCTTAGGTGTGGCTCTCCACCTAATAGCCAGATGAAGCTTCCACCCCTTAAGTAACCCTCTCTCGTCTAAATGCTGAGTCATACTTTGTATATAATAACTGTGCTGCCTCAGACAATGCCTGGAGGACTAACCAGTCCAAATGAAAATGTTTGAGTCAGTCTTGCTCTAAAATAGCCTGATGAGTGTTTTTGAAAGAAATAGTTAAAACTTGCTCTTTTATCTTCTTGGCAAACCTCCACTTGCTATACTGTTTGGTATATGAAAGCTATGGAATATCTTGCTGGCAATGAGGAAACTCCTGAGGCCAACATAAAATTTTATCATATTGCTTTTGATGCTAATACTTATATAACAAAATATATATTTTAGACCACATCAAGTATGGGTTGCATGATTATCATGGATCGTGAGGCATGCCATCATTATTGGACAATAACACCTTTTACTGTTACTGTCCTAAATGATGGCAGCACTAAGAATCCGCACAGGGCTATGCAGGCCAGTCAGATCAGAAGAAAATACCATTGAGCTGTCCATCAGCCTTTCTTATGTAGTTTTTGTAAGCACAAAATGGCAGCATGTACAAAGCACCCAAAAGCAGTAATCTGACCTATGGCTAACCAAAACAGTGGAAACACCAACTCTGCTGATGGCTGAAGTAGATCAAAATCCTCCCTTTTGGGTGTCTTCCAAGTGGGGCTAATTCTGGATCTGTGCCTCCTCCAGTTTGTTGTCACTTGACGTCCTGCCCAATCTCTGTTCTGCAGGTCAGGATTTCAATAAAGATGTGGGGGGGGGGGGGGAAATTTCCCACTGTGTGAAGGTTCCACACTGCATATGTAAAGGAACAAAAGCACTGAGCCTTTTTTTCATTTACCATTACACCAGCTAGAAATGCTGTCAACAGTAAACACATTCTAGGTGTGTGGCACCTTTAAACCAATAGATTTATTATAGCATGAGATTTTGTGGAGGCACAGCCCCCTTCCTCTGTGTTAAAGGTGGCAAGCAACTCTTTCTTACTTTGCTGCAACAAACACACATCGCTGTCTTGTGGAAATCATTATCTGAATGCTGATTCTCTTCCAAGAAAAATAGTACCATTCACATGCAAGGATGTTGTGTGTTATGAGCAAACCTGCACACCCACACATGCATGTGCATATCAACAGGCTTAGGGAATCCTTATAGGTTTAGGGCAGTGAATCCCAACCTTGAGGAACCCAGATGTTTTCGGACTGTAATTCCCAGAAACCACCACCAACTGTGGTTTAGAGAAAAAGAAGTAAAAAGAGCTTTGGAGAGGACTGCCATCCCAGCCCCAAAGAGAACTGATTGTGCACATGCTCAGTAGTAAGTTGAGTCAAGTGTTGGGAGGAATAGAGTGGAATATCCTGAGGAAAAGGATGGGTGACTGACAGTCTAAACAGAAGTACGGAATAGAGGAACATGTTATTGAAGGTTCTATTTCCTATGTTGAGAGTCAAAGAATCACCAAATTCCCAGAGAAAAGAGATAATGTAGAAGTATCCAGTGCCAGAGAATGGCATTTAAAGCAGGTTGTGAAGGTGTGTTCTAGTAAGTCTGATTCAAATTAAATGTGCTAATTCCTATGGTTAATCATCTGTGTAATAACTACATAGTCATAATGAAGCTTTGAACACTTTTTACCTGTCTCTGTGTTATCGTTTTTCTAATGCTATGTTTATTCCATTAGTAAGTGGTATATAAACAAGCAGTATAGATGTAAACTTTTAAACCAAATATGCATTATACACTTTGCTTCATTTTACTGCTATAACATATTTAATTGTTAGAAGAAATAAATACAGGAATAGATTAAATGCCAATATGAAAACATGGTGTTTTTATTTTCAGCAAGGCATGCAGAGTTTTGCATGGGAAGTCCATCTGTAAGTATGCTGTGTACTTCTCCACAGCATAATTTTGGAGTCTGCTGACAGGTCTACTGATCTAAGATAGTGTTCCAAGCTTCGCAAGCTTCGCAAGCTTCATTTACTTTTGATTCTGAATAGGCTGTTTAAACACTGTCTGTGCTTCAAAAGGCATTTCAAAGCAACATGAAGCATTGCAGTCTTCCAAGACAATGATGCTGGATTCTGCTCAGTCATTATCTCAGTACAAGCAACATTAAGTAGGAAATCACTGCATTATCAGAACATGAAAAAGAGGTTACCTACCTGTAACTCTGGTTCTTCGAGTAGTCCTCTGTGAATTCACACTAATGGGTTAATCTGCGCCTGAGCAGAGCAGCCTCCGGAAACTTCCACAGCTTTAAGCACTTAGTGCTGGGACCTCCCCTACACCTGGCTATATAACTCCGCCCCCAGCCCAGTGCTTCAGTTCTTAAAGAACCGACCGCCGCTGCCCAACATGCCATGGCACACGTGACGGACAGCGGGGAGGAGGGCGGGACGTGTGAATTCACAGAGGACTACTCGAAGAACCAGAGTTACAGGTAGGTAACCTCTTTTCTCCTTCGTGTCCTCTGTGAATACACACTAATGGGTGACTGGCAAGCTGACCAACCAGGAGGAGGGACGTCACGAAAGTGCAGAGCCAGGACAGCTCACCCTACTGCAGCCTGAGCATTCGGCCGGACTACCAGGCGGTAGGGCGAGATCAAGGGAGACGGAGTGGCACACGTGGCAGCGCGGCAGACATCTGCGATGTCCACGTGATAGAGAAAGGCCATTGAGGATGCCACAGCTCCAGTAGAGTGAGCTCTCACTGATTTTGGAAGAAGAGTCTCTGCCAAATCATAAGGAAGGCGGATGGACTGGACCATCCAGCTAGACGTGGTCTGAGAGGAAGCCGGTACTCCAAAGGAGAGCCAGCAAAGGTGACAGACGTTGTGAGACAGAGCACGCTTCACGTCTAGAGCGTGCAGAGCTGTTTCAAGCAATGAAGATGGTGTGGGAAAGAGACCAGGAAGGACAGCTGGCTGGTTGAAATGGAAGGCAGAAAATACCTTAGGCAGGAAGGTAAGGCCTGGCCGTAAGGATGCTTTGCAGAAAAGGAGGACCGGCTCTTAGTGTAGCCGGCCCTGCAAGCTAAGGATAGTGCCAGGAGCAAGGCAGCCTGGAGGGTTGCCAAAGAATTAACTGGAAAGACCACTGAGGTGTCAGTGGTCTATAGGCAGGGCGCATATTCTCCGGGCCACGGAGAAATAGCGTGCAGGTAGAACGGGCCAGTCCCAGGCAAACAAGTGAAGGAGAAACCGAAGGAGTGCGTCCAGAGACATTGGCCTAGTAGGCCAATGTTGTCGTGATGCAAAGGGACAGAACGCCTACCCATGAAAGGAGTAGGTCAAGGTGGTAAAAGGTGTGCAAGCATGATGGAGCACGTCCATTACTGTCGGGGAAGACTCCAAGCCGATAGGTAGGGGAACCCGAGGTCCGGATGAAACCTCCGACCCCTGTCCCGAGGCAGTAGGTGAGGGACCAGGTGCAGTGTGATGTATTCTGCAGGTCCCGGGAGCAGGATCGAGAACCATGGCTAGCGAGGCAACCAAGCATGATAGTCGCACACTCATGGTGGACTTGAACAACAGGCCTTTGAAGAAGGGGAAAAGGTTGAATCTGTAAAGGAGGCCCCATGACCAATAGGTCAGGAAGGCATCCCCTAGGGAGGCGCGGCCGACACCGGCTCGGGAGCCGAACATGGCACACTTCTTGTCCATTCAAGAAGCGAAAGCATCCATGCCTGGAGTCCCCCACCAGCGACAGAGGCAACGAAAGATGGTATCGTCGAGAGCCCGCTCGTGAGAGCAGGACTGGTCTGCCGAGATGGAGTGCCATGGAAGTGTTCTTGCCTGCCAAATGTACAGCCACTCGATAAATGTGGCGAGCATAACACCATCTCGAAAGGTAGATGGTGTGAAAAAGAAGGCGTAACGAGTGAGTGCCGCCCTGCTTGTTTATATAATAAACTGCAGTGGCATTGCCTAATGCGACCTGGACCACCCGACCCCGGAGCAGGGACTCAGAGGCCTAAAATGCATTGGTGAGTGCCAGGAGCTCCAGCACAATGATATGCAGGCTGGCTACTACCATGAACCAGCGGCGAAGGGCCACGTGGTGGCGTGGACAAGCCCCCCGCAGTGTGGCGGGCTGGTATCCAACAGTGACCGAACCAACTGGGTCAAGAGACCAGAGGGTCCCCCTGTCCGTAGGGTGTGGGGGCAGGGGGGTTCCACCCATCCAGTTGAGCAGCGTGTTCCGGAGTCACCTGGAGCAACATGGATGGACGGTCGCAAGATATCTGAAAGAGTGAGAGAAACCAGGCTTAAAGGGACCGCATCCTCGTTCGAGCAAGCTGTCCCACATCTGCAGTAGATGTCATCAGCTCCAGGAGTTGCTGGACCTGTAGGGTAGGGAACCAAGCGCCTGAATAAAAAGGGAGCATAACAAATTATGCATTGTCACAGACTTGATGGCAGAGGAAAAAGCCTGCTTCAAGAGAGCATCCAAAGTCACATTAACACAGTTTACACAGTGTGTAGGTGGTAACGTCAACTTCACTATGTTGACCTATAGTCCTAACGCTGACGAAAGGGACAGTGCCAAGGACGTATGCTTACCAGCCTGTGAATTGGACCCCGCGACCGGGAGCCAGGTATCCAACCATGGGTAAACAGTGATTCCCTCAAGTGAAACCCTGAGAAAGCGATGACGGTCTAACCAGATGCCCGCATGAAAGGGAGCATCTTACGAAAAACCAACCCCCTGGACGTAACCAGTGAATAACAGAGTCCAAGGAAGCCATATGGAAACTATGCAGAGTAATAAAAGAATTCAGGCTTCCAACCCCAAGGACGGGCCACAGGCCTCCATCCTTTTATTTTATTTTATTTTATTTTTTGGGTGGGGTTAGGGGTGGAGGCGGCCATAACACGGCCTGTGACAGGGGCACATCGAATTCAGTGGCATAGCTGGGAGGACAAGGAGTCAAACGGACTAACTGGTCAATGACAGAGAAGTAAAGAGACCACTCAGTCTTGCGGTCCTGCCTGCAATCCTGCCGGTCAGGGCACTGCCTGCCCACATGTTTAGGGGCGGCGGCTGGTAACTTTGGGGTTAAGGCCATAGACATTCCCGTGATGCCCTAGGCTGATAGGACCATCGTCAGGCTCTTGCGGTTGTTACGCCGCAAATAACTGTGCCGCCAGCTAAAGCTTGAGCAGGTTATCAAGAATAACAAACGGCAGGTCCCGACCCGTCAGTTGTTTAGATGCTGGCTTAAAGGCGTAACGAGCAGCAGTGCACTCGTGAGGACCAGCAACAGTGCCTCCTAATGACGTGGGAGGCGTGAACTGTAAAGGTGCACAGGAGCTACCTGCAGAATGGGCAGCACCAAACTCCATAAGTGGTGAAGATAAGCCCCCATGACAGAGGAGTAAGTGGCTACATGGCGGCCAAAGAACTCCTCATCTGTTAATAGGAAAGGAGGGTGACCCTTTGTGACAACTGAGAGGGGTGTAGGAAGATTGGTTGGGAAAACTTCCTCCCCCTGTGACTCCCAATCTTGAATAAGGTAAGCCCTTCTGACGAACAAGGGAGAAGACTTCCCTAGCACGAGCCCGACCAAGCTCAGGCTCAACACAGTTGCCAGAACGGAGAAGCCGAAAGGGTTAACAGCAGGTTTGGTTGAACCTGCGAACACTGTGCTGCTGGAGCCGAGTTCGAGGGAGCACTACACCAGTGAAGCGTATGTGGAGGCGTACAGCACTCCATAGCCCGTGGCTCAGAACGATGCCAGGCGGAGCGGGATGGTGGCGGTGGCAGAGAGCTCATAGCTCCTATACTGGATAAAGGGACTGGTCCTACACAACTTGGCAGCGTGAGAGGACCTACCTGAGGAAAATTTACCCACCAGCGGCAGGGTTCTAGGGTGGACTCCTGTGAGTCCTTTACCTATGAGCCTATACTGGCACCGGCAGCTGAGGCAGGGCCGCAGGCTACTGCGTAAACCAGCCCATTGATAAAGAGGGCTGTTTTGTGCCAAATTATCAGCCACCAAATAGGTGCTACCCCAGCCAGGGATATCACCGACTAGCAGGGCTAGCGGTGGGAGTTGCAGCCCCCCCCCTTTTCAGAGGCAAAGCTAGGGCTGTTAATGTTGCCAGAAAGCTCTTGCCTTGGCACCTAACTGATTTTGGAAATAGCAGCTGCGTGAAAAAGCCCCTTGATAAATGAGGGCTGTTTCATGCCAAACCACCCAAGGGTGTTAACCCAGTCAGGCATATCACTGACACGTAGGGCTAGCTGCGGGAGCTGAAGGGGCCCATACCATCCCCCAAGGCTTACCGCATGTCGCCGGAACATCTACAGCCTCGGCGTGCAGCTCTATCCGGAATCGGTAGCGGCATGAACGCGCCCACGAAGGAGGGCTGTCGTGCGCCAATCACACGCAGAAGCTTTGCCCCATGTCAGGAGAATCACTGACAGGTGGGGGAGGCGACCGGCGCTGCAGGAGGCCCTTTCCTCTTCAAGGGCAGGGCTCCAGATGCCCAACTCACTGCAGGTTAACAGCTGTATGAACGAGCCCCTTGAAACAAGAGGGCTGTTCCGCGCCAACCTCCGAAGAGGCTGTACCCCACTGACGAGCGGGGAGCAGGAGCTACGGAGGCCCTTTCTTCTTCCAAGGGCAATCCTAGGCCGCGCAGAAGCCCAGCTCACTGCAAAACAGCTGTAAGAACGAGCCCCTTGAAACAAGAGGGCTGTTCCATGCCAAACTCCGGAGAGGCTCTTCCCCTGTCAGGAGAATCACTGACATGCGGGGAAGGTGACCAGCGCTGCAGGAGGCCCTTTCTTCTCCAAGGGACAGGGCGACAGAGCCCTAACTCGCTGCGGGGTCAACAGCTGTATGAACGAGCCCCTTGAAACAAGAGGGCTGTTCCTGCGCCAACCTCCAAAGAGGCTGTACCCCACTGACGAGTGGGGAGCAGGAGCTACGGAGGCCCTTTCTTCTTCCAAGGGCAATCCTAGGCTGTGCAGAAGCCCAGCTCACTGCAAAACAGCTGTAAGAACGAGCCCCTTGAAACAAGAGGGCTGTTCTATGCCAAACTCCGGAGAGGCTGTACCTCAGTCAGGAGAATCATTGACAGGCGGGGCAAAGCTCAGAAGCCATCCTCTTCAAACCTGCTAGGAAGAGGAAATTGCAAACAGACAGAAAACTGTTACTCTTAAGCCTGGGGGTAATTTTATAAAGAAGGTAAAAGAGACCTTATGTCTTTAAGAGAAAAGCCCTGAGGGCTGCAAAGCCGGCTTTGTAAAGGCTTTGTAAAGTTTTACAAGGAACAGCTAATGCCGGCTAATACCTTATCCCCAGGCAAAAGAATCAACTTGTTACAGAAGAAAGAACAAAGGAACAGAATCATTTCTACTTGAGAAGTTCCAATGCGAAGTTCCAAACGAAGCTGCTGCTACAGCGGCGGTCAAAAAAGAACTGAAGCACTGGGCTGGGGGCGGAGTTATATAGCCAGGTGTAGGGGAGGTCCCAGCACTAAGTGCTTAAAGCTGTGGAAGTTTCCGGAGGCTGCTCTGCTCAGGCGCAGATTAACCCATTAGTGTGTATTCACAGAGGACACGAAGGAGAACCTGTAAATCTAAAGCCAAAAAAAAGACTATAGGCTATTGACAGGTAGTGATGGATAACATTTTGAATGAATAGCAGTTCTGTTTGCACTAAGAAATAATGCAAATCCAACTTTAAATTGTCTTTTGCGCAACTCTTCTTAATGATAAACATCAGAAGAGAATAGTGTTGATCTAGCAGAAAGTTCTATGGCAGCTCAAAAAATGAATAAACATACAGCAGAATTTTAAATTGCATTTGAATTGATTTTTTTTAATGTTATGTTCCAATCAAGATGTTGTTTTCAAATCGTATTTTGTTGTTGTTAGCTGCACTGAGTGTCACTTATGGTGGAAAAGTGGAATATAAATTTAATAAAGTAATAAATGAACTCCTGTAAGGTGTAGCTTGCTTCATGAGATGCATGATGTGGCCTAAAAATATGATAGCAATGAATGAAGAATATTTGGTAGTCAATTCTTGCCATCTCCAATTTAAAATAAACTCAGCAGAGTTGATAAATATTTTTGACAATCATGATTGAGTTGCCTGCACTACAATTTCCAAAGGTCTGATTCAGTGTAAGGCAGATTCATATTATCAGTATACAAATATATAAATATAGATGACCATTTTCTGAAAGTCTCCAGCACATCTTCAATACATCTCCGACTGTCATAAACTCATTTGTTAAATGTGTATGTAAGAACCAAATTTCACATTTGTTGTTGTTTAGTCATGTCCGACTATAAACAAGTGCACCAATTGTGGTGTATCCAGATGACATAAAACACCATGTAAACAGCAATAAAATGAAGCCATGGGCTAGATTCAGATATAGTCATAATTATAGTTGTTGTTGTTTAGTTGTTAAGTCGTGTCCGACTCTTCGTGACCCCATAGACCAGAGCACGCCAGGCCCTCCTGTCTTCCACTGCCTCCCGGATTTTGGTCAAATTCATGTTGGTAGCTTCAATGACACTGTCCAACCATCTCGTCCTCTGTCATCCCCTTCTCCTCTTGCCCTCACACTTTCCGAAAATCAGGGTCTTTTCCAGGGAGTCTTCTCTCCTCATGAGATGGCCAAAGTATTGGAGCCTCAGCTTCAGGATCTGTCCTTCCAGTGAGCACTCAGGGTTGATTTCCTTCAAAATGGATAGGTTTGTTCTCTTTGCAGTCCAGGGGACTCTCAAGAGTCTCCTCCAGCACCACAATTCAAAAGCATCAATTCTTCAGCGGTCAGTCTTCTTTATGGTCCAGCTCTCACTTCCATACATCGCTCCTGGAAAAACCATAGCTTTGACTATGCGGACCTTTGTCGGCAAGGTGATGTCTCTACTTTTTAAGATGCTGTCTAGGTTTGTCATCGCTTTCCTCCCAAGAAGCAGGCGTCTTTTAATTTCGTGGCTGCTGTCACCATCTGCAGTGATCATGGAGCCCAAGAAAGTCAAATCTGTCACTGCCTCCATATCTTCCCCTTCTATTTGCCAGGAGGTGATGGGACCAGTGGCCATGATCTTAGTTTTTTTGATGTTGAGCTTCAGACCATTTTTTGCACTCTCCTCTTTCACCCTCATTAAGAGGCTCTTTAATTCCTCCTCACTTTCTGCCATCAGAGTGGTATCATCTGCATATCTGAGGTTGTTGATATTTCTTCCGGCAATCTTAATTCCGGCTTGGGATTCCTCCAGTCCGGCCTTTCGCATGATGTATTCTGCATATAAGTTAAATAAGCAGGGGGACAATATACAGCCTTGTCGTACTCCTTTCCCAATTTTGAACCAATCAGTTGTTCCATAATTATAGTAGACCCACTGAAATCAATAGAACTTCTGTAAATCGGGGTAAATTACTGATTTCAGTGGATTCAATGGATCTGTTCTAAGCATGACTGTCTGGCTTCAATCAATCATAAATGTGCAACTATTTGTGAAGTACAGAGTCATGATCGATGCCTCTGATTACAAGCAGTGACATAATACCAATCACCTAGTCAGTGAATGTGTTGCGGAACTGAGCCTTTTTAATCCTATAAAATTGCAAACTATCTTGGCAATACAAGAGATGATGTTCTGAAAATACTAATAATCTCATTCTAAAGGTTTTGAGAGCGGTCTTTCCATGTTGTACACAGAGAACATCCATAAATATTTAGGCCCTGCTATATGCATGCATTTTCCATATGCCCCACTTGTATATTTATAAGGAATTATTTAACAGACATAATAGTGCACTTCTACTACTTGTAAACATCCACGCAGACAAATCAACATATTCATAATAATAGAAACAAAACTCTTCTCACATATATCCTACCTTTTGATATTTAGATATTAGTAATTGAATTCACCATTATATATTCTGACATACCTAAACATTTGGCCTGTTCTTTTCTTGTTATAGCTAATAATGTCCATTTTTCTTAATTTCATCTACCAACTACATTGTACCATGTTTCTGTAACTGTCCTGTGGCCTATTAAAATGCATATTTTCAATGTGATTTTCACTTCAGCAAAGTGTTATGAATGCTAGTTTTCTTCTGTTGCTTTACAGGTTCCATCTTGTAGATTTTGAAAAATGGCAAAAAAATTAGTTTATTTCTCCTAAACACAGACCTACCTTGCATGTAAATATACTCAGGCTTTTGGAGACTAAATTTTAGCTATATCTGTTACTGGTTATGAATGCAGCAATTCATTTTTAACTAGCTATATTTATACCTTTGCCCCGAGGCTAGACTTTCTTAAGAACTGATTGTCAGAGGAGGCAAGTAATCATTGGCAAAAGCATAATACAGCTGCAAACATTCCCCTACTGCTGATCCAAGACATATGTTCACATCTTGCACAGCAAGCAGACTCAACATTCCTGTTAACGGGGCACAGCAACTGCTGTAGTCATTGTATGAAAATGATTGAGTGGGGATGGTGGTAAATGACATAATGCTTACCTTTCTGACTCTTTCATCACTGCAGAATCCAAAAACTAGAACCTGTAAATAGATACACAGAGCCACTGCTGAATATTTTTACTATTCTGTTTGAATTCTGAACGTTTTCCATTTAAATTAATTTCCAAGAATTCCTCTATGATTATCATGCCAGTTGATGGTTTTGAAATGTTATGAATTCCTTTGTTTCGTCTCCCTTTCAAGGAGGCAATTGGGGCACTTGCCCTGGACTGTGTATATGGAATGGGGTGCATAATACTTACTCTGAGAAGAAAAAGAGGAAGAGTTCAAAGGAACAGCGGTCTTTAAAATGTTCTGAATGTATTTTCCCAAAACGTTAAGGGCCTCCTTTTAGCTTGTGTGTCTGCATCAGAAAAAGATAGGCAGATACAGAACAGAGGGCCTTCTCTGTTACTTCTCTCAGACTTTGGAACTCCCTCCCACAGGAGGACAGACTGGCCTCATCCTTGCTGTCCTTCCACAAGCAGATGAAGACTGTTCTCTCAGGCAAGCTTTCTCTCAGTGACTGGTTACGTGAGTGTGACTTAGCTGGATTGTTATGCATGATGGCTCTGAGTCTTTAGTACTACTTGTGTTTACTGTCTCTCAGAGTGGTACTTGTTTGTGCCTTTTTAATATATTATATGCTTATTGTTTTAGCTTAAATATTGTCTCTTAATGATGCAAGCTGCCTCTTTATACTCATTGTTCTTAGCTTTAAATATTGTCTTTTAATTATGTAAGCCACCTTGGGTCCTTTTTACAGAGAAAGGCGGGGTAAAGGTATTTTAAATAAATAGTACTATTATTGGCATGCAAATTGCATACAAAAAAATTAAACCCAGGAGTAAGTCATAACTAAAGTAGACCTATTGAATCAATGGAACTTTATGGAGGAACTGGCTCATCAAATCCCTGCTGATTCAGTGGCCCTAGTTACGACTTACTAATGGATTTCAGCCTATATGTTATACGTAATCTGTTTTATTAGTCATCCAGAGATGTGATTTAGATAGGCATTCCTTTCTGAGGAAGCATATCAAACTATATCAAAACTATATAATAATAGATGCTGATTGCCTTTGTGGTTAGACCAAATTGAAAAGGAATCCAGTCTGCAAACTTTCTATCAGAGATTAACTCCTATAGACTCTTCAAGTTCCCAATTAGTATTTGTTTCACCAATTCTGTCTGCCTTAGTATTTCTTTTATGCATACTATGGTACACACACACACACACATGCACGCGTGTATGGCCAATGCTGGACAGCTGTAGAAATGTTATGACTGAGTTATTGGGGTTGCCATGATATTGGTAACCTTCTCTGGTAAGGTCAGACAACAGTCTGACTTTGAGGCTTGACACTACAAGGCTAACCATACTGCATGTAGTCTAAGGTCAATAGGTCTGGTGCTACATTTGACGTGATGGATAAATCAGTCGAAGCTACTCATAGCCAAAAATACCAACTGTAACATGCCTGGTCTTGCTGGAGAATATTGACTGATACTGCAGTCTGAGGGGAAAGACTGACAAAGTTACTGAGGTCTTTGTTGCTATTGTGACTCTTGTCCACCCAACACCATCACTGAGAGAAATTTCATGTTCATCCACAGGAGCAGATCTACCATGAAACTAATGAAGCTTAAGTTTTACAGGCCCCTAATCCTGGTGGGGCCCAGAAGTCCTTTAGCCCACATTAAAAAAAAAATTGTGATCTGTCATGGAACAATCCCACTGAAGATAACAATGCTTATCTAGACCTCATTGCTGATTGTGAAGGGACCCCACGCTCCCGTAACAGTTTAATCTTCAGGGTCCCAAAAATGTAAGTCCACCACTGCTCATCCATACAGTCTGGTTATAGTAACTGAGTAAAAATGAATTCCTCAGAATTCTTCAGCATGTAGCATATATGAACATCTCCCTGTAACCAAGAAAACAAGCCTTCCAAAAATATTTATGATTTTTTTATCTCTTGGGACTATGGTAGATGTTAAACCAGACAGATGTGAAACAAGAGCACCCTGGATGAACAGGACAGAGAGTAAACAAACAAACAAACAGACAAACAAATGGAGAGAATCCAAAGAGCTTCATTAACCATGCCCAGTGATTGTTTTTTTATTCTTTGGACAGAAGACACCTACTGTTCATCACAAACTTCTGTTTAAATTGTCCTGAGCTTCAGACACAAGCAGGAGGCTTTTTCTTGGAGAAACATAATTACACATAGCAACTACTACATTATTTTCCAAATACTTTGGTGAGCTTCATTGCCAAACTAGTCTGTTCAACATTGGGCAAAAGGGTCTTCATCACAGCAGACGAAGTAGTGACGTTGTTCCTTGCCTGAGCTAACTGCAGCAATCTCCCAGACATACTTGTCTCTTGAAATATACAAAGGATTTAAAAGAAGAAACCATTATGAGGTCTGCTCTGGTCCTTCTCAACTGAGCACAGTAAGATTCAATTATGTAAACATGCAATTGTCTATTAAGTGAATGTTTACATTTTGCAGGGAACATATGAAAAGGACAAAAGGAAAGAGGAGGAAGAAGACTTTGTTGAGAATAGCTGTAGGGTTGAAGTTCAAGATGCATTGCTTCCATTTGACCACAGGCAAGCTGGTGGCCTTTTCAATGTCAGCCTTTGCCAAAGTGGCCATGGGCATGTGGGAGCAGGGTTTGGAAACATTAAGTCTTTTTGGACTACAAGTCCCAGAATCCCCTATAACAAAGTTTCCTTCTGCCATTCCCCAAATGCTCCTTGATTATAGTTATCATCATTTCCAGCCAGGACAGCCAACACTACAGATGGTGGGAGTTGTATTACAATGACATCTGGAGATTCAAGACCGGGAAACACTCAGAGTGAATAACATATTTGCTCATTATTAAAAAGAACGAAAGTAATCCTCCATTGTTCATACTCATTCACCATCCTTGCACTTATAATCAGAAAAAAATGAGATGTTTTCACTTAATATGTGCTCTTCAACTGAAAGATACAATAGCTTAAGAGAAGCAGAGTACATGATCATATATTTTAACAGGAGAAACTTTTCGACTTGGCATTATTTATAACAAGAGAACAGGTCATATTTCATGTTTAAAAATAAAGCCAGTTCTCTTTCCCACAGTGAGTGGTGATGGATGACTCATATGTATATTTTAATGCAGAGCTAAACCTGCAAACCACAAATAGGAAGAATATTTCGTGTAATCAACCATAATGTTCGGGGCTAATTACTAGTGCTTAGAGGTGTCTGTGCATTCTTAAAAGCTAGAGATGAGTCCGAAAGATCTTTTCTAATATTTGTGAAAGTGTAATAAACTCAAAAGGTATTTATCAGACATGTTGAGGAGGGGGAAATCTCCAACCAAATATTTAATAAGTGGGCATTTGGATCCAGTTAAAGACTGTAACCTTGATGTGCAGAACACATATGGATGTCTATAAAAAGAAACTTAAAAAAGAAATTCTTAAAAAAAGTTCCAATCCCACTTGTGACTTACATGTTGGATTTCTCTGTTTGTAAGAATGTGATGGAGCAAGTGGGTGGTCCTATTCTCCCAATACATCCTCCTTCACGCTGTATTGATGATGTGGTTTCCAGCAGGAAATGGATGAACAGAAAAAGCAGCCAAGATGGGGAAAGTTACATTTTGCGGCTTCAATTTCTACAAGATCCCAGTTCAGGCTTGATTTGCTCTAGGACCCACTTGTTCATCTTTCAAGCAGTCCAAGGTATCTCCAAAGCTCTTCTCCAGCACCATATTTCAAATAAATCATTTTGTCCCCTGTCAGCTTTCTTTACTGTACAGTTTTCACACCTGTACATGGTAATTGGAAGAGTAAAACAGTGTGGATGATTTTGGTGTTCATTGGCGACTTTCTGAGTCTCAGGCTTCTTCTGATTTGGCTGCAGTCTCCATTTGAAGTATTTCAATTTCTTCATTGTCAACATTAAAGTTGTATAGTTCTGTATTCATGATTTTTGTCTTCTTAATGTTCAACTGCGATCCTGCTTTGGTTTTTGTTTCACTTTCAGTAAAAGGTGCTTCAAATCATTTCTGCTTTCTGCCAGTAAGATGGTGTCATCTGAGCATCTTTAATTATTGTTGTTTCTTCTGTCAATTTTCACTCCTCCTCCATCAGAATCTTGCCCAGCTTTCCATATGATATCTTCTTTGTACAGACTGAACAGATAAGGGGGTAAAATGCACCCTTTTCTGGCACCTCTGCCTATAGGAAACCATTCTGTCTCTCCATATTCTGTCTTAATGGTAGCTCCTTGTTGGCAATTGAGGTTACACATTAGGACAGTCAAGTGCTGAAGCACAGTCATTTCTTTCAGAACAACTCATAGCTTTTCATGATCTACACATTCACTGTCTTTCCTGTAGTCTATAAAGCATAAATTTATTTTCTTCTGAAATTCTTTGCTGTGCTCCAATAGCCTGTGTATATTTGCAATGTGATCTCCAGTGCCTCTTCCTTTTTGAAATCCAGCTTGAACATCAGGCATTTCTCACTCCATATAAGGTAAAAGCCTTTGTTGCAAGACCTTTGTTTGCATGGGAGATTAGAGCAACGGTCTCTTTAGCATCTACATTCTTGGGTATTAGAATGTATATTGAACGTGGCTAGTTTGTGGGCCAATTTTTTGTTTTCCATATTTGTTGGCATATTGTTAGGATTTTGACAGATGTCTCTATGGCTTGAAATAGTTCTATCGGTATCCCATCTATCCCTGGTGATTTATTTCTTCTCATTACTTTCAGAGCAGCTTTCACTTCATTACTAGGATTTAAATAGACCATCATCAGGACCCCCTTCCCAACAAAGAGATGTCCATAAGTAATACTGCAGAAGATTAAGCGTATGTCACTAGACTGTTAAAACTCACAAATATACTGTGAATGTGATGCAAAGAAAGAAACAAATACATTGGGAACCAGAAGAAATACCAGTTTTACCGGTGTTAGAAACTCCTTAGTCCCTCCCTCCTCTGCTCCTTCTCTTCCTCTTTGTCTTTTCTTTCCCCTTCCTTTTCCTTGCCTGTTTTTTTCTTATTTCATTCAGTCCTACTCTCTCCTCCCATCCCCTCCATGTTCCAACCAAGAAAAGTATTCTCTCTTTCTATGTATCTGTCTAGAGACTTGGACTTCATAGAAGAAAACAGAATGTGAAATTGCCTAGATCAATCTCCCAGGTCTGCCTTTGGCCTTGTCTCTAGGGTAGATTACAGATCTACAATGTTCAGTGATGAGTTTGCGGACTACAAACAGATTTTAATTAACCAAAATTAATTTATCTGTTTTTAAAATAAAATTAACATGGGTATCCATGCCAAGTTTCTAGGAAAGCTTTGGGACTGTGATTTCACAGTCCTGAAGCTTTCCTGGAGACAGGCATAGAGAAAGACTCAGAGGCATATGTGAGCACAAAGTTCATTTTTCTCAGTATAGATAGGAAGATGGGGCACAATTTAAAAAGACACTGAAAAAGTATTAACAGATCTATCTTATACTTGTGCTTTGATGAAACTATTGAAGAAGCAAATTAGTGAATTGATTAAATAACTGCTGTTTTGAACTTCATACAACTTTTATGTAGACATGGCATTTACAAAAACAGCAGTTTATAATTAAAATGGCAAAGGTTATTTTCAGTACACGTTTGCAAGAACCCTTTATTGAATAAATCCACTGAGTAAATATCTTAACTAAGCATCTTAACCGTTGCACAGACTACCTCTGAATATCAGCAGGAAACTGATCATAAGGACTGGATTGAAGAAAGTGAAAATCATTCCAGGGGCCTGTTTCAGGCATTCATACACCCTATTGTGAAGCATTTTAGTATCAGCAAATGTGTACTGTTTGATGTTGATGTGCAGAGGCTCATGATTAGTCATCATTGCCAGACCTAAAGAGAGACTGCTAGCTGTGTTGATCCACATCAGCAAATTGGTTCTAGCAGTTTTCATCTCCATCAGGACGTGTCTTTTGTACAGCTAATGGACCTTAATTGCTCCAAAATAGTTGCCATTAAAACAGGTATAGTGCACAATGATGTATTGTTGTTAGGTAAATCCTTTTTCCCCCCGAAGCAGGTGAGCCATTGTTTTTAAGCTCAGTGGTAGCAGGGAAGGTAATAGGGAAGTCTAAGGAGGGCAGCAGATAACATAAATTCAATCTGTTAAAAAATCCTCCAGTTTATGAATATTGAAATTGCTATGCAGTATGTCCACCAGTCAAAAAGGAAATGACTGGGAGAGGAGAAAGATGCCAAACAGATTCAGGTAGCCGGTTCAAGGTTCACTCAGACTTCCATCCTTCTGAGGTTGGTAAATTGAGTACCCAGCTCACTGGGAGGTGGGCGGGCAATGTGTAGCCTGCATAATTAAATTGTAAACCACCCAGAGAGTCCTTTAAGCGCTATTGAGCAGTATATACTGTAAGCAGCATGCTTTTGTTTGCTTTTACATAGCAAAAGCCAGCCTGAATGCTGAGGACACCAACAAACATTGTACAGGATCATCACTTGTGCCACTATAATTCGCAAAGAGATGCCAACTAAGGGGAAATACCAGAACTTGACCCGTTTTTTCTCCCGTCATGTCTTACCCCAAAACAAAGCAACTGTCATGGCTATTTTTCAACATATAGAGGTATATTTTGCTCAGAGGCACCAAGCAATCCAAATGGCTAGAAGAAATCTGCCTTTCCAAGAGTGTGTGCATGCTTAAGTGCCTGCTTTGGATTATATTGATTTTTAAAAATTCTTTAAGAGATTAACAAGAATTTAGGGCGCCTCCCCCTCATGTGACCCAGCACACAGCACTCCTAGGCATCTGTGTTTAGAAAGATGTCCCTGTCAGATTCCTTTCATATAGTATTCAGGTCAAAGTTTTTTTATCCACAAGATTAGGCCACGACCCATGTCAATTTAGAGATAAGAAATCTAGGGAAAGTATTCTGCTTGTGACAGAGTCTTCTTGGGTGTGTGCAGTGTGAGTGCTTCTTTGCAACAGGATGCATCCTGGGGCTTGAAGCATTGGAAGTGAAATGGCTTCAGTTAAGGTGCCTGATTAGCACTGACTTAAAGCTACCAACATGAATTTGACCCAACTCCGGGAGGCAGTGGAAGACAGGAGGGCCTGGCGTGCTCTGGTCCATGGGGTCACGAAGAGTCAGACATGACTTAACGACTAAACAACAACAAGGCACCACAGAATTTATGTCCATGTAGATGTTGGGCTTGATCCCTCCTCCCTTCGTGAATTGCCAATTGCTACTCCACAATTTTATGTCAACTATTGTTCTCATTTCTGACCTGCTTCCCTAATGCCAGAATTTATAAATCATCACCTTATCTTCAGAGCAATTGACAGTATTCCACAATAAAAAAATTGGAGCAGTGGCAGCAGCAAAGGCCATGATCAGGTGAGAGAAGCATGGTTCTTCATGGAAATGAGAAAAAGGAAGGAAGATCTCCCTCCTTTGAAATAGTGAGGTCCTGAGGATGAACTTTGAACTCAAAGACACCAGTGTCAATGCTCCTCCTCGTCAAAAAGGGTCAACACTTTGACCCTGTGAGCCCTAAACCCATTAGGCCACTGGGCAACAGGAATGTGATCATCGTGAATAAAATAATGTGCTACCTGAGGACGTAGAAAAGATACACTTGAAACTTCCCAGAAGGTATTCTCACAATTACATCAGCTGAAGGATCAGCTGCTGTGATAGTGCAACTCCAATGAAAATGCCAAAGCAGTATTCTTAGATGATATTCTAGAGCACATTTTAATGTTTTAAAGGCATGCCCACTGGCAATTATTCAAAGAACTGGCCCAAAACATAACCATTTGAGAGTACACATTAACTTCCAGATCACTACGTAAAGAATGTGCCTATCTTCCTGTCTGCTCATGTATTGCCATATAGGCCTGCATGCACAAAGGCTTAATAGTTCTTTGTTACCAGAAAAACTTGGGAAGTTACTTTGAAAAGATGATCAGTTATATTGATAATTCCAAGACCCTTACCTAAGAAATGAGCTCAAGCTAACATTTTTGAAAAATAGCTTTCTCATTTTCAAAGGAAACATAGTTATTTGAGTTACTTTTAAAACAATCTGAATAGTAGACACCACTGATGTGTGTTACAAAACTATGTTTCAGTCCATTTTATTGTTGCCTCAACAAGAGTAGACCTTTGGTCTAGATGGGCGGGATAGAAATCCAATAAATAAATAAATAAATGCACAACACAGCACAAATCATAGCATAAGCCAGCACTTGAAAGAGTGTGAGATTCTTTCTTCAGCAACTTCCTGTAACTATAAACATTGTTTAGAATTACAGTTACACTGCAAAAGGAGTGAAATTATTTATACCATGTTAAGTTGCAGCTGCAATGCAATGTAATTATACCTTTTCTATTGGAAAAGGAAACTAATTCCAAATAAATAATCATTTCTAACTATTCAAGGACAGCTTAGTGACAAATGAGCAGAGTAGTAGTTAGCACAGGCTGCATTATTAGAGCACACTAGCCCCAGAGGGTTTACATTAATCAATGATTATTTAATACTTCTCAGTTCTACATCAATGTGTAATACTTCTGAGTGTACTCTAGGCATGGCACTAGACCAAAAGTTGCTCCAGACAAAGAGTATTGCTGGTGCTTGCCCTCCATTTATTCAACCTTTGAATACCTCTTTTTTTTACTGCATCTGTAGCATATTTCATGACTGTGATGCATTATTTGCATGCATGATTTATGCCTGTTATATAAAATTATAAATTAGTATGCATGGATCTGATCACATTCCTCACATTTACACAGTTAGATGCATTAGCCTTGATGTGGTATATTTCCTCACAAATAAAAACCTTAAGGCAATGATGGCTGTACTGCTCACTGTGGCCTGCTTTACAAGTGAAGACAAACCATTCATGATGTTTATTTCAATCGCAGGCAGTGGAAAAGATCACTGAAGAGCAGAGTCTGAAAAATTATCTTTTTGGATAACAGTTCCCAAAATTGCCCAACTAATATGGCTGGCAGCCAGGTTGGAAGGAGGACTTTGGAGTTACAATCCAAAATGTAACTTTTCCAAGTTTTGCCCTAATAGGTGCTCCTCTTGCAAGCCCCGGAACACCTATAGTTCTCTGGATATTGCTGAATTATAATTCCCACCATCCCCAGTCAGCATAGCCAAGATTCAAAGATGGGAATTTCAGTGCAGCTCACAGTTGGCAACCACAGTTGTAGACAGCCACTTGTCTCTAAATGCAGCACTGGACTTACCTTTCAGATTATCATGAAATCAAATAAACAGCCAAACAGGAACATATATAAGAAATGGGGTGAATTCAGGAAACCCAACAAATGTCAGTTTGGTAATCCTGTGGTCCTTTAGTGTCATACAAGGTGGAAAGCGACAAATCGCCCCTTCTCTCTTTTTTGCAGATATTTAGACATGCCAGTCCTTGGTAGGATCTTTGGCATTGTGACATAATTGTACAGACAAACAGCTTATTGCTTTTTAAGAAGCCGCACTGGTCCCTGGTTGTCTGCATACGCAGTCAGCATCACTATGTTTTTAAGTGGCTGTGAGGTAAAACATGTGAGAACCCCAAATGTGGGTTAGTTAAGAGCATTTCCTCACATCTGGAAGTCATTTATATTTCCTGTCGGTTTTTGTCACAGAGAAGGTAAAAAAAAGTGGACTTTACAACTTTACCTTAATGCCTGTGCTTCCTTTTCTAGCGTGACTGCTTCACAATGAACTTCTATCACATTATGTTTAATATGTCGAGAAGGCAACCAAATGCTGGAGCAGCTTTCCTATGAACAAAGGTTACAACATCTGGGACTTTTTAATTAAAAAAACAAAGAGGGGGGAGTATTTTGTTGTCCAAAATTTTTACTCTTCTCAATGTTGCTCTTGGATGATCTGTTCCACTACCTGCTCAGTAGCTGAAACAGAGATGACAGAAATATACAAGATTATACATAATATGGAGAAAATAAGCAGAGATAATTCAAAATAAATGCATCAATCTGGGGGAGGGAGGGGAGAAACAGACTAGGATGATGGGATTCCGTGGTGCACACAATTAACTTTTCCATGTTCTGGAAGTTCCTCTCACTATGATCTTAGTTATGATTATCAGAGATCATTGAAGTAGTTCATTATGATGGATAAAATCTGAGAATATGAATGGAATTCGCACTAAAGATCTGGTAGTCTACACCAGTGGTTCTTAACCTTTGTTACTCAGGTGTTTTTGGACTGCAACTCCCAGAAGCCTTCACCACCAGCTGTGCTGGCTGGGGTTTCTGGGAGTTGCAGTTCAAAAACACCTGAGTAACAAAGGTTAAGAACCACTGGTCTACACTACAAAAACATACATTGTGTCAGCATTGCCATCAAACAGGCCTTAGGGGAAATGGTATCTGGCTGAACTCAACAGAAAGAGTTGGAACAGCCTCAGACATCCTAAATAGAACACTGTGGTCTTCTCTCCGCTTTTTTTTTTTTAACAGGACACTAGTTTAGAGGTGACACTACATATTCTAATATGCTACAGATGGCTTTCATAAGTGTTGAGGCTGCAGAATACTTATGCAGTTTTGGAAAGGAATGGTCCATGTGATCAAAGACAATCTGGTGACATCCCTTTAATCATTTTGCTAGACTTTGTAAAATATGTTTTGTTTGTTTCACTTTTTTAAAGACACTTCTGGCCACCTACAGAATAAAGAGGCTTCTGTAAGGCAATATATGACTTTAATAAAACATAAATCATGCACAATTAAAATCCAATTAATACTTAATTAATTCCATCAGGAGAAGGCCACTGAAAACATCTTTAGGACACTTCTGTAAAGATGGGGCTGAAGTATCAAGCTGGTCATGGTCCATACATATTGTGCCACAACAGAAAAAGCCAATTCCTTTCTGCCCATTCTTGTGCTACGTAAGAAAAGAAAGTAACAAAATTCCTTATGACTGCCAGGGTGAGCTTCACATCTACAAGGAAACCAGCTGACTTACTGGATTAAAATCATGGAGCATGTTAAAATTAAATCACAGAGAAGGAAGAGAAAAACAGAAACAGATTTCAAGAGAAACCAACTTCAGGTTTGTTTTGTGGGGGGGAAAGTATTTGATATGGACAGAATGTGTTTTTGGAATTACTGCAGTCTTAAAACATAAGTTTTAAGACAAGTTAATGCTGCACTATGTTCAATCTCAGTGGCTGAAGTCTTGTAGCTTAGCAGTCACATCTAGAGTAGGCCTATTGAATCAGTGAAGAATTGGTGAGTCGTCATCCATACATTCCATTGATTTGGTTGGCTTACTACTCTGAGTAATAGGATTTCAGCAAGTCTTTAATTTGTTTGTTTTTACGGAAAATGCTAAAACATATTTTAAAACGTTATTTTTAGCAGTTATCATTCATGTATCATTTCATACAGCACTTTGCAAATCTGTGATCTTAAGCATGCTCACTTTCACAGTAATATTGCTGGTGATGGGAAAGTTAATTTTTTTGGTAAAATATGGTAACTTTCAGAATACTCCAGCCAGCATGACTAGATAGGATATTTGGGGAATTGTAGTCCAAAAAGTGACTCTTCCCATGCCTAACTTGACACGTTAAGTCATTATCATTACCATTTTGCAGCCATGGAGTTAAACAACAACTGGGCCAAGGCCACCCAGCAAGTCCCTGGCAGAAAGGAAGCCTGGCAAGTGTTTTCAGGATCAAGTGCCAATTTCCTGAAATCGTCCAAAACATTACAAGTCAAAGCTTGAAAAGTTTAGTACATGAAAAAAAAGTAGCATGATATTCTCAAAAGACAGATTACTATTAACAGGTTTTGCTCAGTGAAGTGTCCTACTTGTGTATCTCATAAAGAACTTATTTCAGACTTTGTGTCTGCAAGCCCAGGGACAGACAGAAGAAAAAAAAGAAATACTTTTTGCAGAGACAGAGCAAAATGGGCAACACAAATGTCTTGACTTTCTATATGTGTATGTAGAAGAGGAAAAGAGCCTTGTTGCAGCAGCCTCCCATTCTTCACCTTAGTTTGCTCTCCATCTTCCCTTATTCTTGTTGCCACCAAAAAAAATCTCTAGGTGGTGAAGACATGATGTACTGCAGGGCGTGGACAAGTCTGGGGGATTGGGGAGCAATTTTCTTCTTCGGGGACCCTCCAAGAAGACCTGCGAAAGGAAGGGAGGGAAGGGAAAGAAGGAAGGAAGAAGTGGCTTAGTTTTTTAAAAATTGGTATTTTCAGGGTGTCAAGTGGCACATGGGAGGCCAGCAACTTATTTAAAGGGGGAATCATCACTTCTCAAGGCTCCAAGATATGGCAAGTCACAGAGGAGTGTGGGAGAGATGGGGCTGATAATAGCTTTGAAGGAACTGTGTGTGATCCTAGGGCCACATTTCCCCCACCCTAGTAGAGTGCAATGATGGAGATTTATTTCACACCAAGAACTGAATTCAATTGCGTAGAATTCCAGAGGGGTGCATCCAAGTGATGGTCAGGACAAGAGTGTGAAACCAAAAATGTCAGCATATTCTAGCATAAAGCTTTTTCTGCCAGAAAGTAACCCTTGGAGGATGCATGTCAGCCTTTTAGATTTTGGAAAACCCTCACAAACATTAGGGAACAACAAAATGATACAGTGACAAGGATGTGTGACCACTAGATCACTGAGGAGAGCCGAGGCTGGACTCCAGAATGTGAGGCTTCTCTCACCCCAAAAGTAGTAATTAGTGTGAGGCTCAGACTGGAGAAATACAGGGTACATTCCCCTCTCAGTAATGTTAATGATAATTGTTGTGAGGATACAGCTCAGTGATTTAGGTATCTGACTATGAAGTTAGAGGTTGGGATTTTGATTCCCCACTGTGCATCTGAGAAGGGCCAGCCTGTGTGGCCTTCGGCAAGTTGCACAATTGCACCCCCAAAAGAAGGAAATGGTAAACCACTTCTGTAAAACCCTGAAAAAAGGTTGCCGTAAGTCAGAATTGACTTGACAGCTCATGATGATTATTATTTGAAGAAAAGTGAGGCATACATGTACCAAGTATAACAAAGTGTAAGGTTAATAGTACTCTGCCCCAGAAGCAGATCCAGTGGAACCACTGGAATGCAAGCTGCCAACCAAACTTTGATTACAGATGTTAAGCCCAGCATGCTTGCACGGCACAGTAGCATCAGTGGGGCAGTAACTGCAGGTTGACCCAGATCATGTGCTTGTGAGGGCTGCTGGTAGTGCCTGCTAACCTCAGTGCAGGCCATGGTTCCTGCTACACTTTCAATGTTCAGGCTCAAAGCACATCAAAGGCTTGAATGTGCTCCACATTTATTGTGCAAACAAAGCCCTGCAGAAAGACTCACATCACAAGACTAGCAGTATTGGATATCAATAGACAGGATATTGATGGACTTCCTTATCAGTAGCTTTCAAGCTGAGGCAAAATTACCACGAGGATCAGTGAAAGGAAAAAACAAATTTTCAATGTATTTACAGCTTTTATTAACAGAAACACCAATATCAACTGGAAAGGAAAAACAAACAGAACCAAACCAAAACCTCTTGAACAATACTAAACAATTGATGTGCTTTCTAAATAAGACTAATCAATGTAGTCAAAGTCATCTGGAATACCAAATGTTTTGTCAATTTTGTTGTCTTCAAATCCAAACTTCCGCTTGGCCCATGATTTTATTGCAAAAATATTATCTGTAAACAAAGGAAGAAAAAAACATTAATTTAAAATAAGTAATAGCGTTTTCTGCTTTCAGGAGATAAGAATTTTGGAACCATTAACCATTATTGAAATGATTAGAATTTTTACAAAAAGAATAATTAAGAGGTGAGAACCTCAATTTAGAGACTCAGAGCCAATCCATACATATCTGGGTTTTAAAGGCTGGGACCTGAGGTCTGGTTTGCAGTTTAGGATGCTGTAGCACTGTGGATTACTACTTCTGAGTGGACATGCACAGAATTGAGCTATGTTCTCCACATGTGAAGGAAAAAGGTCCAAATCGGTAAGAATCATATTTGGCCAACCCCACAATGTGTATTCAAATTGCAATGTAGTCATCAGACTGCAAAGGTTATCTTATCCCCACACCACACACACTGGCCTAGAGCTTCCCTACTAGTCTCAAAACTCCTGATGCTGATGAATGCTGGATAAATGGCAGCAAGCATGTTTAGACTGGATTATATGGTATTGTTTATGGCAAGCTATTCAGATTAAACAGTTGTGAGGAGCACTACTGGGATTTGGTATGTCACTGAATGTTACTTTATTGACTTCAGTTTGTTTATAGCTCAAAATAGTTTTATATCAAACTTGGGCTATAAGAAGTTTGGTCCTCCTGATGTTGTTTACTACAACTCCCACTCTTCCTGACCGTTGGCCATGTTGGCTGGGACTGATGGGAGTCTGAACTCAGCAGAATCTGGAAGATCACAGCTTTTCATCTATGTTTTATAGCCTGTGAAGCAGAGGTGTAAATTTATCCTTGTCTTGCTCTTGCAAGCAAGGATAAGCTTGAAAATTATTCTCCTTGTTCCATGGGGCATTTGTTGCATTCTCAACAAAAGAAAAGAATGAGAAAGAGTTTTGTGCAAATTAAGCAAAACAATGCTTTAAACACAAATAAGACAGCCTGGGCAAAATGTTGATGGTTGCTGCTTTTTGCATGAACTTTTAAGGATCAGAATCACTGGAAAGGTTGTTTGCATTGTTAAGATCTAGCTAGCTCTGGGCATTTTGTGTGCTACTGTTGTTTGCAGGCAGTCTGCGCTAGTTCTGGAGATTCTGACATAACAGTGTGCCTTGTCCTGCTTTCTCCCAAAAATGAGCAACTTCACGAGGCTTGGAAATTCCTCACTGAGGAATCAAGAAGAACAATGAATTCAGCAAGTATTTTTTACATCTCTACTGTGAAGAAATGAATCTGAAAGAACTTTACACAGTACTTACAGATGGAACCTGCTTCATAGAGAAGTCCTCTTCAGCTTGAAAGCATGCAGGGCTAAAAAGGATGGTGGGGATGGGAACAATCATGTGGGCCTGACTCGCCATATCCCCAGTCCACCCAGAAGTCCTGCAGAACTTTTGCACAATTAACACAATGGCTTATAGAGGCACTGGAAGTGCAATCAACTGAATCCACCTTAGAGCATTTCCATGGTTGGTGGACCATTCTTATTCGAGCTACAGCTCATGGGCGCAGTGAGAGCATATTCAGCTGAATGCATTTACAGCATCTGCGTAGCCCTTTGTATTGAGTACACAAAGGGCTTCAGGAGGTCTGGCTGCGGTGGGGACATGGAGGCCAGGGTTTATTGTGTACCCCTGCTGCCCACCACCCTTTGAGCCCCACTGGCTTTCAGGTTGAATGCCAGAAGTGGCTTATATCTGGACAAAAAAACCACAATTATGCCTGGCAATGACAAAGGCTACTGTTTAAAGCAGAGGAAAAATGTATCTCTAATAACAATAATAGATCCATAAAAAGTAGCAGCAATGGCAAACGTTACTAACAAGAAAATTTTATAGGCTGTTAGCAGCCCATTTGTTGCTACACAATTCACATGTTAAGTAAGACGTAACAGTTATAAAGTTTTGTGAATGACTGCTTCTTCCTCTTGAGTTCATTTTTGCTCAAGGAAAAGACAGAAATGTAAACAGACACACACCAGTCCATCTGTTGGCTGCCTCCTTTGCTACTTTATTTGCTTGACCTGAAAAAAAGAAGAAAAAAATCAGTATCTTAAATTTCTAGAACCAAAATACAAAAGGCCCAAAGGGTTAAATCCCATTTTTTTTACCCTTCTGTGAACCATGAACACTATTCTTATTTTTCAAGTGCTTAAAATGGTGTTACTACTTTTCTGAAGTTAATATTTAACCAACTCTCAAATAAGATTAGTTAAGTTATATCAAAGTGAAATGACATTCTGAAGATACGATTTCTGCTGGTGTACTAACAGGTACATGTGGGGGAGGAGAATCCAACATTACAACTATATTCTGTTGTCATGGATCACAGATGTATTAGCAGCAGAAAGAGAGGGTTAACACAGTTCTTTGTCTGTTATATAGTAATGACACTTTTTGTTATTGGCTCCTTCAGAATTTTCTGTTGGAAGTTTAAATTGCCTTCTTCAGCCAGACACTTTCTAGACGCATACAGAAGTCACAATCTGACTGCTTGCCTGGAGATGGTACGGTTTATAGTCCAACACATTTAGATAGCACCAGGTTAGGGAAGGTTGTCCTTAAAGCACGGTATCAAACAACCTAAGCAATTCAGTTTTGCTATTAATCTGCTCCATATTTTCTCTTCTTTTCACCTGTATTTTCCATGGCACATATTCAATTGTTCAAAAAACCTCCAGTTTATGAATGTGGGATATTGTGCTGGTGTACCCATGATTCAAAAAAGCCAGGAAATAGCCCAATATTGCTGCACAACATCATGCCCACATTGCCAGCAGGAAAAAGGATGCCAAGCTTTACATAGCGAAGGGCAGCGTGAATGTTGACAACACCAATGGAAGCAGTCAAGATGGTCTATAGAATACCCTCTTCTGCTCACTACCATTCACACTTGGTGAAAAACAGTCCTGACAATTGCTTTGCGTTTGGGTGCGAAGTGGTGAACTGATGAAAAAAGGAGTCAGATTCTGGGATTTTTCCTTTGCGTGGTGTCACTTTGTGAATGTTAGTGGTGCTGAGGGACTCCTGTTCAACCCCTTGACCTTTAGCCTGTGGAGTATCTCAGGGTTCCATGATTCCCCATACTATTTCACATATACATGAAAAACCTTAAAGAAGCTGTCCAGAATTTTGTGGTCTGGTACCACCAGTGTGCTGATGACACGTAACTCCACCTGCTTTTTAAGATCTTCCAGGTGGCCCTTCTCTCAGTCTCTCAGGCCCCACTATGTGATCACCCGGACTTTTCAAATTTTTTTATTTGTCTTATGGAATGTTGAATATTGCTAATGCACAATATATTGGTGCTGGGCACCAATAATATACTATTATCCTCTCCATTCCAATAGCATACAATGTTTGGGTGAATGGCATAAAACATAAAAAATCCCTGTTATTAAAGCGCCTAGAAATGTCTAAAAATGCCCTTTAAAATCATTTTTGCTAACACCTAGATTATTTTACTCGTTAAATCAGTACAGCTAATGCTGTTACTACCTATGAGCTGAAATCCTGTTGACAGAACGAAGCCTGCAGAAGAGTGATGACTTTATCAGCAGAGAGAGACCTTTGGTTGTTAAAAGACTTACTCTTTCTCACCTGCTAACCTGGGTAAATGTGACTGTCTTACTTGAATTAGTAATGGCAGGTTACTCACCTGTAATTGTAGTTCTTCGAGTGGACCTCTGTGATTCACACTGTGGGTGATCCGCGCCTGCGTGGAGCCTCTTTGGAATATTCTAGAGCTTCTGCGGTAGCAAAAAATACATTAGAATAGACCCCTCCCCCCTTGGTATAAGTACCTTGGCACCAGGACTCTCCCTTCAGTTGTGTCAACCGCCGCAAGGAGAAAAATATTGCATGGCGTGACAGAGGGGAGGTCGGGTGGGATGTATGAATCACAGAGGTCCACTCAAAGAACTACAATTACAGGTGAGTAACCTGCCGTTCTTCTTCGTGGCCTATGTGAATCACACTGTGGATGACTAGCAAGCTGTCTTACCCAGAGGCAGGGTGTCACGCCAAGGCAGAAGCCAAAAGTCTGCCGCATCAGACTTCTGTCAAACATCTAGTCTATAATGTCGGACGAAGGTAGATGGTTGTGCCCACGTAGCCGAGGCGCAGATGTCGGGGAGAGGCACACCACGTAGGAATGCTGTAGAGGCCGCCAATGCCCTGGTGGAATGAGGGCGAATAGCTTGAGGGACCGGCTGTCGAGCAAGTTGGTATGCAAACCAAATAGTAGAGGCAACCCAGCGAGAGATCGTCTGGGAGGTGACTTGTACGCCTTTGTTAGGAAGTTGATGACTGACAAAGAGGCGTGGGGAGCGTTGAAAGGGTTGCGTTCGTGACAAATAAAAGGAGAGGGTCCTCCTGACGTCCAAAGTATGAAGAAGTCGTTCATGGGTTGTGTCATCACAGTGTTTGTGATGACCAACTTTTTCTCTTGACAAAATTCTATTAGCTTTTACCCTGCTTCGTTTTGAACTCCAAGGCCAAACTTACCTGTTGTTCCTTTTATCTCTTGACTCCCTACTTTAGCATTCCAGTCCCCTATAATGACAAGAACATCTTTCTTTGGTGTCAGTTCTAGAAGGTGTTGTAAGTCTTCATAGAATTGATCAATTTCAGCCTCTTCAGCATTGGTGGTTGGTGCATAAACTTGGATTACTGTGATGTTGAAAGGTCTGCCTTGGATTCGTATTGAAATCATTCTATCATTTTTGAGATTGTATCCCAGTATAGCTTTTCCCACTCTTTTGTTGACTATGAGGGCTACTCCATTTCTTCTACGGGATTCTTGCCCACAATAGTAGATATGTAATCGTCTGAATTGAATTCGCCCATTCCTGTCCATTTTAGTTCACTGACGCCCAGGATGTCAATGTTTATTCTTGCCATGTCCTGTTTGACCACATCCAGCTTACCAAGGTTCATAGATCTTACGTTCCAGGTTCCTATGCAGTATTTTCCTTTGCAGCATCAGACTTTCCTTTCACTTCCAGGCGTGTCCGCAGCTGAGCGTCCTTTCAGCTTTGGCCCAACCACTTCATTAGCTCTGGAGCTACTTGTCCTTGTCCTCCGCTCTTCCTCAGTAGCATGTTGGACGCCTTCCGACCTGAGGGGCTCATCTTCCAGCGTCATATCTTTTAGCCTTTTGTTTCTGTCCATGGAGTTTTCTTGGCAAAGATACTGGAGTGGCTTGCCAGTTCCTGCTCCAGGTGGATCGCGTTTAGTCAGAACTCTCCACTATGACCTGTCCGTCTTGGGTGTCCCTGCACGGCATAGCTCATAGCTTCTCTGAATTACTCAAGCCCCTTCGCCACGACAAGGCAGCAATCCATGAAGGGGTGTTGAGGGCTAGCAACAGAGAAAGATCGAAGTGGGGCATCCATGGACCAGGATGGATATCGAGGGTCGTCAATATCGGAACCAGTGTCTCTATGGTGTCGAAAAGGCGGCTGAGGCCAATTTGGTGGACGCATAGGTAGGTCTGTAGAGTAAATCGAGGCTGGGGATGCCGAGCGAGAGGAGTGATTTCCATCATTTTGAGCTGGAAAATATGTAGTCACAGGGGCTGCGAATGCTTTGCGGGTGGAAGCGTGTTTCTTGACTGCCCTGATTTTTGCCGGTGGTTGATGAAGTCATATGATGGCTGCATGCCTCTGAGTGATAAGGCCTCTTCGACACGGAAGGTTGTCGAGATGGAGGTTTCTGACACGATGCTAATACCAGACCGGAGGAGGCAGCTGGTCGAGCATCCGCAGCTGGCAGGTTAGAGAAGCACTGATCGGGGCAAATGTCTACCCGATGAGTGTGTTGTGCACGGGATTGATCGACATGCGCTTGTGGAATTGCCTCATATGCTGGATGTGCCTGATAGCACGGCCCAATGGCATAGAATAGGGAACTGTGTCCAGCTGAGGCACAGGCTCCTCTCTCTCTGGGGAGGCGTCAGTGGACGGATTAGGAGGAGAGATAGAATGCTGGGGACTATTAGGCGAGGAAGTAAGACAGTCTACTCGCTCATCCCATGTCGGTGACTGAGAAACCAGTTGATGAGATGGGAGTCCTTCATCATCAGAGGGTGAACCTACAGAAATTAAATCGCTGGGTTCGGAAACCTGTTGTGGAGGGACTGCCGGGGTCTTTGATTTGGTTTGTTTAGCTCGTTTCGGTTGCGGGGGGACCGGGAACTGGATCGGGAGGAGGCTTTCGCTTTTCGGAAGGCTTCGATGTTGAAGTTTTTGATGTCGGCTGTTTAGATCTGTGCGTCTTAGAAGTTTTCGATGAAGGGGAAGGCGCATCAGAGTGAGATGGAGTAGCGGACGAACGATGTTTCGATGATTCTGCAATGGCTTTTTCCATGGCTTTGGCTTGTGAGGTGGTTTTACACGTAGTTTGAGCCATAGGTTTACAAAGACTGTTCCCAGAGGCGGAGTTTGAGTTGAGATAGGCGAGAACGGAAGACTCCTCGTTTGAAATTTTTACAATGAGGGCACGAGGAGGTTTGATGCGCCTCGCCTAAACAAAAAAGGCACTTTGCGTGACCATCCGATAGTGGGATCTTGTTATCGCAAATCACGCAGTGCTTGAACGGGCCCAAAGGGGCCATGAACAATAAAGAGAAGAAAAAGAAAAATCGGAGTGGGGGGGGGGGGTTTGTGACGGCCGGTGGCCGAGGCACGGAGAAAAAACAACAACCTAAAAACAGTATATGTATCTTTGAATACTAATAAAGAGAAAAAGATTTATAAGTTCAGCAGTAAAAAAGACTTGTTTCACTTTCAGACTCACAGTAGACGTACGAGGCTCTTCAATGCGGTGGTTGAAAGAAACTGAAGGGAGAGTCCTGGCGCCAAGGTACTTATACCGAGGGGGAGGGGGTCTATTCTAATGTGTTTTTTGCTACCGCAGAAGCTCTAAAATATTCCGAAGAGGCTCCGCGCAGGCGCGGATCACCCACAGTGTGATTCACAGAGGCCACGAAGAAGAACCTCCCATATCTAATTTCCCACTACAGCAAGGAAAAATTATCAGTAAGTTTGGGGTCTGATGTCATTGGCTTTATTCCCAAGGCCACACTTTGCTGGTCCACAGTATATCCTGTTCCAAAGCTGTAGCAGCCAGTGTGATGCAGCCATTACTGCTGAACACAGGTTCAGAAGAATGGCTTTCAAATCCTCACTCAGCCAACTCCATGGGTGACCTTGGTCCAGCCACACACTCTCAGCCTGATTTGACTCACAGGTTGCTCTGAGGACAGAATGTGAAGAGAAGAGTCCCGTATGCCAACATGCCCTCATTAAAGGAAAGGCAAGATATAAACATAACATTGTTACTTTGATACAACTACAGAAAATTTAACAGAAAATAATTCAGATAGGTCTCTCTCTCTCTTTTGACACATGTATTGTAGAAGAAAAGATGGATGGTTTATAGAATCTTTTATTCCCCATTTTACGTTTGTTTTAAATTTACAACCTCATGGAGCTATTCACTTGTTTTTCAGTTGCATTTCCTTGAAGGTAATTTATTCAGGTGAACAGTGTTGCATGGAAACAAGAAGTTATTGACACTAACCACACTAACTCTTATGATTCAGGTATATTCTTTTCAAATTGAAATCTTATTTGGTGAAGGTTCATAAGTCCATACTGACTATCTGTCCACGCATGCAGAGATAATTTAGGATATAAGGCAAACACCCCATGGAAATCAACCCTAGAACTCCACTTTAGATACACACAGAAAAATAAGATACATTCTAAGATGGGCCAGTCTATAAACAGTGTGAAGGTGAGGGAAGCAAATAAATGCATTTCAGCTCTCTCCTTCCTGTACCCAAAGTGTATGGACTCAAGACAGATTCCCATACTGAAACAGTTGTCATATTTCTCACACCCGCACACACCCTTCTTGTCTTGCCAGTGCTTGTCTATCATTATTTATTGGCAGTGGTCAATGCACAGCCTAGAGAAGCTGAGAAAGTAATGAACACAAAAAACTTTTTTTGTTATGAGATGTGTACTGTAAGCAGGACTGACTTGCAGAATGGACTGCTATCAGAGATTCACAAGGAAGGTTAGTGTGCATGAGCCAACGGCAAGCACTGTTGTAAGCCCTGTGTTGTAAGCCCTGTAAAAATTTCAGCATGTTTAAAACGCGGACTCTAAAAAAAAATTCTTTGGAGAGGGAAACGGGCTCCTGTCTGTTGAGTTGCAGACATTCTGGAAAAAGGAAATGCAAACAACCTTTCAACAATGCCCCCCACCTCAAAATCCTTTATGGCAATGCCTCTTCAGAAATCAGAAAAAGAAGGTTTTTTTTTTTCAGATTGCCGTTTCCAAATTCTGAAGTCTGAGGCTACAGGAATCTGGGAACTGTTACTCAAAACATAACTTCTCTAACATCTGCACTTGCTATACATTTTCAGAGTAGCCGTAAAATAAACTCACATTATAACCACACAGCCAGGCACTTAAAATCCCTCTTGCAGCCAATTCACCATCAGAGGGATCTTGCATAATAGCTCAGCATGGGGGAAAGTGCTGCTTTGGGCAGAATAGTGAATGAGATAAAAGCATGCAATTACACATACTGAAACTGTCCTTGGGAAGATGCTGCTTTTATAATATCCCTTTTAAGGCATTTCCCTCACAAGTAACATCTACACTGAAGAAGAGGAAGTGGCAGTGAGTGTGCTAGGTTTGCCCCTTTGCCTCTATAATCCTTTAAACATGGAAAGTGACTTTCTAGGACAGCCTCTTCTGTTCATGGACAGCAGACAGTAGCCTTCCACCAGAGTTGCAAATATTACCGTATTTTTCCGTGTATAAGACACTACTTTTTCCTAAAATCATGACCCTAAAAATTGAGGGGTGTATTTTACACGGAAGTAAGCTGAGATAGCTGAGGAGAGAACAAAACGGCACATACCTTGCCTCTGTAAACAGGCTTCCTTCAGTCACAAGGCTTAGCTTCCTACAATCACAAACTGATGTCAGCTGATGCTGTACAAACCAATTGGAACATACCTTGTTGAAGGTGGAGCCTGTAGGCGGTGCTCAGATTCAACAGGGACTCAAAATGTCCAACCGTTCTGAGCCCAGAGGCTGAATCTTCAAAGCTAAGTTTTCTTAATTTTTGGGTTAGAAAAGTGGGGGGGGGGGGTGTCTTATAAACGGGGGGCATGTTATAAACAGAAAAATACGGTACTTTTTTCACTCTACAGTGCCCAACTCCACCAGCCAGAATTCAGAAATTAATTCTACTTTAGAATTATTTTTTTAACTAGTATGTTTTTTAAAGGTATGTTCTGTACCACTCTAGGAATTTCTGGGAGCAAGGACAGTACATAAAATAAAATAAAATAAGCTGATTTTACATCTTAAAATTGAACTATACAAACTGCAAGATTTACAATTAAAAGGTGGTAACACATTTTCCTTCCAGGGACACAGTTCTTTCAATCTCCATGGCTGAGCAGTCAGACTTGCAAATTAAGTTATAATCAATCACAAAACAAAAGCAAACTAATTCATGGAGATGAGGAAGGATTGTGTTTAAGGTCAACAAATGCCTTTTCCTTCTTAAGAAAGCTCCGTTTCTAATGATGTGCTAACTTTACCATCTAGTTTGACTGTAATATGTATCTTTCTATTTCCTTTGCACTACTTGCTGTTTGTTGCTGAACTCAAACTCTACCCCTAATCTTGTCTGTAAGGCAACTGATTTTCCACTCAGTACAACACAGCCAGTAAATCTTTTAATGTGCATCAGTCAAAGGAAAGCCTAAAATCTGAATCTCAAGAAAAGAGGGATCTATATTGTCTAAAAGGCTCTTTCAGATGCATGGCTCCTAGTGCTACTAATCAAAATGCATTATACAGCTCTTTTGCTTTTTCCTCTTTAGCAGACATTTTGTAACAAAGAAGTTGCAGGAACTGGTAGGAAAACAAAGGATTACAAAAGGAAGAAAGTTATGTCTGTGCTCCGTAAAGTTCTGTTAAACTGGCAATTTCTCCACGAAAAGCCTTGTCCAGAAATTATCAAACATATAATTTACACACCTCTTATTTGAAAAATGAGGCTGGGGTGCTTCTGTAAAGAGCTTTTATAGACCTAAGGAGTAACTCCAGGTCACTGTGACTGCTATGAGCAAAGCTTAGCAATAGTAACATTTCTTAGTAACTAAGTATTTGATACATTGGAGTTGAAAACATCTCTCAGCCTGTTTGCAAATGTGATGTGTAAAAGATTAGCATTAAAAATAAATACTATGGAGAAAAAAGCCTGATAATCTATAATAAATTAATTACTTTTTGCTAAGAATTTGGTCTTGATATAAATTAAAAGCACAATTTGAATTTGGAGTAAGCATTTATATGTTTGCGTGTATAGCTGTTATTGCTCTTGTTATGTGCCATCAAGTTCCATTCATAATTCTGACCCTATTTCTGTCGTGTTTTACTTTTTGCTTCTCTCCTGTCAATAACAAAGTTAAGTGTTTCTTTGCGTTGACTACAAGAATAGTCTTTTTGTATCTCTGGTTTCAATCCATACTTCTTCTGGATCATGGTCAATGAGCTCAGTAATACAAATCTATTATTCATGTGGATATTAGATTCATTTAAATTAAAATTTGGTTCTTTGATTCTTCTTGTGTTCTTTTTCAGCTTTACTCTCATTTTTTACATTAACAATTCATGGTCAGTACCAAAATCTACTTATCTACTTCCTTTGCCAAACAGAATACAATTTCTCCATCTACTACTTTCAATTATGTAGTCTGTTTAATTTCTAAATTGGAGAACTGGTGATGTCCATCTGTTTGGTTGCCTGAGCCTGTATTTGCAATGAACAAAGTGTTAGCTTCATGAAATTCAATTACACTTCTCCCTGTGTAGTTCAAAATCCATGTATAACTCATATGCCCTCCAAGACAAAACTACAAAGCATAAACAGTTGATGCACACACATACATACATGCACACATACAAACACACACCGAGAGAGAGAATAGTTATATCGGGGTTCTCTTCTCCACTGACAACGTCCAACCTGTGACTCTTATTTTCCAGTACCATCTCTTTTTTCATTTTGGATTGTCTCATCATAGGGCTTTCAAATACAAACTGTTCAGAAGCAGTCTACCATTGCTGCTTTCTGTGCAGCACTAACAAACGTTAGTCTGAATGTCACCGCCATTGCCTGTGGAAGATCCTATGCCAATGTCACCTTCCACTCTTGCTGCTGCTCAGTATCTGCCCTCTAGGAGTTTCTCCATCCCATCACCACCAGTTGTTCCCTTCGGCTGATGTGCCTATTAATTATGTACAAATATGACTCTGGTGTCTCAGCTTTGACCATTCCAGCTTGGGTGACTCTGCTAGGAGTACAGACTTCTAATGGTATCCAACAACCTGATGGCATTGGTCTCCACATTAAGGTGTGCAACCACAAGAGGGATTTATATACACATGACTGGCCTCTTACATTTTAAAGCCAGTTGTGGATGGTTATAAAAAGGAACCTCAGGCGCTTGACGCTGAGAAAAGAATCATGGGATGAAGCCAAAATCAATTGCTTAGTTTACAAAACAACAATTGGCTTAGTTCAGTTTGAACTGTCAGGTTGCAGATACCTACTACTATGACTTCTTTCCACTCACAATGGCCAGATTCTCTACAAGAGGACTTTTGTGTTAGTTACAATTAAGAAAATGCATAGTAAACCTGTTGTAGGTTCTTCCCCCAATAGAAAATATTTCTATTTCTATTTCCACGTAATTCTTTCCTCTGACATTCCCAAACAATTACATCACGTGTTACTTGGGAAAGGCTTGAAAAATACATCCAGTGGCACCTGAAAGGACTGCAGACAGAAACTAGACAACTGTAGCTGTGCACTCCTTCTAGAGCAGGGGTCCCCAGCCCCCGGCCCGGTCCATGGCCTTCCTTGAACTGGGCTGCAGACACGGATCTCCGCCCCCCCCCCACATGCACGCATGGTGGGCGTGTCGCACTCATGCGCACTCACGCCCCTCCGTGACCACGACACTCCCACCCACAAGCGCAACACGCCCACCTGCAAGCGTGACACGCCCACCCGCGCATAGAGCCCGCACCCCCCAACCGGTCTGCAGTCTGAAAAAGGTTGGGGACCACTGTTCTAGAGAGTTATGTTTGTTACTGAAACAGTAAAATGATTGCTTTTGGGGGTGGGGGAAGACTGTGTTGCAGGTCATCTGAACAGAACTTGAAGAAAATTACTGCAATCTCCTATATACAAGTATGAATATAGAAGTTATAACTGCTACATTGACGGCAACTACAAGCCATGCACTTTAAATCCTTGTCCAGTTGAGTGAAACCCCATTTTCAATCTCATACTTTTGAGACTTAACTCAGTTTCTAAAGAGATATATACTTCATGTGCCAATCTCTAGTGAGACATGTTTGTCCCTATTCAAATAAGGTCAAACAATAAGGTTATTTTTAAGCCCACATTTAGATAGCCAACCATCATAATATAGCATTTTCTAAGCTACAGTTCAAATACCTGCAGAATATTCCACTTATTGTGTGAGCTGTGCATTAACAGCTAGTGTCCATCCCCTGCTGTCTCGTGTGTTTCTTACATTTTTCAAATATACTTTAACAGGGCATAACACTGTATCTGGTACCCCTGCAGTAGCTAAGCAAAGAAACAATTTCACATGCAGTGCATGAATAATGAAAACTGTGTGGGAGGAGGCGGAGCAACGAGCAGCAAGAACAGGGGAATTCTCAGGGCTCTGAGAACCCCTGGGTTTTATTCCGAGTCAGCGGACCCCCCAGGAAAGGGGGGGGCAAGTTTTCCACAGGAGAAGTGGTCTTGCAGCAAGGGAGCTTGGAGACACCGGAGAATCAGACTTGCAATCTGTTTTTTCGGAAGAGTTTCCTTTCCTCATCACAACTGACTCGTGAAGTCGCCATGATGAATTGGTGAGTAGCTGCCCGGAGAAGGGGGAGATATGAAGATTTATGATCCGACTACATGAACAGAAGTTGAACGGCTATTTTTTATGGCAAGTAACAGATCAGATGTTGTTTTTTTTCTTGGAAGCTAATTGTGAAGATAGATCTCTAAGCAGCAGAGAATCTTTGGCAATGTTGGAGTCTTTTTTTACTGCGTCACAACTGAGAGACTTGAGAAAGTGAAACTAACTTTTCCACCTTAACCCTCCCTCCCTAAGAATTTGGCTTTTTATAAATTAGAAGCTTGAGAACCTTGAATATCTCTGAATAATTTAATCTATGGAACTTTGCTCTGAGCCATAAAGGTGGATTATAAATCAAATAGTCATTTTTATGACCAGAGTGTCCTCCGCAAGACTTTGAATTTCGGGCTGACCAAGGATCCATGAGGGGAATCTGAGCAATTAGTCTGTTTGACTTTTATGGTTACGGATGGGAGATTGAGGGTGAGACTCATTATTGGAATTTACAATGGAGGCCTGTCTTCAGGAATTTCAATCCAATCTCATCAATCATCTCAGAGCTCAGATTTTAGAAATGAAGGCAGAAATTCAGACAACATTTCTTGGCTTGGATATTAAGACAGAGATAGGAGACAAACCGACCAATTTCACTGAACTTACTGAACAACTGCTGTCGTCGGAGACAGAGGGAGAGACTATTGTTCTTGGGAAGCAGGAGATGGGAGACAAACCGACTGATTACATCGAATTCACTGAACGACCGCTATCGCCAGAGAGGGAGAGAAAGACTGTTTTTCTTGATGAAATCTTTAAAGATGGGAAAAGGAGGGGTGGAGATAAGGGGGAAAAGCATGTTAACATTATTTCGATTGAAAATAATGTAAAAGGGAAGGCATGGGTGAATTTAGGGGCAGAAATTTATGATCAGAGATCGGATAGATCTGCGTTGCTTCAAAATCAAGACATCGATTATATTGGGAGGAAATTAGTAAATCGGATAGAAAATGCCTTAAAGAGATTTCATAGATGGCATTTTAAAACTGGCAAAAAGGGAGCAAGAGACGAATCTTGGAAATATGATACTGGAGCTGAGAAGCAAAAATAAAAAGGGAGAAAGTAACCTGCTGATTAAATGATTAAAAAAAAAAGGGAGAAAGTAACCTGTTGATTAAATGATAAAAAAATTTGGTTTGAGAGATATATAGTCACACATAAAGCAATATGAGTAATTATATTATGAGCAATTTTGGCCAGGTGGGAATCTCAATGGTAGACAAGCATATGTAATTATGAGTTTTAGAAAGGTCGATGAAGAATAATAATATTAGATGTTTTTGTGTCCATGGTACATATATAGAGATTAAATATGCGTGAATTATTATGGTGATTATATAGACAAGATTAGGTATACAATATCTTTTTATCTGCAAAAGTGGAGATCTCTGAGAAATGTTTGACCTGGCTTGGAGTTTTTTGGTGGACAAGCAATCTTTAAGATGAAATTAGGAATGCTTATGATGAGTATTGGATAGAGGGGTATGCAGGTGAAAGAATTTATAGAGATTTCATAGATGGCACTTCAAAGCTGGTAAAAAGAATGCAGGAAATGAATTCTAGATTTTCAAGGCTATAAGTAATCAGAAATCCCTGGTCTATACATGGAGCTGAGAAATATAACAAAAATTGGAAAGTTACTTGCTGAATGTTTCAAATGGTTGATAAGTACATATAACGCTTAAATTAGAATACATATTTTGATTATAATTGTTTAGAAGTTATTGATGATAAGTTAGAAACATAAAGACACCAAGTAATATATGAATCATAGTCTGTCTATGCAGTTAAGAATGGTTTGAATATAAGATCAATATAGATCTAAGTTTATATATTAGATAATGTATGTATGTTAATCATTATAAAGCTAGGAAGTCATTTTTTGATCTTAAATATGTTTAGTAGGGTAATATGGTTTATGTAGTCAGAATTATATACCAGATGGATAAGGCCTAAATATGTGAGTAGGGTAATATGGTTTATGTAATCAGAATTATATACCAGATGGATATATGGAAATTATCTCCCCGCGTATATGTCTGTGTTTGTTTTGTATGTCTGTTTGAGTTATAATAATAATAAAAAAAATTATGAAAACTGTGTGGAAAGAAAAAAAATCTCTATCAGAAAGAGTCAAACTGTCCTTAGAACAAACTATGCTATATACAAATATTACATAATTTGCGTAATTATGGCATGGAGCTTCACAAACGATCTAAAAGACCACTGATTGCCCTGTTCCACATTCAAAGACTTCACTCAGCACAGCCGATACATAGGTGTTCTTATCTTTATAGAGAGAAGAAACAGCAGTATTTCAAAAGGAAAGCAAATTCCTAGGATGCTAAATATCCTTTGACAGCACCTGAGACTACATGTGATACCTAGATCACCAGCCACATTTGTATTTACTGAGCTGCTTATATCACAGAGGGTCAAGAAAGAATTGTCATCCTGTTCTATTTTGGTGACATACTTGAGACAAAGCCAACTGCTGTTATACATCATAAACTAACAGGAGAGAACCAAGAAAAATCGCTCTTATCACGTGTTTTGCTGTACATACAGCAGAAATCTAGAAGTGGGACTATACAGAGGTGAACAGGGACATTTCAATACACAAGAGGCAGATTTTCACCTGCCACTGCTGACTGTGGAGCTGAGTTCCAAACGAAAGCTCTTTCATTCAGAGGCAGAACAAGACAGCAAGAACTCAAACAGGTCAATAATGTGTGGACTGTACAGCTAAGCCCAATGTATGGTTGTAGACAATGTATTTATGCATACTTGCCAGAAGTCTTTTGTTATTTAGTCTGACAAACCCTATCAGACATTTTTTGGAGAGACAATACTTAGGGACTGATGAAATCTGACAGTCTGACCTTTCCATAAGGGACACAGGAAGCCTGCACTGATGGGACTTGACAAGAGCCCTCCTTTTTCAAAGGTTCACAAAGCTCCAGTACTTTAACAATTGCAGCCCTGCAGAGGCACAGCTATACAGTACTGTTTAATAATATGCCATGCTCTTGAATACAGAAATAGAGGCAACTCATTGAAACATTTCCCCATTTTATAGAAGGCCTCTACAGATGTTGGCTTGCTAACAATGCATTAAGTCACATAGCAAAATAATTCCCAGGATTTCACTGAAGACACACAGCCTCCAAAATCCACTATGTCCAGAGGCTTTATTGCATCACACCTCAAAGGCAATAAGAAAGATGCAGTCCTCAAACAAAAACAGAGACAGATTTTTCCACAGGTGAAGATGGACTTATATCTACTTACAATTTTGTTCTTTTTGTTTTAAAGCATTTTTGGTAGTTTGTGTGACCACTGAAGAGTCCTGAGGGCAGAAAATTGGCTGCTGGAGCCACCAAAAATTCTGTGTCCTACAGAGTTTTGATCATTTTCCACTCTTGCTGCTTTTAAGAATGGCCGAAGACACATCTTTTTAAACAAGCTTATAAATTGTTTTAATATTTATTGTGATGATTTTAACTGTTTTAAACCAAAATTATTTTAATGGCTTTATGACTACATTTTTAAAAATCTGCCTCTTTTATTCTGTTTTACGGTGTGTATAAGATACGTGAGCACTACTCTGTATACTTGAAAAGTGGGGTAGAAATAGAATGAATGAATGAATGAAATGCCATGCCTGTGTATCTTCTAGAACAATCCTGCCAATACAGTAAGGTGTTAAACTCACGAACTCTGTGTTTTCTCAAAAGATGCATTATGGACCTTTTATTTTACCATATCACATTGCACACATTGTTTGGGATAGCACACCTTTTCCTGCACCATTCGCTCACAAGAGGAAGATATTGGTAGGTTCCAGGGATACAGGGAAGTAACAAAAACAATGGTTTAAAATGTTTAAACAAAAAAGGTATGTGTCGATGCACAGAGAGAAGCAAGAAGAGAACTTAGGATTTCTTCAGGTGGGAAGGCTTCCCTGTTCTAAGCTATCTCACCACCCGAGAATTACACATATCTCGAACAAAGTGCAATGAAGGCAAGCTGAGAGTTGATATTCTACACCTTCAAGGATTCTTCTCAGGCAAAGAAGCTTCCTGAAACTGGAGAGCCTCCTACCTGGGGGAAAAAAAAGCACTGAAGCATTTGGCCCATCTGCACCCCCCCCCCCCCCCCAAATCATATTTTGTTACAGGGCTCCAAATTCAAGAAATTATGCAGGAAATTATTCAGGAACTATTTACTTGTGCTTTTTGGTGGGGGAATGAGGATGCAGATACTAGTCCCATCCCGAAACATTCTCACATGCACTGGTTTCACCAGTGCCCTTCCTATGCTGAGCGGAAAAGTCTGAAGGAGGTGTCTAAAGTACATTCAGCTGAATGTACATAGATGCCGCTCTGTGACCAAGAAGAACGTTGCACTGCTAGCCCTTCCGTCAGAGAGGCATCTAAGCTCATTCGACCAAACATGCTTGCAGTCCCTTTCAGATCTTACAAATTAATATGGAAAGGCTTGGAAGTGGAACTGAGAAAAGAGGGAGCCTTGCAGGTAGGGCACACTCGTTGTTTAGCCTGTTTAGCTGGGAGATGGCAGCCTCCAGCAGCCGCTGCCATCGTGGCTGCAGATTCTGAGAGAGTTGGGGGAGAACAAGGGAAGGGATCAAGGAGGAGGGAAAGGAGACAATGGAATGGCACTGACAGAGAGAAAGAGCAGTGACATTAAAAAAAATTCACTTCCCCTGACCCTCCACAGACTATCAGAGGACATGCTTAATGGACAGCTGACCAGGCTACAAGGGGTCATTTGCTGTTTGGACGGGAGGAGCATGCTAAATGGCACATCACTCCTCCCACTGACCTCAACAGACCTTTTGTGGCCTGATCCACCCCACACCCAGTTGGGACAGGCCTTTAGATACATTCATGGAGTCTGTCAGCTTGATGGTTATATATAACCCCCAGACTCAGACGAAGTACATCACTGAACATTAGTTGCTGGCAAGCAAAAATAGTAGCATGCTATTGCCTCTAAGCTGTGGACTAAATTCATGTTCGGTGTGTTCCAGCATGGTTCCTGTCATAGCTTTCTTTTCATTTATACACGAAATGAAATATATACATGTTATACCCCAACTTTACACATTGTGCGTAAGTTAACCTTCCATACAGATATCCCCTTGTCAATGACATGTTAACAGAGTTATTAAAACATTTTGGTATTAATATTTGTATATGAGCAACTCAGTTCTAGTAGGTGAAGTGCAGCTGCTATAAGACTGCTATGCTACAAAACTCCAGTTATTGTCTAAAACACACAAATGGGTCTCCTTCTACCATGAGGGAAAGTGAGGTAATCACATCAGGCAAAAGATGCTGAGGGTATCAGTAGCCCCCCCCCCCCATAGCTCTTCACCACTGTGGAAGGGCAGACCTGTGTGTCCCCCATTACCAGGGCTTGAACATTTTTAGAATGTCTCACCAGTCAAAATTTTCACCAGTCAGCATGACCAGACTATAGCCTTCCAATTTATGTTAACAAATTTAAACTAGGCACTTGTTCACTTTTATTTCTACGTAACAATGCGTACAAACCCAAAATAAATTGTATTACGTACACAGTATTTGCCTATGTCTTCTTACGAGTAGTAGAAAATGCACTGCTGTCAGAGGTGTTGCATTTGTGTCCTTGAACATGCCTGGTAGTTTTAGCACTGAAGTACCATTTATCAATGGCTTTAGTAGGGTTAAACTGTGGTAGTGGAGGTCCATTTAGATTCACCATCATAAGCTTTCAGTCTCTAAACACGATCTGAATTTATTTTTGATCAGATTTATCTGGCTGAAACCCCTTTCACAGCTAACTGTAGAAACTGGTAGGACAGAGGCAATTTTAAGGAGTTTCAGAAGAACATGGTGGTTCATTGCCTTTCCCAGTAAATCCACTGATGACAGACCTTTTGCACATATTTTGAATTCATACCATTCATCCAGGGCTTTCTGAATTATGTCTTCTTTGCCCTTGTGTTGCAAAAGGTCTTTGTAATGAGATACAAGTACGTTACTTCCTTTTTACCAAAACTTTCCAAGGACGTTTCTGGCCATGTGAAAGTATCAAATATTGACATAGATGTTAATATGCCATCTGTAGCAGTGTTCAAAAAGTGCATCTTTATGTCAGCCATTCCCATCTCAATAATTTCTTTTCTTTTCGTGCCTTGGACTGCAATTCCCAGAAGATTTCACCACCAGCTGCGCTGATTCCCAATCTAGGGTCCCCCCCAGGTGTTCTTGGACTGCAATTCCCAGAAGTCTTCACCAGCAGTTGGCCAGCACAAGAACCAGTCCAAGGACACCTGGGTGACCCAAGATTGGGAATCACTGATTTATACCCTCAGACTTGGGTTGCTTTATTACCTGCGTGCCTGTGGGGTCATGAAGCTTGTATTTTGAATGCCTTTCTTTTGAATGTCTCTAGCAAAAATTAAACTGAAAGCAAAAGCACCCGGCCTCTTAAGGAGCCACGGTTCCCTCCCACCCCAGGATGTGTCCTCATTCGGTTGAAATTGGGAGCATGGAATCTCCATATTATCCAGCATGGGACTACTCTACATTCTCCTGCAGAGCTATATCTCTATGTGCTGCTCGAACTCTCTTCTCGTGAGAAGAGGGCAGTTTTCCTTTTGCAATGGGAGGGGGGAGGGGAGGACTGCAGGATTAGAGAGAGAGAGCGACAGGTGGAGGGAAAGGAGGCAGGGAGAGAGCTGAGACTCGTCGAACAGCATTTTTCACTCGTCACAGACGAGTGGACGAGTGCGTTTTTCAAGCCCTGCCCATTACCTATTCTGTAACCCTTAAATTAGTCTATTGTCCTCAGATGCAGTGTAGGATCTATCTTGTCCTCTGCACCAAAGTGAAATTCAACTGTTAGTTCAGATCATTTTTGTATAGGGAATGGGGGAGCAGTTTTCCGCTAACAGCAAAATGTCTTGGGTCAGCACAGAATACATAGCACATGAAAGCAGCACAAGTCACAACTTACGGACTTCTTCAACAACATCTGGATCACATTCTGCGTATTTATCTATTTCTGCCTTCAGGTGGGCTTTCTTCTGTTGAAGAGCGGCAAGTTCTTTTGTTAGCGCAGCACGTTCTGCCTAGGTTCAGTTTATTTTTGGAAAATCCAAAGTTAATCACAAAAAGTAATGATTACAATGCAAGGTAATTGTTCTACCTTCTTTTCCCTCTACAAATGCAAATAAAAGATTTGTACTTGTGGCAATGATTGCACAGGACAGACTTTACATCAATATTTATCTGAATTCTACGGGAAGAGCGTTCAGTACTCTTGCCTCTAGCTATTCAACACAGTTTTCCCAATATTATGGTGGTGAATCCACTAGCAACTTTGGAATAGCATCCCAGCAACACCATGATTTTGTTAAACAGGAGAGAAGTAGGCAGCCCCCAATATGAATATTTATCTTTATCAGCAATTGCAGAAAGCTATAGGGAAAATGATGTTTTTTCTTTTCCTTTCTTTTTTTTAAGGAACACCAACTGTTAATCCAGCAGTGCACAACCTGCAGGTCCCATGCAGTGTGGAATCCCTATACTCACCCCACCTCATTCCCCCTGCCAATGTTGGAGGTCTTTGTGACCATAGCACTAACAGTGGCACAAACCTGGCAATGCTGGTCAGGATCATTAAAAGGGAGAGAATACTGCCTCTTCCTCTATCCCTCAGATTGCTTTTAATGAACTTTACCCTCAAGTGAAACTAAAGCAGTCTCTCTCTCCACAATGCATATGCTTGCATACATGCTAATGTATGTATATATGCAAAAATCCATGCAGGTGTGCAGATGGCCTGCTCAGTTGATATCGGCTGCTGCCATCAAACATGAAAATATTGTGTCCCTTTGCTTTTAGGCAAATACACACACCAATAGCCGCTGCCCTCCAAAAAACAGATATAGTAGGTCCCCCACATCCGCTGGGAATTGGTTCCAAGCCCTCCTGTGGATACTGAAAACCATGGATAATAGCAAACTAGATAGACAGATAGACAGACAGACAGATAGAATGGTAAAAGAAAAAAAATTATTTCACATGCATTACTGGAACTGGACACTAGAGGGCACTGGAAAACATGCTATGTATTCTTCACTAACATATAGTATGGTCTCTGGCTCCTTCTAGTGGCTGGTTCTGGTAATATACATAGTTTTTTCTGGATTTTTCCTTTTTATATTTTTAATATTTTTAGACCGTGGATAAGTGAATCAGTAGATATTGATCCCGTAGATAAGGGGGTCTTACTGTACTTTTGCCTGTATAGAACTGTCTTTCACAGCAGAGAATTCTAGATGAATTATCCCTCCTACTGGCAATGAGGTGTTGTTAAGAAAACCCTTTCAGTATTAATCCCCTAAAGTTTTCAGATTATAATTTCTTCTGGATATTTCTGAATTTAAAAAAAAAAAAACAACTCACAGTGTCCTGGCGTCCAATTTTTGATTTCTCAATGCTCTCCTCTAAGCTTTTTTTCCTCTGGCAATATTCTGAGAACTGAAGAAAGAAAAGAAACAGCACATGCCTTCATGTATGGATCTGATTTTGACTTCATTTTTTTTTCTTTTTAAGAAATAACATATGGTTAGCTTTAATTAGGCTTAGTCTTCAGTGATAAATCAGGAATCTAATCAACATGCATTTTATAAGAGTTTTCATAAGGCAGAAGATAATAAATTCTTTTAAAGTTTTAAGCATTTTAGTTAGCAAAATAAGGTGCAGAGCCTTCTCCAGCAACTTTTCACAATCCCCCTTATATTAAGAGCAAAAACAACTAAAGGTCTTATGGTACTTTAAAGACTAACCATTTATTATGGCAGTGTCTTTAAGGTATCACAGGTCACAACATTGTTTTTGCTGCAAAGACTAGCACCAATAAAACTCTACAAACTGATTTTAAATGGATTCATTTGATGTCCACAAAATATTGAAAGGAAAGGAAAATATATACAGCATAAGCTTAAGAGGTACTTCATGTCTTACAGGAAGATCAGCCTCTGTGCTTCTTTCTAAAAATGCCAGTTAATATTTTTTACCAGAAATTAAAGGAGATATACATATTTACATTTCAGCATCACTTCATAACTTAATAGGTTATAAATCACTGCAGGTGTGAAATGCAACTTTATACCACTTCTTAGACCCTAGCATGAATGTTTTACCCTGTGATCTCTGTATTCCATCTCATATGTCTGAAAAAGTGTTCACAGAAGGTCCACAAAAACTTGCATTAAAATATAACAGTCTCTAAGGTGCCACATTTTTGTCTTTTAAAATTTTCTTTTGTTTTTGACTTTCTTGCTCAAACTAACATGGCTATCTCTTCCAAACCCTCAGAACTTGTCACAAATAAGTTTACTGACATAAACCATATAGATCTGGGCCAAATTGTTGCAAATAGAAACAGTAAACATGTTCCTGCACTACAACACTACAGACTACAAGGGCTCCTCCACAAAAATCTCAGATGTACAGAGATGAGCCCCTTGAAATGGTTGTGGTAGGATGCTCTCACCTGCTTCTGATCACTGCATGTGCAGAAAAACAGGGCTGAGACCATGGATCAAGAAAGAAGTTTTGGTGTTACATCCTTTCTATGAGAAGTCTCAGTACTGAATGGAGTTGAGGCGTTTTTTCCCCTCCCTTAGCTGAGCAGTTCATATAAGTTCCCCCATGGAATTTGCCACTGTAGCCCTTGTGATGATGAAAGCCTGTTTTTGCAATTTCTTCTTTGCAGGCAGAAAACAGCAGCTCAGTCACTTGCTGCTTTAAGTCATGGCTGACTACACCTGCTCTGTGTTCTTTACATTGATTTCTGATTATTAAAGTGATAAGAACATAGGAATCACCTTACACTGTCAACCAATTATCAGGCCACTGGTCCATATAGCTTAGTACGATCTACACCAAGGGTGGGTAACTTGATCTTTCATGTATTTCTGGACTGCAAGTCCTATAATCCCTCATAATTGCTGGCTGGGGCTGTTGGGAGGTGTAGCCTAAAAAACACTGGAGTGGGGGCATGGTCCATACTGAATAGCTCTTGGTTATTCTGACATGTTTTTCCAGGAGGAGTTGGTAATTAAGTTTGGAAATTTTTACAGACAAAACATGTTCACTATCACTGAGCTAAGGTGGCACAGGAAAAAAAAACCTTTGAACGCAAAAGTGATGTTTGAAAAAAAGTTCAGACCATAATGCTATTGCATTATTGTACTAGTGATCATACTCTCTGTACAGTGCATCGCTTGTAGTGTGGAAGAGCCAAAATTAAAAACAGGCTTTGATAGTGTCATCCTCTATATATGGCAGATTTGCAGTGCAGTCCTATCTGCAGTTTCATAATCTTTACTAGCCCAGCTCAACAGATCTGTTTTAGGGAAGAATGTTTAATTAGCTTCATTCTAGATTTTTTAAAATCCACTTTTCCTCTTTCTAAGCAGCAGAGCTCACCTTTTGTAAAGTGAAAGAAAGTTGTCATCAACATATCCTTGTTTTGAGAGAGAATGAGGGGGTTTGATCTGAATGCCCCAGCTTTTCTAGAATATAGTTTCAACTACCCTTTTGCCTTAAACTAAAAGCTTTCCCCCTTTCTTTCTTTTTGAAATAGAAGAGCACACATACAACAACATTGAGAAAAGTCTTTACTGAACAATTTATGAAAAGAGAAAAATTTAAGGAAGCTACCAAACAAAGCAAATAGTTTAAGACAAGATCATGGGCTCACTGTACAAAACAGACCAACTTTTCCTAACCTTAGATGAATCTCTAAGGAAATCACACCAAGTTACAAAGGAGAGGGAGTTGCCATTTAAGCTCCCTTAAAAACCTTGCATACTATAAGATGTTACTCATAAATTTGCAGCCATAGGGAGCTGATTGTGGTGCTCAGCTTTTTTTCTTGAAAATACATTCCAGGACCAGGCATGTTTTCACCCTGTCAGTGTCACTACACAGTCCACTTGGATAAGAGGCATAGCTAGAGAGGTCTCAAGCTTTCCAAAGGTGGCATGAATGAGAGGCAGAACAGCAGAAGTAATAGTTATAATAAAAAGATTGCTAAAAAGAAAAAACGAGAGCCTCCATGCTTCATTTTATTGGGAAGCTTACATCAAAATTTCTCACCAAATATGACTAAATGAAAATAACTCACTGAATAATAACATGCTTAGATACATTAGGGCCCATTCCCTGGAACCAGATGCTGTGTCAAGGTCCTATTCAAATCAGAGCCTTGTTTTGGCAAGCCCCTTGCTGTGCTTTCTGCTCCTTCTTACGTATATGTTCCCTATATGCCCTTTCTAAAGAGCTAAATCTATGGTGAGCAATACAGTTATTAATTATCTGTAATCAACTTTATTTATTTAACTTATACGCCGCCCACACTACCCAAAGGTCTCTGGGCGGCTTATGACAATTTAATTGTTTTTTGTGATTTAAATAATCTCTTCAATAGTAGCTACATTGAGATTGCAACCATTTGGAGGGTGGTTGGAATTTAGGTGTTTGACTGTACATAAAAGTAGCTATTTATATATTGTAGAAGAGGTTTGCCAAGATTGTTTAAAGCTTTGACATGTACTTTTCACTCTGCAAAGCTCTCTGTCTGACTAACTTTTCCAACTAACGAATGGCGATAAGATAATAACTTAAGATATTGTGCTTCTGTTATACTACAACATAGCTTTTTTTCTGGGGAAATAGCAGTAAGAAAGATGGTATACTATGGGGCACAATATTTGGCTGTACAGAGTTTGGTAGGTCAGAGTTTATGTAGACTTGGTAAAAAACCACAGCTCAGAAACAAAGCTTGAGGAAAGAACAGCTATATTTATTAAGAATTCAAGTAAATGTATGGCTGCACACTTATTAATCTCTTCCCAACATACTGTACAAGAATCACTGGGAAGTCTGAAGGCTATTTCATATATTTATTATAAAGATTAAAACATGAAGAGAAAGCACCACTATCTGAACAATTGCCATACATGACTCTATGTCGCTAAGTAGTTTTAATTATCAGTACTGTGTAGTGCACAAAACATAATGCACAGACTATTGAGTGGGGTAGCTATATTGTGTTTCTGAAGCCTCTTGATGTTTTGCTTACATAGTACTATTTGAAGGCTGAGAATGGTTCACAATATATCATGCATTCTACATTGCTAAGATTCTGTTCTGTTGATTCACTGATAGGTACTTTCAGCTCTCTCTCTAGCCACACCCCCTTTAATGCTGAAGCCATTCAAAAAGATGTTCTAATACAAGGATATTTTTACAGAGAATCAATGACTGGGATTGAAAGGGCCCTATCAAGTCCAATCCCCTGCTCAATGTAGGAATCTAAATCAAAGTATATCTGACAGATGGTTGTCTCATTTTCCCTTGAATGCCTCCAGTACTGAAGTGCTCACCACTTCCTGAGGTAATTGGTTCCACTGTCATGCTGCTCTAACAGGAATTTTTTACTGATATTCAACCGAAATCTGGCTTTCTGTAATTTGAGCCCATGATTATGTGTCCTGTACTCTGGGATGAAAGAGAACAGATCCTTCCCCTCCTCTGTATAGCAATACTTCAAGTATTTGATGAATGCTACCATACCTTCCCTCAGGCTTCTTTTCTCAAGGGTAGACATGCCCAGTTCTTTCAGTCTTTCCTCATAGGGCTTGGTTTCCAGTCCCCTGGTCATTCTTGTTGCCCTTCCTTAACTTGTTTCAGTTTGTCGGCGTCCTTCTTGAACTAGTCCAGAACTAGCCACAGTACTCAAGATGAGGCCTAACCAATGTCAAATAGAGGGGAACCAGCACGTCATTTGATTTGGAGACTATATGTTAATGCTGTCTAAAATAGCATTGTCCTTTTTTACAGTCACATTGCACTGTTGGCTCATATTCAGCTTTTAATTTACAACTCCAAGATTCTTTTTACTCATAGTATTACTGAACCAAATACAGTGGTGCCTCGACTTACGAACGTCCCTGCTTACGACCATTTCGAGTTACGACCAGCTCTGGCCGCAAAATTTTGCTTCTACTTGCGACCAGAGCTTCCACTTACGAACAGAAAAAGGCAGGGGGAAAAGGCGGGAAATTCAAATTTCTAACTGTAGGTGGCGACGAGGCTGCTTCTTTGTAGCTCTTTCGCCCCAGCAGTTAGAGAGTGTGCGATCGGAGAAGGCTGCCTGGTAAGGTAAGGTGCTGTTTTCTGCTTTTTAAAAAACTGTTCTGGGTGTTTTTGCAGCGTGGTTTTGGGCTGGGGGGGGGGGGGGTTTATGTTTCTGTGCTGTGATGGGTCTTGGGGGGGGGGGTTGTTTGTTTTTTGGTTCCCCCCCCATTTCCGATGGGTCTTGGGGGGGGTTGGTTGCTTTTTGGAGTGTTTTCCCCCCCATTTCTGATGGGTCTTGGGGGTTTGTTTGTTTGTTGGTGCTTTGCTTTTCCCCCATTTCTGATCTGTCTTGCATGCTTCGCTTGCTTTTTACATTGCTCTTTCCCCATTTCCGATCTGTCTTGCATGCTTCGTTTGCTTTTTGCATTGCTCTTTCCCCATTTCCGATCTGTCTTGCATGCTTCGTTTGCTTTTTGCATTGCTTTTTCCCCATTTCCGATCTGTCTTGCATGCTTCATTTGCTTTTTGCATTGCTCCTTCCCCATTTCCGATCTGTCTTGCATGCTTCGTTTGCTTTTTGCATTGCTTTTTCCCCATTTCCATCTGTCTTGCATGCTCTGCTTGCTTCCCCCCCCCCCCCTTCGGCCAGAAGGGATTAATCGCGATTCCGATGGGTCTTGCAGTGATTTTTTTTTTGGTGATTTTTTTCTTCGGCTGGAACAGATTAATTGCATTTCAATGCATTTCAATGGGAAATGGTGCTTTGACTTACGCCCATTTCGACTTACGCCCATCTTCCTGAACCAATTAAGTTCGTAAGTCGAGGCACCACTGTATCTCCCATCTTGTAACTGTGAATTTGAGTTTTTTCTGCCTAGATGTAGAACTTTGCCCCTATCCCTATTAAATTTCATTCTGTTGTTCTCAGCCCACTGTTCGAGACTTTCAATACCTTTTTGGATGTTGTTTCTGTCTCCTAGGGCAGCGGTCCCCAACCTTTTTGGGACCGCGGACTGACTGAGCCTCTGAGGAAGGCAGGGCACCCCCCCGCGCTCACACGGGTGCGCTCTTGGGCGCATGCGTGAGTGCTCTTGGGCGCATGAGCGAAACAGTGGGGGAATGCGCGCGCCAGCACCGGCATGAGCGCTCCCCCACCCCTTCGCGCATGCGCAGGAGTGCCTGCACGCCCGCCCACCCCTTCACGCAGGTGCATGCATGAAGGGGTGGGGGAGCGCTCATGCCGGCGCTGGCACGCACACGTGCAAAAGCAACTGTGGGGAGGGGAGTGCGTGCGGGGGGGGCGGGAGGTCTGTCTCCGCGGCCCGGTCCGGCTCAGGCCACGGACTGGCACCGGGCCGCAGACCAGGGGTTGACGACCTCTGTCCTAGGGTATTAGCTATTTCATCTAATTTTCTGTCATCAGCAAATTTGGTAAGCATTCCTTGCACCCCTCATCCAAGTCATTAATAAAAATGTTGAAGAGCATCGGGTCCTGAACTGAGCCTTGTGGTACCCCACTTGTTACCTCCTTCTAGATTGAAAAGGAGTAATTGGTAGGCACTTTTATACAATTATATCCAGAAACCAAAAATTTTGTTAGGGGTCTCCTCCTTGGACTCCCTCCTCCAAACTCCTGTTAACTTTCCCTTGTTACTCACTCCCTGGGGTCTGTATCAGTTTTATTCCTCTGCTGTGTTCTGTTAGGAGTCAGCAAAGAGACTCCTAATAGAGTCAAACTAACATCTTATAAGTCTAACAACCCAAAGCATTCTGTGTTATAGTAGTTTTTTTAAAGCTGTAACATTCAACATTCTTCAGCCAGGAATGCTACCCAATTACCACATAAGTACTTATTAAGAATACTCTAACCACACTCCTTATTTAATCACAGATCAGTTCTAATCACTATACAAACTTGATATTCTCAGTTATTCATGAATTTGTCAAATTAATTCCTTGCAGGCAATGTAGTGGGTGAGGGAGCACCCTTTCTGTATACAAGTTGACATTCCAGCTATCTAAACACACATGGACACACAGAGTCCATACGATATGTCAAACTTGAAGAAGCAGGAAAAAGGCTTCTTCAAAAACAATTTAAATTTTATAGATTATGAACTGGCTGAGATGCAACAAAACCACTTTCATAACCTATGTTCAGTGCTCTCCACTACCTCTCAGTGACAGTCCTGTCCACACACCCATTCCTTCCTTGTCATTATGCCAGCTTTAGAGCTGCACTCCAGATTAAACCAGAATTTCCCATTATTTCTGAAAAGGTGGTTTGATGTTGGTTTGCTAACCAGGATCAAAACATGATATTGGAACAAATTTTTTCCCTGCCCATGGCCCCTAAAAGAGACACACTCATACACAAATAAAATAAAAGGTCTCAAAATGTTTCTAGTCAAATCCAAGTAACTTTTTATATAACCTAGCCGGCCTATATCTAAGCATACTGGTCTAGATGTCATCAGTGTAGAAGCCCACAAACTCTCATTTCTCTAACTGAAGCCTAATCTACATTGACAATTGCCTCGCAATAAGCTCTGTTCTAAAAGGAATAAATTTAGAAATCACGTGGTATTTGGGTCGACGTGTGCATCCTCTTGGGAAAACTTTCACTACATTGACAAGCTATGTTGTATCTTGGTTCAGGGGGCTACACTGGCTTTTAAAATCATTTCATTTGAGGCTTGCCCGCCCTGCTCTCCTGCTGGCCACTCACCCCTGCTGCTGGAGGGAGGGAGGGAGGGAGGGATAGGGCAAAGCTGCTTATCCCTTTAGAAAGCTTGGCTGCTTCTTCCCCTTTAAGACTGCTTCAGCTGTTCCCATTTGTACCCACAGAATACACCACAGAAATGAGGGATGTTTGGCTTTACAGTGGTACCAAAACACTGATCCAAGCATGGATCATCCTGAATCCACATGATTTTAACATGGGATCTGCCCCAAACCACTGTTCAATCTGTGGGCAGAATCGGTGCCTATAATTGAGATTGTTTTGGGGATGATCCTACATAAAAATCATGTGGATTTATGAAGATCTGTGCCTCTGATCCATTTTTGCCCTGACAGTTCTTTGCTCCTTCAACCCTGCACTGGACTAGCTGCGTCTTCCCCTTCTTCTCAGGCTCCTGCATCTGTCTGTCCCTCCTTCCTTCCACCCTCCTCGCGTCTCTTGTTGCTGCTACCACCTCACCCACCACCTCTCCTGGTTACCTAAAGACACAATTTGCAGCAACAGAGGTGTCTAGATATGCAGAATCAATTGGGGTTCATATGCAAGCTAAAATAAACTACCTTTTTGTGGAACAGTATCTTACATTGCTTTCCAACCAGAAACCATGCTTCGCCAGCAAAGCAATCCATGTTTCTGTTTATGTCATGGAGACACCATATTTTGAATCATTTTTTATAGCAGAACACAATACAAGGGTGTCTCTTTTTATCAGTGGGATCACACCCTCTTTCTATCTGGCACAGACAACTTGAAGTCTGCAGGCATGATGGGCCAAACACGAGGCACAGTCACATCCATTCTGATGCTGTTGCCCATAAAAATCTAGGCCGAGAAAGCTGCATGCTTCTAACATCTTTCAGAGCCTGGAAAATACTCCATGTCCCATACCATCAATCTGTCACTGCTCAAATACAGATGACTTCAGCGTGTCATTATATTTGTAATTTCCCAAGTTCTGTGCTTTCTTTCACCATTATACACCAGGTGGCTGACTTAATTTAAACTTGCAAGGTATGCCCTGCAAGCCCTGAAGCTATTCTCCTGCCAACAGAGCACTTGTCCTGTTCTTGAGGCACACCACTTGAAACACAGGGATTAATACGCTGGATCTGTCAAGCAGCTTGTTCATCCTATCTGAGGAGAGGACTGGAACAGATGCCTTTCAGAGAACCTGCAACTCCCATGTTTCTGTGAAATAAAAATGCTACTTTACCTGCTCTACATTTCTTCTTTTGCAAAAATCAGATTCTTATTTATACCAGCAGTTCTCTATCTAGCATCCTGCCCATCACTACATCAAAGAAGCTGGATGCTAGAAACAACAAGCTCACTTTTCCAAAGAAGGACATTAATATATTTACAATATTCTGTGATTATACCTTATAATAACCTTTATTTATCATTCATGGCACATTTTAAGGACATAAACATTTCAGTATTAATGTTTGGGATAAACACAAACAAAGAAATATAGTAATTCAATTAGTAATTGAAAAGTGTAATACAACATTGAATATATGTTACTAACGCAGTAAGTGTAAAATACAGAGACCATAAATAAAAAAAAAATCATATTTCATTTGCAGAACACAGGGGTTGAGAGAGAGCAAATTTTAAAATTACATTTATTCTTTTACAAGAATGCAAACCAAACAATAAACCATACAAACCATATCTACACTGGTTCATGATGTATGAAGTAAGGAAATATTAAAATACTGGCATCTTTCAAAAAATCAGCATGAGAGACTGCAAGGACCAATATTTCATCTTGGAGTTGGTGTAGTGATTATATTCAGGCAAAATATCTCTTTTACTGTTAGAAAAGATCATGATGGGAAAGTTTGCATGTATTTAAAAGGTTGTATGGTACCAGAGCAGCTCCTCAACTGGGCTTGCTGACTGGGTGTGAAAGGCAAATGTCCCTCTTAGAAGTCCATATGTACCAATTCATTTTTAAATGGAAAGGAGTAGAGGCAAATGGAACATATTACTGTAGCTGCTAATCAAAAGTTACAAAGAGGTATGGATTTTCAATTTCCCATAGCCCTCTACCCATGTGTATGCCATCTGGAACCTTCAAAAGGACCTTATTTGCTATTCCTGGAATTTCATAGTCACACAGTCTTCCCCAACCTACATTGCCTTATTTTTAGATTGTAGCGCTCATCAGACACAACCAGCTTATAACCAATGGTCAGGAACAAAGGGAGCTGTAGTGCAAAACATCTGGAGGATACCAGTCTGGAAAAGGTGGCTTTACAGTAAGATCTTATGTGCAACTTTAACAGTCCAATCTTAAATGTGTCTCCTGAAAAGTAAATCCAAGAGTTGCTATGTAGCCACTCCGGTGTATCCTTACATCTAGGATTCAAGCCGAGATCTTAAGAGTTATGTGCTGACAGTTGCAAGTCACAAGAGCTTTTAAAAGGCTATCAAGCCATTTATAAACAGGCTGTTAGCTTTGTTGAAGTGAAAAAAAAGTATCCCTCCTTTCAACATCTGTCAAGCTGAATTCTAGCCAAACACACAATTATACTTGAATCTCACAAGGACAAACAGTTGGAACAAATCATCAACACAAACAGCAAGTGATCTGAACCAATTTTGGAGGGCAGGACACCTATTTAGGAAGAAGAACCCAACTGCAGGCATGTTCAGACAGAGGACGTAGGAAAATACATTTTTTTAAAATTAGAAGGGTAGAGTAGATAATAGCAGCGGAGGAGAGGTCTCCATCATACCTTTAAATGCCACAACTCACCAAATATGTCACAGGATTGTCACCTCTGATAACACTGCCCACATGTCCTGTGTTTCCCTTGCTTGTGTTCTCTAGCTATGTATGTAGATAACTATGCTTAGGCTTCCCTCTCCCTTCTCTCTTTGAGACTACTTCCTGCCATTTCTTTTCCTTGTTAGAGAAATAGCTGCCAACAGATGCCAATATAGAAAGCAGTTCTAAGGGTTTCTCCATCTAAGTAAGGGTTCTTTACCTTCTTGCATTATCCATAAATGGATTTCCTTGAATATAATGTGGGTTAAATAATGTAATATAATATAATATAATAGCTAAATTAAGTTGGCCAGCTGGTGTATAATAGTGAATTATCCAATTGCTAAAGGGTAAAAGCTACCCCCACTTTGGCAGGCTCCTCTTTGCCTTGCCTAATGTCACATGCTATGGTACTGGTTGCATGATCAAACATATGATGGGGGGCCTGCTAGAACAGGAGAACATTTACATGATTGCTCTGCTCCTATGAAATGAAAATCAACCTGGCATATAAAAGTTGCATTATGCTAGGAGACACATGCCCGGAATGGGACCCTCAATTTCAATAGCAGACATATAGCTAATGAGCTGTATAGAAGCATGGATTCTGAATTAATGAAGTTATTTCTTCAGGTCACTACCGTAAAGAAAAAATATCACCACCCCAAACTTGTTTGCAAACTACATACAACATTCTAATATACTAACAAACATTTTTTGTAAACAATATAAACATTAGAGTAACAGAACAGTTAGTCTTCCTTCTGTAGTCCTTGCATTTACTGCCTTTGATAATTCCAGAAGCTTGGAAATTATATTTTTGACCTATAATTCCCAGAATTCCTCAGCTCGCAAGCTCCAGGTTTTCCTCAAGACCAGGCTAAAAAACCTGGTTGGAATGCCCCACCAGCATGGACACAAACAGAAAAGGGGGCTGCCTTGCTTGTTCATTTAATTTAGGCCTTAAGTCTCCCCATGTGTTGTGTCTCCTGTATTCATTGCAGTTCACCTGCAGTACTCCTGCTGTCCTAAAATCTCTCTGTCTGATATTGTCTATTGTTCCTTGTTTCTTCTGTGTATGAACTGTCACTGAAATATACTCCATAGCATGGAAAAGTTACTTTTTAAGCTTGGGGTTTGGGAGTTTAAATCCACAATTTTTTATGGCATATGTTTTTATGGCCTTCATAATACACTAGAAAATTTAGGCAGCCAGTAATAATTAGTTAAAAAAATATTTCCGTAAGTTTTCATGGATTTCAACTCACTCCATTAGATGCGTAAGACTCCAAACTGAGCTTCCTATCCCTCACTCCAAATCTAAGACTGATCATTTCACGCACAGCTCTTCATGACCTAACTAGTCTTGGCATGATCTGTTGTTGATGCCAAATGCTTCAGGCGAAGCCAGACAGTTTGCCAAAAAAATAAAATAAATGTTTTTTGGCAGAGTGCCTATGTCTCTTGACAACTGCCGCACAAACAGAAACCCCATACACAGCTGAACTTATTCCCAACACAGAGATGCAATGATAGGATAAATTTCACCTGCAAAATATGTGCCTGTTACAGGTACAGGAGCCCTGCCAAAAGAAGCAGTGGAGTCTCCAAGAGCTATTGGGCATATCCATCTATCTGGATGGCATGGGGAACACAACCAAATACCACATACTGTACCTACTAATTACCTATGTGTAAAGCCAAAAAAAAAAAAGTGCCAGCTTGAGACTAGAATTAGTACCAGCAGAAGAAGAAATTCCAGTCGTTAGTAAAAGAACCATATTTCAGGAAATAATAAAATAGGGAGAAAGTCTGATTATGCTGCATTTAGAAAGCACAGCAAACTGACAATGCAACAGGATAGCAAGAGTTAATTTGCCAACATCTGCTCAAATTCTCCATGCTACACTGAAAGAACATTCGGAGATTTATATGTAGGATTCTACATTTTAGAATTTTTCTTATATTTTAGCTGTCACACTGTGGATATCAAATCACACCTGCAATAAATTCAGAGTTGCATACAGCAGCGTTCCCCAACCTTTTCCGGTCCGTGGACCAGCTGGGGAAGGCGGGGCACTCCCCGCGCTCGCGCGCATGCGCGAACAAGCACGCACGTGCTCTTGCACGGGCGGGCGCACGCGCAAATGGCAGTGTGGCGCTCGTGCGGGCAAGCCGGAGCGTGCACGCAGGCACAAACGGGTGGCGCGGGGGCGGCGGCTGGAGGTCTCTCTCGGTGGCCCAGTCTGGCCCAGGCCACGGACCGGCACTGGGCCGCGGACCAGGGGTTGGGGATCGCTGGCATACAGAGACCTATAACATTTTATTTGCACAAGGCTGATAAACCATCGTCTGCTCAAGGCCATCTAGTGAACTTGGTCTATATGGAAGTACAGTGGTGCCTCGACTTACGAACATCTCTACTTACGACCATTTCGAGTTACGACCAGCTCCGGCCGCAAAATTTTGCTTCTACTTGCGACCGGAGCTTCCACTTACAAACAGAAAAAGGCAGGGGGAAAAGGCGGGAAATTCAAATTGCTAACTGTAGGTGGCGAAAGAGGTTGCTTCTTTGTAGCTCTTTCGCCCCAGTTAGAGTGAGTGCGATCGAGGAGAGACTGCCTGGCTTCTGCTTCTCAGCGAGCGTGTGTGTGTTTGCAGGGAGGCTTGGGACTGCCTGTTAGGTAAGGTAAGGTGCTGTTTTCTGCTTTTTAAAAACTGTTCTGGGTGTTTTTGCAGCGTGGTTTTAGGCTGGGGGGGGTTATGTTTCTGTGCTGTGTTGGGTCTTGGGGGGTTTGTTTGTTTTTTGGGTTCCCCCCCACTTCTGATGGGTCTCGGGGGGGGGGGGTTGGTTGCTTTTTTGGGTTTTCCCCCCATATCTGATGGGTCCTGCATGCTTCCCTTGCTTTTTCCTTTGTTTTCTTTACATTTCCTACCTTGTCCCTTTGTTCTCTGTGCATTTCCAATCTGCTCCGTTTGTTTTCTGTGCATTTGCAATGGGTCTTGCACGCTCGATTGCTTTTCTTTCCCCCCCCCCCCCCTTCGGCCGGAAGGGATTAATCGCGTTTCCAATGAGTCTTGCAGTGATTTTTTTTTTTTGGTGATTTTTTTCTTTGGCCGGAACGGATTAATTGCATTTCAATGCATTCCTATGGGAAATGGTGCTTCGACTTACGACCATTTCGACTTACGTCCATCTTCTGGAACGGATTATGGTCGTAAGTCGAGGCACCACTGTATATTCCACTGTCCTATCAATCAATCCACTGTGGCCAACATGGAAATCTGGATCAAGCTGACAGAAGTAATACATTTTCACCCAAAGTAGTGAATAGACTATTGATGCATGACTATCACATTGTGGTCCTCACTCGTTAAATAAAAAACAATGATATGGTCCTCTACAGAGGAGTGTTTTCAATTCACTCTCCCATTTGAGCTAAGATCACTCCATGGAAATGTTTTGGACAGACACACTCATGATTTGACTGTCCTATTTGGGACAGACTGACTGAGTTGCAAGATCCCACCTCTCTTTATCTGCTGTGGTTTAGGCCTACTTGTGTTAATCCAGAGCTTTGGAAACGTCACTCTCAGAATCCCCCAGCTTCCAACCTCTATGTGAGACATAAGGATCTATTACTCCAAGCAAATACCTTACAAAGGCTGAAATCCTGTTTGTTTTGTTACGCCGTGTAAGGCTGATGACACCATCAGCTAGAACAATTTTTCAGAAATTAAGCACTTCCTAACTCTGCACCTACTTCTGGCTCCCATGTAATTCCTTTTACTGCCAGGAATCTGTAGGAGAGGTGCGATGGGAATCTAATTACCAAAAAACACACTGCTGCTGGTAAAGTCATCTGAAAAATTATCCTGACTGATGATGTCATCAGCCTTATACCGAATAATTTATGCAAACAGGATTTCAGCCAATGTATCTAATTTCTCTATTTCTGATCTACTTGGCGTTTGATCTGGGGAAGCGATCTGTCTTGATAACTAATCTGGGTGCTGGTGTTTTGCTTTTTAAAGTTGCATTTTAATTTTTTTTATATACTTAATAGATGTTTAATTACTATTGTAGTTTAATTGCTTTTTAATCTGTAATTTATTGTGGTTTTTGTATTACCTGGTTTAACACTGTGCCTTGGGTCTCCTCACTGGGAGAAAGGCAGCCTACAAATGATACAAAATAAAATAAATACATAAAAATGAATACGTGACCATAGTCCACCTGTGACCTGCAACTGGGTGGTTGGAAAAGTCTGTTTACGCCATCAAGATCAAAATACACCACCATTTGGAATGGAGTAGTGTAAACTAGATAGCGACTGGCCATCTTCACTGATTTTAGTATGTTGATAGAAATTAGCACAGTTTGGATTACTCTTCTTAGATGGAACTAAAGTGGATTTAGTGAAGATGATCATAGCTAAATCACTTCTAGTCTCAGTTTCCTATACATGAAAATGACTGACGTATTTCTGAGTTCTTCTGATGGGAACAGAAACAGAGAAAAATGTTTTAGAAACAGCTTTGTACATGAATCCAATGTAAATTCATTATCATGTAGATGCTGTTTTAAAATTTCTATTTAATCTGTACCGGTAATCTCTAATTACCAGAAAAGTACATGTCAGATATTATTTGTTGCCAAGCTTCATATCACAGATGATTGGCATAGGACACATTGGTTTAAAAAACAAAACAAAAAAACTTTGCATCTCCAGGGTTACGGGAGGCCGTTCTTCCTGCAGAGTCAGCGTGTACTGAGTTTTAGTCACTTCAGCCACACCGTTTAAACTTCCAAGCACAAAGAGTCTTGTTTCCCTGGTTGGGTGCAGATGAGTCAGACGCCACTGTTAGTCCAAACTGTGCTAGGTGGGGCTCTGAAATTCCTCAAAGGCTGGATGAAGTAAAAAATTCTAACACTCACTACTGAGCTGCACGTTCATTTTTGAAAAATGACGCTGTATGGATTTGTGACTATTTGTCACATACATGTATTGGAGGGGGAGGGGGAGAGAAAATCTTTCTGTCTATATGTGAATTTGGTTTCACGTACAGAACTCATTTTAGCATACACACAAAACCAGTCCCAAGCCTTGTGTAAATCCATGTTTACACACTCCCACAACTCTCATGAGTTCATAGTTATTTTGTTTTGCTACACCAGATACAGTGGTGCCTCGACTTACGAACGTGATCGGTTCCGGAACTCCGGTCGTAACTCGAAACGGTCGTAAGTCAAAGCACCATTTCCCATAGGAATGCATTGAAATGCAATTAATCCGTTCTGGCGGAAGGGAAAAAAAACCACACACAAAAAAAAACCACACACAAAAAAAACCACTGCAAGACCCATCGGAAACGCAATTAATCCGTTCCGGCCGAAGGGGGGGGGGGAAGCAAAGCAAACAAACTCTGCAGGACCCTTCGGAAATGCAAAAAAAGCAAAGCAGAAAGCAAACAAACCGTGCAAGACCCTTCGGAAATGCAAAAAAAGCGAAGCAGAAAGCAAACAAGCCGTGCAAGACCCATTGGAAATGCAAAAAAAGCAAAGCAGAAAGCAAACAAACCGTGCAAGACCCATCGGAAATGCAAAAAAAGCAAAGCAGAAAGCAAACAAACCGTGCAAGACCCATCGGAAATGCAAAAAAAGCAAAGCAAAAAGCAAACAAACCCCGCAAGACCCATCGGAAATGGGGGAAAAAAACCCCAAAAAGCAAATAAACCCCGCAAGACCCATCGGAAATGGGGGGGGGGGAAACCCCAAAAAGCAAACAAACCCCGCAAGACCCATCGGAAATGGGGAAAAAAAACCCCAAAAAGCAAACAAACCCTGCAAGACCCATCGGAAATGGGGGGGAAAAACCCCAAAAAGCAAACAAACCCCGCAAGACGCATCGGAAATGGGGAAAAAAACCCCAAAAAGCAAACAAACCCCGCAAGACCCATCGGAAATGGGGGAAAAAAACCCCCAAAAAGCAAACAAACCCCACAAGACCCATCGGAAATGGGGGGAAAAAACCCCAAAAAGCAAACAAACCCCGCAAGACCCATCGGAAATGGGGAAAAAAAAACACCAAAAAACAAACAAACCCTGCAAGACCCATCACAGCATAGAAACATAATCCCACCACCCAGCCCAAAACCATGCTGCAAAACCCACCCAGAACAGTTTTTAAAAAGCAGAAAGCAGCGCCTTGCCTTACCAGGCAGTCCGAAGCCTCCTCCGATCGCACTCACTCTAACTGCTGGGGCGAAAGAGCTACAAAGAAGTCGCCTCTTCGCCTACCAATGGTTAGCAATTTGAATTCCCCGCCTTTTTTTGTTCGTAACTGGAAGCTCCGGCCACAAGTCGAAGCAAAATTTTGCGGCCAGAGCTGGTCGTAACTCGAAATGGTCGTAAGTCGGGACGTTCGTAAGTTGAGGCACCACTGTAAGTGATTTCTGCTACCTCACTACCATTCTCAAGAACACATTTCCTTTTTCTGTCTTTCAACATTGTAACATAGCAGACACTATGAGCTACAACAACATGGCATGTTTATGTCCTATATTTGTTAATTAAAACAAGTGTTAAATAATAACAGCAGTGGCAACAATGTTTTGCAAATGCTGTACATTGCTGAATGTTTTGCAGTAAATTCAGCAAGTGTTAAAGTATTAACAAGCATTTGTGTAATCCCTCAAACAGAAAAGGTTACAATAATCACTTGACATCTCATCAGACAGTTTTATTATCTTTGAAAACTCATTCAGATGAGAGATACAATTAGGTTTCTTTTCTGAAGGCTTGGACTGTAAGCCTGTAGGCAGTACCTATCCTTTCAAAATTCTTTTTTGTATAATGCTTTGTTAATACTATACATGTATTATGATTATATCCATCCCCACATTCAGGATTAAGAACTAGGTATATCATGAATTTTATGCAATAAGATACTACCATGCATAAGAAAGAGTCTTATCTTCTTGAAAAATGTAAGATAAGGAATGAGAGATTTAGGTTCCATACCACAAGTCTAACAAACACCACTGATTTGCACAGAATTTTAATAAAGGTTTTGCAGGGGATGCTAAACGAAATGTTGGTCAAAAGACACAGAATTAACTTAGTACATGCCCATTGTCCTTGATGTTTACTCTTGAAAACCAGACAACAATTTAGTTATCACTGAATAACAATAACAATAATAATAATGAACAAAGTTGACTTATGGGGACCCTTGCAAGGATTTCCTAAGTACGTATATAGTACTCAGAAGTGATTTACTAGCCACTTGTTCTTGGGGTCCCTAGGGCTGTGCAGCTTGCTCAAAGCTATCCAGGCTAGCTCTTTAAAGGTATCTGTCACATTCTATTATCCAATCTTTAAGAATTATGGATTTAGTAGCATGGCCCCTGCAACAGTACTGTGAACACAAAGAATGGGATGTACATTTCAAAGAACTGAAGCCAAAACTTTTTATAGGAAACAGGATATCATCCTGCAGCTGATAAACATCTGATTCCTAGAGCCTGAATGGTTAAATCAGTTGAATTCCATTTGCCACTTTTTAGCAACTGATGATCAAAAATTGAAATCAGATGAAACAACTTTCTGTGAAAGAAGTTTGGAGAATAAAATTATTCTACTTATCAGAGAAATACATGTACACCCACTCACACAGAGTCTCAAAAACAATTTACTCTTGTTATGTGCTGCCAAGTCACTTCCGACATATAGCAACTCTATGAAATGAGTGACCTCTAAAAAGTTCTGTCATCAACAGCCATACTCAATTCTTGCAAAGTCAAGGCCATGGCTATCTTTATTTAGTCAATCCCTCTCTCTTACTTGGTCTTCCTCTTCTCCTATTGCCTTCAACTTTCCCCCTATTATTGTATTTTCCAATGGGGTTTTGTCTTCTCATAATGTGCCTAAAGTATTATAGCATCTAGTTTGCTCTCTAGACTTATGCAATTTCACCAATTCTATAGTAAAATTGCAATAGGATTCTGGCCACTACCTCAGTAACATACATATCAGTAACAAATTTGATACAATGAATATTTTTTCAGTATTTTCAAGTTCAAAAAAATTCTGATTAGCACTGTCCCACTGGTAAATCTGTTACAGTTTTAAAGCTAAAACTCTCAGTCTAAGATACCCCTAAGATTCTGTTTATTGAAAGGGACATTTGTTGTTGTTTAGTCGTTAAGTCGTGTCCGACTCTTTGTGACCCCATGGACCAGAGCATGCCAGGCCCTCCTGTCTTCCACTGCCTCCCGGAGTTTGGTCAGATTCATGTTGGTAGCTTCGGTGACACTGTCCAACCATCTCATCCTCTGACGTCCCCTTCTCCTCTTGCCTTCACTCTTTCCCAACATCAGGGTCTTTTCCAGGGAGTCTTCTCTTCTCATGAGATGGCCAAGGTATTGAAGCCTCAGCTTCAGGATCTGTCCTTCCAGTGAGCACTCGGGGTTGATTTCCTTCAGAATGGATAGGTTTCATCTCCTTGCAGTCCAGGGGACTCTCAAGAGTCTCCTCCAGCACCACAATTCAAAAGCATCAATTCTTCGGTGGTCGGCCTTCTTTATGGTCCAGCTCTCACTTCCATATATCGCTACTGGAAAATCCATAGCTTTGACTATGCGGACCTTTGTCGGCAAGGTGAGGTCTCTGCTTTTTAAGATGCTCTCTAGGTTTGTCATCGCTTTCCTCCCAAGAAGCAGGTGTCTTTTAATTTAGTGGCTGCTGTCCCCATCTGCAGTGATCATGGAGCCCAAGAAAGTAAAATCTGTCACTGCCTCCATATCGTCCCCTTCTATTTGCCAGGTGATGGGACCAGTGGCCATGATCTTAGTTTTTTTGATGTTGAGCTTCAGACCATTTTTGGTGCTCTCCTCTTTCACCCTCATTAAGAGGTTCTTTAATTCCTCCTCACTTTCTGCCATCAGAGTGGTATTATCTGCATATCTGAGGTTGTTGATATTTCTCCCGGCAATCTTAATTCCGGCTTGGGATTCATCCAGTCCTGCCTTTCACATGATGTATTCTGCATATAAGTTAAATAAGCAGGGGGACAATATACAGCCTTGTCGTACTCCTTTCCCAATTTTGAACCAATCAGTTGTTCCAAATCCAGTTCTAACTGTTGCTTCCTGTCCCACATATAGATTTCTCAGGAGATAGATAAGGTGGTCAGGCACTCCCATTTCTTTAAGAACTTGCCATAGTTTGCTGTGGTCCACACAGTCAAAGGATATTGCGTAGTTAATGAAGCAGAAGTAGACGTTTTTCTGGAACTCTCTGGCTTTCTCCATAATCCAGCGCATGTTAGCAATTTGGTCTCTAGTTCCTCTGCCCCTTCGAAATCCAGCTTGTACTTCTGGGAGTTCTCGGTCCACATACTGCTGAAGCCTACCTTGTAGGATTTTGAGCATAACCTTGCTAGCGTGTGAAATGAGTGCAATTGTACGGTAGTTGGAGCATTCTTTGGCACTGCCCTTCTTTGGGATTGGGATGTAGACTGATCTTTTCCAATCCTCTGGCCACTGCTGAGTTTTCCAAACTCGCTGGCATATTGAGAGTAGCACCTTAACAGCGTCATCTTTTAAGATTTTAAATAGTTCAACTGGAATGCCATCACCTCCACTGGCCTTGTTGTTAGCCATGCTTTCTAAGGTCCACTTGACTTCGCTCTGCAGGATGTCTGGCTCAAGGTCAGCAACCACACTATCTGGGTTGTCCGGGACATCCAGATCTTTCTGGTATAATTCCTCTGTGTATTCTTGCCACCTCTTCTTGATGTCTTCTGCTTCTGTCAGGTCCCTACCATTTTTGTCCTTTATCATGTCCATCTTTGCACAAAAGGTTCCTTTAATATCTCCAATTTTCTTGAACAGATCTCTGGTTTTTCCCTTTCTATTATTTTCCTCTATTTCTTTGCACTGTTGATTTAAGAAGGCCCTCTTGTCTCTCCTTGCTATTCTTTGGAAGTCTGCATTCAATTTTCTGTAACTTTCCCTATCTCCCTTGCATTTTGTTTCCCTTCTCTTCTCTGCTATTTGTAAGGCCTCGTTGGACAGCCACTTTGCTTTCTTGCATTTCCTTTTCTTTGGGATGGTTTTTGTTGCTGCCTCCTGTACAATGTTACGAGCCTCCATCCATAGTTCTTCAGGCACTCTGTCCACCAAATCGAGTTCCTTAAATCTGTTCTTCACTTCCACTGTGTACTCGTAAGGGATTTGGTTTAGATTATACCTGGCTAGCCCAGTGGTTTTTCCTACTTTCTTCAGTTTAAGCTTGAATTTTGCTATAAGAAGCTGATGATCAGAGCCACAATCAGCTCCAGGTCTTGTTTTTGCTGACTGTATAGAGCTTCTCCATCTTTGGCTGCAGAGAACATAATCAATCTGATTTCGGTATTGCCCATCTGGTGATGTCCATGTGTAGAGTCGCCTCTTGTGTTGTTGGAAAAGAGTGTTTGTGATGACCAGCTTGTTCTCTTGACAAAACTCTATTAGCCTTTGCCCTGCTTCGTTTTGAACTCCAAGGCCAAACTTACCTATTGTTCCTTTTATCTCTTGACTCCCTACTTTAGCATTCCAGTCCCCTATAATGACAAGAACATCTTTCTTTGGTGTCAGTTCTAGAAGGTGTTGTAAGTCTTCATAGAATTGGTCAATTTCAGCCTCTTCAGCATCGATGGTTGGTGCATAAACTTGGATGACTGTGATGTTGAAAGGTCTGCCTTGGATTCGTATTGAAATCATTCTATCATTTTTGAGATTGTATCCCAGTACAGCTTTCCCCACTCTTTTGTTGACTATGAGGGCTACTCCATTTCTTCTACACGATTCTTGCCCACAATAGTAGATATGATAATCGTCTGAATTGAATTCGCCCATTCCCGTCCATTTTAGTTCACTGACACCCAGGATGTCAATGTTTATTCTTGCCATCTCCTGTTTGACCACATCCAGCTTACCAAGGTTCACAGATCTTACATTCCAGGTTCCTATGCAGTCTTTTTCTTTGCAGCATCGGACTTTCCTTTCACTTCCAGGCGCGGCCGCAGCTGAGCGTCCTTTCGGCTTTGGCCCAACCACTTCATTAGCACTGGAGCTACTTGTCCTTGTCCTCCGCTCTTCCTCAGTAGCATGTTGGACGCCTTCCGACCTAAGGGGCTTATCTTCCAGAGTCATATCTTTTAGCCTTTTGTTTCTGTCCATGGAGTTTTCTTGGCAAAGATACTGGAGTGGCTTGCCAGCTCCTGCTCCAGGTGGATCGCGTTTAGTCAGAACTCTCCACTATGACCTGTCCATCTTGGGTGTCCCTGCACGGCATAGCCCATAGCTTCTCTGAACTACTCAAGCCCCTTCGCCACAACAAGGCAGCAATCCATGAAGGGGGAAAGGGACATTACATTGACTGAAATACGTACTTCTCCTTGAAAATTTTCCATTACAATGGGGCACTAATACAGAAATATAATAACCAAAACAAATAAGTTTCAGATAGCAATGCTGTACTTAATTGGATGGCATACTAGCCAGGACTAGAAAAGATTGAACAGTTTGAAATCCTAGAGAGAGGAATATTTTGCCTTAATTATTCAAATGAAGAATAATAATCTAATTGTGTTAAAGGGTCAGTACTGATGTAATGCTTGTTTTTCCTTCATCATAATTGGGAGACTATGAATAGACTCCCAAGAATATTGTTCACAGACAAGAATAGTCCACTAGACTAAGCGCTCCTCCCCAATGTCCCCTAACTAATTCTCCTCGAAGGTATAAACTCCGTTTATTGAAAGAAGACCACACATTGCTTTATTTCTCCCTCCCTTACACCATCCTGAAGTACACTCGTATGTGTCACAATGAGTGTATTAATCTGTATTAATCACATATAAGGCAGCAAAGCTGAATAGATAACTATGTTGACTACATGGCTGCCAAGCCAGAGGTCAAGAATTTGATTCCTCACCATGGCTTGCAGGAGAAAAGCCAGGCTGTGTAGCCTTGGGTAAGCTGCACAGTCCCAGAACCCTAGATGAAAGAACTGCTAAACCATTTCTGAGTATTATGTAACAAGGAAATCCTGGCAAAGGTCACCATAAGTCAGAATCAATAGCAATCAATTATTACTTTCTGAAAACAAATAGCTCATAACCTAGGACCTATATTATGGTCACCATTAAGGTTTAACTTAACATTTATAACCAGATGCACACACTTCAAAACAGCATAATGGTTGTAAAATGATTGTTATATTCAGCAGATATTTTAAGTGCTATTAAAAACAAACCACTGAAAATGGTATCTGGGATTTAAGCACTAATTCATATAGCACAAGCCAGAGCCACTCTGAAAATATTTACTAAAGAATGGCTTTTAAATATTTTTAATAAACAAAAATTACTTGAAAGAAAAGATCAGCAGAATGAGATTAGGTTTTAAAAAAGGCGAAATAGCTTTACAATACCAAGCAAACAGGCTCAATTGATGCAAGTAGCGAAGTAGGGGAAAATGTGACTTGAAAATTGGCCTTCAGTCATTTCTATGTCTACATGTGACAGATGACTAAGTAGAATGTGCTATCAAGTCAGAACCAACTTATAGTGACCCTAATGGGCTTTCAAGATGAGATGTTTAAGAAGTGGTTTTATCAGCACCACCATTCCAGTGAGATTTCATTGTCGAGTGGGGATTTGAACCCAGTCCTCCTGAGTCCTACTCTGTTACTTTGTCCACTACATCAAACAGGTAGAACAACAAATATGAATTACCTGATTCTGGAGCTCCTCCAGTTTACGTTTTCTTGCATGAAGAGCTTTACTTGGAAAAGCCCAAAAATAATTAGAAGTCCCAATCCGATCAGTATCTACCATACCATCATCAACTAAGCTCTGTAAGACCTCCTTCACTGACACAGCAGCTGTTAAAGAAACAAACATCATACTGTTACAATGGCTGAAATTCTGCAGATAGCATAAGTGAAATTGTAACTTTCCCTCCATTCCTCCCTCTTCAATTGAGTGTCGCTGGCACAGTTGTTGGTCAGGAGATTGACAGCAGGGCTTTGTTCACCAGGAAACGAGGAATGGATAGTTACGCTTTGGTGTATACTTTGAACAGGATTTCAGCAAATATGTTTATCTATATTTATTGAAGGGTTGCTTCTTGTTAGCATACATTAGAACCTAACAACCACTTTTTGCATTTGAAACATTTTCACATCATTCCTGCAAAGATCTGCCAGTAACAACAGAATGATACATAATAAATCAAAGTTGCAGTAAACATATTTACCAACATAATCCTATGAGGATCCTTGCCTTAAGGTGACAATATAAAAATCACCATTGATTCTTCATTGTTCCCCACCAGTCTTCTGCATGTTGCAGTAAGAACAGCATCATACCATTCATACACTCCTTATAGAACTGCTATGAAGATCATACTTTCCAAGACCTTTTGAGAACAGGATCTTTGACATTTGAAGATCTTGTAGAACACTTTGTCACTACGAATAAAAGTTTGATAGAAAACAAGTCTAGGTACTCACTGATTCCCTTCTCTTTGGGAGCAATTTTCTCAATGTCTTTTAACTGGAATACATCTTTCTGTTAGGAGAGAAAGGAATGAGGAAATAAGCACACAGCTGTTCTAATCATTTCAAACCTTAATTGTAGAGCATCTAACACTTTCAAATTCCTTCCTCTGCATAGAGGTCTTATGGCTTCAAGCTTAACAATCATGAGTCAAGACCATTTACATAAGATACTTCACTACATCATCACGTTCACCTCTGAGAGGCAGAAAGTACCAGTTCAGTGATTCCCAACCTTGAGTCCCCAGCTGTTTTTGAACTACCTCTCCCAGAAATCCTGGCCAGCACATCTAGTGGTGAAGGCTTCTCGGAGTTTTAGTCCAAAAACACGTGGGGATCCAAGGTTGGAAACCACTGTACTAGTTGAACCTTTCAATGGTTTCCCACCTGCTCATTTCTGGCAGTAAGCAGAATTTCCCTAGGATCCACTGAAGCCAGTGCAGGTATTTGTGGATATGTAGATACTGAAAGTGCTAAACTTTTTATTGTGACCAGCTTCCAAATAATCAGGCATACTGAAAATACAGGGCTTTTTAATGCTATTTAAAATAATGACGTCTGTATCTGCATTTCAGTTTTCTGTTGTATCTTGTCTGCAGATATCAGAAGATCCATCATTCTATTCATACTATTGCCTAAGCAGAGCTGAGGAATGTGTAATGCTCCAGATCTTGTTGCATCACATGTCCCATCAATCCTAGTCAGCATAATTGATGGTGATGGATGATGGGACTTGTAGTCCAGCATCTGGAGGACTACAAGTTAGACACTCCTGTCCTAAGCCCAGGTGCTGTCCAAATCAAGTCAAGCTTTATTATTATCATCATTATTATTAGTTTTATTTATATGCTCCATTTCTCCCAACAAGGGACCCAAAGCGGCTCACAACATTAAAATTCACACAATTTAAAAACACAATAAGTTAAATATTAAAAGATAAATTAAACAATATATGATTTAAAAATTAAATTAAAAGATTAAAACATGGAAAAGATTAAAATTATTTGCTTTAGTGTTTGCAATTTATCTGCCCTCTGCTACTCCATGTGTTAGGGGAGAGAGACAGCAGAAAAAGGGAAAGGCAAAGGAAGCCTAGAGTTTATTCACACTACAGTGAAAGGTGGAAACTCCAATGGAATTATAATTGTTCTAAGGCTATTTTACCCTCTTCTCTCTCCAACGACTATATGCATCATGAGTGCTGCAATAAGGCAGGACCATGAGAAAAGCAACAATTTAAAAAGCAGACTACTACAGATATGTCTCTGTATGGATTAAAAAGCAAGCTGCCATGTCACCACTATTTCCTTCAATGTTGTTTGTTTTCTCCAACCCTCAATCTTATATGCATATTTTCGGTTCAGGCTCACTACATGTTCACAACAAAACCATTCACAATGCAATCTGAAAGAGCAAACAAGTATTACGTACGGTTTCAAAAAATATTTCCATCATCCGAGTTCTCTTCTCTTCAGCACTCAGTCCCCTTTTCTTCGACTGCACAGGAAAAAACATGCAATATAATGAATCCTACTTCTGAAGGTAGCATTCCCAGGTACGTATAGAGCTTTGTCTCTGTGGACACTTCCCACATAATCCATGCTCTATACATAAAAAAGTACAAGACACAATATGCTGTATATCGAATTTTATCTAAAATTACTTTATATAGTGTTATCTATGCATAATGTCTTACAATTTCCTCTGGTGTATACAAAATACTGAAATAACAGTATAGGGAGCTACATAACCGCATGATGGCCATATATAGATGACTGGCACATGCATTTTCTGTTTTGGCCTTTAAGCCTCTCTGACGAGCCCTGCCCAATTTATGGAATTAGAAACATTTTCACCTTCATCACCCAGGTATAATTCACTTATGGATCCAACAGCAGAGGGACAACAACTGGATATTACATCTGCTTTTATGGGAGGAGTATGCGTATACATGCACAATTCCTGCACTGTGCCAGAAGTATGAATAACTTCTGGCGCCATGGGCTCTTTATTAGCTTGCCAGTCATACTTTTAGGAAACTTTGTTCAGTCTTGGCTGGATCTAGAAGATGAGCAAATTGGCTCATTATTTGCTGGGAAAGGATTCAGAGGTTCGTAAGCAATGGTTTTACATCAAAGGACAAGAAAGGGGAATGACATGATTCCTTCTAGTGAAGGCCAACCGACAGAATGAAAGGTGGATAGCTTCCATGGATAGCCTTTGCTAATGCGCTGGTTCTTAAACCTTATTTCCTCATCTGTAGGATAGTCTTGGCCAACCTCACAGGGCTCTTAAAAGGCAAACCAAAAAAATAAAAAATTAAATAAAAAAAATTAAACGTTTAGCCTACTAGGAGTAACATAAATAATGGAGATCTAAATTCTATAATATGCAGAAGAAATTTACAGCTTTGTTGTTTCTTTTCATGTCCTACTCTTCAAAAGAAAAGCAGGCTATGCCAATTTACTTTAAGGAAAATTTGACACAATCCAGAGAAAGCACATACACCCAGAACTGTCTCTTATGTTTACTTTGCAGTAGCTGATCTCCCTTTTAAAAGGAGCTTAGCAAATGGATGTTGGAAGCTGTTCTAGAGAGTACCAAGGGGAGAAAGTTGTAAATGTGCACAAGGATGATAGCCATTCCTTTCCATATTTATCAGAACCCTCTCTTAAAAATATGAGTTGAACTGTGTTGCAAAACAATATAAACAGAGTTAATTTGTCCTACAATGCAATCTTACACATCTATTATAACATAAGCCCTACTGAATATAACAGGATTTACTCCACGTTAGTTTATTACTGTAACCTTACTTTATTACCAATCACCCAAGGGATGTTATGGTCAACATACAGAAAACTGAATAGCAGCAGGCTCAAGAAGAGTAACAACAAGCAACAGTTATGTTCTCAGCAGTACCCCAACTGGGCCTTCTGTTATATTTTATATGTCCCCAACCTTAACTGTTTTACTTCTCTTGAACAGGTTTCTTCAGCACGTGATCAGGCCTGACACTATCACATTTGACTGGTTGTCCATGGTAGGTGTCCTCCCTCTGATTGAACCCTTTTTGTAGACATTCTGATTGTTGTTTGGAGGACCTGGTTTTACAATTCTCTTTTTATCAGATCTTATCATTACTTTATACTGGTTTAATTTTAAAACTCTTTTTCTTTTTTAGTTTGTGTTGCTATGCAAATTATCCTTTAAGTTGAAAATTTTATTTACCTCAAAATGTGCTTGACTATAGAGGTTGGGAATGTCATATTTTTGGAGGCCTGAAATCATGCAGTCTCCTTGGGGGATTCTGGGAGTTGGAGTCCAGAAAATAACTTTTCCAAGCCCTAGCTGGATATGAGTTTAGCTAACTGGCTAGATATATGCCAGGCATGTGTGATGAAGGCCAATTATTAGGAGCAAAACATTCTTTCTCATATTATACTGATACTAGATATAGTGTTCTAAGAAATTTGAGGAAATATACAAAGAATAAAAAAGCACTTGAGGGGAACTGTATAGAAAAGTGCAGAGCTATAGTTTAAGAAATGATTTAGTTGAGGAGTCACTGCCAGATGATGACAGGCATGATAAAGCACCTTCATATCAACCTCCTGGGAAAGCAAGATACACAAACATGTCAGAACATGAGTTTTCAACTCATACTTGAGACAGGAAGCCTCTTATGCTTGCCTGGCAGAGCTGACATTTATATGCTCTTTAACCTCTCACAGGTTTTCTTGTGGTTATCAAAATGTGTGAGAAGCAACAGGTGGGAAGTCTCAAGAACTTCATGAAAAACAAATTTAGCTAAGTTGCTGACAGCAGAGCTAAAAAGAGGTAGTTGTGCAATAGAACTGATCACACAGTAGTTTTCAATCCCTCATTTATATAAGAGTGCTACTGCAGAACTTGGGGTGTGACAAATGTGAGAAAAATGTGAATGGGTCCACTGTGAAGTTGCAACTGGGAAGTCAGTTTCTCCCAATAAACCACACAGGAGTCAAGAGAGAAGAAGGGAGGAAATTAGCAATCAGCTTTATTTGAAGCCCCTTAAGGTAGCTCTTCTGTAGCCCTCCAGATTTGCAGGAGGTACAGTTTTAACAGAGCAACCTTAACAAGCTTCAAAGGAATGCTGATTAGTAATTTCCTTCTCACTCTCTATTGTATGCTGACTCCTCACTCTTTTTTTCCCTTTTGCCACCTAGGTGCCCTAGCTCAGTGGTATCAAGGGAAATGAAATGGGAAATGAAAAAAAAAAAAAAAAGGAAAGCAAGACATTTGCAGGAAAAGAGTGTTTTATCATGGACAGGACTAAAAGTTTCACTTTAAAAATGGAAGAGCAATTTTTAAAACCCTGCTATCTATTAATTTAAGAACTGCTCCTTGTTCACTATTTGGTGATGGCAGATGCTTTTTGCATTGGCTCAATCATTACTTCCTTAACCAATGCAAATGCATTTACTGTCAAAAAAATAGAAGCCCCAGCAGCAATGGAAAAAACTATGGTTGCAGAGGGGCCTCTGAGCTGATATGCTTCTATGTTGTGTAGACTCACTCTGTCCCAATTCCAGAGCATTTTCCACATTATTTGTCAATGCAGTTAACCCCCTTGGAAAAGTATTTTGCAGCTATATACCTTGTAATACCCTAGCCATTTTGGATAGTGGGGGTGAGAGTTTACAGGGTAGTTCTTGCAAATTTATGACCCTGTGGGAAGCAACCATATAATTCCTGGTTGCCACTATAAAATTTCTTTACAGCATCTTCCTAGGAACACGATATATGAAAAGCAAAACTGGCAACCTGAGAGACTGTAGTATGTATGGAACACAAATACAAGAGTGATAGAATACACAACCACAGTGTGTAACTTTGTTCACTTTTTAAAAGGATTTGATAATTTCACAGGGGACAGCTTCTTCACCAGTTTCTATTCATAATAATGACAGTATTTGAGCAATTATTAGATTCCTGAAAAAAATGACAAAGGCCATGACAATTCTAGAGCGGGCCATGCAAGGGTATCCGGCCAATAAATGTTAGATGCCAAGAACCTAATTACAGGAACTGATCCAGAAATAACCATTCTTATGGTGGTGGAAGAACAGTTGTTCTAGATGAGTAACACAGTGACCAGTCTTATTTATAATGATTCAGATGTTCATTCAGATGAAAGACTAGGGAACCCAGGGCCCACCAGATGCCATCAGATTCCAACTGCTATCAGCTCTGGGCAGCAGAGCAAATGCTCAAAGATGATAGGAGTCACAGTTAGCTATCAGTTCTCCTTCTTGCTCTACTGGCATTTACTGTACTTCCCTAGGTAATCAGTATAAGAAAGAATATAGCTGCAAAGTTCCAGGGCACCAATGTTGTGAATGCAGGAAAGCCAAAGTGGCACAGTAGCCAAAGAACAAGATTTAGACTGGGAGATATGAAATAAAACGCCTAGATAGATTCCCAAAACATCTGGTTGGACTGTTGGAAATGGGAAGCAGGACAACAAAAAAGTGGGTAGTACCAATGTGGTAGGACTGGAAGACGTGGGATCCAAATTCTGGTCTGCCACAAGGTTCATGAGGTGGCACGGAAAGAGTCACTGTCATCCTAATACCCCTCACAGGATTGCTTGTTGCATTTATATCCTGCTTTTCCTCCAGTTAATTCAAGGCAACTTCTACAATTCTCCTCCTTGCCATTTCATCCTCAAAGTAATCCCTGAAATAGATCAAGCTGACAAAATGTGACTGGACCAAAACCACCCTGCGAGTTTTGTCCTGATTCAAGACACTAACCACTTAACCACACTGGCTGTTGTTGCTTTGAGGATGAAATAAGAGTGAGTTCCTTCACCCACTGCCTTGAATTCCTTGGCAGAAAAGGTCAGTGGAATAAAAAAATAAACGTGGATCTTTGCTCTGAAAGAGTAACTTGCAGCAGTCACTTGAAAGTTTGCCCTTTTAGTCATGACCAAACAAGCAGCCCTTGAACTCATGCTGGTTTTAATCTCTCATAGCGCAATCCTACACAGCTCGATTCCCAAGGAGAGCATTCACCAAAGATGCACTACAACTCCCATAATCCCGTATCACTAGTTTTGTTGGGTGGGGCTGATGCGCGTTGCAAACTGCCGTACTCAGAAGGAAGTTCCTTGAATTCACAGCACTTCCTCCCTGACAGCCTATAGGACTGCAGGCATGTTTCACTGTCACTGAACCCCCACATTTAGGGTTGAGGCACCCCCTTCCTCCCTGGGTCGCCTTGCGAAACAGCTTGTAACTAATTCACACACTCCAGGGCTCGGTTTCTCTCTCTCACTCCTCCATTTCACTACTTCCCGCCCTCGGAGCCCCTTTCCCCGCCACGAGAGCCAGGCGGCAGCGTGGCGTCTAAACCGGCGAGGGAGCGACCCGAGCTTACCATGTCGCCCTTCCTTCCCTCCGCAGCGGGACCCCACACCCCAAAAGGCGGGAATTATTTGAGAGGCAAAATCCGCGGGAAGCCGCCGCCGCTCCGCCTCCCGGCAGCTCAGCGCCATCTCGTGCCTCTGGGCGGAATTGCACACTGTGGTCTTTTTCCTTTTTCTCCCTCGGAGAGCAAGGAAGCCCATAGAGATAGAAAAAGATGAGAGTGGACTTAGACGAATGGATTCCATTTCCGCTAAGTATTAAAAGCCGCCATGGGGTAACCCCGCCTTTTCTTCCCAGACCAAAGGCTTTGCATCATGGCTGCAGTAGAAACGCGCACGCTGTAAGGATGATGATAACTGTTCGTGACTTTCTTTTTATTTCATTTAATCTGTTTCTGTCCTGCCTGTGATGTTTATGTGCCTTGAAGTCGACACAGACTAATAGGGCTTTCAAGGTATGTTTAGATATCTAAGGAGTGGTATCAACATTTTATTTATTTACTTACTGCCCCATTAGTGACGGAGCTCTATTCTGGGTGGTTTACAAAACGGGAACAGATACCGAATTAGAAATAAAGCATCCACCCCGTGAGTTACCGTGGTGGAGTGAGGATTTGAACTCGGGTCTACTGAGCCCTACTCTCTGAATCTATCCATTGCATCACACTGGCTCTGTGTTATAGTCCCACTTTAAGAGGCATTCCTGCAGTGTTTCAGTACCAGCAAACCGTGCAGGCTTCCTGTTTGAGGGGTGGGGATTAGTAGAAGATTTAGCCCTGTATCGCCTCTTTGGTGGCCACCATAATCCTGGTACTATTTCGCTGTTGTCCTTACATTTCTTTCAAGTCAGACGTTGCTCTATACATTTCATATAATGCTGAATACATTCATATAAGGACTGAAGAAGCTACTTGGATGAGTAGCAAAACGTTTCAACCTCATAAGAAAGAAATCCAGTTACCATGACTCAACTTCCAGATAACCTCACCTGGATGACTGAGAATCTTCACAGATATATTCATATAATGCTGTTTCAGCAGTATCAAACTGTCAGTCAGCGGTGAGCATGGTGAAAATCCTGGGAGTAGATGGTTACCAGTAACTCAAGACCGGATTCTTAGACAGTAATGCAGTAAGACAGTAAAGGAAAAGAGGAAGACCAAATATGCGATGGACTGACTCCCTAAGACCACAGGCTTGAGTTTATAAGAGCTGAGGACATGACATTTCATTCATAGGGATGCCATGAGTCGGAGGCTACTTGACGGCGCATCACAACAACTTAACATCTAAATATAAGCAACAATACTGCATGTAATCTCCTTCCTTCCTTGTTTTTGTTGATTCCTTTTTCCCTTTTGTATTGTCATTTTTGCATTTGTTAATCATGTTTTTAATAATGCTTCCCACCCTCCTCCACTCCTGGCAGCAGTGGGAGCAATGTAAAAGCAGCCGCACAGTTTCATCAGGAACTGAAAACCTAGCAAAATACAATAAAAATGGCCGGAGGACGCTCTGTAGTCTTGTTGACATTTTCTCTGTGTGCTACAGCCATGCTTTGCTTGTTTATTATCAACATTTTAATGAATCATTTTTTATTTTATTCATAACTGTTTCCTTCCGTCTTTTACTCGTTCACCTCCATTCCCAGCTCTCTCGCTCTCTTTATCTATGCACCAAATAAACACATGGGCATGCAAACACTTTTAAACATTTTCCCAACCATTCAGAAGACAAAAAGAATAGAGTTTTAAAGACTTCTTGTCTTATCTAATTTTTTTCCTGCTCAGTTTGCATTTGTTTGAAAAACAGAAGGTATCTATGACATGCGTCCACTTTTAGATGGCATGTGTTGGTTAAATTTAAAAGAAAACAGGGCCCTGGCCCTTTTTAATAGTCTGGAAGAAATTGACAGCTAGAATGGTAAGCATGCCTAGATATTCATGTTTCCACTTTTGCATGCTATCGAAGATGATAATAATAATCTTAGAACTGCAGAGCTGGAAGGGATCATCAAGTCCACCCCGTCAAAGAAGCACAATGGAAAATTGAACTCTCAACCTCTGGCTGAACAGCCAGATACCTAAACTGCTGTCCTCCCTTTTCATTTGGCCACTGGAAATCAGAGCTACATGTGAGCTGAGGAAGTATGCACGTTGGAGTGCAAAACATAACTTTTTCAAATTGGGCCCCAAACTGACATTGGGTAAAGGATGGTAGAAATGGCAGACCTTTCTAGGCCACTATATCTGCACGATGAAAGGGTTTGCAAATAAACGTGATATACGTTGTTACTAAATGACACCCTAAATAACTTTAGTCCAAGTTATCTCAAAGACCGTATCTCCCATTATCAGCCAGCTCGGGAGTTAAGATCATCAGGGGAGGCCCTTCTCTCAGTCCCACCACCTTCACAGGTGCATTTGGTGGAGACACACAGGAGAGAGCCAGCTCTGTTGCTGCACCCAGACTTTGGAATTCCCTCCCATAGGAGGCCAGGTTGGCCCCATCATTGCTGTCCTTCTGCAAGCAGGCAAAGAACTTTCTCTTCTGGCAAGTTTTCCCTTAATGACTGGCTGCCTGAGTGGAGTTTTTAAAAGCATTGTTGTGCCTTATTGCTTTGAATCAGTTTTTGGTGCTACTTGTATTTACCATTTTTAAATGTGGTAGCTGTGTGATCCTTTTCAGTATTTATATACTTACTGATTTTCGCTTTAAATATCGTCTTTTAATGATGTAAGCAGCCTTGGGTCATTTTTAAGGAGAAAGGAGAAATGTAAACAAACAAATCTGGTCAATAGAGTAGCATCTACTGTATCACTGCTTCCCATTTTAGCACTTGGTGCACTTTGAGTTTTTTGTGTTGAGTGAAGGAACTGAAATGCCCAGGGCTGTCTGGCATTATTTGCCACAAGGGAGAGAAGGGCTTAGCCTTTGCTTGTGGGCCGAGCCTTCCTCTCTGTCTGTTTCATTTTGAGGCTTGCACTCACCCTCCATATCTTTCAGTACAGACTTTGCCAGTCGGTTGCTTGTTGGATCGGCCTGACATCAGATTGGTGGGGTCAGTTTCCCACCCCCGATTCTCTACTGAATGGATGGAGGCTCTTAGGGACTGCAGAGTCTTGGAAAGGAGAATTTGGTAAAATTGGTCTGTGAGGGCGGCGGATTAATCTGGTCATAATTTTGAAGACAGATGAAAGGATTGGACACGTGGAATGAGGGCAGCTTTCAGCTTAATTTAGTCCTATTTTATTGACAGGGTAAGTATGCCCTGGGTAAGTCAGTTGGTTGGAGGGCACACGGAGCTTTGCCACCTAGGGTTATTAGGCTTGTGAACCTGACAGAGGTCATGGCTCTGTTCACCTCAGCTGTCCTAAGGCCCAGGAGGGGAGCTTCCTATGCTTAAACTGAGAGGAAGGGGTGGTCAGCTTGCTGCCTTTCTTCCATGACCCAGATCTGCTCTTCTGTTATTTACAGCGAGCCAGTGGCCTGTGCTGTATGCTAGAGTACCTTTACTGACACCACTTTCCAGATCTGAGTTCATATTAATAAATGTGGCCCTAGTTTAATTTCAGCTGTTGGTGTCTTGTCTCTTTATTTCACTCTCCACTGGACACAGCTGTGGCTGGAACCAGAGCAAGCCTTGCTAAGAATGTTCTTCGGGAAATGCAATACCTTCGGGTTCATGTTTATTTTAACAGAGATGTTTCTTCTATATTGGGGAACTGCCCAATATACAAGTGTCTTCCTGTCAAAATAACTGCTGCAAAAGCTTATAAATTATGTTTATATTTTAGACCACACCCAGGAGTGGGATTAGCATGGATAATCTGGAGTTTGCATGGCAGATGGGATTATGAATCTTGGGCAAGGTGCACAATCTCAGGACGCTACCAGGAGGGACTGGTAATTAAAACCTTCCTATCCCCCATTTTAGGTTCTGAGGCTCCCTAGTGTTGTAAATGTAGGCCACAAAAAGGTTAGTGTTCAAAATCATTTTTGTGAAATTAATCTTGTTACTAGACAAAATCCTACTGTGTACCTTTGTTTGTGGCAAAATCCAGATTGGGTGCCTATCCCATCATTTTAGGCTCCAAGACTCCCTGGGATTTTTGCCCTGGGAAAACCTTTGAGAGTCTTGGGTTTGGGGAACCTTTAAAATTAAAAAAAATGCTGCCAGATTGCTGGTGGTGGTCCTGGTTCCAGCAGTGATTTTAAAAAAAAAACTTTTAAAGGCTTCCCTGCTCTGGTCCCAAGGCTCCCAAATCTTCCCCAGGGCAAAAGGAGCCCTAGGAAGTCTTGGGGCCTAAAATGATAGGATAGGCACCCAATCTGGATTACGTCACACAAAGCTGCATAGCAGGATTTTACCCAGTAACATAAGATTAATTTCACAAAAATGATTCTGAACATTAAGAACCTTTTTGAGGTCTACATTTACATCATTACGGACCTACAACAACAGAGCACAAGATGGGCTGATCAACTTGTGCTAATGCATATTTCTTCATGAAGCCCATTATTACATATACACAGCTTCACCCATTGCAAGATCTGCTGAATTAATTATATTTACATCCTGCCTTTCCTGAAATGAGCTCAATAAAATACACATGGCTCTTCTCCCTGCTTTCTCCTCAGTGACTTGTGAGACATGTTAGGCTGAGTGACCGACCCAAGGTCACTCAGTGAGTTTCCTGACTGAATGAGGAGTTCAGCCCAGCTCTCCAGAGTCGTCCTCCTGTTCTCTAATTGCTGAACCACACTGGCTCTTCACTACAGCTGTAATTCATTTAACATAGTTAAGTGGCATAACCTGCTTACATTTCCCCAATGGGAACAAACAACTAAAAATATTTTTCTGTTCCAAGAATGATTTTCCGGTTGTCAAATGAGACAAGTGTGGTAGTTGTAAATTTGGACAGAAAGAGGAGAGCCTTTCTCCCCACTAATGAGTTGGCTGAAAGAAGTATAACTGCAGCTTGATGTAGGATAAGAGGCAGGGTGATGTGCCGCTGATATCCGTCTCCTCATATATGCTGCCTTTATAGTTATAAACAAAGAAATTGTAAGTCTTCATTGCTTACGCTCTTGTAAAGGCATCTAAATCCAGTACTTCTCACAACATGACAGGGGTGCATGTAATAGTATTTACTCTAAACCCCACATATACAAGTCCCCAGGCAATGCGACAGGAGACATTTTCAAACAGCTCATCATTCATTTTTCAAATGTCATACTGAGCATTTGGTCAGAGCCTGAAGGGAAGATCCCACTGTCTCCTTGTCAAAACAAAAGCCACTTTACTTTTTTTGGCTATGCAGTATGTTACAAATATGATTGCATTCTCTATATTCTTCCCAACCACTTCCCTATTAACAAGACACCTGAACAACAAAGGTTCATTTATTAGAACAAACTGAAAAGTGGAACATCTTTCATTTCTGGGGGAAAAAAGAGGAAAACAACCTTTATTCATTTATTTTTATTTGCGGGCAGTTGTGCATGACAGAGAAAGTACACATTTGGATTCTGGATTTTCCTATTCCAACACAAGGTAATTTTTTTTAAGCTTTCTTTGTAGAATAAAGCATAAAAAATACCATGGCACACATGAAGCTAAACCTACGCACAAACAGTCTTCAAGGAACAACTTTCATCCTCAGCCTTAACTAGACAAAATTTATATTTCTTCTAAATAGGAGTGGATACATTACTGTGGTTGGAAAGGAAAAAAAAAGACTAAGATACTTCGGTGTAATTTTCAGAGAGTGCTGGACTTTATAGCATTCTTTACACAGAAACATATGAAACTGGCTTAAAAAGCTGGAATGTACAAAACAAAGTATTTTGCTCAAAGGACCAAAACAGTACAATATATGAAACAATTAAATTTCTAGCACAGGGATATTACAATACACGATGCACATTATGGAACATTCCAATGTCAAAGCAAAAAAGCAAACCATCAGGGTTACGGCTGTGTTGCTCACAAACATCCATTTAAGTGTTATACATTCATCAAAAACTACCACCATTTTGGAATCATTCTACACACTACAGAACAAACAACTTCCATACATTCTCCAGAAAAGAGATATTTAAAATCATTGTTCACAATTCATCCATTTTCACCAGGCATTATCACTTTACTCCTAGCTCTCATCCAATAATTAAAAAGAAAAATCATTTCCTCACACAACAAGCATAACTTAATGGGCACTTGTTTTCATTATGGCAACACTAGATCCTTAGTTTCCAGCGAAATATCAGCTGTAAAGTTGAAAGCCCTGTAATGTTTTACAAAGGTCAACAACATTAGACAACATTTTCTTGTTACATTGATGAAACATTAAATCAGTGTAAAAATTCCATTAGTATTTAACATTTCTTTTTTACAGTTAAAAAAACCCCTTCAATATACAGTTTATGAGTTTATTCAAAAGTGAATTGACAGCATTTTTACTTTGTTTTGAATAAACACATGTGTTCTTGCACTGCTCCTAATGTGTCACTACTGTTCCTTGGAGCACCACTTGACACAAGACAACGTCTATACCACACACCTAAGCTAGAATTACCAATAATGTTTGGGCCAGCCTGTGACTAGTAATCCAGTTTAATTTTGCAGTGCAGATGTAGTCTATGTTGTAACTGCTGAGTTTGGCAGACTGGCAAGTTTGGGTCTGACCTGCATGTCCCCTTATATACTCGTTCAGCAGAACAAACAACATAATTGTGGTAAATGTTTGCTTGGATTAAAATTTAGTCTTTTATTTAAACAAAAACTTCACACTTCTGCAAATGTGTATGTCTTTTGATCAGTTTATCAGATCCAGGGCAAAAATGGTTTGCTTTTGGAGTGAGGATTTGAAAACTGGTAAGCAAGACATGTTTTGTCTATTGCTAGCTGATTTTCAAATGCTCAGTGCTACAAAAATTAATTTTGCCCTCTGCCAAGGTATCAGATGCTGCTGAACTTTCAACAGCATCTAACAAGGATCTGCAATTAAATGGGGGTCCAGACTAGCACCAGTTTATAATAATATGCATTACTGACACCTTTTACAAAGTCTCAACTCATCAAGGAAGAACCAGGATCTAAAAAGGTATTGAGGGGAAGGCCACATCACCCTTAAACATGTGTTAGCTTTGTTGTAAAGGAAAGAAGCATTCATTCAAATCTGAGGCAAGGTAATACATACAGCATTACTAAGATTATTATATACTAGAAGAGTTAAGAAAATATTACATTTGAAGGAATGCATGGGCATGTCTACATGCATTAAATGATTTCCCCATGTCAGTTTGTAATAATTTAGTTTCTGATGCTTCCCTTGTACAGTTTACCAGGACCTCCTTGTACACAAACTCTGTTAGAATGAGCCAGAGTCCAAAGGGCCCAGGTTTACACTAGAAGTAACAGACATCCCAAGGGACGCTGCTCCTGTTCAGATTATTTGGCTCAGTACCTCCCCCCACCCCGCTTTTAAATTCAAGTTAATATTTCATTTTGTCACAAGGATATCTTCATAAAAGCGTAAAACTTTTCAGCCAAATCGGCTTGACAGTGAGCATGGAATCACGTCTATAGCAATAACATACATAAGAGTTTGAGTTCCTTTACATTAGAAGCTCAAAAACAATTACAAAACAGCTTAAGGTTTTTTGTGTGTTGTTTACATGGTTAATAAATACATATAAAAACATAAATAGGATATCCCTTTTCCCCACAGAATTTAAATAGTTTTCAAGATGGCTCAGTGTCCAAGACGAACGGTGTCTAGTGTCTGTTGCCTTAATTTATTTATCCAGGAAAAATAAGATTCTTGGGATCATTCATCTTAAAGGGATTATTTTGTAGCAGTATGTGAAGTTATTCTGTTATTCTTATAGTGAAAAAAAGTAAAGCCTTAAACATTGGTAATTGATGCCTTAGTTTAATATGGCTTACCAGTCTTCTATACCTACTGTATTATGGGGCAGTCGGATAGCTGACTTTGTTTTTATAAGTCTTTTTACTGAACTCATTAAATGTTTTATGGAAGAGTTGGAGCTTTACCCACCCGAAAACTGTAGGCCAGCAGGGTGACAAAATGTCACCCTGACCGAAGAAAATTTAAGATTTCAGATATGGAAACCACAGCATCTTCTTGCATAAGGCCCAAGGCAGTACATGACCTCAAACTGCTTGCTACCTAATGTTTTATTTCTTTTCTTTTCACTTAATATAAAAGATAGTCAAAACCTATTATTCGTAACTTTACTGAAAATAACTTAAAGCAAACAGGGAACACTGATAGGAATGTGATAATTTTGAATTACTAGACTTGTACATGGGGAGTTTGAAGATGGGGGAGAGAGGAAGAGTACAGACCAAATGGCAGCAAGAGTATTACTGGATGCTCAAATCATCTATGTTTTTGTTCCTTATTCTTGATATTAATTCAATATACACATATGATGAAAAAAATTATAAATGGGTTTTGAGGTCTTTATTTTGGCCTTTCACACCCATAATGATATTTAAGACTTGTTTTGCAGTGTATGCATTTTGTTACACTCAGTACTTTTTGGAATTAAGAAATTGTTTTTGTTAATTAATTTATTGATTAAGAATTAAGAAATGCCTGCTTTGGTAAGCCTTGGTTTTAGCCTCCCTGACACACACCTGTGAACCACTAAATTTCCTTTGGCTGTATAAAGTGGATCCTTCAATGGAATACATATGTGGCCCGCCATCTTGTTTGAAAACACATAGCTTAACAAAACAGATTGTTTTTATAACTATAGCAAGGGCATGTAGGAAATCATAGAATCTGCTAAGCTGACATAACAATGAATTAATCTGATGTTAACTTGATTCTGTAAAGTGTCAGCAATTCCCTATAAGAGTGTACTTGTAGAGCTTTAGAAGTTTCTAGGTTCTGGAAAATCCTTAAAGTACACTGAGTAAGAGGAAAATTGATAAATATGTACATCAAATCCCACACAGGACAGGAATTTTGCATTGCTTCTCATAATGCTAAAAACTTGAGGTGTGTTAGATCTAACAGCTAGTACAGGAAGAATTAACCATATGTCTTTATTACTAAAATAAACTACTTATTACAGTTATTAAGACTGAAGAATGTTACAAGTGTAGTACCTACTATAACAATGTGATCTACAAGCTTCCCAGACTTCCTGCTGGGTTAAATAATGCTTAACAAGAACAACTTTCAAATTTGGATGCTTTGAACAAGCACTTCTTTTCACATATTGAACAAGCCTCTTTAAATAAAATTCTTCCCCTCTTTCACAAAAAAATCAGTTAATTACATAATTGACTGAATTACAAGCCACAGTTCACATGTCTAGTATTCCACTGTCTTTGTAAATTCTGGGGGGCAGGGAGAGAAATGGGGTCTTATTTATTAATCCTTAGGACAAGTTCAGTGCAGAATAAATGAGGTGCAATCCTATGTAAACAAGGTAGGTTTAAAAAGAAAGAAAAAACTGGAGACTTTTTCAGTATTAAAATTGAAATATTTACGAAGGAGACATCCTACACAAAAAGATCTACATTGGCCCCCAGAGGCTAGAAACCTTTTGAGTGCCATCCAGTTCCAGTTGTTACTGTAAGTATCGATAAACTTTGAAGCAGTGATTACCAGAGTCTGCAACTACAACATGGCCATCTGACGTAAGAGCCAACCCTTGGGGACCATAAAGAGGATCAGCAGATGTATTTATATAGGATAAAAAGGATCCACTTCCATCAAAAACCTGGGAATAGAGGAAAATGAAACCACATCAGGCAAAGAAAGCAAACCATATTTATATTTAGCACCTGGTACATAATGTCCACAATCACAAGATTTTCTTACATATTTATAAAGATATATAAATCATTTAAATCTTAAGCTTTCAAGGGCATATAACAACAACATATACACAATATACAAATACAATATTTATGTTGTCTGAGCCAGCCTAGGCCTTCCTGTTTCCTAAAGACAACACAGAATACAAGAAGGCTTGCCTAAATAGGTGAATTTTTAACATGTATCTAAGAAATTGTTGGAACATGTTGAAAACCAGAGGCAAAGGTATTCCACACATTGGGTGTGGCAGTGATAAACGTCTTGCTCCACATAGCTGCACAGTGGACTTCATGAATGGGAGGCACTACCCAAAAGGGGTTTTACAGATGCCTTCAAGAACTGAATAGATCTATAAGGAATAAGCTGGTCTTTCAGATAACTAGGCCCCAAGTTGTGTGAGGGTTTTATAAAATCTTACATATGACCACCTAATAAATAGGCAGACAGAATAATTCCTTCAGCAGACTTATGATGCGTAGCCAGTAAGCTGTGCCTCGTGGAAGACGGGCTTAAGTGCTCTCTACCAGAATTCCCGGTACACCTCTTGCTCTTCAGATATGATGGGAGAATCGGTCTGGATTGGGGTACGTTGCTTGAGGAAGGAGAAGCCTCAGTGGGCTGTATGGGGACACTCTGTAGGCAAAATTAGGCCCTGTTGTCCAAAGGTTCCCCTTCCCATTACATTTTCTTTTTTTGCCACCAGGATAGGAAAGGAAATACTTTTGCTGCCTGAGGAAGTGGAATTTGATCCCAATTGAAAATCACACTGAAATAACATTCTTAATCTTTAAAATGGTACAATACTTGGCATGCCTCCCCTTTTTTTCTTCCCATTATCTATGTATGTGTTTTCACAAGAGCAGAAAAGGTGCAGTACTCACCTGGGTGTAAGCCCCACTACCATCAACAGGATTAATTTTGTATAGGCATACTTAAGATTCTGCTTTATAAGATGTTTTGGAATTAGAGACAGCAAACTGAACTTCAGCCCTGAAGATAAAATGCAAGCAGAGCTGACTCTAGTATTAGACTCTGTGAGGCAGGTGCCTCAAGCAGCAGATTTTGGGTAACGCGGAAGGGCAGCAAATCGTTGTTCTTTATTGTATTTTTACTGCCAGGAATGACAAGGGGCACTTTTGAGATCTGCTGCTTCAGGAGCCAAAGTCACTTGAGTAGCCTTGAGAATTAAATCCCTCAGCTTTAAAAGGAGGGGCATAGACACTTCTAACATGAAAAATTAAGTTTTATCTACCTGGATCCGACTGTTTCCCCAGTCTGCTACAATAATATTTCCATTAGAATCTACAGCTACTCCTGTTGGAGCATTGAACTGCCCATTTCCTTCTCCGTTCGATCCAAACTTCAACATGAATTCACCTTCCTGGTTAAATACCTGTGTAAAAGATGTATCAATTATCATATTACAGTCTATCCAGTATACCTCAGAGGCCTAGGGGCCAACTGATGCCCCCCCCCCCATCAGCCAAAAGTATGAAGAAGAAAAAGGCAAAACCAAGTGTTGCTGGAAGATCATGTTACTTCCCTGAAAAGTGGCTTGTGGGCCCTGCACCCCATTTTATTGTAAAACCAAAACGTTTTATTAATAAGGCATATCCAGGGGCCATAAAAACAGCCTGGGGGTGAAGGTTGCAGGTAGGTCTAGGGGTGCCTTTAACTCATCTCTATATCATACGGCACCTGGTGATTTAAGTAAAACGCCCCCGCCCCTCAAAAACATAATTATTGTTCTCAGACACATAAATCAAATCTTGGGAAAAAAGAAACATTTACTTTCTCAGGCAGTAACAGAAAAACTCACAGACAAATATATGGGTAAGGCGAGATTCACCAACAATAATACTGCCTGGGAAAATTCTGTGCAAGAATGAACTTGCATAATATTTTTCAAGAAATCCTAAAGTGATACACCATGCCCTGGGGCTGCTAACATAAAGGGAACAAGAGAGCACTTCTAGTGTTTCCTATATTACTCATCATTAGAAAATGAAATCCATTAGAGTTCCAGAGATGTGGCTCGGACAGAATTTCCTGTCTGAGCAATCATACTTGCAATCAAATGTTGTGCTTCTCTCCCATAACCAAACAAAAAACAAAAAAGGTCAATTTCCAAGCTAAAGGTAATATGAAAAGTTCCTACTGTGACACTCAGACATTTTCAGCCGTTAAGGTATGTCTTTTCCTATTGCCAAGGTATCTATAACAGTTCAGCCCTATGAGATCTTCACTTTTCTCCTTCTACATAGCTAGCAACAAAGACACTTGTTTGCTGGATTCAATCCTTGATGCTAATAGGCATGGTTCAAACTACATTACAGGATTCCTCAAAACCTATCTTTTTTTTAAATGTAGGAAGATCAGTGCTAGTGGACCAAACTTGCCTTAAAAATAGTGTTCTCACTATTGCTGATTATCTCCTACATCACACAGCTGCAGATGATGTTGGATATATTCTAACTGCATGACATGGCCCTGCTCATCTGGCCAATACGCTGAATAAACTTCCCATCATCCTCTCCTCCAATTGGGGAGCCTCAGCATCAGTTTGGGATGGCTGGGGTTTGCCTGCAACTGAGATGGGCTATTGCCATGCTTGCCGTAATGAACAAGCCATCACTGCTTCCATACAAGAGTGTCCTGTCCCCAAACCTCTCATTGCTATCAGCAGCTCTTCCATGGAAAAAGGGCTCAGTGTAGGAAGAGAATACAGAACATTTTAAATTAAACTGGTTTTGTTTAGTTTTTTAAAAGCATAAAACATGAAAGTTTGGCTTCATGACAAGTTTGCAATATAATTCATGTGTTTCATTAACATATTTTAAGAACTGCACCTTTTTGGCAATGATTCTCTTACCCCATATTTTGGACAGGATAGGCTGTATATGATAGATTGTCATATGTTATTGAAATGCGGTGACATTTCTGTTAGATTTGGTTCACGCTTTAAGGCGTTTTGATTTATGGTACAAATCAGTGCAGAAAAAGTTCCTGGCGCTAAGTAAGGTATTAAAAAAACTCCTGGCATACAGAAGAACACATATAATAAGCAAACGACACAGCAATGATTATATTCCAATACTGTCCAGGAGACAAGAAAAGGAAGGGCAGTATTAGCTGAAATCCAGTCAAGTTTAACATGCTTTGATATCCATGTGTTTAGCTATGCTTTGGGAGCCAAGAATCTTAATTCAGAAAGATATTAACTATCCCTCCATTTTATTAGTGGGACAGCAATAAATTCTTCCCAGTTTTCAACCATATTTTGAACGTCATTATTTTCTTGTTTGCTGGAGTCTGGCCACAGACATAACAATCCCTGTAATTATTAGGAAATCCTGCATTGCTAAACAATTGCTGCTTCCAAGACTGAAGATTTATCAAAACTGCAGCCCCCTGCTGCTAAACTATGCCAACGATCTGCTTTACAGCCTCTCCTGTGGTCTGATTTTTTTCCTTTTAATCCAAGCCATAGGAGCGATTATTTCCTGCCTAGCTTCAGAAGTCTGGGCCGCGGGGGAGGGGGGGCGTTGGAAAGAATCATCTTCATTTGGAACTAGCCATTTAGCTCCAAGAAAGAGTTGCACTGCTCACTTGTAATGCAGCTTAATGGTGACAAGCAAACCATCTGGTATAGCCCCTCTGCCAGATGCTCTCAGCCTTGATCTGCCTTTGATGTGAATCAAATAGAAGTTACTTGAAAAGGTCTCCACATGGCTTCTGTACTCCATGGTATTATTTATTTATTTTATTTATTTACAAGATTTTTTAGGCGCGCCATTACCAATGGTCTCTGTTAGTCATCTAATACAGTGGCCCCCAACCTTTTCCCAACCATTGGGGAGGCGGGCTCAGTGCACGGGGGGGGCAGCGCTCGCGGGTGGGTGGTGCGCACGTGGGTGGTGGGGACGTACTCGCGGGGGCGGAGCGTGCTCACACGGGGGCGGAGCGTGCTCACGCGGGGAGGAGCGCGCATGTGCAGGGAGCGTGCTCACGGGTAGGTGGGGCACACTCGCATGGGGGGCGCCGTAGATCTGTCTCCATGGCCTGGTCCTGCCAGGGCCACGGCCCTCTACCGGGCTGTGGACATGGGTTGGGGACCCCTGATCTAATACACTCTTGAGCTCGGAAAAGTAACTAATTCGGACTACAACTCCCAAAATCCTCTGACAAATGGCCATGCAGCCTGTAGGATGGGTGTTATGGACTAAAGGCGATTTTTCTCTGTAATCTCTGAGTGCAACAAACATGAGTAATTGACAGTTTAAGATGATGCTGATGGTTCTTATAGGACATAACCTGAATTTTGAAACAGGCACACCAAAAAGTAGATATATCTCCATGTACTGTTCCCATATATACTAACTCAGTACATTTAAAATCACTCTGTTCCTTCTGCTGTTCAGACTAACAATATTTTAAGTTTCCATATTTGTGAATGGCTGTGTGGTAAGGAAACTTATTTTATGTTCTAAAGGAGGTTTTAAATATTGTTTGACATATATGAAAGAAAACACTCACGTATATATTGTAATTTACTGCAAGTGAGTCTAAGTGGAAACTTAGGATCAAACTCTGCATTATATTCAGAGAGCCAGTGTGGAGTAGTGGATAGTATAGTGGACTAGAACTCAAGAGACCTGGGTTCAAATCCCCTTCTGGGCCATGGAGGCTCATTGAGAGGGGGGTGGCAATGGTAAAACCACTCCATAAATATCTTACATACAATGAAACCTTGTTAATCCTTCCTTCCCTGAAAATCTGTTTTCCTGTGCAGCAGTTAAGAAGAGTAAAAGAATCTTCCCCTGGTGCCAGCAGTAACAAACATGGTTGTTAAATGCCACACAAGAGGTGATTGGGGCAGGACTAGGCAGACACTGAATAATGGCTTTAACTACAAACCACCCAGTATAAATAAAACGTCTAGAGTTAAGAAAGATATTTTGTTAGAAATAAGTATAATTGAATTATAAATTGTTGATTTGCATCTCCCATGGTTGTTGACATTTCATTACTAGCCTCTTATCCACCAGGCTGAAATTTCAAAATCAGACCAACCCATTCATACTCTTCTTTTCCATTATGTTATTTTTACAAGAATGCTGCAATTATCTCCTAATTTATGAAAGTTCCGCTTAGGAAAATCCAGTTATATCACTGTAGTTCTATAATTTTAATTGTGTACTGTAAGTCACTTCTTTTCCGGGTTTTCTAGGTAGAGAGTATTCAGGAGTGGTTTACCATTCCTTTGTTCTGGGAGTGCCCTGGGACTGTGCAACTTGCCCAAGGCCACACAGACTGGCTCTTCTGGGATGCACAGCAGGGAACTGAACTCTCAACCTCTGGCGCTGTGCTTGATACCTAATTCACTGAGCTATCCAGCCAGATGACTCTCCTATACATAATCCCAAATGTATTACATAACAAAACCATAATGTCTGCTAACTACCTCTGATGTGATTGCCTAGTGATATGAAACATATCTCACAGAGGGCCACTTATTGGCTGAAAACCTGTTTGCATAGCTATGCCATGTAAGGCTGATGCATCAGCTGCATCAATTTTTCAGAAATAAAAAAATTCCAATTGTCCCTCCAAAGGTTCCAAGGTAAAGTAATTCTGCAAATTTTGGAAATTAAAGATCCCCCCTCTCATCATATGGCCCCCAATGGCTCAACAAGAGGATTCAGTGAGAGCCTTTATACCTATGGGATGGATTGAAAACTTTTTGCTTCTGAAAAATCATTGCAGCTGATGATGCCATCAGCCTTACATGGTGCAACTTGCAGAACAGGATTTTAGCCAATGTGTCACAAAATTCCTACATATGGCATTTGAAGAAATAATATATGAACCTTTTGGGAAGAAGCCAGGACTAATAGGCAGACCACATGATTTCCCTGTAAAATGTCACAGCTGCAATCTTTTTCAATCTCCATGTAAGGCTGGAAAACATTACTGTCCAAAATCTTGAGTGGCCGTTGCCAGTCAGACTAATGATAATGACTTGGTGTACTTTTCCATGTAACCAGTGGTGCACAACTGGCCACAATGCCAACTGCCTGTGTCTCTTATGCATCTGCAATATGACAAGCCGCTCAGAGAAATCTGAATTGATTAAACTTTTCCAAATGTCCCATGACAGCTAGCATGTCAAAATTACAATGTGAAATGATTCTAGAGAATGCTTTATGGAGAACAACATGGCACTTCTTGAATTATCCTGAAGACCTTTTTAAAGAACCATCAAAGCAAGAGAACAATTCAGTCATTACTCTGGTTCTAAAAATTAACCAGGTAGCTCTTGATGGTGGCTAACACTCGAGGGTCATGTTATTAATTTTCTTACCAGAATCAATGAATTTAATTATTACAAAAAGTCTGCTCATTAACATGATTTTATTTTCCTTGAGAAACCTCATCATACCTTGACAGAATGATTGTGGAAATCAGTAATAATTATTTCATTATTGTGGTTGACAGCTGCAAAATGAGGGCCTGAAATAAAACAGAAATAAAGAAATAAAGAGCAGTCCAAGGAGGGAAAACAATTAAACCATTACAACCATCTGATGAAATGTAAAAATTTGGTGCTAAATTTATGCCATTGGATTCAATACTGGCATAAATATTCAGTTGGATTCTGCCTTACTTTAAATAGCTATTGGAAGGAGGATATTAGTAAGGCCCAGTCTCTAATTTTTTATACTTTCCAAAAAAAAAAAAAAAAAAAAAAAAAAACCCACCACCAAACAAACCCTTGCCACTTTTCACAACCTGGTCTCCATTATAATTCATCACAGGAGAAACAAGAAAGCCAAAAGGAACTCGGGTGTGGAGATGCACAAACTGATCAGCCAATGGCCACAGCTGGCAACATTTCTTTTACAATGTGGGTAAAGAGAGAAGGGGAAAAAAGTAATTTATATGAGCCAGACTCATATTTTATAAACAGTACTATGCTACCCTCCCCCAAACCCTCAGAATTTATCTCAGAACATTCTAATTATGAGGGCAATTTCTCAATCCTTACTCTCCAAACTGATCGGGAAGATCATCATGGCTGGAAATATATGCCCGGTTCTAGCCAGCATGTACTGGAGTTAAGTCTTTGCATGTAACATATAGGTTTTTAAGAATGCAAATAGTATTATTTGTGGGCCAATAATTCAAAGGACTAGAATAGGCATGGAAGTGAAATGTAATCCTTTCCTCTCTGCTGTGGTCATGAGGCATGTTGTTGTCGTCTGAGGCCAGTATCTGCTGTGTTTTCCCCCCCTTTCCATCATTTACTACATGATAATTTAAGAACATCAGCAAAAATATGAAATTGGACAAGTATAATATATGCTAGAGAACAACACATTAAGAAGTTGCTACCTGCCAGTATTTAAAACAATTTGATTAGCTGTTCTCCACAAAGATTTCAATTTTTACCACAATGTCACTGTTAAGCAACAGACTGTTTAAACCCTATTTAATTATATGCAAAAGAATGGGAATTCTTTCCCCCTTTCTTGGGATTCTGAACTCCTATAATTAAAGGATTTATCATGCTGTTAATAACTTTTTAAGAAATGAAACCACAGAAGTCAGAGGAGGCATATCCCTGTGGTTCTTCCTGAAAAACACACACACCTCAAAGCCTTGAAGAAAAATCTGAATGGGAATTAGATCTACTTTCTATTTAAACTTCTTCTATTGCAAAATCAGTGGTATTTAGCTGTGAGGACTGCAGCTTTGCACCTTATTATTTTGTGAGGAGCATCCAACTTGTTTGAGGGATCATGGGCTAGATCTAGTTGTGTACATGATAGAAAATGACCATAAGGGTATGAAGGAGGAGGCAGTCTTCTGACAGACACAACCTCTGCCCACTTTGATAACTGTATTCCAAAGGGCTGCCAAAGAACTCCCACAACTGAGTCTTGAGTGGTGTAAAGCAGTGGTCCCCAACCTTTTTAATGCCAGGGACCAGTTTTGTTGAAGACCATTCTTCCAAGGACCGGCATCCGTGAAAGGGGGGGCGGGTGTCCGTGAGTGGGGGTACCACTAGGGGGAGAAATTTTTTTTTAACCTAAGATGACTTAGGTTAAAAAAAGGGCAGGAAAGGAGGGAGGGAGGGAGGGAGGGAACAATGGGGAAAAGAGGAAAGAAAGAAGGTCATCACTGGGGCACACAGACCCCCTCAGACCCCAGCAGCCACCAGAAGAAACCTTTGGAAAACCATTTCTGATTTTAAAAGCAAAAGACTAAAATGCATTTTAGACCCCAGCAGCCAAAGAAACCTTTGCAAAACCATTTCTGATTTTAAAAGCAAAAGACTAAAATGCATTTTAGACCCCAGCAAAGAGAACAAAGCAAAAAAGCAAGGAAAGCATGCATGAACCATTGCAAAAGCACAGAAAACAAACGGAGCAGATCAGAAATGCAAAGAGAACAAAGCAAAAAGCATGCAAGACACATCGAAAATAGGGGAAAAAACCCCAAAAAGCAACCAAACCCCCCAAGACCCATCGGAAATGGGGGGGGGACAAAAACAAACAAACAAATACCCCAAGACCCATCAGAAATGGGGAAAAACACTCCAAAAAGGAACCAACCTCCCCAATCAGAAATGGGGGGAAAACCAAAAAACAAACACCCCCCCCAAGGAAACATAACCCCCCCCAGCCGAAAATCACACTGCAAAAATACCCAGAACAGTTTTTAAAAAGTATAAAGCAGCACCTTACCTTAGCAGGCAGCCTCCTCGGATGGCACACTCTTCTAACTGCTGGGGCGAAAGAGCTACAAAGAAGCAGCCCCGTCGCCACCTACAGTTAGAAATTTGAATTTCCCGCCCTTTTCCCCTGCTTTTTTTCTGTTCGTAATTCAAGGCACCACTGTAATAATCTATTAATGGCCGGACTGGAAGGGAGCCCCGATGAGCACCGTGGGGTGATCAAACCCCCCAACCAGGCGCCGAAACCACCGTGTTCCTGCAAAGTATGCGAAGAAGAGCCACTGGCAACCGGGATTGCACGGGGAATGGGGCTGGTTTTAAAAATGCACCCCCCACACCCACCGCTCCAAAGACAAAGACAAAGCCTTCCACGACCCCCCCCCCCCTTCTCCATCCTCCCTCCTCTCGAAAAAGGCTCACCACCTTCCAGGTCCTCCAAAGGCAGGAAACGCCCGGACAGACCGCGATCAAGCGCGTTCACGTGGTAGAGTGACCCCAAGCACTCCCTGCTTCCACTTCCGGCGAGGAGACGTTCTATCCCTTTCCTCCTCTCCGTTCCCCCTCTGTCCTCCAGTCTAACGCATGCCATCGCAAACGCCTTTGCGGGGGTGAGTGCGGGGGGGCGGGGGGCCTCTCTTGGCGGCCCGGTCTGGCTCATGCCACGGACCGGCGCCGGGTCGCGGACCGGGGGTTGATGACCTCCGGTGTAAAGGATTGTGGGGAACAGGGACAGGAGGAGAATGTTCTTCTTTGAAGCAAATGTGCAGCAGGGAAAGAAATCATCTTCTCTTGACTCTGCTGACAGGTTCCTTTCTGTCAATACATGTGCCTAATTGCATCCTGGTCACTGTTTGTAAATTTTATACATGGTCAGAATCCTATTTGTTACATACTTGGGCACAATGAATAGGATTCTGACCACTTCTAAAATGTATGAATTGCGTGTAGACATAATTTATTGCACATTGAGCTGTGCAACTCAACCCACAACAGATGATGTCTACACAGAGACGGTGCCCCCACAAAGAAGTCCTATTTTCTGCTGCCCTCAGGAACACAGTTGGCCAGAGTGTGGAACAACCAGAAGTGCCTTTCCAGCCAATCAACCTGACTGCCTGGCCACAGGACTATATCCAGAGTGGGAAAGATCTAGATTTCCTGTACCTTTGCTTCAAGGGGGGGGGGGGGGGGAGCAGCCTGGTAATTCTGAGCTAAAAGGGGATCTGCATGTGAACCTATGTCACATACACAATAACACTTGCAAAATTATAAAAGATTTCTGCTAACCTGCCATTTTTATTACATTTTTTGTGCAATTATGTGCCTGATTTTGCAAAGCAATTATATTATACTGTCTGTAGACTTTTTTCTCATATGCAAAAAGAATCCAGCTCACATTTAAAAATGTAATAAGCACTGATTGTTATCGCCACTGTCTTTGAGGATAGAATGAAATCTAGGACATTCATGGGCAGTTACCTGAAGCACTTTCAGGCAAAGGCTGGTATATAATCAAAGACTGTACAAGTTCTGGCACAGAACAGAGGCTCTAATTTCTGCAAACCTGATTAAACATTAACTGTAACATGAGCATCAAGAATGTGTTTAATATAAAATGCAAAAGATACTCCCCCAAAAGAGACCCAAACCATTTAATCTTGTCTTAAATTGCATTCTGAAAGATTAATTCATGAAAAGTAATACTCACTCAGCATGTAACAATCAAAAGATATTAAGGTAATGCTTATTTCTTAGTTGTATGTTACTCAAAACCTTCAGTACTTTTCACAACCATATGTCTTCCATTTTAGGGGAACACATAAGGAGGCTCCAACAATTCAGCTCACCACAGTGACTGTGACACTGCGCTGGTGAATGTGATGCACAGATAGCCTTCCTTGCAACTTCAGAGCTGCCCAAGATGGGAAGTGATTGTCCTGGCAGTTGTGCAGCTGTTTAGTCACTGTCTAGCTCCAGCTGCAAGGAAGGCTGGGCCATATTTGGCAGATATATGGCCAAGGCATCTGAAAAACCTTGGCCATGCAAGACCAAACCAGCAAACTCATCCTGCTGACCTTTCCTGATCCAGGGCAAGTTTGGTCACAGGACCAAGCAAATACTGCGGGCCCCAGCACATTGTTAGGACACTGCTTCTCAAAGAATGCTCAAATGTCAATTAGATGTATGTAGAAGATGAAAAAGGGATGCATCTTAACCAGCATGTGATACCTGCAAACTGTTTATCTCCATTGCCTCGACTTCCAAACCTGGTTACTATTTTCCCATTAGGCTGGAAGATAAACACACAACATGCTTTGTTGTCCACTACAATGATGTGTCCGTTGCGATCCACAGAAACACCTTTTGGTCCCATAAGTTTTCCAGATCCAATTTTTGTCTACAGGAACAAACAGACAGATTAATTTTCTCTTTAGCATGTATGCATCTAGACACAGTAATAAATGCTTTAATTGTATTAGGATTACTACAGTGTGTTCTATGTGAAGCGTTTCTTAGAAATTTCAGCTCGTCCAAAACATGGCAGCCCAATTACAGACTTTAGCTGCCTACTGGGAGCATACAATGCCCCCTGTTAAACATGTGTGCTGGCTTTCAATTGGTTGCCAGTTCTGGTAAGCTAAATTAAAACCCTTACAAATTTGGGAGCAGGATATCCAAAGGTCCATTCTCTCCCACATGAACCTACCCTCTTGTTTAGGGTTATCAGTACTGGCTTTCTTACACTTTCCAGCAAAGAAAGAAACTGTCAGGGGATAAAACAGCTCACCCTTTCAAATTAATCCTTTTGTAAATGACAGAACTGGACTACTGTTTAATTTATGATATTGTAATGTAGAAAAACCTTGAACCTTGCATTTGTACTTTAAACTTACCTTAAATTTTCCATCAGAGGAGAATATGCTAACCCATTTATTATCGTAGTCAGCAATAATGATGTCACCACATGGATGCACAGCTACTCCTGTAGGCCGCTGCAACTGACCAGGAGACCGTCCACGGATACCAAAGCGACTCTTGAACTGACCATCAGTGGAAAATATCTATTTTTTAAAAAATAAAAAGTTGTTTTATAAAATATGTTTCAATTAAGTACAGTTACAACTTAAGACAGGACATATAAAAAGTGCTGAGAAGGTCTCCATGCTGAAGGGCTTCCTCCTGTCACCTGTGATCAAGAAGATATTCTACCCAAAGCAGGGAGAATCTTTATGTAGACATACAGTATTTTGCTTCATAGAAGAAAATAGGAAGCTTCTGCATTTACACAGCTTTGAATCACAATTTTCCTGCAATTCCCTCTGCTCAGGTTCTGAATGCCCATTGCTTATATAAACCAGAATAGAAACATTCAAGTGGAGGGCTTTGGATTGTTTTGGGATTAAATCCTAAAATTTGCAGAAATAATCCTGCGAGAATACCGGGAGAAGAGCCTGATCAAAACAGAATGTCCAGTGGCTTTTGGGTTATAATATTGACACCTCATTTTTTTCTCTCCAAAGAGTTGATGGCAGCATACATGACTCCTAGCTTGCCCACTGTTTTCTCCCAACAGCAACCCTGTGACGTAAGACATTCACTGTTACACCATGAGTTCCATGACTCAGAAGGCATATGGTGAAGAACAAAGGCGCAACAAACAATTCTGGATCATTGTCAGATTCATACATGCCTCAAAACAGAGCCTTGTGAGCTGCTTAGAGAAGTGAATAAAATTCACTCCCCACTTTCACCTTAAAAGAAGTTTTCATGCACCGAAACCCAGGCAGGACAGGATTTTTTTAAAAACCACATTTTAAAGTGCTTTGTCCAGGCCTTCGAATGTCTACATCTGCACGCATATTTTTTACAGGATCAAACAGAATGGTTTATGTGTCTAGTCAGAAAAAACGAAAGGGGGTGGGATCTAGGAAACTCCATATACTGTGGGTTGGTGCTCTTTGTCAAAGCAGGTGTGTGTATCTTATTCTATGCTGTTTCTAAACACCCAGTCTTTGGCAAAGCTTGGGGAGGGAAGCACAGACCATTTGTTGCAGCTGAAAAGGCCTATGCAGTGGAACACAGTACACAACACTTTGTGCCCAAAGAAAAGAGAGAAGCATCTTTCAGGTCTAGTGAGTTTGGGAAACAAAATTATTAGTGTAAGATGAAGAAGAAAATTCAGTTGGTCAGAAAAGCTTAGAAGCAGAACTCTCTTAAGCCTGTCTGTTTATTCTAACATGAGCTTGCGCGCGTGTTCCTTCAGCCCTCGAAAATGTGGAAAATACTGTATGTGATGTGGTCCTCACAGTGAAAAGTTTGGAGACCCCTGCTTTAAGAAAATATGCATTTGCCTTAACACATTATCGTACTCTCAGGATCAGCACAATTTGAGATTATATCCCTCAAAACACTTAAAAGTGCTTTTCACTTTAATTTATTTAGACCAAAGTTGGGATACAGATGTAAATAGATAAAAAAATGAAAAAGTGTTTGAACCATCCTTTGACATGTTAGGTAGAAGTAATCCTGGTTTTAATAGTTTTAGTTTTATCATGTTTTGTTTATTATTTTAAACCTCCTGGAGTAGTGTTTCAGCACTAATGGGGAGCGGTATACAAATTTAAGTCATACATACATACATACATACATACATACATACATACATACATACATACATACATAAGCAGCAGCATCCCTTTTACATCCTTTAACTTCGTGGTTCAAATAATATGTCTTGTGTGTGTGTGTGATCAGTCTTGTGTTTCCATAAATATCTGTCATCTGAAAAGCACCAGTGACAGCAACAACAAGATAATCATACCTGTACACACTGATTATTGCTGTCTGCTATTAATATTTTCCCATTTGTAGATGCAGCTACTCCCTGAAGATTTGTAAACTCTCCTTTGTTTCTCCCTTTGGTACCTAAAGGAAACAAGAAATGCAACCCAGACTAAGGAGGAAGTTAAATAGTGCAAAAATCCCAAACTTTGAGGCCCAAGGAACAGCCTCAGATCTGTAACTCACTCTATAGAAATAAGAAACTAAGAAATGCTACTTGTTAAATGAATACTGATTTAAGTCCCATTGATTCACTCTTTGGGAATAATAGCAGGATTTATTACAAGGCTTCCTTTTGAGAGAGATGGCGTCCTTATGGGTGACTGCAAGTCTTCCCAGCCCTACAGTCTATGTTGCTGCTAAATCAAGTATATTGGTGGGGGAGGCATAGCTGAGACAGACACCCCACCCAGCTTATCCACCCAGATCTCAGTAATACTCACCAAGTCAGCCCCTTCATCCACAAATCAAATCATGGACGGTAAGTGTTTCATTATGGACTGACCTGGCATTTAGCAGCAGTACCAACAGACAAATAGGAGCACCCCATTCTCCTCCCCTCTCCTGAGATTCACCAGGGCACATTTATAAGTACAGGATCAGTTGCAAGTGTAAAAGTGCAGCAGGTTAATGTTATTTGCATTCCCCAGCAAATATAGCAACAGTTTCAGGGGAAGTCACACAAAACTGCATGAAATGCAGAAGGTATGTTTAATTCCTTTTACACCAGCAGCTACATTAAGGTATTTCTCTGGTCACTACCCTCTCCAGCCTGCAGACACTCCAAGTGCTCAGCTCTACCCTGGCCACCACACAATTCCTCCTTTTGGACCCTCTCTGCTTGTCATACAGGGCTTCTGGAAGCAATCTCCAGCACACTCAACCCACACTCTTACCGTGGATGATTTGACAGGCCTTTGTATCTCACCTAAGGTCTGTGTTCCCATTCACATCCTCACATGTGCCCCTATGTCTCCTCAAAGTAGTGACCCCAAATAGCAGGCTCTGCCCTTTTATCCTCAACCTCCCAAAAAGATGAAGGTACTGGGATGGGAGGAACAGCTGGTCCTAAGGCAAGGTGAAAAGGCCTTTCTCTCTTCACTCCTGGTGACCCAGCTGCCAGCACCCACCATGGGTAAGGTGTTTCATTAAGAAGCCAGCAGCAGGCTCTGCCCTTTTATCCTCCACCTCCCAGGAAGGTGAAGGTCCTGGGGTGGAAGGAACAGCTGGTCCTAATCAGCTGAAATGTTCCAGCTGCCACCAGCATGGTCCCAATTTAGTGGGGAAGCAGTAACCTCACGGGGGAAGGTAAGCAGGTGAAAAAGCCTTTCTCCTATGTTTCCCACCAAAACCTCCAATGAAATGGAAGAGACATTGCCCCATATTATCTGAAATAGTTAAATGTCCAGTTGTTCTCAGAGTCTAAAGTCTAATCAAACCTACATTGCGTAATGTATTGATTGTCCATGGAAAGCTCTGAGATTTCAAGAGACCTTTTGAAGAACTGCTTTAAATGCCATCTAAAGCTTGAGCTCATCTTCTTTATAAAGATTCTCCCCCTTTGTTAAGAACCAGACAATCGCCTGTCTTATACGTACTTATACGTGGTAAGTCTCTGCAATCAAAGGTTCTTTTTTTAACCTTTCAGACAATCTTCTGTAGTTGAAAGTTGCAAAAAAATATATACCCCTCCAATAATTTCTGGAAAAGAAACTTAATCTCCCCCTCTTTGGTGTCCTTCCCTTATATGGACATAGCTAAGCTAAATTATCTGAAATTACTCACGTGTTCTTTGTGTCTCCCCTGAACAGGCAAGAATCTACTGGGCAGACAACAGTCTATCCTCTGAGAGGCGAGAACTTAGGTCCCAGAGGCAGATGATTGTTTTAGTATATTTGAGCTATGCTCTAAAATGGACTTAGTCACTGAACATGGAGGTAGGATCTACAGACCTGTCGGTAGAGGCATGTATCCCAAAGCAAGTGCTATGATGTTATTTTCACTATTTAGTAAATTATGTCTACAGTTGGAGGGAAAAGACCTTCATTAATAAAGTTTTAATCTGTATATTGTTTTCCTTCTCAGCAAGATGCTCCAGTCCTTGAACAGTAACCATGGGTGACCAACAACTGTTTGCAAATAGACCGTTGATTTGTAGCAACACTAAATTCAGATCACTGTCTAGAAACTAGTTGCATTTGCTGTTTGTGTCATAAACCATTGACAAGGCCTCCAATATCTGAAAAAAGAAATACCTTAATAATCTTTTCTAATATTCTTCTTAGCAGTGTAATTTTCAAAAATGCTGCCTCAGAGGTTCTGAATTCCATAAATAATGTACATAGGGTCAATTTTCCATTCTTACATCTGCATACAGTTAAAGAATTCTTAATCACCTATTCAAGTAGTCTGGCATAAGGGAACCATTAGGCTGAAAATCTGTAACTGAGACCCCTTAATATGTTTCACCTACAGTTAATTAATCTGAAAAATGTTCTTTGTATAGAAAGTCCTACAATACTGTAATTTGAACAATTTCAAGTTCCTTGTTGGCATTTGTTCTGAAATAAGGCAATATTAAGTGTATTTTGCAGGGTGTATTTGATTTAAATTATGATTTAAATGAAAAAAAAAAACAATTTTTTAAAATTGTGATTTAAATCATGATTGAAATCAATTTGATTTTTAAAAAAATCATTGATTTTTATCCACCCTGATTGTTTGCAACTGGACAGTGAAATCTTACAAATTTGCAAGAGAAATCTCCTTCTTACCTACTCTGAAGATCAGATCATCTTCAATCGGGTTCTCTTTTCTTTTGCCAGTGCTATACATGCTAGCTGGCCTTTTTACAGCCTTCTGCTTCACGTGACCACTGCCTGGAGACTTAACACGCCTTTTAACTCCTTCAGTGCTGGGGGACACATCTGCTGATCTGATCACCTTAAGTTTGAATGGGCTGCCCCTAATATGCTGATCATAGAGTCTCAATGAAAGCGTGAAGTCCCCTTCTTTCTGAACAGTATACAAAAATTCGTAAGTGCCGTTTTTATTGTCAAGTATTTCTCCATCTGCCACACTCCCATCAGGTGTGCTCAGCTCTGCGGTGAGGTAAGCATTCCCAGTTTTACAGAGCTCGCCATCCTTGTCCTTGGTAGTGATTGTGACTGACATGGGCTGCCCTATTACAGTCTGCTTCAGTCCTTCACCTGTCGCCACCGTTTCGGAAGCTACTGCATTTGTGGTTAAAATAGTACCGAGATTATGAATGGACTTCTTTAGCCCATCTGTTTCCACTATGAAGTCTAGCTGATCATTTTCACGGGGCTGCAATGGGAAATCTCGGATGGCCAGCTCATTCAGCTTGTCACTCATTTGCTTCTTAACAAGTAGGACTTCTGTTTCAGTTCCATGGTTGAGTGCCTGGGCTGTAAAATTGCTGCAGCTTTTAATATTTTCCTGCCCTTCCAGTAGGGTATCAAGTTGATTCTGTAAGACCTAGACAGAGAAGAATACACCATGGTCATGTCATGCTAGATCTAGTAATAAAGGAAGCAGCAAGTTTCCATATGCCATGGGATATATCTAGTCACAATCCTAGAGGTTTGTTCTCTTTTCTCCCTCTTTATTACAATCTACACTGATATCACATGCAGCACATCCCTTCAGCCTTGCTACACAACATGGTGAGATCAGAGACTGAGGGGGCAAGTTCAGAAGTAGGGCCAGCATGCACAGCCTCATCCCCCTCCCTGCTTATAAACAGGTCTAATAATAAATATGGAGTCTTAGATTCTCACCCATCTGCCATGTTGGAAAACTGGAAGGAGCCTCATGATGCAGTGGTTAAACTGCAGTATGGCAGCCAAGACTGTCATAACCCGAGTTCAATCTCGACAGGCTCAGCTAGCCAGCCGTAATGTTTCAAATAGGAGGAAATGAATTGGTAACATAAAAACAAATGGGAACATTCATCCAGGTATATATACCACATGACAGCAATTCAGTATAACAAAGGTATGGAAAGTATCGTTAGAATAGGGGAACAGTTCCCTGGTGCGATCGTGGCATTAGCTAAAGAAGTTGAGATTTTAGCCATTGTGAATCCTGGTGTTATCATGTACTCATTAGTTAAAAACCAATACAACTTAATACAATGAGCAAGGGATCTTACTTTATGCTTAAGACCATAATTCACTTCCAGTTCCATAAGTAACACACTCTTGCGGACATTTAAAGTCTTCTGGAGTTCATCAAACGTGGAATGAATTTCATCTACAATGCTGGTCTTTTGGTTGGTCAGCTGATGTATAATTTCAGATATGAAATGAAGTGCAGAATCTATTTCAGGAAGCCTGTTGGAAAATATAGTGAATGCTGATTCAAACAGGATTGCCACACTTCTACCTTCTAAAGGACTCATGTAGAACCACTCAGTGGCTAGTATGTTGGACAAGGACTCAGGAGACCAGGGTCCAAATCTGCATTCAGCCATGAAATTCACTGGCTGACCTCAGGCTTGTCACACACTCCCACTTAACATACTTCACAAGCTGGTTGTGAGAATAAAGTGAGAAGGAGGAGAGCCATGTACACTATCTTGATCTTACTGGAAGAAAGGCTGGATATGAATGTAATAATGAACATCATAAAGTCACATGATATAGTATTGTTATACTATGGTATTTTTATTTTAGTGAATGAACTTTTTAAATGTATAAATACCATTCAGATTCCAGCAACGACTGCATGATTTCCCCCACCCTCTTTTTTTATTTAGACACCAAGTCTTCCTTAAGGGACTTCTTATATTATAAGGGGATTTCACACATAATGTTCAACTAATGCTAAATTTAGCTTTATATGGATAAGCACATGTAATGTATACACCACATGTAACACGTTCATGGTTCACATGTAAGAACAAATTAAAGATCTGCTGAAGTAAAATAAAAGTCTAGTTTCGCCTTCCTTCCAGCCATGTTGGAGGAAGGAGAGAGGAGGGTGCAAGGTCAGTGCTTTGTGTTACATGCAGATGTGGCCTATAATAAACAGAGTCCTCATTGTTTTGACATAAAAATAGGAGGAAATGTGGATCAGAAGCAAATCTATTAAGCACCAAATGCTAAAACATACATACCTATATAAAGACTTTCTGCTTTCCTAGTTTTGCATGTTCCTAACAGTTTTCATTTTGACTGGGTTTGTGAGCTTCTGGCAGTTATAAATTTTAACGGTGGTGAGACTGTTTACAGCCTGAGCACCTATCTCATCTCTAGCTTTAAACCTTCAACATCATCAACAACAATATTTATTAAAGGAGAAGCAACTAGTTTGTGTGAGTAGCCAGCTTGTCTGGCAAGCGCTTATACTGTAGGTTGTAGAAGAGTCTGGCTGGGTCTGCCGATGATTGGCTGGTGTGATCCACTGGAGCTGCTAGAGAACTCTTGATATTAAAGCAAACCTTGTTGTGCCCTTTTTTTTATGCTGGTCTCCCAAATGACTTACACTGGGACTGTGCCATCCAACTTTTTGTATGCTTTGGTGGGTGTTACCCAGCTCACATTTCCTGTGTGGTCCGGCCTTATTCTTTCATGGAATAGAATGTGTTTGTTCTGATATGTTTATCTAGTTCCTGAATCCATTTTATCCTGAATGAACACAGATCCTGAATGCAGGAGTGATGGCATTTTATCTGTCAGTTAGGTTTCGAGCTGTAGGGACATCTTTGCCCATGGCTACCCATGGGAATGTCTCTATGTAGTTGTGCATAAATTAACGTATTGTTGCTGAATTATTTTATTAACATAGTTATGAGACTACATTGAGTAGACATGCTGCAATAGGTAGCCTAAAAAACAAAAATGAATCCTAGAAATGTCTTAGGAAAGTGTTATTGTAGTGTGGTGGATAGAGAAATGAAATTGGACTCAGGAGATCTGGGTTCAAGTCCTTGCTTGGCCATGGAAACTCATTGGTGGTTTGAACTGGTAAAAATACTCCTTAAATATCTCACTTCCCTCAGAAACTGTACTATCAAAGTTCTTAAAAGTAAAAACACATGAAAGTTAAAAATCTCTTACCTAGCCCTATTAGGGTTGAAATTAGTCAGAAGACTTGATAGCACATAACACACACACAGAAATGTCTAGGACAGCATGAGTTTATGGTTCAGTTTATGTGTTTATAAATCTTCCAACGTATTTGCTATTATGTTCTCAACCTGACCTTTCTAGCAGTTTAGAAAACTGGTGATAGGGGAGAAAGAAACATGAAAAAGCCTTAAAAGAATGCAGACTGCAGAGAAGTATATTGACACTATTTGTCTTGCAGTTCTTAGATAAAGTCAAATGAAATAATGTAAAACACAGAGCTTGATGGTTATATTAGTATGTGACACTAAACTGTAGTTTAGCATCAAGAGGACAAGCCTGTGCAAATCTTAGCTTTGGGAGTTCCCTTTCTTTTCTTCATGAAACAGATAAACAAGAAACAATTGGCTTCTATTTTAGACTAAATGCAGCTTGTCATGTCATCTAAACTTGGACAAACTGCAATTATTTGAGATGAGAGGGGAGCAGGAGCCCAACACTCACACAGGATCAGTCCTTGTAGTGCTAAACCATGTTTTACCATATTCCAGTCAATGTGTCTTAAACCTATAAGTCTCATCCAATTATCTTCTTAGTGAATGAAAGAAGAAAGAGTACTGTACTGTAATTAAATAAACAATAACAGGGACATGAATCAGGATTGTTGTTTTCTACTAGACTGGTGAAAGTTTCAGCAGAGGCATAAAAATAATGTTGCAACTTATACACTTTCTACATCTGTACTATACAAGAAACCGTAGAGATGGGAAGGCAAGTTGGTTTTTTTCTGTCTCTTCACCCCCTTCCTCCACCATTACCAACACCTGCAGCCGGCTGACACTGACATTCAATAATGTCTCAAGCAGCTTTTAAAAGCAGGTTAGAAAAACGACACCTCACTTATATTAGAAACTAGGTTTCACTTTTATTTTCAGTATGACATTAACTGCCTTGCCATAGAATGCACTTCTATAATCTCAGAACATGCATTATAGAGTTTCATACCTTTTGTTGACAGAGTCTAACTGCGCTTGAAGAGAAGCCTTGTGTTGCTCTACTACATCCTTGAGAGGTACTGTGGGGTGTTCTGCATGCTCACCTTCTGTACATTCCCGGCACATGGCTGTCTCACAAGACTGACAGTAAAATTCCATCAGCTAATTACGGAGAGGAAAAGCGTGACCACAGTTAGAACAGCAATATCTCTGATTAAAAGCAAACTGATCCTTAATATGTCATGCCCCTAAACTCACAGCAATGTGACCGCAACACATAAAAAGTTCAGGATGAGGGGCTTCCCAAAAGTTACTAGGATGTGCTATTATATATTTTAGTGGACAGATGTTTTAAATTGGCCACCAGTCCCTGGAGTTAATAGGTATTTGGCAGTTTGTCTTTCAATTCTAGTAGGTCTAAGAAGCAGACCAAGCAATTCTCCATGCTACATCTGCTGCCTGTTTATTAGACCAAGCTCTCCAAAACAGCTACAGGTTTATAGATTTTCAGGTACTACTTAGACTGCAATCCTATGCATGTCTACTCAGAAGTAAGGCACGTACTTTATTTAATAGGGCTTACAACCAAGAGCGTGTGTTCGATTGTGGCTTCTCTCTGTAACCTCTGACATCCTTGTCCACTAAACTGAGAGTCACTTTCTTCTGAGTAGATAACACATACAATTGCATTGTTCATCTCCTATAGTTGCAAAATTTTCATTACAAAATTCAGGAAAAAAACACCATGATAGTGCACAGTGAATAAAATATTTGTGAAGCTTGTATTTGATAGAATACATGTTTTTGCAGCTATGCTTCTTTAAATTAACTATTGTGGCAAAAATTATCATACTTCTATAAACACAAAGAAATACAATTCAACACTGGTGTGATAGAAGGTAGATCCAGACCTCTTTGTGATTTTCAATAGATACCAAGGATTTCTAACTCTCAACTGTTTAAGAAAAGCAAAGGAATAGAAAAAAGACTCTCCTGAACCCTAACCCCTAATTATACAACTGAGAGGTAAAAGGTTTTGGTGGAAAAAAACTGCCTAAATGTCCCCTCAGAAGACTCCAGGGGGCGCGATTGGCCATATAAAAGCCTTTCTTCCATCTCCCCATCCTGTATTTTAGGCCGAAAACAATGTTTTTAAAGAACTGGAAGTAATCTTCTGTCCACTTTTAGGTTCTTAAACTTGGGTGAATGTGGCCCACTGAGGATTCGAAAGGGGGATGCAAAAAATGGCCCCCAAATCTCCAAAGTTGCTTACTCCTGGCTTAGGGCAAATACAAATAGATTTGAGATAAAAGGGAGCCGTGTGGTGGTTAACAAAATACAAATGCAAGAGTAGGCAATACTTTTAAGAGAATTTATAGATTTTGGCTTTTTTTAAAAACTATGGCATTTCTGGTACTGAGAACAAAACTCAAGTTTCAGGAATTTGTAAATTCTAAATGTTCATCCTTTGACTCCCGTTGATGGATCGGGGATCTAATAAACAATGTACATCTATGCCTGTTGTGCAAAATTTAAGAATGCTGCTACTCCAGTGGCTGTTTTCACCCTTACTTTCATTTCTTATGCTTTAGGAATATTAAGTTACTTCACAAATGCTTGAAGCATTACTGACTCATTCTGGAATACAAATTGAAAGGCATCAGGTTTGCATATAATGAGGCCCATATTTTTGGCACTCACAAGTTTCACAGAGAATAATCTGTACTGCTTAGGCTGACATTTAGAAGTTTTTACCAGAGAGTGAAAGCATCAGTTATTTTTCAAACCAGGAAAAAGCACATTAAAAGGGATTATACACAGGAGAATTAAAGAGGTCTGAAAACCTCTTACAGATTAACAAAAATACCACCAAACTTTTTTAATCTAATGAAGGACACCATATTTTCCTGTAATAACATCTTTCCTGCTTGTTTCTAGTCTATGTACAGAAAAAGACCATCACGACAAAAAGGTTTTGAAGACCTCATTTAAAAAACAAACAAACCCTAATGTGACATGGCCCCATTGAAGGTTTTATTGTACACATACACTATCTGAGCCTGGCTGGATAGCTCAATGAGTTAGGTAGAAGTTGAAAGTTCAATTCCACACTGTGCCTCCTGAGGAAAAAGCCAGCCTGTATGGCCTTGGGCAAGCTGTACAGTTCTAGGGTGCCCCAGAAGAAGGGAATGGTAAACCACTTCTGAGTACTCTCTACCTAGAAAACACCCAAAAGGGTCACCATAAGTCAGAATTGACTTGACTGCACACAACTACATAGTATCTGTATTTCCCTGAGTATTTTAAGTGGGTGCTCCACATAAGGGAGGCATCATGCACTTTCTTTCATGCTCTTGTTTTCTCTTTCTCTCTCTCCCCTCAAACAAATGTTTTGAGCAGTAGTATCTACTAAGTTTACTTCCAGTAGACCTACAATGTGACCTACAATGTTTTGGAAAGAAAGAGAGAGAGGGGCCTTATTTTTGTGTGGCCCCACAAATCTTGACATCTTGACATCTCATCAGAACAAGAACTCGTTATCAGAAATAACCATGTTGAAAGCATGGTCTGTTAGCCACGTGTGGTCCCCTTTTTGTGGTTCTGGGACCTTCAGACTCTGTCTCCAAATTCTGCTGCCTAATTTTTTTTTCTGCATAGCAGAAAAAGGGTGAGAGTGGTGATCCATCTTTCAAATACACTATAGATCCTCTGCACTGTCTGAAGCAAAATTTACCTCTTTTCTAAACTGAAAATGGACTTCTAGCAACTCCAAATTTTTTGGCTTTTCTGGTGATCTGTGCAGCCTTGCAAAGGATCTCAAGACAGAATACTTGCCAAAGTTGCCCATTCCAGTCTAAAACTAAAATGCTATAGATACAACCACAGCCAACTTTGAAGACAGATCATATAGTTTATAAACTGTGAATATGATTTATTGGTTGACATCCTGTTATACTGTCAGTGAACTGCCAGAGGACAGGATTAAAATTCAAAATGGCCTTGACAGATTAGAGTCCTGGGCCAAAACTAACAAAATGAATTTCAACAGGGAGAAAAGTAAGGTCCTACAGATAGGCAGAAAAAATGAACTGCACAGATATAGGATGGAAGACACCTAGCTAGACAACAGTACCTGTGAAAGGGATCTAGGAGTCTTGGTAGACCACAAGCTGAACATGAGTCAGCAGTGTGATGCGGCTGCCAAGAAAGCCAATGAGATTCTTGGTTGTATCAATAGGAGTATAGTGTCTAGATCAAGGGAAGTGATAGTACCACTCTATTCTGCTTTGGTCAGACCTCACCTTGACCAACTCCTACGAGGAGCGGCTTAGGGAGTTGGGAATGTTTACCCTTACAAAAAGAAGGTTGAGAGGGGACATGATAGCCATGTTTAAATATTTGAAAGAATGTCATGTTGAAGAGGGGACAGGTTTGTTTTCCAGGGCTCCAGAGACTAGGACACGGAGCAATGGTTTCAAACTACAGGAAAAGAGATTCCATCTGAACATTAGGAAGAACTTCCTGACGGTCAGAGCTGTCCGGCAGTGGAATAGGCTGCCTCGAAGGGTGGTGGAGTCTCCTTCTTTGGAGGTTTTTAAGCAGAGGCTGGATGGCCATCTGTTGGGAGTACTTTGATGGATGTTCCCACATGGCAGGGGGTTGGACTGGATGGCCTCAGTGGTCTTTTCCAACTCTATGACTGTTTACACATGTGAACTTGCAGTTCAAGAGGTTTACAATAAAAGGGAGGCCCACTGAATGTGGACAAATTATTGAATGTCTTTCAATAGTGAATGATTTTTTTAAAAAAATCATTAATTTCAGTGATGCATAAAGAAAAGAAATAAAATGTCAGGGGATGAGGCAACAGAGGGTGATGACTTTATTATAGCTGTGGGCACTTTTGGCAAGTGTAAGGGCCAATATCCTACTGCAATATCCTCTCTGAGCACCACAGACCACCCAAAATTGGGGGGGGGGGAGGGTGGTGGGGGAACCCACAGAAGTGGTTGAAAGTCATCTTCCAGTTTTGAAAAATTGGTATTTTTGTAGAGCGTTATGTGTTGCACCTATGAGGCAAAAACAATGCTGGAATATAGTCTTCGCTTAGATACTATGCTGTTTGAGAAGGACCACAAGAAAAATGCTTTTGCTACCACCTCAAAAACACAAAGGTCTTACTTCTTCCAAACTGGCTACTAAGTATATTACCTCTGCCATGCTTATGGATTTTTGCTTGCCAAGCACTTCGCTGTGTTCCACTTTTATAAAAAGTTTCTTAATGCGTTGCCAATACTGTTCACTCTACTCTGGCACATTCTGAATGCAACATAGTGCTCACTGATATATCAACAACAAAGCCAACCTGCCAGCTCAAGTGGAATAATGAAATAATTCACTCATATGCTACATTGATTCCTAAGGTCCTTTGTTAGCATCTGTGCTTTATACCAGTTTTTCATTTCCTGTTATTGCTGATTATCATAATGGGACTGATGATGCTGGGGTGGTGTAAAGTTGAACCCAGTCCATCTGGACTTTGTTCACATTCTGAATCTGACCTGTTGTTAGAAAGGAATGTTCCCGTAGGTCAGACAGAATAATGACCTGGTGGGAAGGAGCTTGTTTTTCCTCTGCAGTACCGTTGTTTGTGTTATTTGCTTGACTGATCTGGAGGTATTTGCTTTGCAGACACTTTCTGGAATACACTTGCTCCACACTTTAAACATATCAGAATCAGCATATTACAATAGACCAGTGATGGAGAACCTTTTTGAGCCCAAGTACTCAAACTACAACACAAAACCAACTTATTTATTTCAAAGTGCCAACACTGCAATAAAAACTGAATACTGAGGCACTATCACTATCTCTGAGGCAAAAATGATGAAATTGAGGTTGTCCTACTTGGGCACATCTTGAAAAGACAGGATTCTCTGGAAAAGATTAATACTGGGAAAGGTGGAAGGCAACAGGAAAAGAGAAAGATCAAACACGAGATGGACGGACTCCCTAAAGAAAGCCACAGGCTTGAGTTTACAAGAGCTGAGCAGGGCAGTTGAGGACAGGTCATTTTAGAGATTGCTTATTCATAGGGTCACCATGAGTCGAAGGCAACCTGGGGTCGAAGAGGGTGGGCTTCAGAACTCACGGCTCACCACTCCCACCTCTCCTTTTCTTTCTCTGTAGTAGGGTACCCCCCTTCTGGTCAGATGGAGGGATCTATCCCAGAGGAGGAGGAAGCACCGGCAACCCCTCCCCCCTTCTCTCTGCCTCTTTCCCCTCCCCAGGGAGAAGGATGGTTATGAGCGCTTGGTCTCCGGAGAAGTTAGAACTCTCCTCAGAACTGGAGACGTGATGCCTCAAGCTCTTCTGGAGCAGCTCCGTCTCATGTCCGCCATGGAGGAACATGGGAAGGGGGGCATAGAGCGAAGAAACGGCTCCCCAAATCAGAACGAGGCTAGAAGTTGCTAGTAATCCCTGTCGCTGCTTTCCCCCTCCAAGGCTCTGCCCCTCCAGCTCAGTCCCTCTCGGAGGCTCCCTCCCCTTAGTCGCTCACACACAAACAAAACGGCGGCTGCTTTTTCTTCACTCTCCCGATTCCTCAGAGGGAAGCAAGCAGCCGCAGCCAGAAATAAGCCAAGAGAAAAAGGGGCATGGCTGAAAGGGAAAGGCGGGAACTCAGGCAACTCACACACAATGGGATGCGGAGGGCCCAGCAGTGGAGGAGAAACCAAGGCGGGGCCGGTGCTGTCACGAGACTAGGTTAGCCACTAGCCTGATGGCTCGTGTGCCCACAGAGAGGGCTCTGCGTGCCAGCTGTGGCACGTGTGCCATAGGTTCGCCATCACTGCAATAGACTCATGATTCAACAAACAGCAAGAGCAATGGAAGAAGAGGTAGAGTTTTGGCCTTTTTGCTCTGGGAACACATTAATTTGTGACAGAACAAAGTCAAAGACATTCCTCTTCCAAATCATAACCAGTTGATCTCACTTACAACTAAAATAGACACACATAGAGTAACTTATTCAGTTATGAATCCCTAACATTTTAGCTTAACACCAACAAATGCCTATTACACATTGCAGTCTTGATTGATTTTATGGCGCTTAAGCGCAATATAGTGCAAAATGAAAATGAAACCAAAAGTTTCAATATTGTACTTGCTAAGGGCTAATCAACACACATGAATTCATCCTAATTCATTCTCTTTAACAGGCAATCATTCAATTAGTATTGAATAAAATCTATTGAGCTAGTGAAACAAGGAATAAGCAATCTTTAACTCAATAGTCCCCAATTTTAACCACAGAATCCACCTGATTCAATGAGAATGGCTATTTCCCTTTCCCTCTCTTGACCAACTATGGGAGACTATTCCACTTACATTTCCTTCATGATTGGGGCACGAAAGTGGCTTGCCTGCAGCAACAGCTGTGACAGTCTCCAAGATGGAAGACTCCTCAATGTTATTGTCTGGGGTTCGCTGCAGGACATCCATGAGGTTGGTGATGAAGAAGTTGTTCTGAAGTGCAGAAACCCCCTTCTCTGGTAGGATGGATGTCTGGCGGCACACTGGGCAAGAGAGGGTTAAGCTGTGGGCTGGAATATAATTCTGTAGACACCTAATGAGGATGGCAAAGACACAAGCTAGTGTCAGAACAGAAGACAAATCTCCTCCAACATAATTTATTAATAGGAGAAAGTAATAGTAGTAGTCCATTAGCGCTATCTGACACCTTCACATTTTGCAAACTCATGCAGAGGGTAGAAAATGCAACATCAATCTATTTAAATTCTACAGGAAGCATACTCTAAGCATCCTCCAGAGTAAATGGTCAGAGACAATCTGAAAGGGAGAAAAGAGGATAAGACATCAATGCAGGAAAGAAAGAGTAGTGAGAAAATCCTGTTCAATCAAACCGCACATACAACACACCATAATATGAGTAGTTTGACATATATGTCCTTTGTACAACTACCATTACCTCCCTATGCAAGCACAAGTCAGGTTTCCTCAGTGGAAAGTGCTGCTTCTACAACAGGAGTGCTGACCCAAGTAGTGCAATGCTGTTTATATAACCAGTGGGACACTCCATTCGGCACAGTCTCAGTAGGATACTGGCCAAAGCCTGCTGAATATTTCGGGATGTATATTATCTATGCTGCATTAGATTATTTTGAAATCTGTTGCACTGATACTCACTTTTGAGTAAACATATAACTGAAAACTGAGTTGTGCATCGTACGCTTGGTGGGCAACGGTCTAGAAGATCAGTAAGAATTATATTCGGGCACAACCACATGGCTTTTAGCCTTGCCTTGTGCTTTTAGCCCCATCCATTGCTATAATGAATGCCCTGAGATTTGGAACTGCCTCACTGGACTGAAAAATGTTCCCTACCCCCACATTAATGCAGTTTAGAACAGTCAAAACAGTAACATTAGAAATTCACGAGAGGTATGATAGAGGTATACTCCCCCACTACTATACTCACTCATTTCTATTGGCCCATTGTCATTTTTGGCCAAAACGTGGTATTTGTTGGGGTTTTTTTTTTTTAGTTCACTATGAAAAACCTAGGAAAAGAGATAATAGATGCACATACGAAAAATAACGGTGACTCTTATTAAAAAGCTCAAAAAGCTTTTAAAAAATTAAACAATAGGGGGAACAAAATATGATAAATCTGTCACAGCCTGAGCTTCAGCTTGCAGCAAATTCCACAAGCAATGTCTAATGGAGAGTCTAACATCAAGGAATTGAGTGTCTTCACATGTAGTTCCATCACACTGGAAACTAATTAAGCCTATTGCCATAAAAACAGTGCTATAATAAATAAGGGTCAGCCCTGCCTATAGACAGAATGATCCAGTTGCCTAAGTCAGGGGAAACTGGGAATTTGGAGGAGCAACAGCAGCAGGAACATCCTTCCAGCCACTCTAACCAGCTACTTCAAGTTGCCCCTCTATGATGGAGAGAACCTGCAAGGTGCGCAGCACTTGCTGCTACTCTCAAGTGAGTTACAGCAGTGGTTCTTCATCTTTCATATTTTACGTTCCACCAATCACTTTTGTCCAGTCCTAGCATGGTGCAAAAGCCTATTTTTTCCAAGAACATTTACATGTTTCCAGGCATTCTGTTATTATTATATATAATTTATAGTAAAATAACTGTGCAGGGGAGAAGAAGCAACAAGTATACAAAGTTACTGCTAAGCAATGAATGGATAATCCATGATAGGTAGGCATGGTAGATGACAGCATGTCACATATGCAGTAGAACATGGGGATTTAGGGAGAGTGAATTTTTCGTATAAATAATCACCAGCAACCAAGGGACTTGATAGTCCACATCAACATGTACACACACAGGAACATTCGAAACTGGCTGCTTCTTACCAGTTCATGTTACTAGTCCAACCAGGCCAGTACTGCCTACTCTCCCTCTTTCAGAACTAAGATTGCAGAAGGAGGTCTTTCTTATCCTCTTCGACCAGGTTCTTTTTAATTGGCTGTACTGCAGACTGCAGAATATACATGACAAGATATCCTCTACTACAGAATCCATAGTTGTAGTTTTAGGAAAGGTAGCCGTGTTAGTCTGTGCTTAGCAGACAAGTCCACGAAAACTCACATTAAAATATAGCAGTCTTTAAGGTGCCAAAGCATTTTTGTCTTCTTTATTTTTCCTTTTTTTTTTTTTTTTGGTCCAATATACAGTGGAAAGGAGCATCTCAAAAGTCCTGGAGTATACATGAGACACTGAATTAATCCCTTTGGGTCTGTCCTACAGTTTTACCAATTGAATAGCTCAGTGGTTTAGGCATCTGGCTGCAGAGCCAGAGGTTGGGAGTTTGATTCCCCACTGTGCCTCCTTGAGAGGGCCTGTACTCAGTGATCCATAGGGTCCCTTCCAGCTCTGCAGTTCTAAGAGAGAGAGTATTATAATTATCATATAATTTAACAGTTTAATGCAACCAAGTGCATAACGCATTATTATTCATGGCCCTTTACACTGCTTATCAGCCAATCATTGCCCATGAATTAGCTTACAGTACTTCATGGCCCATCCTTTTGTTGTCTCCCTTCCAACACCTTTTGCCTATGGTGAGGCATGTGAGTGCATCTGTTACCACAGGCTGTGTTCAGCCCTTATTTGGATTTTGGCCACCACTACAAATGCTGAGCATCTGCGTAAGCATGCCAAAAGTTGAAGCTAGAGTTAATGCAGCCCATGGCAACAGAGGCATGGGAACGTCTTTTAGGCAAACTGGCTTCTAAAATTTGTATAGCAAGGGTGATGCTGGTTCTCTCTCTCTCTCTCTCTCTCTCTCTCTCACACACACACACACACACACACACACCAAAAGCCTAAAGATAAACAGAGTCATTAGCACATCCACACTAAAAAGAAGGGGGAAAAAAAGCAAATGCCTATGGGACATACTTGTTAGAAAGCGAAGAGTAAAATCACCAGAAAAAGGCAACCGTGCAAAAATAGCTTAAAGAGCATTTCCACTCTCAGACTGCAGCTTCTTCTTTTTTTGCGGGGAGGAAGACTTCTACTGATCTTTCCAAACATGGAAATACATTACAGGAAAAATGCCACCTGTTAAATATCTGTGTATCTTATAGCTGACTGCTAAAGACACAGGAGCCCTGCCAGAACAAAAGACAGCAGCAATATTTCCAGCCAGCTACAGCAATATTGAATACGTACTTTAACCTCTGACAGTAAACTTCTGCTACTATATGTTATGTGCAGACCTATACAGCCTTACTATACCTCAGCAGGACATAGTGGCATTTACAAGAGGGGTTGCATGCAGTGGCATCACCCCTAATGTCTTTGTAAGCTGCAGCACTGCTTTCTAACTCTTTGGTTTTCCTAGTAAGCACGAAGGGCTACAGAAACGTCTACTCAAGTTTGCTTCACCTCCAAGTAGATATCTTCACATAATCAGGAATGCTAAAGCAGGTTTCCTGGTTGTGTATGTGCTTCTGTTCACATTCAAGTGAACATTACTAAAAAGCTCTTTCAGAGCTTCCTTCAGAGCTCGAAACACTCATGTTTTAGTACTACAACTGCAGCCAATGCGGCCTGTGGTTGGCTAGCTAGAATCCAGAACGTAACTTCTACAAACTCCAACTTCCCTGCTTAGCACAGGGGAATTAGGAACATGAGGGTTGGGGCTGGGGTATGGGTGTGATAAATTATTGCAAATTTGCTTGTTTGCCTGGATTTTAAAAGTTGGATGTTTTGATGATTTAAATTAAAAACAGCTTTAAAAACAAATTAAATCATGATTTAAATCAACTTGATTTTTAAAAAATCCTTGATTTTTGTTCACCCTGCCTGGAAACAGCCTGTTGAGAAATCAGTGAATCCTGCATGATTTCTCATGTCCAGTGCAACAACTAGACAAGAATCAGTGTTTTCCCATTCAAGTTTCTGCAATGTATACAACATGCCTCTGGTGTGTGTGCCCCTCCCCCACAGTATAAGCACAGAAGAACAGACTGATTATTCAAAAGGAAACAAACTACCCAATCTTCTGATTTTTTAGGTCCATGCAATATAGTGACAACTACTGTAATTTTGACAATTGTACAATTTGCACAAAAATTGTTCTCACAAGCACAAGAACTCTTGTTTGCAGTGGGAGAAAGCATCACCACTTAACAAGTAAGGAGAAACATTCTGCAGTTCCTCAGTCTTGTATACAAGAAAGAACTTGGAACCAACTCCTTTTCACACCCATGGAATTAATTTCCCACGTTAAAGTGCCTAAATTCATAACTTGATGGGCCAGAGGGAAATCATTCTGCCTTCTGTCATATAAATGTACTGACTGTAACCGAAGGTTGGTTAACAGTTGCAATAAAAACAAGCATGCTTACTTAAACAGCATCATGAAGTTTTATATGACTTTTGCACATTCCTCCCTAATATCCTGAATCCTTTTCTTTTGTCTTCAAAGTAAAAGGAACTTGAGAGCATTTTAGCCTTTCCATTCATTAAACTTAGTTTTATATTTCAGATGAACTCTTCAACCAAATTGAAGGTTCACGGTTAATCAAATGTAACCGGAGACATCTACAAACCGATCACTGCTGTCCTTGAGCGAGATCAACCAACTACAAAGCACTTCCTCTGAAGAACAGAAATATTTCTTACCTCTCACAGAAAGTGTGCAGACAGGGGAGCACTTTGGGGTTCTTGTAACGGTCGAGGCATATGCTGCAGATCAGAAACTGTTTGTCAATCTGACGCACCACAGGACTTGGGATGTTGGCACCTTCACTGGCCATCCTAGACCACTGACATGTGGGTCCTGCTCCTGTTCACCCTGCACGCTGCTGAAACATTGAAAGGAACAATCAAGGGTTAGAGGCAAAACCATAACTCTGCCGCCGCCACCGTGCTGCCAGTGTGGCATAGTGGTTAGCGTGTTGGAGTAGGACTCAGGAGACGCGTTCAAATCCCACTTGGCCGTCAAGCTGACTGGATAACCTTGGATGGGTCATACTCTCATGTCCTGACCGACTTCACAAGGCTTTTGTGAGGATAAAGTAGAAAGAAGACCCAGGTATGCTACCATAAGATCACTGAGGGGGAAATGGATATAATTATAATAAATGAATAATAAACGGACAAAGGACCTTAATGTGCTTTATTCTGATTCAAGTATTATATAAATGAGAAGGGCATCTAGAAGTTTTACAATTTTAGACTTGCACTGTTAGACTGCCATACTGTTGAATGTATTTTGTTATGGAGGAGTTTGTGGGGCTTAAGTATTAAGCTATCCAGAGTAGTGCTTACAGTAATGGTGCAGTATATTAGTAAAATAAATAAAGTCCCACCATACCACATCAGTGCCTGTGCAGCCTGGGGCGGATGGAAGATAGGGCTCAAACACCACATGGAGGGCACCAGGTTATTTTCCTATGCTATAAATCCTTTTTTTAAAGTCTATCCAGTGGTTATGAACATCTATTTTGCATTTTTAAATTTTACCATCATTTATTTTATGTATAAATATACAGAAAAATATAATCGATTATACTGACATCCCACTCAGAGCCATTTACATATAGCTTCCAGGTAGTCTCCCATCCAGGAACTGATCAGGCTGAATCCTGCTTAACCAAGAGTGTGATAACAAAATGTCCTTGTTGACAGAGACCTCTGGCTATATGAAAAGCTGACGTGTCTTGGTTTATGGAATTTTTGCTGACTCGACCAACAGGAAATAGCGCCAGCATGCAAACCAGATGGGCACGTATTTCTGATGCCCAGAAGGACTACAACTCAATGGTCAAGCACATGGAAGTTCCATGCCTGGTATCTCCTGATGTAAAGTACTAGAAAACAGTTTTCTCTGCTTGAAATGTGGCACCAGCAACCGAAAAGTACAAATAAAAGTCCGATATGGCTTCCTGCGTTTCTAGGAATGTTCTTTAATGCAAGGCCAGCCGACTAGTGAACATCAACACATGGGTAATGTCTACAGCAAAGACCTTGCATGTATGGCTTTGTAGATGCATGGACCTTTCATTAATACCAAGAATGTAAGAAGGTGTCTAAAAATAAACCAGACCATTGGTTCATCTATTTAAACACTCTCAACACTGACTGGCTTCAGGGTTTCATACAGGGATCTTTCCCAGTTGTGTCCTTAGAGAAGAAAGTGGGTGCTTCTTGGGATGCTTGGGCTACAAAGCAAGTGGTACTGAGTGAAAAACCTTCTCGCAATCAGTTGCATAATAGTTAATTTTGATGCGCAGGCAATTTTAAACAAAGGGGTCTGCTCACAAGAAGTACAGTTGTTCCTGACACTGCGTGGCACTGTTATGCATGCTTTCTTAAAAAAATGTTAGTTAATAGGGCTTACTTCTAACAATTGTACAGAACATTACACTGCACTCAGACACTATTTCCTGATGTCAGAAAAGTAGCCATGGGCTCTCAATTACCCCTTCCTTCTCCTCTTACTTGTGTAGGTTAATACACTGTTTTCTAAACTAGCCAAAATACACTGTACTAGTTTATCTGAGCTGTGAAATTGTATTTGCACAAACCCTGGGGAATATCTGAATCCATGAGGTGATTACAACTTGAACCCTTCCGCCGCCCCCTGTCCCAGAATATTCTAATTTAATATACTACACTGGTTCATTGTTAGATGTTACACTTAACAAACAGCAAAACTTTTGTTCATAAGCTTCTTATGTTTAGAAACATCATTTTTCAAGAGATAACACAATTTCCTAATCACCTGGAAATATAAATATGCATATAATGCAATGCATCATCAACCTCCAGCAAATCCTGGATAAAAGAGCTGTAGAAAAGGAAGGGTTAAACCAACCATGCTAAAAATTCCATTTAAAGCCATGATGAGAAGCTGTTATTTTCAAGGTGGGAAAGGAGTGCCTCTTACTAATTTTCAAGATAGACAGAGGAGGTGACAGATGTACATTTAGAGTGGACAAAACAGATAAATCTTGACCATTGAAGACTGTGAACTGCTTCTACAATAAAGTCTGGTTAGCTGAAGGAAGAGCTTTGAAATGGCCAGCAGCCTTTGATAAGAGATCAATGCTTGCATTAAGAAGTCTTCCAGCAAATGACATCATCTTAATTTTTTTTCCAGCAGGTTTCTGATTATAAAGAAACAGAAAGAAATTCCTAATTCTTTCTCAAAATGGCCTTTAAGATTCAGGCAGCGTAACTGCAGAATCAGTTTGTGCATATAATGCAAAATCCTCAACAGCACATGTAAAGAAAGAAGTCCCTAGTCTGTGCAGCCACACCCATCTGGGATTGATCTCCTTCAAACAGACAGATCAAGAATTCTTTTATAGAGCTGTAATGAATATATTTATCTGTATCAATTGACACAGTGGGCCAAAAAAAGTGCAATGATGATTGATGCTTGCCTGTTCAAAATGTACAGGATTTTCATATAAAGACCCTGCTCCACCCAACCAGGCTGTGATTAGACTCTGAAAGAGCAGACTAAATTGCCTACCACTTATCAATGATTCACAGAACCCAGAGGTCTAAGCCAATGCATTATGAATGACTAGGTTTCCAGTAGCAACGTTTGCAATAAAACACCCAAACTCTAAAATCTGTAGACAAGGATGGATCCCCTGCAGTAGAAACGCTGCTTCAGAAAGAGAGAGGATAAGACATCAGTAGAATTCCACAAGCGCAGCACTTTGGAAGGGGGAAAAGCCTTTACCGGTGAAAAGAGTCTATAACAACAGTCTATTATTCCTTGCCAGCATCAACACTAACCTATTTCTATAAATTTACAGTCAAATGATTTATTTTTTAAAATCAGCTGGAAAAATCTCTTTTCTCACACACATGACAAAACATGTTTTCCCTTTCACACTTTTTCTTCCCCATATGATTTTAAATAGTTTGATCCCCTATTGCTTAAAGCACTTACCTAACCCTAAAGCACGTGACATGGTTAATCAATTTCAACAGGGATCGGAGGGAATAAAGGATTTTAAAAAGCATCAACTACTAGCTACCAGACAGGCACAAGACCGAACGAACATAAAAGCTTGAGACATACCCATCTTCACAGGAAAAAAAGAGCTTAACCAGTACAATGCCAAGTTAGAAATCCTTCTCAGGACGGAGCTGTGCCTTGCAGTCATCCAAATGAGCCAACCATAGTTATAGTAATATAGCAAGTCTGAAAGTCTCACGTGTGAAACTGTGAGAGAATCCCTATATGACAGCACGGTTGCTACTTAGGACAGCCACGGCGGATTCCTAGCTTTAAGTGACAATGCTCCATTCCGTGAAGAGAATAATGGAAGAAATGAAAGGAGGCCCAGTCAAGCTGTCATTAATTCTTGCCGCTCCCCTCCAGGTCACTGACAAGTGGAAGACCCCCCAAAGGATTCCAGCCAATCAATCTTTATTGAGTACATCTTTCTCACTCAACCCTGAGCCTGAAAGACTGCAGCAAACGGTGCAAGGGATTGTGGGATAGGGATGCAGCATTGAGCTGCAATGAGATTCGCTGGGTGGATTTTTCCCCCTCCTTTCCCCTTTTCTAGTCAGCAATAAGCTGTTTCAAGGCTGAGGACCGTTGCTGGCCCATTGAATTTGATCACTGGAATGTTATTACAGCATCAGCAAGCAGGAACAGCCTGATGTGGCCATAGAAGACATGGGTAAGTATCTTCTTACAACATAAAATAATTGAATATTAGCACTCTGATTCTATATTTATCTGGAGGGTTTGTTTTTTATTTCTAACAGAACTTGCTTCATGAAAAAGAAAGTAGGGAAGTCTCTTTTTTTTTTAAATCCTCTCTACGCCATTTGTCTTTTTTCTTTTTAAATAGCTCTTATGTCCTTTCATGTGTGATGTGGTAATCAATAGGTAGCCAGTAAATTTGCAAATGTTGAACAATGCAGGTTCACAGATCACTAATATTAATGTAGAAGAGATTATATGAAAAGTAAGGAAGAACTGATGCAATTCAGTTACTGTATATGATAAAAGTCATACAAGGGTCTGACATGCATCAAAGTAAGAAAAACAGAAGAAAGATGTGATGGAAGAAAATTTGCCGAAGCAAAGCTGCATAGCTACAGTGTGTGTTCTTTGATGCATATTGAAGGAACTCTTTATAAAGGAAACCATTTAATTTTTCTAAAAATTGCTTGGGACGTATTTTATGCTGCAGCTTCTCTAGGCAGACAGGCCAAACCAGTCATCCTACCCTAAAAGTCAGCTCACTTTAAAGCAATTAACACACAGTTAAGAACATGCTAATATTTTAGAGATTACTACATGATATGTGCTTTCCAAATTATGTAGAAACCAAATTGCTCCAATTTTTGAAATTAGCCCTGTCTTCTAGTATATTCGAAAAGTTAGTTTTCAGTAACCTTTGAAGTAATATATGCCCGGGATATATTTTCTTCAAAATCTCAACACTGGGATATATTTTCCTAAAAGTCACAACTGTTTAGAAATGGCTTTTTAAATATATTACCAAGTCTAAACGAAAGTTAGTCACATTACATGCTGCCAAATTCCAGCTAGCAATCTTGCCAATCAGATACTACAAGTGCATAGAGTAACCACTGTGCCAATCATTTAGTTACTTGCTACAGTTTGTTCCTTATAAATATGCCACTTTTCTAAAAATCAATGTGTAATTCTGGATGAACTATACCCTCACACTCTGTATTTAGCAGTAATAACTATAATTCTTCACATTACCTTGTTGACCGTTCTCTAGTCCAGTGGTTCTCAAACTGGGGTCCCAGATGTTCTTAGACTGCAATTCCCAGAAGCCTTCACCACATGCTGTGCTGGCCAGGATTTCTGGGAGTTGCAGTCCAAGAACATCTCACGACCCAAGTTTGAGAACCACTGCTCTTGTCCACCTTGCTTAAATTGAGTCCTTCCAATGAAATACAAGAGTCAAAACTCACAACCATGCTGTGAAGTGCTACACTGTCTGGAATTGATAGAAGCCATGGTACAAAATAGCTGCAGAGTCTCTACTTGAAAGGGCTCACAGCTTGGAAAAGTTACTCCAGCCAAAATTGACACTTGCTGGTTCCAAAAAAGTAACTATAATTCTTCACATTACCTTGTTGACTGTTCTCTAGTCCAGTGGTTCTCAAACTGGGGTCCCAGATGTTTTTGGACTGCAGTTCCCAGAAGCGTTCACCACGTGCTGTGCTGGTCAGGATTTCTGGGAGTTGCAGTCCAAGAACATCTGGCGACCCAAGTTTGAGAACCACTGCTCTTGTCCACCTTGCTTAAATTGAGTCCTTCCAATGAAATACAAGAGTCAAAACTCACAACCATGCTGTAAAGTTTGACTGGAGACCAAGGTTGATTAAAAATGCTCAACTAAACATAAGTAGAACTTACACTGGGCCAGGCATGCAGTAATATGCCTCACCCTCATCCCTAGTTTTAGTCCTTGTTTTTCAGAATGTGTGAATAGGGTTTTTACTGAATGTGGTTTACATCTCAAATAACTCTCAAGGATACTTTAGGTGCACAGAGAGATAATCCCAGTTTGGGTTACATTACTATTTCCACCAATAAGCCAAACATAAAGATAAGTAAATAAAGTTGTTGTGTCTGGATTTAATTGACCTTTTACATGCAGTGTTTTTACTTCCAAAGAGGGAAGGGAACTACAGAAGAATCAGACTAGTGTGTCTTTAAGGAGAATGAGCAATCTCCCTCCAGCCCTGTCCTTCCTAGAAAAATTAGGTGTCCATTTCTGGCTCTGTGAATTATTTGTGGACATATTAGAACGCGAAACATTCTGCTTGGCTGAATGTCATAATTATTATTACATACAGAGACTAATGTCTGACTGCTTTCCAAAACAGCAAATCTTGGCCTTGTGGAAGAAGCCACATGGCTATTGGAGACTTGTTCTTTTACAAAGAATTTTGAACCATCTGGTGATACATAACATCTACCTAGATATCCTGGATGCTGCCTTCTGCTTTCACTTGACAGCACATGGAATTTGAAGAATAGTTGCTGAAGTAGTATTCTCATTTCAATAGAAAATGAGAGTTTAAAAAAGAACTCAATCTGAATTTGGACCAATATGCAAGGATTTACAAACTATGGCTACATGATACAGGCAAAAGCAAACTAGTTCATTCAACCCAAGTTTCAATCTACTATTACAGCTATAACAACAGATATTATTTGACATAAGCTTTCATGGACCAGTCGGTTGTACTCTATTGAAGCTGATGTCAAATAAAATGTCTTTAAGGTGGCACAAGATTTTTTGTTGCAACAGATGGAAATCATTTCCAAAGAGGATTCTTCCAACACATCCCTCTGTATTTATAAACAAGTTGCCTATTACATACAACAATTCCAAAGTGAGACACATGTTGTCATTGTTGTTGTTGTTGTTTTAATATGCTTACAGAGTTTATTTTAGGGTCACTACAAGCAGCTTCAATAGCCTGGCCAAGAAGCAGAGTGAAAATACCATCAGTTAAGCTGCAAAATATTCTGACTGGCTCTCCCCCTATATTGTACATATACACTTCGCACGCATGCACAGTGCTCCTAGCCACCCAAAACCACGTGAGTTCAACACTGAAGGCATTGAAGTGGTCTGCTTGTCCCCAAACACAACATCTCTAATTCAGCCTCTGGAAAATTTGCACATCTCATAAGTGCTCTGTTACTATGGTACATAAAAGCACATTTACTGATTTATCTTGTATTTCCTCTGAGGCATTCAAAGCAACATATATGATATTTTCTCCCATTTTTATGGTCCGAGGTGAGCTTCCAGGCTAGGTGAAGATTTGATTCCCTCTCTCTCCTGTTCTAGTCAAGTATCTCAAGCAGTAAAGGCTCAGGGACTCGGCATAACTCACTCTGAAATTTTTGTGGCAGGCAGGCACTTGGTCTATGAGCTGCCTATAGTTCCAGCTACTTCTCAATACAGGTTATAGAGCCTGACACATAGTCTAAAACTGGTAGTAATCCCAGGAACAGAGTATTCTGCATTGATAGCAGGAAGGACAAACAAAATGTTGTGTTGACATATATACCACCACATAGAGCGAGAACACTCTCTGAGCAGTTTACAACATAATTATGCAAACAACAACTTGATATTTTCTCTTCCACTGGTATGTTGTATATAAACTGCCATTTTCATTTCATTGGGTTTGTCCAGATTTTTCAAAAGAAGGAGAAAAAAATAGTTTTCAAAATGAATCCCATATTCTAGTTTAAGATTAAAGGCAGCTCTTGTATCTGAAGATCACTGGATATTAAAGTGAATTCCAACACTACCTTTTTCCATTTGCTTTCCCGCAAGAAGTGACCAGAGCATACTATGAAACGTTGCCATAATCTGTTCTCTCAATGATATTAAAATATCCAACAAAACATCAAGCATGTTTGTTTGTAAACTCACCCGGTCATAAAAACAGTTAGGACAGGAAGTTCTAGTACACACCCTGCATATTTCACATGTCTAAGATTAGCCCCTTGTCTTAATTTAGCTATGCTAGACTTAACTCCATCCAATTCACAGAGATGAAGACATAGAAAGCCAGCATATTCATTCAGATGAACATTTCCAATTCAGTGTTGAATTGGTCTCTGTTACATTTCAGGAAACTTCTGGCCACTGTTTACTCCACTTTGGCAGGCTAAGTATGATATATTTAGAGATACCAGATACTAAATCCTTGAATTAAGGCATTTGGCCAGAATCCTCCTGGAAACAAAAAGGCACACAAAAGGGCAATTACACAAGCAGTTGTCCACCCCTTTGACAAGGTGTATGTCATATGACTGATCATGTACTAGTCATGAAATCTGGTTGGGACTGATTTCATAACTAATGCACAAGAGAATATCTGTGTGATTACCTTTCCCAGCGTGGTTTGTCCAGCAGGGCTTTGGTCTTAATGTTTTACTTGCCTTATAGCCTTCAATTATTCACCACAACGACCCTCAACTGCCTTGACATTTTAGTCATAACAGATAGAGCTTGGCAATGATCTGCTATAATGAAAATATTAATATTAAATTCATGACATTTTTGGACCAATAACAGAAAAAGTTATCATAATAAAATATTCAGAAAACATTTGAAAATGAGTGTTAATGGGAGCTTTTCTGACATCCTGTCTGCAAAAGGTACCATGTCCATCCACATCACCACTCTCAAAAAGGTAAGGGGCCTATAGTTCCCTCTGAAATGTAGCTTTATACTAAATAGCCCAACATTGGCCCCATATAGATATTTGTACCACAACACGCAGAACAGAAGGTTTTCTAAGAATAATAGCCTACCACCATCAGCAGACCCAGAACTAGAATTAGTTGTTTTTTTACAAAGAACCAATTTATCTCTTTTCTGTTATACATCTTTAGCATAACATTATATTTATTTATTTATTTATTTATTTATTTAACTTATATGCCGCCCACACTACCCAGAGGTCTCTGGGCGGCTTACAACATTTAAAATACAATAAAAAGACAAAACAATTAAAATGCAATTAAAATATATACTCTAAAAAATTGCCATCGGACCCACAGCTGATATCATTTCAATTAAAAGCCTTCTGGAACAGGAAGGTTTTGACCTGGCGCCGAAATGTCATCAGCGTCGGCGCCAGACGAATCTCAGTCGGGAGGGCATTCCATAGTCTGGGGGCAGCTGCCGAAAAGGCCCTTTGTCTACAAGCCATCCCTCTTACCTCCTTGAGGGACGGCTCTTTCAAAAGGGCCCCCTGGCTAGATCTTAACTGCCGGGTAGGTTCATATGGAAGGAGGCGGTCCTTCAGGTATCCAGGGCCCAAGCCGTTTAGGGCTTTATATGTCAATATTATAGGAATATTTGATTTAAATTACAGGCCTAGGTAGAAGCTACCTGAGAACCTGACTACCTCTTCCAAAGTGGCTACTGAGATCATAGAGATCACCATTGATCAACAATTCCTACTGTACCCTGACCAATTCGGCATGACCCTCCAACAACTGGAAAAAATATATAGTGGTTTTAGAGTCCCATGGCTAACGTTTGAAAAATAATGTTATCTGGAAGAAAACCAACACTCAGCAGCCTTTCTGTACAATGAAACTGGGATTATTTGAATGGTCCATCTCCAAAGGTCTCTGTACACTGCAAAACAAGGTCAAACCTACTGCTGAAGGCTTACTTGGACTGAGTACAAATTAGCAAGTAATATAAGGCACATAGCCATTAGGTTTATTGTCTCCTTGTATGACTCACACGAATGGTTACTTGTTTGATGTGATAACATGCAATACTTTTGTGATACACGATTGCAGTGTCACACATTTTAGATATCAACCATTCATTACAGTTTGTCATAAAGATAGTTTAGGTTTTAAGCCTGTCTCAAGATATAGAACTCCCACTGCAATCTCCAACCACTCTCAATTTCTGAAGAAGTTTCTCTAGATAAAGACATTGCACACAGAAAGAAGACCAGGATATAGCTATCATGGAAGGATACACATTTCTTAAACTGTTCCCAATTCATTACTGTGTTGGTGAATGCCACAAGGTCAAAGGACTGATTAGGCAAACTGTTGACTCATCACTAGTGGAAAGGTCTCCAATATTCAATGAATTGTAATGATTTTCAGTACCTCTCATGTACATTTGATATAGTAAGATTACAGTATGCAATTATTTTCCAAAAGACAGTGAGACTCCACATTAAGTTTCAAAAAATGCCCAAAAAACCATATGGACTATAAAAACGTGTTTCTTATCTCTAATTTCCTTCATATATCTTTATATAGTTCTAAAATCTATTGTGCCTAGCACTGAAAATTGCTTTAAAAAACAACCCTTGGCCAGTTGCTACTGAACTGCAGAAAAACAGAACAGTAGATAGACCTATGATAAAGCCACCAATTCTCTCCGACCTTAAACAGATATCTAATTTTTCCCGACAAATGAAAATGAAAATAGAAGAACTGACTACCTTGCGTCGTAGTTCACCTTTGCTGTTGAATGTCTTTTCTTCACCAAAATAAAGAAGAAACTTGTTTAAAGAACACAAAAGGGGATGTGGGGGTATTTTTTTAAAATCAAGGAAACTTTTTTGCTGGAAGATTTAGTTATATTTCTGTAATAAAGAGAGTTTCTTATATTTCGTATGCAAGAAATCTAGCATTGCTTCAGGTTTCTAAAATCATAAAAAGAGCAGGAAATGGTTGTTTTTCTTTCTCACGGTTTTTCCTGCTTATGCAGCATTCGACACTCTCTCCAGGCAAAAAAATCTCTTCCAGCCAACCCCAGAAACACAAAAAATCCTTTTAAAAACTTCTTTCCTGAGCTTTTAGATGATATTCAGCATTCTCCAGCGTCAGTGAGCAAATTCTAAAATAGATGTTACTCATCTGCAGCGAGAGACCTTCAAAGTGCCAACTTCTGACCTCACAGGAGGCCTCTACCCCTCCTCCCAAAAACAAACTTGGAGGAGGAGCGTATTTCTCTCTCTTCTTTCACACTCACATCAGTACAGCAGAATTGCTGTTAAAAAACCTCAGCTGAAGCGTCTTCTTAACACTTTCAGAGAATACATCAGAGTGAAAATCAATGCAAGGAACTACAGGAAGTTTTTACAGCCTTTAGAAAAGCAATGGTAAAAGAACATTAAGAGCCCACTTTGAAAATTTAAGGAATGAAGTCACTGGAGTTCAAACAATTTTGGAATGCTCATCACAGGACAATAACTGGTAATCTATTTCTGTAGAGGCAAATTGAGCTTTTTGTATAAATAAGGGCCAGGAAATACACTGAAGTGAACTCCCTTAAAGAAACAAAAGAGAACGGCAGGAAATGGAATGTGTTGTTAGAGGAACACAAAAGACATGGCCAGACCAGTTGCTGGTAGAATTTCACAAATGTTAGTAATCTGAATCTCAGAGAGACTGAAAATATCCAACAGCTGGCTGTTTTAAGTTGCATTAATTAAAACAATAAACAGTGTTCTTCTTGTTTAAAAGTCAGTTGTATGTGCAGAGATGACTGATAATAAGATCTATTTTCAGCATTTGAGAAGCTTAGGTACCTCTAAAACATTTTCAGATCCCACTGGTGCAAACGAATATCCCTCCAACTCGTCTAAAAACAGACCCACAGCCTATTTCATGAGTTCTTGCCCTATTTCCACTCTCATATCAATATACAAGTCTTCCTTCCTACCAAATCATACTTGGAAGTGGGGGAGGAAATAAAAAAAACACCCAGTGCAATCAACACAGAACTAGACTGTGTACAGAGCATACATCATTTCTTTCAGATTGTTCAAAATGCTCAGATGGCAGAAGCTTAGTGGGAAAGCTAAATCCTTTACACGACCATCCCCAGCTGACCTGATTCATGATCTGATGTAATCACAGAAGAAAAGAGAATGAGGCTTGCAAACACCACATTCCCTAAGCAACTCACACAATTCACTGAAATGACAGCAGCTGTCCCAGGTGGTGTGTTAGGATTGCCAAGGGCAATATTGTCATAATATTATTTCTCTCATCTGGCCAAGAGTACAACAGATCCCAAACCAATAACATAAAATGTTGAAACTGCTCAGCTGTCCTCAGTTTCTCGAATAATTTGCACACAGATGTGTAAAAGTAACCAAAACAAGGCAGAAAAGTGCATCAGCTTATCCCACTTTCAAAACAGACAGGGAATATGCTGGTTCCCATCTTGCTAATTGTTAATACAAATTAAACATCAGGGACAGACAAAATAAACACAGGTGGCACAGTCAGAAACTAGAGCTCATAGCCCATCAAGTTAGTTGCTATTTTAACCTTCTTCGTTTTGCTGCAGAGCTCAGATGAGCATACTGTAATCCAATGACAACCTACATTTCTGCAGTGAAACAAGAAGACAAACTTTTACTGTATCCTGAAAAAAAACCCCCAAACACCAATATTGTTTGGGATGCAGCCTAGATTTTGAAAATCCTAACAGCTCTTTTTAATTTTTAAACCTATAAGCAAAGATGAAAATAAGTGCCCTAGAATTTGTCATGTATTTATATCTTCACCTACTTTCCCTAAAAGGTTGATGAATTGAAACCTACAGCATTTAATGATCCCAAACAGCAATAGGATAATGGCCAGTGGCCAGTACCTTGTTCTGTAGCTCTACGGGACCAACAGGAATGACATCACTGGCAGCAGCAGATTGTCACTGATTAAAGAGTTGCTGACTTGATTCTGAGTTGCATGTGACTCACATTCAATGAGACAAAGTCATGCACAAACTGAAATCAAAACAGGGACTTTTTAATTAGGAGCAATTTGCTGCTGGTGGTGAAATCATTGTAGTGGTAAGCTACAAAACAGGATACTAACCAACATGCTTAAAGTTCTGTGTTGGTGATGCAGCCCTGCAGTCACATACAGCCCTCAGCAACTCACTTCATTGCTTCTGGAGCCTGCAAGGCTTCACCCAGGTTTGCTGGCTTCTGAGTTTGTTGGTTGATGGAACATGCACAGTTATGTATGGACATACAATGAGACATGGGTGTGTATGTGTAGGCATATGTGTGAATTCATGTGTGGCCCCCAGCCCCTAATGCATGCAGCCATTGGGGCTAAAAAAGATTGTGAGCTTACTATGTTAGGCAATGCTATGGATAACCTGGTGCTGGCCATGATCTATAAAGCACTTAATAGTTTAGGACTTCAATATTTATCAGAAGTAGAATGTCTTTCCCACAAAACAGCTACCCATCCCATCCACTTCTTGCAGTCCATGATGTTAAAAAATGGTTACTACTAAGGAGGTCAAAAGAGGTAACAATAGGAACAGTGTTTTTTCAGTGGTGAACCCTTCCATTTGGAACAAGCTTCTGAAAGAGGTTCATCAGGTGCCTTACCTCTCAGTTTTTAAGAAAGTAGTAAAAACAGTATTATTTAAAGCAGGCTTTTATTAGTGCTTTTATTATCCAATATGTTCAAATCTGTTTTAATCTGTTTAATTCTATTTAAAGATAGAAACCTATCGCTAGCTAAAACCTATTTATTTTATGGTATTTATTCTATGGTATTTTGTTTCCTTTATTTTAAATGATTGTAACATGTTGTGGACTGCCCAGTGAATGTTTGCATTATGGGGCAGTGTACAGGATGGATGGATGGATGGATGGATGGATGGATGGATGGATGGATGGATGGATGGATGGATGGATGGATGGATGGATGGATGGATGGATGGATGGATGGATGGATGGATGGATGGATGGATGGATGGATGGATGGATGGATGGATGGATGGATGGATGGAAAATAACATCAAATTAAATTTTGACAGCAAAGAAGTTGCATATATGCTTCTCAAGTCACACGTGCACTACACAGATCAATTTGATACCCATGTTAACTGTCATGGACCAATCATAAGGTGTCCTGCTATTTGTAGTTTGGTGAGATTGTTCAGATTCCATTAGACAGCTCTAGTGCACTCATCTGAACTGGAGAATTTCCCCTCAGTGAAATGTCCATAAATAGCCAAATTATTAATGTTCATACTTTAAAATACCACGTTTAAGTCAGACTGTAGTCTTCTTTACTAAGCGCTGAATATGGCTCCCACCTGGATGTTCATATGCAGCTGTTTGGGATTATTCATGAGTGGGACATAACCTTACACATCTTGATCATAAACAAGGAACAGGGAAATAAAGGAAAACCACAGAGGAAACACAGCTACATTCCTTTCTAGACTATTCGCTCATCTCTGACAGAAGTGAGATAACTTAAGACACAAGGCTATACATTTTCCTTGATATTGATAAAACTGCCAGGTTTTTCCATCATCCAGAGATTTAGATGCCTGGAAACTGTCAAACTTCAGGAATTGGGGTGAAACAGAGGTTCATTATATTCCCCTTGGGATTTTAAGTTTAAAACAGCTAGAAGAAATAATATTGAGTGTTTAGTTATATGAGCCATTTGCAGTTTTAGATTAAGCACAATGCAGATTTCCCACCAGTAACAATAAGTATCTCAATGAAGGGATGTGAGGAGAGTGCTGGAGGAAGAATGACAGTCACAGCAATTTTAATGAAGAGGGCCAAGGAGGGAAGAACCTTCCTTCCTCTTCTTCACATTACTGCCTTTCCTCCCAGTCTTTTCCACTGATGCTCCTGAGCTGTGATGTGGAGGTAAATCAAATAACCTGGCCTTTATATCCTCACCTCAGCATCTTTCCAGAGGGCAACTCAGGAAAAGAGTGCAAAAAACTCAGCTTCTCCAGATTGCTGTTAAGTCCCATCAAGTCACTTCCAAGTACCAGGGTTTTCAGGGAATATTCCTCAAATGGTTTACCAGTGCCACTCCCAGTGGGTTTCCATGACCAACTAGGAATTTGAAACCAGTTCTTCTAAACCTTAGCTGCACATTTTATGCCTTACACCATACTTGCTTTTTGTCTAAGTTAGTCATCAGTTGATAGAAAAAACATAAGAAGCTGCCATATATTAAGTCAGATCCTAGTCCATTAAGCTCAGTAATGTCTGCACCAGGGGTGAAGAATTGGTTTCAGTTGCTAGGCTGGATTCCTGCCCATCCTCTGACCCTGTACAGCTACCTCCACCACAGTCTCTGAATCTTCCTTGCATGGGAGAAAGTGAGAGAGAGCAAAATCATCAGCACACCCCAAGCACCAGCTGTCGGAGTATCTCTGCAGTCAATACTTAAATCTGGGGCAATTCACCCACCCTACTTTTTCCTCATCAGGGAAAATTAGGGACGTATGAAGCTGGCTTTGAAACCCAAGTGCCAGCTGCAGGAACCCTGCTACAGCTGTCTTTTGTATCTCAGAAGCTTGCCTGACCCTGTTCTTTGCCCTGTCAGTCACAGCACGAGACAGATAATGCCAACTACTGTCCTCTCCAGTCTTTGACTCATAACAAAGGGATTCCCTCCTTCCCTGCTCTTTTTCCGAATGAGAAGGTGAGTGAAGTGGGGCCTTGACGAAGGTAGCGACTTTGGGCAAGGTAAAGAATTCAGGGAAAGGCATCCCCCAGACCCTTTCTCTGCAGGCTGGATTGGGGCAGCATGCAAGATGAATTAGACCTCTGAACAAGATGTTTCATTTCAACTGGGCTACCTTGACCAATATCCATCCTCCAGAGTTTCTTCTCCAGTCTGACCTAGAGCTGCCAAGGTCAGACTGGCCTTTTGCATGCAAAGCATGTCCCACACCTCTGAGCAATGGCATTTCTTTGCTGGATCAAACCAAAGATGCAATCAGTCAGGACCATGCTGCTCACAGTGGCCAACCAGATACTTCTTGAAAACTCAGAGACCTGAGAGCTCTTCTTCTCTACTCTTCTTGACTTTTGCCTCCAGCAGCTGATGACATTCTGGGCCATACAGCCTCTGAATGTGGAGATTTCTTACAGACAGGGCTAGTATCCCCACCACCCAGCATTTTTGAGCACATCCTTGATTACCAGGATCCCCAAAATGCCTAGCAAATGAGGCTTTTAAAATATTAATCTAACCTGATGGTTCAACAGGGACTAGCTTCCCTTTAGTCTGTAGAGTGACACTATATGACAGACATTGCAGAAAATCAAAATGGTCACGGTTTCAGCTATCAGTTGGTGCTCAGAGTGCTCTTACTGTTACTAACAAGGGCTGGCCCAACTGTTAGGTACAGGAGAACATCTACTTCCTTTTGGGTATCGTGAAAGCAAATTAAATTATTGTACTTCTATTTTTACTGCCAGGAAGAAGGAGTGGTGATTGTGAGATTTTCTGACTTCCCCAGACAACTTGACTGGCTTCACTCATGTCAGAAACAATCCAGTGATGCTTCCAGAGTAGAAGGATCAGCTGATAAGATGCTGTCATTGCTCAGAGGATGCCCAAATGTGTTCACTGTTCTCACAGTGTTTGGGGAGGCTTCTTCCATGTTCCCCAACTTAAGGTACTGTGGGGGATGCACATTTTACTACTCTACTCAGGCAGCAATATGTCTTGGGCACAGCCCTGCAACTGCCCTCAGGAAAGCCCATGGGAAATTACAGAGAGAGGAAATTACAGACACAAGAAGTCATTTTGGCCAGGGTGCCTTAGTGCTGTTCTTGCACACAGCCAACATGGCTACCAGCCCCCAGTAGACCTATTATCCATCAATATCTTGTGACCTTTGAAATAAATACAAATAAAAGCATGATGCATGTTCCTTATCAAAACTACAGAAACAAGAAACACACTCAGCCTTGACGCTGCCCTGTTAAGAGTCACAGGATCATATGTGACAACCACTAGAGAGAGACCAATATGCAAAAATATGATCAGCACCACAAAAGTGAGAGAAAGTTCAAGGCAGCATGACAGGCACATCTCGTAGGCTGGAACATTTGTTCCATACAGAAACTATAGGAGAGGCTAAAAGCACAAGGAGGGTCCTTAAACAGGCAGCAGCCTTTCCCTGGTAAGTACACACCTCCCTAGTGGGTTCCTAGCTATGGTCCCACTGCAGGGAATTTCACAGACTGCCAGGTCCTCTGTTCCCTTAACACTTCCTGCTGCTAGGACTTTGGGGCTTTGTGACAGCTGCAGAACTTGGCATAAAGAGCTTATGTGTTTTAGGCAGTTTTCCCAGGTGATGCTGAAACAGGTGTTTGCCAAATCTCAAAGTCTTCAGTACGTATTCCTGTAACCGTGACTTCAGTATAAAGTGTGGTTGTTGTTGTTTAGTCGTTAAGTCGTGTCCAACTCTACGTGCCCCATGGACCAGAGCACGCCAGGGCCCTCCTGTCTTCCACTGCCTCACGGAGTTTGGTCAAATTCATGTTGGTAAGCTTTGATGACACTGTCCAACCATCTCGTCCTCTTCTCCTCTTGCCTTCACACTTTCCCAACATCAGGGTCTTTTCCAGGGAGTCTTCTCTCCTCATGAGATGGCCAAAGTATTGGAGCCTCAGCTTCAGGATCTGTCCTTCCAGTGAGCACTCAAGGTTGATTTCCTTCAGAATGGATAGGTTTGTTCTCCTTGCAGTCCAGGGGACTCTCAAGAGTCTCCTCCAGCACCACAATTCAAAAGCATCAATTCTTCGGCGGTCAGCCTTCTTTATGGTCCAGCTCTCACTTCCATATATTGCTACTGGAAAAACCATAGCTTTGACTATGCGGACCTTTGTCGGCACGGTGAGGTCTCTGCTTTTTAAGATGCTGTCTAGGTTTGTCATCGCTTTCCTCCCAAGAAGCAGGCGCCTTTTAATTTCGTGGCTGCTGTCACTATCTGCAGTGATCATGGAGCCTAAGAAAGTAAAATCTGTCACTGCCTCCATATCTTCTCCTTCTATTTGCCAGGAGGTGATGGGACCAGTGGCCATGATCTTAATTTTTTTGATGTTGATTCAGACCATTTTTTGCGCTCCCCTCTTTCACCCTCATTAAGAGGTTCTTTAAGTCCTCCTCACTTTCTGCCATCAGAGTGGTATCATCTGCATATCTGAGGTTGTTGATATTTCTTCCGGCAACTGCCCTTCTTTGGGATTGGGATGTAGACTGATCTTTTCCAATCCTCTGGCCACTGCTGAGTTTTCCAAACTTGCTGGCATATTGAGTGTAGCACCTTAACAGCATCATCTTTTAAGATTTTAAATAGTTCAACTGGAATGCCATCACCTCCACTGGCCTTGTTGTTAGCCATGCTTTCTAAGGCCCACTTGACTTCGCTCTCCAGGATGTCTGGCTCAAGGTCAGCAACCACACTATCTGGGTTGTCCGGGACATCCAGATCTTTCTGGTATAATTCCTCTGTGTATTCTTGCCACCTCTTCTTGATGTCTTCTGCTTCTCTAAAGTCCCTACCATTTTTGTCCTTTATCATGTCCATCTTTGCACAAAATGTTCCTTTAATATCTCCAATTTTCTTGAACAGATCTCTGGTTTTTCCCTTTCTATTATTTTCCTCTATATCTTTGCATTGTTCATTTAAGAAGGCCCTCTTGTCTCTCCTTGCTATTCTTTGGAAGTCTGCATTCCATTTTCTGTAGCTTTCCCTATCTCCTTTGCATTTTGTTTCCCTTCTCTTCTCTGCTATTTGTAAGGCCTCGTTGGACAGCCACTTTGCTTTCTTGCATTTCCTTTTCTTTGGGATGGTTTTTGTTGCTGCCTCCTGTACAATGTTACGAGCCTTCATCCATAGTTCTTCAGGCACTCTGTCCACCAAATCTAGTTCCTTAAATCTGTTCTTCACTTCCACTGTGTATTCATAAGGGATTTGGTTTAGATTATACTTGACGAGCCCAGTGGTTTTTCCTACTTTCTTCATTTTAAGCTTGAATTTTGCTATAAGAAGCTGATGATCAGAGCCACAATCAGCTCCAGGTCTTGTTTTTGCTGACTGTATAGAGCTTCTCCATCTTTAGCTGCAGAGAACATAATCAATCTGATTTCGGTACTGCCCATCTGGTGATGTCCATGTGTAGAGTCGCCTCTTGTGGTGTTGGAAAAGAGTGCTTGTGATGACCAGCTTGTTCTCTTGACAAAACTCTATTAGCCTTTGCCCTGCTTTGTTTTGAACTCCAAGGCCAAACTTACCTGTTGTTCCTTTTATCTCTTGATTCCCTACTTTAGCATTCCAGTCCCCTATAATGAGAAGAACATCTTTCTTTGCTGTCAGTTCTAGAAGGTGTTGTAAGTCTTCATAGAATTGGTCAATTTCAGCTTTTCCCACTCTTTTGTTGACTATGAGGGCTACTCCATTTCTTCTACGGGATTCTTGCCCACAATAGTAGATATGGTAATCGTCTGAATTGAATTCGCCCATTCCCGTCCATTTTAGTTCACTGACACCCAGGATGTCAATGTTTATTCTTGCGATCTCCTGTTTGACCACATCCAGCTTACCAAGGTTCATAGATCTTACATTCCAGGTTCCTATGCAGTATTCTTCTTTGCAGCATCGGACTTTCCTTTCACTTCCAGGCACGTCCGCAGCTGAGCGTCCTTTCGGCTTTGGCCCAACCACTTCATTAGCTCTGGAGTTACTCGTGCTCCTCCGCTCTTCCTCAGTAGCATGTTGGACGCCTTCCGACCTGAGGGGCTCATCTTCCAGCGTCATATCTTTTAGCCTTTTGTTTCTGTTCATGGAGTTTTCTTGGCAAAGATACTGGAGTGGCTTGCCAGTTCCTGCTCCAGGTGGATCGTGTTTATTCAGAACTCTCCACCATGACCTGTCCGTCTTGGGTGTCCCCTGCACAGCATAGCCCATAGCTTCTCTGAATTACTCAAGCCCCTTCGCCACGACAAGGCAGCAATCCGTGAAGGGGTGTGGTAACCACTTTTTATTACACATTAACAAAGTTCACATTCCAGGCTGAAAAATACTAACTAATTCATTCTTTTTCCTTTCCTACCTGAAAAGGAATGTCATTGTGGCTATTCTGACTTTGAATGAAGCAGCTGTAAACAATGTTGTACTGTATCCTGACCAGTCTCCAAGGTTCTGCAGCCAATAATTTCTTCTTCTTCCTGCATTTCTTCTCCCATTCGCTTTATGCATGATCAGCTACAATAATCTATCTTTCTTGTCTCTCACTACATGAACAAAATACACTACTGTAGAGTTCTGCATTTTTACATGCTTTATGATTCCTTGCTTTGCATTAAACTGTTTTAGTACCTCTTTTCGCTGCGTGTCTTCTCAGTCCAAGACATTGTTACTATCTCATGATAACCACTTTAGAATAAGCATTTATTTAAGAATAGAACTAAGTGCAGATTTGTTTGCTTAAAAAAAGTTGGTGAGCTAGCAAACAGAACTACCTGCAGATTTTGAAAGGGCCCTTATCAAATTCTTTGCCCTTGGTCAATGTCAATGACTTTCAATATAAATGCTGAAATACATGTAGTAGCAATAGCAGAAGTTACAGACATCAAAGAAAATAGTCCATTTCCACTGGTGAGCATTGTAGGACTGGTTTGCAAGGCTTTTACACAGAAGTCCACCCAAGAGAGGCACCTGAGCTCTGTGCAAGGTCGGGCAATGGCATCATTGAATCTCTGAAATGTGACAAATAGGACAAGCCTTTGCATTATCCAGGCAAGGATGATATAAAACTTGGGGTTCAGGCAAATTTACACCACGTTTGCCTCTAATGAAAGTTCTGAAAAGCTGAAAAGCTCATCTCATTTATAATTGTTCAGTAATCCAATAAATGTATTGCTCAGTCTCTGACCATGTAGCTATGTGTGGTTCATATGGCCATTAAAAAAAATTGCTACTGAAATACACTGTCATGTTTGAACGAGGAAAAAAGAGAGCTGTATGAATTCAAATTTATTATTTACATAAACACTAGAGTAAATTACCATATGCTAATAAGCAATTATCTATATTTCATTTTTGGATAACTAATAATGCCACAGGAGAAATAAATGTTGCAACTGAGTTCTCAACCACAATGGTATTTTGAACATTCTTCCATCATTCCTATACCAAACCTCCTTGCCTGGTACCCTCCAGATGGTTTGATGGCAAGTCTCAGAATCTCTCAGCCAGCTGGAAACCATATGGAGAGAGCCATTGCAGAAGGCAGCACTTTCAATTTCTACATCACTACTAAGCAAACACTGTTTAAGAAGATGTATCTGAAGTAATGTGGTCCCAGGGCTTATGAAGGAATTCCAAGTGGGGGAGGGGTGGGGGGAAAGAGACTGAGATTTTCATAACACACACAAAAAATTCTCATCAGCATAAACAAGCAGCAAAAGCAACACAAAAGCCAAAACAGCACCTTTAAGAGTAACAGGTTTTTTTTCTCAGTGTGAAGTTCTATGGATTATAAGACATGTCTGAAGAAGTAGATGTCTCTGAAGAAGTGGATTGAAACAAATTTGTTGGCAAAATTAAAGGAGATAGATAGATAGAAATAATGTGGCACTTTCATAGATTTATTTCACTGTGAGCTTCTGTGGATCAAAAGCCACTTATTTGGAAATGGAAATGAATTTGTTAGTCTTAATTGATTAGTCTCAAAAGTACCACAATCTTTCTGCTTTCATTTGGTTTTTCTTACGACTGAAACAAAATAACATGGCTACTCCTTTGCAACTGTTGCAACTTAAACAAATCTTTAATTTTTAAATTTCAAATTGATTTAATATAATTTACCTTTTTATTTTAAATTATGAATTGACTTCTTGTTGTTAAAATGGGGATAGATGATGATAATGGAAAGTTAAGGAAGCATGAGTGTTTCTGAAAAATAATTTAAAAAATGCAGTGATGCTGATGCTGGAAAACTTGGGAACTGCTGCTTTAACAAAAGACACAGCCAGTGGAAATTCAACAAGTAAAAACCATCAGTGTAACTGTATTTCACCCTGGAAAGCATGGGAAATTTACTGCGCAAAACAAACTTTCCTTCTTATAGCTTTATCTAATATTTTTCATAATGGATCATTTTATAAAATCTAATGAGCTCTTTTAACCAGATTAAGTCCCTCAAAAAGATGCATTCTTCAACAGAAAATAATTGTTGCAAGGAATTTTAGCAGCAAAATGAAAGAAAAGGCATGTATTGGTTTTTGCAGTTCTTAAACCAAACAATTACTACCTCGTACGCAACCTCGAAGTCTTCACCAGAGCATCTTGATATTTTCCATCTATGAAATGGTTTTTTCATGAGTCAGAAATATCTACTGGCATTCAGATGGCAAGGGACTCTGCAATAAATGCCAGCCCCCAACTGATGTTGGAAGGGCTGCAACTATTTATACCATTCTGGCATAGAATTTTGATAAAAAAAATCCCTTTTTGAAATGCACTCAGATCTACAAAGAACCTTGCTTAATGTGTTCAATTTCTTTCAGAGGCCAAAACTGCTTCATAAAATTATGGAAATTGGCCTGGGAGAGGATCACAAGTACTGTGATCTCAGGGAACTGGAGTGCTTCAAATCTAGTTACAGCCTCCTGCATTGTGAATGGGAAAAGGCTTCAGAAGCTTAGGAAAACCTGATATTTTGACAGTGCAGAGCATGGACTATTTATTACTATAAATACATCTTAGTACCAGAGTGGAGCACTAGCTCAGCATTTTCCTGGACCATTAATTTTTATACCATGCCATGGCTTAAACTTGCACAGTCTTCAGAAGAATTGTACTTACTATTTGCCTTGTTCCCCGCCCCCCCCCCCCCCCATCTTACACTGCTCTTGTCTGCCCTCTGAAAATTTATCCACCTTAATACAATTCAAATGTCTTCAAGGAGCATTTAGTGACAATTAACTCGCAACCCAGCTCTTAAAAAAAAAGTTTCAAAAGAGCTTATTCAAGCATTTTGTCCGATGAACCTCAATCCTCTTCCATCTGTTTCTTCAACCCTCTGGTATGATCTCATTCTCGTTTGAGGTATGAACAGAGAAATCTTCAGAAGCATGTCACTGAATACAAAGTAGCTGTTCATTCAAAGACTCCATTCCAAACAGATCCTCACCCCAGCCCTCAACACACCTAAAAGCCAACTATTTCATCCTAGCCCCAACTTTTTTGCAGCCTACGTTTTATCACCGGCTCTGCTAAATGTGGATTCGCTGTAATCTGTAGATCATTTCAGAGAAAGAAAATAGCAGGAAACCTGACAGCACCACTCTTGGAAGCTTACTTACAGGCGTTCCATTCTGCTTTTCCAGCGCCTGAAACTCAGCCTCTCAGAAGACAGCAGACTGCTCCCTGCAAGCAGTCAGACAATTGGACCCATTATAACCATGAGGAGGCTGAGTTAAAGGGTGGCCTTGCAAAAACATAAACAGCTTGTCAGCACAACCAAGGAGGCGGGACCCGCTGTATCAGGGGACAACGCCAGCCAATCGTCAGCCTCTCCTGTGCCTGTTTGGATAAGATATTGTGTTTCTTTCTTAAGAGGAAAGTGAAAGAGTGCGAAGAGTTGGCAATGAAGAACTGTGCCACTCACGGTCAAATAGTGGGGGGGAGGTACCTAAATCAATAAATCACTCCAGGAACAGCATATATTTCCAGCATGTGCTCACTGAAAACTCATAGACCCTCAGGTGTTATTTAACGTGGTCTAGATTGTATGGCGTGTTTGTGTGTGTTTTTTTTAAAATACAAGTATATGCAGCAAAGGAGCATTTTATCTTGCCCTGAAAATTAGCATGATGAAATTGTTAGGCCGGGACTGGAAAAACATGAGTAAAAAATCCCTGCTCAGGCATGACTGTTGCTACTTCTTGGCTGAACCATCACCTCCCAGGTTGTGGTGACAAATCAGGGGTGGGGGTGGGGGCTGAGAATCAGGTGTGCCTTGCCAAGGTCCTTGAAAGAGGACTGTAATATGAGTGTCATGCCGGTATCTTTTTCAGGAAACAGAGGACCAGTGCTTCTTCTGAAATATTGATACGGGTTTTTCACAGTTTTTCCCACACAACCAAACAGACATGCAGTACAGTGGGCCAGAGAATGAACTGTAAGCCAGGAAATGGATGGCTTATATGGTCTTTTCCTTACAGTAGACTTAAGAAAGCGTTACATCTCAGCCTTTCATCTGCAGTACAGGACCAATGATCCTGACCTTCCTCACAGGACTGTCGTGAATAGTTACTTGACAATCACCATAAGGGGGATCTCTCTGTCAGCAGAATAAACAGAACCAGGAGTAAGACAATGCCCCTACATGAAACCCCCCGCCTACCAGTCAAACCAGTTCTAGGGAGCCGGAGTTCCCTCCAAAGCTGATTCTGGGCTGATGCAGAGACCCTATGGGGGGGATAGAAGAGGAAATAATCTCGTCATGTTCGTGAATGTCTTTTGGCATGTTGGATGAAGGCCAAGGGATACAGACTCACTTTGAATGTTGAAAGCTATGTACACATCATCATTATTATCGTTTCTTGTGCAGGATCAAAATGTCTTAATGAAGTATGCAGCAATCCTACACTTTATACACCCAGGGGACAAGCAGAAATTTCAACAGCTGCAACTTTCCATGACATACACACATTTTGTCATAATGTTCAGTGTTTTCATTATCTTTTTATCATCTGTAATAGATTCTATATCCACTTAATAAGAAAAGACAGGCCAATTCAATTTTTCAACAACATAAGGGCAAAAAAAGAGAGAAAGGGGATAGTTTCAAACATCATCACAGAGTGCTAATTATTTTTTCCTCATTGTTGTTGTTTTGCCAAACAACCAAATCCAAAGGTTTACCGAAGCATGCAGCTCCAGAGGCCTCAAAGCGCCATTCCTCTGTAGGGGGTACAGACCCTTTGGCAGAGTGCCAATTTTTAATGAAATGTCGGCGTTTATGGTGAAAAGAGTTATGTTTTCATTTCTGTGATGCAACTTCTGGAGGACAACAGTTCTATATTAATATGTTTTGTCTAATTAATCAGATTTGTAGAAATGGCAGGAATTCTTTTTCTGGCCAATCTGTTAGGCTTTCTACACGTTCCACCCCACCCTCACCAGCTTTTTCTTTTCATGTGGAATAGTCTCTAGATTGACTTTGTATCTTTAATTCCAACCAGCTATGGAGGAGCAGCAGGAGGATAAAGGGATAAAGGCCCCTTGCCAGCAGAAGTAGATACCTGGACAGTTGCCCATTTGCTAGCACCAGGTCTCCCAACACATTAATAGTGCCTCCATGATTTAACCTGAATCTTTCCTGTAATGTAAACTGGTAGTCTATTCCTTTGACTTATATGGTATTAAGGGGATTACAGTATTAGCCTAAGTGAAAGTATAATAAGTTGAAGTAGGGATGTGGAAGAAACTCCCTACGTTGCCCTATATTCTGGTGGTATGTGTGGGATTATGTCAGGCTGCAACACAGGTTTGGGAGCAAGTTATGCAGAACATGGTGGTACTCCTGATTTTTAATAAAATACATAGTCTCTCCTTCTGGAATAGTTCTCTTAACCCACCATATAGCACTACTGCAATTCAGGAGTAAAGACATCCTATAAAAGTACAATATCATTACTAGCAACAATATTAATAAGAAAAAGATAGGCTTCAGATCTATCAATCAATACATGTGCCAGGGCCTCAGGGCAGAGCTTGTTCTGAATGCGAGTCTGTCCCAGCAATGGCATACTGCTTTCATCCCTGGTGCTGCTTTGTGATCAAAGAAGAATCAATAGCAATGCAAATGTGAGGAATCAACAAGAATTATTTCTTCATCCATACATTATAATAGCTATCAACACCAGATTTCCATCTTCATCTTCTGCCAATGCATATTTTATGATTAAAAGATATACTTCTCATAAACCTAAATATGTATATGATAAAACATAAATCAAGTAGATTCATGGGCAGCCAGACACCAAAAATGATTCAGGATACAATTGTACACATACTCAATTTAGCACCATGTACCTTTTAGATGTTTTGAAACCATGTGCCATGCTCCTTTGAAGCAATATTTTTTCCCCACCTCACCTCACAGCATGTCAGTGCTCCAAACTGCATTATGAAATTTGCATTGGACTCTGAAAGCTAAATGGAGTCTAGAATGTTAGAGCACTCCAGAGAATTTGATTCTGGATTTTTTTAAAACTGTCATATAAAGGAAGCTTAACTGCTACTGTTTTGGTTGTTTAGCATCTATTAAGGTAGAAACAATAGCCTGTAGAGATTGCATAAGATCATTGAAATCACAGCTGTGAAAATACTTCAGTTATACTGTCCATGATACATAAAGTGTTATCTTGATCCCACCATGATGGATCATGTGTCTGGCCAGTTGGGATCTGAGGCTCAGCCTTCGGTACATTCTATAGACAGACAGTAAATTAGCTGTTCAGAGCCATTTAGAAGGAAGACAGATAAAGTGAAGCAGTGAAAAAAGCACATAATTCAAGATGAGTGAGGATCTTTTGAAGTACATTTGTTCAGCAGCAAATTCCTGCATTCATGAGATATGAGCCCAGGCTTTGGAAGTACATATGGTTTCTGCATAAGCTGGGCAGCCGTGCAATTCACCCTTGCAAATACAAACTTCTGACTCTTTCATGACACCACATTCCTATAGTCCACATGAACACAGGATTGGGCAAAGTGCACTTCTTCAAATCTTGAACACAAGCTCCCAGTACTCCTCAGCAATGGCTATATTGCTTGGGACGGGCAGGAATTACACTCAGCAACATCTGGAGGGCCACACACTGCCAGTCCCTAAGATAATGGCATTATAAAGGAGTGACAAGCCAGAATCTTTCTGAATTCCCATTTTCCTTTCCATTTTCCATTATACCAGCTGAAGGTAAGCTGGTGGGGGGGAACCACTGGAGACTTCTTTGGGTTTTCTGAACCAGCGTCATCATCCCCATACATGGCACATTTCTATACATGCCAAGAAAACCAAGAATAGACCCTGACTTGTGATTCTGGGTTATCAAGGGGGAGGCAAGCCAGTGATCACTGTTCAGATGACATGCTACACAGCCCTATCTAGTTTGTTTAATGGTTAATCAAATGAGGAGGAGCAGATTAAAAGTCTTCGTACCAGCATGTAACTCAGCTGCCTAAAAAAGTGGACTGTAATCTATGAAAGTTTACACCGAAATAAATTCAAAGAGGTGTAGGGGAATTCAGCGACACCATATGCCATTTTGCAAATTTGCTATCAGCTCAAGGGGTTTGCTCCTTAGAGGTTGAACTAAAGGGTATGGCATGTCCATAGAGGCTACTTCACATATCAAATAAACAAAAGAATGCAATGAATATGTACTCTAAGGGTTGCTACAATTTTTAAGAATGGAAAAAATTGTTTTAACTGGTTTTTTTAATTGAAAAGCCCCCTTGTGTTCTCTTAAAAAAATTAAATAAAAATTAAAATGTTTCGGGAGTGGTATAAAAACATATGGAAAAATTTCCTTATTTCTCCTACATGGCACAATGAGATTTTCAGAGCCAAAACTAAGGGTGATGCAAGTTTTGCAAAAATAGCCCTGAGGTCTGCCTGAGGCTCGAGGGTCACATGTTGCTAACCCCTGGTCTTAAAAGTATCTCAACAAATGGCCTGTGCTGATACAAGCTTCAAATTCTCAGGAAAAACGTCTCTACAAAATCTTATTCATAATCAACTAAGCTACAACTACAGTCCACCAGCACTAGCATATGTAAGTACAAGTGACTCAAGGGTTTCTTTGTACTCCTTGTTGGCATGTGCTTCATGCTGTCTTTCCACTGCTCCAATTTTTTTTCAGAATATGTGTGTCTGGCCATTATGCCAGATAAGAGTGGCAGGGCTATATGATGCTGGCTTTCATTCTGTCGGCGGGTGGGTGGTGCCCCGCATGCTCACAGTTGAAGCTCTGGCTGAAAGCACGTGATATCCATGGCAGGGGTGTGTGTGTGAATGGATACATTGAGTCAGGGGAGGAATCAAGGGAGGAGCTGCACTGTGTTTCACTGCTCAGCTTGTCCTAGAACCAGCAATTGTTAACCACAACAATACCATCTTTCAGCCGTGGTTTTTTAAAATGTCATCTGGAGTTTCTGGTGCCGTCCACGTGCCATTTGTGCTCTTTATCAATTCCTCCCCAGTTGAAATTTTATTACTGCAGCGCTTGTTAGAGATTTGTAAGTCATCACAGACAATGGCTAAAACCCTGTTGTTCACCATAGCACGTGACAGTTAGAGTAGGACCATTTGAATCAATGGAACTTACAGAGGAGTTGACTCACCAAATCCCCACTGATTTGACGGTCCCATTTTACTGCAATTCACTACACTAATCAACAGGATTTCAGCCAGTATGCGTTGCCAACAAAATTGCAGCATACCACTAGAGCCCGCAAAAATAAACTGAAATTATATGAGGAACAGTCTACATGTAGTGCAAGATATGGTAGATAAAGTGCAGCCTGGAAAATGCCTATGACCCCCCAGGGCATTTCTGCAGCCCCCAGGGTCACAGAAATGCAAGAGTCCCCCAAATTCTGAACAGTGTCTAATGACACAAAAAGGCCTATTTTGCCCTCCTCCAGGCCTACAGGAACAGCACCATTCTGCTTATGGGTTGGGGGGGCAGGAACCAGAAGTTATCTCTGTAAGTACATCCTGTTTTTTTGTTTAATAGTCAATGTTTGGCATTTCTAGGCCTGCTGCAGCCAGTGAGAGCTTGAATCTAGACGCCAAACCCTCACATCTTGCCAACCCCTGGCAAAGGAATCCAGGCTTGGATCCCCCCAGCAACATTCCCTCTGATTTTCAGCCCTGCTGAGCAGGGCTCTGTCCCTTGCTCTGACCCTGCCCCGCACACGATGCTACCCTCCTGTGGGGGATTCCGTCATGACTAGAACCAAAGGGGCTGAAAGCAATCACTGTGGGTGCACGGAGGAGGAGGGGAACAGAGGTATGTGCGCGCACACAGGCACACACCTTAGAGGGAACCTTGCCTTCCAGATAATTTTCTACTGCTGAAATCAGAAATGGGCCAGCTGGATAGCTAAATCACTTATGGATCCAGCTGCAGAGCCAGAGGTTGGGAGTTCAATTCCCTGATGCACCTTCTGGGAGAAGAGCCAGTAGTCACTGAGAGCACCAAGAAGTACTTCTGAGTATGCTATATCTAGAAAACCCTGGAAATGGTCAATATAAGTTGAAATTGACTTGATTACATGTCCTTGTTATAAAATCAGAATAAGGTTGTGATAAAAGAAAGGCAGTGCTTTCCCTTCAGCACTACCTGATACAAATCTCTTTCCTCCATCAAATAGTTATTAGCTACAGAGGGGAGAGAGTAACTCACTGCAGAATCTCGATCTCAAAATGAAAGTGTCATTTTAAATTCAGAATCCTATCAGGCAAGGAGAAATTTAAATACTTAGACCCTCCCTCCCCTACCATTATGCTTCCTTGTGGTTTTAAAAAAAACAATACAGGAAATTGAAACATAAACCTTTCACATGAAGTCTAGTTCGGCAATCTGTCCAAATCAATTACAGAAATGTTCCTGATTTACTATACAGAAGGCAAGTATCTACTGTGTCTTCCCATGGATACGGCTCTCCTTTCAATTTGCATAAAACCAGACAGAGGAAATGTAATTGGGTATTTAAAAATCAAATCTGTGGGAAGAAATGAAAATTGTTGGCATAAGATCCTGTGCAACATCTCATCTCAGTTTTGTGGAAATGCTTATGTCTGGATATGTCTAAAAGCTTGTGAGGTTCAAGAACTGCCCCCATGTAGTGGAGCACAGAGGTCCTTGCCGTGAGGGGTTCCAGCTCGTTTAAAGCTAAACTGAGCAAGCACCAGGAGCTGGTCACACAGAGAGAAGAACCACCATCAAATATAATTCTCAGAACCCACAGATATGAGTAAGACTCCTCCAAAGAAGCAAGATTTCAGGTGGCAAATGCAAAAAGATCCAACCAGATGCCTCACTCCCCTAAGAATGCTGCTGACAGAATCTGACAAAGAGCATTCCCCTATCATGTCAAGATGTCCATGTTTTAGCTACATTTTTGGAAGAGGATGCTAAATTGTCAAAACTAGGCACCATCAGCTACCTTTGGCTGCCCATTTTGTTTGCCATGCACACCTCACTGCTTAGGTAACAGAGATGTATCTGGGGGCAGTGCAACTCTGCCTCTCAAAACATCGTATCTCTCCTCCCCTGCAAAAAATATCAGTTTCACTGTCTGATGTTCTTGCGATGGCTAAGTTTACATTTTTTGTATTCTATTTTTTTCTGCTCACACTTGGATGTTCATTGAACCTAGTTCTTGTTCCTCAATGTACCTCAGCTCCTATACCAGGCTATTCCCTAGCTGCAATCTCTCTGAAATAACTTGCTACTCTAGCTGAACCCTGTGCTGAAAAAATCACTGCAGAACCCAGATATTTTCTCAGAGAACTTTCTTAGCCAATCATCCTGAAGTCTAAGTTCCAACATTCCAGGATTCAGAGACCTTGCTAAGGTTTCCCACTTCTCGTAGCAGTAACCTGAATTCCTATGAATCCCAGGAAGGATTTAATGAGAGCCAAGGGAAAGTATATTTGAAATCCCTGGACTATCTTCTGGAAGTCTTTTCCCTTTAAATCATTCCCATGTTCTTCATACCCTCTTTTATATTCTAGGGAAAGATTGGTTCTCTTAAAACCAGTACCCAAACTAGCTTGAAGAACTGAAAGCTATTATTTATATTCTGTATCCAAAATGTCAAGGTCAGCACTACACTGAACTACCACCAGCATTTCAATAATCACACTATAAATAATTACTTCTTTTTTCATCAATAATTATTGATTCCTAAGGACTGTGTTTCATGGCTGATAAGTCCCATGGAGTACTGCTTGTAATTAGCTCTACACAAAGAAGCTATGTTACATGCCTCGTTCCTATGTTTTAAAACTGCCTTTTCATCATATTCAGGTCCGTCAATAGATTTTTGAAAATGACACAAATGTTTGCACATTTACAGACTGCAACAACACTTTGCTACTTATTGTGAGTTAATGACACTGACCATCTCAGAAAACAAATAGGAGGAGTCCGTAACTGTAAGATGGTAAAATCTGCTTTAAAAGAATGTGATGCTTTATACCCCAAGGCAGCAATGCGCTTATCGTTCAAGAATGTATTATACCAGAAACGTATCCATTTTAATCTATATCGGGCATTGTTTAATTTAAGTCCTTATCCAGTTTTAAGCCTCACTGGTTAGCTTTTGCTTACCAATTACCTACAGCCTGAGTAATAACTGATTGTTAATTTAAATTCTACCAATAGGCTAAAGAACTGTCAGAGAATCTATGGCCACCTAGGGCTTTAGTTTTCACAATTGATTCTGACGTAACAGTTTCCATGCTTAATCCTTAGTACAATCTCCCATGAAATATAAATTTTGCATTTGAATTGGCTGGAAAAGTAATCATGGAGAACTATTAATTTTGGAAGAAACTTAGCACTTCCATAATATTTGGAACATGCGTATAAATGTATCCAACGTTGTTTTATTGACTATTCAACTTAAATCACATAGAGAAATTTAGCTGTATTTCAAGATGTATTTTGTCTTCTTCTAATAATAAATCATTTTGTGCTATGTGCTGTCAAAACAGTTCCAACTTATGATGACCCAGTAGGATTTCCAAGCCATGTAAGACATTTCAAGAGTGGTTTTACCAGCGACCTCTCAGTGACTTTCCATGGCCAAGTGGAGATTCGAATCTTGGTCTCCTGAGCTTCAGTCCAGCACTCTGTCCACTTCATTGTGCTGGCACAGTTACAGAGGATCGGTCCACCTACCTCCATCATCACTTTCTCCATGTGAGTAACAATGAGTCTGAAGATGAGAACCTATGCACAAATGAAAATCTCTCTTCTTCAAACTTGTTATTGCTTTCATGGAGAAAGCAACAACAGAGGTTGGGACCCTTTCCTTTAACTCTGTTAACAATTCTGGATTGCATACAGTGTGACTCCCATTGTCAAAATAGCTGTATTGGTTGTCAGTCCATTTCTGGGTTCAGTTGAAAATACCGGGTTAGACCTATAAAGCAACATACGGCTTGGGACCAGACTATTTGCAAGACCACATGCTTCCATGTAAGCCTACCCACATTTTAAAATTTGTCAAAGGTAGGCACTCTCCTTTCCCCATTATCATGTAGCCCATTACTAATGCGAGACACTGATTTAGAAACTGAACAACATTTTAAAATCTGGACAGAAACAAGAGGTAGAATAAGATATTATTAGCATATGGCTAGAACCAAACACCCAACTTTTGGATGACTACATCAGTGGTTTTATGTATTTTTTTAAATAGCATGAGAGAAAACATGATGGATACTATGTGCCAGTGTCCAAAACACCAAGTAATCCCATGGCATTACTTTCTGAAATACCATGGAAGCTGAAGAACTGTCCAACAGTATTGGTGGGAGGGAAGGAACCTCCCAGTGGTTTCTACCAGGCTCTGGGATTCTCTGCCAAAGGAAGTTTGGTTATTGGCTTTGTCTATTACTGAAATTGGGCCAAATCCAATGGTTAGTTCCAACTAGGGTAGACCCACTGGCTGAAATCTAGTAGTAAATCACAACTAGAGTAGGGCCATTGAATCAATGGAGCTGACATAGGTTTTGGCTCACGAAATCCCTATCAATTCAATGGCCCTACTCTAGTTGCAACTTGCAAAAACAAAAACCCAAGGCAAAGCGTGCTTCTTATATACTGCCCCATAGCGCTTCAAGCACTCTCTGGGCAGTTTACAAGTTAATTATGCAGGCTACACATTGCCCCTCCAGCAAGCTGGGTACTCGTTTTAGTGTCCTCAGAAGGATAGAAGGCTGAGTCAACCTTGAGCCAGCTACCTGGGATTGAACCCCAGGTTGTCAGCACAGTTTTGGCTGCAGTACAGCAGTTTAACTACTGTGCCACTAGTGCCACTAGGCTCTTGTACTGGCTACTGGATTTCAGCCATTGAGTCAATGGAAATTACCTAAGTGGTGGCTTGGCGATCCTTATTTATTCAACGGGTCCACCAGAGTTGAGATTAACCACTGAATTTAGTGTGCAGCTTTTAAATGGTAGATGTTGTTTATCTCTTCATTTTACTCATGTGTTTTAATTTGGTTTTGTGGCTTTATCACAACTTTTTTTAATTTTTAAAATTTTTTAGTCAGCAATCACCATGAGCTCTATTTGTGCTGAAAAAAGACAGAAATGTAACAAATTTAAAAAGTCATCCCAAACTGCATTTATTCCACTAGAAAGTCAAAAAAAATGTACATTAAACCTCTTATATACATATGGACACATGCACATCCCCCTTCACTGCAGTACAACCAAGACTATCTGCTTGAAATAGGTTCAGTCGCCATAGAGTGAGCCTGCCACAGCCACACCCTCTTTTTTCTTCCATGTGATTTCTCTCCTCCATTTCTGAACTGCAACAAGCAGTTTTTGTCATTTTTTAAAGCAGATGTTAGTTACTATTAATGTGCAAGTTATGGGTTGGAGGTCTGAACAGATCCACTGGAATCAACAGGACTTACACTGCTTATGATAATCTTAAATCCCATCAATATCAGTGGCTCTACTCTATGCATCATGGTCTCAATCTGGATCCATCCCCTTGTATGCTTGCAAGTGTGACTCAGACATTAGTACCAACAATGCATCTCCAAGTCAGATGTGACGGCAAATTATGATTTTTGCAATTTAGAAAATCCAGAGAGGAATCTGCACTGCACATGATGGGGGGGGGGAGGGGGCATATGAGACTATGGTACATTCCCAAACTCTTAAATCTCGCTTTACAGAATCATACAAATTGAGACGTAATATACAGTACACAGCTTTCTATCTGTTTTGTGCTTCCCTCTTTCAATAAGCATGAAAAAGAACTGTAGTAATAAAATTGCTACATAGTTAAGAAGTAGGATGCTGTGACTGAATCTGCAGTAAATAATACATCCAGCAAATAGGACATGACAACTCAGACAAATTGGAAATGGCAGGCATTTCCCATGGAATTATCTAATATATGCACACATGGAACCAGTTGCACCATTTCTCATATGCAAATTGTATTTACTGTATACTGCTATTGTAAAATCTCAGGTTGCTTTGACTTTATACAGGAAAAAAAACCCTGTTTAAAAAAAATGTTATTAGGCATAAACTGTACATTTTCAAACAGAGAGATTCTCCTCAGTGGTGAAATCTATGCCTGCATCGCAGAGAAATCACTATGCCTGCATCTATGTGACTCCCCTATTCCCCATGCGTCATGGTTAAGGCAGTGAAAGATGATCTTCTTTATACTTTAGGAAAGGTAGCCGTTTAAAAAGAAGAGAAGAGGGCATCGCTCATCATTCTGTTGGCATTGTTATTTTCACTTCTGAAAATAGGTTTAACACACCCTTACAACAGCGGTTCGTACCAGCCTTTGCAACCAGATTCCATAAAATTTCCCAGCCAGAGTTTCAGAATCCTCCCCCACCCCATGTTTAACCAGGGATTTGGGGTTATTAAACAACTCCTGCTTTAAGGAATACGTAGTTCCTTGCAAGTTTCTATGTGCCACGCTTAAAGCTGCTTGAGCTGTTTGATTTCTTCTCTCACAACAAACCTGCAGCCTGTAATCAATGCGACACGCAACTCCCCGCTCTATGAAGCTGCTAAACTCTTCCCCTCCCACCTTCTCTCCCTTTTGCTGTTCCACTGAAAGTCTGTCAGTTCAGTCCTGAGAAATAATTCTCCTGCCTGACTGGGTCTCTCGGTTTTCATCTTGTCGCTCTTTCAGCGAGAACACAGACGTGCAATTATTTAAAAAACAAAACAAAACGCCTTCCCTCGGCTGGCAACCTGAAAGGCGCAAAGAAGCCAGGAATACTTACGTTTGCAATTGTTCTGCGAGACTTTTGCACTGATCCAGAGATTAGCAATTACAAAGGAGAGAAAGAGCCCTTTGAACCGCCTTTCAAGCCCAGGGCGAGCGAAAAGAAGGCTGTTATCTGAAAGCCACGCATATTCCAAATCCTCTGCTGTATTTGCTTCCTCTTATGCATACACCCCATAGCTGCCAGATTTAATAACCGAGGGAGGCTCTTTTCCCCATAAAGAGGAAAAGAGGTGACAGGAGAAACCGCCAACACGTTAATCTTCAGTTATGCCAGCACTAAGCCTCCAATAAAGGCTGCAGTATTTCGCCCCCACCCCCTTGAACTAGAGAAATTATGTCAGTGCTGCGTTGCTTAAATGATTTCAGCAAGAAACAAAACAAAAGCAAAAAGAGGGAGAGGAGAGATGTTGTAGCACCTTAACAACTGCTTCATTTTAACTTAAGCTTTCGTGGAATATACTCCCAACGTCAGCCATAGGAACTATGCTACTGTATCTTGCAAAACTTGTATCACACCCCAACCGTGACTTTAATTATGCACAGGGCCCAAAATCACATCAATTTGTACCACACTTTATTTAATGCATTACTATAAAACCTCTAACACATGAATAAAGGTCCGTTTAAAAATATCCAGAAAATGGCCCTCCCCGCTGCATTGCATCCACATTCCTGTTCGCCATTCTTTTAGATACAGGAAGCAAAATACAGAGTTTACCAGTAAATTGTTCCCTACAAAGTAGTTCTTAAAACGCTGGACCTTACAAGCTGAAGTGGCCGGTTTCAGTCCTCTCTTGATCAGTGACATTTCCAAACCAGGAACAGCAAAAGCACCTCCATATAGGCCAAAGGTCTTAGAATGAAGAAATATATAGTGCAGGATGCAGGAGCCCAAATCCCCCTCCCCCCATAAATCCGTGCAACGAAAAAGGTTGCATGTGCAGAGATGTATGTCTGCTGCAGAGGTCATGTGACCATCCTCATTTCTATTCACTTCCTTTCTCTCCCAGGCACCTGTCTCAGCAGGGAGCAGTTTCTGTGGAAACTGCAGGCAGCTAGTTTCCCCCTCTGAGAAACTGTTGCCATGGAAACCTTACATAATGTATATGGCCCAGCTTATGAGCCCTCAAAAATTGATGTGACATTTACGTCCTAATATTGTTGCAAGCAAACCCCAATGCCCAGTTGGCAGGCTGAAGAAATGTAATTTTTACCCTTTCAGTGCTGGCTGAAAGCTACATTATTTGCTGCACCAGTTAAAGGTTTGGTTCACTCTAATAATGGATATTTGCAGAGAATGCCAGGTGGATGCTTCTCTGAATATATATTAAGAGATCAAATATTCTGCTCAGACAGCTTTTTACAAGTAGTATCCATCATTCCAATGTAAGTTTTGAAAGAAATATTTTCCACAGTCCCCGTCTTGTCTTTCCATGAAATTAATAAATGGTGACAACTCTTGTATGAGTTAAATATACCATTGCTAACTTCATCTTTAAAATAGGGTCAGGGAACCTATTTAGGCCTGAAAGTCAGATTCATATTTGGGAAGGATGTTGGGGTGCAGCAAAGAGGAGGGCCACACTGACCTCAACTTTCTTTCTCCCCCCCCCCCCCCAAACACACTATGTCCTATGTACATGATAGTTAAAACCACATATCTGTTGTCTTTCTTTAGGAGTTATCGCTTCCTGACTCTCCAGGGACAGACTATTCTTTTAAAAAGGACATATTATTCTAGCTGCAATGATATTAGCATTCCAGAGATATGATTCCAACAGGCCTTCAGGTCTGAGAAATCAAACCTGTGTATAGGAGATCAATCACAAAACAAAGCAATGTAGGAGAGTCCACCTCCTTCTGAGGTAATCTGTTCCACTGTCTAGCAGCTGTTACTGCCAGGAAATTCTGCTTGATGTTTAATCAGAACCTCCTTTCTTGTTATTTGAATCAATTACATTGGGTCCAACCTGCAGGAAGAGCAGAAAAGAAGCTTGTTCCATCCTTCATGTATTTGAAGACAGCTATTATATCATCTCTTCTCCAGGCTAAATTCCTCATCCATTCCTTGTAGGCCTTGATTTGCAGATTACCATCTTGGTCATATTGCTCTGGACACACTTTAGCTTGTTCATATCCTTAAATGGTGGTGTCCAGAACCAGACAGTACTCGTAATGAGATCTGACCAAAGAAGAATAGAGTGGTACTATTCCTATTGGCTTGTCACTATTCTTTTGTTGTTGCAGCTCAGAATTGCATTAGCTTTTTCCCTGCCATATCAGACTATTTACTTATGTTTAGCTTCTAATCTTTTAAAACTCCTAGGTATTATTATTTTAGAAATGCAGAGGTGAAACAGACCCTATGGATCAGCCTTTGTCAAGGAGTCACAGGAGTGAATTGAACTCCCAACCTCTGGCTCCGCAACCAGATGCCTAAACCACTGAACTATCCAGCAGATGTTGTTTTCTTACATACTACTGTCAGGCTAGATGTCACTCATCCTATATGTGTGCATCTGATTCCTCTATTCTACTTATAGAACTTTATATTTATGTTTATAGAAATTAATTTTGGGTTTTTGGCCCAGTTCTCCAATCTATTATCACCATCTTGAATCTTAATTTTATCTTCTGAGATATTAGCAACCCCTCCTAGTCTCCTATCATCTGCAGCCCTTTTATTTCTTTATCTATGTCATTTATAAAGATGTAGAACAACACAGATACCCAATGTCATGTACTGAAGAGAATGATAGACTAGGTAGGACTCAGAAGGCCTGGGTTCTAATCCCCACTCAGCCATGGAAACTCACTGGGCATGCAGAACTGGCAAAGTCACTCCTTAAATATCTCATTTATCTTGAAAGCCTATTAGGGTCACTATAAGTCGGTTCTGACTTGACAGCACATAACAACAACAGAATAACACAACATCCCAAGCAAAATCCTAGATCAACCCACTTATTTCTTCTCACAAGGATGACAAAGAACTATTGTGAGCACTCTTTGAGTACACACTGTGAGCCAACTACAAATCTAACAACAATAAAAAAATCCAATCCACGTTTTGCCAGCTACTCCTCAAGAAAATCAACCCAATCCTTGTTGAAGGCCATACTGAAGTCAAGATACACTACATCCATAGCATTTTCCCAATCTACCAAGTTTGTAACTGCAGTAAAATATATAGTGTGAGGGAGAGAGGCATTTAATCTGGCATGACATTTCTAAAAAGCCCATCGTGGTTCTTAGTGATCACAGTGTTCTCTCCCAAGTAGTCACAGATTGACTATTTAACAATGTGTTCAAGAACTTTTCCTGGTACTGCTCTCAGATTTACTAGCTGATTGTTGCCTGGGTCTCTCCCACCCCACCACACGCTACAGTATTTAAAAATGGAGACAACTTTTGCCTACCTCCAGTCTGCAAGGATTTCACCTAATCTCCAAGAATTCACATAGAGGATCTGAGATTAAATTTGCAAGTATCCAGGAACATATTTCGTCTGGTCCTAGAGACTTGAGTCACTCTCAAGTTGCTAGGTGTTCCCTTTCTATATCTGTATCTCTCTAGGAGTGCAGCCTCTTGTTGCATCATTTATTCTCTTTTACCTTTCCAGCACTTTTTCCTTTTTGGAAGAAAACAGAGGCTACCGCAAGGCAGGTTTTAAATACAACAACCCTAACAGTGTGCCCATGAATGCCCTGATAATGCAAATCTCAATAACAGAACTTTTTTTCTGGCCATCACAAGATAAATTTTAAATAAAACAACCCTGAAAATATTCTGAAAAGCCTGAAATACATTGTAGAAGCAAGTGAGCCATGCAGTGCAGTGGAGCATAAACAATCAAGACACATTATTGTTTCCCCCATTTCCATTCTCTCAACAAATTAAGGAAGATTTTATCCTGCCTAAATCACCAAAAAGAAACAAGGCATCGACAAAATGTTAAATGATCAGTTGAGACAGGTATCTATGAGTCCTATATGAAAACATTTTCTTTTAAAGTTTTGACTGAGTATCAGCTTTCTCATAGACTGAAATCATTCATTTTCAAGTAACATAAGTAGGTCCAAATGCTAGCCCAAGGTGGTTGAAGCATAAAGTAGCAAGTGCAACTATATGACAGATGTTCATTGACCTGTATGTATATATACAATGCCTTAATGTACTCTGCTTTGCTCCTTGTGCGCACAGAGATGAGCCACATTTAAAAAGCACCACAATTTGCATCAGTTTGTTTTTTAGTTAAGTAAAGGATGTTTTAAAAAGGCTTTTGCACTTTCACTCACATGAAAGATATTTATAAAGACATCCGCACTAGAAAGGCTTTCAGCAGAAATCTATAGGTTCTTATGACATTCGTTGGCAGTTATTATATCGCCACTATCATTAAGTCAATCAGTAATAATATATACCACTTGTTTTGATTCTGGCTTCACAGTCCTTGAAAGGTGGTAGCCACATGGACATGATAAAAAAGGGACAAAAGACTATATAAATATGAATAAAATTTGCATTTATTTGTTTGTATCTATAGAAATACCTATTATAATTTGAACAGAAATAACTTGCTATACTGGAAAGACTGTGAGCAGGTGACCTGTGTGATTTCTCAGTCTGTGCTCTCTGTTGGAGAGCAATTTCAAAGACCCTGCCTTCCTATTGTTCTTTCTTCTGAATGGGGCATTCTTTCCAGAGGATGCCTTGAGACAGAAAAACTATCCCCTGATAGCTCTTCAGAATGCCCTGAGACCCATGGATACCTTAATTTTTAGAACCTCTCTGAATAATGGATTCATTTATATATAGGTCTACTTTTTCTCAATCTTTATCTCCATCTCAATTATACATTAATTAATGTATTAATGTATAATATATAATGTACAGTATAATATATCTAGGGGATAAATAATCCCTATTAGGAAACAGTGAGGATGTGCCTTAGGAGAAGCAGTGTGTTACATTATTTTGCTGCTACTGTTGTTTTGCCCTTCTTTTCCTCAGTATAAACAACTAGCATCTATTAACCCACAGAACTGTCACTTGACTTTGGATGTGAAAACATACATTTTCAAAACAAGGCAGGGAGATGTGAGAGAACACCTGAGAGGGTTAGAAAGAGTTGAACTGCCACTTCTGCACTGAAGATTTGACAGATTTAAAGTGTAACACGTTCAGCTTCAAAGGCACCATGCTCAAAGGCAGCAACGAGAGCAAATTGACAAAATGAATATTGCATAATACAAGACACTGTAAAAGAAGGCAGGGACATTATAATCTAGTATGAGAAATTTCAAAGGTTTACACATCTGTCAGGGCTTGCCCATAATTTGACAGGAAGTTTGAATGGGAAGTGTAATATCCTTTAACATACTTTGGCCTTTTCCAGTTGAGAGAAAGTTAAATATGTGGTCTATCTTTTTGAAGATTATGTTCATATAATCCCCTAATACTTCCATACAGGGGAAGTATTAGTAGGGTTTATTATGTAGTGCAAAAAATTTAAATAGGTAGTTGAAGGGTACAAGTCACTGGTATGTTTCAGGCTATATTTCGTTGGCTATTTAAAAATTTACTGAGCAATTTCTCAGGAAGACTGACTGCGCCTAGTAACTGGGACAAGGAGGAGTGGGGAGATTAGTCAAGAAAAATAACAAAAGGAAAAAGCCTGTTGGCCTACAGGAAATATCTCCTTCATGTTCAGTGTCATTTCCAAACAAGACCCCCCACTTTTCCTCAACTATCAGAAAGGAAACTTCAGAATGATGGTCAGTCAAAGCCTCACTATTTATCATATTTCTGGTGTCACATAAAATCAGATTCTAATGGGAATACCATCCGGAGGGTGTGGACATTTGCCTGTGTCTATGTACTTCTTTTCTTACAGTGAAAAATGACCAAAAGTATTTACTAGACATATTTGTTCTTCTTCTCTAAAATGCAAACAACAAAATATTGTCTCCTGTGAGTGTTTTTCTTTACTGAAAACCAGCCATGCAGGACTGGGATTAGAACAGCCAGCAAGAAGTGTCCAACATATTTGCTGCCTAACCTTGCATAATACAAAACACTATAAAAGAAGGCAGGGACATTACAATCTAGCATGAGAAACTCCTATGGAAGCAGCTTGTTTTAACATTGGTAAGGAGACTACATTCTCCACCTCACATGAGGACAGCAGATTGAGTTAATGCTGGCCGGAGAGTCTTCGTGGAACACATAGTTGCATCCTCCAACAGAGGGAAGCAGCCCTGTGCTGCTGGTGCTGCTCCGTTTGCATCACACATGATCTGCCACTTGAGGTGGCTGTCCCATGGACATTCTAGATGAATCAGGTGTCGCGATTTGACCCTTTTTGGATCCCGCACCTCTGGAACCTATGTGGCGTGGGACCCACTCGTGCCTTGGTCTGTCCACCTAGACTCAGACCTCAGAGCACACCAGGGCAAAACGGATCTCTTTCCTTTCTTCCACTGCTGCCACCAGGAGATCCCCAGATCCCCATAACTCCTTTAGAAAGAATCAGGTCCACTCTTTAATGAAATAGAAAGATCTTTAGTTTATTTGCTTATTTGTTTCAGTATTATAATATTCAGTTCTATTCCTTCTCCCTTCCAGTCACTGGTCAATCACTTCTCAGATCTCCTACTATATTTTCATCAGTCTAATCACAATCACTTAAATCTCTGAACTCTCTAATCAAACTCCTTCCAAAACTCTGATCTGTTCTCCTCCCCCTCAGGCTCTGCCTCTTATTCTCTGCCTCTTGGCTCCGCCTCTCAGCAACATAAATATGCATGACTCACTCTAACTAAACCTGAGCCATGACCACCTTTAAAGGAGAACGCTACAGACCTCCCCCCTTACTTAGGTTTGTTTGGGAGGGGAAACACATTTTTCCTCCTGAACAAACAGGTGCAATTGCTTAAACTTTTTTTAAGTTTCTCATAACATTTTACCTTTCACATTTTTACTAAATTTCAACCAAATACCTTACCTTATCATTTAATCATCAATACCATACTTTACCTTTTCATCTACTAATCAATAATATACATTACCTTATCATTTAATAATCAATACAATACTTTACCTTATCATCTACTAATCAATAATATACCTTACCTTATCATTTTACAGAATTTACAACCATACAGAAATCACGATCCTGAACTTTTACATAAATAATTAACTGTGAATTATAGTCCATTTCAGTTTATACTAAAAGTCCTGGTATCCTTCATCTAGCCTCCTGGAAAGCACATCTGCGACAACGTTGTGGGCTTTCGAGGCAAGAACTGAGTCTCTGTTGCAAAGGCAAAATTTGCAAAGTCCAAGTCTCTCACTTTCCCGTCGTAGTCTGGCGCACCATGGACTGGTCCGGTTGTGGTCATCTCCTTCAGCTGGACACACCTCTGCTGGTACTCAGGAGTCCCTCTGTTGACCACTGGCTCCTTCCTCCGCACCCTTTTCCGTCGACTGGCGGTCATCGGCCACTCGGTTGTCCACAGGATGTCATCTGCTGGTCGTTTTATAGTGACGTCATCTTTAAGTCTGGCTCGGGGCTTCACTTGCTCAGCTAGGGAAAGGGTAGGCAGTTCCCTCTTCTCCTCCCGAACATCTTTAGATGCATCCCTCTTTAAGGCATCAGGGCCTTCCTCCTTCTGCATCACATAATTGACATTGTTCAATTTTGTCACTACTTTATAGGGATCCTCCCAAGCTAATTGTAGCTTGTGACCTTTGACTGGCCTAAGCAAAAGAACTTCATCTTCAGGCCCAAAAGTTCTTTCACGGGCTTTCTTATCGTACCGGGCCTTCTGCTTGGTCTGGGCAGCCCTCAAATTCCTCCCAGCCAACTCCAGAGAACGTTGCAAGGTGTTTTGCAACTTGTGCATATATTCTACCACTGACTCTGGGTCACTTTCTCTATGGTCTTCCCAGTTCATGCGGAGCAAATCTAAAGGTCCGCGCGTCTCTCGTCCTAGCAGTAACTCAAAAGGACTAAATCCCGTGCTCTCTTGAGGTACGCTCCTATAAGCATATAGTAAGGGTTGTATTTTGCAGTCCCAATCATTTGGGTTCTCTGCTACATACGCCTTAATCATGCGCACTAAAGTGCCATTGAATTTCTCAATTAGCCCGTTGGTCTCTGGATGATATGGAGTCGAATTGATTTGGGTAATTCCACAAGCCTTCCATAACCTTTTGATCAGTTTGGATGTGAAACTCATTCCCAAATCGCTGACTATCTCACTGGCAAATCCCAATCGGCTCATGTAATTGATTAGGGCATCTGCCACGGTGTCAGTTTCCATGTTGTGCAAAGGAATTGCCTCGGGATATCTAGTGGCAAAATCCATTATGGTCAAGATGTATTTATTTCCCCTACGGGTGGCATTAGGTAAGGGACCCACTAGATCGATTCCCAGCCTTTGGAACAGTGTAGAGATGACTGGCAGAGGACATAATTTGGCTTTGGTCCTGTCCTGCCCAGTCCCTCGTCTCTGACAGACATCACACGTTTTACAGAAACTAGTAATCTGTTTGCCCATACCTGGCCAAAAGAAGTTCTGGCCAACCCGTCTTTTGGTTCTGGTGATCCCCATGTGAGCTCCAAATAAACTGCTGTGAGCTTGATTAATGATTTTCTCCCTGTATTTACTAGGGACCACTAATTGCTTTCGGGGTTCCCCTTTTCCTCGGTATGGAGTAGCTAACGTTTCCCTGTACAGAAGGTCTTTGGTTAAGCTAAAGCTCTCAGGGCACTCAGGAGACAGTACAGTGGGAGTCCTGGCAGCTTCAAAGCAAACTCCCAAGCTAATGTCCTCCTTCTGCTCCTGGGCAAAATTGTTATTTGTTTTGGGATTCTGTAGTAGCATGAGTTCTGCCTCAGCCCTATCATCAAGCTGGGTTGCCACGGTAACCGCTTCTAGGCCTCTCTCTGCTACAGTATCGGTTTGAGCTGCAGAGGGTGAGTTTTGACCCCCCTTTGAGCGGGTAAGCACTAACGCACTCTTGACATGCTCTATTAAATCCCAACCAAGGAGAAAAGCTGCTGGTATTTCATCTGACACAGCTACTTGTCACTTTCCAGATCAATTCTGGTATTCTACTGGTATCTCAGCCACTTTTAAAACCACGGTTTCCTTCCCAATTCCCTTTAAAGACATTTCTTTGCCAGGAATAATGTCATCCTGGGCTACTAAATCGGAATGGACAATGGAGATTTGAGATCCTGTATCTCTTATTGCAATGTACTTCTTTCCTTTCACAACTATCTCTTCACCTGCGTTTCTGAGAAGGGTCTGGTCATTGCTGATATAGAAACAATGGACTACTTGGGCTATAGGAATATCTTCCTCCTCATGGTCAGTAGAAGTGGTGGTGGTTATGGGATCAGGTCTCTGTCTACTATTTTCCTCCCCTGATTCCACTTGCTTGACACAATACACCTTTTTGGTTAGAGAATCATTTCTCTGCAAGTTGGGATATGGTTGCCTACACTGGAATTGTAAGTGGCCTGGTTGCCCACAGTTAAAACATTTAAAATTCCTTTTGTCATTCTGAGGTACTTTGGTGAACCGTGCTTCAGGGTTTGATGTTTTTGGCGGGCTAGCCCTTGGCAACTTTGGGGAAGTCCCGCCCTGACCTTCTCTCTCAGGATTCCTGCTGAGGTAATTTTTATTAAAAGGCTTTTTATAGTTATTGTCCCAGTTTGGTTTATTTACTCTCAGCTCTGAAAATCTAGGGTTCCTGTAAGCATTAATCAAATCAGTTTGTTCTCCCGCTTCCCATAAATTTTTAGGATTCTTGTCCCTTACTAAATACCGTAGTTTTCCAGGTAATAGGGAGTAAAACTGTTCTAGCCCAATTAAATCCTTCAACTGTTCTAAAGAAGTGATCTCCTCTCTTTCAATCCACTTATCCAGAGTCTGCGCCAATCTAGCTCCCAACTGAGAGTACGATTCATCCTGCTTTTTAGAGAGAGAGCGAAATTTCCGCCTCAGGTGTTCAGAGTTCAGACAAAATCTTGAATAAACCATCTTTTTATATGCCTCAAAATCTCTTGCCTTCTCGGGATTCATCTGGGCATATATTTCTGCCAGATCTCCGCTAACCTGCGCTCTTAAAACCATCATTCTATCCTCATTTCTGATTTCAAAGTCATTGCAGGTGCGTTCAAAAGCAATGAGGAAGGATTCAGGACAGTCCCCTCTTTTGTACTGGGGAAACTTCTTCAAATCTATCTTTGACAGGATTCCACCTCCCCCACTGTTGTTATTATTAAGATTATTGTTTAGAGCAGAAATCTCTAGCTGTCTCATCTGTAGTTGAAAATCCATTTCTTTTTGCCTTAATTCTAGTTCCCTTCTTCTCTCCTCCTGCTCAAATTGTCTGGCCTCCTGCTCAGCTCTTTCTTTGCTTTCCTGTTCCCTCCTTCTCTCCTCCTGCTCAAATTGTCTGGCCTCCTGCTCAGCTCTTTCTTTGCTTTCCTGTTCCCTCCTTCTCTCCTCCTGCTCAAATTGTCTGGCCTCCTGCTCAAATTGTCTGGCCTCCTGCTCAGCTCTTTCTTTGCTTTCCTGTTCCCTCCTTCTCTCCTCCTGCTCAAATTGTCTGGCCTCCTGCTCAGCTTTGAGCTGTAGTTCCTTAAATTTAAATTCCCGTTCCAGTTTCCATTTCTCAAATTCTTGAGGGCTTAATTCCTTATTTCCCTCCAATTCCTGAGGTAACTCTTCAGACTCAGGACTCCCCCTTGTGGCGTGTTTGGGAGGCATCTTTTCCTTTTTGTTTTTTTCTTTCTCTGAGGTGATTAGAGCAGCGTTCACAAATTTTTTAAAAGGACCTGTTTTTTTCTTATCTTACTTCCAGTTACTGATATAAATTTATTTCAAGCCTTTTCTTTTAGTACTTTCCCTCAGATCTGCTATGACCTGGCTTCTGCCTTATCCACAGCGCTCTCCTATCTCAGAGCCTGGGATTTTACAGTAAGCCCTCTGATCCTCAGATCCTGAGGTAAACTCAGAAATTCCCTCTCAGAGAATTCAAGCCTTTTCCTTAGGTTCTCTCCCTCAGATCTGCTATGACCTGGCTTCTGCCTTATCCACAGCGCTCTCCTCTCTCAGAGCCTGGGATTTCACAGCAAGCCCTCTGATCCTCAGATCCTGAGGTAAAACTCAGAAATTTTCTCACAGAGTCGTTCCCTATCTTAGACCCCCCTGATCTGGGTTCTGAGGCCCCGCTACTAAGCTTTTCCCAAAAGCTCTAGCAGGAACCAAACCTCATTGCCACAGATCCTGTCTAAAAGGTACCCTTGACTCAATAAACTCTTTTATAAAGGCTTCACTGGATTACTTCAATAGGTTTCACTGGATTATTTCAATAGGCTTCACTGGATTACTTCGTATCCCACCGCTGGACACCAATGTCGCGATTTGACCCTTTTTGGATCCCGCACCTCTGGAACCTATGTGGCGTGGGACCCACTCGTGCCTTGGTCTGTCCACCTAGACTCAGACCTCAGAGCACACCAGGGCAAAACGGATCTCTTTCCTTTCTTCCACTGCTGCCACCAGGAGATCCCTAGATCCCCATAACTCCTTTAGAAAGAATCAGGTCCACTCTTTAATGAAATAGAAAGATCTTTAGTTTATTTGCTTATTTGTTTCAGTATTATAATATTCAGTTCTATTCCTTCTCCCTTCCAGTCACTGGTCAATCACTTCTCAGATCTCCTACTATATTTTCATCAGTCTAATCACAATCACATAAATCTCTGAACTCTCTAATCAAACTCCTTCCAAAACTCTGATCTGTTCTCCTCCCCCTCAGGCTCTGCCTCTTATTCTCTGCCTCTTGGCTCCGCCTCTCAGCAACATAAATATGCATGACTCACTCTAACTAAACCTGAGCCATGACCACCTTTAAAGGAGAACGCTACATCAGGTTTTCAAAAACCCTCTGGTTTATGAATGTGGGATATTGTGCTTCTGTATCTATGATTCATAATGCCACAAAATGGCCCAATATTGCTGCACAATATCGTCTCTGAATTGCCAGAAGGAAAACGCATGCCAAACTTTACATAGCAAAAGGCACCTTGAATGTTGACAAACCAATGGCAGTAGTCAAGATGGTCAAGATACAGGATACCCTCTTGTGCTCATTACCATTCACAAAGTGACACCAAGCAAATGAAAATTCTAGAAGCTGATTCCTTTCTTCACCAGTTAACCATGTCTCACTCAAACACAAAGCAATTGTTATGACTGTTTTTTTATTAGTTACCCTCTCAGGTAAACTAATGTTGCCATGCCTGCTCCACAGAATTTCCAAATGCTTTGCTTCAGGAGGAAAAGCTATATCGGACCAAAAGCTCTAGGAACATGTTGAAAAGATGTCTCCTCACTTTTTGAGATAAAATTAAAAAAAGGGGGTGAGGGCTCAGAGTTAACAAACAGTATAATTGGTAACGAAGGTCAAAATAATCCATATGCATAAAAGAAAGACAGTGAAGAAAGACAGGGACAAAAATCAACTCATTTGAAATGTGATGTTGGAGGAGAGCCTTACAGATACTACAGGCAACCAGAAAGGCAGAGAAGTGGATGCCCAATCAAGCCAAGTGAATGCCTGTAAAAAAGAGTAAACTGGGGCTATCCTACCATGCACAATTTAAAAATTGCAGAACTAACCAGAAAAGGCAGTAGTGGTGGGAAAAGTAAGGGGGCCGTAGGAAGAGAAGAAGATTTAACGTGAGATAGATTGTCTCAATAAGGAAGCCACAGCCAGCTTAGTTTACATGATCTAAGCAGAACTCACTGGAACAGACAATATTGCTAGGAAGAGGGAGGGAAAATGGGAATATTAAACCAGAAGAGACTAGGCTAAATATATGGAGAGCAAATACAATATACTTTGCTGAATGAATTAATGCCGAAGAGTATCTCCCACCAAGAAAAGATTCTGGTTGGCCCATCTTGAAGTCATCTATTTAAGTGAAGTAGAAAGATCAAAGAATAATCAAGTAAAATGGGGCTACTTGGATACAGGATAAATTTTCTGTGAATGTGGGAAATTCAATCAATGCAGCATTTATGTGCATGCAATTTATACCCCATCGCGTACATGTATTAAAGATCTAGTAAATGGAAGAGATGATGCTATTGAAGTGGCCTGCCTCTGATCAGAAATAGTGTAATCATTTTAACATTTTAAATTTGTTTGAACTTTATATTTAATATACATCCATAATTTTAAATTGTGCAATGCTCTGATACAAATAAAGAAATAAAAAAGATAAGAAGAGAGAACAGCCTAACACCAGATGTGATTGGTTTGCAAAATCTGAGCAGAGCTGTTATTGATAGGACATTTAACTCACATTAACTCATATAGTCAACATACATCAGAAGTAACTTGATGGCACATAACATATTTGGAGATTTTTTCTGAATTACCAAACAATTGTAAAATGACAGGACAGTTGGAATGGTTGAGACTATGACATGATATAGGCAGCAAACTCTGTTAACATTGGGTAAGACCATCTCAGCCACAAAGGAAAAAGCAGTAATTTCACAGCTTAAAAGAGTGAGCTCCTGAATATTTGTTCTCTATTCTTTATTAAATATATTTTGAAATATTTTTATAACCAGATAATACCTTTGCAAGCACATATCTCTGTTTGCCTAGGAAGGAATTAAAATTCAATTGGGTCCTGATTGATAGGTTCAAAAGTTCAGATTGCCCCAGTTCTGGAACTGATGTCTCCTTTGAAAACTTCTGTCAGGAGCCTGGTCTCAGAAATCTTGAAATAATGTTTACTGAAAGTACTTAAGGCTGGGACAAACACAAGTGCTCTGTGGTTTTGTAATGCAGAAATACTTTGAATATGCCTTACAAAATTGTATGCTAGTTCCCTGGAGATACATGGCAAAATGTGCCCCTTCCCGGAACACTGTCATTTCATTGCTCTCTTTAAAGTTTTTTTGCGTCAAAGTATTCCTTTCAAGTATTTTTTTTCCTCCTTCCATAATAGCTGTGAGCTTTTGTTGACCTGTAGTTCTCCCTCACCCACACTTTACATTGTATCATCTGCCTAGCATGCTCACTTTATGCTAAAGTCTCTGTTTTCTCCATTTGAAAAGCCTCTTTTGAGGATCAATATTTTAGCCCCTGCAGCCTGGACTTTTTCCAAATAAAAAAGTAGCAATGGGGAAGCAACCATTCTCTTTCAAGATAAGCAAGATTGGTATTTTCAATTTGTATGAGCTATTTTAAACCTGGGGACATTTAGGGTTGCCTATTTCTGAACAGAGAGGGACAGTTTTAATTTTTAAAAACATAACTCAAAAACCCTTTGCCCAAACTTCTCAACATTTGGCACAGAGCATGAGCAGACTGTCTGCTATAGCTGTGCCAAGATTGGTGCTGATATGAAGTCATTTTCAAAGTTATAATTTTTTGTTTGGACTGCCGGCATTTTTATAATTGCCTTGTAGAATGTTGATTTTTTTTCTGCTGAACAATAGCATAACTACACTGTCATGCAGCTACAACAATGCTTGTCATATGATTAGAAGCAAGCAACAAAATGTCCATCACCACACATGCTTTCTTCTCTTTCATACCTCCAATTCCAGCAGGCTTTGTTTTGTGATTGGTCATTGGAAGGCAAGGATGAGCTTACTTTGCAATTCTATTTGCTGAAGCACACATGTTTGAAGAACAATTTCCCTACTCATATCCTTCTGTAACTGCCTCTACTTTTGTTATTAAAAATATAAATAATTAGTTGAAGTAGTTAATTAGGAGCCCTTATCTTGGTGTCTTTCTGCTCCTGGTGTCAATTTCCTGTGGGTGCTTTTAAATTACAAGGAACACAAACAACAGGAGTATTTTGTTTACCTCTGCATATAAGTTTTCATCCACATGCAATCTAGTTTTTCTATTAAAACAGATGTTACAATGGTCACATCATGGGAAAGAGAACTCCCATAAGAGGTTAAATTTATTTACTTATCCTAGGTGGAGCTTTGTCACCTTCATATGTTTCAGTTGCAAATTAGCTTGCTTTCACTTGGTGGTTGATTGCTCATTGGGGGATAAATGTGGAGTCATTGACAGATGGAACGCCCAGTCCTGGGAGTTTTGAATGTTTGCATCTTTGAAGAGAGAAAAAATTATCCCCTTCTAACAAGGAAGGTGGCATCTTGTCTGGTTCTACCTTTACACTCCCTTCCAAATTCTATGATATCCACACTTTCCAGCTCAGCCATCATCTCTCTACTTGCTCCCTCCTCCTTATTTTTGTCCTCACTGTTCTTTTGTTGCAAGGAACTCCAAGGATGAATAACACCTGTTGTTAAACAAGACTATCAGTGCCATGGCACCTTATTTGGATGAGTTTCTTAGCTCTTCTTATATAAGCAAACAGTTGTGTTTGTTGTTTATATACATGACAATTGAAGTGGCTCAGTTCCAATCTTACAGTAACCTCTTTAGCACAAGGAGGTAAACAAAATGAATAAAACAAAGACTAGCACATTTCACTTAAACTTGTTGGTGCTTTAGAATGAATCTTCCATTTAGAAAGAATAAACTACAGTACTGTTCTTGTAAGACCATGAATGATGGAAAATATGAAGAACTGTGTTTTAAATCCCCATTATTACCAGCATTTTCCAGTTCAAACCAGCTATTATAGCTTGTGTAAATTATAGGCTATTTCAAAGGATTTCAAAGAATTACCACAGATTGGCACAAATATTTATGTGAAGTTGCATAATTTCTTTTTCTTGTCTTGTGGCTTTCTTGTCTGTATGCACATTTTTCATTTTCTTGTCAAAGAAAGGAAAGAGGAAGGGGGAGACATAGCTGGCTAACAAAAGATACAGCTACCTTTAGAATTATAGAATTGTCTTTATTATGACCGTAGAGACATTTTTCCTTCCATTAAGGCCAAAATAAAAAAGAATACAGTGAAGAAATCTTTACTGTCAGGCAGTTTGAGGCTCAAACCAAGAGTTCTGTGGATTTGGAATATGATATTTTCATTGTATGTAGGCCACAGTTTGGATGAAGGAAATGACTAGCAGTGCTGTCACTTGAGTTATGAACCTTAGGATCTTGTTAACATCTGGCCTAAATGGAGCAGTAGAATTTAAGAAGTCCTCAAGCTTTTCCTTGAGGAAAATTCAAGCCCAAGGGGAGTGCCTAGTTCCTCCCTCAGTGCCTCCACCAATGTTTCAGAACATTCCTTAGGAGAAACTGATCTCTAGAAAACTCATAAGTTATGTATTAAAAATCAGTTCCCATTAGAATTGACAAGTCTTTGGCCAATATTGATAACACACAATTATTATACAGTGTGTGTTCTGTATATACACAGAGAGAAATAAGCAATATAGGTGCTTATATCTATGCTGCCTATCTGCATGTCATTTTGGATATATTCAAGAAGAGGGATTTGGCTTTGCTGTTTAATTCTTCTATGTATGACAAGTAGCTTTGAAGAAATGTATAGAAAATTATGCTGCGAGGTTTGTATCCTCAACATTCATCATTCTGCTTCAGGATTTGTGCATTATCACTGTGCTACGTATATTTCTATATTACTTTTAATCAGCTGTGCATTCCTTTAAACCAGGGGTCTCAAACACGCGGCACGCGGGCCATTTGCGGCCCGCCGGATGATAGTTTGTGGCCCCCGCCTTGCCTGCCCCCCCTGAAGCGCCCACGCATCCTCTGCTGTCAAGAGTCAAAAAAAGCCTCACCTCGCTCGCCGGCTCTCTCCCAAGACAGTGCCTCTTGCACCCTCCATCCGGAACTGCAGCCTGCCAGCCAGCCCGCCTGTCTGCCAGCTGGCAGGCTGCAGTTCTGAATGGAGGGTGCAAGAGGCGCTGTCTTGGGGGAGAGCCGGCGAGCGAGGTGCGCCGCTGGCCCTTTTCCCCGAGCGCCCGAGGCGCCGCCGAGCGATGCCTGAGAGCGGAGCTCGCTCCTGGCCCGTCCTCAAAGAGTGCCTCCAAGCCGCCAACAGCAGCTGCCGCCACCACCGCCTCTTCCAGGGAAGCGGCTCTCTGGCTCTCTTTCTCTCTCGGCACCCCCAGCACCAGCCTGGCCAGCGGCTGCCTCAGTGCCCGGCGGTGCTTCCTCCTCCTCCTCTTCGTCCTGCTTCAGCCGCCTCGGCTCTGGAGGCTGCCTGGGCTCGCCTCGCAAAGTTTGCTCCTCTGTCATGGTGGGGGTAGCTGCTGCTGCTGAGTGCGCCTTTTTTTGAGGGGGGCCCTCAGAGGAAGGTTGCCGGACCTCCGTGTGTGTGTGTGTTTGTGTGCGTGTGCACGCACCTGTGGGGGGCCCTGCCCCGTTCTGTTTAATTTCGCGGGTACTGGTGGGGGCTTTTCTCCTTTGGCAAGGCGAATTCTGTGAGGGTTTTTTTTTAAATTTTATGTCGTGCCCTCCTCCCCCCCCCCCCGGCTAGGCGGTCGCCGGCGCTCCCTCCCTTCTCCGCTTCTTCGTCCTGCTGCTGCTGCTGGTGGTGGTAGTGAAGAAGGAGCCAGAGGGGGTCGTGGCCGGCAATGAGGGTTCGCACGCCCCTCCTCCTCCTCCTCGGAGCCCCAGCCGGGCTAAGGAAACTCCTGGGCGGCTTCCTCAGGCTCTTGCTCCGCTTGGCGGAAAATCTGATGCGGCCCAGCCGCACCCAGCCTCTGCCTCCAGCGGCCCCCAGGTAAATTGAGTTTGAGACCCCTGCTTTAAACGTATTGCTTTTTATTGTAATAAATCAGTGTGGCCCATCCCATTTTTCACATTTGCCAACAGCCTCAGGGGTGCACTCCGGGGGGGGGGGGGTAAAGGGGAAGAGTGTAGCCTTCTGCATTTCAAAAGAAGAAGAAATTGTCAAATGGGGCAAAGGGAGGCCATTACCACTTCTGGATGAACTGACTGTGGATATGAGTGAAAGGGGAATCTGGGCAGATCGTTACCCCAACTATGGGTAAAACAGCAAACCAGGCAATATGAACCCAGAGCCAGAGGAATCCTCTTTGCTATGGCTGGGCTGCAACTGCTGCAGTGGTTGCTGTCACTCCCATCAGGCCTCACATCTTTGCATGGCAGGCCCCACACTATTGCTGGGATTTGTGAAATGTTCACCATCAGCCCACAGGGAGTTTTTCCCCCAGACACTCTACTGCTGCTGTTATTGCTGCTGCTGTCAGAGCTTGTGCAACAAGAAGGTTCACAATTTGCAATGCTGGCATTACACTTGCTTCTTCACTCCAAATGGCATAATAGACCTAACTAGAGATGGGCATGAATCGTTGGTTCAGTGGTTTGTGCTGGTTTTGTACAGGTGTTCAGTGCCTCCAAGAGAACACTGAGGCACTGTACTTCCTGCTGTTTTTTTTATGGGCCAAAAACAGTCATAGAGCCTTCAAGATAGGCCCTTGTCTAAGTGAACAAATGTAGGTCTGTAGGTGCTTATAGGTGTGAGTCTGTGGGCTGGATCTCCCAGAATTCGGCCTAGAGAATTCTGGGAGTTGGAATCCAAGAGGAGGAGGAAGAGGAGGAGGAGGAGGAAAAGGAAAAGGAAAAGCCATGCCCCTAGTAGGAATCTCTACATCAGACGTTGCAAATTCGGACACTATGAGCTGAAACTGTCTTCTTCAAGTCAACAGCACTGTCATCAAACAGAAGGATAAGAAATGTATTATATTTCATAAATGTGTGAAGTCAGAAAAGATTATCGATTCTATGGACTTTGCTTCACTGAACTAATAAAGATGAGTTTGGGATTAAGTTTAAAAGAGGGAGTCTATGTTTTCAAGGTCTTTTAGGATGCATCCTGTTATCTTTGTCAGTGTGCTAAGAGGATTTAAAATCCCTAAGCCATCGTTTAAGACTCTAACAATAGATTACTAAAGGCATTTGTAGAAATAAAATATTTACCACAAGACTAATAGATGTAATATGTGAAATAAGAAAGAATGGCCCTTTGAAATTTCTTTGTTTCTATATCAAAGATCATGTTGTTTTATTATTATTTTTCATTTCTTTAGCTTGACAGTTATGGACTATGAACAAAAGAGTGTGCTTTCAAATAATTCTTATACCCTGTAGCAAGTAACTCAAGCCACTTACAAGTCAGACACTTCAGAGAAGTCAAAAAAGGTGATGTGCAGATACTCTCACATGTACAGTGAAAAATGTACAGTGCATTTCAAACATGGATCTTAGCTTTAAAAAGAATTGGTTGTAGGAAAAATATGGCCAGTCCTACCACAAACTATGAGAAAGCCAACTCAGAACGCAGTCTGCTCACAATGGAAAAAGAATGGCAAACGCTGTAATTTTAAAACATACAAATGTGAACACAGCGTTAATTAATGATTAATTAATCATTAATGATTTGCTGCTTTCAAGTATATACGGCCCTGTGCATAAAGCATTGCTTCCCCATCCCCTCAGCCTACTGCTGGCACCAAGGACCAGGTTGAGACAATCTTGAACAGGTGCAAAATTCTCTGTCATCAGACCATTGTTTGGTTTATTTTCCCTCTAGTCAAAAGTCTGGCCTTTTGGGGGGGGGGGGGGAAGCTTTAGGTCTATGACCTCTTATTTGGGTATTTACAGAAGTACATATCCAGTATGTATTTAGAGAAAAGCAGAATAAAGAAAACATAAAAAGAACCTTTGTAAGCTGCCACTTTCTGTTTGCTTCTTATGTGCACGTAGCATGTTTTGCTATGTTAGGTTTTGTTTTGACATACTACATCTTACTTTTGGGGGGGGGGATATTTCAGATTAAATCTCCTACCTTGCTCTCATTTTCTTTAGGGTGGTGTTCCTGTTTTTCTCAGCCTCGCAGTATTTCCATACTGCTAGCAGCCATGCAGCACAAACTCTTCAGATAACACATTGTGACAGAGTCTAGACTCATCCTGTCTCCTCAGAACCAATTGCCTTGTGAAGACTTCTTATCTGTTTTCTACAGACAAAAGCAAAGAAACAAAAGCCATTGGGGAAAGCCAGGTTGCAAAGGGAGGCACGCTATATTCTTCCTCCAGCATGTCGAGAGAAGTTTTGTTTTTTTGAAGCTGTCTGTAGGGCATGAAGGTGTTGAGGCCAATTGAGGCCAAGGGCTCCTGTCCCTTGATAGGATTTAGGGTAATCCCTGGAAGAAGCAATGAGAACTAATGCTAGTTTGGGAGGCAGGAGACACAACTAGCTCATCTCAAAGAAACCATTTCAAATGGAAGAGGCAAATATATATGTGTCAAATCTTTAGACAGACAAACAATAAATATACGTACATCACACCCTTGCCAACACTGTGCAAGTACATCAGAAATAAATATACCTTTTTGTGGAGTTATGGAGCCCTGTTGCCGGCTGGAAATGAATGTGCTCTGTGCCTCACACACAGGAAACAAACTTTCTCCTCCTTCAGTGCCACTCAGCCTATGATTTATCTTCCTGCTTGAAGAAACGTAGCATTTCCCTCAGACGTCAGCTGGCACCCTGAGACGCTTCAGATTTACTGGGGACGCCAGTGCACCAGACCACTACACTACAAACCTTTACTTCTGCCAACTAACCCAGATGATTATTAGCATCTGTGGCACCCTTATAGTACAATATGAGAATGTTCACACATAAATCCCCACACACTTCAAGCACCATGTGGGTCAAGCCTACTATACAGTATGCATGCATCATAAAAGTTTAATAGAAGTTTACTTAGTGGAAGGTTTGGATTGATTAATTTGGACCAAGTGACTGGTTATGATAATAAGTTTTTGTAATTTCCTATGCTGAGGGCTAGGTATGATCTGCCAACCTCAACAGAATGGCAATATTTAAAATTACAGCATTTGCTGGGCTCTAAATAAGGTCCAGCAGCACTAAGTGTCTTTGAGGATGTGACTATACAGTGAGAGAAATGCAAATTCGCTCACATTTACAACTGTGAAATGGCACAGCGAATTTCAGCCTGTTCAATTTACATGGCCACATGGAGGAGTAGAATAAAATGCTTGTTTGCTGCTTGTTTACAGCTCTATTGAAGCCCTGTAGGAATTGTAGGTAAAAGGAACTGCCTAACAAGCTGTAACAAAGATTTCCTCTTTTGGTTTCCTCATCTTGTTAGTGTGTGTGTATGTTTAGTGCAAGAGTACTGGCACCAAGATTAAAAACAAAACAAAACTAAAAGTCTTGCCAAGACTTTCTGAGAGAGTTTTTGCTTTGCATAAATTTATGCAACTGGATTTCAGCCAATGGATCAAGGACCTTACAATTCATAGCAACATATGAATAGCACAGCATACAACTTAATATGAAACTTGTAGTTATTACCATTGTTCCTCCATTTTTATTGTGTATCCTCTTCCAGCTGTTTTTGTTCTTCTGTTTTTGGCATAACAAAATCTGTTTTAAAAAATGTATTCTCGAAGGCTTTCACGGCCGGGATCCGATGGTTGTTGTAGGTTTTTTGGGCTGTTTCGCCATGTTCTGGAGGTTTCCCCCCCCCCCTAACGTTTCTTCAGTCTCTGTGGCCAGCATCTTCAGAGGACAGGAGTGTACACCAGAACACAGACAGAGTTCTAATTCCTGTCCTCTGAAGATGCCAGCCACAGAGACTGGCGAAACGTTAGGGAAAAAAACCTCAAGAACATGGCCAAACAGCCTAAAAAACCTACAACAACCATGTTTTAAAAAAGTTTAGTTCTCTTTTTGGGTGCATTGCTATCCTGTCCTTTGTCAAGAAGTATAAGTTGACATATGTGCATGTGTTCTGCTTTTATCCACAAAACTTCAAATGAGACAGCAACTTCCCCGGTGCAACCTACTGAACTTGAGAAAAAGATCCAACAATTCCCTGTGGGGATAAATTCGTATTCGTGCACTTATCCGTGTTTAGTGAAAAAAAATCCTTGAGATGTTAACTCCTCCTCTATCATTCTTCAGAAATCCCTCACTCTTAGTGAATGCAGTTAATGAAGATCAACATTACATTTCAGATGTTGTCTTTACTGAACTTTGCAGGAATGTTTTTATGAAAGGACTATAAGGAAATCTTTCCTTGTAGTGATGTTTCCATTGAAAATCAATTGGATAAACTAATCTACAGAAAAATCTAAAACCCCAAAGGATTGTTCAATGAAGTTTTGATTTCAAAATGTGTTTTTAAGGGTGGCTGCTTCTTTAAATAAGCTTTGAAATCTTCAGTAATCCTGCAGACCCCTATACAGACTTTAGAAAGAGCTAGTGGAAGTGCATAATCATAGAAAGAGTGGTTGGTGCCCAGCATTGGCTCAGTATACTACTGCCTAAATATCAAATGTTTTGCTAATGAATCTGTCATGCACTATGAGTATAAAAACTGAGTGCTGGAATACTTTGCTGCTGCTGACAGCATGCCAACAATCTGCCATCACTGATGTCACGGGATGTTCTAAATAAGGACAGTACTCTTACTGTGCGCTTAATCCTAGGAAATCTCTGATGAATTGTAAGCTGGGACTGTGGTTTCCAGGGTGAAAGCTGTAAATTAAAGGAAGAACATGCACTCTTTACCAGTCCTAAGACAGACTCTGATAAATCAACACAAGGCATCTCCATTGGCCAGAAAGCTTTGGGGAATCATACAATTGTATGGTTGAAGGGAACTCAATGACCTTCTAGTCCAACCTCCTGCTAATGTAAAAAAAAGTGAAGCATTCCTGACACATGGTCACCCAACCTCAATTTAAAGCCAAGGAGCACGATGGAAACAGCCATTGTTTCTTTTAACTAGCTCTTCCATTCAATGTGCTGAAAGCAGCACACAACAGAAGAACAGCAACACAAAACCAAAAAATCCCTGTCAACACAGCATTGCTATGATCATGAATAATTATGTGCCCTCAAGTCAGTTCTGACTTATGACAACTCCTACCAGGCCTTTCTAGGTACAGAGTACTCAGACGTGGTTAACCATTCCCTGCTTCAGGTGGCAGGTGAGCTTTGGCCCTCCACCCATGGCAGCTCTCCTGAAAGTGAATAGTACTGGGAGGTGTTGCTGTTTATTTTCCTGATTGCCCTTCCCTTAGTTACTACTCTGATCAGAGACGAGAAGAGCCAAAGGTACACAACAGCAACTAGCCCCTTCCAACTCCATGATTCTAGAATTCTATGCTTCTAAGTGCTGTTCTGGCCTAAAGCAAATTATCCTTTCCATGAGCCATTATAGCACGGGGAGCTTATATTATGAAACAGAAAACGGGACACATCATGCCCAGAGGCTTAAGATAACCTTGAAACTGTTTACTCATGAAATACATACAGGTTAATATAGGCAGGTCTACAAGTACACCCTTTCCTTGAGATGTATGATCTAACCATGGTGACTCATGCCTTAGTTCCATCTTGTTTGGATTGCTGTAACGTGCTCTACATGGAATTGCCTTACAAAAGTATTAGTAACCTTCAGCAGGTCTAGGATGCTGGAACTAAACTCCTAACCAGAGCTGCCAACAGGGGAAATAGAAATTCTTGGTTACAATAATTTCACTGTCTCTGTGTGGTTATTTTTAGGTGCAACTAGAACTGCTGGTTTTGATGTTCAAAGTTGCAAACAGCTTGGGTCCAAACTATCTAAGGGACCATATCTCCCCATCTGAATCTCCTTCCACAGGAGACCAGTTTGGTTTCCTCCTTGGTATCTTTCCACCAGCAAGCAAAGCTATTTCTTTATAGGCAGGTTTTAACAAATAAATTTCCAAGGAAAGGATTTTAATGTGTGTGGGAGGGAGGTTTTTTCAACTTTTGAATGTGTTTTAAGATTGTTTTAAAGCAGTATAATTTAGTACTTTTCAATTATTACTATATGTATTTTTAAAATATTATTTATTGGTCAATGTCCTGTTGCTTAGCGTAGTAAATCACACTAGATACCCTGTTTCCCTGAAAATAAGACCTAATCTGAAAATAAGCCCTAGTATGATTTTTCAGGATGCTCGTAATATAAGCCCTGCCCCAAAAATAAGCCCCCTGCCCTCCACCATTGTGCAGCAACCAGAACATGACATGACTGTATCTGAATAAATGTAGATTGTTGTACATGAAAAAAATAAAACATCCCCTGAAAATAAGCCCTAATGCGTTTTTTGGAGCAAAAATTAATATAAGACCCTGTCTTATTTTCGGGGAAACACGATAGATAGATAGATAGATAGATAGATAGATAGATAGATAGATAGATAGATAGATAGATAGATAGATAGATAGATAGATAGATAGATAGATAGATAGATAGATAGATAGATAGATAGAACCTTTATTGGCATAAGTAAAAATTGGACATAGTCATGATGGTTTGTTAGGTAACTACATATATAGGCATCAAGAGGGCAGAAAAATGTTAGACATCCTTAAAGGGACAACAGTTCGTCTCCTAACAATAGTATCAAGGAAGTCTCCAGATCCAGATATAAAACACTCAGCAAACTTTTGTGGAACAAACAGTATTAGCTACTCTTCCGCTGACCACAAGGCCACAGCTAACAGGCTCTCGGCCAAAACACAATGTAGACAAAGGTCAGCTCATGGCACAGCAGCAACAGGAAAGATTACAGCAGCGACCAGCTGCATCTCTACCAGCAGTCAGAGAACTAGTCTCCCTGGATAAGCTGGAGTGCCAGACCAAGTCCTTGGAAGAATCTCTAGTAAATATAAGAGGGTTCCCAGCTGTGCATAGCTCAACAATAATGCCAGCAGCCACGATGATACAAAAACCTTCAGCAGACAGTCCAAGGACCATGTCTGTAATACAGCGGGAGTCTCATTAGCTAACCTGTGCATCCGATTCAATTTAACTTGGCTAAATGGTTTAGCAGAATTCCCGGATGCAGGGGAATACACACATATAGCCACCCAGGGTTCCAGTGTCATTGATTATATTTTGATATCACTTTCTCTGAAACCATGTGTGGCACATTTTGGGGTGGGTGATTTCACCATCAGTGATCACCTCCCTTTGTTTGCAGAGATGGCCTTAGGAGTCAATATGAGGGCTGCCTCCCTGACTCCACGGAATGAGTCAGCAATTGGGATCAAAATTAACCGGAGTAACTTAACATTACAAAAGTTCCAAAAATTACTATCAAGGAATGAGTGTAACAACAGTTTGATTTCTTTAATGAATGTGGCAGAACCTCTTGAAAAAATCCAAGCTTTCAATGATTTTATTCAGCTCCTATGCTCTGAGTTAGGGTGTACACCAACCTCCTTAAGGTTTAGCAACCCTACACATGAAAGATCCTGATTTGATTCGGATTGTAGGATCCTGAAAGAATGTATCCGTAACTCCTATAGAACATTTAGACACTCGTGTACCCCTCAAGCAATATTTAAATATCTGTCCCTAAAAACATTTAAAGGACTGTATAAAAGAAAAAAGGCAAAGCTTCATTTTAGAGCAATGGAACATGCTACTACATGCAGTGACCCTGAAAAATAACAAGCTTTTCTGGGCCATCGTGGCTGGTTCCTCTAGGATGGAGGGGCACGACCCTGCCAAAATATCATCCAAAAGATGGGTCCAATATTTTTCCAAGCTCCTCTTTAACAAAGATATACCACCCAGTGCCCCTTCCACCTTTTCTACAATCAAGCTCACTCCCTGGCCTCCAGCATCTACTGATGAGTTTAAAGATCTAATAACCCAATTAAAAGTGGGGAAAGCGGCTGGCCCCGATGGTATTCCACCAGACTTAGTGAAATGTGACCTGGATTGGTGGGCTTCAATACTTCCCCCCCTTCTGCTATAGACAACACTGGGTCAATTCCTAAACCCTGGACCAATGCCATTGTAGCCCCAATTTATAAAAAAGGGGGTCCCTCTCTCCCAGAAAATTATAGGCCAATTAGCTTACTATCAGTGATTGGGAAATTATATGCAAAATACCTATTAAACAAACTCACCTCTTGGACTGACAATCAATCTATTCTTGGCCCCGAGCAAGCTGGTTTTAGGAAAGGCAAGTCCACAATCACACTAAAGTAGGCCCATTGAATCAATGGGAATTTGAGGAGTCAACTCCTATGAGTTGCATTGATTCAATGGGCCTGCTCTAGCATGATTGACTGTGGATTTTAGCTATTATGTTTTACATTGTTTTAATACTTGTTTCAAAAAATGACTTGCAAATCAGCATGGGTTCCTGTGCTGGGAGAAAGGCTGGATATAAACTGAATGAAAGAATGGATGAATGAACAAAATCAAACCATGAGTTAGTATTACATAAGTAAGCTCAAGCAGCAGTAAAAGCTCATTTGGCGTCTTCAGAGACTAAAACTTCAGGGAGTAACAACCAGGTGCTGTGGGACAGGAAAGAGTATTGGAGGCCACAACTGAATGGAAAATAATATTAAAATGAATGAATGAAAAGCTATGATTAATTATCTCCATAAATTATTTGTAATTGGACCAGACTTGCCCTACTATAGCAAAGGCAACAATCATATAGAACTTTGAAGACTAACAATAGCTTTGTAAAACCCACATTGTCTGCAGGAAAGCTTATCTTACATCTTCCCATGTCCTTTTGTTCTCATTTAAGAGAATGGCTACCCTGTCTGCAACCTAACACTAGCAGGTCACCTGGCAGAACTACACTTAAATATTGGCTGCATCTTTCCTTCCATTGTAACTGGAAACACCATGCAGATAAGAGGACTTGTAAAACCAGGTCTGGTATTTTGGGGATGAGGGTTGTCTTTTCTGCTTCCCCATCTCCCTTTCCCTTTGCATTTTGCAACATCTTGCCTGATGGTAAAATATGATGATCTTGAAAGCTTGCACACAGTTCTGATTTTTGGAGGGAACTGATTTAACGAAAATCCTGTTGAATTAAGGTTGTTGCTTTTGCTGCAACAAGACTAATTGAAAAGCCCTGATGAATAAACATCTCATGCCACCTAGCGGAATCTACTCATATGTTGGCAATAACTACTATTGTTTGCACTAACAGTGAGTACCCTTTCCTGGATTGTGTTTCTGAATAGAGTGTGCAGAATTCCTGGGGTGGGGGTGGGGGCTAGCACTTCAGTGTCTGATCTGATTCAACTTCAAAAATCACCAAATGCTGAAAGATCTATCTGATCAGGCCTGAACAGAACTTCTGCTGTTTCAAGAAACTTTTCCTTGCCTGATAGCAGGAAAGCATGTTTTCTCCTGTTCCATGTGATATTGGTGCCATCTACAGAAGAGGTAAAGAAATAGCAAGTGAGAAGGCTTCACATTTTGTTCAAGACGAAATCCATAGGTGCAGACAAAAGTACTAATGTTTGCAAGCTGCGGCCAGCTCCAGGTTCACAGAGAAAGCACCTGTATATAGTCATATTGCACATGTAGAACAACACATAGTATATCTGGTACTGGACTATACTGACCTAATTTCCAGAGCTACTTTGGAGCTGGAATTTTATGTATGTGGATTGCCAGAAAGATGAACAAGTTGGTCCCAGATCAAATCAAGCCTGAACTATCTCTGGAGGCAAAAATGCTGAAGCTGAGGCTAACCTACTTTGGGCATATCATGAGAACATCCCAAGATTCTCTGGAAAAGATAATGCTGGGAAAGGTGGAAGGCAGCAAGAAAAGAGGAAGACCAAATACAAAATGGACTGACTGAAGCCAGAGGCTTCAGTTTACAAGAGCTGAGTAGGGCTGTTGAGGACAAGGCATTTTGGAGATCACTCATTCATAGGATAAGTGACAACATGACATAAGTGACAACATGACAACAACAATGTATGTATGTACTGTATTTGATTTATTTACTGCCCATTTAGTGAACACACTACTCTAAATTTAAAAATTAAAAACCCAAAAAATTCCATGACCCCATATAACTATATAATCCATATGATGTTTTAGATCTAAATCTAAAATTAAACAAAAGAAAAGAAAGAAAAAGAGGGATTTAAAAAAAATGAATAACTAGCATTAACCAGATTTGGGGGATAAGTTATTGAAGGCAGCCTTGTACAGTTCGATCTCCACTAATTTCCTGAATACCAGGAGGGAACGAGCCTAGCATATCTCAATTGGAAACTTATTCCAAAGATTAGGGGCCAGCACCAAGAAGGCTCAATTCCTTGTTGTTGCCTTTTTGGTCTCAGTGTTTCTGCTTTTAGCAACATGGATTGGAAGGAGCAGGTGAAACGGGTAGTTGTTTTCTGGGAGAGATGCTCCAACAAGTATCGAGGTCCTAAACCATTAATGGCTTTATAGGTCATAACCAGCACCTTGAATTGTTCGTGGAAACTGACTCAATGCAGGTGAGTGTGTCCTGTAACAGCCACAGCAGCAATTCATTATTTTTCAGTGAAATGAGAATGGGGTTACTGCTTGTTACTTATCACTAGTGGAAGGGAGATGCTTGGCCTGAGTGGTGTGAGAGAAAAGCTAAAAGAACCATAAGGCAGCCCAGCTTCTGTTGCTGCCTCACCTGCTTCCCTTTGTGAATAAGGTGTTGCCAGCAAGAGCAGAGCAGGCAGGTTGACAGGTACTTTCATTTTTTTTAAATTTTTTTAATTTTACAAAATACAAGATACAAAATACAAGATACAAACTAAAATAATTCTGCGCCCCACCACCATCGGGACCTTCTGGAAAGCTCTTCTTCTCATTGTCCTCCTTTCCAGAACTGCATTGATCCTTGTATTGGGAATTTACCTCTTCCTCTTATTAACACAAATTCAATAAATCTACCCCATATATCATAAAAAGTATCTTTTTTATCTCCCCTTTCTTAACTTTTAGAATACAAGTCAATTTATCATTTACAGCAAGATTCCAAACTTCATTGTACTATTCTTCCAGTTGAGATTCAAGTTTAGATTTCCAATTCGTAGCTATAATTAATTTCGCAGCAAACAATAAATTAGTAAGCAATTCTCTAGTTGTAAAATCATAATCTTCAGTAACAAATATTGATAACAAAGCTATTTCTGGATTCAACTTTATATCTCTATCAAAAATATATCTTAATTCCTTAGTAATTAGTTTCGAAAATTTTTGTACCCTCTCACACTCCCACCACAAGTGAAAAGATGTACCAATTTCGTTACCACATTTCCAACAAACATTCGAATATTTAGTATTTACTTTACTCAATTTAACCAGTGTTAAGTACCATCTTAAAACTATTTTATAGAAATTTTCTTTTATTCTCACTGACATGCATCGTAATCTCCTAATTATCCATATCATTTCCCCGTTTTCTTGTTTTATTTCTTTTTTAAAGTCTTACCCCCATACTTGTTTCAATCCTTCACTTTCAGTCTCATCTTCCTCTAACTCCAGAATTATTTTATATGTTTTACTTACTACACCTTTCACTAAATCATCCTTTTGTATATTTTCATTAGTTAAAAGGAATTGTTCATATTTCATATATTCTCTACGTTTATTATTATTCTTTATCCATTCTTTAGTCCATTTCTCTAATTGTTCATAGTTTAACCAAGTTAGATTCTTACTTTGAAGAATTTGTTTCATTTGTTTCTTCGATCTCATTTTTTCCATCCAGTCTTTTAGTCTACTCACCCGTTTCATCCTAAATAATTTTTTGAGAACTTTCAGATTAGCAGGAAAATTTTCTGTTTCAGTCTAAAAGAACCATAAGGCGGCCCAGTTTCTCTTGCTGCCTCACCTGCTTCCCTTTGTGAATAAGGTGTTGCCCAGCAAGAGCAGAGCAGGCAGGTTAACAGGTACTTTCAGGATGGCATGAAAGGATCCTTCTCCAGGTTTTTTAAACTGCATTTCCTTCTCCCCATCCCTGCCTTTTCCATTTTCTGAATGTACTTGAAAGCAAACCAGCCTCTTTACTCTCTTTCCAAAAAGAGAGTAGACTGGGGGTAGTTGGACTCTAAACCTCCAGAATGAGAAGAGCGGGTTGTTGCTTAGGACTGTACTCAAATCCTATCATGCACGCTGAGCGTAGCAAGTCACATTCCCATTGAATTCAATGAGATTAACTCCTGTGCATATTTAGCAGGATGGAATGCATTGTAGAGTCCATATGGCACAGGCAATTTGTTCAGGTAGCAAGGGAGTGGGTGTTTTGGTTTGTTTGCTTGCCAAGAAGCATCCTGATGTTTGCAGGGTTAATGCAGTGTCATGAAAAGGAAGTCTTTACTTAATTTTTTTCATTTTTTAATTGTTTGTTTAACATTGCTAAGGTTCTACTTGAAGTATTGGAGATATGGAGTGGATTTTGATAGATTTTCTTGGGGACCCAAAGATCATTTTTCCTTTTTTTTTTTTTTTTAAGGGATGCAATAATAATGATGATGCAGGTTACCTTCCTGACTAGCAGTGACACTCACAATAGTGGCGTGATGGCCACATGAAATAGTAGACAGGACAACAAGATCCTTTTAAAAACCAACACTATAAGCTCTGCCCTTAGATGTACATGCACACTGGTTACAGTTGTGATTGTGAGGTTAAACTGTAGAATGGGATGTAGAAAATGACAGCTATATTATTAACATTTCTCGGAGATTCTGGGAAATCTAGTGCAAAAATGTAACTTTCTGAAGCTCTGCTTACTTCTTTGTAGTGGAAGAGAGAGAAAGAAAAAACTCAGCATGTAAATGCTGTACAGAAAGATTGACAAACATGTATTTTCCTGAAGGGAAGTTTGTGTGCACACAGCACACACTTCCAGTCAGATTAATCTGATACCTGAAACTGCACCTCACCTGTTAATAAGCAGGAAAAACAAAAGATAGCAATCAGGCATCTCAGAGGGTTTAGCACATGTTCTCCACTCCCTTGGAGATTTAAATTGGTTGGGAACAGAATGGGACACTTAGTGGCTTTGTCGCCAGGCCAGACCAAATCCTCAAGCCACATTTCCACAGAACCCCACAAGTAGAAAACCTCAAGGAGTCAATCAAGCTGTAATGTGAGCATAAACCTCTGGGACAGGACACTGACGTTTCTCTGTATCTCTTTCTATGATACACTGAGCAATCTTGTTTTGTGCTTGCTTAGGCCTCGCACAGGTCGTTTGAGGACTGTGGCTGATCCTGAAAGCATATAGAAGAATGATGACTTGGATGACAAGATAATTGGGTTGTTGCTGTGAGCCTTTAAAAAAAATGTTTTTTTGCTATGTTTAAGATTAATTTTTATATTGCATAGACAAAGTTTCTTTGCAGCTGCTCTGTCACCAACTTCAGTAAAGACCTCTTCCAATACATTAGAAAAGCAGCTGCCCACTTGTGTTGTGGAAAGGTGGATAAACTACTTATTTAGGAAGCTTTTTGAAACCACAACATATTTTTCCTACTAGACGTAAAACTAAACAACCTGTGATGTGGGACTTTTCAATTAAAATGCACATGATCAGGCAAATACCTCTTTTGACCATGAAATGGAGTTACAGAAATAATTCACAGGAAAAATATGAGAATTGCATGAAGCAAAGTTAGAAGAGGAAAGAATGGATCTGGCTAGGCCACAGGCAGTTCCTGCATCTCATGAAACCATGCAAACCTGGAGTCAGATAGTGATAAGGGAGGGTATGAAACATAATATTTGCTTTCTTTGAAATGCCTGTTTAGTTTTCCATTTGGAAGATTTATTACATCTGCTTAATTACACTTGACAATATATGCTGCTGTAGGCAAGGTGCACCCAAACTGAAGTTCCTCTGATTTATATTTGAATGAAGAGCCACAGTGAAAATGAATTTAATCTCTATATTTATATAGACAAAAAGTGTAGCCCTTCCCTCCACTAACTGCTATCCCGCCCTTGCCTCAAGCTGTGGGGTCTAGTCCTGAATTTCTGCTAAACTTTTTTTCCACTTTTTAAAATAATAATAATAATAATAATAATAAAGAAACCGTATATTCTTAGAGGAACTGCCAAAGCAAACCCATAGGACCACACCAGAAGCAGGCGTAACCCAAAGTCATAGGAGAGGCACACACTTCACTGCAAACAATATGCACGTGTTTGCTTATGACATGAGGTTAAACAGAGCATGCCGTGTGCATATGACTGAGATCGTCCGATAACGTGCTATTTAATGCACTGCGTGACAAGTGGAAGAGAAGACAAATCCTTGCTATGAATATTGTGGTATTTTCCATCTTCAGGACAATACGTACACTTGGTGTTGAACTCCTGCCTGGTGGCTTTGACTGCTGGCCTGACATCAGTATAGTACAATCCTTTCTCTTGCGTGTAATAAAGTTGGATTCAAAAGGCAACATCCACTAGGACGGAAGGTGATGCAAGCTTTGCACAGGTCTCATTCATTTCACTAGGGCCTATTCATGCTAGCCTCCTGATGGATTGTGCCATCCCCATATGGTTGCAGAGAAAATGTTTTCTTTCCCCCGCTGCAGGGGAACTGCTATCAGGAAAGCAAATTAATATTTCACAGCTATGGATTAAGGACAAATCATCCCTCCTGTAATTTAATCCCTACTTCCTGTAGAATGGGGTACAGCCTGCTCTCATGTAAGTCCACAGCTTCTGATGGAACCATTTTGCATGGGGTTGTGCAATTGCTACCCTTCCAAATGTGCTGTTACGCCCCATCAGCCACACATTTGAGACATATAAAGCAGTGTGTTCAGTACACAGTGCCCAATAGCATTTACATGGAGCTTGTCCACATAAGCAGAGATCCTAAATTTTGCTTTCGGGCAATTTTGTCATGCAATTTCCTATCACCTAGAGATACTTCCCCAAGGGTAGAGAACCTCTGAATAGTCTGACATTCATCTCCCATCAGCCTCATCCACTGTAGCCAGTTTAGGAGTCCAAAGATTTCCCACCACTGCACACTGACGTACTCTGATCTTGGCATAGAGCAGTTTCACGTGCTCATGGAACACACAGACAGGAGATGCACTGGAAGTGCACATGTTACTTGGGACATGTTATCCCGCATAACTCTGAAGCATCCTCACTCATTCTATAAACAGCATGAGATGGATGGAACTCCCTGTAAAGTTATTCCGATTGACTCTACAGCACCTGATAATTCCGTGCACTGAACTCAGTCCACATTCAATAGAGGGCCCTTGCAGTGGGAGAAAGGCAGGATATAAATAAAGTAAGTTGAGATTATTGACCCAGAGAGAGGCCCAGAAAGAGAAGACTAGAAACTGGGCCTTCTTGGCAGTTGACCCCCATCTCTGGAACAACATCCCACCTGAAATCCGCCTGGCCCCTTCACTGGGAACCTTTAAAGAACCCCTGGAGACATGGCTTCTTAGACAGGCTTTTCCAGAGATTACATTATGATAGTGCAGTAGCAGTTTTCAGCACTTACTTCTGCTCCGCCATTCTGCCTTTTAAATTAGTGGTATTTATTGATGTTGATGTTGTTTTGGTATTTGTGGCTATATGTTGTAATTTTGATTTTGATTTTTGATTTTGATTTCTGTATAACCATTATGTTCTGTATTTTTAAAAGTGTTATTCTTTTAGTTGTAATAATAATAATAATAATAATAATAATAATAATAATAATAATAATAATAATAATAATAATAATAATAATAATAATAATAATAATAATAATAATAATAATAATAATAATAATAATATTTTTCTCTAAATTGGGCTAAGTGACATCCAGGAATCTGAGAACTGAGCTGCTATCCCAGAATCTAAGGGAGTCACTTCTGGGGTTGGTGTTTAACATGTTAAAGCCAAAAACACATTGGGGGCGATGGGTGTTACAGGAAGGCCATGGACATACAGGGTCAGGGGCCACAAAATGGAGTTCCATAAATAATTATGGAACTGCTGCTACCTGCAAAAAATCTCCTGATTTAATCCAATATTAAGGTGCAATCAGACAGGCATTTAGCCCACTGTGGGGATGAGTTGGTTTGCTGCTTTTTCTATACTTAGTGCTATGATTTCATCACAACACTGATAGGTTTCATGCAAGGCTTATATTCAGCTACTAGAAACCTTTTCAATGCATGTAGTACAATGTCTAAAAGTCCTAGTACTTGGCCAGTGTAGTAAAAATTGCTGTTTAGTTGCTTTACTGGGTATTTATTGTGCTAAAGGTGTATATTTGAGGGGGTGGTGGATGATTTTTCTTTTCCATGTACTGTTGCCTGCCTTTGAAATAGATTGATTCTTTGTTGCTTTGCCTCTGCTTTTTTTTTTGGCTAGTTTTTGAAGGTTCTGTAGTGCTCTTAGGGTGCCAGGAAACATGAATAGGAAACTGAAACTGAAAAGCTGAAACAAGCTTTTCCTTTTATGTCGAATGAAAGGACTGGTGCATAACAAAAAATGAAAATGAAAGAGGCAGGGGTTGTGGTGACCCTTTTGAAGCCTTTTTAAAAAAAGGATCCCAAATGTGGATTCTGGTCATCTCCATAATCTGTTGCACCCTTTGTGTGCACACTGACTGATAGGTACTCTCCAGGACTTCAGACAGCGATTTTCTTAGATTTACTGGGAAATGTGAAGGATTGTATGCCAGACTGAAGATGGCTTCCACCCATGTGCCCTAAACTGAGGTCCAAACTATGCATTACATATAGCCCACCACTAGAAACTGAAATCTATTACTATTCCAGAGACGTGATTCAGGCAGACTTTTGTGTTTGAACAGTCATACTTGCAAATGAGGCCCGTGTTTACCTCTTTATGACAAATCACAAAACAAAGCAAGCAAATTCACAAACTGCAGAAAGTGTGAAAATGCCCTAGTGTAGAAATCAAATGTTTCAGTACTAAAGGAATTCAACTTCTAATTACAGGCTACACATGGTACATAATTTGACGTATTTTTCCAATTCTGAAAGGCATAACTTATGAAGGGGTAAATGAAATGCTCATATTGTAAGAGCAGGCTGCCTACTTGCCTTACACTGAGAGCCACTTTATAAATGCAATCGAGATGGTAGTTATCAGCCTGATAAGCTTATCTGCTTCATGCACTGCAACAGTCATTACATACAACTATGGCCTGTGGAGCCATGGGATTGGGTAGGTGGGAGAGGTTGCGTGAGAGACTGACACAAAGAAAAAGAGAACCTGCACTTGATTCTTTGTAGAGCAGCACAACCTGATGAACATTTTCTTCAAAGTAGACCACACAAAATTCAGAGCATGCTAGTACATTATTCTACAGCTATTGTTAAAAACCCCTTAACGGATTGCTGCCTTGTCATGGCGAAGGGGCTTGAGTAATTCAGAGAAGCTATGGGCTATGCCGTGCAGGGACACCCAAGACGGACAGGACATAGTGGAGAGTTCTGACTAAACGCGATCCACCTGGAGCAGGAACTGGCAAGCCACTCCAGTATCTTTGCCAAGAAAACCCCATGAACAGAAACAAAAGGCTAAAAGATATGACGCTGGAAGATGGGCCCCTCAGGTCGGAAGGCGTCCAACATGCTACTGAGGAAGAGCGGAGGACAAGTACAAGTAGCTCCAGAGCTAATGAAGTGGTTGGGCCAAAGCCAAAAGGACGCTCAGCTGTGGACGCGCCTGGAAGTGAAAGGAAAGTCCGATGCTGCAAAGAAGAATACTGCATAGGAACCTGGAATGTAAGATCTATGAACCTTGGTAAGTTGGATGTGGTCAAACAGGAGATGGCAAGAATAAACATTGACATCCTGGGTGTCAGTGAACTAAAATGGATGGGAATGGGCGAATTCAATTCAGATGATTACCATATCTACTATTGTGGGCATGAATCCCGTAGAAGAAATGGAGTAGCCCTCATAGTCAACAAAAGAGTGGGGAAAGCTGTACTGGGATACAATCTCAAAAATGATAGAATGATTTCAATACGAATCCAAGGCAGACCTCTCAACATCACAGTAATCCACGTTTATGCACCAACCACCAATGCTGAAGAGGCTGAAATTGACCAATTCTATGAAGACCTACAACACCTTCTAGAACTGACACCAAAGAAAGATGTTCTTGTCATTATAGGGGACTGGAATGCTAAAGTAGGGAGTCAAGAGATAAAAGGAACAACAGGTAAGTTTGGCCTTGGAGTTCAGAACGAAGCAGGGCAAAGGCTAATATAGTTCTGTCAAGAGAACAAGCTGGTCATCACAAACACTCTTTTCCAACAACACAAGAGGCGACTCTACACATGGACATCACCGGATGGGCAATACCGAAATCAGATTGATTATGTTCTCTGCAGCCAAAGATGGAGAAGCTCTATACAGTCAGCAAAAACAAGACCTGGAGCTGATTGTGGCTCTGATCATCAGCTTCTTATAGCAAAATTCAAGCTTAAAATGAAGAAAGTAGGAAAAACCACTGGGTTAGTCAGGTATAATCTAAACCAAATCCCTTATGAATACACAGTGGAAGTGAAGAACAGATTTAAGGAACTAGATTTGGTGGACAGAGTGCCTGAAGAACTATGGATGAAGGCTCGTAACATTGTACAGGAGGCAGCAACAAAAACCATCCCAAAGAAAAGGAAATGCAAGAAAGCAAAGTGGCTGTCCAATGAGGCCTTACAAATAGCAGAGAAGAGAAGGGAAACAAAATGCAAGGGAGATAGGGAAAGTTACAGAAAATTGAATGCGGACTTCCAAAGAATAGCAAGGAGAGACAAGAGGGCCTTCTTAAATGAACAATGCAAAGATATAGAGGAAAACAATAGAAAGGGAAAAACCAGAGATCTGTTCAAGAAAATTGGAGCCATTAAAGGAACATTTTGTGCAAAGATGGACATGATAAAGGACAAAAATGGGAGGGACCTTACAGAAGCAGAAGACATCAAGAAGAGGTGGCAAGAATACACAGAGGAATTATACCAGAAAGATCTGGATGTCCCGGACAACCCAGATAGTGTGGTTGCTGACCTTGAGCCAGACATCCTGGAGAGCGAAGTCAAGTGGGCCTTAGAAAGCATGGCTAACAACAAGGCCAGTGGAGGAGATGGCATTCCAGTGGAACTATTTAAAATCTTAAAAGATGATGCTGTTAAGGTGCTACACTCAATATGCCAGCAAGTTTGGAAAACTCAGCAGTGGCCAGAGGATTGGAAAAGATCAGTCTACATCCCAATCCCAAAGAAGGGAAGTGCTAAAGAATGCTCCAACTACCGTACAATTACACTCATTTCACACGCTAGCAAGGTTATGCTCAAAATCCTCCAAGGCAGGCTTCAGCAGTATGTGGACCGAGAACTCCCAGAAGTACAAGCTGGATTTTGAAGGGGCAGAGGAACTAGAGACCAAATTGCTAACATGCGCTGGATTATGGAGAAAGCCAGAGAGTTCCAGAAAAACATCTACTTCTGCTTCATTGACTACGCAAAAGCCTTTGACTGTGTGGACCACAGCAAACTATGGCAAGTTCTTAAAGAAATGGGAGTGCCTGACCACCTTATCCATCTCCTGAGAAAACTATATGTGGGACAGGAAGCAACAGTTAGAACTGGATATGGAACAACTGATTGGTTCAAAATTGGGAAAGGAGTACGACAAGGCTGTATATTGTCCCCCTGCTTATTTAACTTATATGCAGAATACATCATGCGAAAGGCTGGACTGGAGGAATCCCAAGACGGAATTAAGATTGCCGGAAGAAATATCAACAACCTCAGATATGCAGATGATACCACTCTGATGGCAGAAAGTGAGGAGGAATTGAAGAACCTCTTAATGAGAGTGAAAGAGGAGAGCGCAAAAAATGGTCTGAAGCTCAACATCCAAAAAACTAAGATCATGGCCACGGGCCCCATCACCTCCTGGCAAATAGAAGGAGAAGATATGGAGGCAGTGACAGAGTTTACCTTCCTGGGCTCCACGATCACTGCAGATGGTGACAGCAGCCACGAAATTAAAAGACGCCTGCTTCTTGGGAGGAAAGCGATGAGAAACCTAGACAGCATCTTAAAAAGCAGAGACATCACCTTGCCGACAAAGGTCCGCATAGTCAAAGCGATGGTTTTTCCAGTAGCGATGTATGGAAGTGAGAGCTGGACCATAAAGAAGGCTGACCACCGAAGAATTGATGCTTTTGAATTGTGGTGCTGGAGGAGACTCTTGAGAGTCCCCTGGACTGCAAGGAGAACAAACCTATCCATTTTGAAGGAAATCAACCCTGAGTGCTCACTGGAAGGACAGATCCTGAAGCCGAGGCTCCAATACTTTGGCCATCTCATGAGAAGAGAAGACTCCCTGGAAAAGACCCTGATGTTGGGAAAGTGTGAAGGCAAGAGGAGAAGGGGACAGCAGAGGATGAGATGGTTGGACAGTGTCATCGAAGCAACCAACATGAATTTGACCCAACTCCGGGAGGCAGTGGAAGACAGGAGGGCCTGGCGTGCTCTGGTCCATGGGATCCAACTCGCAACCTGTGGCTCTGCAGCCAGATATCTAAACCATTGAGCAATCCAGCAGCCAACAAAGATTCCACTAAAGAGGAGCTTTAGTTACCTCCAATACTGTCAAACTCCCACCATTTGCTGCCTTTGCTGTGGTGATTTCTGGAGTCATAGTTCTTCAGGAGGCACCTTCTTTAGAGTCTAATGACTTCTAGTGTTCTCCACACCCAGGAAGGCCCAACCGCCCGCTGGTCAGTCAACCACTCCATCATCACATGACTGATGGAGGGGGCAGGCCCTCCTGAGCATGGAGGATTATGGGAATTATAGCCTTGCTTCCCTTTAAGCTTTATAGTGGGTGCTTCCTGATAAACTATGACTCCCAAGAAGGGCCACAGTGAAGAACGCTGATGGTGGGACCACAACAATATTGGGGGTAAGTAAAACCCTTTTCCAGGGGCAAGATCTATAGGTCTACATATTTGTGTTTGTGGGTTGCAACTCCCAGAATTCTGCCTCTAGAATTCTCAGAGAACTTGGGGCGTTGCTGTCCATAAACAGAAAGGAGCACACCCGCTGCCACAGCTAATTGACAAAGTGCTGGGGCATATCTCCATTGTTCAATCCGGCACATGATCAAGATGCACACAGGCACCTTGTCAGCTTCAAACACCTGTAGCAAATTGCTTGAACACAAATAGTTTTCTGACCATTCGTTTAAAATGTAACTTTCCAATAGGGATGTGTGAGTATAATCTGCTTCAATGTGGTCCAAATTATTTGTTTTGCAAATTACCACCAATTTGCTTTGTGTTGATTAGTAGCCCGTTCAATTTAATTCTAACCAAATATTTCAAAGTATTTGTATATTTCTGCATTTGTCCAAATAGTGTGTGGGGGGGGGGGGGGAACATGAAAATGGGGAAAAATAAAGGGTTGTGACATGGGGTGGGGAATGCAACTCAGTGCTACCAAATACTGCTTGACGTCAGGCATGCAGACAATGTTCTTTCTAGTTTCTTTCCTTCCCTCTTCCTTCTTGTGCCCCCAAGGAGTGATGCAATTTTGTTAAATTTACTTAACAAAACATTTGTTGAAGAGAGAAGGAACACCCTCACAGCAAATGCCTTTGGTTGGAAGCTTTCAATTAGTACTCAGTTAACACTCCAACAAATGATACATAAATGTGAATAAATAATAGTTCCTGTAGTGGAGCTGCAGAAGAGCGGCGAATTTCTTTAAGATTTCTTAAAGAAAAGCAGATTTCTCAAAGAGAGAGAAAAATGACTTTTTAATAAGATGTTTGTGATCACAAATCCAGGTAAATCCCACACTCTTTCAGCACCCAGCAACAGATATAGTTTGGAGTGCTGGAACATCACATCATCCATGTTTGAACTCCATGGAAGTTCCAGTGTACTAAGGATTAGCTGCAGATTTAGGGTTCTGATTAAGGTTAGGGGTTGGATTTCATGTGTTTCCTGAGCCTCTTCATAAAAAAAACCCTTATCCATTTACTCCATATCATAAAAGGCCAGCACTCCAAAATAAAATAAACAAACAAACAAACAAAGTGCAGAAAATGAGAGGGTCATCATATGGTGGCTAAAATTCTGCTTACAGAACAATGCCATATAAATCTGACGACATTATCAGCCACCACAATTTTTCCAGAAAAAAACGTTTCAGATTCCCTCCCCCTCCTCCAAGGCCCTGAGGCTCCCATGGGATCCCTTTCATCATGGGAAAGCCATTGAGCGCTGTGGAGCAGAAGGACAGAGTCTTTAATTTCTGAAAATAGCTCCTGGTGTTAAAATCATCCTGCTGGAAGCAGTTTTCAGAAATTAAGGACTTCCCACATTCTGTGGGCCCCCCCCCAACAGTCTCTATATAATGAAAGGGACCCCATTTGAGCCTTGGGACCATCAGGGGAATCAGAAATTTTTAATTTCTGAAAAATGAACACAAGATACAGACAGGATTTGATCCAATCAATCCAGTATCTCGAATCTTAAGAGGGGTACCAAAGTCTATGTTTTGAGCCCCATCCAGTCTCATGCAGTGAGAATCCATATAAAAAGAACACAGTTCTTACTGAATTTTAGATTTATCCCAACATTTCTCTTGACCCCAGGCCATTTGGATAAATGATGCTATGCTATAATGTTTATTGCTAGATAGCTTTGTTCCATCTTGCATATTCACGAGGTTCAGAGATCATGCAGTGCTTTTTGAGTCCACGTGAGTTTTTACACTCATCGGAATCATTTTTACACTCACAGGAACCAACCTCATGGCTGAGATCCAGTTAACGCCTTTAGGCACACCCAAAGACACCACGTGGAGCTCTCATTTTCCTTGAGCAGCACTTCTCTTCCTAGGGCACATATTGTAATGTGTTTCTGAAACATGTTGCAAGTTTTAGACCATCATGAGGGTTGCTGCTGTTGAATCACCTTCACCAGTCCAAACACTTTGCCTTGTGGCTGTGTGAAACATATTGCATACTTAGTGGTGTCCTTGAGTCCTGGACAGTAGCGGTGCCAGGTAATCATGGAAAAGAATCAAGAACAATTTTACATGTTCACACTTGCTAACAACTGCCAGCATGACCAAAGGAATGGCTGCTCTCTGTCCCCTAGAAATGAAAGAATCTGTCAGTGTTGGCTTCCTCCCAGACTTGAGTTCATTGCATCTTTTTTTCATATCTGCCAAGGAGACACATAAAAGCCTGGAAGAATGTTTTTTACATATTTTTGTGTAGATTTCTTGTACTATAATACAAGCTGAAATCCAGTAGTAAGTTGCAACTAAAGTAAGTGTGGGAGGCATAATACCAATGGTGAATGGATGAGTAGATTTTACAAAATCAGATGTCTCTGAAGACAAAGAATGGGGAGCAAATTTTGGTCTTAGTAGCTGATCTCCCCAATGCTGTTTAATATCTATATGAGGCCGCTGGGTGAGGTTATCAGGGGGTGTGGAGCATCATGGCATCAGTATGCTGATGACACTCAGCTCTACATCTCCTTTTTTCCAACTACAGTGGATGCTGTTCTGTCCCTTCAGTGCTGTCTGGAGTCTGTACTGCAATGGATGCAGGGAAACGGGCTGAGGCTGAACCCGGACAAGACGGAGGTCCTGAGGGTGGGTGGACCCACTGTCAGCGGTTTGGGAAACTCCCTCTCTTTTGGGGGGGGGTGACTCTCACTGCGAAGAATGAGGTTCGCAGCTTGGAGATACATCTGGACCCGGCGCTCACCATGGAAACTCAGGTGGCGTCAGTGGTCCGCACCGCCTATTTCCATCTTTGGCGGATTGCCCGGCTGCGTCCCTTTCTTGACGTGGGGGCACACACCACCTTGGTCCACGCACTCGTAATCTCGAGATTAGACCACTGTAATGCGCTCTATGTGGGGCTACCTTTGAGATTGATGCGGAAACTCCAAATGGTGCAGAATGCGGTGGCCAGACTTCTTAGTGGGGTTAGGAAACATCAACATATTACTCCCACTCTGGCCGCATTGCACTGGCTGCCCATTCGATTCCGCGTTGATTTCAAAGTTTTAATGATCACATACAAAGCCCTAAACGGTTTAGGACCTCGATACTTGGCGGAACGCCTCCTCCCACCTAGATCTACTCGTATCACCCGATCTAGCCAGGAGGGGCGACTGAGGAGCCTAACGCCGAGGGAGGCCCGGAAAGAAAAAACAAGACACCGGGCCTTCTCGGCAGTGGCTCCCAGTCTCTGGAACAAACTCCCCCCCGAGATCTGTTTGGCTCCCTCGCTGGGCATTTTTAAAAACCAACTCAAGACCTGGTTATATAGACAGGCCTTCCCTCCGGGCGTTACTTAACTTACCTCTTCTTTTCCTCTATTTTTAACTATCGTCTATTGTATAAAGGTTGCAAATTGTCAATATATATTAACTGTTTTTACTCTGTGTTTTCTGAGCCACCCAGAGTAGACTATGTCTAGATGGGCGGCATATAAACTTAATAAAAATAAATAAATAAATAAATAAATAAATAAATGATCAGCCATCTTGTTCATAGTTCTAACTCGCCCACACACCTCCGTGTGGTTGTTTTGGCAAAAGGAAGCAAGATCTGCAATGATTATGATCTGTGGATTTTGAAAGCCCAGGTGTAGCAAATAAACAACATCTTTGCAACCATTTGTGTTACAGTGGCTGCTTAAACGATTTATTGCCTTTCAACATCTTGCTTGTATTTTTAATTAATGCTGCTATCCCTCTATCATGTGTGTGTGTGTTTTTAAAGTCAGTTATATGAAGGCCTTGATTGCCCAACAGTGTAGTAATAAAATGTGTAAACTGGTAAGTAAGTCAGGCTTAGTGTTCTTTCAAGTAAAATAGCTCCTACTTGTTTGTTTTTGTCCTATTCAGTTTTAACTTTCTGAGTTAGTTATATAACTGTTCCCATTGGCTTCTTGACAAGATTTCAGATTAATGATAGCTATTCTGTACTTGGCTAGGGAACCCATATGCGATCCACATGCCCATGTTATATTCCCAGCTTCTAAATGTTCTGTTGAGTGATGTCTTTGTGGCAGGAGGTGGCGTGTCTGGAAAAGGTGCAAAAATAAAGAAGTCAAGATGGTAAGTTTGCCGTTTGGGTAAGAAATGGCAGCTTGAAGATAGGACAGATATACCTTGGTTTAAGGGATGAGTTGGACAGTTTCCAGACCTGGCCATGTGGTACAGAGTCTTCTAGAAGTCCATCGTTCAAAAAGGTAACTCCTTTTTGGACTACAAATTCCCAAGCTTTGCACATGTAAAAGCAACCCACCTAGTGAGCCTTGTGGCACAGTAATTAAACTGCAGTAATGCAGTCATGACTCTGCTCACGACCTGAGTTTGATCCCGAGGGGCTCAGGCAGCTGCCTCAAGTTTAACTCAACCTTCCATTCTTCCAAGGTTGGTAACTTAAAGACCCAGCTTGCTGGGGGGGGCAATGTATAGCTTGCATAAATAAATTGGGAGCCATCCAGAAAGCGCTTGAAACACTATGGGGTGGTATATAAGCAGCACACTTTGTTTTCTTAGTGCCTGCAAACCACCACCACTACCAAGTATGTTTGAGGGCAGTGCAAGGTGCAGAACACGAGTTTATTCTCTTCCCTGCCTACATTTTCCCACTCCAGCTCATCCTTGGGTTGATTTCACCCCCTTAGGGTTTGGCTCCCAATGTATGCTTGTCTGGCAGCCTCTTTGTAGTCAAGAAGGGGCAAGGGGAGAAACAGAAGGCTTAATTGTTCGCCAGCAGCCATTTTCTTCTTAGAAGCTTCTCTCCAGCTTCCTCCTCCTCCGCTGTACTGGCTTTTATGTTTCCCAGCTCAATATAAGTTTCAAAGAAGCAAATTCATCAGAGACAACCTGGAGAAGAGCACATGGCTGCTGGATTGCTCAATGGTTTAGATATCTGGCTGCAGAGCCACAGGTTGCGAGTTCAGTTCCCCACGGTGTCTCCTTGACAAGAGCTGGACTCAGTAATCTAGTTCTGCAGTTCTAAAATGATGATGATGATTTTTAACAATTTTGTTGTTTAGTCGTTAAGTCGTGTCCGACTCTTCGTGACCCCATGGACCAGAGCACGCCAGGCCCTCCTGTCTTCCACTGCCTCCCGGAGTTTGGTCAAATAGTGGAATCTAGAGATTTCAATAAAGGGTGCCTTTTAAAAACTACAGGAAGAACTGTCACAGCTTCTTCTTTTTTGTTTACATTAACAACAGGAAGTAAGGCCAGAAAAGGTGAAGTAACTTCCAAGGTAGGCCCTTTTCCAGGTTTGGAAAATATAGACACCTGCAGTTGTTTGTTTGTAGGCTGAAACTGCCCAGTATTCTGCCTGGGGAATTCTAGGAGGATTTTTGGGAGTTAGATTTAAAAAAAAATCCAAAAGAGTATCTACCCACCAATTATAAGCCATCAGGAATGTACAGATATCATATGTCATGACATATATGAAGGTCTGAGTCTTCAAAACTTCTCTTCACCTACCACATCAGGAGGGTGGTTCAAAATAACACACAGTTCTGAAGATCCAATTTCTGACATTTAATATTTTATGACTGGAGAGTGAGTAACATGGGACCATCTTCAATTTCCAGGGCTGCCTAGAGAGTTTTTGAGACCTGGGACAGATATGATATTGTGGGCTCTTCTGATGTCTCTTACAAGGACCCATGCATGTGAGGGCCTCTGATGAGCAATACGGCATGGTCAAGGCAAAGCCCAATAGTACACAACAAGATGAGTAAAAGGCATGTTGCCTCTTTCTGTGGCGCAGTGGTTAAGCTGCAGTGTTGCAGTCAAAACTCCGCTCACAGTCTGCGTTCAGTCCCAGCAGATTCAGGTAGCTGGCTCAAGGATGACTCAGCTTTCCATCCTTTCAAGGTTGGCAAATTGAGTACCCAGCTCTCTAAGGAGCAATGTGTAGTCCACACAATTAGATTGTAAGCTGCCCAGAAAGTGCTTTAAGCACTATGTGGTAGTATATAAACAGCACACTCTGCTTTACTTTTGAGCTGCCCAGGGGAAATTGCACCAGCCCCCTAAGGCAGTGTTGCCTATTTAGCACGAGTTGCAGCTAGATCCTTTGAAGTTATTTTGATTGCAGTGCAGTTGGGAGAACCATTATGGAGGTGGAACAGACATTCCCCAAAGTGTATGTCATGCCCATCAAACACTTCAGCAATTTATTTATTATTACTATTTATTACTTACATTTGTATACCACTCCCCATCAGTGCCGAGACACTACTCTGGGCAGCTTACAGTACTAAACAAAACAAACCCAAGATAAAGCTAAAACTATCTAAAACCAGTATAACAGCTAACCAATAAAAATCATGGTGTTAAAAGAGTAAAGTGAAAAAGTGGCAAACAAAAACGGTCAACTAAGGTCGGTGTGGAAAGCCTCCCCGAAAAGCCACGTCTTCAGTTGCCTCCTGAAACAAGCGTTTCTGTGATTTGTAGCAAGCTAAGGCGCTTTCAAAAATAGAAGGTTCTCAGAACATACTATTCCCAAGTACATCCCAACCAATGAAATACTTTCTGTGAGAATAGAATTTGCATCAGGAAAAAGAACAGGACCCTTGAACAACTTTTCAGACACACGCCCTGTCTGACACATTGTGCACCAGACAGAGGAAAGGCATCCTGAATGTTTGGAGCCTGGAAACTTTTTAGAGCTTCTCTTTAACACCTGGAACACCCAATAGTTATTTGCTGAAAGAACTCAGGAAACTCTTTTGAAAGTGTCCATATCCAGACAATAGAAAGAAAAGAACCTGGTGCAGATCTCAGTCCGGGCAAGATATAGCAAGAAGTGATACCAAGAAAATTGATTTTGAAATGAAAACACACAAAAGAGTAAGCCCCAGCCTCTTTACATAAATTACTAACGCTGAGAAGGATAAAGGTCTTTTATGGGAAAAGACATTTATCCTTTGATTCTTTTTTTAAAAAATCAGTGTCCTTGCTTCTGATATCAGTCTCGGCTGTTGAAATTAATGTCACTCCGATGGTAGAAGTCTTTGCAACAGTCTGCCATACCATCTCTGCACTGGTCAAGCTTATTGGAGCCCTTGTATTAAGAAGAACCAGCCTATGTGGCTTTGGGCAAGCTTCACAGTCCCAGGGTGCCTCCAGAAGAAAGGAATAGTAAACCACTTCTGAGTATTTTCTGTCTGGAAAACACTGGAAAGGGTCACCATAAATCAAATTTGACTTGATGGCACATGATTATTATTAGGATCCCTGATGCAGTGACGATTTGTTTTCCTTGCATCTAATGGTAGATTTCTTCCTTCCCAGAATTGCTTTGATCTCTACTTGCCAGGTTTTGGTTGGAGATAGTAAACACACTTTTATTTGCTTCAAGACAGTGACAAGAAGTGCAGCTGCACCATTCCTCCAGTGATTGTTTCTCTGAGCTGGCATAGACCAGAATTAGGTTTTTGGTTATTATATCAGACAAACCAGGCAGGAGGGAACATACACTTCTTGCTGCTTCTAGTGTTTAAACTAGGTCTCAGGAACCTATTGGTCTCAACATGCTGTTGAACTGCAGTTTCTTTTAGCCCCAACCAACCTCACCAAAGGTGAGAGATGATGAGAGCTGTAGTTCATTTATAGTGGTGTGGAGGGGGCCACAGATTCCGAGTCCAGCTGCAGGAACAATCACTGGGTTAAGACCTGTCAGTTATATTTGATCTGAATGTGAAATGCAACGGGTGCGTGAATTAACTTTGCTGCAGATCCAGGTTTAAACATCTCATATGACAGAACCTCTTTCCTCTTGATTCAGTGTGACAGGCTTGATCTTCCCTTTATGTAGCTAAACTGTCTTTAACTCAGATCCACATCACATTGAGGCCTACCTCTTGTCATGTGAAAATCATGGCACTTGGTGGCGCTAAGAACCAGTTTTCCTCAAACTTGTTGCAACTTGCAATTCCATTAAAAACACAAGCTGAAACATGCACAAGCCATTCCCTATCCCATGAGATTGAAAGCTAGCTGCAGAGCATTCTCCATGAGTCCTGTAAAGAAATGGCAACACCTTAAGAGTCAAAGAAGACCCAAATAACATGTTGCCTTTAGTACCTATGCATGCAGCTATGTGTGCACTTTCTTCTTGGTAATACTGTGGAACTCTTGGAATTGTAGTCCAAGGATTAAAATTTCCAAGCTTTATTCTAAAGCAAGTACCTGGAAGATCTGCCTATGATTAATACCCTGTTGGGAACAAGGGGCCTTCAGTCATTTGCCCCTCACTGTGGCTTTGATCAAGATCAGAGGCAGGAACACACTTGTAATCTGCATGAGAAAGAATTTGCTACCAAAGGGGGAAATCGCAGGTCAAGACTAACTGATTCAGATCTGGACTACAGTGGTAGGCTCTGCACTGAGTATGCCTCCCTGCCCAAATCTTCCAAAATAGGATCCAGATTTGAAGCATGTTCCCTACAGTTCCTGATGGCTAAGAAAAATCACAAGTGCATTTGTTACCATGTGGTTTGGATCATAGATGAGCAGTGGGGAAAGGTAGCTTTCCAGTTGTTGTTCGATGGCATGGCTTTTATAATTTGCCCATCCCTATCCTGGGCAATAATGTTATGCATCTTTGCAGTTAATGTATATGTTCTTAGAAATTCAAATTAGGTCATTGGGAAGGACTGAAACTCAATGGGACCAAAATAGGTATGGAGCAACATTGAAACTTTTCCTTCTCTGCTTAGGGGGAAAGGGAAATTCTTTTTCAAAGTTAGTATTTGGAACTGATGGGGAGGTCTTCCTAATGGAATTAAATCAACTGGGAATATGCTTTTAACATCACATCTAACTTGACTCTGACATGGTTAATTGAGCAAGTAGAGTTTATCATTCCAGGAGTCATGAATCTGTTGTATGTACAGAGCCTAAGTCCATTAAAATGGCCACTTGATCTCACACTGAGGTTTCCTGGGGCAAAATGACACAGGAACAAACCTGAGCAAAGGTCTGTAGTAACATTAAACTAATGAAGATAAATATAGTTTGCAGAAAACAACAACACTATAAATAAAGAAGTGGCTATGGGAAGCTGCTTATGGCACATTTAGTTCAATATTTGGTTACTTCCAGCTCTTCAAAGGTGAATTTCTAGACCTAGACCATTATACATCATTTTCCTGTCTACCTTTGTTCTTTGGCATTTTACAAGACAGCGGTGGCATTTAAAGAACGCAAAGTGAAGTGTTAAACATTTCCAGCTATCCACGGATATTTAGGGTGACCCCATAAACCACATCTGTACTGCATCCGCTAATATACACCTTAGAAAACAAAAGTACTGTGCCTTCCTCGGTGTTGTAAACATTTCTAATAGCCTGAGTAGGTTTATGTGTTAATTGGTCACGTACCTTCAGACAGCACCTAAGCTGTGCTTGTACTGGAGGGGGGGGGGTCAGGGAAGCAATGCCATTCCTTTATTAATGACTACACATCTTATTCTTTCTAAACAGCCTGCCAATAGTACTTAGCTTTGCACTGATTGGAATAGAGTTTAGTTTGACACACCAAAGCCTTAAAGCAACATTGCATAATTGTCAAGGTTAGAGACACCTACGTAGTCGAGGGATCCCTCAGGACATTGGTGCATGTGTTGGTGATCTCCAAGATCAACTGCTGTAACACTCTCTACATGGGGCTTCCCTTGAGGTTGACTCCGAGACTGCAGAGTTGACATATCACAACTCTAACCAGATTTTCAAGGTATGTGAGATGTTTAAGGTGTGGTTTACTGTTGCCAGCCCCCAGGGAGTCTCCATGGCCAAGCAAAGAGTTGAACCCAGGTCCCTGAGTGCAATTTTACCACTCCATCCACTACATCACACTGGCTCTCCCATTTAACCTAGCATATATTAATTAGTGGATTTTTAAAAAAACAAATTAACTCTGGAGTGCACGTATCCAGGGTTCCTTTAGCATTCATTATACGTTTCAACTGTCCAGGTTCCGTAATCTTGAAGTTAAGGCTCTGACAGACATCATTCTTTATTATATTAGTAAGGAACTCATTGTCCCAAATATTTCATTACAATGTTGCTTCTGAGTGCTATGAATTATCTACGAATATACTGTAAGACACTTTAACATTACTGTAGCAATACACATAACAAACTGTTATAGGGTTCATTGCTTGGGAGACAACTGTGAATCTCATATACCACACAAAACTCCCTCCATTGGGATCTAAGGCCTCTGCATTTCCACCTGTATACCAAAAGGGAGCCAGAAGTAGCCACAGGGTTGCAGTCCTGGAGCTTAGCAACTGGACAGTGTACTGTTCTTAATATCTGACAATGATATTCAGTTAAGTATGTGTGACTGAGGGTGCAGTCTGATCACACTAGAAAGGGTCACTTTAATGGGAGTGGTCCCCCTTAAAGAGACCCTTCTATCTGCCAGGGAATCACTCCAGCCCAGCCCCCAGAAACAGAAGCCAAACAGCTGTAGCAAAAGTTGGAGGCAGACTACATTTGGACTGCAGGGCATTTCCCAGTGTGTTATAAGATCTCTGGGGAAAAGATTGTGATCTGTTTCCCTGTATGATCACACCCTGAGTGTGCAGAAAAGGATTTGCCCACCACCTTCTTCTGACATTTATACCCTGCCTTTCCACTGAAGGATGCTCGAAGTAGCTCACAACGTTTTCAAAAGAATAAAAACAGATTAAACCACATTTAACTAAAAATGTAATAAAATCATATAAGCCTGCTCCACTATAAAGCCATTAACATTAATCAAAATACATTAAAAACTGTTAAAATCACAAAGGATACAGATTAAAACAACACAGCAGGGCTATTAGTTTTAAATATTTTTAAAAGTTGTTGATGACTGTTGTTAATGTTATTGGATTTTACGGGATAATCCTACCCATGTCTACGTAGAAGTAGGTGCCTTTGAAGATGATAAGATTTACTTCCAAGTATATGTCATAGAATTGTATTCTAATCGTATCATAAACCACCTTGAAAAATTAAGAGGCAGAATACAAATATTTTAAATGTTTTCCTCTGAGAAGCTTTTCCTTACTGAATTGTAAAGTAGCTTTACAATTCAGTAAGGAAAAGCTTCTCAGAGGAAAATTTATTTAAAATATTTGTATTCTGCCTCTTAAATATATTGTTTTTGAAGGACCTGTATTGAAACTTTTCTAATATATATGTTTTTTTAAATGCAGTTAGTCAGGTCATTTAATACAGATGGATTATGGTAATTCACTAACAAACTAATTGACGGTGAGCTTAATATTGAAGACTTTTCTCTTTCTTTTTTGCATGGAACAACTGACAACTCTTTTCAGAAGACTCAAATGAGGAGACATACCAGATTTTCAACCACTTCTTGCTTGTTCTCAGTTTTCTCTTCCCGCTTTAAAGAACAGCCAACTCACTTATAAAGGCAGTTTATTGCCAGAGTCTGCTGTTTATTGTTTATGCTGAATGGCTAAGCTCTGGCACAAGATCAATGTGCTTGCTTTACTGCCAAAGAAAGTTGTCAGTGATCACTCACAAATCTTTGTCTCTTGTTCATATAACTTTGCTCCCAGCATCACCTTCAAGCCACCATCTCCTGTGAAAGTTCCAGAGAGATTCCAATTACAAAGGCAGAGATGCTCACACCCGTTTATGCTAGCATTGAAGCTGACTTCAGCACTGTGAAAAGACCCTCTGGCAACTGGAATGATATCTTGGAGAATCATCCAGTTGTACTGTTATTGGGAGCCTAGATGCTAGATTTCAATGGCCTCTATCTGCATTTTCCACCTTTAAAAAAATGTTGAAGCAGAGCAATAGCAATAGAGTTGCTCCTTCCAGGTTTGTTTGTTTGTTTTGTTTCTACCCAGCCTTTCTCCTTAAAAAAAGACCCAAGGTGGCTTACATACTTAAAAGACAATATTTAAGACAATAAGTATACAAATATCACTATAACTACTCAGTGATTTCAAGGGTTTCTGCTAAGCCCAGTGAGGAATATTTGGTATTTTTACTGGCAACGTATAGCCAGCCAGATGTTGAGTTTGTGGCTAACTCTTGCAAAAGGTGTTAGACAAGAAGGAAAACTTATGGATGAGTTGACTTTTCAAATCCCCACTGATTCAATAGGCCTACTCTATTGTGACTTTCTACTGGATTTCAGCCAATGAAGATGGAGTTGTGTACACCCTGAAATTGAAAAAGGAAGTCTTTAATCTGTCTCTGACAATGAAGTCATTCCTATTGCATGGGCAGAAGCCACCCAACAAGATTTTGGTCAGTATGTTTTCCTTCTTGATTCAATGGAATCTTTCTTTGGAACTCCCTCCCACAGGAGGCCAGGCTGGCCCCATCTTTGCTGTCCTTCCACAAGCAGGCAAATACCTTTCTCTTCAGGCAAGCCTTCTCTTAATGACTGGCTGCCTGAGTGGGTTTTTTAAATGGATTGTTGTGCCTTACTGCTTTGAAAATGTTTTTGGTGTTGTTTTTGTTTACCATCTTTTAGTGTGGTATTTGTTTCATCCTTTTTAGTATTTGTATACTTACTGTTTTTAGCTTTAATTGTTTTCTTTTAATGATGTAAACTGCCTTGGGTCTTTTATAAGGAGAAAGGCAAGGTAAACATAGTGTAAATATATAAATAGTTGCAACTTACTACTGGATTTCAGCCATTGTCAGTGAGTCATGTGCATTCCAAATTTTTTTTAAAAAAGTCTTTCATTAGCAGCAATACGTCACAGATAATGATATCATTCATGTTATACAAGTACAGCTATACAACAGGATTTGGGCCAGTATTTATTAACAAGGAAAATTGATATTTCAGGGGGAGAAAGATTTCCAACCCATTTAATAATTAGTTATGTGCCATCAAGTCTATTCCTACTTATGTTGATTCCTCCTAGGGTTTCCTAGACTTAAAGTACTGAGATGCAGTTACCACTCCTTTCTTCTGGAACTGCACAGCTTGCCCAAGACAACATAGGTGGGCTTTTCTCCCAGTAGGCACAACAAAAAAACTCTTGACTACTCCAACTCACAGAGCTATCCAGCCAGAAACCCCTAAATGCAGCTTCTCTCCATGGAGGTCTCCACTAAAGTGTGATGCACGGGGTGGGGGAATGGACATTTTATCAAGAATGAAGGAAGGAGGAATACAGATCTGCGTGTAGATCTAGAAAAGAGATGGGAGGGAAATACCGGAGCTATTCTGAGTTATCTGTCAGCCCAACCCAGGTACAAATTACTTTTACATGCATTGCTATATGAACACAACACAAACACAATCAAACACTGTGTTTCCTGTAATTCCAATATAGGTAAACACCCCAGACTGCAGAGGCGGGGGCAGAAATATCAGCAGATCCATCTAAGTCCACCAGCCATTCCTATTTCTGGGAGGATAGAGATGCCTATGCCACACAGACTGCCCTGTGCCTTCTAAACTTGCCTGCTGTCTGTAGGTGTGGCAGAGGAGACTATCCTCTTCCCAGCAAGATTCAACTGCCAGTCCAGCGGGCCTCTGCATGTGGAACAGAAGGGACACTATTTCATCTCTTGTCCAGGCAGCAAAATGTCTTGGACCAACCCTGATCATTCAAACAGTGGTAGGAGACAGGGGACTGCCTCCCATCCTTGCCAATCTCAGACAATCATGACTAGGTGTATTTTGTGGGTGGTTCACAGTGGAGTTTGCCCTTTAAGCCAAGAGCAATCAATCACACCCAAACCCATCAAATGTAGGACATGGTGTAAAATGAATGAAACCCTACAATGAGTGTAAGCATGATTTGGTGTCCTACCCTCCCACCCACCACCCATCAAAGCAGCCAAGAAAGTCAGAGTTCATGAGCTTAGCCAATCAGAAACTGTTGCCAGACACAAGCAACCATCATGCCAGTGTGGTTGATCGCATTCCATCTCAAGACAATATGAACCTTGTGCTAGACCAGCTTTGCAACTTCATCTTTTGCCTGCATTACATAATCTGTTGTCGCTTTTTAAAGACAAACATGGCAGGTATTCCTGCCACTCCCAACAGTGGAGAGTGCAGAGACAGACATGGAGCAATTAAGAGGCAGCTCTTGAGTATAACTTTGGTGGATAAGCTAAGAGATAGGGCATCTTCTCTACACCTCCCACTGGAAGCATAGATAGTCAATCCTACATGAAGCATCATCCCACTGGGAGCTAAGTAGGGACTGCATGGCCTTGCTTGGAAGTGTTTGAACAGGTCCCATAAACTGACAGCTCTTGTTAAACCTAATGTTATTATCTGCAGTCTCTCTCATCAGGCTGCTGAGGGTGGTAATAAGATCCCATTTGATCTCCATTCAAGGGGATCTCAGTGAGCATTCTGTTGGTTTCAAATGAGGGACAAACTTCCTCTGTCCCGCTCCACCTCTGACCTTTTCGCCTTATAGATAAAACTCAGTTCACCTTAATGATGAACCCACCTGGCTGCCTCTCCTTTTCTCTCTTTTCTACAGCTGCTTTTCCCTGGAGAGCTAAGAAAAGTTACTTTTTTTGGACCTCAAATCCCAGAATCCCATAGCCATTCATGTGGAAGGGTTAAAAACATATAGCTGCATCCTTTTTTTAAAAAAATGTAATTTAAAAAAAGTAACTTTCCCCCAAACTCTGGGGCATTCTGCTGAAGCATTGAAAGCATAAACATAGTACAGCTCTTCCAAACGGCAAGACATGATTGCGTAAGAGGACACCACATAGCTTCATTCCAAGACATTGACATATGATTGGCAGAATCACATTGCAGCAGGGTTGCCAAAACTGAAGGAATCAAAAAGCCCTCAGGTAACTTCTCCAATGTGGGTGTTGTTGACCTGTCAGACCCTGTTCCTGATTTAGTAGCATGTGCTTACTATGTTGTTAGTCACTCCTTTCCTACTCTGAGCCTTGCCCCAGGTCCATCATGTTTTTTCCCCATTGCCTTTTGATGAGATGCTCTCACTAATCATTTGAGGAAACATTGCACCTCCATTTCTCTGTAGTCAGAAGTAGGTCTGAGGGTTTTATTGCTATCCCATCTCCAGTCTGCTGGAGAATTCAGGATAGCCTATATGCATTGTTTCCTGTTTTATCTTCTCAGTTGCCAGATAATTTAAGAGGGACTGGCTTGCCCAAGGGCAGCCAATAAGCTTTATGGCTGAATGAGGATTTGAAGAGCCATAGGTCAATGATTGGTTATGTGCTTTGTATTTAGAAAGAACCTAGTTAAATCCCTAGTAACTCTAGAGGCTCATCCACACAGTGGTGTTGTCTCTAGTTATTCTAGGATTCTTCTGGGTCATTCTGGTACTTTTTAATCACAGATTTCAATAGCTCACTCCAGAATTTGTGTCCAAACATGGGAAGGGTATTTGTTGCTGGATGTATTGGGATGCAGTGGGTTATCCTGATTGTGCCTATCCACACATGTCCCGAATGCTTCCCTGGAGTCTCACAGCACTTACTGCCATCCTCTTTGGCCTTTCTTTGACACCCTCTTTCTGCCAAATTTCTTCTCTTTGTTTTACCTGGATGTTGGGTGTGAGGGGGTGGAGACTGACAGAAGTATGGCCTTAAGGAAACATCATCAAATGGCACAGAACCACAAAGTGTGCAGATCAGCATGCAGCAACACAACACTGGGGTCCATACATGCAGCTCCTGTGGTGGAGCTGTCTCCTATAAGAGACAGCAGAAGACAAATACACCACTACCCAACACTAGTGTAAAAAAATCCAGAAAACAAAGGTTCCCACTTTGACTCTGGAGGTGTCCGCAGGAGGTGGGGCAGGGAAGCCAGGCAGCTGTCTGCGAGTGGGAGCCTGCTGGAGGAGGCGGGGCTTTGAAGCACCAAACACTTGTTTGGCTGCTAAACAAAACAGCACGAACTGCCAAACTGGCAATTCGTGCCCATCTCTAGTCAGAAGTGACAGTGCTGGGCTAGATGGACTAAGGATCTAACACAACATGGCACAGCTTCCTATGTTTCTTTGAACCCAGTTCTCAAGTCCAGCATTCTGTCAACTACTAACTAACTGTACCAGTTCTCATTCAGTCCAAAAGCTCTATGTCTAGAAGGCCACCCATTCCCTTCTCTTGCCACCACACATTTCATGTTTCTCAAGTTTATTCTGAAGTGAAATTCTAGTACACAACTCTGGAGGTTCTCATGCTCCAGACAACACATATCCAACTAATTAACTAGTGAAAGAAAGAAAGAAAGAAAGAAAGAAAGAAAGAAAGAAAGAAAGAAAGAAAGAAAGAAAGAAAGAAAGAAAGAAAGGCCAACACAGTAGGTCCACAAATAGCACCCTAGGAAAGAAACATTTTTCCCTCCCTGACCCAGTTAATTGCATTTAACTATAGTGTGTAATGGGCACCAATGCACACATAAAATGCACATACGAGCGTCTTAAACGTCATAATCAACAAAGGCCTAGGTATGGTCCCCATCTAGCCCACAATCTTCTGCACCCATTATGTCTGATCAGTGATTAGTGATAAGAATTTATTTGAATAGCGATAAGAATCTATTTGATCTATTTTTCTACGCTTTTAATTGTATTTATTGTATTATAATTTTATCCTCACTGCACTTTATGATTTTTTATTTTCGCCCCTGTGTATTAATGTTGCTATTTTGTTACTTTGTTGTTTTTTGTTATTTGTTGTAAACCGCCCAGAGTGGCCTTGGCTGCCAGATGGACGGTATATACATTAAATAAATAAAATAAATAAATATTGAAGCCTGGGAAGCGAATGCATGGAACTGAAACTTGCCTGAAATCTGGGAAGCTGTTGCACTGGGTAGACATTCATGGAACTGAGCTATGCTTTGGGGGTGAACTGTCCGTAGTGATCAGAACTGCATCTGGCCCCACCCACTTTTCTTTGACCCCCCTCCCTGTATCTTTAACCTCACCCTCTACTAGAATTAACCCCATACATAACCTTCCAAAAGTGGAATTCATTACCCTGGGCTAAAAATATTTCCCCACTGCTGCCCTGAAGAGTTTGCTGTGATCCTCAGCCCTGGCATGAAGCCTTAGCTGATTGATTATAGAGTGTTGACTCTCGAAGGGAAGCAGGGAGTGATATTGAGAAATTTCTGCTGCACACCTACAGTTCTCATCAAAGTTCTTGGGAGTTATTTTTACAGAATGCTGGGCAGGAGAATTAAGCCAACAGTTGAGCAGGAAAGAGGAAAAGAAACAGGAAGAAATGGCTAGAGATACCCAGTGTGCATGTGCGAAAGAGCTAGGTTTATGAGATGAAAAAGAAGAGTGAAATAGTGTGGGAAGTTGAAGTAAAACATGGGGGAAATTAACTAAGAAATGTTACAGTTTGGACAAGGAGAGAAAGAAGTAAGGGAGGAAAAGCTCAGATAAAATTGAAGAGTAGATGAAACAGACTATTAGGTTGGGAAAATGAGAAGCATGAATTATAATGAACAAAACATTTGTCTTCCCAGAGAAAACTTGTTGAGCAGCTTATTGCTGTTTGTTTTCACATAAAAGAGGGGATGATGGTAAAGGCTCGCCCAGTCTTGTCTAAAACTCCTCCAACCCTGTTTTTGTTAAGAGTGAATTCCCCAAAAGACATCAAATCAATTTCTTCAATTTACTTATGTCAGACATACAGATCAGTATGTTTTTGTGTGAATAGTTCAATCTGAGGCAAAGCACAGCAGGCACAGAGCTACTCAGATTGCCACATTATATGTAGAGACATTCACAGGCCGGAGTTATGGTTTGAATTAATCTTAACTGTTTAATTTCACACTCCTAGGATCCATGTAAGTCTTATATTAATTAAGGTATACATGCAATTTCTGGAGACCTGGAAGAAGTGTATGGATGGGTGGGCGGGTTATAATAACTATGAACTATTAGAATGTGGAAAAGGAACTTTTGCATTACAGCTCCCAAAATTCCTCAGCTAGCACGGTCAACAGGAGGTTAGAGATAGTCCAAAATAATACAGTATTTTTTTCTCAAGCCCTGTTAGTGCTCTAATTCAAGAATATGTGTCCCATCAAGTTGATTCTGACTTATGGAAACCCTTTCCAGGGTTTTCTAAGTATTAGATACTCAGAAGTGGCTTAACATTCCTTTCTTCTGCGAACCCCTGAGACTATGTCGCTTGCTCAAGGCAACAACAGGCTGACTCTTCTGCTGGGAGGCACAGTGGAGAATTGAACTCTGAGTCCTTGGTTCAATATCCAAGTACTCCTTCTTATTAAGCTATAGGAACTCTCTCTCTGTGTGTGTGTGTGGGGGGGGGGGAGTAATGGCATGGGGAGGGACTGAGGCCTTTAATGGGTGTGGTCATCATCCAAAGTATGCAAGGCCTCCCCTTTCTTTTTTTATTCTTCCTACCATTCTCTTTTCTTCCTTTGCACCATGCTCTTGTTTTTCTTAATCTGTCTCTCCCTCTTCCTGTCCAGTCATAGCAACCGCTGGTGAAGGAACAGACTAGTCTTTCAAAGCATGGAATTCCTTGCTTGTAGAAGACTTTGGATGTTGGATGTTGGACTGCACAAGGTCACACCTAGCTGTACAGATCGCTGCCCTTGAGCAAAACTTTCTACAACATCACAGCAAATCAGAGGTGCCATGAAAGCAAATACTATCTCCTCTGCTTCATTCATTTCCAAATGGACCTCAGCCACTGGCCATGCTGGCTGGAGGATTCTGGAATGGGGTGATTCCACCCGCAGGTAACTTCCAGAATCTGTGCTATTCCATCTGCTTCTCCCAGCGTCACAAAGAGCATTCCCTGTTGCATGCACTGAAGAGCTTCTGCAGGTACAACAGGACTCTTTTTGTTTTTGTTTTTGACATTGCCATGAGGTGTACAGTGAAAAACAATGTTGATAATATTGGTTGTCATAATGTAGTTTAAAAATGGAGGAAGCAGCCGTGTTAGTTTGTGCACGCACATCAGGCAAAATCCAAAGAAACAAAACAAGATGGAGGTATCTCCGGTATGGCCCATTTTAGGAAACAAACTTACTTTTTATTGCTCTTTGCTTGGTCCTCCTAACAGCTGAAGAAACACACATAGAAACTAATACAGGAGTGATAAAACTAAGCTGTTCATAAGAATGATTTCAAATGCTTTGAAAATGCTGTGCACGCAAAAAATAGCCGATGCTTCAAAACCCTATAGCACTCCATTGAGTGAATCCTTTCCTAGACAATTGTATGGCACAACTTTAGAACTGCTATGACATTTCTGGCTCCTTGCCATCCAATTTTGTCATTTTTTTCTATGCTACTTAACAGCAGTCCGTCAAGTTGCAGCTTTAGCATTAGTCATCACCTTTTCAATAGAGTCCATGCATGTCTTCCTGTTGTACTTGTTTGTACACTGAGTAATAGAAAATGCATCTCACCCACCTCCAATCCCCTTCTTTCTCTCCAGTAGATGCAAGTGGCAGGCTAATTCCTGGTAATCTCCACATTAAGTTTCTTTTTAAAAGGAAGAGATCAGGGTTCCATAGACAAAGAAAGAGGATACATTCCCATTGTGTTTTTGAAGTTTAAGGTTCAGGAACCAGAAAGCCAAGAGATGTTTGAAATATTGTGTTCCTCACTGGTGTGACACTAACCAGAGCTTGGAAATATTGTGTTTCTGTTTTGGAGGGAGGGGTAACTGGCTGACATGGGAATTCTGGGAATTATAGGAGGAAAAAAGTACATTTACTGAACTCTAGCATTATCTAAGGATTGTGGTCATATTCAGTTGTTACAGGACGTCTAGCTTGGAGGAAGAAATAGCATTAACTCATTCTACCTCGTCTCACATTTTATGCTCTGTGAGACTATTAGCACACACATATCAGGAAAAAAAATGTGCCGTCACATACACACATCTTAGTCAACAAGGAAAACTCATGTATTAAGAAAAATGTGTTAAAATGTGTACATTGTGGAAAGTACATACAAAATAGACACAATTTTCCATGCAGGAAGAAACTGAGCCCCACAGTCCTATGCAAACTGGGGCAGAACAAGAATGTTTGGAGGGATTCTGAGGAAGCCAGCAAAGTGATACAGGGAGGTTTTTACAGTCCAGATATTGGTACCTAGGTGATTACTGAAATGCAGAAAAAATTATGGTGACTTTAGGTTTGCAGGGCAGTATATAACCGTAGGTCTCATTATCAGAAGATTCCATCTTCAGGCTCAGCAGGTGTCTAAACATGATCCAGCAATTCCTTAAAAATGCAGGGGAGTGGCCTATGCAAGAGTACAGTAAGACCCCACCCTATTGCTAAAGGACATTGGTGATTAGCTGTCCATGTGGTTAGAGAGACTACAAGGGATATAGTAAGAAGACATCAGATGGGCACGCTTGCAGCTACACTGTAAACCATCATTGTCTGTGATCTCACACTTGTCATGTGTAGAGCATTTCCACGGGCAGCCACTATGACAATCAAGATCACTTCATGGAAGCAAGTCAACAAAACTCATCATTCTAATTAATTAAAACCCAGTAATTAAAGAACAGCAATAAAGTAACTGTCCTTAGGTGCAATCTGGTGCATATTTACCTGGGAATAAATGTCATAGAACACAGTGGTTATTACTGCTAAGAAAACATATATTGGATTGTACTGTAGTGTTTTTCTATGAAGTGAGTTGAGAAAGAGGAAGGCAAGTAGAAGAGAAATGGTCCAGACAAAATTAAAGTGAATTGACCAGAAGGCTGAGATACGTGTTAGCAGGGATGGGGACTTGAGTCGTGGGACTTGCTGTCAGGTTGGACTAAAGTCACACCTCTGCCTTGACTTGGACTCGACTCAGATTTTTTTTTCCAATGACTTGGACTTGACTCACAACCCACCCACCCCTCCCTTTTTTTCTGGGGAAAAAAGCTTGTTTTTAATAGCGACTCAGGACTTGGGCTTGGGACTCTGGACTTGGTACCAAAGACTTGAACTCAGACTTGGGATGTGGACCCAAAGACTTGCCAACATACTTGCATGTTAGCAGCCATATGAATTGAAGGGCCAAAAACCCCAGATGATTGTGGCTAATGAAGACATAACACCAAGGCCAGCTCTACCATGAAGCAAAGTGAGGTGGATGCCTCAGGTGGCGTACAGTGGTTGTAGCAATGACATATTTCTCCCTGTTCTCAATAATGCTGTTCTGTTCCAGGGAACAAGCCCTTCATAATGCTGGCTTCCTATGTATCATGAGTCAGGCTCAGCACTGAACAGTGAACACATTGTCCCCTCCTTGGTATCAGTTCCTCCCTCCTGTGCTTATTTGCTTTTGCCATAGTTACGTAATATTTTGACCCTAGTTTAGCATTACGTGTGTATTTAATGCTAACTAAGATCACCCTTCTGGCTGGAATTCAAAAGCAGAATTTAACATAGGTTTTAAAATACTGGTTTCAAAATATCTTGGTTTTCATTTACCGATTTTGTTTATTTATTTATTTATTTATTTGTTTATTTGTTTGTTTGTTTGTTTTGTTTTGTTTGTTTGTTTAAAAGGTGTATATGCCATCTTTTTCCCAAAGGACCCAAGGTGGCTTACAATATTTAAAAGAAACAAAGTTAAAAACCAACTAATAAATTATTACAATATTTAAAAACATTAAACAACTATCATATTAAAAACTCACCATAAGAACAATATTACAATATTTAAAACACAGAATAAAATGCTCCTTTAAAAAATCCACTTGGTCAACCAGCCATTAAAAGAAAAGCCTGCCTGAAGAGAGAGGTCTTTGTCTGCTTGCAGAAGGACAGTAGAGATGGGACCAGCCTGGCCTTTTCTGGGAGGGAGTTCCAAAGTCTGGGAGCAGCAACAGAAAAGGTCCTCTTCTTTCCCCCCAACAAATATGCCTGTGCAGGTGGTAGGACCTAGAGAAAGGCCTCTCCTTGTGATCTCAACAGCCGGGCAGGCTCATAAAGGGAGATATGGTCTTTTAGATAGATTGGACCCAAGCTGGTTAGGGCTTTATAGGTTAAGAACAGCACTTTGAATTGTGTCCAGAAATGGATTGGCAGCCAGTAGAGCTGCTGTAACAGGGGAGCTATAGTTCTGTGTAATGTTGGCAGTTCACATGCAGTACAAAACTATGGTTCAGGTAAAGAAGGGCTGGAGGAGATTGGGAAGGAGAGATGCAGGATGATTGCATGCTCCCAATTCACGAAAAACAAACATGATCCATAGAGTGACTATGCTGTCTGCAATTGAGTTTGAAAAGTGTAAAATATGTGTATGTGTGTGTGTGTGTATCTGAGATATAAGTATACAATGTATGTCAAAGAAAGCTGGCTGATGATGCTTTGCTGACCAAGAGCCTCATATGGCACCTTTCTCCTCAAAGTCATAACACACAGCACCCAAAGCCAGCCAAATTATTTTCATACAAAGCCATACATCTCACAAACTCTTCTCCTCTCTCCCTAGTAGGAAAAAAGAGGAATAGCAACAAATCAATAACAACTCCTAGCTAACTTCTCACGACACTAAAGAACTCTTGCCTGAGGTATCTACTTCACTTTGTAGAAGGACAGGCCTGGCCTTGGGGTCAAAGAATGAAGAAGGCAAAACTGAGAAAGCCTGTTTGGAACTGGTATTCGATGAAAACCAGTCTTTCTTTCTTGCCTTTGAACAAGGTCCTCAAGATGGTGAAGACGAAATATAAAGATACATTTCAAAGTCCAAAGGGCTTCTGCATTTTTTTTAATCAAGGGACGTCTGCACGTGCTACCTTTCATTTGCTTCTGTGGCAATACACACATTTAGGAGGGAAGACGTTTCCATGGCTGACGTATATACTGTATGTATTAGCTGGCATCGAATGCATTGCTGACTACATATTAGCAGGTTTCAAAAGGCATTATAGTTGAAATGCAACCTATTCATAGCCAGTATTATTCCCCTGAAGATTTTTCATTAATTGTGGGAACCATGCAACAGATGTAAAATTAGGATATGCAGATTGGTTGCAACCTTCTAGAAGATAAAAGGTTCCACGACCAATTTCTGATGACTACATGTCTTGGCATCGTTTTGGACTCCTTCCCTCAGGCTCCCGACTTCTTTGAGAAGAGAGAATGTCTCTTTCAGAAGGAGTGGAGATGAAATGATGAAAGCAGGAGGTCATTGACATTTGAACTAGTAACTCTTGCATATATAGTTACACGATTAACACTTTAGTCTCAGACAGGAACTTTGTGAACCACCCAGAAAACTGTTTTTTGTGGGGCGTTGTTTTGTTTTTTGTTTTACAGGCCACAAACTGCTTCACCTATTGTGTGACATTTTGTAAAACCAAGGATTTTTCCAGTTTGTTGCACTTGTCAGCCATCTCATGGTAGCATTGGTCTGGTATGAATACATAAATGTGCTTCTTTTGCAAACTCTGTTTGGAATTCTCATATAGTCATAAGGAGAGCCTATGGTCAGTGTGGCGTACTGGACTGAGTGACGGACTAAAATCTGGGTTTGAATCCCCATTTGGCCATGGAAAAAAAATCACACGGGGGGGGGGAGGCTGGTAAAACCACTCCTTAAATATCTCACTTTTCTTGAAAAATCAATAGGGTAACCATAAATCAGTTCCAGCTTGATGGCACATAACACACACACATGTATATTACTCAGCTCACCAATGCAGGGATAATTGCATTATTACCAGCAATTCTTTTGCAAATGACCATTGTTAATAAGTTAATTATTGCTGTCTGTATATTGTACATTTCATTGCCTTCTGGCTTCACTGGTTACTATTTCTCCTTTCACCTCCCACAATACTGTGTGCTTATGGCTTTGTAATTCAGGATAATATTCCATGCATCAATGAAGAGGGCTGTAGTCCGTGAAAGCTGATGCCATAATAAATGTGTCAATGTTTATGATACAGCAAATTAAAAAGACTAATCCTCTGGAAGTAGAACAGAGGAACACTACAAGAGGGTTTTTTGCCACCTGTAAGAGTTCAAGATTAAGTAATTTTGTATCCTAGCATTATTTCTGTTGACAGGTTGGTTGGTGACCCCGGGAGCCTTCTAGCTCCCATGTCTGGGAGAAAAGCTGCATGTTGTTTCTCTGTTTCCCTCTACTTCCACTTGCTTGCCTTTCTTCAGTTGTCTCTCTTTCAAAGGTAAGGATGTGATCATGCAAAGAAATAAATTGCATTTTGGACCACTTGTGAAGTGATCTGGTGCAATTTATTTCCCAGCCAAAAGGTCGAGAAGCGATTAAATCTGTGGGACATGTTTTGTTACACTGATCATTTTCTCAAGACCTGCAAAGGTCTTTTCTACTGTCCATTCTACAGAAATTTCCTGGGAGAAATACAAATTTCTATATAACTTTGCTGCTTTTAGACAAAGTCCCAGATATCATTCTCAAAGTGGCTAAATATTGTGCTGCTGTAATATCATACCGTAGCCTCCTATCCTTGTGAGGCTACTGGTTGCCCTGGCCTAACGTTATGACAATGAACCTTCAATGATGCAATAATGGCTTTTGGCCTATGTTTTATCTGTGCTTGTTAACTATGTTATTAGATGTCTTAAAAGAAGATGTTAACATGGAAGTTAATGTTTTAAAATGGATCACCTGTTTTTTGAGGTTATGGAAATTATATTTTAATTGTAATACATTTTAATTGTAATATATTGCTGGTCTTTGACCATAAATAAAATTAACATAACAATTAACGTAACATTTTCCAGCAATCACACAACACAGAGAGAAATGCAATCCAGCTTGACCTTGATCTGTGCCCAAGCTGGACCATTTCGGTCCATCTGTAAGGCTACTACTTTTTGGAGATGGGCTGAAGCAATTCCTCAATAGATGGAAGGGTTGCTTTAAGGGAGATTGCTCCTGCAAAGCAATCCTTCTAGTGTGACTTCCTGCCATTTGATCACATTCTAAATCTCATTTTGTTAGATGTGAAAAGCAGCTTATGGTTGGCAGCTATATAGGCATGAGAGAAATAAAGAGAGAAAGAGAGAGAGTTGTACAGAATAAGCCCAAGAAAACAAGACAGTGTAAAAAAAAACCCAAAAGTTTTATTTAAAACCTATATTATATGTTTTTCCTAGTTTAAGAGTAGTGTGTTATTTCACCCAGTTAGGTGCAGGTTCAAGGTGAGTGAAGCATTCTTCAACTATTCTGACCATCCCAGATCATTTCCCTTTATACAATAATAGCAAACAAACATTAATGTATCACTTACTTAGGTAAAGGACAGGATTTTTCACTACTGGTGATGTGCCATGAAACTTTTGTATTTCTTTTAAACCCATACTGTTCTGTAATAGCTTACTGCTAAAAATGGAAATTACAGATGGAACCTCTATTAGATTGACTTTAATTATTTCCTGCCAGAATCATTTTATTACTGGACAAGCATAAATTGGTGTTCATTCGTTAGGGAGTTGTAACATGTTTCCCGGGCTGCAAAATGAAAATAATAATGCTATCTTAGCACATGTAATTGATTTAAGAAATTTAATGACTGAATCTATAATCATAATTATAATAAAGGTTTTCAGTGCAAAGACCCATAACACTTGTGCTTTAGATTATACTAACAAGAAGGTGAAATGTAAAAGAAACAGCTGCATGCATCGGGTTTTGGTAAAGTGGTCAGGAAGACCATGATCTCAAACTAGACAAATAGCCAAAGCTAACTTTGGATATGGACAGCTCCCTCTTTATAAACAAGGGCAGCAGGTGCAGGGAGAGGTGTGCCAAATGGGAAATCCATCTGAGTCATACCTGGGCTATTATTTCATCAGATTGGGCTGGTGGAGAATGAAGGGGAGAACTCCATTTTCATCTTACGTATGTAACTTTGTGGAGAGATGAGACATTAAATCATATTGCCATTTGCCTAGGTTACTTGTGATCTCCTGGACAAAGTTTGTACTAAGTAAGGAAAGGTACAGAGACTACTATAAATAGGTCTGTAGTACAAAACATATTCGCCATCTATCCACTTTCTTGTCACCTCACCATAGCATGCAGTAGCAGCATAGGCCTGCATTTGAACCACATAAACTAAGGCTGTCATATTCTGCACGTATCATGAGCAGACAAGATTTCCTGGAAAAGACAATAATGATAGGAAAAAGTGAAGGCAGTAGAAAAATAGGAAGACCTAACATGAGATGGATTGGTTCAATAAAGGAAGCCACATGCCCCAGACTTCAAGATTTGGACAGGGCTGTTAATGGTAGGATCTTTATGTGATTATTAATTCAGAGGGTCACCATAAGTCAGAAGCAACTTTATGGCACATAACAACAACAACAACAAAACAGACTTACAACATAGCTGGCACATCCTTAACAAAGACAAAAATTACATTTTTTTCTTGGAAACAGATAAAGACATTAATAAGACTAATTGGTAAATACTCTCAGGAAGTTTCCTGTATATATAGCCCTAAGAGACCTTAATGAGAGAACCAGCCTTTAAAATTTTTGGTTTGGGATCAGAGCTTCAAACGCCAGTAGATACTATTACAGATCCAAGTCATCCTTCATTCACAAGCAATTAGCTGCTGTTGCAAACATACATTTATATATAAAATGAAACTCTTCATTTTTTTCTTCAGTAATAACCCGAGTGTGGGGTAGTGGACAGAGTGAAGGACTAGGACTCAGGAGAACTGGGTTCAAATCCCCACTTGGCCATGGAAACTCACTGGGGTAGTGGAACTGGTAAAACTGGTTGGTAAACTGGTCTGTGATACAAAAATACTCTCCTTCCATCTACTTTACAGCCTTCACCCACAATTCAGCATGAGGCAGCAACATAGGCCAACATGATACAATGCAGGTATATCTTGATAAATTATGGTGATATTATGTAATGTCACAAAATTATACTTGTGTTACTGGAAAAAAAGAATTAATTATAAGTAACTCACTATATCTAGTTATTTCCAAGCTGTGGTTAAGATGCAATACAGGTATATGACCATATCCTTATTTCCTTGAGGTTATAATCCTATAAACATTTATTTTGGAGCAAGCACCACTGAAGTCAATAAGACTTACTTCTTTATAAACAAGCATAGGCTTGCACTGTTAACTGTTATGGGAAAGGGGGGGGAAATCAAAGTTTGTGTTTTATAGGATTACAGTAAAGTCTTTGATAGTGTGGATCATCCACATTATGGCATTCCTGCTCATTGTGTACAGATGTGAAAGCTGAACAGTGAAGAAAGCTGACAGGAAAGCTTCATGGATACCATGGAGCACCAGAAAAATAAGTAACATGGTTTAAGAGCCAATTGAGACTGAACTGTCAGCTAGAACCTAAAATAATTTAAAAGACACCACCATACTTTGGACATATCATGAGATGACAAGGCTCACTTGGAAGAGGCAAAAATGCAGAGAAAAGTAGAAGGCAGTAAGAAAAGAGGAAGACTTAACGTGAGAAAGATTGACTCAGTAAAGAAATCCATGGCCTTTTTTCTACAAGGTCTAAGAAGGGTTGTCAATATTAGGATCTTCTGGAGTTCAATCACTTGTAGCATTGCCCTAAGTTGCAAGCAACTTCAAAGTACTGTCATAACAAAGCAACTTGATAGTACTTTTATAACTTCTGTGATGGGACTCCACTTACAAAGTTTGGTTCTCCTTAATTTTAAGGGGAAGCCTCCCAGCACCGCCTGCAGTTCCTCACTACCATAGCCATTCATAAAATCCATGATAAATTTTCAAGACTTCTTTAAAAATACAGCCTTTCTTATGTGGAATGCAATTCAAAATTACAGGGTACATACATTAACAAATAAGCCCCAAGGAAAGAAATCCAAATAATTGGCTACAGAAAAGGATATAACTATGTCTGGATACATGGTATTAAAGAATTCATTTCATTTCACTGCTATAATGGCATATTTTTAGCAGACCTTGAATTTAGTGTTGGCCTACAATAACACTTTGAACTTGTGACCTGTTTTGTTGGATGATAACAATGGAAGAAAAAAAATATGAACAATTTCATTCCTGAGAGCAACATTTAAATCTGTTTTAAAGACAAGTGCACTTTCATAGCAAAAAGAGAAAGAAACCAAACCAGTCACAGCAGAGCGGAAATGGTGAAGATCCTATGGAATGGTGTGGGAGTGGGGACATAGATGGGAAGTCACCCCCCCCCCCCCTCCCTCTCTCCTTCTCTTGCTAGGGAAGTAGACACTGCATGTGCTGTTTGCCTACTTGAGGAAACAATGTATTCTTTCATAAGATGCAGGTGTTTGATGCATTAAAGAAAAGGAGCTTTGTCCATGGTCAAGACAGTGGTGGCTGAATCGTTAAGAAGCCCTCCAGGCCTCGGGTGACAATGACAAGCCACTGAGACTATTGGTGCTTGCTTGAATTATTACTGAAAGCTCCATCCCTCTTCTGCTGGAATGAATGGAGACATAAAAGAAGGAAAATAATGGAATCATATGCCCCATGGGAAATGGCAGCACACATCACTGGTTATTTACGTAGCTGGGAGGTGGGTTACTGCTCAAAGGAGATCTCCAAAGAAATTGTGAACTAGCAAGAGTCCCAAGCAAATTAACACACTTCTTTTGGGTCTCCACACAGTAGTGCACAAAAATGACAGCTCATCAAATGCACACTTGATCTAGGCAGTGGAGGGATTAGAAAGTAAAAAATGGATGGCCTTTTTTCTTCATTTGTGTCAGAGCACCACAGTACAATTGATAAATATATCAATTTTTGCCCAATCGTCAAGCAACAAGAGCATTTGGGGTAGCTAGCATCAGATCTTCCATAGTACACACTGCGGGCTACAGAATACACTGACCCAGGTGTGACATTACCTGTTTGTATGCATAAAGGATTGTGTTAGTGCGAAACCTGATCCATTTTCTTAGGTTCACCTCAGTTCTTCCAACTTCAGTCTGTAACCTAAAATAATACATGGCAGGAGCTGTGCTATGTGAACTCCTGTGTCTGCAGAATTTGTCAATGTTACTGCTTTCAGACTACAACTCCCAAAATGCCTCTGCCACTCCTGCTGGCTGGGGACATTCTGGGAGCAGTAGTTCAGTAGCAAGTGAAGAGAGCTGAAAACAAACCATTAAAAAAAACACAGTGGCCCAGATGTTCTCCCAGCAGTTTTGTGAATTGTCAAACAGTTGCCTTTTACACCAAACACTCCCTCTTCCTATCCAAGAAATAAAGGAAAACAAGATGATGAACTCTGTGGTTTTGCCAGGGCACTGCTTTGCGTACTTTCGATCTTAAATTCATACCGTGTTCAGTCTGCTTCCTAACTGCCCTCTGCAGTTTACTCTTATGAGGTCTCCCTCTTCTTTGCCTCATAGAGCCTTGTTTTTCTTTCAGATCTAGTTCTTCATTGCATCTCTGACCCGCCGTGGTTGTTAACTGTGGGCTTTTTTCAGATGGAGCATTTGCACCTCCTAATTTTCTCTTTGTTTGGTGATGGAAGATCATGTTGTCCCCGTGCAACAATGAGGCAAAATTAGATCATGGCTCTCGTGTGGCTGAAGCCCTTGAAAAATAAGAAGTCAAAGGTGTATTAAAAATAATCAGCCAGTAAAACTACTGACTGCCATTGTAGTGGAGCCCCAAGTATGGGGGCAAGGAATCCTAAAAGAGACTAATGCTGCTGTCAATCCTACACACAATTTGTTGGGAATAAGCCCCAATGCACATGGTGCAAGGGGACGGATCTCTGGGCAGACGTTGCACTTGAGAAGAGCAGTCATAGCCAAGAATTGTGTCATCAAATCCCCATCTCACTTTCGTGCAGACCTATATCAAAGTGTTCCAGTTTGGTATGGCTTGGTGCCACAAATCCCAGGTGCCGCTCTGCATACTAAAGCATAACATGTAGGTTCAGACTGTCAATGAAGCAATCCAAAGAGTCAAAAACATTTTTGGATCCAAACCTATGCAGAAGATTTGCAATAGTTGTGCACTGTTATGGCCCATTTGAACCCTAAACCAAGCATGACAAGGAAAGATAAAAGTCTTGGTGAATGCCCAAAATCAACTGCACATTTTTGTACACAGCTTGGAAATAACCTGCTTTTCCAATGACTTACATTTTGCAATAATGAGGTTAAAATGAAGTGTGTGTGTGTGTGTTTGAGGTTTTTTTTTCTCCTTGAACAGCCATGGCTGTTATTCAACATTTTTCAGTACAACAAGAATGGGAGGAGGGGTGTCTGGCCTGAGCATTGGGGAGGAGAAAGAATGACAGGAGGGAGGGGTCTCTCATTTTGTGCTGTTGCATCATTAATGTCTCATTATGAATAAAGCATAGACAGTATAATAGTCTCCAGGTGCTTTTCCTAGGAAGATGTGGAAGGATCCTTTAGGTTTTGGCATTTCTTCCTCATCTCCTTTTCCATCCCTGCCTTTTCCATTTCCCGAATTATCCTCCAAAGCAAATCAGCCTCTTTACTGTCTTTGAGTAGAACAAAATAAGAGAACTGGTGATAATTAACACCTAATCCTCCAAGATGATTGTGATCTTTTATAACTGTGGTCAAATCACACACTGTTGGCAGTAACAAGACACACTCCCTCTGAATTCAATGGCATTTATTTCTGTGTAGCTTAGGAGGATGGAATACATTGTAAAGTTTGCATCACACACAACTGTGTGATAGAAATTCAGGGGCTTGGCTTGGATGGCAGAGTTTTTTTGCCAAGAGGTATCCTGATGTTTGCAGAAGCAATACAGTATTGAGAAACAGCAGAGTTTATTTAAGTTTTTTATTTTGTACTGAATGTGTTGAAGCTGCTAATGTACATGCAATTCTGACCACTCAAGATGAGAAGAGGTGCTTGAGGAATTTTCTTAAGGGAACTGGAAAGCATTGTCCTGCATTTTTCAAGGGCACAATACTGGGAACAACAAGCACTGTAAGAAATTACTTACCCTGAATGGCAGCCACACTGACAATGAGCGGCTGACGTCCAAGCTGAGTATTGAGTAATGCAACAAGTCCTTATTTTAAAACAACACTCCAAGCTTTGCCTTTGTAGTTATCTCATGGCAACATGTAGTCTACAACGACTGTAAATACAACATTTGTGGCCCAAAACTGCAATACTTTCAGTGGGGGTATGAGATTGGTACAGGCTGCCGCTCAGGCACACCCCCACAGGCACCACAGCTTTTGCTATTGAGGCGGTTTTGTTGAAGGGTGGAGGATGTGTTGTATAGGGGAGGGTGTTATGAAGCCATAGCCATTTTTTGCATTCCCTTAATAAAGCCTCATAAATTTTCCCTTTGCTATAATATTCCACACTGGACAAGGCAAGCAAAGCTGCTGGCTAGTGAGATTGTAGGCCAAGCCAAGGGTGAAGCAGGAGAGGCGAGAGAGGTAAAACTCACTCTAGCAAACACCCAAGCAGGGCAGTCCTGTAATCCATGAAGCAGCCTAAAGAATCAAACAGGGTCCAAACAACCCAGAGCAAGGGATTCAGGTACACAGGAATGAGCAGAGGTTATCAGATAAGTTGCATCTGACAGTGTGCAGAGGTAAAAGAAGCTTGCTTTCTAGCTATGACAATGGAGCACCGGCCAGCATACAGCGGCAAGTGTTCAGGTGGCAAGGGGTCTGGCACCTGGGTCTTCCTGGGAGAAAGAGGCCACGTGTGGGGAGACAGTTTACTCACAAGGAAACCTCCCCTGCAGTCCAGCACTCCATCTTAAGGCTTCAAACTGGGTTTGTACCTTCAGCCTTTGTTGCTGCTGAGGGCTAGGAATTCATCCCACCTCTTCCTCAGACTCAGCTCCTGAGCCCCCATTCGTCCTCAGGCTCCTAGGTCCCTAAGGATCCAGGTTCTGTGGGCCCAGGGTCATAGTTCTTTCAGAATCTGGGACCTGCAGGGTCAAACAGGTCCCCTTCACTCCATGAAGCTTTGGAGTATCCAGTTCCTCAGGCTCATCCTTGCTGGAAGACTACACTGTTGAGGTCTTGACATTTGCTTAATATACAAAGTCTGTACCATATTCAATTTTACAGTGTTTCATTCAGTATTTTGTCATTGCCTGTATGGCAATAACTTTATAACTGACAACTTAGCTACATCACTGTTATTACTCAACTCTTTCTATGATCATGATGCTCTTTCTAACAACATTGAATAGAATAAAACACATTATTTCTTTACTTGACTCATTAAATAAGCCAGTTTAAGAGCACATTCGCAATTAACTACTTCAGCTGATATAATAATAACTGTGTGCTGTCATTCAGTTCCGACTTATGGTGAACCTTTCCAGGGTTCTCTAAGTAGAGTACTCAGAAGTTGTTTACCATTTCCTTCTTCTGAGGATGCTCTGGGACTGAGCAGCTTGCCCAAGGCCATGCAGGCTGGCTCTACTCATAGGAGGCATAGTGGGGAATTGAACTCCCAACCTCTGGCTCCCCAGCCAGGTATCTAAACCACTGAGCTATCCAGCTAGCAAGCTGACATACTTCAGGCAAAATTTATCATGACCTCCTTGGCAGTCTCAAGCTCCCTCTCAATAGTGCTGGGGTCCCTGTTGGTTTACATTGGTAAACATTATTTGAGAAGTTGACGGATACTTGTGGATTTCTGGACCCATCTGGGATTACATTGCCCAGCTGCTTAAGCAGATCTCACCATAAATATATATCAACATCTGTAGTAAAATAGGGAGCAAGCAAAGAAGCCTGAAAACTAGAGATAGGTGGAGGTGTAACTACCAGTTTTGGTGCCCCAGGCTTTGCTACTTATTAAGCTTGAATCACATGGAACTGGTGTACATGGTGAGAGGATGGAGGATTAGGGAGGAATGCTTGGGTCTGAGTACATGACAGCCTTATCTGTTCCACACTAAGACCATCCATATCATGGTTCCTTCTGCCTGGGGAGGATTGGCTGGAGGTGATATATCTGCTCAGGGTAAGTGAGTTCATGAGCAACAGCAAATGTTTGCACTGTCTAAATTTTGGCACCCTGGGTCAAAGCCTCACTTGCCTGCCCTGGTTATGTCTCTGATTATCAGGAAGACAGACCAAAAAGCAGAACATAGCATAGGAGGCTGCCTTGGACCAAATCAGAGCATAACTTAGTAAGGACTGTCAAAATAGTGGTCAAGATTGCAGCCTGACCTGAGCTTATAAGGCACTGGGAAGTGTGTGGGGTGCCTTCTCATCTTCACCATTGGTTATGCTGACTAGGCATGGTAGGAACTGCAATTTGTCAACTTTGGTTCTGTGGGGAGAGATTCCTCAACTCCCCATGGATTGTAGGGCCTCAAAAAGATATCACAGTGCTGTTAAACAGCAAAAAAATTGCCAAGATCAATATTAGCTAGACATTTCAGGTTACTCAACTTTTGAACCCATTACTATCAATCCTTGAAAGGGCTGAGTTTTAATATCATTGTGAAAATGTTTTTTTCTCTTATGGCATGAAGCTGCCTGTCCCATGTCAGATCCCTTCACTCCTAATTCAGCATAAAGCCTAATTCTCAGGAGTGAAGCCATTGGCAGCTGTCTATTAATGGGACCCTCATTTTTCTGCTGTTTTAGATCTGCCTGTGCTGCAGGACAAACTAAAAACAGTTTTTCCAGAACTGTGAAGCTGCTGGCAATGATGCAGAACTGAGATACATTTTATTAAATTCCCAGCAGCTGTGAAGCTCTTCAACTTGAGCAAATTAGAACATTTATTAGATGATGTTGGCCATGGGGATTTTTTTGTTGTTGTTGTTGCTTGTGCTCTAAAGACCATTAACTTAGATCATTACCAAAGCGAGCTGAGAGAGCCAAAAAAAAAAAAAAAAAAAAAAAGGTGAGAAAGCCAAGGTTCTGTCATAACCTGCACCTGCAAGAACAAGTGTATGAGAGAACACCACAAAGCAATTAATGCCACCCTCTCACACCACTCCAGATTCATCCAAAGTTACCCTTAGTGGCCAATTATTCTTGAAAGGGATGGCATACAGGGATGAGCAAAAAAATCAGCCCCACAGAAATTAAGACAATGATTTAGCAATGATTCGCAGAGATGTGCATTATTTGAGTGAAACTATAAATGTGAAGGCTTTTTGGCCAAGAAAGGGATCTGTTCAAAATGTCTCTTGTAATTATTGGCATTGATTCAATGGGCTGAAGCTCAGTGATCTCCCCACCCACATAAACTAAAGATGCCTTATTTTTTTTCTTACAATTCTAAAATAACAGGTTAATCTTCCCTCATTACAGCATCACCATGCTGGAAAAACAGATCCAGCTACTGTACTTCTGTTTGTTGTGTTGCTATAAACACATGAGCCATGCTGGGGATTAAACGGAGCAGATAAGGAATAAGATGGCAGCCCCCAGATTCCAGTTACCACTGCTGTTTCAAAACAGTTTTTGATACACGTAACATAAAACACTGCCTTATTGTTAGGCAAAGTGGGGCAGCCCCTTCAGATGGTAAATCATAAGGGAAACACAAGAGCTATGGATTCCATCTTGTATGACAGCCCTTTGAAAAGTACTTTACTATCATCAGGCATAGTGGAAGATGTAGTCCCATTGTCAGTATTAAGGAAACATTCAACTGTCAGCAAGGGAAATATCTGTACAGTGGATGGTGGACTGGCACCACTTTATCATTTGATTCAGGCAGCAAAATATCTTGGGCTTATCTTGATTGAAATGTTTACTGCAACAGAATGTCACCTTGATCCAGAGAAATTCTATGCATACATTCTTCTTATCCAATTGACCTTGGATGGAAGTATGCAGATGATGATGAAACACATTTATTATCTTCCACTAAACAGTTAGAATGTAAATTGACAGGTTCAAAGTATGGGACTGGGGATTTCCATTTAACATGAGGAAGAACATCTTGAAGGCATAAGCTGTTTAACAACAACAGTAAAACAGACTGCCTTTGGTGGTGATGGATTTCCTGGTGATCATGAATTTTAAATAGATGCCACATGACCATCTATGAGAGGCTGAAATCCAGTAGTAAGCAGCAACTGGGGTAGGCCCATTGAATCAGTGGAACTTACAAAGGAGTTGACTTACGACATCCCTATTGATTTAATGGGCCTAATCTAATTGTGGCTTACTACTGAATTTCAGCCAATGATACCAAAACGGAGGAGTTCCCATAACCACAAGGGTGGAGAATGCTGTTGCAGTATATGATCTTTGAGATCCTCTTGAGCCCTGCATATTTATTTATTTATTTATTTATTTATTTATTTATTTATTTATTTATAGCCCCATTAGTGCTGAAGTACTATTCTGGGTGGTTTACAAGATATTAAAACAAATAGCACAATAAACAATAAATACAATATAAATAACAAAAACATTGTCCAAAACTAAACCATAAATGGCACAAACTAACCTTCAGAATGAAGCAAGACTGGAGGCGAGGTATTCAATCGGGATCAATGTGAAAGGCGCAGTGTTTTTAGGAGGCAGTTAAAAACATGTGTAAAGCAGTGTTTTTAACTGCCTCCTAAATTAGTACAGGGAGGGGGGCAGGTGTAGCTCCTCTGGGAGTTGATTCCATAACTTTGGTGCCACTGCTAAGAAGGCCCTACCTCTAGTAAACGACTTTTGGACTTCTCTCGGGGTGGCTACATGGAGGAGCCTGGTCTGAGAAGATCTGGTGGGTCAGGTAGATGATACTGGGGAAAGATGCTCCAACAGGTAACATGATCCCAAACCATTAAGGGCTTTATACATGAGTGTCAGAACCCTGACCTGATCTGGGACACAACAGGTAACCAGTGGAGACTTGGACTGCAACCTCTCAGAAGCCTTTGCCACTAACTGTGCTGGCCAAGATTTCTGGGAGTTGCAGAACATCTGGGGACCCAAGTTTGGGAACCACTGTTCTAGTTCCTTTTTCTTGCATTTGATTTTTGGAATATAGGTATAAGTAACATGGAAAAACTATTTATGAGTTACTCACATAATATGGGAAATGACTTTTGAATACTGAAAGTACTATGGAGATCTCTAGCCTTTGACTCTTTGAAACAGTTTTTTGCTGGGCTCAGAGACTGGTTTGAAGACAGTATTGCAAACATGGTGAATTTATGCAGTGAACTCCACTGGAATAATTTCCACTGTTCTTTTACAGCTGCACATATTCTCTATCATTTTATGGGTGTGCATGCTGCTTAGACAAATATGATAATATCCACGGCCTGGCGAATCTTCCAGTCTAGTAACAACATGCAGCTCAAGTGAAAACAGTAAACCACAAACAGGGAGTGGGGACTAGTTAGGGGAGAATATGGGAAACTTATCTTTGGCTCATCAAAGAGCTGGAAAGAATCCATCAACGGAACCTTAAAGCTATTACCCATTTTAAACAGGGAGATGAAATCATGAATAATGTGCTCCTGTGCACGCACTGCAGGTACCAGGTTAATGGGGATTGTCGGAGCAACCTCCCTTCTGCTTTTGCATGTCAAGGAACCCAGACTTCTTCACGCTGTTCTCCTAGTTTTGTGGCAACAGAACCTGGTGGAAGAGCAAAGATGCCATCAACAATAATACTCCGGTGGCTGCCTACGCGCAAGTAAGCCCCGCTGAATTCAGTGTGATTTAGTTCTCAGTCAATATGCCTAGGAGTGCATTACATTGTTTGTAGTTTTCTAACTACTATCAGCTGAATGGTGTTTGCACATCCACTGGGCCCTCTTAAAGGAGGGAGGAAATGCCCTGTTTTGTAACATTGACCTGCCCCCAAACTGCTTGCCATCTGGTTTAGTCCATTTCATCCAGCAAGTGAACTGTACAATGGAAAGCAGGAGCAATTAAGGAGCAGGCTCTTTGACAGGCAGAACAAAGCTCCCTCTCCTTCCTCTTTCAGAGCATTTGTATAGTGACCAGATTCCCTCTGATTCATTGGGGCTAAAGGCACAGCTGCAGTCAGGGAGAAATATGCTGGGGGCTCCAGAGACATTGCAATTGGTTTACACCAATCTCAGCTGAAAGCTCTTGCTGTCTCAATCATCCTGGTGGCCACTTACCTTCCTTTCTTTCCTCATTCTATCCAGTTTTATTCCTTCTTGCAATCTAACTTCAGGTCACTTAAGAAGAAAGGCAACAGTGTGAGGTGCTTGATTGTGTGCGGCACGAACTGAAAACAGTGGAAGTGGGGAGGTCTTGATTAAACAGCTGCAATCGGGGTTTTTTACGTCACGAGTCTCTTTGTCTGTCTCCCTGGGCAAACACAGCCTCGGTGTGTTTTATCTTCTTGCTTCTCACCTGAAAAGCGAAACGAGCCTTCCTACGAATCTCTGCAGAGTGGTTGCACAAATCTGAATTAAAAGAAAAGGAAAGATTGTGTCCTGTAGAATAAAGGAGAGCTTATAGAAAGGACAGTGGTTGCAGAATAGAAATCATAATCATTCTGTGCTTTCAAGACAATTCTGATATCTGGCGACCTTTTCCAGGGTTTTCCAGGTAAAGAATACGCAGAAGTGATTTACAGTTCCCTTTTTCTGGGGGCATCCTGGGACTGTGTAAGTTTGCCCAAGGCCACACAGGCTCACAGGAGGCCCAGTGGGGGAACTGAACTCCCAGTCTCTGGCTCTGCAGCCGGTACCTAAACCACTGAATTATCCAGCCAGCTTTGCAGTACAGGAAGGAGTTTAGAATGGAAGCTCAAACGAAAAATGTTAAATGCTTCTTTTCAAAGTCAAGGAGATGTGTAATAACTGATAACTAATTTTTAAATGTGTTGCTTATATAGTGGGAATAGCACTGATATCTTCCTTGTGGATATCTGGTGTCTGGGCTGGCCTCTATATGAAAATAATACTGGATTAAATTGGCCTGTGAACAACATTACCTTTAGTTATGATGCTATTCCACCGCCACATGAATTCTCAAAAGTAACAGTCAAAGTAATGGAAGAGTCAACCTACGTATGGGGCTGAGCCCTCCGATGACTATGTAAACCAAATCTGCATCTGTTCAGTGGCTTTCTGTTGCATACCAGACAACCACACACATTTCAGTAACCACTCAGTGCTAACTGAGTACAAGTAAATGGCTGCCCTTCAATGGTGTCCTTGCACTGAATTTAAACTTAGTGCTCTTAGAATAGCTTTCAGCAAGTCTTCAAGGATACCTGATGAATTAATCTAGGTTCTTCAGGTGAAAACGAAATGCAAGATTAGACATCAATGTTTAAAACTTGTCTGAATTCAAGACAATATGCATCTCAACTACGAAGGGCAAAATTGGATTATGATGTTATTCTACCAAATATTTGTCTTAACAAATTGGAGTTGACTTATAGCCACCTTATTAGGGCTTTCAAGGTAAGTGAGAAAATTAAGTAGTTTTATCAGTGAGTGTCCATGGCCAAGCAGGGATTTGAATGCAGGTCTCCTGAATACATCACTCTGTCCATCACACCACACTGGGTACTATCAAATATCTAGTCAACATTTATTATTTTGCAAATTGTAATTCAGGAAAAGAAGAAGAGGGAACAGTAGCCCACCTGGATCATGATGCACTGTGGTAAGGAGTATGTCCCTTTCCATCATCCCAATTTAGTTTTAAATCATGTAACAGCTACTTGAGTGAACAACTCATCTGCTTCATCCTTTAGTTGTCCAACCAAACAAATTTCACCTAGCCAAAATGGATTAACATGGCTAGAGACAAATCCCAAAGCTGGAAAAGTTACTTTTCAATAATACCCCTTGTCAAGTGGGTGACTCCTGTAATTCCATTCAAGAATCTCTTATGGACCCCTGCATGAATCTCTCAACATTTAGAGATAACAGGTGATAAACTATAACTTGTTACATTTGGGGAGGGAGGATGACAAACATGAGGGCATTGTAATGTTTTTTTTAAAAAAATCTATTTTAATGTTAACATGGGGTTTGGTGTAAAATTATTGGTTTGGAGAAGTTATTTTAAAAATTTAAGGTGACTTGTCTGTATTTTAAACAATTACAAATAAATAAAAATGTAACACATTTATAACTTACTAATGCATTATTAATAAAACAGTGACTACAATGCTGATAGAGTTGTTGTTGTTGTTAATTTGTTTAGCAAAACAAAACAATGTTCAAAACTAAATCTTTCCTCATTGTGATTCTGTTCCTGGTTGAGGATGGCCATTAGATTCTAGGCTTTGCACTGCTCTGTTCATCCAAGCAGCTGCCTATCCAGATCCACCCATGCTAAATTTCTAGACAGGATCTCTATTTACATGCTTGGCAGTCTATCTGCACCTATTCTCCTTTTTCCCCACAATGCACGACTTCTCAGTCTCCTGCCACACCTCAAGGGCCCCATTGCCTTAGCAGCTATGCAAAGTGATGGACAGAACTTGCCTGTCAAGTGGAATAGCCCCATGGAATAACTGGGGCAGTGTCAGGATCTAAAATGACCTGGCCCTTAAGTGAGAAGATTATCAAATTACAGATAGGAGCTGAGCAAGGAAATACTGGGGTTGGGGTGGGGCCAGACACAACTGGCAGTTCAGAACTTCACAGAGAAGAGACAGATTCTCTGTCTTTGTCCTGGTCGGTCTGTTAGATCAGAGGCAAAATGACTTCTACCCAGGAAATGTTTTGCTTAATGGGAGGTACATAAGGGGATGTGGAAATGTGATCAATTTCCAAGAAAACTTCCTTGAAAGGTTTAGAGCAGAAGGATAGCTTTCAGTCTAGAACAAAACAACCTCTTCTCAATGGGTGTTGCTTTACTCCAGCATGAAGACAGACTGGAACAGAAATGGCCTCATTACAATTTTCCAGAGCTTAGGAAAATTATTTTTTGTTTTACAGTCAGCATGGCCAGTGGTGGGTTTTCGGAAATGGGAACTAAAAGTCTGCTGTCTGGATGACTTGGTGGGCTGATGGACAAGAGGGCAAAAATCTTTAATCCCAAGCGAAAGTGGGGCATCTGGATTTCATTGACAGCCCCCTACTTTTCTCCCCTATTATCGGAGCAAAACTTGATCACGAGTCTGGCTTTCAACACCTCTTTCCTCATTTTGACAAGCCTTTAAGATTACTTCAAGAATACTATTCAATTGACGGCCATTTCATAATTCCTCCTGAGACATAAAATGAAAACATGATGGGAGGGAAGAGTAGATTTCACAAATCATTTACCATTTTCAGAAACCACTTGTTGTAAAGTAGATTATTAAGGTTCCACAGATCTCTCGGGTTTAGTGCAACAACACTTACCAGCAGAGCTTGGAAATATACTTTTTGGAACTCTAGCTCTCAGAATCTCCACCAGTTCAGCAGGGCTAGGAGCCTTTGGCCATGCTGGCTGGTGGATTCTGGGAGCTGTAGTCCAAAATGGGAAGCTTCCTCAAGCTTTGCACACAAATCATCTTGCTCCCTTGTTCCTAAGCGGCCAAAGCACTTGCGTGTATTACCTCAGTACATCTAACATCAACGTTGCAAGAAAAGGCAGTATTTCACTCCACTCCCTGCACCTCTCTCTTGTAGCAAGCTGAGGCTAAGCCACTCAGCTTGCTTACAGCTGAGCTGAAAACTGGTGCTTTCCATTACTGTGATCATATTCCACTCTCCCATTTCTTAAAACAAAAGAAAAAGAACAAAAAATAGCTGAAGATAAGGCTGATGCCTCAGATAATATTAGTGATATTATCTTCTGCCAATGGAAGTAATACAGTAGGTTAATTGCCAGCTGTTGGGTTTGTGTACTGCATGAATTTCAGGAGAGGTCAATGTGTATGTCTGTTACATTAACCACCCTGAATTTATACAGCAATTGCCTAAACACAAATGTAGGTGGGGCCCACACCCAATGATGAAAACCTGCCCCTAGCCTCCAGGTTTGAGCATGAATTACCTTAATTCACCCCTTTTATAATCCACATGAAGTGCTAATTAGAGCAGGCTTCCAGCACTTCATGCTGAAGTGTGGAGCCTCCAGTTCAAACAAATATAGCTTGAAGAAAGGCAGGATTTGTGTCCCAGCCCAGTGTGAACTTTTGTTACTGATAGGAATGAGGGAAACGTGTTGCCCAGTGGTTCGGACAAAAAGTAGTATTTGGCCATTCGGCCATAATTAGTCAAACACAAAGCACCCAAGTTGTCAATAGCTCCTCCTCACACAAAGTGTGTGGCTGAGGACTGGTCCAAGACATTTTGCTGCCTGAATCAATGAACAAGCTGACTGGACTGACAGTTGAAAGGTACAGAGGGGGCATGGTGTAGTGGTTAGAGCACTGAACTAGGGTTGGGAAGGTCCAAGTTCAAATCCCCTCACTGCCATGAATCTCAGGGGGTGACGTTGGGCAGCTCCTTTCTCTCAGCATAACCAACTGACAGGGTTCTTGTGACATGAAATGGGGAGGACTGTGTACATTGCCTTAAGCTCCTTAGAGGAACGCCAAGCTAAACATGCAATAAATAAATAAATGTACTTTAATACTGAGGATGGGAAAGCACTCTCTACCATACTGGAGGAAAGCTTAGGATAGTTTAGGGCAGTGGTTTCCAACCTTGGGTCCCCGGGTGTTCTTGGACTACAAATCCCAGAAATCCTGGCCAGCACAGCTAGTGGTGAAGGCTTATGGGAATTTTAGTCCAAAAACATCTGGGGACCCAAGGTTGGGAACCACATCTTTAGGGAATGCATAATAGGCTGTTTGGCATGCAGAGCTGTAACCGGCAACTTTGGCATGCGGGGCTTTATTGCCCTAAAGGTTAAGCTTGGGTCATGTGAGGCTGGCATGACTGGGAGGAGACAGAGGAATGGGGAGGAATGCCTGGGTCCTGAGTGCACAACAGCCTGTTTCATGCTCCCTTCTGCCCAGGGAAGCATGGCTGGAGGCAGGATTGGTGCTTGGGCTTGATGGGTTGCAGCAGGTGGCTCCATGCTATTCCTGCTGCAAAATATTGTGTCCTCAAAATTTCAGCATCCTGAGTCAGTCCCCAAATGTCCAAGAGTGTGATGGAAACAGATGAGTCTAGCAATATTAAAAATGCATTTGTGGAAGGAAAAAAGCACAGTTTGCCACTTTTACAATTCAGGTTTGGTCACTAGCCTTCAAGAAGTCAAACATATCTCTGATTCCAGCATCCACAGTCTTTTTTTAAAACTAGTTCCTCTTTTACAAATCCATTCTTAGGGCAATATCCTACAAATATGTGAAACAAACTAGAAAGGATGATAGGGAAACACAGGCACTAATTTTACAGGCATTTAAGATCACCATTAAACTCCAACTTGTTAAGCTGTTGACAATTCCATATGACCAAGGGCAGGCCCTGTTGAAATCTATGTTGCTTAAGAGAGTGATGGCCAACATTCCACATTCATTTCAGTGGAACCAAAGAGGTATTAATTTGTTCATGATCCACCCCTGAATATTTAACCAAATTCTATTGGTCTGTCCAAACTAGATTTCCATGCTTGTTATGCCTGTAATCCCTGGTTTTAAGATACTGGAGTGTGGAGACTATGGCGCACCAAACTGCTGTTTAGACATTTGTATGCATAGCATCTTGCTGTTAAAAGTGATATCAACCTCATTCACCACATGGGTTTGCCCTGTGAATAATCATAGAGGCAATCATAGCTCGGCAAAAGAGCATCTGCTTTGTATGCAAGCCACAGGTTCAATGTCCTGCATCTCCAGATAAAGCTGGAGAAATTTCAGCCTGCCTGGACAATACTGGGATAGATGAACCTATGATTTCAATAAGGCAGCTTCCTAGCTTTGTATGTTCAAGACATGCTTGAATTCAACTGGGTATTCATTTTACAATAGCAAAGGATAAAAAAAAAAATTTGCAGCTTTGTTCTCAGTCAACACAATGGTTATTTCATTTTATACCCTAAAACCACCACCATATCAACTGAGAGAGCCCTATTTTAATTTCTCCTCCTCCACCATAACTGGTACAGGATGGTGACACAAAGAACACATCTGGTTGTGCTTTCCCCCACCCTTGCCTCATCCCTTTTTAAAATTTTATTTACTTATTTCATTTTTATACTGCCCATCTGGCCAAGGGCCATTCTGGGCAGTTTACAACAAAACACACAACAACATAATTAAAATACCGATTTGACAAAACAAAACAAAATATAAAAATAGTACAAAGTGCATTAAAATACAATTATATAAAAACAGTTATATAAACAATTTTATAAAAACAGGCCACACTTTCTAGTCTGATCAATGTCAGGGCTCTGCCTTGCTCCAGCTATTCTTAGTATTCATTTCTGCCTCATTCTGTCTCACCTAAATCTTAAGAGCTTGTAAAAATTAGTTTTTGGTCTACAGCTCCCAGAATTGCTGACTGCAGAATTCTGGGAGTTGTAGTTCAAAAGCAATAAATTGTCAAAGCTCTGAAGATGATTAAAGGAAAAGGACTGGTGACACTACCTGTGAATAACATTGACAAATTAGGAAGAGTTCTCTTCCAATTGTGAAGAGCTAACCCCAGTTTGCAAATACAGAAACACTAGTTCAACAGGTCCTTCCAAAAAAGGATATCAGGTTAAAAGCATTACATCACTGGTGATCTCATTGGATGGTTGGGTAAAACATGGAGAGATTGGGAGGTGAGGAAACTAGCCGGAGGCTGCCTCAGTCAATGGCCTTATAGAAGTTAACCCTCTCATGGCTACACCACCACATCTCTACAACTGCCAAATCCAAATGTTAACAAGTGACCAATCTCCTGGGTCTAACCTATATTTACATATTTAACTCCCTCAATCACAAACTGTGAGATTATTTCAGTTTACCAAGACATGCACTTGTATGTTTTTAAGATCAGTTTTAGTCTGGGTTGATGCTTTGTCATTATAATGCCTGGAAACTTTCTTTTCCAAACAAAATAGAAGTTGGTTCTGTGAAATGTTGATGATCTTCTCTCAAGACTCTTCACAGTTCAGTCAGTCCCACTAGATGTCATCCATCTGTGGATCACTCTTTATATTAAAAAAGATCAAAGTGTTCATGGATGATGGTGGCTTTGTGTTTGCTGCACTCCCCATTACATTCTAGGGAGAAATGTTTCACCCATTCCCAGAACTACCTGTTGCTGTTCCTATACACAGCCTGGTGCTCTGCTGATATGCAAAGTCAGAGTTTGGAGAAGTTCCTTTTTTGGACTACTACTTCCAGAATGCCCCAGCCAGCCTTCACACTGCCCATATTAGATGGGAGACTCTGGAGCCATAGTCTGAAAAAATGTGAGGAACATTTCTGAGCTATGTGTAGGACTACAGCTCCCATTATCCCAGCCAGCATGGCCATTGTATGGCAGACGGAAAATGCCAAGTTGGGCAATGCTCTCAAGAGGCTTGGATTGCTCTCTAACCACAGAGTCTCATGGTGCAGTGGTTAAACTGCTATACTGCAGACAAAACTGTGCTCACAACCCATGGTTCAATCCCAGGTAGCCGGCTCAAGGTTGACTCAGCCTTCCCCTCCTTCCAAGGTTGGTAAACTGAGTACCCAGCTCACTGGGGAGGGGGCAGCAATGTGTAGCCTGCATAATTAACTTCTAAACTGCCCAGAGAATGATTTAAGCACTTTGGGGCGGTATATAAGCAGCATGCTTTTTTCTTTTGACCATAGGCTTAGCCGTAAGAGAAACTGTTCCAACATGCTGGATGACATGACCAAAAAAAAAAAAAAAAAGATGGAGAAGGAGAAGAAGAAAAAGGGAAAGGGAAAGGGGGAAGAAGAAAAAAGGGGTTGTTTAGGAATATGGCTTACCTGGCTGCTCACCTAGTTCTCCATGTGATACTGCACGTGTTTCATCATCAAGTAGTAATTATGTCATCTTACTGGTAGCCCAGGAAATCAAGCAAGTCTTCTCAAGCTACTATGAGTCACTCTGAATTGGCCCTGGCGTGGTTCTGGCAAAGCAAACCACCCGATTACTCATGACATTACTGAGCAAACAAATAGATTTATGATTAGGTTGGCCGTGAAATGGGCTAGTACAGGAGGGTGTTTATGTGGAGCCCAGCCATTCCACAAGATAGCAATTATTGAGGTTCTCTGTTCTGTCCTCTTCCTCACCATCTGGCTCTTAACCTTCCACCATTGAAGATACCATGGTGAAAACCATGGTAAATAGCTATAGCAGGAAAACCACATAATAGCACCTGGCCTAGACCTGCATGATTGCAGGAAGTCTTAACTAGAGCCACCCCAATAGCTCATGCAAAGGTGCTGGGAGAGGAACTGTGGCACCTGCAAAACAAGGATAACCAAGAAGTAACAGTCAGATGTTCAGTTTAAGCACATTCTCAGAATAGGGCCTAGGAGCATAGTGACTTAGAATGGGGAACCTCAGATCAAGAAATTTTTTAAAACAATCAAATGACTAAGATAGATTTTTAAAGTTTTTCATCCAGTGTTAATCAGGATAGCTCATGGATTTATGTATTATTCCTTGTTAAGCACATGAGTTAAGAGAGAAACTGAAAAAAAGCAAGCAAGGTCAGAATCCTTAAAAGGATAGCTGTGTATTAATATTATGATCAATACCTTCTAATTATAACCATAAATCCTAGAGATGGAGGAAACAAAAGGATGCCCCATGACGTCATAAAGCCACAATCACGGAGGTATTAGAGTGTAGACATAAAAGGATCCCTTTTATGTTTGCTTGCTTGCAAAGCAAGGAAAAAGACAAACAGACTTAATTCTCTCCATAAACAGCCTGTGGTGGGGATTCCTTTCTTGACAGCTGTTGGATTTGCTCATACCAGTTTGTGCTGTCTTTGTTAGTGGCACGTATTTAACCACAGATTTAGCCCAGGCAGTGCACATACGATGGGTAGGTGCTTACGCTGGATGAATTAAGTTCAGAAAGGAATTGCTAGACATTTTGGCACAACTTGCACTGGCCAAGCCATCAATTAGATTGAAGTGAGTTGGCCTTTCTTGTCTTGGATGTAGCATGTCATGTACATATTGTGGACAGACTTCTTGTTGTTTAGTAATTAAGTTGTGTCTGACTCTTCGTGACCCCATGGACCAGAGCACGCCAGGCCCTCCTGTCTTCCACTGCCTCCCGGAGTTGGGTCAAATTCATGTTGGTCACTTTGGTGACACTGTCCAACCATCTCGTCCTCTGTCGTCCCCTTCTCCTCTTGCCCTCACACTTTCCCAACATCAGGGTCTTTTCCAGGGAGTCTTCTCTTCTCATGAGATGGCCAAAGTATTGGAGCCTCAGCTTCAGGATCTGTCCTTCCAGTGAGCACTCAGGGTTGATTTCCTTCAATATGGATAGGTTTGTTCTCTTTGCAGTCCAGGGGACTCTCAAGAGTCTCCTCCAGCACCACAGTTCAAAAGTATCAGTTCTTCGGCGGTCAACCTTCTTTATGGTCCAGCTCTCACTTACATACATCGCTACTGGAAAAACCATAGCTTTGACTATGCGGACCTTTGTCGGCAAGGTGATGTCTCTACTTTTTAAGATACTGTCTTTGTACCATCTTTGTACCTTTGTACCTTTGTACATTGTGTAGTCAATGAAGCAGAAGTAGATGTTTTTCTGGAACTCTCTGGCTTTCTCCATAATCCAGCGCATGTTAGCAATTTGGTCTCTAGTTCCTCTGCCCCTTCGAAATCCAGCTTGTACTTCTGGGAGTTCTCGGTCCACATACTGCTGAAGCCTACCTTGTAGGATTTTGAGCATAACCTTGCTAGCGTGTGAAATGAGTGCAATTTTACGGTAGTTGGAGCATTCTTTGGCACTGCCCTTCTTTGGGATTGGGATGTAGACTGATCTTTTCCAATCCTCTGGCCACTGCTGAGTTTTCCAAACTCGCTGGCATATTGAGAGTAGCACCTTAACAGTGTCATCTTTTAAGATTTTAAATAGTTCCACTGGAATGCCATCACCTCCACTGGCCTTGTTGTTAGCCATGCTTTCTAAGGTCCACTTGACTTCGCTCTGCAGCGAATACTGTTTCCCGTATTAAAGTTGCAACTTTAAGAACATTTAGTAGAGTAGGGTCCACAAAATTCAGTGGAATTACTGCTAAGTAAACATACACACTGCTGCACTGTTCACTCTTGTCTCTCTCCTGTCACCCTGCATAGTAAGCAAGTAAAATTTTCTTACCATCAAAGACCACCACAGAAATAACACAAACTATACGATACACACAATAGTCTCCCACATATGTATTTTAAAAGAAAAAATACTGACACATTCCAAAGTGAACAGCAAAAAAAAAAACACAAAAAAAACTGTCAAAACTGTCCAAGTTTATTTCAGTTTATGTATTTTTTCAAAATTAAATATTTGGTACTTGTCTATATTGTAAAGGGAAAAGAACGAACACTTTCTGTATGCTTCAAAATCAGATAACCCCTGAAAGAGGCTATTAACTCCAAGAATGTAGAACAACCTGGCCCTCAATATGGTAGCAAAAATCCTTTTCCAAGAGTCCTGTAACATTAGAGATTTTTGTTCCAGCTGCTTCCTAGTGATAAGATGATTTCCAGAACTCAGAGCATAACTTGTAAGAAGTAATTATTTGTGATAGGCATTACTTTCAAAGGGGAATAACATGTTACCACCAATTTGCGTTTAGGTTACTTTTTACAAAAATGAATTTAGAAATAGAGAAACTGCCCTACTCCTGGAAAATATCCCCAAACTGCAATGTTGAGATGGTTATAGTAAAAAAGAATGGCTTCGTTTCCTCCATTACAATGCTGTTACTATGCCCCTGGTACCCCTGAACATGGTATGTTGCAGGTCAGTTACTTGTAGCATGTTACTTTCAGTCTTCAGTGGTTTCTTCTTGCACTGGATGACCATTTTAGTTCCAGAGATTTTTCAGGAAATAACATGACTGCTGGTTTTCTATAGAAGACAGATCCATACAGGTAACATTAGAAATGCTAAAGAACCCACTACAATCCAAGCAGATTGCAGCACCAGAACAGAGGGTTTGAAATGCCTCTGATTCATAGCATGATTTATTATCATCATCTTCGAACTGCAGAACTAGTAGGGTCCTATGGATCATCAAGCCCATCCCTTGTCAAGGAGGCACAATGGGGAATTGAACTCCCAACCTCTGGCTCTGCAATCAAATTCCTTAAATGACTGAGCTATCCAACAGTCATCCCTCATGTTAGCTTTATCAGAAGTGGCTAAAGGCTACTCACATGACATATATTCATATACAGCAGGTGACCAACCTGCAGACCTTGGCTTACTTTAGAAACATCCCTTTGATCAGTTCAGGATACCAAAGGGATGATTTGACCTGCTGCGGCAATCTGCAGGTTGAGTAGAAAACAGGAGATACAAAAATGGTGGAGGACGAGAAAGAGAGACGTGGATGGGAAAAGGGAGACTTAGAGAGAAAGAGGAGGCCTTGACCCCAACTATGAATGGTGTGCAGCTAGAACTCCTAGCATGTTATTTTTACAAGGATGTGGCCATCAACAGAAAATACTCCTCTCCCTCACGCTATAGATAATACTGGAACACCACAGCTTGGAAACATTGCTTTTATGCTTCCTGTGTCTGAATACCAGAGCTTGGAGATATTTACTACAGCTCCTCAAATTCTTCAGTGTGCATCCCAGTGGCCATGATGGCTAGAGGATTCAAGGAACTACCACCCAACAAAAGTAAGAGTCCAAGTTCTGCTGATTACATGCACACAATCAGTTCCATGAGTGTGTTAGTTTATGGTGTCTGCTGGGAAAACCAGTTCAATGCATTGCTTGAGTGGCATATTTCTGCTTACATTCAAGGAGTCAATCCAGATTTGAAAAATGTACATGTGAACACAGCCCTCACAGAGGTACCAGCTGCTCTTTTTTTTTTAATGAAAGCTGAAGCAGATTTTTTTTTAAAGCTCCATCCCAGGGAGACAGTCAACCAATGCAACTTTTACTATCACTGCATCTCTGTGAGGTAAAAAATGTGGTGTCTATGAAATGTCTCCCTAGGCAAAAAAGCTCTCAGACAGAAATATGACCAGCTCTAATATAATTGACAAAGAGAATATTCCAGAAGGCAAAAAGACTATCTAAACGGCTGGATACGTTAGTGGTTTGTTGGATACATTAGGGTCTGGCTGCGGAGCCAGAGGTTGGGAGTTTGATTCCCCACTGTGCCTCCTTGACAAGGGCTGGATGCAAAGATTCATGGAGTCCCTTCCAGCAATGCAAATCTAAGATGACAATGATGATGATGCAAGTATTTTCCTTCATGTGACAATGCCACAAGATGGCTGGCAGAGTAGCTACAAGCACAGACACACTACACAGTGACTTCAGTCTGGGCCCTTCTAATCACCTCAGTGTTTGGAGTGTCCAGGGGAGATCTTAGGCTTTATTGAAGTGTCACTCATCTTTTCCTTTGGCATAAGAACATAAGAACATAAGAAGAGCCCTGCTGGATCAGGCCAAGGGCCCATCTAGTCCAGCTTCCTGTCTCTCACAGTGGCCCCACCAGATGCCTCTGGGAGCACAGAGGACAACTAGATACCTGTCTCCTGATACCCTTCCCCTGCATCTGGCATTTTGAGACACCTTCCTTTTAAGCCTGGAGATTACACATCCCCATCATGGCTTGTAACCTGCGATGGACCTTTCCTCCAAAAATATGTCCAATCTCCTTTTAGAGGCATCCAGGCCAGATGCCATCACCACATCCTGTGGCAAGGAGCTCCACAGACTAACAACATGCTGGGTAAAGAAATCTTTTCTTTTGTCTGTTCTCACTCTCCCAACACTCAATTTGAGTGGATGTTCCCTGGTTCTGGTATTGCGTGAGAGGGAAAAGAGCTTCCCTTTATCCAGCACAAACAGCTCAATGTACTGTATTACTTTGGACTTTCCCTTTTCCTCAGTTCAAATCACTGCCCATCTTTCTAGCTCTACAACTGTCAAATGAGATACAAAGGATCTGTTACAATGTTGCTCCAGCCTTGAAGTGAATAGTAGCTCCCGCAGTCTTCCCAGAATTGTGCAAATACATCTGATTTTTTGCACATTTTTCTGAAGACAGTACACGTGCCTTGTAAAAACTGTATGTATGTGCCACAGAACAGTAGCTAGATGCCTTCCCACATTTCCCTTCCCCCTCTGACCCTGCTTAGAAGACTCAGGTTAGCCTCCCATATTTGAAATTTGAGGATATGAATGTATTTGCTATGTCAACTGGGTACAGGAAGAGGCTATGGGGGAAAACAACATTCCAATATGAACACAAAGGAAAGGTAGGTTACTGTAGGGCTTGTGGGGGTGGGTGGGGAGGCAATACATAGAATGGGAGTGGAAGGAAACTGTCATGGGCACAGTTAAGGAAGGGGTGGAATAGGAGAAAAGTACACAAAAATATCAGATGGGCGAAATTATATAAATAGTCTAAAAATACAGCTATAGGCTTTCAGAGTTATAGAAGGAAAGGAAAGACAATTTTAAATAGTATATTTAAACAATGCCATTGTTTAGAACTGCCACATGCAAAGTCAAAATAGTCACAATGACATCCAACCTTTAGTAGGAAAGGTAGAGGAAGTGTATTTAGCAACTTTGCTCTTGGAAAATCCAGCAGTCAAAGCTATAGGGAAGAAGCTAATCTGTGCTGGAATAGCTGAAGCTTTGCTCACGTGGATATTTTGGGACTACATACAGCTCCCTACACCAAGCCAGCAGCCCATCAGATGATGGGAGTTGTAGACTAGCCCATCTGTTGGTGCCACATTAGGAGAGATTGTATGCAAATAAAGAAGTTATAAGAATCCTTTTAAAGCTCCTGTTTAAATAAGCTTGATGGGCTATACACAAAGGTGGATTTCATATTTTCAGTATGTTGTTTCTACCTTTGACATAAGATTTGAAAAAGCACTAGAAACTGGTGTACTGGCGTAAACACAGCTGGAAGAGACAACAAAAGGCACCCTTACCTCCAGGCAGGAACTTTATACTAGCAGCATTTCTGGAAGATGACCATCTAAATCCTACTTCAAAGTCCTGTCACTGAGCGAAATTCTTCAACATTCCTATGCAAATAATTGTGCTGGGAAATTACTCTTAGAACTCAACCTGAATCAGTTCTATAACATCCCAAACCCATTAGCATACAGTGACACAGATAAGTGAGTTGTGCAATCAGGCACTAGGCTGGTTGGTTTATTTATCATGAGGGAGACATTAGGGATGACTGTTGGTTCTTGGGATTCAAATCTGAATACTAAATTGAGAGGATGTTACACTTGGAGCGAGCTTTACAGAGTCATCTTGGCACACCAGGGCAGCAACTTTAATGGAGGGGGAAAAGAAAGGAGAAGGAGATGACATGATGATATATAATGATACATACTCTTCAATATGGGAGGAAGATGGGAGCAGGGAAGAGCATACATTTGCATTAGTTATGTCAGCTTAGCCTTAATTCTGACAGAGTTGAGGAATTGTGCCAAAGCCTTCATAAACAAGACCAGGTTTGGAGAAGGATGAGAAGCAATGGATGGCTTGGGAAGGTTTGGGAAATGGCAAAAGAGATTGTTCAACAAAAATTAAGTTTTAAACCTGAAATGTTATTATTGAATATAATGCCAGAAATAATTGATAAGAAAATAAAATATAGTCTACTGTATATATTCACAGCAGCTAGGTTATTCTGGGCCCAAAAATGGAAGAATGGAGAGACACCAACGTTGGATGAGTTATTAAAGAAGCTATTGGATATTGCAGAACTAGATATGCTTTCAGAGGCACTACGGGATCAACCGAGAGACTTTGTAAAGCAAAGCTGGAAGTTGATATATAATTGGGCCCAGAAAAAGACAGGAACTTAGGGGGGAAATCAGCTTATAGCGAACCAGTGCTCACCGGAGCCCTTTGAAGATACTCCGATGACCAGACGACGGTGAAATCTCTGATCCATAGGGGAAGGATAGATGTTTAGTTTGTAATGTTTTTTGTTAATTATTTGTTAGAGTCTTAATGTTTTTAAGTTTGTATAAATAAATAAATAAATAAATAAAGAAAGAAAGAAAGAAAGAAAGAAAGAAAGAAAGAAAGAAAGAAAGAAAGAAAGAAAGAAAGAAAGAAGCAATGGATGGCTTCATGAAGATGCTCCAAGAGGCAGTTCCAGTTCTACCAGAGACTGCAGAAATGGAAGAGTGGAGCCATTTTAAAAAATGGCATTCAGATGGCCTAAATCTGCTCAGAGCTCTTAGGAATTCTGTTGCGAAATACTGGGAGGTGGGAGAGGTAATAGTTACTTATAAAAGAAGACAATTCTTCATGTCATGTGTCTGCCATACTAAGTTTATCCTTTCTGCTTGTAATCCAAGCACACCCACATTTTTGCTGCAATTTACAGTGTGAGCAGTGGTCAAAAGGTATTTCAACCAGACAATGCTTCCTACATGGTAGAGGTGAAGAACCATTTTTGGCTTAGGGAGTGGATTCCAATTTTGGGAAGTGACTCAAGGGACAGCCTCCAGTAGCAAGTGGAGTTAAGGGCCAGATGCAGTTCTTACTATCTCAAACATTTCTCAGCAAGCATGCAAACCACAACATAGTTCTGTTCAGATGTACTCAGAGGTGCATCCCATGACAACAGCTTTCCATACCACAAGGCACAACTAATGGCCATGAAACTGTCTCCCAGGCTTTAAACAAAATTCTGCCTCTTAGGGCCCATCATCAGTTAGAGGCAAGAGCAGAAGCTAGCAGGCGGCATGGAGAAATCTCTCCCGTTCAGGATGAAGTTAGAGAAAGCTTTCCTAATTTTGCTAGGCTGGAGTCTGAATGTGGTACCTTCCCATGCCAGCCTGCTTACTCATTTACTTTTAGTGTGGAAGAGGCCAACTTTTTTTTTTTTTTGCCATGGCTAAGACAATGGTTGAAGCACCACTGTTACAGAACACCTAGCCCTATGAGGTCTGGATGGCTGCAGCTTTGATTAACATTAGTAGCATCTGGAGGCTTTAAAAAAATCCAGCAGATTTTAAATTTTCCAAGGCAAGCTGATTTTAGTCTAAAACTGAAATGTATTTCCCGTATATATCTTTGTCAAGCTTCTTTGCACTGTGTGTTGCTTCTAATTTATTATTATTTTGAGGGTTTTTTATGGTCATTAAAATGTATATATTTTTTATCCTGTCACTTTATTTAATGCCGTCTGACTCGTAGAATACTACAAGTACATGTGTACTAAAAAAAAGAGACATATTTTAATAAAAGCAAATGAAATTAGAACAATGGGTAGTTTTGGTGTGTGACAACATTCAGGTGTAAACCAGAGTTCAGAAAAGCTGTAGTCTAAAAGGCAACTTGTCCAAGCTTTGACACAAACTAACAGACAGGTCAGCATAAGCTTGCTTTCCTAGCTACGGATAAATGGCCAGTTTGTCCACAGTTTGCTCATGTGGCTTTAAATGAATAGGTCTGATCTCTACTCCTTTTCATCCTAACACTGCCAAGCCAGTGGAAAATGGCAGAGTAAGCAACCAAACCTATTCTGGCCAATTTTCTGCCTGCCATTTTTATCCTGGGACAGTGCAGGCCAAATTTGTCACCGCTCTTCATGGTCATCTACAATTTTGCCCTTCTTGCCCTTTGGTTACCCGCTATCGGCATGCATGTACCAACACAATTATTTTAATTCCAAATTAGGCATTTATTCCTACATAGTTTTCAACTCTTTCCCTTAAATCAGCGTTCTTAACAAATAATCTTGAGGAAAAAGAACAGGAAGAGAAATATTTGAAGCTTATGCAAAAACCCAAGAAAGAATATGCACTGTGCTTGCTGCTTCTAATGAGGCCCCAACAGGAATTTTCCCACCCTCTTTACCACAGGGTGGGAGGTTCGACTGATAGCTTGGGCAATCTCTACTCTTGTGAGCACAGAAAAAAGGCCATCCTTGCTAAAAACGGATTTGGCACTTACCAGAGCCCTCCCAGGGCGAGGCCACTGCTAATAGCTGTCTTTGCATCAAAATCCACAATCCAAATCACATGGAAAGAGTAACAAAGGGAAATAAGTTAACACATTGGAGGGAGGAGTTTTGCATTTTACAATGTCTAGCTAAAATCTGTTTCTCAGGGTCTGTTAAGGCAGGGCTTGAAATTTTCTCTCATAGTCATTCCATATAAACCAAAGATGCTACTGAGATTATGAAACATTAAACTAATGTTTTTGAGATGCAGAGTTTCCATATGCAGTTACATAAGAGGCACTAAAAACATTTTATGCATTTAGCATAAAATTTTATAGTGAAGCCATATGTCTATTACAGGAAAATCTTTACTAATGCTTGTAAATACGATAACCCAGTTTGAAGGGGAGAGCACAATTCCACAATGCATGCAATATAAACCACAGGGTAGTTTATAAACCTGTGACTGTGAAGTGATTGCTGGAATTTGGACTGCTATCACTGGCCATACTAGCCTCCCTACATGGGAATGCAAGTCCAGGAATATCTGGAAGGCGACAGAATCTCCAGCCCTGATATATAGACCAGCAGGACTTCAGACAGACAGAAAACCAGTATTTGGAAGGACACAGAGATATAAAACAGGTCCAAAAGACTCTGCTAGGGCAAAATATTTGAAAATCTCCACAAGCCTGCTTAGTTCTCTCAGCCCTTGTAGGACTTGAAGCTTAAGAAACAGACCTATGTCCCAAGCAAAGTAAACACAGTGATATGATGAACATATGAAATGTCTATCAGTTTACATTCCCACCACCACCAGGCACCAACAACGGTTGTGTGCACATATTAACAGAAGAGGGTACAGAATAAAAATAGCACTGGGAGTGGTGGAAAGGGTCCTTTTTGTTTTGGTTGGCTAGGAAATCCTTAGCTTTCCAGGTCTGTTCTGGGTGCATGATCTTTCATTGTTGTATGTGTCACGGCAGGACGACACATAGACCTTTCATTTTAAGCTCTTTGTTAAAGGTTTGTTTGTCACAATATAATATAGAATGGATTTGGGCTTCTTGGCATAAGGCACTCAAAGCGCACCAAGCATTCATCTAACATTAAACAAACACAGCCTTGGTGAAGTATTAAACATTCCTCAAGTACACTTTAATTTTCAGCTAATGTTTCAATCTGAAAAAATAAGATTCTCTCCTTTAAGCAATAAAACATTTGTTAATATAAATTATAAGTGCCAGAGGCCATCAAATATCCTTGCAAATGGGTCCTACCTGCTTCCCTCCCTGCTGTCCCTCAGACTAAAGCAAAGGTGGTAGATAGCCTTTAATGAAGCTTTGGACAGCTTCAGATATTGACCTCCAGCTGTAACTGGACTGTTGCTCCCATAATCCCTTGCCCTTGTCTATGCTGATAATGGCTGTTGGGGAGTTCTGCAGTTCATTAGCATCTGGATAGCAACAAATTGCCCACGCCAAGTGTAAGCCAAATATTGGTGCTTTGGCTTTTTCTGATGGGTTAGGTTGATTCCTGCCAGCTTTCCTGGTTTCAGATGCCATGTTAATGTGTGCGTGTGACACCAAGAATGTTTAATCTGTACTTTGGACTGTTTCCATTCCGAACAGACTGACTGAATTACTGCCACATGCCTCCTTCAACCCTCTCCAAACAAGTGCCTAATTCCCTGATGAGCTCCTTGAAGTTGTGTAGTGAGATTTCCCAATAAGGTGCCCTAAGCTAGTAAGAGCAAACACAATAGCAGATTCAGGCTTGTTGGTTTTTAAATATTCAAAAGGAAACTATAGCCAGAATTTAGGGGTGGATGGTGGAGGAAATGCCATAGCCAGACTATTTATATATTAGGCTTCCTAGACTAGAGTATGCTGTTTTGCATCCTATCATAGCCTTAAAAAAAGAGGGGGGGAAGTCAAACCACTACCTCCCATAGTTAGAGAAAAATGTGTGTGAAATGCTTCTGGAGATTAGAAATTGTGACTGCAGTGATCTGTAAAATTCCCAATTCTCATGTAACTCCACCTGACCTTGGAACTCACTAAGCTACTGAACACACTGTTTGATGTATTTCTTTCTATTCTTCCTGCCAATTCTTGGAAGCAAAATGAGCATGTGAAGTTGAGATTACATTTTTATTTTAAAAAAGCAAGTGCCATCTGTTTTCACTGAAAAACCATAGGGATTTTCACTGAAACACTCAAATAAGTTGCTCCCAAGTTTTGAAGTTTTAGCTTTTGGCTGCAGTTGGCTTTCTAGGCTTGATAGAACACATGTTATAACGTCTGTCTGGATCATCTTAGCAGCTGAGCTGCTTGGCCCTATGCTGCTACCCATCTGTAACAGTCAGGCAATAGTAACCAGGCCAATCAGAACAGACTAGCTAGAAAAATGAAGAGATATGAAATAGACAGAGAGGTCAGAGGTTGTGGAACTTTCATGGGAGAACAAACATACGAAATGTAATACTACTGGGTATTTTATTTTATTTTTATTTGGGAGTCATTTGGGAGACTACTGCAATGCTCTCTACGTGGGGCTGCCCTTGGTGCTGTCATGGAGACTCCAGCAGGTCCAGAACTCGGCTGTCAGATTGCTAAGTGGGGTGAGGAGATATCAACATATTTCCCCCACCCTGGCTGCCCTACACTAGCTATCTATTCATTTCCATGCCAGATTCAAGGTAATGATGTTAACATACAAAGCCCTAAACAGTTTGGGACCTCATTATCTGGTAGAACGCCTCCTTCCGACTAGATCAGCCCGTCCAGTAAGATCTTCCCAGGCTGGGCGGTTGAGGGTTCTAACCCTGAGAGAGGCTCTGAAATCAATGACTAGAAACCGGGCCTTCTCGGTGGTAGTCCCACAATTGTGGAAGGCTCTCCCGCCCGAAATTCACCTGGCGCCCTCACTGGGAACCTTCAAGATATTATTAAAAACATTCTTTTTCAGACAGGCCTTCTTGGACTCTACTTTATCCTGATGTAACTAATATGTTCAACCCCACCATCTTTTTCCTTTTCTTTTTTATGTTAATGTTTACTATTTTTGTTTCATTTTGTATTGATTAATTTATACTTTATCCTGTTACTATACTGTCTGCTTTATATTCTGTTTTATTATCCCATGTAAACCGCCCAGAGTGGCCTGGGTTGCCAGATGGGTGGTATATAAATCAAATAAATAATAATAAATAAAAAATGTAGCCTAAATACTAGTCATATTACCTCCCCAGGGTTCAGAGGCAGCATGTCTCTGAATGTTAGTTGCAGGCAAACAATGACAAGAGGGGTTGCCCTCTTGTTCTCCTTGCAGGCTTCCAAAATATTTCTGACTGTCTACTGTAGAAAATGATTCCCAGTGTGGTGTAGTGGATAGAGTGATGGCTAGGACTCTGGAGAACAGCGTTTGATTCCCTGCTCAGCCATGGAAAATAATTTGGGGAGTGGAATTGGCAAAAAAACTACTCCTTAAATATCTCACTTACCTTGAAAGCCCTATTAGGGTTGCTATAAGTCGGTTCTGACTTGACAGGACAAAAACACACAAACAAGGTGATAGGCATCCAGCTTCATATCTGGCATCCCAGATTTAATTTGGAAATGCTTAACCAACGAATGTATATATGCAATTAAACAAGCATGTATTGTACGTATTCTCTTTCAAATATACCAGATTAAAGATAGTCTAGCCTGTGACAATGTGGGGCCTCAGGCAGAACACTGGGTGAAATAATAGTGGAAGAATGGAAACATTTAGCACAAACCCCATAAAAGGGAACTTTATTAAACTAGCAAGATAAACTCAGAAAGGTATAAATGATCCATTAAATACAACCAGTTCATTTTTACACATACTTATATAGAAATTTACTTACAGTTTCCAAACATGTTACATTTAAATTATTTTTTTTTCTTTTCAAGCTTACTACCATCAAAAGGTAATAAAAATCTGCCACCTGCTCTTGCAGATGAGAACACAACAGTAGGGCCAAATAGACAGCATTTAACCTATAGAGCAGTGGTTGGCAAACTTGGGTCCCCAGATGTTCTTAGACTACAACTCCCAGAAATCCTGGCCAGCACAGCTACTGTCAGTTTTAGTTCAAGAACATCTGGAGAGCCAAGGTTGTGAACCACCACTATAGAGGTTGGATAACCCAAAAAGCTTATAAAACCAAAACCAAGGATTCTATCCCAAGGCCTTTACTACAAGAGGGGATTAAACCAATCATTACACTGTGTAACAAACTGTGTGGAGGGCCCAATTCATGTCATCTGGACATACTTTCTAGGGAAGTTTCTGGAAGCTGTTTCCACAAAGGAAAAAGTTAAGGCCATGAGCTATTTGAGTCAATTTTCAGTGTCAGTTGTCATATCTGTGTCATATCGTATCAACAGCAAGCAGTGTGCTGTTGCTGACACACCTATATTAAGTGAAGGGAAGAAAAAAAAGTAGGAGTGCTGAAGATAAGGTGTCGACCAACTGAACATAAATTCTCTAAATATTTCCATTGCAAGACAATTCAAAAAGGGTTTTCATAAATGAACAAGATGGCTGCTATTTAAGAAAAAGAGGCTAAACAGCAACAGCCAGTTTCCCCACCTACATGTATTTACCTGGAAAGGGACCAAGGAGAAAGCAGAACACGTAGCAACAAGTTCCCCTCTCAGAACACTATATCTTAAACTGACCTTTCTGCAGTGAACTATTTTTTTTTTAAAAGAAGCTTATCAAAAAGTTTAAAAAGTAGTGTTAAAAATCTGTATCTGAAGCAAATCAAGCTTAATTTTTTTAAGTCTTCTGCAATGCATAAAAAGGAACCTGCATGTTTCATGCCAACTGGTCATTTTGATAAAGAAAAGAGGCAGCGGGAAAACCAAAGGCTCTATCTAATTAGAGCCATAGCAGCATTTTGAGTCACTTGACAGTAGTTAAAAACCAGTGGAAACAAAAATTGGCAGGAAAAGAGCTCTGCAAGAGATTGCAGCCCTTCCAGGTTTCAAGCTGCAGCATCTGTGATACGTATCATAAATATGGCACTTTTGTATACCAAAAGCTGGCAGGTTTGCAGGTGACTGCTCAGCAAGCTAAGCCACCTGTAGTCATACTCCCTAACTACTACCTGTGGTTTCTCAAAGACACAGCCTTCAGTTAACCCTACTATTTCCAGCACCAGTCATTCCATGAACTATACTACTCGTACATGCAAGGCAGTTCTACCACACTCATGGAGAATCAACATTCTGCCCAGCAGAGTTTCCCCTCTTTCCTACAGATAAACATACAACTTAAAAACATGCTGTCAATTCTTCAGAGGCGAGAACAACCCAACCACAGAACAGTCGTGTCCTACTTTACCACTTTGTAGGCCAGTGGTTCTGGGTGTCCAATTGCCAGCAATGGACTTTGCAACAGACACAATTTATTATTTCACCCCAAAGCTACTCAAGAAGATTGGCATCTATTTTCCACACTTCTTCCAAAAGGAACTCGTTTTGCATTTTCAGAACAGAGTGGTTATACAACAACTGGCCATAATCCCCTAGGTCTGTTTTCCTTTCCTTTCACGGGACAAAAGCTTTGTGTTAGCACAACCTTTCCTGACCTGGTGCATTCCAGGTGTGAGTTGGACTACAGCTCCCGTACCAACACATCCCCCATGCTCCATGGGGATGATCAGGATGTTGTTCAACACATCTTAGGGTGGAGGCACGCCAGGTTGGGAAAGACTGCCTTAGCATGTAAAACTCATGTAAGGGTACTCTCTCTCTCAAAGCAAGTTAACTTTGTTACATCACAGTAGTTTGAATACATTCAGTTCAGGCATACAGAAGGATCCACACAACGTACCTTAATTTGCATTTGTTACTATGAATGCAACATTACTTTAGGGGATATTTCACAACAGAAATATTCAGTTTCAAAAGAGCTAGTTTTCACATTGCACATTGTCAGCCAATACAACCCCCTTTCTTTTCAAAAGCGATTCAGTAGCTTTCCTATGGTTGTTTGGTTTCCATCTTTACATTTAAAGGAGGCTGGTCTTTCCATCCCTATTTGTTCCCTTAGCATGGGTTCTGCCTTAACACTTTGAAGCTCATTGTTGTCAGAGTCCCTTTTGACCATTCTAGCACTGTTTGCTCTTTTCAGTGTGCTCCCACCATTTTCCTTTGGATTAGAATCATCAGAGGCTGCTGTCATTCTCATCCTAGGCAGCCGTTGAGACAGAGATCTTGTGAGGGTTGGAGCTTTGGAAACGGGTACTAAATCCACCTTTGCACATTTGGAGGAAGAGGCCACTGTGTTCCTTGCAAAGCTTGGAACAGGAGCTGGTGTCTTGGGAACAGCGACAGTTGTGCTTTTGGTAGCCTCTGTAGGGGATTGTGGTTTGGGCAAGGAGCGGCACATTTTTGTTTCATCATTTTTTGACTTGGGCACATATCTGACTGGTTTAGAGCTTGGCTTTTTGAAGGATCCTTTGTGCTGAAGTGGCTCCTTCTCAAAATGGCCACTGCTTGAGGTTGCAGTTCCCCGCTGGAACTTTGGCTCCTCTACAGATATGCTTTGCCTATACTGAGGTTTTGGCATTGTATCAGTGCTGCCCCGAATGGAGTTGCGCCGCAACAACCGTGTTTCAGCAACATTGGTGTCTCGAGCTGCTGGTTTAGCTTCTGGCTTTTTTGTACAAGTAGGGGGTACTGCTTTAGTTGACCTGGAAATGGGTACTACTTTTCTCATGCTTGCATTTTCTGATGTATTTAGAGTTCTGACTGGTCTAGAGTGATTTGAAGGACCAGTGGTGGGTTTAGTGGAACTTGAAGATTTCTCTTTCAGAGAATTTCTCTTTGGTCCTAACCCATCTTTGCTTCTTGCTGATTTTTCCTTTGGAACACCAGCTTTACTGCCAGAGTCATCTTTATCATTAGGATATGAGCTTAAGATAGCATTCCCACCAGTTTGCAGATCATTCATAAAAGGGGCTATGAAACCATCCTTCCTGTTTGCTTTATTGCCATCTAATTTTGGATTGTTTTCTTCTGACAGGTCAAGTGTCAAAGAACAGTCAGAAGTATCTGAGACACAGAACGGTGGTCCATTTGCCTTAATTCCCGAAATGCTACTGTCTGAAGAGACTGGGCTATCATTGTTGGGCTCTGGAGCATCATTAACATGACTTGGCACTTTAGCAGTATGTTCACCCTTATAAGCAGGCTCTTTAGACTTTCTGAAAGCTGGTATTGGCCGACTTGTAACACTAAGAGAGTATAAGCTTGAGTCATCCACAGTTTCCAAATCTCTCACACTAGTCCCCAAATGAATGTCAGATAGATCATCCATGTCATTTGCTTCACTGAGGTCAAATTTACATGATCCTGGAACAAATTCAGAATTTTCAAGAGACACATCCCAAGGAACTGCTTCTGTTGATTCCATACAGGGCACATTAAATGTGTACTTGTCACTGTCAGCATTCTCTTGATTATTATGGAAGTTAACATGGGCAGCAGCTAACTCCTCAAGCGCTTCTGTGTGCTCTGACTGAGACGGAGGTAACTGGAAGTAACTGCAGTCTATACCTTCTTCAGATGACTGCTCTAAGTGAAAGTTACTTAAACTGAGATCTCCAGAGTCTTTAGTTTCAACCCAAGCTACACTGGGTCTTGCTTGACCTGCACGAGGAAGGCTGTTGGACTTGTTTGGATCTTCACCCTTTGAGGTCTCCAGGAACATCAACAGTTCTCTGTCTGCACTAACTCCCAGGGAATGCCGTGAGCGCCTGGTGCTAGCATTTCTGTAGGAAGGGCTTTGGGGTCTCTGCTGCAAGAAGGGGAGAAATTCTTCCAGACCTCTCTTTGTCAGTGTCCCAACATCACTCTCACTGCTGCTTCTGCCAAAAGCTCCAAGTTCAGCAGTGACCCATGATCGACGTTTTTCTTCTATCTCCTTCAATCGTTGTAGTTGCTGAAGTTCCTGGGTCTCTCTTTCCTTGTTTTCCTGTTTAGAGGAAGAGAACAAGAACACATTACAGTTTTAAAGATGGAACTGTGAGCATATTTTAAAGTTTTCTCTGTATCTGTTCTCTTTATTCCTCCCCTCATTTTCAGCTTGGCTCTTGAGTATTAATTACCATGGCAACCATTTCATTCATGTATGTTTTGTACTTCAAAAATATTTCATTATTTTCTTGTTTCATAATCACGCATTTAGATCTGCCAATGAAATTAATGAATTATTTCATTATGCTCCAGCTTCTTTTCAAAATACAAGAACTCAAAAAGCAAGCTGGGATATTGTACAAAGGTTTGCTCAAGTCCTGTTCAATAAGCCTCCAATATAGAACCCAAGCAAACAAATTTAACTAAATGTGGCAAAGTTTAGATTTTGTTTGCATTTATATAGTGCATGTTTGAAAACTTGAGATCTGCAAATAATCCATGCTTTTACCATACATTTACATCTCCTCCCTAGTACTCTATTTTAGATTATTATTTTGAGCAGTCCAAAGTGTCAATTTATTTAAAGCAGAACCACAGAGCCTTGGGCCCTCTTGATGGTCTTGACTACTATTCACAAAATTTCTTACTACTGGTTATCTTAACTGGGGCTTTTGGGGAGTTGAAGTCCAAAATATGGGAAGGTCCAAACAGTCTCCATCCTTGCTCAAAAAGCTAAGGATTCCAAAGACACAGTACATGAAGATGCTGAACAAAAACTTCAGTGGGTCCAAAATGCAGCAGCCAGATTGGTGACTGGGGCTGGTTACAGGGATCACATAACCCCCCTGCTACAGCAGCTCCACTGGTTGCTGATCCCTTTCCAGGCACAATTCAAAGTGCTGATTCTAACCTATAAAGCCCAAAACATTTTAGCTATCTCAAGGACCGTATCACCCTTTATGAGCCGGCTCGAGTATTAAGATCATCAGGAGAGGCCTTTCCCTTGGTCTTCACCTTCACAGGTGTGTCTGAGGGGACACAGGAAAGGGCCTTCTCTGTTGCTGCTCCCAAACTCTGGAACTCCCTCCCACAGGAAGCCAGATTGGCCTAGTCTCTGCTTTTCTTCTGCAAGTAGACAAAGACTTTGCTCTTCAGGGAGGCTTAGTGACTATCTGTCCAAGAGAGGTTTTTGAACAGATTGTTGTGCCTTGTTGCTCTGCATGTGTTTTTGGTTTTGATTTTATTTACTGTTTTAGTGTGGCAATTGTTTAATTCTTTTAAAATATTTGTATACTTACTGTTTTTCAATTTTAAATATTATCTTTTACTGATGTAAGCCACCTTGGTTCTTTTTTAAGAAGAAAGGTGGGATAAAAATATTTTAAACAAACAAACAAACATAAAATATTTTTCTTGCACTTTCTTAAAAGGAAACATTCTATATAATTTTCAAACCCTGCATATAAAAGCAGTGAAAAGAAATCTTGTGGTTTTGGAGCAATAACAAGTGGAACTAGTGCCTCAAAATCTAAAAAATGTCTATCTTCCACTCAACACATGGAATATCAGATCACGGGCACCATTTTATGCATTTTATTTTCAGCACCATATTTTCAGATAGCAGCATTTTTATTTTGGGAAGCAATACTGGTTTCATGCCCCAAATGTATGTTAAGAACAGATGTTTTCTACTGTTCAAGGCCACACATGCATGACCTTCTGGATTGAAGGAGACAAACACTCTTCAGTACACAGAGCTGTCTCCAGGCACTTTGCCTATTGTCATTATAAAAACACAGCAAAGATTACAGTGTTTGCATGCCAAAGGCATAGAGGTTAATCATGCAGTTTATTTCTAGAAAATGTCTGGTGTTTTCTTGCCCATTCCCAAGGTAGCAGAATAGCAGCATGGCAAGACAGGAAATATGCTTGATAATGTCAATTTCCATTTAAACAAAATACAAATTAAATAAAAATGTGTGATTTCTCATAGTAAAGCAGGAGGAAGGTTTCAATTATATCCAATTTAAACAAGATAATAATCATCTGCTGTCAAGTCGATTCTGACTTATGGCGACCGTTTTCAGGGTTCTCCAGGTAAAGAGTACTGAGAAGTGGTTTACCATTCCCTTCTTCTGCGGACATCCTGGGACTGTGCAACTTGCCCAAGGCTACACAGGCTGGCTCTACTCACAGGAGGCACAGTGGGGAATTGAACTCCTAACCTCTGGCTCTGCAGCCAGATACCTAAACCACTGATCAATAAAATATCTGTAGCAGCAAAACATTTGGCTTGAAGTTAGAAGAGGGCAGCTTTCTTATCAGAATTGACAAGTATCCTACAAACTAATCTAGTCTTCTTCCATAGTATTACATAAAGGATTAACTCTGTAAGATTAGCCAACAGCAAGTCACTTTAATGACCCAATAATAAGAAGATATTCCAGTACTTTGGTGAGAATTGTGTTCTTCTTACCTTAACAGCTTTTGTGAACCTTAGGCAAAAATCCCTGAATATCTGAAAGCACTCCTCCAGTTTCATTGTTTCTTTATCTTCACATAAGAAGTCTATAAGGGCATGTGCTTCCTTCAGCAAATCCCGTTTCCAGTGTTCTAAGTCTTTTAGTTCTTTCACAGCAAACTTTTAAACAAAACCAAAATACACATTAGATTCAAATAGGGATTGAGAAATGGCCCGTATTTAATACTCTATACATGCATACATGGGCTAATTTCAGCATGGGTAAAATCCTGGATTAAAAAACTGTGGCTAGAGATCACAGGGCTACAGCACTGAGAGTGGTATGATACCTTTGGGGTATGCATAGACTTTTTATCCCTGAGGCCAAACAGGCTTTTCCAGTATTTTGAAACACTACTCAAACCTGCAAGTCCATTTTATTGCATGGAATAATAGGATACTTGTATGTATCACAGACAATGATGCTTCTGTACTGCCACCTTCAATATTTTGGCTCCTGACAAAAAGGCAACCACTGAACATTGTTCAAATAGGATATTTAAAGATGACATTTCCGTGAAGAGACACAGAAAAGCCAAGCTTTTACTTTTAATAAAGTAGAAAGTAGGCAAATAAAATTAAGTTTATGACACATTTGCAGCTAGGCTATAACACACACAATTTAGCTGCAAATACAGGTGGGAAGTAGTAACAGAATCTTGATATATTTAGAATTTTAATGCATGTTGTAACATACTACACTAAGGTTCAATTGCTGCTATCTCTCCAGTTGCCTGAAAGGAGTTAAAATGCAGGAGTCAAACTTTCCTGTCAATTATTTCACAGTTTACCCAAGATAGGTGCTTGATTTATTTCACCAATCCAATTCTCATCAATTCTGGCTTCTTTCACTAGAAACCCATTTCCTCAAACATTACATAAGGCTATACAACTACTGTAGTTTTCCAAAGGCCTTTGCTAAACAACAGGTAGCTAGGATGTTAAGCCAACAAATACTAATGAGTTTAATCTATTACTATTTTCCATCTCCTCAGTGAAGACAAACGCATAGTGCACTTCATGTGAAATCTGTGGCACAAAGTAGGCTAAAGGAAAGCAAGTAAAGGAAAATAACCTAGCTTAAAGAAGTGAGACAATAATTTGGAGAAGAAGCTTGCACCAAAATAGATCCTGCTAAACACAGTGCAAAATAGAACAAATTTCAGTTAGTATTACAAGACTGCTGGAGACTGTTGGGAACTATCACATAATATAACATTGGAATTTATTTCATAAGTTATTTTCTAAGGAAAATGTTTCTACAGGGACCACTGATGTGTGTTTCATCCACAAGCGATATGTTTAGATTGCCAGGTCTCTGTATTTTGTTAGTTTTTCCAATTCTTTATTTTCAGCTCTGGCATCCCCTGGAATTGCAATGATCCAGACATTTCTGCGCATTTATCAATTCCAAATTTCATTTGAATATCTTCACTAAATTTTCACAGTATGTTCAGCAGTGATTCTATCTCAGTGGAACTTTCAGCATATAGTTTTAGATCATCCATGTATAACAGATGATTGATTTTTCCTGCTTGTTCTGAAACAAGAGCATGCATTATATGAACAAAAAGGGATAGGGGAAAAACTGTTGCTGTTGCTGTTGTTACACCTTATGCTGAGTCCATCTATCCAAGCAGTGTCAAAACTGGTTAGCAACAATTCTCCAGAGTTTGAGCCTGAGAACTCATTCATCCACAGCAGGAACTTGATACCAGATGTTTTGGACTCCAACTTTGGCCCTGATGCCTGGGGTTTCTGGGAGTAGAAGTCCAAAACACTTAGTGCAGCAGAGGTTGAGAACCACTGTTTCTCTACCACCGAGATACAGTGCCTTCCATAAAGGCACCAACAATCTCATGATAACATGCCCTTACATTAGGTGTGTTGCCTTAGGAACATTTAGTTTGAAACTCAAATTTTATTGAGACTTAACAAATATAGTTCCAGTGACAATTATTGACAATTATTTGATCAAGATAATACAGCAACCATAGATTTTAAGAAGATTAGCTTGGTTATTTTCCCCCCTATCCCTCTTTGTTCCTATAATGCATGCACACAGGCACTTACAGAAACAAACATGATCTTTCCAGCACTTTTATTTGTTTAATAAAAGAGCATTCTTTGAAAATGAAGAGTGACAGAGATGTATTCAGCTTTGTTTTCTTGGTGACTTCTCTTACAAAGCAGAAACTCAACTGGGGAGCCTAAGGGTTTCCAAGGGATGGGGTATGTAAATGCTGCCCCCAGAAGGAGAGATAATCTTAGCTTATCACTCATCCAAAAAGAAAAAAAGCTAGCATCCAAATCAGCTTTGTTAGTCATCTATTTCCCCCCCAAAAAAGCAGTTATATAGATAAACTGGTGAAGGAACATGTAAAAAATGGCTCCATCTTTCATACTAGTATGTAATTCACACAGATGAGAGAAGCTAGCTTTTGAATCAGCTAGCCATTTTAGGGACAGAAATATTACATAAGATAATGATAATCACTTGTAATTAACTCCTTATTGGGAATTATTCCTAATCAAATCTGTTTTAATAAAAAGTAAACATGGAAGCTACAAGAACACAGTGTCCTAATACTACAAGTTTGATGGCAATGGACAGAATACGAAGCCAAGTAAAGCAAAATACAGGAGCTTATGAACTGCTGAAGGCCTGTACAACTACAGTTCATTCCACTTAATTTTAGGTGAGAATGGATCCAGAGTATTATATACCTAGTTGAAAACAATGTCAAAATCAATTAAGTCCTGTCCATTTCAGGAAGACAAAGAATGTAACTAGTATAGTCTTAGTCTGGATCCAACTCAAATATCTGAAACCTTAGAATTCATAGGTCTTACAGCCATTATATAAACTTAATATTTAACCATGGGTTATTTACCTTAACATGGGCCAATGCTCCATCTAAAATTTAAACTGTGGGATTAATGCTTGACCACAGGGCAGCACATAAAACCACTGTCTGAACTGGGCTTGCAGACCATTATTTGGGCTAATCACATTTAAATGTTACATTTGCACCAGAAAAACCAGGTTTAAAGCCGTTTGTTGCTTTTGTAATCTTTGGCTTGCAATGTAACAAGTCTCTTGCTGTCCTAACAAGTCTCTCTTGCTGTCGTTTCCTTCAGTATATCTCTCGTGCACAGTTTAGCCTAGCAAACACAGTTTTCACTGCATGCTTGGGATTTTAACCAAGACAATCACAGTAAACATAGTGAAGCATTGGTTTACTCTGTAGGCAAGATCAGTAAACCTCATATTCCATGTTACAGTTGAAGGAAAGAAAGAAAATGCACCAAGTACTTTTGTATAGGGTCAAAACCAAGGTTTTCTTCAGCTTTTAACTGCTGTCAGTAATGTTCACTCTGCATTCTCGTGGACTAGAATTATATGATCAATTATGAAAGTTAAAAGTTCCATATATTAGACCAGAGTGGATTTGACTTAAATTTGATTTAAATCACAGCTTAAATTTAAAAATTGGATTTTTAAATGATTTAAATGTAAAAAAATAAATTTTAAAATTTTAAATCAAATTACTTGTTAAAAAATCATTGATTTTTACCGACCCTGCATTAGAAAGATTAATTCTGTAAGACCACCAGGAACACAATTATGCAACCTGTAAAAATGTTGATCTGATAAGCCAATCAAGTGTAATTTAATTAGAGAACCTATTAATGTTTTAGAAGAAACAATAGGTAATCTGTGACACTGCCACCATGCCAGTACAACTCAAATTACTATTGTACTAATGTATAGAGACAAACAGGGCTCTGTTTCCTGTCCTCTAAGTACTCTGGCAAACATTTCCCAAGAAACAAATAATGCCTGCTGTAAGGAGGGGTCAGGAGGGGGTCAAAAAGCAGCCAGAGTCTCTGAGGTTCTCTAGCAATAGCAACAAACTTTGCTTCTATTAATGAATGAAAGTTGGGATCCTCAGGAAGCTAATGGATACCCAGGACACTAGGCTAGACAATGTCCTCCACTGGACAGGACTCAGCTGTCTTAATTATTCTGCAAACTAACTCTATTTTAAATTGAAAATGGTGTAGAACTACATAAGGATATCAAAATAGGTCAAGCCAAATTAAAGCTACTAAAAAGCAGAGCCATACATTTAATGTAGGAGGGATGGGTGGTGGTACAGAATGCTTTCATTATTCTTAATTTCTCGTGAGTAAATTTTAACTCAGTAAGAGTGAACAACAGCTTAGTTAGGATCCCTCAAATTAAGAAGCAAGACATCCATGCTATTCTGAGTGGTAGGCACAATGCATATGTATTTGCTATTCTCTACCTACTTGTATCTATCAACAATCTATCAATAATTTCACAGAAGTAAAAAGCACCTGACATACCTAGCATCTTTCACCATAAAAATGCCACTATAAGTAATGGGCTGCACTGTAGGAGGAGCACTACTGTTTAAGCAACATTTTAAGATGACCAAGATTAATGTGGCTAATTAGGGCATCAGATGACAAATGCAGATATAAAAGAATACAAACTACAGAAATCTAGACAAACCTGAAGGAAGCCTTCCATCTGACGAAAGAGTTCTACGTCCCGTCGAATATTGTCCTTAAGAGATTTTGTTTTGGATGAGAGTGAATGAAGTTCAGCCTCTATATTTTCAAGAGATATTCTGCACGGGAGGAAAAAAGTAGTTACTTGCAGCAATTTTCAAAAAGGTATCTTTTTTAAAAAAAATATTTGCTTGTTCTAACATATACTGATAAACAACATGAGCATTTTTGTTTAACAAAACTTGTATTCATAGTAACCTTCTTAAATAACATAACATAGCTGCCACTGCCACCATAAAAAGCTGCTAAGCTAGGGGTTTACAGAATCATAACACAGATCTCAGTTCTTTCCCCTAGTAATGGAGTGGGTAAAGGAATATATGTGAAGAGCCTCATAGCACAGTGGTTAAACTGCTGTCGTGCAGCCGAAAATCTGCTCACAATCGGGAGCTTTGTTTTTTCAATCCCAGGTAGCCGGCTGGAGGTTGACTCAGCCTTCCATCATTCTGGGGTCAGTAAAATGAGTACCCAGTTTGCTGGGGGGGGGGGGGCAATGTGTAGCCTGCGTAATTAACTTGTAAACCGCCCAGAGAGTGCTTTAAGTGCTATGGGGTGATATATAAGCAGCACACTTTGCTTTTTGTTCATGCTCTGCTCTGTGCCTAATTGGAGCCATTTTCTGCCCAATCTGCCCTCAACCCCAAAAATGACTGAGGAGGAGTATATAAGCCTATACAGTGCCACTCTGAATGTTGGACTTCTAATGTTGGACTTTAGCCTTTATGACCAAACAATGGGAATGGTTGTCCACAGAAGTGAATTAGGTTAGTCAAGGGAAGTATGTTAAATCGCCAAATACAAACTGTGCCCCATAGTACAAATATTTATTAGAACCAAATGACAAATCAATAAAAATATATTTAGAATAATAACTTCTAATATCTAGTAACAATCATCACAACCCGCTTAAAGATTAGTTCATTGTGTCTCTTAAAAAGAAGGAATGCTGCAGGCATCCTTCTGTTTCCAGTGAAAATCAAACCACAGAGCCTACAGTAAACAATTGTCGGGTCTGTTTTCAGGCCCAAAATTTGCACATGCATTTAGCACTTGACAAAGAAAACCACCCCACGTTCTCAGCTTTCTTGCTCACCTGGCTGCCTCCTGAACATGCTTCAATTTCTCAGGAAAGGTTAGAAGGCCTTTATCCTTCTTTTGGGCTTCCTGAAACAAACAAAACATTCCCATAACATTCCACTCCCATGTCGAAGCCTATATTACACCTTCATGTATGTCTTTTAAAAAGAACATTTAAGATGTTTCTGCTTTGAACCTGTTCTGTTTGTAGAAAAAAATACTGAAAAAGCTGGAAAGGATCTAATTTAACAAGTTAAAATGACAATTCCTGTTCCAGAGATCTAAGTTTTAAAGAGTCTCTCCGTTGAATACAATGGAGAGACTCCTAAGGAGGACTATTAGGTAAAGCCAGCATACTAATGCCTTTTGTGCAAACTAATTCAACATTTCCTTCTTAATCTTCACCACTTTACCCCCACTCCCCAGCTCTGGAGCTGGCAGATTAGCTGTTAAACCAGTTTGCACAGGGATAGGCATAAAGTCACAGAAATAAATGCTAACTCTTATGTCATTGGGAAACAGAGAAAAACTAGGAGAAAATTAAATGGCATCCTTTATCATGAAGTATAAGGGTACAACTACATAGCTAAAGAGAGAATTGCAATCTTCATAAACAGAGTCAAAACAAATAAGGCCACCACCACCCCTTCTGTCTCACATATCTGCTGTTAAAACTTTGAAGTGTTTCCTTCAAAGTTTCACAACTAAATAATCCATCAATTCAGGGCATTTTCTGCTCCAGAAATAATCTGGGATTTGAAGAGCTAGATAGACTGAAAATCTAATCTAGAGGGGTGATTTTAAATATAGCACCACAACATTTCCAGTTCCAGATTTTCAGCTGTATGAATACTCAGTTTACCAAGTTGCAGATCTAAATATTACAGCCATACATTGATGAAGAGGCAAACAAACAAAGGCAGTGGGAACTGAAAGAACTCTCTATTTTGCTCTTAGATCCTGTGTCATGTATCCCCTTCCAGGAGATCCTATCAATCACCTATCCCTGCTCCTTAGATTTCTGTAGTCTATTATCTTGAAAATGTTTTTTATTTACATACCAAAGCAACAAAATGAAGCAGATTCATTCCAGGCTTATTTGCTTTTGTATCTGCCAGCTTGAGTAATGATGACAACTTAAAGCCAACTGCATTGCCAGCATAGCCTCCCTAAGGAGTAGGGGTGGGGAAAAGGAAAAGGCAAAAAGAGGCATGAGATGGCAATCTACAACACTAGAAATCCTTTCCCCATCCCCACTGTGCAGGAGAAGGCTTGTACCACTTACTGCATTCATAATATTGCCAGCTTGAAGGACCAAGTGCAGTATGGAATGCAACTCTTCACAGCACATAAGTTCTGCAAAAGAGAGAAGAATCTAAATCCACTGGTTATTTAGAAGGCAAGTATCTAACACTTTCAAATGGAATCTTCTCACAGATTAGTTAATATAAAATGTATTTGGGATATAAAATTAAATCTGACTTGCCCAAGCAAAGGAGGGAGGCAAAAGCCTATTGAGAAGGCTTGAGCATTAATTTGTGTTGGATCCAAAGAAGGGCATACAAAAAAAAAGCTGGCACAAGTTAATTTCTCATCTCTTCCTCCTCCCCTTCCCCATAGCTCCTCAGTCCTCAGAAATGCTTCTTCTGTGGATTGGGAGACCCAGGTAAATAGGGTGGGTTGCAATGCCATTGCCATTTAGGAGATGCCCAGAACTAAACAGTGGGGGTATTCAAGAAATATAACTTTGCCAATTTCTCCTGGGTCACAGCCAATCATATTTAGGAATAACTTCTCTGGAGAAAGGAAGGCACAGAAAACTCATTTGCCAGCATTCCTCTGAATCTTACTCTAAGTCCAACCACCAAAGGCATATTGATTATTTTAGAGCCAATTCCACAAAGAGTTTACTGTGAAGAATGTTGTTACGTCACAGTGGTGTGCGTAACAACCTGAAAAGTGCCTTAACTGATCAGTCTTTAACATCACAGCAAAGGTCATTAAATGTTCTCATTCAATCGTGCCTGTAAAAAAAAAAGTGGGACTTCATGATTAGGTGAGTCGCATATGTTGGCCCAAAACAATCTAAAAAGTTAGCTAATATAGAAGACAGAAAAAATAAACAAGCAGTTTGTGCATCAGTAAGCAGTCCTACCAATGTGCTTTTTAACTTAATACTCAACACTGGAAGCAAGCATATAATCACTTCCAGATTCCAAGCACCCTACAGTCCTTGTCTCATTGATTTGTTATTCCTCTGCAATGGATGTGCGACACAAAAACTAGGAGGTTAGCAAAATAATGTTAATTATTCTGCAGATTTTATACCAGTTCACAGAGAATGGCTAAAGGCTAATTTGGACATAGTAGGTTTCTCAAGGGAGTGACACATATCGTAGATAGTACAAGTGTAGAAATAACCTGTTGCTTAGCATATTAAATCATACTAGAGGATGCCCACTGAATCAATAGAGGATTTTGTGAACCAACTCCTCCATAAGTTCCACTGATTCAAATGGGCCTACTCTAACTGCCACTTATTTTAGCACAGTAAGTAACAGTTAGAGTAGACCTATTTGAATCTATGGAACTTACAGAGGAGTTGACTCACCAAATCCCAATTGATTCCGTAGGCCTCCTCTAGTGCAATTTATGATGCTAAGCAACAGAATTTTAGCCACTGAAAGTACCTAGTTGAGTGATTGGACTTCCCCCTCCCCAAGCTTTCTATTTTTTTCAAGTTGCAAACCCTTATTTATCCTTACTCCATAAATCTTTCTACCCTAAAGTCATCACTACTCATTTCAAGACTGTTTCTCTTTCCTTCATCCTACAAATAGCTCTGCTCTTACACTTGGCTTGCAGCTAGAGATGAATGACCAGACAGAGCATATTTAAGCCATAATGGGCACTGTTGCCAACCAGATGCAGGGGAGAAGATATAAGCGGTGTGGAGATAAGGCATGGGATATTAAGAATCACAGTGTGTATATGTACATAACACAGTGGTCTTCATTCAATGCATTAGGACCCACTCTAGGTTACAGCCTGATGGGAATCATAAGAACAACCTTGCCACTATAGAAATACATGGCCAAAAAACATAAACAAGACCTAGAACAGAAATGTATGTTTTAGATAAAGGTAAAAAGAAAAGGAAGATAAAAAATAAGGAAGATGAAAATGTTGTGGCACCTTAAAGACTAATTGCTATACGGTATTTTAATGTGAGCTTTTGTGGACAAATGCACTTTGTCAGACAAAGAAGGCAGTAAAAGTGGGGCTCACTAACAAGATACACGCACAGAGAGCACTATTCCCCAAATGGGAAGTTACTACAAATTAGTAGTAATTTACAAATTACAAGGAAACAAGGCAAACATGAATTCTCTCCCTCCCTCCCTCTCTTCCTCCCTCGCAGGGAGGGGGGAAGAGTAGAAAATTGACTCCAATAACTGCCCAAAAAACAGAGGAAGAAGTGCAACACACACCAGACTGATAACATACACACACCCTTATGGAATGTGTCAGAGCTAGCTTGCTTCCTTTAAATAGCTATAGGGATCCTGAAATTCCGGATCTCATCACTCTAGTTAGGTTGATTAACCTGCTAAGACAAACAAGAGCCTAATGCATGCTGCAGCATGTTTAATTACCCTTTGTAGCCATTCTTATAATTGTCATGTCTTTCTGCAGAGAAGTACAAGATGGCGAGAACTCTTTTTTTAACACCATGGCTTCGAGTCGCAGTGAATAGCTGAAAACAAACAAAAAGGCTTTAGAACTGGCATACAAGAGAGTGAGAGAGTTAGTTTATGGGTGAATAGGACCAGGTTAGTGTTTTCTTACTTTGGCACCTGGATTAGCATGTACATAAAAGAATCTGGTTGACACAGTTTTGATATGTCTCCATTGAAATCCTTTAACTTCTTTACCTAGGGGAAAAGAGGCAGAAGAGAGAGAATACAATTACATATAAAGGATGATCATGCAAATGTTATAATGTTTTTTCAAATTGAAGATCTCAACAGAATTACTAACACATATTAAGAAAACAGAAAAACTGATTTTGAGGCTGGAACTTGAGGTTGTATTGGATGACTGCTCTGAAAACAACCGTGTATCTACCTCGCTGCTATTCCCCAGTGGTGCAAAACACAAGATATGAGTTTCTCCTCCCACAATTTCCTTCTATTATTATTTGCAGGTAAATTTTGCATATTACTATGACCATAGACCCCATCAGGCCCAGCCAGCATGTTTAGTAGTGTGAGATCAGAATAGGGGAAGTCAAAACATCTGGAGCATATCCAGTTGCAGAAGCAAAATATTCCTCATGCGCCAAATATTAACATGTTCTGAATAAGCCAATAACTTCACTGCCTTATGTCCCTACATACGAGGGGACAGTAAATTCATAACGTTGCTGTAGCGTAGCAAAAAGTATCAATGAACAAATATATTGCTGGGGAAAGCAGAACCCTGGTCTTTGCCAGAATTAAATGTGCTCATTTGATTGCTTAATGACATTGAAGTCTTTTCTCTGATAGGTATCAGGCAGTCAAAAGATGAGAAAATCAATCTCCATGTTGTCACAAATCTGGCAAAACGCACACACACCTGGCAGTTAATAACATTTAGTGCTACAAGACAGCATGAGACAGCTTGCCAACACATTAGCATGTAAGAGATAAAACAAGTTGTGTCTCATTTTCTTCTCCCTCTCTTTTCTCTCTGCATTTCTCCTTTAGGGGGACAATTTCATACATTCTTGGCCTCTGCTCAAACAAGGATACGTTTATTATTTTTGAAACATGTAAGTCTCTCCATTGACACAGTTTATAATATGAGGGTGGTTCAACAGACTGTGAAGAGTATATTAAAAAAAAAAAAAAGTAGATCAGCAACAATGATCATCACTATCATCACCCCAAGTAACAAAACTTGGCAATGGGCTCTCATAGAAGTGTAGTGCTAGCCACTTAAAGTAGAATTTACATTCCAAAATATCAAAGTGGGTTTGGCATATGGCATGAAGTGAAATACTACTGAATTTGGTGTTCGTGCACACCCACTCACCCACACCCAATCCTATAGAACAATGGTTCCCAACTTTGGGTAACCCAGATGTTTTTGGACTGCAGTTCCCAGAAGTCTCCACTAGCTGTATTGGCCAGGATTTCTGGGTGTTGCAGTCCAAGAACAATTGGTTCACCCAAGGTTGGGGACCACTGTAGAAGAACAGGAGAAACGGGTGGGGGGGGGGGGGAGAGAGACTTTTTTTCATTACAGAAATAATAAAACTATGCCTGACCAGGGACAGGCATATTGAGACAGGCATATTCCTTAAATCATGGCAAAAAGGCACAGCCATCAGAAGCCTAATCCGCATATCCTGTTCTATTTTCCCCTACTCAAGGCTCACTAACCTCTGCTCAGTCAAACCCAGACATACATGGTGCTGATTGCTAAAAATTACTGATCCTATTCCTGCCAAGTAGTTACACTACAACCCCCATCAGTGCTGCCTGTGCATGATGGAGAGTTGTAGCCCAACACACATGAAGATGATAGATCGTAGATGGCTAGAAGAAGGCCTAATCCCCATTACGAATCTGCACACAGTTATTTAATCATGAGGCACGGTTATTTAATTATAAACTGCATAAACAAGAATCCACAAATTCAAAGGTTACTGAACCTTCCACATATCCCAAAGTTGAGTGACAACATTTAAGAAATTCTCCGGTACTTTGTTCCTTAAAAAGCCAAACCTATACTCCAGAAATCAGAAACTGTACCAATCACAGAATTCCCCAGCCAGCCAAGCTCTGCTACAGTCTGAAGATTTTTAAGCTTGGAACAAACTTTTGCTCACATTCTCTTTCTTGTGTTGTGCTCATTACTATTAAGACAGCTACTAGCTCCAATACAGGAATGGCAACACACTGATGATATTCACGTGGGTTCACTGGATCACAAGACATCCCTGGAGGTGGTGGGCACTGACACAGAAAGCAAAACACATCCAAATATCACTACACAGTGTGTTAAAACCAGCCACAAAAAGCACATGTCCTGCTACAAAAGTGTGTGAATTGGACCTTTGAAAGATATTAGGTCCACCATCTATTTTAGAACGAAAAACACTTCTATAATAAAAATGATCACAAACTCCTAGTAAGAATTTTCTTCTATATTCTGAATTGGGATAGGCAATCATTACTTTTATTTATCTCAGCACTATGAAAGCCATCCCTGTTTAATTGATGCTATGCAGGAATCATGAATGGGTCATCAGGAGGCTGGGCAATGGGGAAAATGCAACAGGTCCAACCCATGTGTTTCCTATGACCATATCACCCCAAATGTGTCTCATTTTGCAAGCTAAGCAGTGTGAGGCCTGGTTATTATTTGGATGGAAGATCACCAGGGAATACTATGCCTAGAGAGGACTAGGAAAAAATTCTGCCTGAAAGCCTGACAAACTACCATCAGAACTAGCAATATTAGAACAAAAGGAACAATGGTCTGATAGGCCAATGGTCTGACTCAGTAAGGCAAATTTTTATGTTCCTGTAAATCAACGGCTTATCTGAATTATATAGGATCTTGCTGTGGTGGTGGGGAAGATCCTCTTCTTCTATTAACATATGTTATAAACATGTCTAAACAGTAGCTTTAAAAGCCCAAGCAGATGAAAGGAGAGAACCCATCTTTCCCCTTCTATTTGTTCCTACCTATTTCTTTAAGATATCTAAAGAGTCAAAGTGACAGTTCATGCTTTTGCAAAATTTTGCAGAAATGGGGTCCTGACATTCTGGCAGGCTGGTGTTTAGGTGGCTATTGACTATAACTGCAACTATGTTATGGAAGCATGATAAATATACATTAGAGGTGTTTAGTTACTCCTTTCCTGTTGTGGTGTTGGAAGTCTTCTGAAAACACCTTTTTATTAAATGTTCATTCTTGCTTAGTGTATTGGTAGTGCACATGTCAAAAGGGTGAAGAAAATACTACACCTAGGAGGAGCAAGGCAGAAGCCAACAATAGAATAGGCTAGGGAAAGCTGCTGGGGGAAAAGGGGATGCTTAAATGAGAGCTAAGCTGACTGGGGAATTCTCAGAGCTGCAGACCAAAAACACAAACATTTCCAAGCTATGGTGTTGAATGGCTGAAGCAAGGTTGTGAATGAGAGGTTTTACCAGTAGGTGCCAAAGAGAAAAAAGATGAAATCTTTGAGATACTGAGAAAGGAAGTGCTTTGATATGGATACCGAGTTTATGTATGGGGAGAGAAGGAAGGGCAGAGGTAAAGCTGTTGAGAAATCTTTATGTTTGGAAATAAATTTATCTAGTGGCAGTTTTGCAAGTATTGTATATGTTTACATGTGTGTGGGTTTTTTTTTTAATGAGGATTGGTGAGTTGTAATTGTTGTATTCAGTCTGAGGAGAACCACCCTTCAGAAAGACAAAAAAAATTTCACGTTTATGAAATTTCACGGCTTGAAGGGAATATGAAATTTTGGAGTAAATGGCGAAGTTTTTTGTAAAGCTGTCGCAAAAATCATGTAAACAGGAGCGCCTAGAAATTTTATAATGAATGTCATAGATTATGAAGACCTTTCACTGAATGCTGAAAAAGTAAGATTACTGCAGCTAATGCAGAACAGCCACCAACTGAGATGGGAGCATGGAGAGGAGAAACAGGGAATGTAGGAAGTTCAAAGCTGAGAAGAAAATTGAAATATAGCAGCCAGGACTTTTTAAATGTGTCATGTCCATGGATGTTTTCCACAGAACTCAACATTAACATGTTTGAACTTGAACACCTTATTACTGCAGTCTAGATACATTAAGATATTCACAGATTTCTCACTTCCACAAGTTCAATTAAAGACTGAACATGCTAGAAACTAGCATGTTAATAATTAAGCCAAGATTTCAGTTAAGACTGCATATAGAACAAGGCATTGCTTTTAGAACTTGGACTGCGAAGGAGGACATTTTTATTATCTTAGTGGCTTGTTCCTTGCACCATAAGTTTCAGCAAGTCATTGTATTTGATCCTGGACACATACTGAAGCATATTGGGTTTTTTCTTTTCGGTTCAAAATTTATCATGTTTTTCATGTAGGCAGAATTTAGAAGATAGCAAATGTAAATCCTCATAGGACTTTGCTCTTTCCTATGAATATCCTCAAAAGTCTACAGATAAGCAGTCCCTGAAAAGGTATGCCAGCAAGAACTAGTTACCCTTAAGGTACCACTATTTTTGTTGTTGTTGGCTTTGCTGCAACACACTAGCATGCAGTCTTGACATGGTTATAATTTTTTTGTCCCTGCCACCCCAATTCTCAGATGTTAAGACATTTCAGGAAGAGCTGAATCTCATCTCTGATTCTATACTGGGCTTCGGAGCCCGATCCTCCCTTCCGAAGTACGGCTTGAAGTCATACATTGCAAGCACCTACCTGAGACATCTTCCCCGCCCCATCAAACAGCCCAATTCTAGGAAGAGTCTGAGCTGCATTTTGATGCGAGGAAGTTGGAAATCAGCAAAGTTGATTGGCAGGAGGACAGGATGTTCTCACGGGGACTGACCTTGTGGGTTTTTGTTTATGCAGATTTGCTTTAGTTTACATTGTTATAGAATGAATCTTTCATTGATTCAGAGTTGGTTAGTGTACAGACTTGTTTAAAGGTGACAGTCATGCTTCCAATGCCATGCAACCTTTTTTTTAAACCAGTGTCTCTACCTACATGCACATGGCACACATTCCTGTTACCACCTAGTTTTTATCCTCCTCATCTCTCTGTTGAGGAACACTCATCAAAACAGCAGTTTTGTTACATCAGTAAAGTAAGTCCCAAGCTAAGCACTGTACTTCGAGTACAATGCTATATTGTGGGCAACTGGTGCGCCTTTTTCCTATAGTCCAAATTTGGTACAGACAATCCTTCCACTCTCCCAGGATAAGCAGCTATTAGAGATTGGCACTTTTTTTTTTAAAGGCAAGTTTTCGCAATTTGTAATTTGTCAAGATTGATGAATCACAAATCACAAATTTATGATTTTTCCTGACAAATTGATTTGTTAATTCATCTTGATTTTAAAACCCTATAAACACTCCCTAGGACCTAGAAACACCAAAATTGCAGAGGCACTTCTCCTGACTCTCCCCTACAATCCCTGCATGTTTGGTGAAGATTGGGTTTCGGACATCTGAGTTATACACCCACAAAGTGTATCCCCCCAGGAAATTGCCCTTTAGCAGCTGGTTTGTGGCAGTGCTGGAATTTCCCAAAGCCAGCTGCTAAAGGGCACTTTCCTGGGAGGGACCATTTCGGTGTCTCTAGGTGCCTATGGGGGACTTTCCTGGGGGAGCCCTCTTTGTGGGTGTATAACTTGGACATCCAAAACCCAAACTAACTTGCAGGGCTTATAGAGGAGTCAGGGAAAGCCTCTCTGAAATTTCGGTGTCTCTAGGTGCCTGTGGGGGGAGTTTTAGAGCCCAACAAACTGACAAATCAAAAATCACAAAAAAATTCATTTATTTCTGTTCATTGGGGGCTTCGCTTCTAATGAATACAAATTGAGGAATTAGCGGTTTTTCAGAAAAATTCATTTTGCAATTAATGTTTTAATTCATATCCATCTCTAGTAGTTACAGTATTTGTCTCTGCTCACTTTAAAGATGGTTGCCATATAACCCTCCTCTTACCTCTTCTGTTTCTGGCAATAGCTTGAGAAGTTCACGTAGGATCTCACAGCTATAGAGATCACTTCTTCCTGAGTGAAGATCATCAATTATACACTGAAAAGATCTTGGTAGGGAAATATAAAGATAATATATTTAAGTTTAGGAAAGGTGCTACTTCCAGATATTAAACCTTACACATTTTTCTTAGCATCAGATTCTATGAGAGTTTCATTCTAGTACATTATTAAATGGCAACATGTTAACATGCACACAAAATATCGCTTTGCAAACTCCACTTAGGTCTCCTACAACTTTGCTCCTTATATCTAAGAATAGTGCCCAACCATTACACTTATGCTATTTTCACATAAAATAAAAAGTTTTAGAAAAACTGTTGCAAGTTTTTTAAAATCCACAATTAAAAAAGAAACTAGAAACATAATTTTCAGTTAAGCATGTAAATTGTGCCCTGCCTGACATTACAAATATGGTGCCAAGGACTGGAACTTGAGATGATCACATATATAGGGACCACCATATCTGCCAAACAGACAAATTAACACTCTGTTTCAAACCAGATTAAGCCTGCAGCTTTATTACTTGTGGCTGAATATTTCTCCTTTCCTGTCATGCTTATTTCATCATGTTTGAGATCTGAGACGGGGTACAAAATCTTACTTTTTAAACTGCTTGAGAAATATCCCAATGTTCATACTTCTTTTGGCATCCAAAATATTAATCTGGAAAAAAGACAACAACAAAACACATTAAAAGGCTTGTTCAAACAGTACACTTTAATCAGGCTGGATTACTCTGCTTACATTTTCTGGCACAGCAAAGAAGAGACATTCATATCAAAAACAATAATTGTGTAGTTACACTTGTACACAAGTCACACCATTTGAAGAGTTTAAACTTAGAACCAGATATTTTTAAACTAGAAATTTGGACAGAACTCTAACTAGGCATCTAGGTTACTTCTACACTTAATTCAGAGTAGTGGTGTTTTGTTTGTTTGCTTTTAAAAAAAAAGAAAAGAAAGAAAGCCCTGAAGAGCTTGGAGCAAACTGACCTGAAATACTCTCTTTGACTCCTGCTACATATACCTGTCTAGACCCTAACATAATTTTTAGAGGCGCCTCTCCTGATTTTCCTAACAAATGAGACAAGGGAGGTACAGTGGTGCCTCGCTAGACGATGTTAATCCGTTCCGCGAAGATCGCTGTCTTGCGAAAACATCGTCTAGCGAAGCGCGTTTCCCCATTGGAATGCATTGAAATCTCTTCAATGCGTTCCAACGGAAAAGTCGTCGTCTTGCGAAGATCGTCCATAGGGAAACATCGTCTAGCGAGCGCGGGTCCCCATTGGAATGCACTGACAGCTATTGACCGCTAGTCAATGCATTCCAATGGGGAAAACTCGTCGTCTAGCGAAAATCGCCCATAGGACACCATCGTTTTGCGAAGCGCATTAGCGATCGCAAAAAGCCATCGTCTAGCGAATTCCTCGTCCTGCAAGGCAATCGTCTAGCGAGGCACCACTGTAGTTTCTGGAGAAAGGGTCTTTTAAAATTTAACTCTGAACAAGGTTATGATGCAGAAATTAGGAATATAGGAACTGAAGAGAAGGGAAATAAGACTTGTAATTCATGGGTCAATTCATTAATAAAAGACACCTTGAACTGACTTTTCACTCTGCTAAAATACTATAAAGATCTTAAAATTTGAGCTTTCATACTGTTAAAATAGTACATAGAAATTGATATGGAAAATGTTAACATGAATAGTTTCCTTTTGTTTCTATATGCTATTTCAAACATACATGTTACAAGGAACTTAGGAAATTTGCTTCTTTGTACTACAGCTCCCAGAACTGTCAGGTCAAAATGGACTTTCCAGGTTGAATTAGAGGTTCTTGGAATTATAGTTTTAAAAGAAGAGCAAGTGAGAGCGGGGGGGGGGGGGGGGGAACAAACCAGAAAACAGCTTTTCCAAGTTCTTATATTTTACATGCAGCCAATACCTTTTTCCACACATATCTATAGTCTTCCAAAGGATACAGCACTTGCTTCCCAATAATCAGAAAGGAAAGGAAACTATTTATTTTATTTATAGGCCTAGTGCATCATGAAACAAATTCCTATTCACCTATAGTAGGTAATACTGTCCTCATGACAAAGGTTACATCTGACCTGTTCTCTGGTGTTTTCCTGAATGCCCTCTTGCTCATTCCTAAGACTGTTAATTCTTTTGGTTAAACTAGTAAATAGAGATGGGAGTATTCGTATATGAATACGAATATCACCGCACAGGTGGAAATAACGAGAGTTCGGCCCCATGGGGCTGGACTCTCCACTCACAATTTTGCGGCTGCCGCCGGCTCCGCAGAGACTTCCGTTGTCCGCAATCGATTACCCACTCCTGGCAGGAGGCGGGATGACAAGCCTCTCTGCCAGGTTGCAGAGTGGCTAATCCACTGCGGAGAACAGCGTGATAGGAAGTCTCCACGGAGCCGGCAGCAGCGGCGAGATCGTGACTGGACAGTCCGGCCTCATGGGGCTGGACCCTCGTTACTTCCACCTGTGTGGGGATATTTGTATTCATATACGAATACCCCCATCTCTACTAGTAAATATGGGCTAGGAAAGATCTGAAATGGCATTACATGGAAACAAACCCTTTCAAGAGCACTTGGACCTTTCCCAAGGTAAATGGGGCTCTTCAATGCCAGTTTTAAAGTCAGTGTGTGACAATGACACAAGACCATTGTCTGTTTGCCTCTCTCTCTCTCTCTCTCTCTCACACACACACACACACACACAGAGAGAGAGAGAGACAAACAGGTAGTAGCTTAGGAACACATACCAGCTGAAATCCTATTTAGTAACACTGCACCCGTAAAGGCTGCTGATATCATCAGCCACATATGCTAATATTTAATTTAAAGTTTCCTACCCATCCACCCCCAGGTTCTAAGGGTCCCTAGGTATCCCTTTGAACCTAGGAAAGCTTTTGGGGACTCAATATTGAAAGGGGAGCCTTTAATGTCTGAAATCCCCACCGCTAATCCCACTGAGTTACTCATCTGCTTAGTGGAGATATTTGCACCCCTCCCCCTTGGTGGAACTGCGCTGTACTAAAGATTAAGATCATGAAAAGAATGAAACCTCTGTAGGAAAGGGGGAAAACTCTAATTTGTTCCCAAGGATGAGACTTTCTTTTTTTTTTAATTTTCTTTTTATTATTATGTATAAAATCCATCTATGCTTATTTAACATCGTGTCACCTGGGTTCAGCTTATAATCATTTGCTTATAATCATCTTCCAGGTTTGTTGGCATTCTCAAAGAAATTTTGTTTAGCACGTTGTATAGATTAAGAAATTTTGAACCCCTTCCTTTGCTGATCCATGCACAGTATTTTCTTCTGTTTTTGCCACCTCAGCACTTGCCCTAAAACTTTCCTAGTGGATATTTAACTGCAACACTCAAGAAATAAGCAGCCGCCCTATAGAAGCACGTGTAACTGAGGCAGAGGAACAAAGGAAAACCCATTTAAATGGTGCTCAATATATAGTAATTATAATCCATGTTTTTACCTGAAAAGTCCACATTTTCATCATCATCATGTTGGGCATTCCTGTTAATTAACATTTTATACTGAGGTTTGGCTCTGTTCTTGCCCAAAGACATGCCACTGTGTTTCTATGTATCACTATCCCCAGTCCTAAAATTAGATTTCCAAGAGCATGCTGTGTTCAGATGCAGTCTCTATATAATTATGCAAATGACCATGGGAATAATAAAAATAAACTAATATTCAACATATAAATAACATCATTTCTATTAAGGATAGCTGACATTGGGCATAACCTGTAAGTTACTTCAGCCATCTTTTTCCTGCCTTCGCATCTCACCTCAAGGAAAAGATAAATAATACTTGTGTGCCATTAAGTCAACTTTGATTTATAGCAAACCTTCCATGAAGAGACACTTGTTCAGCAGGCCCAGGCAAAGAGGCAGTCCCGAAACCAGCAAAATCAGGGAGCTGGACAGGGGACAGATTGTATTTGTCTTCAGTGTGGAAGGGATTGTCACTCTCGAATTGGCCTTCTCAGCCACACTAGACGCTGTTCCAAGAGACTATTCAGAGCACGTTACCATAGTCTCTCGAGGAGACTGAAGGAAGCCTACCATGATTCTCTAGGTAGATAGTACTCAGAAGTGGTGTTCCATTCCCTTCTTCTGGGGGTGCCATGAGACTCTGCAATTTGCCAAAAGCTACACAGGTTGGTTCTTCCCCTGGAAGGTATAGTGGGGAATTGAATTCCCAACCTCTGGCTCCACAGTCAGATACCTGTCCCACTGAGCTATATACTAACTGAAAGCTCAAGTCGTTTCTTTTGTCATTCCCAAGGAAGTAACCATATTAGTCTGCAGTAGCAAAAACAAATAATTTTGTGGTAGCTTTAAGAGTACAACCAGATGTATACAATCAAATTGTTCTAGATTGCTAAATGGGGTTGCTTGGAAGTGTAGTATGCCATGTGAAATGACATATCACACGTCAAAGCAAGGATTGGTGGTTTCAAGGCAGGAAACCACATCACACCTCAAGCAACTATAGGTCCCTTCCTCCCTTTTAAGAAAAAGAAAAGAAAAATAGTTTAAAAAGTTCCCCTTCCCTGTTCCATCCTCCATGGGGGAGCAAGAGGAAGTTTTCATTTTTCAAAAAAAAAAAAAAAAAAAAAAAAAACTCTAAGTGGAAAAGCACTTAATTAGCTTATCCAGCACGCAATTCACCAAAGCCCCTTACAAGGGGCTTTAAAGAAACAACACATTTGCATCTTCTCTCTCCCCTTCCACAGGAGAGTGGGAGGACACTTTTTACATCCCAATATCATAAAGTGGCTTAAGCAAAATGTCTGCTTAAGTCATCCTCTTTGGTTTGAGCCCAGTGATCGCACATACTGGAACTGAACCAAAGCAGAGTGATACTACTCATACCAAAAAAACAGTGGCTCCTGACAGGGTCTCAAAAACGTGCAGGTAGGCAAGGATATGGCACATGCTGGTTCACAATTCCCAGTATATAGTGTGGTTACTCCCCTTCACGGATTGCTGCCTTGTCGTGGCGAAGGGGCTTGAGTAATTCAGAGAAGCTATGGGCTATGCCGTGCAGGGACACCCAAGACGGACAGGTCATAGTGGAGAGTTCTGACTAAACACGATCCACCTGGAGCAGGAACTGGCAAGCCACTCCAGTATCTTTGCCAAGAAAACTCCATGGACAGAAACAAAAGGCTAAAAGATATGACACTGGAAGATGAGCCCCTCAGGTCAGAAGGCGTCCAACATGCTACTGAGGAAGAGTGGAGGACAAGTACAAGTAGCTCCAGAGCTAATGAAGTGGTTGGGCCAAAGCCGAAAGGACGCTCAGCTGCGGATGTGCCTGGAAGTGAAAGGAAAGTCCGATACTGCAAAGAAAAAGACTGCATAGGAACCTGGAATGTAAGATCTATGAACCTTGGTAAGCTGGATGTGGTCAAACAGGAGATGGCAAGAATAAATATTGACATCCTGGGCGTCAGTGAACTAAAATGGACGGGAATGGACGAATTCAATTCAGACGATTATCATATCTACTATTGTGGGCAAGAATCCCGTAGAAGAAATGGAGTAGCCCTCATAGTCAACAAAAGAGTGGGAAAAGCTGTACTGGGATACAATCTAAAAAATGATAGAATGATTTCAATACGAATCCAAGGCAGACCTTTCAACATCACAGTCATCCAAGTTTATGCACCAACCATCGATGCTGAAGAGGCTGAAATTGACCAATTCTATGAAGACTTATAACACCTTCTAGAACTGACACCAAAGAAAGATGTTCTTGTCATTATAGGGGACTGGAATGCTAAAGTAGGGAGTCAAGAGATAAAAGGAACAACAGGTAAGTTTGGCCTTGGAGTTCAAAACAAAGCAGGGCAAAGGCTAATAGAGTTTTGTCAAGAGAACAAGCTGGTCATCACAAACACTCTTTTCCAACAACACAAGAGGCGACTCTACACATGGACATCACCGGATGGGCAATACCAAAATCAGATTGATTATGTTCTCTGCAGCCAAAGATGGAGAAGCTCTATACAGTCAGCAAAAACAAGACCTGGAGCTGATTGTGGCTCTGATCATCAGCTTCTTATAGCAAAACTCAAGCTTAAACTGAAGAAAATTGGAAAAACCACTGGGCTAGTCAGGTATAATCTAAACCAAATCCCTTATGAATACACAGTGGAAGTGAAGAACAGATTTAAGGAACTAGATTTGGTGGACAGAGTGCCTGAAGAACTATGGATGGAGGCTGGTAACACTGTACAGGAGGCAGCAACAAAAACCATCCCAAAGAAAAGGAAATGCAAGAAAGCAAAGTGGCTGTCCAACGAGGCCTTACAAATAGCAGAGAAGAGAAGGGAAACAAAATGCAAGGGAGATAGGGAAAGTTACAGAAAATGGAATGCAGACTTCCAAAGAATAGCAAGGAGAGGGCCTTCTTAAATGAACAGTGCAAAGAAATAGAGGAAAATAATAGAAAGGGAAAAACCAGAGATCTGTTCAAGAAAATTGGAGCTATTAAAGGAACCTTTTGTGCAAAGATGGACATGATAAAGGACAAAAATGGTAGGGACCTGACAGAAGCAGAAGACATCAAGAAGAGGTGGCAAGAATACACAGAGGAATTATACCAGAAAGATCTGGATGTCCCGGAAACCCAGATAGTGTGGTTGCTGACCTTGAGCCAGACATTCTGGAGAGTGAAGTCAAGTGGGCCTTAGAAAGCATGGCTAACAACAAGGCCAGTGGAGGTGATGGCATTCCAGTTGAACTATTTAAAAGCTTAAAAGATGATGCTGTTAATGTGCTACACTCAATATGCCAGCGAGTTTGGAAAACTCAGCAGTGGCCAGAGGATTGGAAAAGATCAGTCTACATCCCAATCCCAAAGAAGGGCAGTGCCAAAGAATGCTCCAACTACCGTACAATTGCACTCATTTCACATGCTAGCAAGGTTATGCTCAAAATCCTACAAGGTAGGCTTCAGCAGTATGTGGACCGAGAACTCCCAGAAGTACAAGCTGGATTTCGAAGGGGCAGAGGAACTAGAGACCAAATTGGTAACATGCGCTGGATTATGGAGAAAGCCAGAGAGTTCCAGAAAAACATCTACTTCTGCTTCATTGACTACGCAAAAGCCTTTGACTGTGTGGACCACAGCAAGCTATGGCAAGTCCTTAAAGAAATGGGAGTGCCTGACCACCTTATCTATCTCCTGAGAAATCTATATGTGGGACAGGAAGCAACAGTTAGAACTGGATATGGAACAACTGATTGGTTCAAAATTGGGAAAGGAGTACGACAAGGCTGTATATTGTCTCCCTGCTTATTTAACTTATATGCAGAATACATCATGCGAAAGGCTGGACTGGAGGAATCCCAAACCAGAATTAGGATTGTCGGAAGAAATATCAACAACCTCAGATATGCAGATGATACCACTCTGATGGCAGAAAGTGAGGAGGAATTAAAGAACCTCTTAATGAGGGTGAAAGAGGAGAGCGCAAAAAATGGTCTGAAGCTCAACATCAAAAAAACTAAGATCATGGCCACTGGTCCCATCACCTCCTGGCAAATAGAAGGGGAAGATATGGAGGCAGTGACAGATTTTACTTTCTTGGGCTCCATGATCACTGCAGATGGTGACAGCAGCCACGAAATTAAAAGACGCCTGCTTCTTGGGAGGAAAGCGACAACAAACCTAGACAGCATCTTAAAAAGCAGAGACATCTCCTTGCCGACAAAGGTCTGCATAGTCAAAGCTATGGTTTTTCCAGTAGCGATGTATGGAAGTGAGAGCTGGACCATAAAGAAGGCTGACCACCGAAGAATTGATGCTTTTGAATTGTGGTGCTGGAGGAGGCTCTTGAGAGTCCCCTGGACTGTAAAGAGAACAAACCTATCCATTTTGAAGGAAATCAACCCTGAGTGCTCACTGGAAGGACAGATCCTGAAGCTGAGGCTCCAATACTTTGGCCATCTCATGAGAAGAGAAGACTCCCTGAAAAAGACCCTGATGTTGGGAAAGTGTGAAGGCAAGAGGAGAAGGGGACGACAGAGGACAAGGTGGTTGGACAGTGTCATTGAAGCTACCAACATGAATTTGACCAAACTCTGTGAGGCAGTGGAAGACAGGAGGGCCTGGCGTGCTCTGGTCCATGGGGTCACGAAGAGTCGGACACGACTTAACGACTAAACAACAACAGTGTGGTTACTGGAAAAAGGAGTGAACCAGCACAGTCCCAGGACATCCCCAGGAGAAGGGAACAGTAAGCCACTTCTGAGTACTTTCTACCTGGAAAACCATGAAAAGGGTCACCATATATCAGAACTGACTTGAGAGCCCATTTATCATCATCATCATCATCAAGTATGGAGGAGAAGTAATTCCTCATCCAGCATGCTCCCATGTACAGAAGGAGGGAAGCTGGATAGACTGCTTTAAAACTGAGAGAATAGAGAAGTCTAATTTTGCCAGCCTAGTCATATATTCCGAAACATGTACCTAACTCATTCAGCTGAATAATATGCAAGCCCTGGTCTCACCTTTCCAGAGCTTGGGAATATTTCATTAGAAATATAATTACTAATAATTTATTTTTGTGATACTTAAAGTATAGCTTAATGACATTTCAATTGTAAGATAAGGAGAGATACCTTTACTCATTTTGAAGTATAATTACCGTATTTTTCCATTTATAAGATGCCCCTGTTTATAAGACACCCCCCCTTTTCTAACCCCCAAATTAAGAAAACTTAGCTTTGAGTATTTAGCCTCTGGGCTCAGAAGGCTTGGACATTTTGAGTACCTGTTGAATCTGAGCCTACAGGCTCCACCTCCAATGAGGTGTGTTCCAATTGGTTTGTTCAGCATCAGCTGATGTCAGTTCCATAAGGCTCGTGATTGGAGGAAGCCTGTTTGCAGAGGCAAGGTACGGGCCATTTTGTTCTCAGCTTACTTCAGTGTATAAGACGCCCCTCAATTTTTAGTGTAATAATTTTAGGAAAAAGTAGCGTCTTATACATTGAAAGATACGGTAACTTGTTTTAATTACTTTTATTGGATATATGTGGTCTCACTATTCAGCTGTATGCTATATGCTAGTGGCTTATAAGCTTTCTGGGGTGTGTGTATCTGTATGTAATTTTTTTTTCATAACAAAGAAGCAAATTGTTTCCTTCTAAAAACTGAACTAACAGCTCTGTGGTCCTGGCTCCAGTAGTCAAATAATAACATTTTAAGAGTAACATTCCAGTGTCTACCCTTCCCTATCAATTTTTCAAACACATCATCATTTTTCAGCACATAGCATCAGCAAAAGCAAAATATTTTTCAATGTGTTTTCAAAGCGTCTTCTCTTCCCTTTCAACCTCTTTTCCCCAAGATCATTCATCCACCTCACCTGCAATATCTACATACAAGGGTGCACTGCAAACTCATCACTATTTTTGTTGCCACACCCATTAGGATAAAGAGTAGTATATGTGCACACCTAGCATCTACTTTTTTCTGAACAACATTCATAGTTTTACTCATCTGCAGGTTATATTCTGCAGATTAAAACTTTCAGCTTCTATGATCTGGCACAATTTAACCTTTATTAGAAAGAATAAAACTATTTCTGACAAACATTTGGCAGTTCACGATAGTTCACCTTTTGTGCCTGCTAATTTTAGCAGCCACTTTTACTAAACCAGATGGAATCAAAGCAAGGACATCTAGATCACAGATGGGAATCTTTTAAGGAAAAGAAAATACATCATCGTATTCAGGAATCACTTCATCATGTTATCCTTTCCTTTGCTTGTACTTGTCTTGATGCCCTGCAGCTGCAAAAGTCTCTATAGCATATAGATGCCTGAAAATGGTGGTTGCCATATGCAGCGGAAGTTCTAAGATTGTCTCTGGAGATTAAGAAAAGTGCTGTCCCACCTTTAAATTTAAGAGATTTATCATTGCCTGTGCTTTTGTGGATTATACCTTGTTTCCCCGAAAATAAGACCTAACCTGAAAATAAGCCCTAGTATGATTTTTCAGGATGCTCGTAATATAAACCCTACCCCCAAAATAAGCCCTAGTTAAGTGAAATCCTACCCTCCACCATTGTGCAGCAATCAGAAGAGGATAACATGACTGTATTTGAATAAATGTAGATTGTTGTACATGAAAAAAATAAAACATCCCCTGAAAATAAGCCTTAATGTGTTTTTTGGAGCAAAAATTAATATAAGACCCTGTTTTATTTTCGGGGAAACACGGTAGTTCACTTCTTCAGATACAGAGTACAATGCTTAAGGCACAGGTTTACATCCAGAGTGGAATGGGATATACAAAATGGCAATCATGCATTAAACTTCCAGTTAGCTGGTCCATTGTTGTATCTTTCCACCTGGCCCAGAACAGGAGTTACAATCTTTTGACTTTTCACAGAGCTCCATAGTCACATGGACGCCATAAGACTTCTGTTCCGAGCTACTCTGAAACTCAGGTAATTAAGATCTCATTCCTCCTAGCTCTTCCATGAGTGCTAGAGGACTGAAGAGGCAAAGGGTCAGGTTCCTTGGCAGCTGATGGTTGACTGCCAAGATCAGGACAGGTTTGTGTGCCCTGGCCTTGAGATTGTTTGTCTAATCTTTCAGCATACTGTGATGTGCTAATTTCACACTGTAGTTAAATAAGGGCTGCTGTTTTACTCGCTTACCACTCCGGCCACTGAAAGTCTGACTGAATCAAACACTTTTCAACACGATAAACACAGCACAACATATTAGTATCTTTCTGCTCTCCCCAAAATACCGATTAGCAGTTAGTTCTTCAATGAAAGTGTTTTCAAATGCAATTCTTTAGGAGAATACTAGGAAAACTTTACTTTCAAGTATAATTTGACTTAAAAGCCGTATAGCTTTCCAGCCTTACTCTCTTGTAGGCTATAATGTCCACTCCAAGCAATTCCTACCATAACCACCACTTGAGACATGTGCATAATTGAATGGAACATTCACATAACTGAAAAACACTGCTTTCCAATCTTTCACAAATAATACAGTTTGACCAATGCTGCCAGAATCTACAGTCAGAGCAAAACCAGCTTTTCAGCAAAGCAAGAACAACACCATTTAACTTTTAGAGACCTGTGATACAATGGTGTGAGTGCAGCTGTTAAAGTCTACAAAAACTCTAGGTGCCAGCCTCTTAAGAGAAGGTGAAAAGTACTTTAAATAACATTTTAGATGTGCACACAGCTCTGATTCACACACTTAAGTATACTTATACACCTAATTGCCACCACTCCTTTTCAATCCTACACAAAATGTGTATGCATTTAGTCATACCAAACTTTTTACTATTTTGTAACCATCAGTTGCAGATAGAACAATGTTTCCCAGAATTATTTTTTCTAAATTTACTTCTAGAATGACCAAGTACTGATGCTTTTTCCCTTCAGTGTTCATGAATATGCATTTCCCCTATACTTCTGTTAGATTCCACATAATTTTCTTCTAATTATGTCTGCATCTCAGATACTTCTCCAAAACCACATGATAATGGCTCTCTCTAATATACAGACACCAATCCTAGGAAAACCTAACATTAGCAACATTCCAGGAGTCTGAGTCTAGATTTAAATGATATTATCGCACTGCGAATGAAAACAAGGAAAACTTTAAAACAGCCTAGCCCAAAGAAGCAAATGTACTGTAAAAAATTAAAAATTTAAGCATGTTCTATATTGTCAGAAAAAAAATAATCTAAGCTGGCTGGATAGCTCAGTGGTCTAGAGGCTGGGAGTTCAATTCTCTACTGTGCCTCCTGGGAGAAAAGTCAGATTGTGTGGTCTTGGGCAAGCTGCACAGTCCCAAAGCTGCACCCAGAAGAAGGGAACAGTAAACCACTTCTGTGTATTCTCTACCTAGAAAACCCTAGGGGTTTAAGGGTCACCTTAAGTTAGAATTGACTTGACGGCATGCAATTATTATTATTATAAGAATGCTGAATTAGCAATGTAATTGCTTATGACATTCACAGGATGTCAAGTAGGGTTTTAAAAATACATTCTATTTATAAATATTTATGCAAGGAAATCCCTACAAAAATATAGTGGTGAAAATCCTGCTATTTACACGAGTTGGCATAATGCCATCAACCATAATTTTCAGGGACAAATTGATGCAAGATATAATATCAACATAGGCATTTCATATTGCACACCATGTTTTTCTGCAACACTTCCTAAAAAGGAAAGCCTGCATCTACACTGTGAACCACCTTCTGTAATCATGATACCCACCTTTGTATCTCCTAAATGTTATACCAGAACATATTGCCCTTCTTCCTTTACACAGATCTTTTAGTTAACCAATATGTGCTTTCACCAAGTAGACTAGTCTCAGTTTGAATCTCCAGAATGAATGATTAATTTTACATTCCAGCAGATCTAACAAGTCGCTGAGATAAAGAACATACACATGCCAATAATGATTTAAAGGAAGTTCTCTGTGAGAGGATTCAAAGTCACTTCCACTGTTTCTATCAAGGCAATTAAAAAGTCATCGTTAAGACTTGGCAATACAGACTCAGGAGGCAGCATAAATACCAAAGATGTGTATATTCCATGGCCAACAGTCCACAATCTAAATGGGGAATGATTAAAACTAAACTTAGCAAATTTAGTTGCTATTTAAAACTGCCTCTAATGTTTGTTTTTTAAATAATTAGCAAAAAATAAGATGAGAAACATTTTTTAAGCATAAGCATGATAAAGGGCAGAAGTATCTGTACAGGGAAAGATAACATGAAAACTGCAGTTATATAGCTAGAAAAATCATTTATGGGAATAGAGCCAGAGATGTGCAAGTAAGGCAAGACTGAACTAAAGGAGACTGAAAATACGCACACCTGGCTCATCAGCTCCAAATTTTAGATGAAACCTGAGATCTGATTTTGCTCTTGTTCATCCAGAGTCCAGCCACAAAGTCAAAACAAACCTCAGCATCCTGAAGCATGAGGGCTTGTCTTTGCGTTTGACTGGCAATCCAATCAGAGTGCCATTAATGCCAGAGGAAAACAACCCTCCACCTTCTCCACTCTACTTGGCACAGAAGCACAGCAAAACAAGGCTTTTCCACCCTGCCTCTTTTCTACTTCTGGCAACAGGAATGCAAGAGGTGGGGGCTCTGAGGTAGAGCAAGCCACCTCAAAAACACTGAGGATGAGGATTTGTTTCCTGATTTTATTTCATATCCGAGCTTTGTGCTGGAGATATCAGTTCAAAGCTTGGATCTGAAGGGTATTTCCATCTGATCTAGCATTGCATTGATGTAGCACAAGGCCCTGCCTCTTTTGCAAGGGGAGTCCTAACAATAACCCCTCTTTGGCTGGGCAGCAAGAAGAGCCAATATTGATTGATCCATGACTTGGGCATATGAGGTACATACAACCTCTATCAGCAGACTAATGCAAGTTTTGTCAGCCACAGACTTGGGAGTTATGTCCAAGCTTTGCAAAGAGTCACCTGCAATCACAGATCTACAAATGCAGCTCTCCAGAAGTTACTGGACTGCAAATCCTATCAGCCCTAGCCAGCATACCCAATGGTATGGAAAAGCTCTTGTTGATCCCTATTTTAGAAGCTTCTCTTTAGTGAAAGTGGGTATAGTCAATTTTCTAAATACTACCTTCTGCTCAACAGAGTCCTGTAAAGGTAGCACCAATAAGATTATAGGGACTATAACACTATGACAAATTCAAGACATGGTTCTTCCAATGTCTTGTTATTATTGGGCTGTGCAAATTAGTTACTACAACATTTACCCTTCTTTCCCCTCTAAACAAACATGGAACACTCAGTAGTAAATACATGGTGAAGTCACATTGTGTGAATATTTGACTAAGCGCACTATTTTGTAGCATAACATTCTTCCTGTTGGTCCAGAAAAAGTGGCTTGGATCCAGATGTTGGCATAAGCAACTGAGCTGGCAGAAGGAAAACTCCTGTCTGTTCCCTTTCAAGACTGTCTTTCCATGCACTGGGGGGAAAAAACACTATACAGAGCAGTGTGTGATCCTGTTGTATAGGCTACGGTACAGAGGGAAGCAGGCATCACTGAATGTGAGATGGAGCCAAATTCAGTGGGGGCAACTCTGTTCTTGATGATTTCTCAGCCTAAATGCTGGGGATCCCTTTATCACCGCACCACAGCCAACACCACTCAGAATAATCTTCTGGCTCTCTGTATGGCACTTTGTGGGTGTATGTGGAAGGACTGCCATGAAAACTGGCCAAGGAGTTGATCCCACCACCCTAGTTACATATGCCTAATCCTAGATTCAATCTAAATATACTTGTCAGAATATTGGGCTCTTCTGGATGGGGGAAAAAGTTCCACCATCATGCCTCACTCCCTATAAATTGCAATGGATACAGGATTTACTGGGATTTTTGTCCTAGCCTCACTTTTAAAAGCCACTCCTCTTTAAGAAATTTTTGAAATGCTTTAATAAACATGGAAGAAATCCATTTTTTCTGCTGGAACTTCCCTTCTAGTGGTCTTTGAGGGTGGTGTTTGTGTGCTAACTGGAAGTTTCCAACCAAAAGACTGTGGCTGTGAGGATGAACTTCACTGAATACACCATAGCACTAAACTCTGCCTTCAAGAACAAGCAAAGTAAAAAGAAACCATGCCAGAAAGGGCAAAAAGATTAAAAGTCAGCACTCAGGAGATCTGGTTTAAATCCCCACTCAGCCATGGAAACTAACTGGTGGGCATGAAAATGGTGAAACTCCTCCTTAAATATCTCACTTATCTTGAAAACCCAATTAAGGTTGCTGCACGTCAGTTCTGACTTGCTGGCACATAACACACGAACCTAGAAAAGGTGAAGATTGTACAGATGGCAGGAAAAATACCAGTAATAACAGGGACAAATAAAGCAAACAAATATTTCATCAGAAAGAGTCCTAGTTTTCTGAATAGAGGATTTATTACTATGTTATTGTGGAAAGGAAAAGGTTGGACATTTTTGTAAATATGCATGTGATATAGAAAAATATTGCAAAAAAATCTTTTGTGTGTATGTGTTACGATAATCTTAAACATTGTAAACCATGTCATCACAACCATTCTGTTTTGTAACCATTTGATAAATGGTGGACTTAAAATGCTGGTTAATGCTGATGTTTTAAATCTGGACTTTGGCCAAAAATAAAAGACTTTTGTCTTTTCCCTCTTAAAAACTACAGCTCAAGATTGGGAGGGAGGTAGATGGAAGCAAGTGACTACATATTTAATTTTTAACAAACAGGATTTGTTTAATTAAAAAATGAAACATTTGCCTCACTCAATGTTCACTCTTACCTCTTGTTTGCTATCTTTAAAAGACCTCCTTAAAGTTTTGCTTCTGGAACCTGAAGATGACGTTTCTTCTTTTTGGCCAAATAATTCCTCAATTGTCTTTGTGTCGATCTGATAATTCTGTTTAGCACCAATAGTCCAAATATTGTTTTTCCCACGGACTTGCTCTTCAGGAATAGTTTTCCAGAAGAAACTACGTATTCGCTTCTTCTTGCTCGAGTGGCCATGCCCGTTGACTAAATGGGGCAACGAAGACCGGCTCAGCACTGGAGGGGGAGGGGGAGGTGGGGGCGGCACTCCTGCTGGTGAAGAGAATCCAGCTTCTGTAGACAAACATGGTGGAGGTGGTGGAAGTGGTGGTGGCGGTGGCGGCGGCAGCTGTTCTTCTGGCTCTGTTGTATCTCCAATCATTAATCCAGTTTCAACTGAAATAGCTCCATTTTCCTTATCGCTGACCAAGGAGACACAATTCATAACATGCATTTTACAGTCCCTCTCTGTGGAGAGAGAGAGACTTGCTTCCAGGGATGTGCATGTAATATCAAACAGCAGGGCAGCAAGGTATAACTTGTTCCTCTAATTTTTAATGTATCGCAAGCAAAGGAAATTCAGGAAATCAGTCATCCCTCTGAAATCTGCAATGAAACATAAGCAGAGAAATAAGATGTTAGGAAAACTGGATGCATATGATGCAGGGGCAGGAATGGGTATGGCTAAAGCATCAGTTTGTAGGTTGTGTATAATTAAGAGCACAAATCCCAACGTACAGATGTTGGGATCTAGGAGACACCCATGTGTGGTGTTTGTAATCAGCAGACTTAGTGACATGCACTACTCTGGGTGGTTACCAATATATAAACCACCTCCAAACCACACCCAAGATGAAACAAACTCCCAAAATACACAATAATCAAAACCCAATTATGAATTAAAGCTTGAACCAATAATCCAAACACAAGTGATGGTGGTGTAAGATGAATCCAGATCCTGCAGCTACCTTGGGGGGAAGGATATCTTCAAATGCTTCCTTAAAGAATTTTGTCATAAGTGTTTTCTTGATGGTAGGGAGGGAAGGGGTCTGATGATTCTCCAGCAGGAGGTCATTCCATAAATGTGGGGCCATAACCAAATAGGCTCAACTCCTAGTGGACTGTATTCACCTCTGTTGGTATGGCCACCCGTATGTGCGAAGTCTGGGAGAACTGGGTGGGGCAAGCAGAAGTTCTTTTGGGGAGATGCTCTGACAGATAATGAGGCCCCAAACTGTTAAGGGCTTTGTACATTAGTACCAAAACCTTGAATCTGGCTCGGAAAGGAACAGGAAGCCAATGCAGGCACACCAGGACTGGCAAAATATGGTCAAACCTATTCATGCCAGATAGCAACCTGATGCTGCATTCTGCAGCTGTTGCAGTCTCCAAGTTAGCTTCAAGGGAAGCCCTACACAGAGAGCATTACAGTAGTCAGTCTTTGAGATCACCAGTTTTACTGCAGCAGTTCTGTGGCCAAAGGGATATAATGCTGTTTAAACTGTAAATCGCCTTACCACTTTAGAAAGTAAAAATAGCTTTGGTGAAATAAAGAGAAGATGACATCTCAGAGAATAATCCACGGGAACACACATAAGGATTTATTATGAAACTCAAGACAGTGCTAAAACATTGTTACCTATTTGTTCCTCCTCTGTGTGTGTGTGTGTGTGTGTTGAACTACTTTGCTCTATCATAATTTAAGAATAGTCCTAAAGTTTAGTAATTCAGATCAATTAGCTTAAGACATACCAAATATAAAGAGAGAAGTAGTCTGTTTCTCTGTCACTGCAGCATTTAAAATCTCATCCACAATACATAAGAATAACTGTAACTATGATCTCATGATTTGATTACTAATCATAAATATAATTTACATATCATTATCATCAAAGCTGTGGATATCAAGCTACAAAGGAATGTGCTTTACACATTCCATAGCCCTATTTTGAATTGCTATTTACAAGGATAAATAATTTATTCAGCTGCTTCTTCTAAATGCTTGCTATGGGAATGGAATGAGAGAGAAAAAACAAAGTTCTAAAGGAGATTCTGTAATTGCTTATGATTCTTTACAATTCTGCCATTACACCTTCAGCATGGTGTAATGGCAGAGGTGTAATACCTCTACAGCTGCTAGAGGTAATTTCCAAATTGTTCTTTCAATAAAACTTGTTGTTTAAATTTTTACTCTTGTGTCCCTCCTTTGTACGACAACCTTTCAAGTATTTGAAGAGTGCTATCATATCTCCCCTCAGTCTTCATCATTTACTTACAGATGAACAGATCAAACTGCAAACTGACAAAAATGACTGTTTTAAAGCAATAGGACTCAACAGTGTTACTGCTTCCAACAGACAAAGAAGAGGGGGAAAGCTCAAAAGGAGAGAGGCTGGACTCTCTTTGAATTCAGAGGCAGGGAATGAATGATTGGTTAGTGCTGGATAGTTTGGCAGTAACCCCATCCCAGAAAGGTCCCTTCCAGCCACTCTTACTGGAGGTACCATACAATGCTGCAGAAACCCCTACAGTATCTCCTGTCTTGTAACTATACATTTGTCCCCTGTTCCCCCAGGCGTAGAACTTTGCACTTACCCTTCTTAAATTTCATTTTGTTGTTTTCAGCCCAGTACTCATACCTATCAAAATCTTTTTGAATTAGGTCTCCGTCTTCCAGGGTATTAGCTATGCTATCCAATTTTGTGTCATCCACAAATTTGATAAGCATTTCCCTACACCTCATCCAAACCATTAATAAAAACATTGAAGAGCACTGGGTCCAGGACTGAGCCCATGGTACCCTCTCCTTGTTACCTCATCCAAGACTGAGAAGGAACCTCTGATAAACACGAGTACAATTCTGTAACCAACTATGGATCCACTTGATATTTGTTCTACCCAGCCCACAGATAGGTAGCTTGCTAATCAGAATATCATGGGGCACTGATGTCAAGCTGAGTGGTCTGTAGTTCCCAGGTTCCTTTTTTGTCCTTTTTTGAAGACAGGGCCAACATTAGCCCTCCTCCAATCAACTGGCACCTCACCCATCTCCCATGATTTCAAGAAAATAATAGACAGTTGTTCTGAGAATTCTTCAGCCAGTTCCTGCAATACTCTTGGATGAAATTCATTGGTCCCTGGAGACTGGAACTCGTTAGTCAATGTATTCCTTTACTATTTACCTATTAATTTCAAACTACAATTAGGAATGTGACTGACAGCTTATTAATTGATGATTCACCACTATGACTTCCGCAATGTCATTTGCATGTGCATAAATAGCCAACAGGATTGTAGCCACTGTGTTTGGATACCTTAGTAGAAACTGGATGCCTTCACCTTATTTTAGGGACCTCATTTCCTAATGCATCAAAGCATATATCATTCAGAAAAGCCTTTTGACTGTCTGCATAGCAATTTCAGAAGGCTGGGAGACATGCCACATGGAAGAAAAGTCAGTTTGGACCAGCTCAAGCCCATGCACCAAAATCCAGATCCAGTGCTGTGTGTTTTGTTCAGGACAGTAAATATAGGAAATAGGAGCATTATAACTGCTGCTGCTACTTGAACCAAAGCTTCCTATTCTTTTCTATAGAGCAAATGTCCTGTCCATGTAAAAAATGGCACAAGTTCCCTACTCATAGAGAAATTAATAGTGAACTGTCAGCTTCCAGGGGTTTACTGAAAGAACGGATCACATTTCAACTGTTTAGGTAGGAGGTCATCCAGACAGGTGAAAAGAAGCATCTTGTTTGGATCTTCTTATACCTGCTGGTAAGGGTAATTTGCAGAATCTGATGCTTTCTGAATCAAAATCTAACACTCCTGCCCACATGTGAGGGAAAATTGCCTCATGCTGCCATCTCCATCTGCATCTCCTGCCAATTTCTCTACCCCTTTCAGTCATTCTTATTTCACATCCCGTGTGTCTAGCTCCTCCTTCCCAAGCAAACATGGAACATTTACACTGGGACATTCAGGAAATCATAGATTCTCAGACCATTAAAAAAAACATCTCTACAATGTATCTAGCTAATTCACCTCAGTCAAGTTCAATCGACACCAGTTTCTTAAATGGGATGATTGTGATGTTAGTGCCAATCCACTAACACAACAACAAAAACCTAGCACAAAGGTTTATTTAAAAAAACAGGGAGTCTCCCAAGTTTTTCAAAGAGTTGTTGTCAAAGATAGACAAATGAGATTAAGACTAGTGCAAATCTCCCCACCCACCCCAATATCAAGGGTTAAGCTTGGAACTAGTTGGTGATAGTATTAATCTACCTCTCGACTGCACCCCTCCAGGAAAAGAAAAGAAAAGCAAGAAGGATTAAAAACTGTCATGCCATGCCTCACTGGTGAAAACACATCCATCAAAGATAGAGAAGGCACCAATATGTGCAAATCCCACTTTACAATAGTGACGCAAAGTAATACACTACCACCACAAACAAACAAAACAGACATTCGGCACTGAACTGAAAAGACATACAAGATTTTTTTCTCAACAATATAAGCAAAAGCATCATGTGGATATTGGAGAAAACAGTGATAACCATCCATGCAGAAGCTACTCTTTACAGGAGGACAAATGCCAGCGTGCACAAGACCTGCCTTAAAGTTACCAATAATCACCTCCAGTTCTCAATTCATATTTTCAAGCAGAAGTCTTACTGTGTTCTGTCATAGTCACAAAACATGATCCAGAGTACAAACCAGAAAACGTAACATTAAGAAACTTCTATGTCATCAAATTTCTTTTTTTCATATTCTTTCTATGTAATGAAGCAGATAAAATCCAGTTTAAAATCTATTGTGTAGCTAGTGATGATTCCAGAAGTATTTTAAAACAGTCCATTTAGTTTGCCAAGTGATACAATTATGAATTATTTTCCATTACATCAACAAATAAAACAAGCTGAAGTAGTTGCTCCTACCTGATATGGATGTTCCAATAAACAAACCACAGACATTCTCACTGCAAACTGGACTAACTGGGCAGCAATAAGCCCACAGAACCCAGGTTTATCACGCTATCTGAAGATACTCACTGGTTTTCCACGAAGGGTTTTTATTTTAAAATAGAATGATCTAAAATTCCCAAAATATTTTTTACTTTAAGCAGAAGAGGATAACCTTTGTAAGCTGGTCCAACTGTTAAAGGCCAGATTTTGGATTCCAGAATTAACAATGGTCTCAAACAATCCCAATGTATTTAAAAAGAAACCAATCAGCTCAGTATTTTTTATGTTGTCCCTTTTGATCTGTGTAACTAGAAATTGTATAATGCAATTTAACGTTGGATGGGAAGAAAATCTAAACCGTGAACAGTTAAAATTCTTATACTATATGATTAGATGCAAAGATGACGCATGGCCAAACTCTATGTGCACAGCAAAGTATTTACATAGGCTAACCTGTCTTTCCAGGTTCTCTCATGCTAGAGTAATAGGCATTTTAAAAGCTAGGACAACAACTATATAATTGCACTATGATCATCCGGTAAGTAAAGGCAGTACTTGGCAACCAAAATCCTGTATTCAACTGTGTTTCAGATTCTGTTCTCAAAAGTGTAAGATTCACACACTTTACTGACTTCCTTGTGCTGCCTTCACAAGTACTTACAGCAAACCTACATAAAGCAATAATAATCCTGTATCAGGTTTTAATCATGAGTAAAGGTTTAAGTGCTCATAACCACTACATGAACATATCAACATTTGCAAACAGTTCACAGCAAAAGTTAAAAACAAGACAGGGCAATTCATATAGAAGAAGCTATAGAAAGGTGCTCAAAGAACCATAATATGATGAGTGCAATGGTCAAGAATAGAAATGTTAGCATTCAGTCGCTTCTCCCACCTGCCAGAACTTTCAGAGCATGAGTGGAAACACATCCAAAAACAGCTCAAGATTCGCATCTTGTTAATATGTGGATATAATGTCAGGCTCAACTACGGGAGAAAAGCTAGAGGTGTACATTTTAAGTGCCTATAACCACCACAAGACAAAAAGCATAACAGATAAACAAAATAAGTTCTGTTTCAAGGATAAAATAGGTAAACTAACATGGAAGAATCGTGGGCTTGAAACTGCACGTAAGAGGTACACATTTCAGCTGAGAGAGGGAGACTTCATGCATAACATTCATATACAAGACATAAAGAACCTGTTTCTTAGCCTCCAAATTAGGAAGCTGCTTTGAGTCTGAGTAAATGAGTAAGGACCAGGGGGCAGGATGATGAGTCTCCCTGCTCAGCTGCTGAGTGGCCAGAAGAGCAGGAAGGCAGAAAAGCGCCAGTGGGGCTTCGTCCAAGATTTGGCGTGACAAGCAGGATGCTGGCCGTGTGCACTGTGCGGTGACCCGTAAGTGGCCAGATCAGTTCAAGGAGGCAGGACTGGAGATCCCCACCACCTGGGGCTGGGGTATTCGAATATGAATATCCCATCTCTACAGTATACATATATTGCAAATATATGGCACACAAAAAGTGTCAGTTAATCCAGGTGATTAATGGCACCACCACATAACCTCTCTTTGGCTAACTCAAGACATGAACACAACAGCATGTTCCACAGTAACTGAGATTAACTAATTTGTCCAGAAGATATTTCATCTCCAGTATTGTCATAGATGGATATGAATGTGAGGACAGAACTGTTCGCATTAACCTACAAATGAAGGTGTGGTCAGTTGGATGACTTCCACTGTATGCCAGCTTGCATCTCACATGCTGACAGAGTAGCACTTCCTATGAAAGACTAAAAAGGGATGCAGAACAACAACAGCATTAAGTTCAATTGATGTAGTACTGAACTTTCCAACTAAAAGTGACCTAACAGAACAGAATGTAAGACCTTTATTCTACCTACAGTTACTTATTCATTATATGTAAAACTGCACATGAAAATTTAAGAAACAAGCAGAAGAATGCAGTGCTAAATCCCTTTATTCTAATTACTGTACACAGCTAAAATCCACCTTTCCAGTGTGAAGTCCCATCAGGTGTTGTGCAGTTCCCCTTTACTGTAATGAGACTTTGTACAGGTGGCCTTCCAGACGAATTGCACTAACTGGGAAAATGATGTTGGTGTTTGTTTTAAATAGCAGCAGAACTGTGTAACTCACTTAAATTTATTTAATTTTTGTAATACGCACTATACAACCAGACATCTCTTCTACTAGACCAACCAGATTTTTTAAAACAGCATCAATAAGTAAAAATGTTAAATGTATCATGCTCATGCTTAACATTCACAAAAGCCCTGTAATCTCAAATTGCATCTCATGTCTCAGGGAAGCATGACTCCTATGAGCTAGTCTCTGTTCTATCCACTAGTTAAGAAAGCATCTGACAAATGACCCAAGAGGAAGTGATTAATACACTCTTAGATTGTACAGATGTGGAGATGGATTCAACTATGAGGATGACAAAAAAGATTCCTCCATAATCAAGGGTAGTTCTGCACAAGACGCAGGTCAGGTTTTCTAAACAGCATTGTATCAAAGAGTAATGGACAGTGGAAACACTCCCCTCCAAAAGCACACATTAGTATGCCTAATAACTCAGTTTATTTCAACTGCAAAATCCCATTTTTGATTCAAATCAATTTGATTTAAACCAAGTCCACCTTTCATGAAATGCTGATGGTTATTTGCAGAAGATGCACAATTGACAACGACCAGGGTGGATTAAAAATTGATATATATTTTTAAAAATTCAAAATCAAGATTTTTAAAATTTAAATCAGATTTTTTAAAATTTAAATCAATTTTATTTTAATGAAATGCTTTTGGAAGAAAAATCTATTTAAAGATAGTTTTCTATTTAAGATACATTATAGTTCAAAGATTATTCAGTATGAAATAGAACTTAGATATGTAGCATGAAGCTGTACATTCATGCAATATTTACATTTTTGGTAAACTAATTCAGTTAATCTAAATTATGCAAGCTGGGATAACATGTATTTTTTTTTCACAGTAAAAATGGTATAAAATGAACAAAGTTCAGGAAAAGACCTTAATCCCATTGTTCTGCAAATCAACGTACAAACAATGAACACATTGATGTTTAAGCAAATACAAGAATATGTATGCTATATGTTATTTAGTTAAATAAAACAATTTAAGTAGTTCTCCAAATATGAGTGATTAATCTATTAAACTAAAATCTGTATATAATTGTTTTACTAATTTGACAGATTATTATTCTAAATATGAAATTTTCATCTGGTTGCAAATATTAAAGATTGTAACTACCAACAAGAATGAGTCTTTACATTTAAAAATCATGATTTAAATCAAATCTTACTGACTAGTGATTTAAATCAACTTGGTTTAAATCAAATCCACCCTGATAAGGACATTTTTAAGATGTATCTGGGTAGCACTTAGGGTTACCAAGTCTTAGGTTTTGGCCCTGACACTCAGGTTTTAGGGTCTACTCTTCAGTTCTCAGGCTTTGGACTTGAAATCTTAATGAATTGGATACTTAAGGCAACCTTAGATTTTGGGGATGATTGCCACATGCCATTCAGATATATTCAGAAAGGACCTTGTCTTTTTCATTATCTCTCATGTTTCAAAGCTGCTGATGGTGCTGGAATTAATACATTAGACTTAAATTCCTCACAGCGTATCTACATTATCTTTTTGTCTCTCTCTGTGTGTGTGTCTCTCTCTCTTACACACATTTGCAATTGTTGTGTCAGGATCTGGCCCTGTGAAATATTACAGTACAACTGCCTACCTCATTACATCAAAAATGCCTGCTTGTAGGTCTCAGGCTTTGACCTGGCAATCCAAGTAGCACTATATCAGTACAAATGTTTTAGATACAGCACGTTAAGCTACCTACAATAGATGTCTACAACAGCTTCTTTCCTGTCCCTTAAAGGTGAACCTTCTAAAAAACATAGGAAATGACAGGACATCTACAACTGACAAGACTGCAAAGGTTTTCTACCCTGTCCTTTAGCTTGAACATCACACACCAACATAAGAAAAGCCCTGTGGAATAAGACCAAAGCCCCATCTAGTCTAAAATTCTGTTCCACCAATGGCCAGGTACCTTCTTGCACACAAAATATTCTGCAAGCAGTTATTTTGTCAACCTCAGAGGATGCCATTAGAAGACATAATTCCACTTAAACTCCATATAAAATTCTAAATTTGAAAATTCCATCATAAGGCCACCACTGATATTTGGTCAGCAATAATCACACATTATAAGCATGCTTCTTATAGAATAATACTGGTAATAATGTAATACTAAATGATTGATGAGTCAATTAAAGAAGTTACATTGGTGTTTCCTGGACTTTTCCACCCCCATCTTCTTTTGCTACATTATACCAATCAGTTCAAGAAAAATATATAGCTGAATTAAAATAAAGAAGTTGAAAAGATGGAGCTGTATAAGGTTGTATGCATTTCAATTAAAATTTTAGTTGCCAGGTTTAAAGAGTAAGATACCTATTTGAGTAAATTGTATCTTGTAAAAAATTAAGCATAACCAAAACAATAAGCATTCAGTGGCAAAACTCTATGCTGCACAGCTTCAATACAACCAGGGACAGGGGTTTCCTGAAATTTCTTTGAAATTAAGTGATGGTGCAGTTTATAAAAGTATTAAATAACATTTCAATTCAGTTCACTTTCATTAGGCAAGTTCTCTTGCTGCAGTGTTCAACCTAGGCAAGATCTACATTTGTTTTATTTATTGCAGCTTTTTTCCCCATTCTGTGTCAGCTGAGTGTGTTTTAAGCAAGTTTGTACCTCACCTTGGCACAGCACAGAAACACTAAAAATTAAGTGGTTTGATTTTTCAAGCTCTTGTTTTACTCAAGGTTTTACCCACCTGTGAGGCACATTCACCATATAGTCTCTAGCTATTAAAGAGGAGACGAAGAGCATAGGAGCCTGAAGAACCATTGCTCAATTTATTTCAGCAGGTATCTCCTACTTCTAACTGAATGCAAGAATAAACTAGAGGGCTCTTGCCACACACTTTGCTCGATATGGCCTAACACCCTGAAGAACCAGTCTGAAGCAAAGCAAATTTCCATTTCTAAGAGGTCTTAGAGCCAATTCCCACACAACCCAGGTGTTCAGGTTATATATGTGGTGGGGTGCAGCAGTGAGCCTCAAATAAGCCCTGGTTCTCATAAAAGGGTGTGATTGAGTTCTGTAGGGAGAAGTGTGTATGACTGATGTGCTCACACTCTCAGACAAATCATACGGATTTCTTACACACCACTGTTGTGCATAAACTTAGAATTACATGTAAACCTTTATATACTATATTCTAGTATGTAGCAAGGTGTTTGAGGGAACTCAAACATCTTGCTACAAATGAAATGCACAAAAATCCCTTTAGCATTATCTGAAAAGTAAAAAGAGAATGAACCATTATTAATGCCGCTGCTTCCTAGAACAGGTTGAATAAACTTATTTTTTATTTCAGAAAGGCAGACAAAAAAGCACAAGAAAGAATACTAATTTCATCTGCTGACAGTCAGCTCCATCCTTCTGTTACGTCAGAGTCAGGCCTGGCTGCCCACAGCCTGGACTGATGGCTGGATGATGGCTAATTAATTAGACTGAATCCCAGAAAGACAGAGGGCCAGGAAAAACGCCTCTGGGAATTGGCAATTTATGTGTCCAGGATGGGATTGCACTTCCCCAACAGGATAGGTGTACAGTCTGTGAGTGCTCCTAGATTCATTTCTGTCATAGAAAGTTTAAGTAGCCTCTGTGATAAAGGATGTCTCAATGCTAGCTTCAGCTGACACGGCCACTACTATTCCTGAAGAGAGGCAGCCACAGTGAACCATCAATTGTGAACCTCAGTGCTGGACTATTGTCATGTGCTCAACATTTCGGCTTGGTTCAGAGGTTGCTGGTATTATAAAATGGGACAGTCAGACTGTTTAATGAGGCATTTTATTGTGTACATATAAATGCTGAAAGACTTGCACTCATTGCCAAGGTCACCAAGTAGACACTGAGCCAGGTTTAAGATGCAATGTTTGGTTTACAAGGGCCCATACAATTCTAAACGAGGATATCAGAGAGACGATCTTCTCCCATATAAATTACCCCATTTTTATGTTCAGGGTGTGTATGCTCTGCTTCCTGGTGCCATGGCCTGATGAAGCTCATTCAGTTGCAGTGTGGAGGAGTTCTCTGCTGCAGCACCTGCTGTGTGGAATGGTCTCCCCACTGAAATGTGGCAGATTCCCAACGCTGGGCGGTGCTTCCATATCAACTAAAGACTTACCTGTCTACCAAGAGATATTTGTAATTATTTTTATCAGCCCCTGATTTTTTAATTAATTGTTTTCATTGGACTTTATTTCTTGCATTATTTTAACCTTACTGTATCACTTCTAAGCTACTTGGAGAAGTTTAAAACAATTAGTGGAACAGAAATGCTATAAAACAAAGAAACAAAACACACAAACAGCTGATGTAATTCTTTGTATCTCTACTATCAAAAACATTCTTCTCCAAGCTGGTGCCCTCCAGATGTTGCAGACTACAACTTCCATAAATGTCTGACAACATGACCAATGACTCTATGTTATGGGAGTTTAGTCCAAACTATCTGGAGAGCCCCAGGCTGGGAAGGCCAATCAAAACTTTAAAGGAAAAAGCCCACCAGGATGGTCAATATTGAACCGTACATGGCGTTTATCTAGGATCTCCAATTGTAACTGCCACCAAGAATCAAACTGAGAATCACAAGATGCAAAATTTAGTTTGGTTAAACTAACACTTTATATTCCTATAAGATTCTAATTACCCTACAATTAGCATGACAAAAAAGCCATTCCCAGTCTCTCTGTCAAGAGTAATATATACTGTAGTTGTGCTAAAGAGCATAAGAGTTAAGCAGGCAAAGATCATACCATAGGCAATAAATGCAGAGTATCATTGGCGGTTTGGAGTTTGCACTGCAAGTGAAGCTTTCTATTTCACAATAAAGTCTTTGGCTTCTCATATACCACAAACCTCCACCTCAGTGCTTGAGTGGCAGAATGTCAATAAAACTTATACAGAAAGACAAACTGAGCTACTAACCACAGGCAGAACAGCAGTAGATGCTGCTTTATATAATAGGAACATAAATGTCATTGAAAGAAGACTTTGTTTCCTAATAAGAAATAAACATGGACAGACCATGTACATCTAGGTTTTGTTTTTGTTTTTTTCGAGAAACAAGTCCAAATTATTCCAAAAGAAAGCTCCTGAGTGCCTCTCAACACAGAACATGCAGAACAGGAGTTAACTGCTACTCTTCTAGAGAGCACATGAAAGCCCATTCTCAATTTTAAAAATACACTGCTAGGAATTTTCATTCCTTCAGTCTTCAAATCACAATCCTATCAGCTTCATGTGATTTCTACAGTCCTGCTAGTGCAACAGCTGAAATACATTGTTATAGGCATCTCTTGGTTGGCAACTGCACTTTAACTCCAGAAAAGAGCTTGGGAATTTTTCTTTTGGGGAATTTTGAAAAATTATGGCTTTTTAATTACATGGTTCAAGAATTCCGGAAGTTGTTGTGGTAAGAAAAACCAAACTTTTCAAGCTCTGCTTCACAGCAATAACCTGCAACCAACCCTCCTCTCTAAAAGTTGCTCTGTTACCCTTTATCATCCAAATGGAATTTGCCATGTTGGAAAGAACCAAAATATAGCAATGCTGGTTCCTGCTGGGGTTAGCACTAGTAAGGCAAAAAAGATTTGTAAAAGTCTGAACAACTTCCTGAGAAAGAATTATCTTCTTGTACAGCTCTTGTAAAGGAGTTCTGACATGAATGACACACGTTTTATAGACCAGAGCCGCACCTCCACCAAACTCACATTGTTGTATCTGCACAAACAATTCACCAAAGTGCCACTCTGACCAGCTGCTAACTTGCTATTTTAGTTACTAGGTTCTGAAAAAGTATGTTTCTGAGTCAGAAGGGAAGAATATCCTACCTTTAAATGTATGTAAATTAACTTAATTTGCTCTGAAAGTGTACCACCCAGGCTAAGGGTTTTGTCCTCTGTGCCAATAAAAAAAAAAGGGTGTGTGTGTGTGGGGGGGGATTGAATGTGAATTGTCCTAAAGACTGTGCTGTCTTTAAGAGACCACCCAAGATTGAGTTGGCAAGTGAAGGGAAAGGTGTTATTACAAGTTGATCATTACAAACAGACTAACCTGAATTTACCCCGTTTTCCATGGTGAAGGACAGCCGCCCAGAAGAGAAATCTGGAATCAGGAACTCCAGCCTTAGCACCCAAGGAGTGTTTTAGACCACGATGTTTTGTGCTAAGAACTGCAAAGGAAACCCAAGCGCCAGGAGAGAGAGAGAGAGAGAGAGAGAGAGAGAGAGAGAGAGAGAGAGAGAGAGAGAGAGAGAGAGAGAGAGAGTATCCCACCGAGACAAACTCTCTCTCCCCCGCGCCCATTTATCTCAAAGGAAGAGCAGTAAAAGGTTAAAACTCCCATACCTCATCGTTGCTGTTCCAGGCGTTTTAAAATTGCTTGTTTTGTTTCTGGGCGGATCCTGAGAGGTAGGCGGGGGGGGGGGGGGAGAGAGAAGTCAAACTATAAAATAACAAACCGGCTGTCAGCCGGCGCCCAAGTTGGATTTCAGCTCGCCTCCCCCCCCCCCGCACACCCCCCGGAGAGGGCACGGAGGAGGGCTGCCGCACAGAAACCCCGAGGGGGAGGCAGATGCCGGTCGCCACAGCAGCCGGTCGATGGCTGCAAGGGCAACCGCGTAGAGAGGGGCCGCCCTTCGGCATCCACGCCGCTTCCCCACCCTCTTCTGCCTGCACATGGGGGGGGAAGGGAGAGGGGGCTTCCCCTTCACCTCGCCCGGAGGTCACCCAGAGAGAGAGAGGCGCCTTTCCGAGCTCCCGTCACGGCAGCGCTTGGACACCCCCCCCCCCCACCCGAGCCCGGACGTCCCCTCACGAGCCCTTCTGCAGGGTGCGCGAACGGGCGCCGGGCTCCTCGCGGCGCTCCCGCCACTACTTCCCCCCCCCCCCGGCCGCCTCCTCCGCCAAGGAGCCCCATTGTTTGCTCCGGCCGTGCTTCGCCTCGCTTCCACCCAAGACTTCCCCTCCTCTCCTCCCTTCATTATTTCTCTCTCTCCCCCCGCCCCCCCACAAAGCCCTCCAAGCTTTCCCAGGCACCTTGCGGTGCCCCCTGGGCGGGAGGCCGGGAAGGCAGCTCCTTCTCTTCCAAGGTGGCCTCGGGAGACCCTTTTGTAGTCCCGTAGTCAGGCTCGCTCTCTCTCCCGGCTTCCCCGCGCGCCGCCGCCGCCGCCCAGTCCCCGGTTCCCACCGGCGGCGACCCGGTGGAAGCGCCCGCGTCCCGAGCGGAGGAAGGCAGCCCAAGGCCAGCGGCTCCCACCTCCTCGACCCCCGGCGGGCCAGCAGAGCCCTTTCACGTGCGCCGGCCCTTCTCTCTCTCTCTCTCCCCCTTCTCCACCGCCTCCCCCCCTTTTTCTCGTCCAACTTTATGGTTCGCGGGCGCCGTAAAACCACCCCTCAGCCCATTCCCAGCCTCAGTCACCAAGAAAGAGAGGGCGGCCGCACCAACCCGCCTGGATCAATGAGCCCTCCATAGGACGCGGCTTGTTTGCTAAGCTGTCTCTCTGGGGAGTGGGGCGGAGGGGAGGACGGCGGGAGGAAGAGCAGCCACGGAATACAACTTGAGCGAAACATATCTCTCTCTATATATTAACGCTCACACCGAGGCACGAAAGGTGAAACACACGGGCAAGAACGGGCGTTTCCGACCTCTTGGGCCCAACGAATTATGTCGGGGACGTGAGGATGGGAAGACACGAGAGTAAAGGCACAACACGGGGCGAATTAAAAGTACCGATTTTTCTGTGGCAGGATTTGATAGGAAAGTAAGAAGGCGCCGCACAGAAGCCAAAGCAGCCCCAGCCGAGAGAGGGGACGGTGCCTTTGGCGGGGACGGGGGTGGGGGGGCGAGAGCCCAAGAGACCCATTTCGGCTTCTCACAATTACAGGTGCCTGTGCCAGGAGCTAAAGGCACGGCGATCGGGGGTCGTCGTTAACGCAGCCGAGGAATACTAGCCGTGGAGTATTGCGAAGCCACGCTATTCTCGTAGCTCTTTATTCGAAAGAGACAGAGAAGCTGGGCAGAATTAATTCTTTTTCTACCACCGCCCCCACCCACCCACCGTGACCGCGGTATTTACGGGATGGAGAGACAGCGGGGCAAAAGAGACGCACAAAATACCCTGATTTGGAGCCATCAGTTTCACAGGAAGCATCCTCTGGACCCTGACACACGCCGGTCGTCCTTCCCAGCCAACGGAAAGGACGGACGACCCCCGTCACGGGAAGAGATGGGCGCAGGAGGGGAGGGGGCGTCTTAGAGCGCCAGCCCCTATGCGTAGAGCGACGGCCTGACTCTCCGGCACCCCGGCGGCCCGTCGCCTCCGCGGGCCAAGCACTCCTCGCCAGACCGATCCACCTACCTGTCTGCCAGGTGCGGAGAATGTTCCTCCACCTCTTGGCTGCTCCGGCGCTTCCGGACGCCGAGCTCCCGCGCCGGCTGGCTGACTCGGCTGCCCAACTCGCTGCAGCGCCGCCGCCGCCGCCGCCTTCTGCTGCTGGTGCTGCTGCTGCTTTGCCTCCTCCCTCCGCTCTCACTGCGGCCAAGATCCAGCTGCGCCAGCCGGGGCAGGGGCAGAGCGCAGGCGCGGCGTTAGGCGGGGCTGTTTCAGGTAACACCACCGGCCTGGTGTCCAACTACCTAGGGTAGCCCAAAGGAAAACAGCAGCAGCTCAAGTCAAGTGACTTATGGCGATCCTTTCCAGGGTTTCCCAGGTAGAGAATATACAGAAGTGGTTTGCCATTCCCTTCTTCTGAAGGCGCCCCGGGATTGCACAGCTTGCCCAAGGCCACACAGGGTTATTCTACTCATAGGAGGCACAGGGGGAATCGAACCCCCAACCTCGGGCTCCCTCGGCCAGATACTTAAACCACTGAGCTGTCCAGCCAGCTTGTTCTACCATATAGGCCCTTACTAGTGCGGGCTGGAAATTGGAATTCCCACCTTCATCACATGCTTAAGTGCAAAGATCAAGCCTTCCTGCATAAAGCAACAAAATATTCTGGGTGGACCTTTGACGGTATGACTTGTGTGCAGTCAAGCCAGTTCTGACTTATGGCGGTCTTTTCCAGGGTTTTCTTTAGTGCAGAGTATTCTGAAGTGGTTTACCATTCCCTTTTTCTGGGGATGCCCTGGGACTGTGCCCAAGGCCACACAGGCTGACTGTTCTCCTGAGATGCACAGTGGGCGATGGAACTCCCTGCCTCTGCAGCCAGATATCTTAACGCACTGACCTGTAATGCTCATAAATTTATCCCAGCAAAAGCTTTCCTGACATGCTCCCACCTCTCTGATAACTGCATTTGGGAGTACAGGGTAGAGTTTCCTCAGTGATGGGGGACCTATGGCTATATTTGGAATTTTGTGAGTCTCCAGTGTGCACACACAAAATGTCTACCATAAAAGGCATGGTGACTGTTCACAAAATGGTTGCCATGATAAATGTATCTAATTTAAAAACACCCATTTCCCAGAAGGCAAATTAAGAGCCTCATTACAAAGGGAATAAATTCCATTGATCACATAATGCAATGGGAAACGTGAAGCAGTACAAAGTCCTCCCCATCTATAGTTTTCCTCCTCACATGAGACCCTCCTACCTTTTCAAAAGTCAAATACTTTTGCTTCAGTTCAAAGCATGAAATTGCTTTGAACCAATGCAGAAATGAAGGAACAATTGAACACACACAGAGAGGAGTGCTTTGGCAAAGTACTTTCCCCCTCAACTTTTATGTAATGAGGGAGGATGAGGAAGCATGTGCATGTGTGAACACACACACAAATAGTGGTAGCACTCACTTTTCTCCACAAAGCCTCTCTCCTAAGACAACTTTTTAGAGCAGCTTTTCTGGGTAGGAAGAGCTCCGATCGATCGATCGATCGATCCATCCATCCATCCATCCATCCATCCAGCCATCCGTTTAGCAAGTTCTGCCAGGGCAAGATGAGGAAATGAGTGACTGAGGAAGGAAAGCCTTCTTAAGGCAATTCCTTTGATCTGCACCACCTACAGGTGCATCAAATGGAACTGCAGTTGGAAAGGTTTTTTTCTATTCTGTGCAGCCACCTATATCAAAGAGAACCAAATGCCCCAGTGCAGCTTCACAGCAAGAGAATGTAAGTTAATTTGCATTTTCCTCACTGTGTAGTTATACCATGAGAGTCTAAAAGAAAAATGACTTGTCAAAGAATCCAAATATATGATAAAGGAGCAATTTCTGTTTCAAAAATACACAGCTATCCTTCTGGGCTGTTTCATACTCCAGCACTCATTTCACAAGTGATGAACCTGAGACAGGTAACTTGGCTGAGAAATGGGAGAGCAAGGCAGGTATGGAAGCAATCCCCAAATGCTATATTATGCATTCCACTACCATGCTGACTGAACACCCAAACTTTTCCCTGGTTGAACCCCTTACCATCCAGAAGGGTGGATACAGTTCCCTTGAGTCCTCCATAATGCTTTCTCTACCACCCCGAGTTTATCTTCTTTCTTCTGGGCATACTTCCTAAATGAGGCATTGGGCTTCAGCAACCCACCAATTGTATTTTCTAAGAAGCCCTTGGAGCCATGTGGCCAGGGGAGACAGACACTGCACTTTGCAGCACAACAGTTTCCAAATTACTTAAAAAAAAAAAAAAAGTAAAAACATCCCTGGCAATAACTTGGGAAGCCTAAAAGGGAGAGATCTGTGGTCCATACTGGAGATCCAATTTTTATCCAGTGGTCCACAAAAGGAATCTTTGCCTTTCTGGAAGACCCACTTTCCTAATTCCCAAAAGATATGGCATGACTGAAGTGAAAGATGGCGCTCTGCACACAGAATTAGAAAATCAATAGCCAAAATCCATTAGTGAACACCTGCCAGAAGCTGGAATAAATCTCATTGGCAAATTGCTGCAAGTTATGTGTCATTGTGTCTCAAATCATGTAGTACATCACACAACAGCATATGCCTACACTACCTTCTTGACAGCAACTGTTACCCTGATGTAACAGATCAGTAGGATTTTGGCCTATGAATACTGGTTTATGCAGTATAGAGATGACTGCATCTCTATACTGCATAACCCCATACAGGCCATGTACATGTTCCTATTACACACTGTCTTAGTGTGGCAGAAAGAAAGGGAAACTATCTCTTAAATACTTAAAAAAAATTACAGTGACTTGTGATTATAAAAGGTCCTAATGGATAAATCATTAACATGGGAATCCCTATAAATTTTAGCACAATCCTATTTGTATAAGTAGAAATGTTGTGATTGGAGATGGTGGGGTATTCCCCCTACCTTGCTACCTTCCATCTTGGGGAAGAGTGGGGCAGGTTGGAAGCCTGTTATTATCTCCTGTCAGTTACCATAGGCAAGAGACGGGATTTACCCACATGCTGCATGCCAACAGTGCAGAAGAATCCTCCTCACTCCCAGGAGTAGGTCTTAGGGGAGAAATAGGATTGTCTTCATGCCTATCTGTAGACAAGATTGAAACAGTCTGTGAGTCAAATCAGGTTCATAGGCTTCTTCTCCTGAGGTACAGGATTGTAGCCTTTAAATAGGTATGGACAACTTTGTCAGTCTCGGGGTGGGTGGCGACAAATTTTCAGAGCACCATCTGCAGACCCAACAGGTTTGTAAATGGCCAATGTAGCAAAAAATAGCACTTTGTCCCCTACTGCCTTAAAATGTTAGTTTGGGATGTGATCACACAGTAGGACCCTCATATCTGCTGATTCACTTATCCACTGTCTGAAAATACTAAAAATATTTTGATCTGTAGTTGGAGCAGATGGTGTAGGCTTATCCGTAGACTGCTTAGCCTTATGCGTGGTCAATGATTTCTTTTTCGGTATCGGTATCAAGGTGGACTTTGGTGTTGATACCAATGAGTGAGTAGAGGCCGTCTTCGGCATCAATGCCAATGGTTGCGATTTCATAGCTGTTTGAGGCCTCTTTGTGGGCTGGGGCGGTCTAGCAGTTGGGGAACGACTCTGGGAGCTTGGATTAGGCTCCGCGGCGTGGGTTTGGGAAGCTTCCACGCTGGAACCCTGGATGGTTGAAGAGATTTCTCCCAAAGGAAGGACCATAATCACTGGAGTCTGAGTTTGAGAGCCGATTTGGTTACGTTTTTGCAGGCCTGGCCCAAAGAAGTTTGGTGTGCCTCGCCCAAGCAAAAAAGACACTTGGAATGCCCATCCGAGAGTGTTATCTTATTCGGGCAGGATTTGCATCTCTTGAAGGGGCCTGAAGAGGCCATTAAAAAAGGGAGTATGCCCAATGGAAAAAGGGCGGGGAAAACCATTGGTCTTATCTACTCTCTCTGTTTTTGTTTTTTAATTTTATTTTATTTTTTACTCTCACAAAGAGAAATCAGATGAGGAAGGTCTCGATCAGGAAGAACTCAGTGATCGAAACTGAGGTAAGTACTTTCTGACAGGAAACAGAAGCTCCTTAGCCAAGGTGCTACTGCAGCGGCGGCAAAAAAGGAACTGGGGCACTCCGTGCTAGGGGTGGGGCCTAACAACATGTGTTAAAGCTCTAGAAATTTCCGAGGTTCTCTGCACAAGTGCACTAAAACCCATTAGTGTGCATTCACAGAGACCACGAAGAAGAAACAAACACTATGTTATATAGGTACACCACCACCATTTCACTTGGTCTTCTGGCAACTTGAGGCAGCTTCTGTCCAGAGCAGCATCATTGTTGTAAAACTCTGAACTGGATTGGCTGGCAAGGCAGGAAGAGGGGTTCTGACCTAAGCCTAACTGCCTCCTGGGAGAGGTTTTCCACCTCCCATCCTTCCTGCCTTCCAGATAGCCCCTTCCTCAGCACTCCCAGGCAAACAAGGAAATGGATTTTTAATTGTCTTTGAAGAAAACCTGAAGAATCGTTGAGATTGTGTGTGTGAGTGTCCGTGTGTGTGTGTGTGTGTGTGTGAGAGAGAGAGAGATGTCTTCAGTCTTCAGCACAGGAATGAGAGAAGATTTCAACTTGACTCTTACTCATAGAAGTCCCATCAAGATAAAAGCTACAAGTACAGAGGATTCCTGGGTCCAACAGACTGTGTTAGCTATAATCCATGCTTTTCACTATCCATGGGGGAGGAGTTGGAACTGATCCCCCGCTGATATGGGGTCCTACTGTAGATCACAATTTGGATTGATTGAGGTGTGGTCCAGTACAATCTATTTCAAGTGACCACACAACATCTGGGGAAATATGCTTTAGTCTGACCCTGATCCATGCCCAAGGGGAACCTTTTTGGTCTAGCTGTAGGACTTCTACTTTTGGGGCCTGGGTTAGAGTAATTCCCTGGCAGATGGAAAGGGAGATCATTCCTATTAAAGCAACCCTTTCAGGTGTGACTAGGTGCACACCTTTGCAGCTGTTTGATCTTACCTTTAGTCCTACCTTCACTTGGTGATCTGTGGAATGGCACTTTTTCTGAAGCTGATTACCCTAGTTGTAAGATGGGAATGTTAAGATCCATGGGATTCTTATAATGATTAGTATGATGAGGATAGCAAAACATTACATAGATCAAGGGTGGGAAAAACTTTGGGATTCAAAATGTTGATAAAATTCTGTTCTCATCATGGCTCACCATTGGCTAGTTCAACAATATCTGGAGGACAGAGATCCTTTGTTTAGTCCATATGAAAAACTGGATGGAGAGTTTTCTGGATATTAAAACAAAGATGAAGCAAAGAATACACAGCTAAGTATATTTGGTTTGGCATTATGACTGAGAAGAAATTCCAGAGCAAAGATTGCGCTCAGTTCAGTATGAAATACTTAGGATCCTTCCAGGATATGTCAAATCCAAGCACACTAACTGGTTAATTTTCCTTTTCTATACTGCTGGGGGGGGGGGGGGATAGTTCCCATGGTCATATTTGGAAAATAAGTTTGCATTCACAAAATCCAATTAATTCTGAAACGTACCTCCTCTGAGCCAATTCTCCTGTGGCCTGCACATCTGGCCATAGATTTTGGGATTTTTATGTTTACTCTACACCAGTGGTTCTTAACCTTGGGTTACTCAGGTGTTTTTGGACTGCAACTCCCAGAAGCCTTCACCACCAGCTGTGCTCGCTGGGGTTTCTGGGAGTTGCAGTTCAAAAACACCTGAGTAACCAAGGTTAAGAACAACTGCTCTACACCATCCCCAGCTCTGTGAAGTTCAGTCTTATGGAGAGTTGTGGAGAGTCAAAAGCCAGCCTCTGTGAGTGATATTTTAGAAGTCTAATAAAGGTTTCACTCGTCTTATTTTTGATTTGCATTTGCCATTTAACTTGCTGGTGTTGTAGCCATAATTAACTACTTAGTGCCCTAGAGAGACCCCAACTTTACTTAATGTCTCAGGGGTGTTTATGCAAGAAGCAGTGTAGTAGCTCATTTATCTTATCTAGTCCCCTCTGCATGCCTGTATGAGAGGGCAGAACCCATTCTATTAACCTGAACACACTGGTACACATAACTGTAATTACTTAGAGAAGCATGCTGTTGAGTTTCCTCCAGAGTCAATGCGCATCCTTGAACTGCAATTGCTGCTGTGCTTAAAACAGACTTGAGGCGTATCTTTTCATCAGAAAGGAATTATGTGAAAGCAGATAAATACCAGTGGGAGTACACTGTGGGCAGGATCCTGTGGTACATTTCTACTGATAAAATAGCTTCCATTAGTGCAACTGGGAGGAACCTTACTAAGCTATTTTTTGGCAATGCCTATGACTCTGTGGACCCCTTCATGGATTGCTGCCTTGTCGTGGCGAAGGGGCTTGAGTAATTCAGAGAAGCTATGGGCTATGCCGTGCACCTGGAGCAGGAATTGGCAAGCCACTCCAGTATCTTTGCCAAGAAAACCCCATGAACAGAAACAAAAGGCTAAAAGATATGACGCCCCAGGTCGGAAGGCATCCAACATGCTACTGAGGAAGAGCGGAGGACAAGTACAAGTAGCTCCAGAGCTAATGAAGTGGTTGGGCCAAAGCCGAAAGGACGCTCAGCTGTGGACGCGCCTGGAAGTGAAAGGAAAGTCCGATGCTGCAAAGAAAAAGACTGCATAGGAACCTGGAATGTAAGATCTATGAACCTGGGTAAGCTGGATGTGGTCAAACAGGAGATGGCAAGAATAAACATTGACATCCTGGGCGGCAGTGAACTAAAATGGACGGGAATGGGTGAATTCAATTCAGACGATTATCATATCTACTATTGTGGGCAAGAATCCAGTAGAAGAAATGGAGTAGCCCTTATAGTCAACAAAAGAGTGGGAAAAGCTGTATTGGGATACAATCTCAAAAATGATAGAATGATTTCAATACGAATCCAAGGCAGACCTTTCAACATCACAGTCATCCAAGTTTATGCACCAACCACCAATGCTGAAGAGGCTGAAATTGACCAATTCTATGAAGACTTACAACACCTTCTAGAACTGACAGCAAAGAAAGATGTTCTTGTCATTATAGGGGACTGGAATGCTAAAGTAGGGAGTCAAGAGATAAAAGGAACAACAGGTAAGTTTGGCCTTGGAGTTCAAAACGAAGCAGGGCAAAGGCTAATAGAGTTTTGTCAAGAGAACAAGCTGGTCATCACAAACACTCTTTTCCAACAACACAAGAGGCGACTCTACACATGGACATCACCAGATGGGCAATACCGAAATCAGATTGATTATATTCTCTGCAGCCAAAGATGGAGAAGCTCTATACAGTCAGCAAAAACAAGACCTGGAGCTGATTGTGGCTCTGATCATCAGCTTCTTATAGCAAAATTCAAGCTTAAACTGAAGAAAGTAGGAAAAAGCACTGGGCTAGTCAGGTATAATCTAAACCAAATCCCTTATGAATACACAGTGGAAGTGAAGAACAGATTTAAGGAACTCGATTTGGTGGACAGAGTGCCTGAAGAACTATGGATGGAGGCTCGTAACATTGTACAGGAGGCAGCAATAAAAACCATCCCAAAGAAAAGGAAATGCAAGAAAGCAAAGTGGCTGTCCAACGAGGCCTTACAAATAGCAGAGAAGAGAAGGGAAACAAAATGCAAGGGAGACAGGGAAAGTTACAGAAAATGGAATGCAGACTTCCAAAGAATAGCAAGGAGAGACAAGAGGGCCTTCTTAAATGAACAGTGCAAAGAAATAGAGGGAAATAATAGAAAGGGAAAAACCAGAGATCTGTTCAAGAAAATTGGAGATATTAAAGGAACATTTTGTGCAAAGATGGACATGATAAAGGACAAAAATGGCAGGGACCTAACAGAAGCAGAAGACATCAAGAAGAGGTGGCAAGAATACACAGAGGAATTATACCAGAAAGATTTGGATATCCCGGACAACCCAGATAGTGTGGTTGCTGACCTTGAGCCAGACATCCTGGAGAGTGAAGTCAAGTGGGCCTTAGAAAGCATGGCTAACAACAAGGCCAGTGGAGGTGATGGCATTCCAGTTGAACTATTTAAAATCTTAAAAGATGACGCTGTTAAGGTAATACACTCAATATGCCAGCAAGTTTGGAAAACTCAACAGTGGCCAGAGGATTGGAAAAGATCAGTCTACATCCCAATCCCAAAGAAGGGCAGTGCCAAAGAATGCTCCAACTACCGTACAATTGCACTCATTTCACACGCTAGCAAGGTTATGCTCAAAATCCTCCAAGGCAGGCTTCAGCAGTATGTGGACCGAGAACTCCCAGAAGTATAAGCTGGATTTTGAAGGGGCAGAGGAACTAGAGACCAAATTGCTAACATGTGCTGGGTTATGGAGAAAGCCAGAGAGTTCCAGAAAAAGATCTACTTCTGCTTCATTGACTATGCAAAAGCCTTTGACTGTGTGGACCACAGCAAACTATGGCAAGTCCTTAAAGAAATGGGAGTGCCTGACCACCTTATATATCTCCTGAGAAATCTATACGTGGGACAGGAAGCAACAGTTAGAACTGGATATGGAACAACTGATTGGTTCAAAATTGGGAAAGGAGTACGACAAGGCTGTATATTGTCCCCCTGCTTATTTAACTTATATGCAGAATACATCATGCGAAAGGCCGGACTGGAGGAATCCCAAGCTGGAATTAAGATTGCCGGAAGAAATATCAACAACCTCAGATATGCAGATGATACCACTCTGATGGCAGAAAGTGAGGAGAAATTAAAGAACCTCTTAATGAGGGTGAAAGAGGAGAGCACAAAAAATGGTCTGAAGCTCAACATCAAAAAAAACGAAGATCATGGCCACTGGTCCCATCACCTCTTGGCAAATAGAAGGGGAAGATATGGAGGCAGTGACAGATTTTACTTTCTTGGGCTCCATGATCACTGCAGATGGTGATAGCAGCCACGAAATTAAAAGACGCCTGCTTCTTGGGAGGAAAGCGATGACAAACCTTGACAGCATCTTAAAAAGCAGAGACATCACCTTGCCGACAAAAGTCCGCATAGTCAAAGCTATGGTTTTTCCTGTAGTCATGTATGGAAGCGAGAGCTGGACCATAAAGAAGGCTGACCGCCGAAGAATTGATGCTTTTGAATTGTGGTGCTGGAGGAGGCTCTTGAGAGTCCCCTGGACTGCAAGGAGAACAAACTTATCCATTCTAAAGGAAATCAACCCTGAGTGCTCACTGGAAGGACAGAGCCTGAAGCTGAGGCTCCAATACTTTGGCCATCTCAAGAGAAGAGAAGACTCCCTAGAAAAGACCCTGATGTTGGGAAAGTGTGAGGGCAAGAGGAGAAGGGGACGACAGAGGACGAGATGGTTGGGCAGTGTCATCGAAGCTACCAACATGAATTTGACCCAACTCCGGGAGGCAGTGGAAGACAGGAGGGCCTGGCGTGCTCTGGTCCATGGGGTCACAAAGAGTCGGACACGACTAAACGACTAAACAACAACATGACTCTGTGGAAGACCAGAAAGGAAGGAAGGAAGGAAGGAACACACTAAAAATTTGTGTCTTAACAGCGGGCATTTGTTAACATAACATATTATATGGTTCTATAGGAGAATGTTCCAATGGTAAGAATTTGGGTTTGAAGTGGATGTGTATATGGGCTTTTAAATGAGAAACAACTTAGAGGGAGAAGTAGCCCTTTTAATCTACCAATAACAAAACCAGAGTTTTGCAGCATCATTAAGACTAACCAGCTTTATTATGATGTAAAAGTTCATAGACACTGTCCACTTCATTAGAGGCACAAGGTGTTAACCTTAGCTAGCATGATTAGGTGGGTGAAGGGATTGTAAACAATGCAGTCAGACAGAATTCAAATGCAAAAAAAGTACAGACATTGTTAATTAGCTCAACAGTAGCCATTAGCAAAGCTATATCTGGGCAGTAACAAATACATTTGTCTTTTGTTGAATTGATTGATATATGCAATATGTTAAGAAGTCTTTGTTCAAGCCATAGGAGAGATGAAAGCTGTGATGAATTCCTGTTCAGCTGTTTTGCATTGAAATTTGTCTTTGAAGTTATTTTGTTTCATAAAAGCAAAAACAAAGAAAAAACGCCAGAGAAAGAAAGAGATATCTTGAGGTAAGTGGCAGAGTACCCTGGGAGGCTGCATTTGAACAGTGCCATTTGGGATGGCGTATTTTTATATCTATTTATTCTTTTCTGTAAAGACTGACCTGTTTGTCCTGTGCAGTAGGGTTATACTACATTATTGGGCATATATTAGAATGTGCCACAGAACTCTTTAATGTTAATCAGAAACAGCCACAGAAGGCTAAGAAGTATTGCATAATGTGAAGGTAATTAATGTTTCTGGATATCTAATTGCCTGGTGGTTGAATACCCATTTAAATTCCAATTAATATACATTCCTGAGCAGTGTGCTCAGCCATCCTGATACCTACAGGAGACAACCCCTTTGAAATATATGGACTAATCATGTATGAATAAAGTGTTTTATCTGACAGCCTTGATGATCAGAGTCCAACCCCCTTCAGGGGCAGAATTCCTCACTACAGTAATTCCCCTGTATATATCTTCCCATCTCCTGACAATCTCTAGGCTATGAGATTTCACTGAGTCCCAGTCTTGGTAAATGTTCTTTTATTGTCATTCCTAACCATGTTTACAATCAAAGATTGTTGACCTTGAGCAATTTCAATTTAACTTCTTTATCCTCCTCAAGGAGCAAACAAACAATCATCTTCTCCATGTGGGTGTTTCAATGTATGAGATTTATACCATCTCACCTTCACTGTTGTTCCTATAAGTAAAACATGCCATCTGTCTTCAGACCAAGATTAGTAGTCAATATGGCAGAAGTTGGGTTTTTTTGGCTCTGATCTAAAGCAGAACCAAACATCATTGGAGAATTGGACTTAGGAATTAGATATGAAGCAGTAAAGTGTCTGAGAATTATACAAAGCCAACAATTTATGCATTTCAAATATGACAAGCCAATAAACAGAAAATTGTACACATGTATGTCCCCTGGTAGCCAATACAGGAATCAAATAGACCATATAACTGGAAGCAGAAGATAATGAAGCTCTATCATTTCTATTAAAAAAAAAAAGAAGATCAGGAGCAGTCTATAATAGACTATAAGCTGTACTATGATGTTAACACCTACCTACCTACCTACCTACCTACCTACCTACCTACCTACCTACCTACCTACCTACCTACCTACCTACCTACCGTGTTTCCCCGAAAATAAGACAGGGTCTTATATTAAATTTTGCTCCAAAAAACCCACTAGGGCTTATTTTCAGGGGATGTTTTATTTTTTTCATGTGCAACAATCTACATTTATTCAAATACAGTCATGTCATCTTATTCTGGTTGCTGCACAATGGTGGAGGGCGGGGTTTCACTTAACTAGGGCTTATTTTTGGGGTATGGCTTGTATTACGAGCATCCTGAAAAATCATACCAGGGCTTATTTTCAGGTTAGGTCTTATTTTCAGGGAAACAGGGTATCTATTTTCTATACCACCTGATTAGCAAAGATCACCAGGCAGTGTGAATAATAAATTAAAGAAAATTAAAATGAAGCTGAAGAAGGAGACTAAAACAAGCTTAGTGCCAAAATACAATTTGAAAAACATTTCTGATGAATTGAAAGATTATGTAAAGAGCATCGCTAAACTCCACCGATAACAATTCAGAAAACCTGTGGATTGAAACCAGAGGTATTATCAAGGGAGAATACAAAAAAGACTATTCCTGTAGCCAGAAGAGAAAAAAAGTATTGAGGAATGGCTAATGAAACTCTTGTTTATTACTGTCAGGAAGTAAAAGGTGACAGAAATAGAGACAAAATCATAATGCAACTTTTGTATGTAGGGACAAAAAGAACTATTACAATCTATCTTTCTTTGTGTCAGAAGCACCACAATACAATTAATAAATATATCATGTTTTGCCCAATAATGGGCAACATCAAGAGCATTTGGGTTCTGCCAAATTCAGTCCATAGCATATTAAGTGACTTCCAAGTAACCCAGTTCTTTGTCTGACTGCAGGCTAGTCTGTCCTGGTTCCATCCATTTTAAGAGGTGGGTAATCCTTTCTTTCCACATTATAGCCCTGGCATCATCTGCTGTTTCTTCAGAATTCACAAATGTACTGAAAAAACTTTTCCTTGATTTTAATCTGGGAGAGGCAGGATGGTAGCTGAAGAGTGGGTGTGCATTTGATGCAGATGCTTTCAGTCTTTCACTATTAGCTGCTACCTCTTCATATATGTCACAGGGTGCAGTGCCTGCTAGTTAATTGATTTTATCAATAGAGGTTGGTTTCAGGCATCCAGTAGTGACTCCACCGCTTTCATTTAATGTTACATCAACCTATTTTCTATGGGCTAAACTATACCACGCTGGGCTGCCATGTTCACCTGAGGAATAGCATAGGGCCAAGGTTATAGTTTTTTGTGTCTGTGCAGCCTGATAGCTTTTAAAGAATACTGTTGCTTACACAGACCTGTGTTTGGCAGAGTTTCTTATTGGTGAGTGTAAGATCCAAGGTAACACTTAGGTAGCTAGGGGCTAACCAGTGATCTAGTTGGATGCCCTTCCAGGTGACCTGAAGTTTCTGAGATGCCTCATGATTTCTCAGATAAAGAGTACATATATCACCATTAGATGAGTAACTATTACAATAACCATACAAAGAAATAGAACAAGAACCCCCCACCCCCCAAGATATTGTTCCATAAGGTCCAGGAAATTGAAGGAAAATTTAAACGAAGATTAGAGATGCTGAAAAATCAAGAGGGAAATATGTTTTCTTATCAGGGTAAAATACAGAGAAGGTGAAACAATACGTTAAAGAACAATACAGAAGGGATGCAAAGATGAGAGATTCCTTTGAAGAAGAAACCTGTGATGTAGAACCTACACTTTTCGATAGTAAAGTTCCAAAGCAATTGGAAGAAATACATCACCAAGAGTAGATGTGATATCAATAGTGCTGTTGCAAACTGAAGAGACAATCAATCAAAATCTTAACAAGAATATGCCAACAAATACAGAAAACAAAACAAGTGCATTGAGAACATTCAATGTACATGGTCAGGAAAGGAGACACTAAAGAGTGCAGTAACCATAGGATCATTGCATTAATTTGTCATGCAAACAAAGTGATGCCAGAAAGACAAATAACAAATGAAATCTCTTTAAAGCAAAAACTACTAAACTGAGGCTATCGTACCTACATCATGCAAAAACAAGACTCATTGGAAAAGACAATAATGCCAGTAAGAAAAGAGAAAGAGTTAACATGAGATAGATTGAGTCAATAAATGAACCACAGCTTTTGGAATGGAAAATCTGAGCAGGGCTGTAAATTATTTCTGGAGATTCTTAATGTATAGGGTTTCTAAAAGTCAGAAGTCACCAAAAAAATGGAACAATGCCCTGTCCATTCTTTGTTACTTTCAAGAACAATGTACATGTGATCCATACCCATTACTGCTGATTAAGGCACCCCAAGAAACTCCTGTTGAGACGTTAAGGGCGATGATAAACACATATAATGCCAATGGATCACAGAACTCTATAGAATATATATAGCTCAGCTAATAGAAGGTTTCTTATCTCTGCTGAATAAACTCTTTCCGGATCTCACTATGCTGGATAATTTCTGACCAGTCTCACATTTGCCATTTTTAAAACAAAGTTCTTGAATATGATGTCACAGCTTGGCTCCAGAGTTCTCAGATGAACAGATTGTCTAAACCTATTTCAAACCAGTTTCATGTCTTGTTTTGCAGCTGAGAGAGCTGGGCTGCTATTGTAGACAGTGTATGCTATGCATGGAATGTGTAACATCCTCTTAATTCTGCTAGGTCTTCCACTGGTATTTGACACTGTTGGCCACTATGAACTTCTCAGCTACACAAAGAGGACTGACTTAGGCTTGGACCATCTTGGTTCCAGTCTTCAGATTCAGGGGCCAGTTTCAGAAGAGGACAGTGGGTTCTCATGCTTGATGCTGTCGCCGTTGCTGCATGGTGTCCTGCAGAATAAGATTGTCCATGGGTTGTAAGTGGATTTCAGAGGCTTTGACAATAACCTCTAGGTATTTTGGGGTTATAGATGATAGGAGGAATGGCAGTCTGGATTTCTGTATGTCAGCATGGATCAGAATCAGTACAAACAGAGGGCCATTTTCTGTATCACTGAATCAGGTTTGACCCAAATCTTGTGGTTGCTTTTCAGTGACAGAACACATCCCTAGTTATAATGGACACAAGTAATATTCAGGTTACACCAGATGCTGAGACATTTCCCTGCAGTCACTGCTGCCACAAAAAAGCTGTTTCATTGCTAGACAGGAGGCTAGAGCAGCCAAGCTGCAGATAGCCTGTCTTTCTGTGACGAAACATAGTAAATTTATGTACCATCTCTACTGCAAAATATAGGAAATGTCATACTGTAATTATATGTGGAACTTGCCACAGAAGAGGTAAGTCTATAAGAATCAAGATCACTATAATAAGTATAGGAACACAGTCCATACTGCCAGTTGGGTTACTGTTTAGATTAGAATATATAAATAGTTGTAAGAACCCCCCCCCCCCCCCCAAGCACTGAACTGGAATCCAATTTTTAGATTTGGGTCCATGCCAGCTTCAATTCTTTTTATAGACAGTTAGTTAAGTGGCTTTTGTTTTTCCCATTTCAATTTAGGAATATTATTTGCTGTCATCAACAAGAATCCCATGCAACATACATTGCACATCTGTTTGTGTAGGCTGGCTAGGCTGGGATACAAATTAAATCTGTGAGATAACCGTACGATGCAAACATGCTATACCGGATTCAAAATGGGAGGAAAGTGATTTATGCTTGGTTACCCTTTGAAAACAAACTACAACCCTATCATTTTGAAAACCTGTAGACGGTCACCTTGCTCTGAAAACTCCAGTATATCCCCACCCTTCTCTCTCTCTCATGATTTTTCTATTTGTTTTATCTGAATTGAAAAAGCTGTTTTCGTTATGTGAATATTATAGCTCTTTAGACATGAAGGAGCTCTGTTGTAGCATCAGAAGGTAGAGTGGACTGCAGTAAGTATTCAGGATAGTATCACTACCTTACAAGCTACAGTGCTGAGAGTATACGGGGGGGGGGGGGGAGGGAATAGAAATAGGGCAAATTGATATATTTTTAAAAAAAATAAGAATATTCACAGGAGGGAGCAAAGTTACATATTGCTACAGCAGTGCAATTCAAGTAGATGGCCTGGGCCACTCCAACACAGTGTTTTTGGCTGTGTATGTTTGAATAATAAATGTAGGATTCCTGGGAGAGCAAATGGCCCCTTTTGGACATCCATGAACCCAAGACTATTTTAATACTGAATTATCTCATTGGAATAAGAATGTGAAATCTAACCTAATGGGTGTAAGAGAGCACTGCTGTATGGAGTACTGATTCTAGTCCACTCTACACAATTATATGGTTGTCTCCACACATTTTGAACTGGAGGCTCCAATATCAGCATCCAACCCCACCCACCCCCATCCCCACATTTTGGATTGCTTTGTAAGGCTGCATTCTGTAATCAACGTACCTGGGTTTTATCCCCACTGAATTAGAATTGATACGTACAGGATTGTTCTGGATCACTGACTCGTGATACAAGTAATTTGGTAATGGGAGTATTTAACGGACACCTGCATCTACATAAGTACTTGTACATATTCTTGTTAGATCCTGAAGAATTAGGTTGTTTATGGTTTATAAATAAGTCGAAATTTATGGGTATTATTGCTGGAAATATCTGATAAAATATAGACAACATTCAGCTCTAAATAATTCAGTTTCATGAATGATGGACTTCATGAAATATGCATGAGGCAGCTAATTTAGTTAAATATGTGGCTTGTTTTGATAGGTCAGGCTAAAGGGAAACAAATGGAAAAACTGATATGCATGCATTTTTAAACCACTAGGATCCTCTAATTAAATATCTCGGGTTCTATCTCCCTCCCCCAATACATATTTTGGGGAATGCTTCTCTGCTTTCCACTGTACTCTTTTTAAAAACAAGATTATAGTTACACCATCTAATTGGAATGTGAACGTATCTTTGTAGATGTAATGCAAAGACTATTTTCAATTGATAAATGCAGCAGAATGCATGAATGCATGCTTGTTAAGTGTAGAGGGTTAATCACAGGGAAGTTGAACGTTAGGAGTCACATTTTGCCACTAGTTTCTTCCCTCTGTTCAACTCCGTTCTCAGGAAATGTGTTGCTTGTTCTGCTTTACAGAGCTTGAATCTGCTACTACATGTTCTATGCCATCATTAATCCTAACAATTCTTGACAAATCAGAATATCTGAGAAGTCACAGAATCCTATGGAAGGTGCTAAAAGAGGCCACCTATTAGCAGCTGAAAACAAAATGATTAGGAGGGAGCAACATTAGCACTCCAATACTCTGAAATATACATTTTTGAGCAGCTTAGGGGCAGGTGACCCGGATTGTCTCCTTTCTGCTATATCTACCAGTACCCTCAGATGTTCTCCCTGCATGCCACCTCTAAGTAGGTGAGGCAAGTGACTACCATGGAGACTATTCAGTGACAGAACAATGTTATGGAACATCCTTGCCAAAATAGTCTTATTTGCTGCCTACACTACAGTTTAAACATTATTAGATCTTCTTGTTCTGCCAGGTATTTATCACAAATTATATATGTACATACATACAAAAGGGAATTGTGTCAGTTGTCTGAGAGCAGGAGGCTGCTCAAGATGAAATGTAGCAAGTAAGTGGCCCAGATGCTCCCTTGCTTGTCTCAGAGTATTAGAGTACAGAGAAGTCCCAAAAATACTTTTTAAGAGCCCAGGGCTTTACATCAGGTTTACCAGCCTGATGTAAAAATCTTCTTTAAACCAATAAGTGTTGCTCCGGGGCTGGATACCCCAATACAGCACCTGTTTGTTTCTGGGGCTAAACGGGAGTATTATAGACATACAGTAGGGTTGTGCCTCCAAAATGTTTAGGGCATGTGTGACCTGATTATTAGTCTCAGCTATAGCAGATCTATTGAATCAATTGCTGAATGGTGATTCAACATTCATGTAAATTCCATTGATTCAATGGATCCCTCCTAACTGGGATTACCAATTGGATCCAAGTTCTTTAGTCTAATAAGTGTCCTGTGCAAATCCATAATTTAGAGCCCATCATGTTAATTTTCCACATTCAAGCACATTACTGAAAAAGAAATTTTAGGTAAAGCAAACAGTAAATTGCTGCATCAGAATGCATTGTTACTGTTCTGCAAAAGGAAGAGGAACACTGTTATTTGTCTTCAATAAAGCTTACATCATTTTCTTTGTGATGGAAAATTATTAGTGATATACGCAAGTGGCTAAACAACACATGGGACACAGCTGAAAGTTAAGGACACAAATGTCCTTGGATCTCAACAAGGTAGACACTTAAGCCTGTTACAATCAAATTGGATAAAAGCACCTTTCTCAATGAAATGTACAATGTACAGTTAAATTCTAAAACTGATAGAATTAATTCAAGATAACAATTAGCTTTAGTTGTCCATTAAGAATAAATAATACAGGACTTAAGCGGCCATACTGAAATGAAATGGAGTTTCCAAAGAAGATAGATCAGAATTCAGTTCATTAAGAAGAAACCAACTTCTCTTTACATATTACAGCTGCTGTGGTGGAAATTTTGTTTTTTTTAATCCATTAGCCCTCAATCTAAACATTCATTTTGTTATTGATCCAGTTGATGAATTCTAGGACTGAAATAAACGAACAGAAGCAAAAATCAGGGAAGAAAGTGCAAACAGACCACATACAGTGGTGCCTCGATTTACGAACTTAATCCGTTCCGGAAGATGGTCGTAACTCGAAATGGTCGTAAATTGAAGCACCATTTCCCATAGGAATGCATTGAAATGCAATTAATCCGTTCCTGCTGAAGAAAAAAATCACCAAAACAAAAAACAAAACAAAAAAAAACCCCAAACCAAAACAAAACAACCACTGCAAGACCCATCGGAAACGTGATTAATCCGTTCCAGCCGAAGGGGGGAAAAAGAAAAGAAAAGCAAGCAAGCAAACCATGTAAGACCCATCGGAAATGCAAAAAAAGCAAAGCAGAAAGCAAGCAAACCGTGCAAGACCCATCGGAAATGCAAAAAAAAAAAAGCAAAGCAAAAAGCAAGCAAACCATGCAAGACCCATCGGAAATGGGGGAAAAAAACCCCCAAAAGCAAACAACCCCCCCCCAAGACCCATCGGAAATGGGGGGGGGGAACCAAAAAACAAACCCTGCAAGACCCATCACAGCATAGAAACATAATCCCACCACCCAGCCCAAAACCACGCTGCAAAACCCACCCAGAACAGTTTTTAAAAAGCAGAAAGCAGCGCCTTGCCTTACCAGGCAGTCCGAAGCCTCCTCCGATCGCAGTCACTCTAACCGTTGGGGCGAAAGAGCTACAAAAAAGCAGCCTCTTTGCCTACCAATGGTTAGCAATTTGAATTCCCCGCCTTTTTTCCCTGCCTTTTTTGTTCGTAACTGGAAGCTCTGGCCGCAAGTCGAAGCAAAATTTTGCGGCCGGAGCTGGTCGTAACTCGAAATGGTCGTATGTCAGGACGTTTGTAAGTCGAGGCACCACTGTACTTTGTTTCTACTTGATTTGTGGTTTCATTGTGTTTTTGCAGCAGCCACACACTACCCAGTTTTTAGTAGGCACCACTCTGTCCTGTACACTGAGAACACTGTCTTTAGAGTGACAAACTCTAAGAATAATTTATGCAGTATGTCATGTAAAGTCTAAAGATCTAACCAATGTCAAAACCCCACTAACGTCAACAGCTACAAAAAGGTTTTAACTGTGCACCACTGCTCAGCACAGCAATATTGCTGTTGGAGCCTTCACATCATATTTAACTATTATGCAAGTCCTAGCCCAGCCATGAATTACTTCGTGGTTTTGGATAAGCTGTGTTTTCCCAACCTCAGGATGTGGCTATCTAAAGAACAGCAGGAGCTTGCTAGTAACATCTCAAAAGAGTCATGACAAGCATTTTATATTTAACTCCTACATGTCATTTGGCCAGTGAAATATTCAATTCATTAAATAAACTAATTAACTAACCAAAAATCTTTTGGGTTAGCTAGTTTCTACTTACTTGGCTTTGCATATGAAACAAAGAGTGAAACTAAGTAAATAAAGACACTTTAGAAAATTTAACTAGGTAACTGAACCCTCCCTCCCGCTCACAGGGTACTACTAAAGATTTAGTTAACTGAACTGATCCATAGTACTTGCAGTGAGGAGCAGTACTGGTGACAGAATACTAAAATTCACCAACTATATTACAGAACATGAAAACTTTATAATGGAAATGCTGCAAAGTGCTTACAAAGTGTGGCTATTTTGACACCCCACCCCCACTTGCCATAAAGCTTCTAAAAAATGCATGTGTCAAATGTATCATGGGAGGATGGTACTGAGGAAAATAAAAAATTTCCTTGGCTACACAGAATGATGTTTTGAAATGGTTAGAATCCTAGGCAGTATTTTCATGAATCAAATGTCCACTAAATATGAATGAGGCCTGACAAAATTACAGTACTAGCAAAGCAAAGCAAAGCAAGTATATACCACCCCAGAGTGCTTTAAAGCACTCTCTGGGCAGTTTACAATTGTTATTATGCAGGCTACACATTGCCCCCCACCCACATGAGCTGGGTACTCAGGTAGACTGACCTTGGAAGTATGAAAGACTGAGTCAACCTGAAGCTGGCTACCTGAGCCCATCAGGATCAAACTCAGGTCGTGAGTAGTCGGCACTGCAGAACTGCTGTTTAACCACTGTGCCATGAGGCCCAACAGTTATTAACCACCATATGGTATGAGGAGCACAGAGAGATTGGTAATGAAGATTATATCACTTTATGTGGCAGCAAAGTACTTTGTTATACGAGCCTTACTAGTTAGACCACATCATTATGTGACTGTACAATCACCTTTTCAGTTGGAAAAAAGTCATGTGGTCCTTGTACACAATCCAAAGGAAAAATTTGGGTAATACCTTTATCAGACCCTTAAAATCTCACACAGAGATGCTAGTTTTTGACTCTGCACAAGTCTTCATGAGGTTGGGCATTACAGAATTGGGGCTACAGAATCCACTCAGAGGTGGCAGGGCTTAGATTTCACCTCCAATCACGTGGATTACAATGTCCCAACGATGTTTTACAAAGAGCTGCCAGTCATGAAATACCTAGTAATGAAGAGTTTGTTAGGCTTTACTAATTAAAGGCACCAGAAAATATATTACCTACACCATGGCAAGGACTGCCTAGATTAGACAGGGGCAATCTGGGGCTCTTCAGGTATTTGAATTTACAATTCCTATGATCCCCGATCATTAGCCATATTGGTTGGCAATGATGAGAGATGTAGTCCAAAACATTTGAAGGGTGCCAGTTTGTATTGTTCCCCAGTTAAAAAAGGTGATGGGAATACATGTAGAAGTACTGGACAAAGATGTGAAATGTGAATCTGAAAGCTGGGGAGTGTATGGTACTGGAGACTAGAGGAAGAAAGGGATAGGTGAAATAGAGTGAAAAAAGTAATGGCCATCTTGGGGAAAGGCAAGTAAATTTTCTCAACTGATGCACACAGTGCTTCAATATCATCAAGCTATTAAGCTTGAAGACGAAAAAATATTTCACAGGGCTGTGGCAACAAGGATGCAAACTGGTGCATTGGTACTCCAGATTTCTTCCCTGAATGTTACACTTAATGAACTTGCTAGTTTTTTTTGTTTCTATATAAAGCAGCACTGCTCAGAAAATGGTGTACCTAGTACAGAGAGAAAGAAGAGATGACTTAAAATCAGCTGGTAAGTTTTAAAACTGGTGTAAGAAATAGAAACATATGTTTATCACTTGTATACAAATACTGCGCTTACCTAGGGAACACTTCTGTGCTTCTGCTAACAAGTTTCTGGCTACAAATCCACACAGGACCCAAGGATGGAACAAGGTGTATGCTGTTTGTGTGAACATCAGAAAAGAGATGAAGAGTGTGTTTCTCATGTACCCAACATCCTTACAGGCTTTTTTCCCACCTCCCAGTGATAAGCACTACTGGAGAAAAGAAGTGAATGCAGCTGTAGAAAGCAGCCCATGACATGGATTAATTCCTAGGACTGAAGACAATAAAAAAGCATCCCATTGCTTGCTAGAAGAAACTGAAAGTTTGTGCAGATTTGAATACACAAATGTAACAAAATAAGGGAAACAGACTGCAGCAAACCCTTTTGTAACAAATAACAGGTACGTTCTGAGGAATAGTAATACTACAAAAGAAATAAAACCAACAGCAAAATTGCATTCAAGGCTCAGACAAGAGTATAATAAGGAATGATTTAAGTTGTACTTGATAAACATTTTACATTAAGACTGAAACAAAACCATTTTAGAATTTGAATCTATTTCAACATATAATACATAATTATACAATCCATATAAGCAATGATAAGTTACTTTAAGTACTTCATCTATATAAACACAAAAAGCAGTGGAAAGTGTGCAAAAAAGATGCTTCAGAACAGTGAATTATAAAAGGCTATGACAAGAATTGTACATTTAGTAACTAATGATTAAGGGGAAAATAAACATACAATCCACTAGAATAAGGTGACATTTCCACAGTTCAGATGGAAACACACATAATCCAGACTGGCCTTAAGTCTCTCTTCAAAAAGAGATCAGTCAAAAGCTTCTTATAGACTATATACAGGAAGTGTTGCAAAGGCACTTTTTGAATTTAAGGCAAGTAAAGGTATGTTTTTATATGAAGTTAAAAATGGAATGAGTGGGGCTAAGCCCTGCTTTCTTAGCAAGTCATCTTTACAGTGCTAAAATGTACATTAAAAGCTTCAGACTAAGAGGGCATTTCTAAGTGTAGTGTTTCTGAACATACAGTGGAAAGATTTAACTTTTTAAAAGGTATTTGCTGCAACTCCACATATCAGCCAACCACTGATTGTGTGGATGCCGTTCAAAAGCCCTGTGTAGTTACTCATAAAATATTTATTCTTTAAACACAATTACATGAAAAAGAATCTTGAGAGAACTTTTAATACATTTATATAAAATATCAGATGTTGATACAAATTATGAGTATCTCCCTTTGGAAAATTTTTCATCTAGGCACCACAATTACCAGAGATCACAAACATCTTTGTCAGTGCAAATCTATATTTCCCTACTCAAGAAAGCCATCCACCCTCAGATACAAAAAATTGTTTCTGAAGTGACAAATTACATCTGGGTACATCCATCCACCCTCCCGAATTACTACATCATCAAGGGGAAAGAAATTAAAGCTGCTTCTGCAAGTATTATTATAAACAGTCCTTCTTATTAAGCTCCTTGATTCTCATTAAGCGTACAAGATCCTGGGTTGATTGAGGGATCTTCGGGCCTGTTTCCATTACTGATCTTCAAGCCAGGATGGAGCATCAACTCCAGGCGTTTTCAATTTGATATGGAATAGTTTAAGCGTCTGTTCAAGCTGTTTTTGATTTCCTGAGAAGTATGCTGCGATGGCATTGTGGAACAGAACAAGCTGATTGTGCAATACTTTGACCTGCAAACAAGGGTAAAATTGATCAATGTAATCAAATTAAAGAGAGAAACATGAAACAGAATATTGATGCTATTGCACTAGAGGTGAATCTACATAGTGTAGTCTTTTTCCATTTGACCAAAACTCATAAAAATGAAAATATTCAGCATAAATCGCATAGGGCAGATTTCAAATCACTATAGCTGAGATAGTCTTGAGAAGTATGATGGGCTAGGCAGTTTACTGCTATATTTAAGAACATAAGAAGAGCCCTGCTGGATCAGGCCAAGGGTCCATCTAGTCCAGCTTCCTGTATCTCACAGTGGCCCCACCAGATGCCTCTGGGAGCACACAGGACAACTAGATACCTGTCCCGATACCCCTCCCCTGCATCTGGCATTTGGAGGTACCTTCCTTTTAAGCCTGGAGATTATATATTTCCATCATGGCTTGTAACCTGAGATGGACTTTTCCTCCAGAAATCTGTCCAATCCCCTTATAAAGGCATCTAGGCCAGATGCCATCACCACATCCTGTGGCAAGGAGTTCCACAAACTAACAACACGCTGGGTAAAGAAATCTGTTCTTTTGTCCGTTCTCACTCTCCCAACACTCAACTAGAGTGGATGTCCCCTGGTTCTAGTATTGCATGAGATGGAAAAGAGCTTCTACTCCCTTTATCCATCCCCTGCATAATTTTATACGTCTCAATCAGGTTCCCCCCTCAGGCGCCTTTTCTCTAGACTTAAGAGCCCCAAACACTGTAGCCTTTCCTCATAAGGGAGGTGCCCCAGCACAGTCATCATTTTAGTCGCTCTCTTCTGCACCTTTTCCAGTTCCACTATATATTTTTGAGGTGCAGTGACAAGAACTGTACGCAGTACTCTAGGTGTGGCCTTACCAGCGTTTTGTACAATCGCATTATAATGTTGGCTGTTTTATTTTCAATCCCCTTTTAAATGATACCTAGCGTGGAATTGGCCTTCTTCACTGCTGCTGCAGACTGGGTTGACACTTTCACTGAGCTGTCCACCAGCACACCAAGATCTCTTTCCTGATCCATCACGGCCAGCTCAGATCCCATCAGCTGATAAATAAAGTTTTGATTTTTTGCCCCAATGTGCATTACTTTATATAACTTCTTTCTAACGAGTTTCCTCATCTGAGGGAAGTCCGCCCTTCAGAAAGCAAGGGTTTTTGTGTCAAATTTGCTTTACACTCTTCCCCCAACATGCATGGCGAAAGAGATTGCAGCATGGTCACTATTCCCTAGCGGCTCAGTGACATTCATGTCCCTAACCAGATCCTGACTACCACACAATATTAAATCCAGAGTCACCTGTCCCTCTTGGACACCTCCCTGATTTGTCTCCTCAACTCAAGATCCCCCTCAAGTTTTTAATCTGGAGGACGATAGCAACCCCCCCCCCCATCACATTGCTCCTTGGGCCTGGTAGTTTAACCCACAGTGATTCTATGATGGAGTCACACCCGCCATCCATTTCCATTCTGGCTCCATGATCACTGCAGATGGTGACAGCAGCCACGAAATTAAAAGACGCCTGCTTCTTGGGAGGAAAGCGATGACAAACCTAGATAGCATCTTAAAAAGCAGAGACATCACCTTGCCAACAAAGGTCCGCATAGTCAAAGCTATGGTTTTTCCAGTAGCGATGTATGGAAGTGAGAGCTGGACCATAAAGAAGGCTGACCGCCGAAGAATTGATGCTTTCGAATTGTGGTGCTGGAGGAGACTCTTGAGAGTCCCCTGGACTGCAAAGAGAACAAACCTATCCATTTTGAAGGAAATCAACCCTGAGTGCTCACTGGAAGGACAGACCCTGAAGCTGAGGCTCCAATACTTTGGCCATCTCATGAGAAGAGAAGACTCCCTGGAAAAGTCCCTGTTGTTGGGAAAGTGTGAGGGCAAGAGGAGAAGGGGACGACAGAGGATGAGATGGTTGGACAGTGTCATCGAAGCTACCAACATGAATTTGACCCAACTCCGGCAGGCAGTGGAAGACAGGAGGGCCTGGAATGCTCTGGTCCATGGGGTCACGAAGAGTCGGACACGACTTAACGACTAAACAACAACAAAACAACAACAAAGTGAGAGATTGTCGGTGTCGAGATCTCGATTGAGATCCATGGTCAGAGCCATCGAGGTCGCGTCTGGAGTCGACGGACTGTCAATCGACTTCGGTGTCGAGAGGCTGAGTTTCGTAGTATTGCCGGTTATGAGTCGAAAAAGATGGAGGCAGCATGTCCATGGACATCTGTCGATGTCGAGGATCGTCGACATCGGAAGATGGTGGTTGAGTGTCGACGGACCTCGATTGGTAGGGATGGACCTTGGTGTCGAGCTCGGTGTCGTAATGGTGCCGGGGTCGACGACTTGGATTTACCAGAGGACGGGAATTGTGTTGATGCAACGGAATGGAACGTGTGTCCATGGACCAGGATGGATATCGAGGATCGTTGATATCAGAGCCTGTGTCTCTGTGATGTCGAAACAGAGGTTGCTGATGCGATGGCATAGCAGTAGAAGAAACAGACGCTGGCGATGCCGAGCGTGAAGAGTGAATTCCGTCATCTATTGTAGTAGGAAAGTATCGGGAGGCTGAGGCTGCAAAAGCCTCAAGTGTGGATGAAATCTGCTCAACCGTCCGAGGTTTTTTCGATACCAAGTGGGGAGCAGGTTGAGGTATAGCCACCTCTCAGTGATGTGGCCGCTTTTACACCGATGGTTGTTGAGAGGTAGGCCGAGTACTAGATGGTATTATCGAACTGGGTAAAACACCTGGTCGACTAGTCGGTGCAGTTTGTCGAGCAGAGCACTGGTCGGGGCAAATCGCAATCCGATGTGCGTGCTGAGCGGGGGTTTGAACCACATGCGATGAAGTGAGCTGTCGAGATTGTTGATGTCGACGGTTCTGGTTAGGGATCAGTGGGCGATCCGAGGGCATCAAATATGGAACGGTGTCGAGCTGTTCGGGATGGGAATCCTCGGGCGATGGAATAACCGAATGACTGCTGGAAGGAATGGAAGGCTGTGGACTGGGAGGACAGGGCGTCACTCAGTTGACTCTATCATCCCATTCTGGAGACTGAGAACAGGGTTGATGGGACGGAGGTCCGTCATCATCTGAGGGAGATCCGACCGAAATTGATTCAGAAAGTTGTTGTGGTTGTGGTGGGATGTCTGTAGGCTTAGACTGTTTAGCTCGTTTAGGAGGAACAGACTCTGGAGCTAGAGCAGCTTCAGTAGGTCTCTGACGTTTAGAAGTTGTTTTCGAAGTCAAGGACTTCGGTATCGAGGGTTTCGATTTGTGTGTCTTCGATGCAGATGGAGAATTGGAATGAGCTGGTGTAGCCGATGGACGTTGTTTCAATGATTCAGTAACGGCTTTTTCCATTGCTTTGGCTTGGGAAGTGGCCCTACAGGGAGGTTGGGCCATTTGAACTGGTTGCAAGGATTGTTCCCAAAGTCGGAGTTTTAGCCTCGAGAGGCAAGATCAAAGAACTCTGCGCTTAAAATTTTTGCAATGGGCACAGGAGGAAGTTTGATGTTGTTCTCCCAAACAGAAAAGGCACTTAGCATTTCCGTCGGAAAGTGGGATATTATCACAGACAACGCAGTGCTTAAACGGGCCCAAAGGGGCCATGAATAGGAGAAAATAATTGAGGATAAAAACCGATGATTGAAGGGGTGTGTGTGTGCTGCGGCCGGAGGCCAAGTGAGGAGAAAGGAAAAATCTCTGATGATAATGAGTTTGATCTAATAGTTTAAAAGAAAAAAGATTGATAACAGGAAGGAATCAAGAATAAGCTCTCTTTCTCTTTTACTCACAGAAGCAGAATTATGAGGCTCTCAACGCAGCGGTTGCAAGAAACTGAAAGGGGACGCTTGGCGCCAAGGTACTTATACGGGTGGGGAGGGGCATATTCTAATGTGTTTATTGCTACCGCAGAAGCTCTAGAATCTTCCGATGAGGCTCCGCGCAGGCGCGAATCACCCAGGGTGTGATTCACAGAGGCCACGGAGAAGAACTGAAAATACTGCTAGCAATCCAGAAAAACATGAAATAAAAACTCTTTTCCTGACATAATTACATTACAAAATGTCATCACTGCAAGTTGCTCCATGTCTGCTGCCTCTTTAAATTATTGTCCTTGGCTTTCAGGTCCTCAGTGCTTTAATAACCCTACCCTTGTCATTGAAGGCTTTTTTCTCAGTAAAAAGCAGGTGACATAGTTCTATGAATGTGTGTGAAGGAGATATTAATTTCGAATATTTTCCATTTAGAAAAGCAAGTGTAAAAGAGGAAAAGTTTTCTCTTTAGCCATTTCCCCCTACATGCTATAATTTTAAATGAGAGTCTTCAAACAGTGTTGTCTTGGTGAAATACACATTTGCTTTTTCAAGTAGCATAGTTCCATGTGTTTCATAATTCTACTCCTCACTGAAGATAAATCATATTTTAAAGCTGTTCCTCTGCAAGGTTCCTTTTGCTTCACTGTATCTTTTATTTTCTTGTCCAGCACTGTAAAAAACATACCACCCAAATGAAGTTGGTAGACAAAAAAATTAATTATAGAATGAACCATTACATGTATGGAATCTCTTTGGGGTCATAATTAAATATAGATTCAACATAAAGGTATTCATCAACAGTATCCCTTGTTATTTCTACAAAAATATTTAAATGGTCTGAGATATTTAAGGTTTCCAATTAACCTGTTTGCTTAGAAGTACTTGAAGGGATCCAACCTGCATTGGTCACACTGAAGCATAGCATTCTCTTGTTCCTATTAAGGCAGTCATCCTTGTGGTATTTCTTGGATGAAAGAAGGCACAAGAAACATGCTGCAGCAGGTACCAGTCATTCCAAGTCATAGCATTTCCTGTGCTTTTAACCATGCAAGTTTGTTAAGCACTAAAATAATCCCCCAGTCATGAAGATGAAAACCTCAAGTATTTTACATGATATGAGCTAGCATCTAGAATATTTGCATACATTATACTCTTCAGTGTTTTGACCAGCAGCACTTCCAGGTTTTACAATTAATTCTTAAGGTATAGCTTCACAGTTATTTACATATTATCTATTCAGACCTCAGCCACTATTCAAACACAGAAGCATCAAAATGACTAGGGTACCTATATATTATCTAGAAGCCTGAAATGTGCAGTCCAAAACCCCACTGATGACTAGAATTTTTGAGAACTGAACATTGGTACACTTTCTTTCAAAATGGGGGACTCAAGGCACCCTTCAAAATGGGAAACTAACTTAACCTCTCTCTCAAAAAGAAAAAGAAAAAAAGCTGAAATTTTGCACACATGTAGCTCATGTCAAACGGATTACCAGATACTTGTCTAAAGGAAGGCCATTTTGTAAGAGATGGCTACCCCCCCCAAAAAAAAACCCAACCAATCAACCAACAAAAAACACCAGTCCCTTCATCCAGTGTGGCCAGCAAGGGCAAAGACTGGTGAAGTCATTTCAACCTGTAAACCAAGCACCAACATCACTCTCTGAGTGTTATATTCACATAGGAAGACGAGTTAACACTGGTGAAGACAGGAAGCCAGAGGAAAGAGAGGCATATTAGGAAATATTTTATTCTGTGGCCACCAAATCCAGCTCACATATGAAGGACTATTTCTGTGGACTTGCAGATGAAGTATAAAGTATCTTTTCTGCATTAAAATGGAAGAGGGGGGGATTTGTGGGCAGAGACATTGGGATCTCTTTAAAAGGGCAAGCTCTGTATAATTAGCTTTTCTTCACAATGGCTTCTGACAGCTTTTTAAATTTCAGTTTTAGAGGTGGATACACGTAGTAGCAAACAGGAATAACCTACGTTTGTTTAATTTACTAACTGAATGCTCACAAACCCAGCTATAAAACTATCAGGTGTAATTATTTAGAAAGTATGGAACACAATGCATCTAGAAAGCATTTTTATAAATGTATTCTATACTTTTTAGATACCCAAGGTTGTGTAGTGGATAGAATGATGGACGAGGACTCTGGAGTCCTGAGTTTGAACCCTACTTGGCCATGGAAACTCATGGGGTGTGTATGTGTGTGTAGCAGCACTGGTAAAACCACTCTTTAATTATCTTACCTTCAAAATCTTATTAGGGTTGCTGTAGTGAGTTCCAATCCGAGAACACATAACATGGTACAATGTAAAGGTTTTTAAATTGACTAATTTTGTTGAAGTTATAGAAGTGACCCCAAACTAAACAATTAATAAAGGCAACACACATGCAGTTAAACTATGATGAAGAATCCTTCAGAGGCCTCATTATCTTGAAGATTTTACATTTTACATATTTTTTCCAAAGAGACAAAGGTCTTAGAGTTCAACAAAGTAGTCAGCAATTTCAGAGAGAAAATTACAGTCCCCCTCACTCCCACACACACTTATAGGATCAGCATACGTAGTTAAAAATGGTATATTGCAAAACTATGTTCCCTCAGATCTTCTCAAAGACTAGGTAGATTGCCTAGCAAGAACATTTCTTGAAGGGCAACATTTGGCAATGCAGAAGTCAGCAAAATTATTTTCAGATGATACTTGATATTAATGTACCATTCAATACAAAGGATCTAAGGACCTCTTCTCAGTTGTCCTTTATAACTACTGCTCTTTGACAGAATAAAACCATATTCAACATCCATCACCTTTTGAATTACTAGCTTAGGTATTATGAACAGCAGATGGGGTGGTATGGCTATGTCTAGACTGTCTCAGTATAGACTCCAAGTGGAAACTTACATGAGCCATGTTCTTCCATGACACAGTATTCCTGCATCAAGAAAATTAGCAGACCAAGAAGGAAAGGCTGGCATTCTTTAACATCTGGTTATCCATATGCAAGGAAAACAATGAAAAAGATTCAATCATATGAACTCTACATCTGCAGCCTGCAGTGATTACGGTCCAAATACAGGATACTAAATTCAATGCTACAGTTGTGGTCTCCCAACTCTCTCCCTGTAACCCCTACATGGAACTAAAACATCTCTGGAGTGTAGGAAAAACCCTCTGGAACCCAGCATTTAGGTCACACAGAATTGCAGGGGAAAGAGGAGATTGTCCTGCTTCCATGTCCAGAAGCCCTTTCTGCCAGCAGAAATCCTCTGTTGAACACTGGCCAGGTTTTTGATCTCATCTTGTGAGGATTGTGTGTCTTGGTTTCTTTCTCAGCTTTCTACCTACTTTGGCTTACAGTCAAACTTTTTACAGAAACCTCAGAAGAGATTTGATCTAGCTGAACTTCTATTGTGCAGTAAGGCTACTACTCTATGTAGAAGAGGGAATAGAGCTGTATATACCTGTTAATTCCACATTTGTAAAATCATGAGCCTAGTTTTTAGAACCAGCAAATGTTTCCCACCCACTATTTCTACCTTGCTCTTAACTGATATAAGGATACGCAAAAAATTGATGTGTTCAAAATTAATTCAGCATTTTCAGTTGTATCAACATTTTTGTCTAAGTAAAAAACAATGCAAAGGTACAAGTGACAGTCATCTTTCCACTACACTAAAAAAAAGTATTTTGTTGGTCAAATCAGTGCATCGACCACTTTCCATGCTTTCACAACTGAGCTTCAACTATGCCCAGTAATCTTCTACGAATATGATTAAAAATAAAATGCTTAAAAACCTGGTTGTTTTTTCCATTATCCCTCTGTTACATGAAGAGAATCGCATCTGCACATGATAAAAAAATCAGCCTGCATGCAAGCTGTCACATGCACATGAATTGTGATTGCATCCCATACTATATTTCCGTGATTAGTCATGGGAATGAGTTGCCAAAGTACTTAATTACATGGGAGCAACCATGATTCGAATATCTAGCAATGTTTCTGGGCTTCCATCTATGCATGGTTCAAAGGAAGCATTCAAATTTTCTCCTGACCAGTGACTGAATGCTCTGCAGGAATAGGAGTAGAATGGAAGTAGAATGCTACAACTGATGAGGTTACCAGTAAAATCTTATTTTTGAGAGTAATACCCTGTTTCCCTGAAAATAAGACCTAGTATGATTTTTCAGGATGCTTGTAATATAAGCCCTATCCCAAAAATAAGCCCTAGTAAGTGAAAGCCCGCCCTCCACCATTGTGCAGCAACCAGAAGATGACATGACTGTATTTGAATAAACGTAGATTGTTGTACATGAAAAAAATAAAACATCCCCTGAAAATAAGCCCTAATGTGTTTTTTTGAGCAAAAATTAATATAAGACCCTGTCTTATTTTTGGGGAAACACGGTAAAGATGTAACAGTATGAAACAACAGAAAGATTCATAATATTATGACTTTTTTAGAGTAACAAGTTACATTTACTGCCTACTCTTTAAATGTTCCTTTGGAGGATTCACTTTGCAGGGTTTTTTTTTTAACCTTAGTAATTTTTGTGTTTAAGTGTATATTTAAAAAAAATTAATTATGAAGTGACATAAAAGTAAAGTATTAGTATTTCTTGCTTTTCAAACAATACCTGGAATTAACATGTCACTGGCATGGAAATACCAACGAGCAGCAAGTTACTTTAACTTTCTCATGTTTGCTACTGAAAATTTGCAGAAATCTGCAAGTGTGTAGATATGGGTGGTTACATTTAATGAAGTAAAATCTGTGCAAATACAGACTAGGCTTGTTTAACAGGTACTACTACCACTTATCAAGAGCTTTTGACAACTTACAAACACTAGTGCAAGGTGTTACTGAACTTTTTTATTCATTGTGAAGAGAACAAACAAAACAATTTATCGGAACATCTGAAGAGTTGCCAGACAACCTTCCCCTCAGGGTATCTATGAAGTCATAGTGACCACAGTAGGGAAAAAAATCAACTTCAGTACTGTTGCATCTCTAATTAATATTTTCTGAAAATGAAGTGAAGATTTGTAGAGTATTCCAAGGAAATGGATGATCCATTTCAGAAAAAAATGGAGAACCACATTCATTCACTAAGAATAGGTCTCAAAGTGCTCCATCTCCTCCCTCCCCTTCAACACAATCCAACACAAGTTTAAATATAAAACCTATTTTAGTTGTATTTAGTTTATTTATGTATGACATTTCCATGCTGCACCATAACCAGCTTCTCAGGACGTCTTGCAACAAACTGAAACAATTTAGATATAAAGTAGAACATAAAACAATAAAATCAAAACAATGCAAAATATAGAAAGGAAAAAAACCTCATAGCAACCAGACTTTAAGCACGCAGCCCATGACTACACAACTTACTTAAAAGGCCTGTGTGAATAGAAAGTTCTTCATATGGTGTAGACAAGACCATATGACAAGATGGCACTGGACCAATCTTTCTGAGGAAAGGCAGCATCTGGTGTATCAGTCAGAGCTGTTAAAACATGCTTCAGGCCACACAGGAGATCTGAACTTGATGAATAAATACCCTTAGACCATGAGCCTGATGCCTTAAAGAAGAGCATGATCCCATTTTGAAGACCATTCATCAGTGGATGAACTATCAACCAAATCGTATGCTGTCTGAGCTGAATCCGAGTTTGTTCATTTTCACCTAGACCACTGATATTATCAATTCAATTCTTTTAGAAAAAACTCTCTTTATGAATGTGGGATATTGTGCTTCTGCACCCATGATTACAAAAGCCAGGAAATGCCCCAATATTGCTGCACAATATCGTACCCATGCTGCCAGCAGGAAAAAAGTTTTACATAGCAAAGGGTAGCCTGAATGTTGACAACACCAATGGCAGCAGCCAAGATTGTCTACAGCAGGGGTCCCCAACCTCTGGTCCGTGGGCTTCTCGGAACTGGGCTTCAGAGACCGATCTCCGCCCGGTGGGCGTGTCGCGCTCGTGCAGGGGGTGTGTTGCGCTAGCGTGCATGCGCGACACGCCCCCGCGAGCGTGACATGCCCCCTGCGCCCCACGCACGGAGCCTGCCCCCCCAACCGGTCTGCGGTCCCAAAACGGTTGGGGACCGCTGGTCTACAAGATAACCTTTTCTGCTCACTACCATTCACAAAGTGACGTCACACAAGGAAAAATCCCAGAAGCTGACTCCTTTTCTCATCAGTTAACCACTTCTTACCTAAACACAAAGCAATTGTCAGAGCTGTTTTTCCAGAAGTGTGAATGGTAGTGAACAGAAGGGAGGTGTTGCAGGTTACTTGGCTATTATAAAAGAGGGTTGCGACTCAAAAATGGTTGGGAACCACTGTCTTAAAGCTGCTGAACAGCAATGTAAAGTAATGGTCCTTTTGAGATTTTCCTTGAACTACAGTGCTCAACAGTCATGGATTCACTTTGATCTAATATAGTGGCGTGCAAAACGTGGCTTTCCAGATGTTAATGGGCTGGAACTCTCATAATCCCTAGTCAGCATTGCCAATAGCAATAAATGCTGAGATTGGCAATCCGATAACATCTGGAGAACTACACACCTTTTTTTTTGCATGCACTTTGTTTTTGCATGCACATTCTGTATTATTTCTCCTCCCCTCCATTGTTAAACCCAACCCAGTTCCTTCACCTGATACACTGAAAAAAAGAGTCAGTTCTTTGTATGCCAATTCTGATAACATCCAACATATTTTCCTTCTTTTTTTTAAAAAAGAATGAAATGAATAGGGTTGTTATCTGCCACATTTTTTTTAACAGAAAATACCATATTTGATCGAGAAACATCAATGATTCTAAATTGCTGGCTTTCACTTTTTAGTATACTCTAATGCTGGAAAGGTAAACTTTCAGTTTTGTTTGGCCTGTTTCCCCCAAAATTACAGCAAGACAAGTATGTTTTCAAAGTAAAATGAAATCTCAGGTTTTAGGAGGAAAATGAAATTGTATGCTAAATGAAACTCAAAGGACTTAAAACAAGATTGTTGATGGGAAGGATATGATTATGGCAGCATTTACTGAAAGTCATAAAACTACATTAATTTTGTTCTTATTTCACTTAACACCAAGGTTCCGCTAAGCTGCATGTGCACAAATTTGCTTCCCTCGGTGCAGCTGTCTTCTTCTTCCGCACAGCGATCGCATTAGGTTCCGGTTGCGATGGAACCCAGTGCGCGCGGGGGCGGGGTCGCATGCGCATGCAGGGGTGGAGTCGCGCGTGCGAGACGCGGAGCCCTGCCCAGCGGGGCTGAAAATTAGAGGATACGTTGCTTAACACACTAACTATTCTAGAATCTACAAACCACATTTATGCCTCAATTTTTTACAATATGTGGATAGTTTGAACTGTATATATTTTGTGTACATGTTTGTATTGATTTGCATGGTAAGAAACTGGGGTTGACTGACAGTTGTTATGAGAGATGTGTGCCTGGAGTAACAGTTAAAACAGGTGAAAAATGGTAAAGAATTGTTATGACTGCAACTCTGAGCTGTATGGTTTCTGGCTGGGGAGATCCTGTTTTGTCTATAAAGTGGTGTGTAAAAGAGTGAATGCTGTCAGTCAGAGTTCAGAAGTTATAATAAGTGTGCTCTTTTTGTGAGGAAGTAAATAAAAATGTGGTCCTATTAGTACATGTGTCAAAGCAAGTTATCTACCAATCTATAAAAGGAACGGGACCTGTTCAAAATTAAAAAGTAAAGAACATGTTATTTATTTTGTATTTTTTAAAAAATAAAACTTTTTTTCTTTTCAAACCCTGCTTATTATGTTATAGATATAGCTCCTAAGACATTATATTCACACATACCACTATTCAGTGCTATGCTACATGGTTTAGGTAGTGTCACCAAAAGAAATAAATATGTGCTTCACCAAAAACATTTGTACTTTTAAAAAAGCAGTGAAATCAGCTGTTAGCTATGGCAGAGTTAAAACAGCAGCATAAAATTAAAAACTGGCTATTTGCCTGAATTAGTGAGAGGAGAATCCAAGAGAAGAATTCCCTGTTCACTTGTCTAAGTGGTAATCCCAAACTTAGTGGAGGGGTTTGGGAGCAACTGTCATTTAGGTAGTGGTATACACAGGTAAAGAAAGTGTGTGCCACACAGTACAAGGGTAATCACCATTGTTAATAGCAGTGGTTAACAGTCAAGACATTTACTAATGTACAGGACCAAACTGTTTGCTCTCATTTCTAGCTCTGCAGCCACAATTACTTGCAGGCAGTGTTACAGTGTGTTCCAATTCAATCCTTTCCCAAATGTGAACTTTTGCCTTCCATTATGAGCCCTTATTTTATTTTGAGGAGCTCAAAGGACCTTTATGAATAGCAAAGTACATTATCAATACTTCCCAATATTTGGAGAATACTGTTAAAGTAGTTTGAAAGTTTTTTTGCATTGCAGATGGAGGTTAAAATTCAGTTTATTTTAAAAGAAAAAAAGTGGTTTGGATCCAGACTTGGTCAAGATTAAAGTAATTCCAATGAAATCAATGAGTCTTAGTTTAGCCATAGTTACTATTAGTCTCACTGAGCTGAAAAGGTTTGTTCTAAGCAGGACTACAACTACATCTGGTCATTTCACTGCTTATTCAAATCTACTTAGTACTGATTTCTGCCAGAAATCTATGTAGCTTTCCCCTGTCCCCCAAAAGACTGAAATACTGACTGCTTGGTATTCTACAGATTAAATTAAGTCACACAAATAATTGTATCTCAAGTTTTGTTTACCTAATAAAAAGTTACACCAGGAATTAGCTTCTTACCTTGTTTTCCTCCAAAAACTTCAATTTAACTGATACATCATTGCGCATTTTGTCATACTTCTCTTTATACAGTTGGAAGAGTTGCTGTGAGTGCTCAATCTTTGGCAAGGTATTTGCATCTCTTGGGCCAAGATTCAGTTCTTCTAGATCTGTGCGATAAGCATCATACTCAATCCTGAGAAGAAGAAAGAGTTAGCATCCCCTGCACAAATCTGCAGAGCAATTTACAAAGCCAATATATTAGTCCCACTCAATACTTTGATTCTATCCTCCAGTTTTTATAATTTAAGGTAGAGACACATCAATTTGCATATACCAATTGAACTGACATAATCATGCAGTTAAGAATCATGTGTTATTCAGACAGCACTACATTACTGGATCTTCCCTATTTCATTCTATATTCATATCACCAATAAAAATGACTGATCTCTGCTTTCTCCCGCAAACTCGAATGTCTGAGTTTTCATGCTGACAACATCACAGTAAGATATAAATAATCCAATTTTTACATAGCAATTCAGTGTTCAAAGAAATGGGCAACACTAGATCTATTCTAATGAAAATATTAATGGACATAATATGAAAACTGTTATTCTTTCTAATAACATCTTGTAAACATAAAAAAGCAAAGTGTGCAGCTTACATACTGCCCTGCAGCACTTAAAGCATTCTCTGGGCAGTTTACAATTTAATTTTGTAGGCTACACATTGCCCCCCCCCCCCCGCAAGCTGGACACTCATTTTACTGACCTCAGAAGTCAACCTTGAGTAGGCTACCTGGGATTAAACCTGGTTCATGAGCAGAGTTTTGGTTGCAGTACTGCAGTTTAACCACCGCGCCACAAGGTTTTCCCAATTATTAGTTCCAAATATAGCAGGCTCACTGATTCAATATGACTTAGGTTTTAACTTTACAAGTCCCATCCATTCAGTGGGTCAGCTCTTTATTACAACTATCAACTGGTTTCAGACCAAAATGTTCAGTCCCGTATTCATGAGAATGTAAAAAGCTATAATCTTCCATAAATCATTTACAGTCAACCCTCGATTTACGAATTTAATCCGTTCCGGATTAACGTTCGTATGTCGAAAAGTTCGTATGTCGAACTATGCATTCCCATAGGAATGCATTGAAAACCCATTAATCCGTTCCGGCCGAAGAAAAAAATACCCCCCCAAAAAAGAAATGAAAAATAAAACACACACACACACAAAACAAAAACATCCAAAAATAAACATTTGAGCAAGTCCCACGGTGGGACTGCAAAAAAAAAAAAAAAAAAACAAACCAACAACACAGAAACATACCCCCCCCAGCCCAAACCTACCCTCCAAAACCCACCCAGAACAACTTTTTTAAAAGAAAAAACAGCAGCACCTTACCGTCCCAAGCCTCCCTAGCAAAGCACCAGCACCCGAGGCTTCTCCTTCCTCCTCTTGCGCAGCTTCGGCGGCGCTTACTCGCGAGTAGACCCACGCTGTCCACGGCGCTTACTCACAAGTAGACCCGCGCCAGGAATGGGCAGGGAGCGCACCGGACTGGCGCCCCCCCATCCCCCGCCGCTGCCTTTTTTACCTGCTGGGCAAGCCTCTGAGACCCAGCGCCGATCAGCTGAGAGGCGGGGAGAGGGGGGGGGGGAGCGGAGAAGCACACAAAATGGCTGCCAGGAAGGCAGGGAAATAAAAAAATGGTGCTTCTCCCCTGCCCCCGGGAGGCTTCTGAAAGTGGCGCTTGCTGCGGGGGGAGGGGGGTTCCCTGCCTTCCCCGTGGGTTTTTTTCCCTGTTCGTAACTCGGAAAAAGTTCTCAAGTCGAGTCTGTTTTTTCCTATTAGAGTGGTTCGTAAGTTGAAATGTTCGTATCTGGAGCCGTTCGTAAGTCGAGGGTTGACTGTACATTGAAGGATGGGAACAGATTATATTGGCAGAACACTTTGCATCATCTGTCTTCCACCTTCAGGGGCAAATCATATTTCAACCTACAGCAGACTACAATTCAACAGTGGCAAAAGACCTTCTGTGGGGAAAGCTATGAAAAGAACTGTGGTTGCATAACATGATTCCCTTATATAAATGCACTCCGGGGAGTGCAGCTTTTATAAATAGAGACTGAAATATATTTCTAAGCACAATTGGTTGGCTCAAAGTTTAGTCAGCAGAACTTAAGAACAGAATCTCTGAGACTTAAGTAATTGTTTCCAATTAGTCTGGCCCAATTATGACTGCACATGAAGCAATGCATATGACTTACTGCAATCTGAATTTAACATTTCACTAAGGACTAGTTTATTTCTCAAAGTTATGTATTTATAAATGATGAAAGATAATATTAAATAATGCATTACCTGGCACTTTCATATTGCTTCACGGTAAGTAATGTATCCTCAATAGTTTTATTCACCAAGGTATTCACACTAGCAATAAAAAAATTAATTGCCCCAAGAAGAGTTTCGCCATTTTTAGCCAGAAGTTTCTGTGTCTCTGCATTGTATCCAAACTCCTCCTGAGAATAGAATGGAAATACAGTGGTATTTTTCAGTGCTTTGTTTTCTGCTACCACCAAAAAATACTGGAACTATTGGAGCAGTTGAGAGATTTCAAAGATCAGCCATAAAAAGTGCAGATAAATAAATGAGTGATCATATTCAGTCAGTTTCTATCACTGAAGTGCCATTTAACATACTTTGAACAGACCACAAATAGTATCATTTTCAGTATAATGCAGTTGTATGTGTTTTTCAGATATAAGATACATAGAATCACCACCTGACTTCAAATACTGGAGCATATTGTAAAGAACATCATTATTAACCACTCACAGAGTGTGTATCACATTACTGGGTGCTATATAAGTTGAATGAATAAACATATGTATGAGCTTATTGCAGATATTCAAACTGGCAGAAATCAGATATTTCTTTCTTTCATTCATTCATTCCACCATTCATTAGCCAACCATATTAACATTAAGATGAAACCTACTTTTAGGTGTTTCCAGCATAGTATAAGCATAACCATTTTTCTAGTGTAATGAAAATCTTACATGAAGTTCTAATGATTTCAAGCTCAAGTCTGCAAATGCATCTCCAAGTTGTCTTTGAGTATTCATCATCTGGAAAAGCTGAGTCGATAAGGTTTGTGCCAGTCTCAGGATGTTTTCATACTTCTTTTTGTTATCCCTCAGAATTTCTATTTGTGCTTCCAACTCTAGATCTACTGTTCGTGAACCTCGGCCCAGTTTCTCAGAGATTATCTGACGAGTGCACTGCAAAGTTTGCAAAACGAAGTTTAAAATTAGTTATTAAGTTTTTGCTCTTCTTACTTAATTTAATCACCTGACATCATACATTCTTCCAGATATGTTTCAGAAGGTGGACTGTTCTGTAGACACATTCAAGAAAGCAATCATATATTGAAAATCAACAAATATGGAACTGGCAGCAGTGTTTATTACTACAAACACAAAGAACTAATAAAGCAACATTTATTCTGGGTAGGCAAAGTACCTATCACTGGTCTAAACATTCCCCACTCTCCCTAAGAACATCTATATATAAGCCACACACATCTAAAAATAACTGATGTTTTTACTTGTTTTTTTTAGAGAAAACTGTTCAAATGTGTCCTAACTATTGTAAGCCGCCCAGAGACCTTTGGGTAGTGTGGGCGGCATATAAGTTAAATAAATAAATAAATAAATAAATAAATAAATAAATAAATAAAACAGAAACCTGAGGTTCACAACTCAACAACAGTGAAAACCCATAACTATCCAAAAGCAAGCCTGTAGAGTTTGATTAGAATTTTAAAAATCTAATAAGGAAGTACTGGGTAGTGTCAGAGCACAACTCAGGAGATCTGGGTTCAAATCTCTGCTCAGCCATGGAAACTCGAGGGGTATGTATGGCAATCGTAAACCACTCCTTGAACATCTCATATACTTCAGAAACTCTATTAGAGTGGCTGTTAACTGGAAGTGACAATACATGAGAATAAAAGTAAGGAAGTGACGATATTAGTTATCTTTTTTGTCAAGAAAGCTGAAAAGAATATTTAGGATGAAACTATTCAAGCAAATGGACACATTTGACACTTGCAATTCTAAGCAAATAATTATAAAGAGCTACTAAGGTATAATGTAAGTACGCAATACATGATTCTGCCACAACACTTAAATTACAAGATAAATTCTGTCTGCTTTCCAGAGATAGAGAAAAAGTAAGAATGAAAACATGAAGGCAAAATGAAGTATATGATCCAATGATCAGGCTCCTCTACAAATAATCTAGTTATGACTCTACTTTCCCATCACTAAAAAACAAATAAAACAAGAAAAATTAATTGAATGTTACAAAGATTAAGACACAGCATTTTTGAAATACATGCTAATGTACATCTTGTTTCTCAAAAATTCCCAAAGATGAGCCTGTCATCTCTCATTTACCCTGAGAGATTTCCACAAGTGTTGGTCACTATTTAAAAAAAAAAAAAAAAAAAAAAAAAAAAAAAAAAAAAAAAAAGGACTTTTCTCTTGTATAAGCCTAATATCACTTGTAGATCAGCCAAACAGCAAGGACACAGTGGCTGATAATAAAGCAGGATATAATGGATGCAGGCAGGCTTTTAGGTCAGTTGAGTGCAAGATTACTTGAACACAGTTGGTTCAAATTATACTCTAGAACACAGGTGGAAAGCATGCACTTTCACAAGCTCCCCAGGCCTTTTCCAGCAAAAAGGTGTTTTTGCCGCAAACATACACTCTTCCAGAGGCCTCAGGTTGCAGTGTGCACTGTACACCCAATTCCCACTGGTGTTGTTTTAGACCTTAAAAGGCCTTTTTTTGAAAACTGAAGTTACCAACCAATCACTTGCTGCCCCAAATTCTCTTATCTAGTTATGCTGGTGTAGCAAAAATTGAATAACTTTGGGAGGCTAATTGCCCTACCTTACGAAATCACTGTAGACATTATCATTGCATAGTGAGCTGAATGACTCAGCATGCAGCTGATAATGGTTATGGTGATTTATTAATTTGGAACAAATTGCCCCCAAAAGTTACACCATTTGCATAACTATGCAAGATGATTTTGGCTGCTGTTTCCAAAAAGTCCTCAACATGTCCTAGAGAGGATCAGATTTGATATATAGTACAAAGCATGCTCTGGAAAAACCTTTTGGGGGATATGACCTGCTTTTAGGAACAAGAATCTTTCAAGGTCTTTCAGGAGGTGTTATGGGGAGAGGAGTGCCACCCTTCAAAGTCTAGTGGAGGGCAAAACTGGCCTCCTGACCTTTTCTAAGGTGTGCACCACTTCTAGAATGATCACTGCTACATCACAGACAAGTTCCAGTACCTATTGCAAGGAAGTTAGTTATGGACAAAGTCTTAACAGTGGTTGTTATGAACTGAAATAGGTTAAGCTTTACAGCGGCAGCTAATAAATCAGCACTCGGAATATGATGAAAAACCCCAAAAGTGAAAAATACCGATTTCTGCAACAAAACCTTCTGAGCAAGTTGGCTCAATTTAAGTTGGTTCAGTCTGGAAAAGAGAACATGCATATTTTCCTGGCCAGAGGGTAAAAATGTCAGTCTGGGTTATTGCTACCATGTAGACATTTGCGGGTGGGGGGGAAAGCTCATTAAAAAGATTAACTCATCCTGAAAAATTGAGACTAGATTTAGCATTAGTCCTTCATCTAAGTGGACTTCAAGCGGAATGCTGTAAGCAAGGTGACTATTCTGAATAGTAAGCCAAGCAGAGACCACAATGTATGGAAAACACTTACCATTCATCTTTTGAAAAGCTGGAACTTAATTATCATTGCAAAGAACTTCAGAATATAAGAATATAAACGTAAATCTACTTCTCTCACATGAGTAGACATAAATATCCCCAACCCTTTAATCTGTACACCATGTACTGATTTTATACAAATGCAACAAATGTTTTATGAGTCTAGTTCACAGCCACAACTGTAATTGTGACTTACTCATCAGGTTCACTGCCACAGGAACTGGATGCCCCACTCTAGAGGGTCAGCTCAGTTAACAACCTGAACACTGCATTCTTTTTTCTGCAGCATCCATGTCATTTTCAAGGGTAGCCCCACATAGATCACATTGTAACAGTCTATCTGGGAAATTATCAGGGCATGGACTACTGTGGCCAGGTTATCAAGTTCATATGCCAAACACATCCTTTTCACCACCATCCACTTAGTGAATCTTGCATCTTGGTATGGGCCAATCATGATGCATTGGTGAGCAACAGTGCCTCAGAAATCACAGTGTTTAAGTCTCCATAGGAAGAGACCTCAGATATCTCTAATACTGAGTTTTTTGTCTGGCATATTCCCACTGAAAACAGCTAAGATGGTCACCAAACATGCAGGTCAAATGTAACACCCTTTGTCCTATTTCCTGGCTTTTTTCTCTTCATATTTTATGCTGTTTTTATTCACTGAATGTAAAGCCCCAAAGGTAGGATCAAATATTACAGCTGATGGGAGATCCTTGGGCAGTGCTAGAGTCTTGCAGGTAGAGACAGAAAGACAAGATAAGAGTTTATTCTTAGTTGAGACTTTTCCTCTAAATAAAGAATTTATGATTTCTCAATATCAGCTTAGTAAAGCCTTGGCAAATAGAGTACTGCTGAGAAAGATGACTCTCATCAAGACAAAGGATATTTCAAGTGCCAGTCCAAAGACGCAATCCTGCTCACCCAGAAGAAAAGGCTGTGGAGACCATTAAGGTTTAAAGAAAGAAATGAGAAACTAATAGTGGAAAACAGAATTAAGAGAAATAAGACAAAAATATATGAAAAATAAGAGGTTGGAAGTTACTCATCAGAAAAGCTTTGCAAAGCACACAGAACATTCAGGCAAACAGTACATTCCGGTTGATGAAAAGGGACTAAGGGAGTTTTGTTGGGGTATCATTGAGCATGCAGATTGAAGGTGTGAGGGTAGTGATCCTACCAAAAGCTGGTCAGATCTATCATGTTTCAGATCTGGGTTTAAACAGGTGCAAGACCCATATGTATGAGTCACAGAGAACACAAAGAAAAATTTAGTATTAGCAGTTATAAAATTCTTGCAAAACCTGGTATCTCGGTTAGATTATCATTTTGAGTAACTCCATTACTATTTTTATTGAAATGTCTGTGGTAGTTGGTGGTAGACTGCAGTCAACTGCAGCAAAGCCAACAAAGATAACTGTGGCAATCTAAAGACTAATAGGTTTTATTTGACATTAGCTTTCACGAACTACAGTCAAAAAACAACTAAAGAAGTAGTTTGTAGTCCATGAAATCTTATGCCAAATGACTTGTTAGTCTTTGAAGTGTCACAATTTATTATTTTTATCTAATTTGTTTAACTGCACATATATGGCTGCCTGAAAAAATACTGTATGTTCCTTAGGTATTACTCAATATCCCATTTTTACAGAGTCAAGTTCACAAAGTGGTCAAAACAATCCTAGAAATATAAATCCTAGAAACAACTTATGTTCCTTTTTCCATGTAACTGTTCCAGAAATCTTTCTTCCTCCCAAGAAGCCACTGTAGCAGGAGATTAAATTTTAAAAATGTACATCAATCTCTCAGTCTTCAAGAGCTGGTAAAACGATAAATCCTTTTATATGTGTAGGACAAGAAGTATTAAACTTTGATGGCAAAATCTGCACAAACCTTGTAAGTGTTCAAACTCCATCTTCTTACAAGCTCAAGTTTCTCCATTGCAGGATTCTTCACCTCCTCTGCTAGAACAACTGGTCCACTTTTCTGCTGCATTCTTACACTGCCTATTTAAAAACCAAATATAAGCATTCAGGCCTACATATTAGTGTAGTTGCTGATGTCCACTATTTGTAAGGCTGGAAGCTAAAAGCACTGGGGAAACTATCCAAGCATACTGAAAAATTAACTATTCTAGGCATGTGGAAAAAATATGGGATTATATGTTTTCCACATACACATCTATTTCACTCAAGCTCATGAAGTCTAAACTTTTCAAGTCTTTGAATGCAACTGCTGTTATGAAAGCAAATTCCACTGAACTCAATGGGAACTGCTTAAAATTAAGAGGAAAAGTATCAGTTTGCAGGAATATACTCTGCCAAGCATATTTTCAAACCCATTCTACCTTCTATAGCAGTGTTCCCCAACCTTTTCCGGTCTGCGGACCGGCTGGGGAAGGCGGGGGCACCCCCCCGCGCGCACGCATGTGCGAACAAGCGCGCGCGCGCGCGAGCGCGCCGCCATTTCGCGCATGCGCACGGCCGCTCACGCGCATGCGCAAATGGCAGCGTGCGCTTGTGCGGGCCCGCGAGCATGCGCAAATGGCGGTGTGGCGCTTGTGCGGGCATTCCAGCGCGCGCACGCAGGCGCAAACGGGCTGCGCGGGGGTGAGTGCGCGCAGGGAGGTCTCTCTTGCCGGCCCGGTCTGGGCCAGGCCAGGGACCGGCACCGGGCCGGGGACCGGGGGTTGGGGATCGCTGTTTTATAGCACTCTAACTCATTCACAGTTTGAGAAAGTAGTTATTCAAAAAGCTTTCAACTTTTAAAAATGATATGTTTTTCCAGAGGTTGTGCCATGGATGCTGTGCTATGCATTTAATATACAGAGACAACACCAACTGAAACAAAGGAATAGATGCTGGAAACTGGCAATTGACTACAGATTCCTAAAATGTGCCTATCATGTGTTTGCATATGATGTCTTCATGTGTTTGTATATGATGTGTCACTCTCCTCATGTATTCTGATATGGCATGTGTAAAGTAGTCCTGAGTAAGCAAACAGTAATTTTAAAACAAGAATGGGAAAATATTTTTAACTAAAAGGACTACATTCCCTTTCTGAATCTCCGTATCAAAGGTGGGCATCCTCTTCAAAGTTACAAGGTCAAAACCCTCCCTCCCTCCCACAGACATTTCTCCCACTATTGTAATGAGACTTGAATAATACCTTTCATCAGCACCAATAAAAAGCTTTTTGCAAAGCTAACAGCACTACAGGAGTGCAATTGGAAGGGGAGGGTGCATGATAACGGCTGGGTGAAACCTTTCCTCCCCAGCTGTGATTCCCTCCTCACCTATCTATCCCCTGTGTGGAACTTTATGTTTGAATATAATTGCTGTAGGAGTACCTAGCAAGGAGGAGAAATTATGGGCCTGTTGGCAAGAGCTGGCAAAGAGTAGTTTCCCCTCTAGTGCAGTGGTGGTGGGGAGTCACCATCCAATGTCTTCAACTAGAAACTTCTTAATACACAGTCAATTCAGGACCATTTCTTACAATGTTCTATTACTCCAAATTTATGTTTCAGGTTGGGATCCCACAGCCCAAGTGCAGAAATTAATTATTGGTATGATCTTCAAATCAATAGATAGCAGTGAAACTCAGCCACAGAGGGAAGTTAGTAGAAGAATCTCAAGCAAGGCAGGAAATACAAAAAGGTCACTATTAGCATATTATAGTTAACTGAAATATAGGTAGAAAATGCTCTTTTTCCTCTTTCAAGCTTATTGTTATCACACATATTAAAAAAGAGAACTCTGTATTCATGCTGAAAATACTGTGTTCATTGGTTCTGCTTCTCCTTGGATATCCAGTTTCAGAAAGTTGAGGTGATAGTGGACTATTGCTTTATCTTTGGCATTTATGCTATGAAGTTCCACAGTTGACTATTTTATTTTACTTTATTTTACATCTACAAGAAACTGCTGGGATAAGTTTTCCAGAGATATGGATAGATATGTCACCCCTATGTGGATAACACTCACTTCTTCTCTTTTTTAACAAATGCAAGTGAAACAGGAAGTGTTTTGAATCAGGACTAGGACATTAGAGAACTGAATGAGGGCTAATAAACTGAGACTCTTCTCAGACAAGATGGATGCAAATTGGCAATGTGTCTAGCTGAATAGTATTTTGATCTCTTCTGCAGAAGACACCACCTCCTGCAGTCATCTTCCTCAACTTGGTGCCCTCCAGATACAGTGGTGCCTCGCAAGACGAAAATAATTCGTTCCGCGAGACCTGTCTTGCGAAATTTTCGTCTTGCGAGGCGCGTTTTCCCATAGGAATGCATTGAATTTTAATTAATGCGTTCCTATGGGCAAAAAAACTCTGAAAAAGTCACTTACCAGGTAGGGAGCTGGGGAAGCACCATCGGAGGACTGGCGGGGGTCCCCTGCAACCGCGCTCGCTGCTTTCAGAGGTCCCCCAGCAGTCCTCCGATGGTGCTGGGCAAGCCTTCCCCAGCACAATTTTTGAATTTCCCGCCCTTTTCCCCTGCCTTTTTCCGTTCGGAGGCTTGCCGAGCACCATCGGAGGCAAGCCTCCAAACGGAGAAAGGCAGGGGAAAAGGGCGGGAAAGTCAAAAATGGTGCTGGGGAAGGCTTCAGAGGCTTGCCCAGCTCCATCGGAGGACTGCCGGGGGACCTCTGAAAGCGGCGATCGCGGTTGCGGGGGACCCCCGCCAGTCCTTCCCCTGCATCATCGGAGTATGTTTTGTTTTTTTGTCTTGCCTGATATAACTTAGCCACAGTTATTCATATTCTAGTAACCACTAGTTTAAATTAGTGCCATGTGTCATAAATAGGTCTGCCACTGAAAACACTTGGAAATTTAGATGCTCTAAAATAAGGCAAGTGCATTAAAAGTTACTCATTGAGATTATCATATTATATAACACTGCTCTGCCACCTGCATTGGCTTCCAGTCAATCTCTGCTCCAAAGAGAAAATGCTGACATTAATATTTAAATCCTCAGGAACATGGTACCTGGCTATTGGAAGGATCACTTGCTTTCATGTACAAGACATACAGGCTCTCAGATCAGAGGCTCTTCAAGTCTCACAAACACATCAGGTCTGTCATGTGGCTTTTAGAGGATTTTTCAGTGTTGGCACCCTGGTTATGGAATGTTCTTCCACACAGAATTTCACGGTATGCCTACATTATGATCTCTCTTGTATGTGGTGAAGGTTGTTTTGCTTTCTTTGGGTTGTCAAACTTAATTTTTCAGTAGATTTTAGCATCAATACAACAAACTTATTACCTGTTGCTGGTTCTGTTTGGTTATGGTCATTGTCAGACATTTTATTTCTGTTATATTTTCAAAACTAACAATTTAGGTTTTTTTAAACCAGTAAGTCTCCCAAAGAAGTTTTGGTTTGGGACAATATATAAATGTTTTAAATACATCCACAAATGTGTGTGGGGGAAAACTATAAACTGACAACATGTGCAGAGAATATATTGACTGAAATCCTGTTGCTTAGCATGGTAAGCTGCAACTAGAATTCACTGAATTAATGGAACATGGGGTTGATTCACCAAATCACCACGGATCCAATGAGCCTACTCTAGTTGTGACTTACTACACTGAGCAATAGGATTTTAGTCATTAAATTCCTTTATGTGCTGCAACATAGTAATGTTCAGCATAGCTGCATGTTAATCCAATGATGAATTGCCAAGGCTGTATGGATTCCCAGAGAGAAGGCTATTTTAGTATGTAGGATAGAGCGTAGGGTTACAACCTAAAAGTGAGGAGGATTGTAACCATGGTGGAGACATGAGAATACAAGTCCCTACCCCAAATGCCCCGCAAATGGTCTTCCATCAGGCCTTAACATATTCAGCACAAAGGTCTGAAGACATCTGTACCTATATTCAGCTGAATTCACTTGCAGAGCTTCCATGAACAGGAGCCTTGATTATGACAGCACTCCTGGCCATAGAAGCAGCACATACATTCAACCAAATATGCATACAGACGTCTCTTCAGAACTTCTTTTTAAATATAAAAAGATCTAATGGACAATTGGGGGGTACTAAGAAAGGCACCTAACATATTTGTCCCTGTGCCCACTATTGCAGCTAAAATTCTTGAATAGGGTTAATGTTAAGCAGCATGGGAACTTCTGCAAATGTAAGAACTACAACACCCTCACATGTTTGTGGAGTGTAAGACAAATAGCCAGCAGGTACACATTTTAGCTACTGTGTAAATATTAACTAGAGGTTCTCAGGAACAGAAATTTTCCCTGACTGGGGAAAAAGATGCCTCCAGCAACAACAGTGGCCACAAAAAACTCACCCCGTTGTAAAGTAGAACCTATCTACCTCAGCTAGTACAGTATCTGACTGCACTGTTTGTATGATCCTTAAGAATATATCCACTATTCCATCCACGCAAAATGTCTAGGTTTTAAAATTCTAAGATTTATGGCTTCAGGTGATTTCACTTGACACATTCTACCAGCATCATCATGTATGAAATAACGGCCAGTATTCTATCACTTGGTACAAATCAGCAGGTTGGAGCCCCTGGATGCAGTCAGTCATTCAAATCTTTATTGTGTCTCCAAGTAGAGAGGCCATCACCTGGAACATGCATGGCTGGTGACGTTATATATCCTGCCACCTGTGCAGCCTTGGTCAAGCTGCAGAGTGCCAGAACGCCACCAGAAGAAGGGACTGGTAAATCATTTCTGAGTACTTTATACATGGAAAATCCTAGGAGGGTTGCCAAAAGTCAGCACAACTTGATAGTACATATTATTTATTCAATACAAAATGCACAGCAGGTCAATCAAACAATTTTCCCCCAACTCCTACAAGCTCTTTTCATGTGCCTGCGCTTGCACTGGTTGTGAGATCAACTGTGCAACTGATCATGCATCTACTGGGAAGGGAGGAGGACACTTGCACAACTGTCCTGTTTAGGCAAGAGGATATTGGCCATGTTTTCCTATTACTATCCAGTATTAAATAATAACAACGACTGTTTGTTCAGAGAAAGATAGTAGGATTAAATCAAAATTTAATGGCTGATTGCCATTCCTCATAGTTAATTTTTTTGAAGAGAATACTGACTTGATCATGTTCAATGCAAAAGGAAGACAGTACACAAAAAGAAAAAAGGCATCAATTACTTTGTTAAGCAACAGAACCATGATAAAGCTGGTGTTATACTTAGTTGTAGAAGGTAATCACAAGTCAAGTAATTTTATGCAAATTTAGGAGTTAGTATTGAAGCAGTAAGAATGGTATCTGCTTAGACCTCCGAATACCTTTCGGAATTATTAAATCACTCCCTTGTCCAGCCAATCTGCTAGCTGCTGCACTGCTAGGTGATATAACAGGTGACATAGGTAATGATGAAGAACCTGAAAATGGGACATATACCAAGAACATCCATTTTTAAAGGATCAACAATTTCTTGCACACAAAATACCAGGGAAAGTAAAATAATATCTTGTCCATCAGAATTTCAACTGAAACAGGCTTCTTGTTATTGACTCTACATGATGGTGGCACCTTGCAGCAAGCCATTGTATAATCAAAAGTATTATTTCCCACTACCAACATAATGAATTAGCTCTTAAAATGTAGCCTGAATTTTAAAAAAAATCAGTGTAAGAATTAGCAGTTCATAATACTTCACTGAAGTGATTCTTCAGATATGCCTAAGTATGAATAAACACTATACAGACAATCTCTTTCAGAATTTACATGTTTAGAGTATCACTCACAAGTAACTGTTATTACCTTGGAAAGGTCCAGCTTCAATGATGCCTTCTTTGGTACTGTCAAAGCCATGTGATGTAATTTGGGTCTCAGACAAACCAAGTCCAGCTGGTAGGGAACGCTTCAAGTCCTTGGAAATATTTGAATAAAATGGAATATCCATGTAAAGGTCCCAGATAAGAGAACATTTAGGCATAACAATATCTGGTTCAAACTTATCTTAAACAAAGCATTCTACAGCCTAGAATCTAGTTTATGTTGTCATGACATTCTATTTTGATGACAAGACAATATGTTTTTGCAGCCTACATTACAGATTTCATTTATAGTCATGGACCAGACACTATCTATTGCCTGTCCAATGCCTTGTTTGGATCAAAAGTGATCATAAGCCTATAGTAGTTGCTGGCAACAAGATTAAATGTACCTCCACACACATACTTTTTGGCTTTCATACCTCTAAATTCATTGAGTCTTTAATATAAGTTCATCCCCATCAGTATCAAACTGGAGAAATAATTATTGTCCAATAAATCTGCTATTTTTCATTTAGTTGCATATGAGAAGGCTTAATATGGACTGCCTCCAACAAGATCAATGCAAGCTGCCTTCCAGAGCATTACGTTAAGGGCAATGTTTTATTTTATTTTTTCTGACTAATATAAAATACATTTGAGAACCCTGCAAATGCAACTCTATCCTTCCATGGGTTCTTCTTAAAAACTAAGCTGGAATTCAACTAAGCTTAAGAGCTACTATCTTTTCAAAAGCAACAGTTCAACTTGTCCTTGTCCATAATAATAAGTATTTTACAGACAGAACAAAATCATTTATTTCAGCATATTATACAGCATACACCTTGAGTGTCTACATGTTAAAGCAGGGGTGGAGAAGATGTGGTTCTCCACATGCTGATGGATTGCAATGCCCATCACTCTTCACCACTGGCTATGTAACCTGAGATGATGGACAACATATTCCCCATCTCTTGCTATATGTCAGATGTTTGAGAAATAATGTCACTTACTAGAACTTGACTTGACCAAGCTTGCCAAGAATTAAAAGGCATCATGATAAGAAAGTCTTCCATTACAGAGCATGACCAGTAATAACTAGCTCCCCAAGACCAAATTCACAAAAGGCTTGACTTTGTTAAGGCCTGAATTAACTTGTTACAGCTTGGGGCAAATCTGAATTGGGTTCTGGTGCCTTTTCTGAGGCTTTTCTGACAATTCCCTGCTTTCCCAAACTTAGCCAGGTAATGGAAGGAATCAAAAGCAGATGCCTCAAGAGATGTCAGAAACTACTGGAAGCAACATTTCCCAATAGTTCCCCCATGTACTCATGGGAATGTCCAGGTCATTAGCTTGAAGCCTCTACTCATACTAGGTTTTCTTGCCATTGATCTCATAAATTATTAGGAACTGAAACAGGGGTTGATACTACCCAGTACTTTTAAAGTAAACAGGAAATCAGAGGTCTGGTACTAATTAAAAAAATCTTTCCAATCTCATTGATCCAAAGCCAAGGTCTGGCATACTTTGCCTACTTAACCTAAGTAAAAGTACTTTATAGCAGTGGACATTTACACCACAGTTTGTAGTTACCATTTCCTTACACAAGTTCTTGGAAGCCTCAGGCGTGCATGCTTGCTCTCCTTTCCACCCAATTCACTACCGGTGTATCGTGGATGCCCGAAATGGTGAATAGTGGGCCCACCCCCTTGTATGACTCCTGTGTCTAGCATGCTTGCCTCACATTGGAAACAAAAAGTTTTAAAATTTTAAAGTTTTAAATTTTCCATTTAATATTTTTGGGCAGCAGTAAACTGCAGATAACTGACCAGAGTAAATGGTCCTTTTAAATTTTCCATTTAATATTTTAAGGCTGTGGTAAACTGCAGATAACTCAAACCACGAAAATCAAATCTGTGGATATGGGGAGACTTCTGTATTTCCAATTCAAGTTTGCAGTAATCCATATTTTGACATTTCAGTTAAAACAAAGCTATAATTTGTACTTTCCTAAAAAGTAGATTCAAGCCTTGCTTTGGAGACAAAGGCCAAGCACAAGATCAGGAAAACTAGAAGTAGGTTAACTTACCTGTGAGAGGAAGAAGGAAGTACATGATCCTTAAGCTCCTCAACATTAGTGCACATAAGAACCACATTTAAGTGGGTGATATGGCTCAATCCAGATATCATGTCAGGCCATTGTTAATAAATTCCAACTATGGATTAATGAATTGTATTGATAAACCATGTATTGCAACTGGTGTAAAAACCAAAATAAGAAGATACGTTTTGAAGTGAGTTGGCAGAATAATTGTTTGGATAGTGATCTGAGTCAAGATATCATGCTACATGAATTCTGGCTATAATTACTCCTGTCAAGATCTGAGAACTAAATAGACAGAATATTTAAAGCACAGGTATCTCTATAACAGAATTGACCTGCTTCTGTAGCTTTGGAAACTCTAGCAATAGTGTAGCATTTTGCATTTGTGAAGCATGTGCATCTCCCAGTTTCCCTAAAATTATGGCTAGTAATGGATGAACAGAATATTACTACACCATAGTAAAATGAGGATATAAATTTAGATGCAACCGATGCATGCATCATAAAAACTTCACAGAGACTACAATAAACCATAAGCCATATAGGTTTACTAGGCCAAGCTTCTCCCCTGGATTTCAGTTCTGTCTGAAAAGGAAAGACCACATAAGGCTACAGAAATAATGACATTATAAAGATACATTCTGCTGGATTACTCATCAAGCAACAATCTGTTGCTGCTATCCTGCATTAAGACAAATAGAAAAGATGCATATCTTACCAGTATATGCAGTGAAGTTACACTTATATACTGATAAAATAAGCTGGATTTAATTTTGCCTTTTACAACTTGCATTATAATTGGATAAGGAAGCATTGTTTGTTCTCCAGACTAGACATGGGGGTATTCGTATTCATATATGAATACGAATACCCTCGCACAGGTGGAGATAACGAGGGTCCGGCCCCCTGGGGCTGGACTGTCTACTCACCGTTCTGCTGCTGCCACGGGCTCCGCACTCCCTTCATATCGCTCCGGAGCACCCAGTCTGCAAGCCACTCTTCAACCTGGCAGGGAGGCTTGTCGTCCCGCCTCCTGCCAGGAGTGGCTAGCCAACCGCGAGTTCTGGAGCGATAGGAAGGGAGCGCGGAGCCTGCAGCAGCAGCAGAATGGTGAGTGGAAAGTCTGGCCCCATGGGGTCGGCCCCTCGTTATCTCCACCCATCTCTACTCCAGACTATTAGGGCGGTGCTGATCAACCCAGGATCTGGTTTTGAGTTTTTGATCTTGCATTAGGTATGAGAGGCTATTGCTTATTTCTGACATTATACTTAATCTCTCCCCTCAGAGTACAACTTAATGATGTCTGACTTCTTGGGCTCTCTGTCCTGCTTAATTCCACGAAGGAAGCCTATCTATCCTTTACTTTCCTGAATCGTCTATTACTAGCCCTATTCTGCTTATGATCTAGGACTCTACTTCTTTCTCTGAGACCTCTGCACACCTTCCTGATTCCTCTGATTCATGTTGATTTGCTTTCCATACCCAAGTTCTCGTAGCTCTGGAATATTTTCTTGTTTTGTACTAAATGCCAAAGTCTTGTAGCAATGAACAGTCACCAGGGATTAAAGATTTAATCACTAATCAAGAGATTCAGTCTTTATTGAGAAAGGCTGTCAGCTTTAGTTTCAAAACCACAATGTTAATGACCATAATAAGCATAAAGAGATGTCAAAAGTTACATGTGTCTTAATTTTGCACTTCACTTTTTCAAAGATTTAGGAAGGAAATAGAGTCTCATTAAGTTTTTCTTATGGCTTGGCTCAAACGGATACCTTGCTCCAGTAGAAAACTGTCCTACATTTACTCCTTGACATTTTTAAATTATTAATTTGAATTAAAGAGTTGACAATTCACAAAACTTGTAAGAAAACTCACTGTTGGATAATATCTGTCTCAAACTGCCACTAATTTTATAGCAACTCTCTAGTCAGTGCCACATTATTTGCTGATTTTAGTCTTCTACACACTGAGAAGGGACGGAAAATGGTACAGCAAATGCCTCACATGCAGAAGGCACAGCTTCTTGCCTGCCTGGAAAGCTGAAAAACTATGCTAGATGGACCAATGGCTTGAGTCAGTATAAGACAGCTTCCAATGTTTCTACTGGAAAATATGATACTACTTAAAATGGCACCCTTCTTAAACGCCATCTACTGTTCTAGGAATTTACTTAATTTGCAAAACCTTTTTGCAACACGTGTATTTCTCAAGTAGCAGATATTTGGCTTCAAACACTACCAGAAGTAGAACATTATCCTGAGCTAGAACATGTTGTTTACTCAAACCAGATTCTCCACTCACTTTCCATATATCACTTCTCTTCCACATTTGCATCCTTAGAATATCTCTCCAATCCCACAATATGGTTCGCTGTGACAACACTAAGATCTAAATAGGAAAGGACATACTAAATTGCTATTACATAGTCTAATAAAGTATAAAGTCTAATAAAGTATAATGAAGAATTACCAAGTCTAACTGTGTACCAGTTTCAGTTCATAACATTTAACTGGGCAACACAACCTACTGATCACCTGGGAGACACACCACTGACTACACAACAGAGCACCAGGTGTCAAACAGGACCCACCCATGTGCAAGCACACTTGAGAGCAGAGCTCCCTGGTGACTGGGTGATGACAGACACATGATTCTTTGTTTGCCTTAAGAAGTTAGGCTTGCAAGAAAGTTAATGAGCAATACCAAGTGCAAAACAGTAAGTGAACAAGCAAAAGCACTGTCTATCACATTGCAGTGCTTCATTTCATTTACACAAGCAGGCAGTTATAATAAACTGTGTGAAGTGTTTTTTATACATTTACAGTGAGGCCTGTTTTACACGATGGATGTAAGCAAAAGTACTTTTCCTTTTGTCTGACACTATTCATACTGCACAAGGCAGTAACTTTGCTTGGCTATATGTGGAAGAGTACATCTTGCTGGTTTTCCTGTGCTAAGGAGTAGTATTGTCAGTGAGTAATGCCATTATCACTAAAAAAATACCTCAAACATACATCATCTATGTACAGATCTTTTGCATGAGAACTATCTTTTGCAACAGTATTATTGCAGCTAATATAATAGATACATCTGCTCAGGGTTTCTTAAGATTATAATCTCAAAACCTGGTGTCTTCCATCTTGATAATGGGATAAGGAAAATCAAAAACATTATTAGAATTATTAATGTATCATCTATACTGCTAAAGATACTTTCAATATAGTTAAGTAACTTCATCTGATGAGCCTTGACCACATACATGTTATATTATAAGTGTAAAAAAAATAGTAAGAAACTCGCAAGAGTTTGTAGAGACCAATTACTTTTCAAAACATATAGGGAGAGTGGTATTTCAGGAAATCTTTCAGCCTGTGATTTGGATAAGTTTAAGGCAAAAATCTGGTCATAATTAATGAATGGAATTATACTCATTTGCTTCCAACTACCATAGGCCACACTGTAAATGGCTTTTGCAGTTTATTTTGTATTGCATAAGGTCAACTCTATATTTTATCTGTGAATTCACTATAATTTGCATAAATATATTATAGGTATTTGATACATAGCCTAAGGTGACTAGTCTGATCCACGATGAGCCAGATTTTTGTGTGTGTAGCATACTCTTAAAAACGTGAACAACAGCAATGCGGAGGGATAATAATTATTTCACTAACACCAGTGAGAGCTCCTACTGACACTAATGTGATAGTACTTTGGAGGAGTAATTTTCATCAGGATCATAGTTGAAGAGGAAAGGGTTAAAATTACCACACATGCTATGACACATTACTACAGGTACTATGAACTACACTTTTTCAAAAACCATGTGAAAATGCAGATCCAGTGAGTCATTTCTCATTAGCCCAATAAGATCTACTTTAATAGCCCTCCAAATGACTCAGGCACACGTTTTCCCCCAGCTTTGTTATCTTTAACTGAGGATGGCAGAGACTGAACCTCAGAACTGTTGCCTATGAACCACATGCTCTACCGCTGCATATTTCCATTTCAGATGAGATCAGTTAGAGTGGTAAGCTACCAAATGCCTATGAGTTCACTACAACTGTGAAGCTGGACCAAAGTGTAGATACTTGTCTTATGACACAAGGGAAAGTATTATTAATTTTGAGGGGGAAGGGGCTTATTTTTATATGAAAAAAAAATCCAGAATGTTCCCCTGATTATTCCCTTTACCCTAAAACCTTGCTACTGCCTCAAGTAAAAGCAAAGCTGTAATCAAGAACCTGGTGGCACTGCAACAGCCCATGCAATGGTCCAGTGGGAAAGATGCTGCATTATTATAGCATCATTCTCAGGGGCAATGTTGGGAACATAAAACAGCTTTCCTACTGATGTACAGAACTCAGCAACAGCTCAGTGCAGCTCCCCTGCTGTTTGAAGTGCTGGCAAACTTTTTTGGTTAGAAGAAAGAAATTAGAAAACCCTTTATCACCTCCTCTCAGAATAAATTCCTTGTTCCTTCTTCTTCACCACAAGAAACAGAAAATTACCTCCCATATTAAGAAAAGGCCAAGTATCATAAAATAGGTAATTTATTTTTTCCCTTGAAAAACAGTCGGAAGAAGTGGTTTGCAATCTACAAAAGGCCACACTGAAGTAAATGTTAGTTTTAAAGCTGCCACAATATTTTTGTTTTTCTCATTCATGTGTAGAACAGACATCACTGCTGTAACTTAACCAAGACTGACTTGTAGTACATTATTCAAAAGGAAGATGCCAAAGCTTGTAGCGATTATAGACCAACAAGCTTTATGAGTCAATTGCTTATGGTTTTCTGAAAGACAGAATTTACAAGAAGTGCAAAAAGGGAAACAAGTATTTTAGATTTAGAAGAAAATCTGAAACCAGTGAAGCAATGTCTATATGTACTTGGGGAGAGATTGTGTATCTGTATGCTTGCCTTCTTAACTACAAGAAAACATTTGTCAAAGTCCAACACAGCAAACTGATGGAAACATTCATACAGTATGAAAAAAACTAAGTCAATGATGCATATCTAAAACTGAATGATGAGAAAACCAAGTTCATGATAGTTAAAAGAAAGCCCAAACTTCAAAATAAAAGATCCAAATAAAGTGTAAAGCATGTTGACAAATATAAGTATCACTGAATTTGGTTGAAAAATGTAAGGGGAGTCAAAAGAGATAGCATGGAGCAATTTCTTTAAGATAAAGAATGCAATATGCAAGAAAAACTTTGAGCATACCCTTTGAAAATACACAGTAGACAGGCTAGTATTCTCAATTCTACTGCATGGCATGGGATTAAGGATTTTAATACAACTACCAGGGGGGAGGGGACACATTAGAAATGTGGTTTTATTGCCTGGACTGAAATGGTGATCAACAAAGAATAAGGTCAAAAATAAATCATATAACACATAAGATGCAGAAAGCTAGAATACTTATTTCATTTAATGAGAAACATAAAATAAAGATTGCTATTACTGATTGAGCAATAGAAAATAAAATATGTCCATGAACGCAAAGAACTTATTGGCTCAAGAACCTGGGGGATTGGTTTGGCTGCAACAAAACACAACTGCTTAAAGCTGCTGCATGCAAATCAGAACAGCCACAATCATGTTTAAATTCTAGTATGAGAGGAACAGCAACAAGCAGGTATACAACTGTATTTTACAATAATAATCTCCATCTTAAATACATGTGCAACTGGGACACTTCAGTTACCCACATCATCTCATTTAACTACATGGTCAGGCAGCATTATATATGTTGTTAAAAGCTAAAAATAAAAGAAGCTCAAGATTTAACAAGAAATGGAAGAATATAAACTATGCTGTAGTCAAACAGGTTTGTGCTTCGTCGGTTCATGGGGGGGAGCTTCGTGCTTCGTCCACTTTGACGGATCATGAAGCAGGATGAATCGCCAAAACAGAGATTTGTCCCCATCTCTAATTCCAGCTAGTTTGGCTTCACTTCATATTTGTCTGGGAGATTTATTCCTAACTTTGGACATTTAACATGACTTATTCCCAATAATCAGAACAAATTACATCTTTGTTTAATTTAACAAAATGTGGTAAGAATAAGACTCTCAATAGCAATTAATGGAAATTCTTAAGTCTTTCAACCTCCCAATCCCCGCTTAATGTTAATAGATCTTGTTACTATTATGAAATTATTTTCATGTTTATCTCTTACCAGGAACCAAGCTTCTTTTAAGTACCAGAAGGCTAGAGAGTAGTATAGGCAATAAATTTTTCCCATAACTTGGTTACTTCTTCATTAATTTAATTGGTTTACCAGCAAGCAACTTCAGGATTTAATGAAGACTAGGCATTCCTACCCTGTTAAAGTTGTGTTCTTGTGTATCTTCAAGTTCTCCATTGGTTGTGACAGAGATCTCTGCTGCTGAATTTTTGGGAGATTCCTGAGCCATTGAAGTCTCCTGCAACGTGAAGAAAGATGTCAGACATTGCAAATATTATTAATGTTTATTTTTCAGAAATAATTATATCTTTAGCTGCTCAGAACACAATTTTCTGAAAAACTATTTATTAAGTCTTCTAGCAACCCATTCAGTATATGATGTAGTCTTCTTTCAGGAGAACAGGCTACAGCACCTTAATACTAAATAGCACCATGGCCATCTAAATGTTGTTTATACTCCCATGACTTCTCTTCGCCCATGACTTCTCTTCGCCAGCTGTCTTGGCTAGGGATAAAAAGAATTTCAATGCAACAATGTTGAAAGTAATGGCTAACTTGCACAGCTCTTCATAGCCACCATATAGAAGGTATTCCTGGAATTTAGTATGACCATGTGGCATAGCAAATATCTTTACTTTGGTGCATAGCATATCATGCTTGTTTATTTATTTATTTAAAATATTTTTACCCTGCCTTTCTCCCCAAAAGGATTCATCTCATGAGCTTAAGATCTCAGCACAAAAGCAACTATACTCTGTACAATAATTTGTCACTTACTATACAGCATCAAAAAGTAATGCCTGCAAGGCAGATAAGCGATCAGATAATTCAAGCAATAGACTGACATGGAGCCAGACAGAATTAAAGCTTGCCCAGTATCTCACTAAAAGTGTATAGAGGGGCGAAATGGAACTGCTGTTTTTCTCTTACATCATGTAAGACTTAGAAGTCTTACAATGGGTTAAATACTGCTGCTTATCTGAACAGATATACAATTTTGATACTGTACATCAAATCGTTTCATTATTAGTTTATTGGCAAATCATTTCCTATTTCATTTAACACCTGTTGATTACATGAGTCATACTCATGTAACTATGGTATCTGTTTTTATAAGTTACAGACTATAGATTACAAGCCTAAGGCAGATAGTTTCAAACCAATATGAAAGGAATGTACTACTACATTTGGCTCATTTTCACAAAATCTGCATATGCCCCATGAGCGCAATAACTATCTCTGCCTTCTTTGGTTTACTGGCTTACGGGAGAATCTTATAAACCAGTTCACATGACACAATCTGAATCTACTCCAATCAAGGTACCATAGAATTCAATGTTTAGTACAGGGTTCTCAACCTTAAGTAATCCAAGTATTCTTGGATTGCAACTCCCAGAAACCCGAGGCAACACAGCAGATGGTGAAGGCTTCTGGGAATTGCAGTCCAGGAACACCTGGGTTATTCAAGGTTTGGAACCACTGGTTTAGCATGACCAGTGTTCCAAACAGAAGCACAGTTGTTGGCTCATTTTTGCCTGTTTATAGTAAACTGCAGCTTTGAAGATTATTATAAATTGTATTGCTTTCCAGACCAGTTACTTCTCCTGTCCCAGGATATAGTAACAAAAGTTTTTCTTCACTAATATAATGACTGCTAACAGTCTACTTGAGGGGCAGGTAATATACAGTCCACAGGTTACATGTAGCTTCTCAGAAATTGAAATTCAGCCTCTAGCACATCTATACTGCCCCATTTGTTTTAAATGGGATACTTTAAAAGTTCTTTTGTGCACTCTAAGATAAATGGGAGGCAATTTTGCTATTTTCTGAGGTGTTTCCAGCACCTTTGCCCACCACAACTCCCCATTTTTGCCACTAGGGGGCACAAGGGAACTTGTTTGTAACCCACCCCCATTTTTATAAGGAAAAATAGCAGGGTGAGGGTCATGGGAGTGGGTGCAGCACCCTAAGGTCCAAGGATGAGCAAGGATGTGGCTTCCAGACCTCTAGAGATTATCCACTCCAATCTACTGGCTCCTAAAGCTCTATACATGTTCCATGTCTGAACTTCACTTTTCTTTTTCATCTACCAAATCAAACTATTATCTCTTTCCTTTGAAACACAGATGAAGACAAACACTGCAGCAGCATCTACGGATTGAAATGCACTATCATCTTAACACTTCTGAGTAGGATCCAAAAATTACATATTTTAACAGGGTAAAGGAAAATTCCCCTCCTCCTCCTTCCCATTGCACCTCTCCCATGCTACACAGACACTCAGCAAACTATGCTGAATGGAATGGGGTGTGGTGCACAGTATTCTGCAAGATGAGAAGAGGGATCCCTCTTCAGCAGGAACTCCATTCACGGAAAGTGTCTTCACCTCAATTCTGGAAGCACCCCAGACTTCCTTAGTTTCCTGTGTCAAATACCCACCAAATTCATCAGTGTTCCTTGACCCCCCCCCCCTCTACATAGAATAGATGGAATATAACAGGACGTAGGGGTGGGAAGTCCACATTGGCTCTACTATGCAAGACATATTTCCACCACTGGAAGGAGGCAGTCATCAACTTTGCTATGCATTCCAAACTACAAGTCCAACCCACTGAGTTTTAACAATATTCAACTTTCCTTTAAAAATGTAAGTTATCTAGTTCAAGGAGAATGATAAGAGAAGGAGACAATGTCTAGCTGAATATGCTACATAAGCACATATGTTTCTTCCATTTTGATGGCATTAGCCACAATCATGTTTTGAATTCACTGTGACTAAAATGGAGTAAGGTTACAGGCGTGATAAAATTTAGCTGGTTGAAAACTGTATTTGTTCAACCTTCCAGCCAAAGCAGAGGGCGGGGAAGGCTAGCCTTCCTGTCACAGAAAGTAAACCTGTTTGGATTTCATCAGGTTGTCTATCAAACTATTCATTCAGAAAATGCTACTTGCTCTAACAAGTCACTAATGGCAAGGCTGCATATGTTAAACATATATATATAAGTAACTGTTCTAACAGTATTTAGCTCAGAAGTACTGTCCATAGAAATATTTATGAAAGCATTTGATTTATACCCCACGCATTAAAGGAGGGTTCTTTCAAACTTCATTTTGAACAGCTTAATCTAGGATTGTCCTTAAAATGGGCTTTTTATCATTTACATTAATATTCATAGTTCACATAAATTTTGTTAAGACAGACTTCTGACCTAGTTCCAGGCTGGACAACATACAAAAGTAAAATAATAATGTAACACAATAAATGCCATGCCATAAAACTGAGAGGAATAAAAAGTAAAAACTACAATGTCAGAGTGCCCTCATGTGGCAACCCTTCTGAACTTCTGCCTCATCACAGTTTGATACACTTGCACAGACTAACATATCTACCACTTCAAAAATCACAGTACAGTAGCTGTATTTCGAATGAACTGCTTCAGTTTGGACAGTTCACAGAAACAAGTTTATTGCTACTTCACACTTGTAACAAAACATGTTTTCAATGTGGATGCAAGATATTTTCTAAAGCATTGCAACTACAGAGGGTTTTTTTTAACTATTAGCTTTTCACCTTTCCTGCTGTAAGTATAATAAAAAGCATTCTACTTCAAAAGGCAATCTAATGCGAGAGCCTGTTATTAAAAATGGTACTTGTTCACAGGAAACTTGATGGGAAATTAATCAAACATCCACCAAATTGGTTTAATAATGCTGAATACTTAAAAAAAAGATATTTCAACACTGTTTCCAGATTGAAAGCATTTATTCCAAGACATAAATACTAGCCAATGTTTCAGTTTGATCTTCTATGTTATGTTAACACTAAGGATGACAGAATCAAAGCCTCCTTGGAAGGTATCCAGTCATAGCCCTCTATTTCATATTTATTTATTTATTTATTTATTTATTAGACTTCTTATCCCGCCCCCCTAGACACAGTCTACTCGGGGTGGGTTCCATAAAATTAAATACAAATCATTTAAACAATTTAAAAGTAAGACAATTCAAAAATAATAATAATTAATATTAATAGTACTCAAGATGGATAGAAAAAACTTATAGTAAAATAAAATCAAATATTGACAGGAGGGAAGGCTTGTCTAAAGAGCCAAGTTTTTAATTGGCTCTTAAAAACACCCAGCGAGGGAGCCAGGCGGATCTCTGATGGAAGATTATTCCAAAGCCGAGGGGCCACTGCCGAGAAGGCCCGGTTTCTTGTTCTTTCTTTCCGGGCCTCTCTCGGCGTTAGGCCCCTCAGCCGTCCCTCCTGGCTATGACGAGTGATTCGGGTAGATCTTGGTGGAAGAAGGCGATCTGCCAGGTATCGAGGTCCTAAACCGTTTAGGGCTTTATACGTCATCATCAACACTTTGAAATCAATGCGGAAGCGGATGGGCAGCCAATGCAAGGCAGCCAGAATGGGAGAGATATGTTGGTATTTTCTCACCCCACTAAGGAGTCTGGCCGCCGCATTCTGCACCATTTGAAGCTTCCGCAACAATCTCAAAGGCAGCCCCACATAGAGAGCATTACAGTGATCTAATCTTGAGATTACAAGCGCATGGACAAGAGTGGTGAGGGCCTCACCATCGAGATAGGGTCGCAGCTGGGCAATCCGCCACAGGTGGAAAGAGGCGGAGCGGGCCACGGACGCCACCTGGGTTTCCATGGTAAGCGCCGGGTCCAGATGTATCCCCAAGCTGCGCACCTCACTCTTTGCAGTGAGAGTCACCCCCCCAAAAGAGAGGGAGTTTCCCAAACCGCCGACGGAGGGGCCGCCCACCCTCAAGACCTCCGTCTTGTCCGGGTTCAACCTCAACCCATTCAGCTGCATCCATTGCAGCACGGCCTCCAGACAGCGTTCAAGGGACGAAACGACATCCACTGAGGTAGATGAAAAGGAGATGTAGAGCTGGGTGTCATCAGCATACTGATGGCACGAAGCGCCACACCCCCTGATGACCCCTCCTAGCGGCCTCATATAGATGTTAAACAGCATTGGGGATAGGATCAACCCCTGCGGAACCCCACAATTGAGACTCCACGGGGCCGAAACACTCTCCCCAAGCTGTACTCTCTGGGGATGGTCCCCCAAGAAGGATTGGAGCCAGGCGAGCGCCAGGCCCCCGATTCCTAACTCGGAGAGCCTCCCCAGGAGGATACCGTGGTCGACGGTATCAAAGGCGGCTGAGATATCGAGGAGGACCAACAAGGACATTTTGCTCCCTCAACAGGTCATCCAACAGTGCGACCAGTGCCGTTTCTGTGCCATGACGCGGCCTGAAGCCCGACTGGAATGGATCCAGGGCATTGGTTTCGTCCAAAAGAGCTTGAAGCTGATCAGCCACCACCCTCTCCACCACTTTGCTCAGGAAAGAAACATTGGCGACGGGCCTATAATTGCCAATATCGTCCGCCGCCAAATTTGGTTTCTTCCTGATGGGCCTAATGAGTGTCTCCTTGAGAGCAAGGGGAACCTTGCCCTCCTGGAGAGACCCATTAATTATTTCTGTGGCCCATTCTGTTGTTATAGGCCTGGCTACTTTGATTAGCCAGGCCGGGCAAGGGTCAAGGGAGGAGGTGGTGGCTCGACAGCAATCAAGCGCTTTGTCCACCATGTCTGGTGTCACAGGCTGAAAGCATTCAAATCTCGCCGGGCAGGACGGAGCGCTGGACATCTCTGCTCGATCCACTGTATTTAAAAAAGGAGAAAGATCCCGGCGGATGGTCTCCACTTTAGATTTAAAAAATGCTGCAAATTGGTCAGGTGAGATATTAGTAGGAGGCCTATCACCTAGACCAATTCCGGATAGATCGCGAACTATACGGAAAAGTTCCGCCTGCTGATTTGTGGCTTCGCTTATCCGGTTAGCGATGTGTGATTGTCTAGCAGCCCGCACCTTAGCAAGGTAGCGGTTAGTCGCGATCCTGACAGCTTCCTTATTATAATCCGTCGGTTTCTTTTTCCATTTGCTCTCTAGCCGTCTCCTATATCGCTTCATAGCTCGCAGATCCTGATTAAACCAGGGCCCTGGCTGAGCTCTGCTCCGGAGAGGGCGTTTAGGAGCGATCGTGTCTACAGCCCTAGTGGCGGCAGCAAGCCAACCGTCGACCAGAGCCTCGACAGGAGCGCCAGACAGATATACATCAATTGGCACTTTAAAGACTATGGGATAATTGGAATGAAATTCCTCTTCAGCCCCTTAGGATTTGCTACTTCACTGCCATCATACACACATCTGTACTGTGGCAGACAAATTCTTTTCTAAAAGGCCTATAATTATTTTCTATCATGCATCTTAGAGATATTCTTTGACAATAAATCATATTTACTACAGTTGCAGACCATAATATTTATTTATTTATTTTATTTAACTTATATGCCGCCCACACTACCCAAAGGTCTCTGGGCGGCTTACAACAATTTAACTACAGTAAAAAAGATAAAACAATTAAAATACAATTAAAATATATACTCTAAAAATTGCCATCAGGACCCACAGTTGATATTATTTCAATTAAAAGCCTTCTGGAACAGGAAGGTTTTGACCTGCCGCGAAATGTCATCAGCGTCGGCGCCAGACGAATCTTAGTTGGGATGGCGTTCCATAGTCTGGGGGCAGCTGCCGAAAAGGCCCTTTGTCTACAAGCCATCCCTCTTACCTCAAGGGATGGCTCTTTCAAAAGGGCCCCCCGGCTAGATCTTAACTGCCGGGTAGGTTCATATGGAAGGAGGCGGTCCTTCAGGTATCCAGGGCCCAAGCCGTTTAGGGCTTTATATGTCAAAACACGCACTTTGAATTGGGCCTGGGCAGCAACTGGTAGCCAATGTAATTTAAACAGAATTGGTTTGATGTGTCCCCTAGCGGCCCCACCACTCACCAGCCGCGCAGCTCGATTCTGGACCAGTTGCAGTCGCCGGACCGTCTTCAAAGGCAGCCCCATGTAGAGCGCATTGCAGTAGTCTAAATGGGTTGTTACCAGTGCATGTGTAACTGTCACGAGACTCCGCTCGTCCAGGTAGGGCCGTAGCTGATATAATTTCCGCAGCTGAAGGAAGGCGCCCGTGGCCACCGAGTCCACCTGGGCTTCCAGAGTTAGACTGGGGTCCAGGAGCACCCCCAGGCTGCGGACCCTGTCCCTTAAGGGGAGTATAACCCCATTCAGGGCAGGGAAATGGCCCTCCAGCCTGTCCGGCGAAGCACCCACTAACAGCACTTCGGTCTTGTCTGGATTGAGTTTCAATTTATTAACCCTCATCCAGTCCATTATCAGGTCCAGACACGAGTTCAGTTTAGAGACTGCCTCACCTGGATTGGTGGAAAACAAGAGGTAGAGCTGAGTGTCGTCAGCATATTGCTGACTCCTCAGCCCAAACCTCCTGATGACTTCTCCCAGCGGTTCCATGTAGATGTTAAATATCCTTTAGACTTTCACTGAATCACAAAGATAAGCATCTAGAACTAGTGGAATTAGGTAATATGTTTAAGGTTAATTATCAGATTATCAGTTAAACATATTAACAATTGTATTCATACTTCACTGTGAAAATTTCTGAAAATCATAACTGCTAAAACTAAGAAAGATAATTTTGATCCACACAGCTTACTAGCAGGGCAAAAAAGTGAAAGCTACATGCATTATGTCACATAGAATATAGAAGTGCATCTGTCTACACTATAATTTACTACACAAACATAAAATCATTTTTATTTACCATACACTACTGTGTATGGCACTACTGTCCTAATTTGTTCAAATCGGCAGACCAAAAGAACACAACAAAGATTACGGAAACAAAGCATACAAATTGTCCTTTAACTGAGAAAAAAGGCATAGAATGCCTCTGACAGAAAGCATGGTATTTGATTTCCAAGGATGGAAGAACAGACTTTTGACAAGGCATTCACAAAACAGAAACATCAGAATAGTATTAACCCACAATAAAGCAAACTGCTAAGCACATTTACTAAATATATTTTCTCCATATTTTTTATATTTTTGAGATCAGATGTGTACATGTACACTACATAAGTCTCATGGACAGCCAAACTAAAGCCAAGGGAGTTTGAGAAACACTGTCTGTTACCAATGTCTCACACAGACGTTGTTCCAAGAACAAGAACAAAACAGGTCCTCAGACACTTGAGACATTTCATGAGTCACAATGCAGGCACTGAAGCTATGAATTGAAACTGAAAGGCATAACATCTGAATTACTACAACATTTCACTTCCCATTGTATCTTCTAGAAACAGATATAAAACAAAACTTGTTTTATCTCCATGTCAACCGCAATCCTATGCATGTTTACTTGAGAATAAGTTACACTGAATTCAGAAATACTTACTTCCCAGTAAAGATAAAGAAGACTGGGCTGCATGTTATACAAAGTGCTTTAATTATGATATAAACCGGCTTAACTTGACAAAGAGACTTGACTTTCACTCAATTTTTCAATTAAGAGGAAATTCACAGTGTAAGGTTACTCACTTTACCCTCCTTTCTCCCACAGTTACTGTTTAAGTTTCCCCAAATATAAAACAGCCAAGAGCAGCAGACTGTGCCTGATCCTAGGTGAAGACTCAGAGCAATAAACAATAGCTTCCTCATACAGTACCCATAATTGACCATCAATTCTTTATCAAGAATCCAGCCATTGGTTGCATTTGCACACAACAATGGTTCAACTGGTATTATGACAATCCTGTGAGAGTGCAGAGCTCATGTGCCTCTCAATCCACTTCCACTGTTACAATCATGAGGAATTTGATTTGTTTTTTTTTACTAATCACTGCTTAGTTACATCTAAACAGAGACAGCTGTGCACTTGTCTTAACTAAGTTTTACTAAAACAAGCTGATTCAAACCATAGTTTGTGAGACCATGTTTTAAAAAACAGATAGTAGAGAAGCCTTATGGCACAGTTGTTAAACTTCAGTACAGCAGTCAAGATTCTGCTCACAACTTGAGTTCAATCCTGATGGACTCAAGCTTGACTCAGACCTCCATCCTTCCAAGGTTGGTAAACTGAGTAAACTCACTGGGATGGGGGGGCAATGTGTAGCCTTGCAAATTGCCCAGAGCGTGCTTTCAGCACCAAGAGGTGATATATAAGGAGCACGCTAAGCAGATAACTGATTTCAGGATTCAGACAATCCTAAACTGTGTTGTGTGCCATCAACTTGGAAACAACTGATAGCAATTCTAATAGGGCTTTCAAAGTAACTGAGATCTTTAAGGAGTAGTTTTACCAGTTCCACTTCCCCAATGAGTTTCCATGGCCACATCGGGTTCAAATCCTATTCTCCAGAGCTCTAGTCCATCTCTCTAACCACTACAGCACACTGAGTATCTTCAACTTCCTTAAACAAGTGTAAACCAACAACATTTACCACATTGGGAATCCAATCGTAAACTAAGAGTTACCAAAACAAAAGTGGAAATTTCCAGTCTCCCCGCTAACTGCATGAAAGGTGAGGGAGAAAAACATAAGCCCAAAGATCATTTAAGCTCATTCTTAAGCCAAAGGTTAGCAGCATGTGGTAACAACCACTTCTGATTACTGTAGTTTAATAGAGGTTTCTGTAGTTCCCATATTTAGAAAAGAGTTTCGCTGTTTCTGGTTCCCACCAGTTCAATGACTGCCAAAAACAGCAAAATTAGTTATGCACTTCTGCCTCCTCAATCATCCATGTCTCCTCAGTAAGGCTGCCTTTCCCTGACAGTAGTGCCAGAGAATAAAGTAATCATTATATCACCTTTTGAAGGTTTAACACTCTCCATGGGGCAACAAAATAGCATTGATTTTACATGCAACAATAAACAGTCATTCAAAGCAAATAAAGAAATTTCAGTATGTTTTAAATATATATAATATAATTCATGCTTGAAGCATTAACTTTGCTATCATGTTGAATCATATGTCTGTATAGTGCAATGTCCAACTCCAAACCAATCAGATCCAATTTAATTGACTGATTATTAAAAATACGTTTTCTATTATCCTTGCTTATTTGAAGGTGTACACCTTGCCTTCTGAAATGCAAAAAGAAATACTAGATGCCATTAAATTTCACACATTACAACGTATCTTTAAGCCTGGAGTCTTCTTTAACCTTAAAGATCTCTAAAGATTTTTTTTCCAGAATCTTCAGCTGCAGACAAGCTTTGGTAGAACGTACTACCCAGACCCTGCCATTACACCAGAGATAAAACTAAAAAGAATCTATCTTCATGCTAAGATACAATCAGAACTAACACAGCAACAATGTGATATAATTAAGTCATATTTGGATGTGTGGATTGAAACTTTATGTATCATTGAGACCTCTGGATACCACTGGAAAATATTCCTTATAGTACAATTTGGCATTTCATGGGTTTTTCAACTCAACAGGATTATACTGGATCATCCAGTAATTAGATAAGATCCCTTTTCAAAAAGGCGTCGTTTCCTGTAGAGAAGACACCCCCACCTAGGTGACCTCTCAGTGTGCTGAACTACAGCCCCTATCATCCTCAGCCAGCATAGCTAATAGTGAAGAGGGAAACTGTAACCCCAGGGATCTTAGAAGGCAGCAGGTTGAAGGCCTTTCCTGGACTTGAGAGCAACCATGTCTCAAACCTGTGATGACAACAGGAAACATTTCTTTCTTAAAGTAACCAACAGCCAAACAACTGTACAGGATATAGACATCTGAGCTGTTTGTCTTGCACAAGTCCACAAGCTGGGCATTACGTATTACATTTCCTGTATGTGTTGCATGTACACAGCATACATTTCAACCAGATCAGCTCAAGAACAGCAACAGCAGAAGCCAGAGTGATGATGGTGGAGGAAGGAAGTATTCTGAAACCTGATGAACTATTCTATAGTAACTCAAGCCAGATCTAACCAGGCATTTTGACCACACACGATTCTATACTACCAGCGTCCTTTTTACTCTCAGATGCACACAAGAAAAACTTTCACAGATATGCTAGTTCACTAATGATCACCATGTGCTCCTAGCAACCAAAATGGAAACTGAGAGGTTAAAAAAAAACAATGGAGGGGTTTCCTTAAAAAATCATCATTGTTTCTATTCGCTGACCTTATACTTTATTTATTAAAATCAAATCAAATCAAAATTTAAAGGTCAGTTAATCATAGCTTCATTTGTAATACTACATGTTCTTATTGTACAGTACATAAAACAAATTAGAAAAGACATGGCCACAAAATGTTTTTCCAGTCTGAGCCTGCTACTGGATTGGTTGATTTTGAATTAACCACAACTACATTTATCACCCAATCACCTCAGAGTCAGACTGGACCTCTTCTGAAGCTTGGTGAGGTTCATCAACACTTGTAGAATTGTCGTTGTGTTCTGACATACCTGAAAATGAAAATAAGTTGAGCATGCATTAAATTCTTCCAATTAAATATGGTGTTTTAATGCAATTTGTTTCACAATCTCAATGAGTCTTCCTAAATACATACATAGCCAACTACAGTGTATCTTCCATCAGTTAGACAAGGTTATCTACAAAGCTACTTCAAGTTGTTTCACAACAAAAGAGGCTGAACAAAGGAATAATTAATTGCTCAAACAGCTTAAGTGGAAATAATTAAATTAATAAATGTTCTTACAAGAACAACTTAAAGTTATCTTAAAATTAGCCACAACACCCCCCCCCCCCAATTTCATAATGCACATGTTCTTCTTTTAGATCTAACCAAAACACCTAAACCAGTGGTTCCCAACCTTGAGTCCCGAAATGTTATTGGACTAAAACTCCCAGAAGACTTCACCACCAGCTGTGCTAACAGGATTTCTGGGAGTGGTAGTCCAAGAACACGTGGGGATCCAAGGTTAGGAATCACTGATCTAAACAAATACAAGCATTTGAGATCACAACATTTTTATATCTATCACCATTAGTCTTTTTCAACATTAGGTGCTCACTGCATTATTTTCCAGATATGCCAAGTTTTATTATTTATATTCTACTTTAGTTCCAGAACCCTTGACTAGAATCGTACAACTTATACATGAATCAATGTAGCAAGTTGCCACTAGTTAAGAAGTCAAAAGTTGTATTGTATGCATGAAGTTGTGCAACTAGTACCAGATGAGGAATACAAACCTCAACTCCTGAATGAAGAACAATTTGCCACTGTGATTTATACTGGCATATTAAATCATACAATTCTGGTCAATATCTAATATAAGAATTCCTCATAGTATAATGCATTCTGCCCACATGCTTCCATTTATTACAGAAAACTTCAGAAATTGGATGAAAGAAAGCATAAGTAATGTTTTTATCTTTAAAAACAAGGATTTTATTTTATATACTAAAATGAAGTTCCCTCAAATTTAGGTCATCCTGTGCTTATCAGTTTGTAAGTGAAGAGGGCTATGTCCAAATCCCCAAGATTTTGAATACACAGAACACCATTCAGCTATATATTTTTTAAAAAACTAGATCTGTTAAGGGACTATGCTCCTTAGCTTCATCGGTGATGCGAGCAAACAAATGTAGAATATGAAGAAGGGAGCAAAGGGGAAATTGAACTACTTAAGCCTCTAGCAGCTTAAGGTATCCTTATAATTGGGACTGATGTGAAGGATTGAGGTCAAGGAAATGTTTGCTACGAGTTAAAGAACTCTTCTCCATGACATAGAGGGAAGATTCAGGATGAGGACCAGAAATTCACACCCCGCACCTCCTCCAAAATCTTACCACTGTTCTGATTAGAGATGGGGGTATTTGTATATGAATACGAATATCCCCACATAGGTGGAAATAACGAGGGTCCAGCCCCATGGGGCCGGACTCTTCACTCACACTTTTGCCGCTGATGCGAACTTGTCGGACCTTCCTATCGCGCCATTGTCCGCAATCAATTACCCAGTCCTGGCAGGAGGCGGGATGACAAGCCTCTCTGTTAGGTCGGAGTGGCTAATCCATTGCGGAGAACAGCGCGATAGAAAGTCTCTGCGGTGCTGGCGGCAGCGGTGAAATCATGAGTGGACAGTCTGGCCCCATGGGGCCAGACCCTCATTATTTCCACCTGTGCGGGGATATTCATATTCGTATACGAATACCCCCATCTCTAGTTCTGAGAAATAGCAAACCAAACCACTCTGGGGCAAAGCCTTTCAGCACTACATAGCAAAGTGAAAGAAGGTTTCAGGGAAAGATAAGGAAGAAATGTGGTGTTTCTTTTCCAAAATCCTACAAGTTTTGAACAGTACTAGAAAGCTTCAATTCCCAACTGGCAGGATCCCTGAACAACAATAACCTTATTTTGGACTGAAAACTGTAGAAGTTGTTTATTAACCCATCCAATTGTTCTACTATCATTTCATATGCATCCCCTGTATTCCAGAAGCCATGTTGAGTAATTTTAAAATGCTAAATTATTATTTAAAAGGCACTATTATGTATCTATTCAGAAAATAAATTAATATACCAATACTATTAAACTTGTCTCTACTTACTTTTATGATATTGATGACACTTGTAGGCATCCTTCAGTCCCATGGGGCTTAGCAAAAGGAGGGGGAAAGCAGCGCTCAAAGAGATTGTGCAGCCCTTTGACTGCTGCTTTCCCCCTCCTTTTGCTAATCTCCGTGGGGCTTAGCAAGTGGAGGGGGAAAGCAGCGATCAAAGCATGGCAAGATCACTTTGATCCCTTCCCCCCGCCACTTATTTTTGTTCTCTACTCAGCTTTTGTTGTTGTTTAGTCGTTAAGTTGTGTCCGACTCTTCGTGACCCCATGGACCAGAGCACGCCAGGCCCTCCTGTCTTCCACTGCCTCCCGGAGTTGGGTCAAATTCATGTTGGTAGCTTCGATGACACTGTCCAACCATCTCGTCCTCTGTCGTCCCCTTCTCATCTTGCCTTCACACTTTCCCAACATCAGGGTCTTTTCCAGGGACTCTTCTCTTCTCATGAGATGGCCAAAGTATTGGAGCCTCAGCTTCAGGATCTGTCCTTCCAGTGAGCACTCAGGATTGATTTCTTTCAAAATGGATAGGTTTGTTCTCTTTGCAGTCCAGGGGACTCTCAAGAGTCTCCTCCAGCACCACAATTCAAAAGCATCAATTCTTCGGCGGTCAGCCTTCTTCATGGTCCAGCTCTCACTTCCATACATCGCTACTGGAAAAACCATAGCTTTGACTATGCGGACCTTTGTCGGCAAGGTTATGTCTCTGCTTTTTAAGATGCTCTCTAGGTTTGTCATCGCTTTCCTCCCAAGAAGCAGGAGTCTTTTCATTTCGTGGCTGCTGTCACTATCTGCAGTGATCATGGAGCCCAAGAAGGTAAAATCTGTCACTGCCTCCATATCTTCCCCTTCTATTTGCCAGGAGGTGATGGGACCAGTGGCCATGATCTTAGTTTTTTTGATGTTGAGCTTCAGACCATTTTTGGCGCTCTCCTCTTTCACCCTCATTACGAGGTTCTTTAATTCCTCCTCACTTTCTGCCATCAGAGTGGTATCATCTGCATAAGCTACTCAGCTTACTTCCGTGTATAAGACAAGCCTCAATTTTTAGTCTAAAGATTTTAGACAAAAGTATCGTCTTATACATGGAAAAATACGGTATAGCAGATAAATATATGCAAGCATTTCTGTGTTCCATGTGCTCCATCTCTTTAAATTTTGATTTTTTTCCTCGAAAGGAACTTCCAAGTATTTTTCCTTATAATATAAACAAAACCCATGTTTTCTTACAAAACACAAATGCCCACTAACAATTTACTTATATGCTTTTATACATACATGTTATAAAATATCAGTCATCTATACAAGATAAATGTGTATGATATCCAAACCACCTTAATTGAAATCCAAACCACATTAATTCAAAAACATATACAGCCACAAGGATGCCTAAAAGATTATCTCAAGGCTCCACACATGTTTATAATATATACAATTCTTTTAGTAATAAATAAACATCCGCTGGGAAGCCTGGACACTCATTCATACAAAGTCCTAAATTCATTAATAGAAGTGTTTAATTTATATAGTCCATATCTTATGCTTGACATTTCCTTGAGAGTTTTTTCAAAATCCTCACTGCTTCTCTTCAGAATCTAGTTTGCTTTGACAACAAATTGTCCTTGTTTCTTGGTAATAAACTGTCCATTGCTGCTGACCAAGACGTTTGCATATGAACTTGGTTTCCGTTTTCCTTATCAAAGCGCTAGGACTCAGTGTTACCAACAAGGAATAAACTTCAGTGTAAATAGGCTTCCTGGGGAGAGAAAACTAAGCACTTTTCCTTGGTAGAAATGGATGAAATTTGCACTGATAGTAGCCCACAAGGGATTAAGCCTGACGAATGAATAGTGCCGTATAAATACAGCATTTACATTTTAGGGGATGTCCTTAACCCCAAAGCTTCTATGAAAATAATGACCTGCATAGATGTATGCCTAGTTTAAAAGTCTGTAAAATTTCAGGAGCAGAGGTGCAGTGGATTTTGTGGAAAGGAAGTGTTTACATGGAAGGAGGACAGTGCATTTTTCCCCATTATGCATTCTACCATTCACTGGGATTAGAAATTAGAGCGGTCAGTTGCAGAATTATAGCTTCTTGTCTTCTTCTCCACCAGTACTCTCCTTAAATGGGGAGCTTGGAAAGAAATACACCCATTTTTGAAGACATACTCTCTGCATCTTCAAGTTAAAACTTCTAACAAATCTTCAGGAGTATTCAGGTTTTTGATACAGTTGGCATTGGGGAGACTTGTTTCAACCCGGACATCTCCCATCTGTACAAATCAGGCAAAGTCATTTCTGAATTTGGGATTCAGCCAAATACAAACTAAAGCCAAAGGACATAGTTCATATAACACACTTATCCTCTTTCTGGATAAAAACAAACCTCAAATCTTACATCTCCTTTTCTATCAAAAACTGAACACTGATGAACTATTCCATATCTCTGAAAAAAAATGCAGAAACATCTCTAGAGTAGTTATTTCTGTATGCCTTCTTTTTATACACACCTACTATTGTTGTTACAAACTGGAATAGAGAGTATGAGAAGATGTTGCAACTGAAGAAATTTTTAGAATGCATTTAGAGGTGAACACAAAAGTACTGTAAAATCTCTAGGTCTAAATATTATTTTTATTTATTTAAAATATTTTTACCCAATTTTTCTCCTTAAAAAGGACTCAGGGAAGCTTACATCCTTGAAAGACAATATTTAAAGCTGAAAACAATGAGTATAAAGAGGCAGCTTACATCATTAAAAGACAATCTTAAAGCTAAAACAAAAAGTATGCAAATACTAAAAAGGAACAAACAAAGACCACTCTGAGAGATGGTAAACATAAGCAGTACTAAATATTAAGAGATTCCAATTTCTTCACAGAATTAAGAAGCCGGCAAAAAGTGTTTTCAGTTTTTTGTACATTTTGTAGATCATATGGATTACATTACACTGAGCTAAATATTGCTGCCTTATAGGTAGAAAGTGAGCACTGCTCACTTGCAACTGTTAAATTCCTCGTAAGTCACTGCAACTTCCAATGTTGTACAAATATGTCCTCTGAAAAGAAAGTTAATATTAAGATGGTTGTTGTGGGTTTTTCGGGCTGTTTGGCCATGTTCTAAATTCTTCTTCAGTTTGGTGTTGTTTTCTTGGTTTGATGGCTCTTGTGATTTCATTCTTGGAATAGCCATTTGCCTGTAGGGCCCAATTCAGATAGTTGAGTATGGTGCTGAGAAATTGAGCGTCGCAGTTCCGATTTGCACGGTCTACCAGTGTTTTGATTATGCCTCTTTTTTGTTGTGGGTGGTGGTTGGAGTTTTTGTGACAGTACCAGTCTGTGTGGGTGGGTTTTCTGTAGACCTTGTGTCCCAATAGGAGGTCAGTTTTGCGTATGACCATGACATCTAAGAAAGGGAGTTGCCCCTCTATTTCTTTTTCCATGGTGAATTGTATATTTGGGTGGATGCTGTTGAGATGGTTTAGAAATTCTTCCAGTTTTTCTTCACCGTGGTTCCAAATTGCGAAGGTGTCATCCACGTATCGGAACCAGAGTGTGGGTGTGAAGGGTGCCGAAGCCAGGGCCTGTTTTTCGAAATGTTCCATGTAGAGGTTTGCTACCCTGTTTCCCCGAAAATAAAACAGGGTCTTATATTAATTTTTGCTCCAAAAAACGCATTAGGGCTTATTTTCAGGGGATGTTTTTTTTTCATGTACAACAATCTACGTTTATTCAAATACAGTCATGTCATCTTCTTCTGGTTGCTGCACAATGGTGGAGGGCGGGGTTTCACTTAACTAGGGCTTATATTACGAGCATCCTGAAAAATCATACTAGGGCTTATTTTCAGGTTAGGTGTTATTTTAGGGGAAACAGGGTATAACAGGGCTGAGGGGGCTCCCCATGGCCACTCCATCTGTCTGTTCATAGAACTTGTTATCCCACTGAAAGTAGCTGGTCGTTAGGCAGTGTTGGAAAAGGGCCTTGATGTCTTCTGGAAAGATCTGCTGGATGAGTGTCAGAGTGTCCTTTATCAGTACCTTGGTGAATAGGGATACTACGTCAAAGCTGATCAGTCTGTCCCTGGGGTTGAGTTTTAGGGTGCTGATCTTGCTTATGAAATGTCCTGAGTCTTTGATGTGGGATGAGGTTTGTCCAATGTGGGTCTGTAGGAGGGTGGCTAGGTATTTTGCTAATTCATATGTCGGGGAGCCGATGGCACTTACAATGGGCCTGAGTGGGATTGAGTCTTTGTGGATTTTGGGGAGTCCATATAGTCTTGGTGGGAGAGCTTCTGTCTTGCAGATTCATTGAAGGACGTTGGGGTGCAGGGAGGAACTCTTGATCAAGCATGTTTGTTTGTTTTGTGATTTTGTTGGTTGGGTCCCGTTTCAGTTTTCTGTAGGTGGTGGGGTCTAGAAGTTCCCTGATTTTGTCCTTGTATTCTTCTGTTTGCATGATTACTGTGGCGTTGCCTTTGTCTGCTGGCAGAATGATGATGTTCGGATCTGAGTTTAGGGACTTGATAGCATTTCTCCCCTTTCTTGTTATGTTGCTTTTTGGGGTTTTTGCTTTTCGTAGGATCCTTGTCACTTCACCTCTTATTTCTTCTGCTTTTTCTTCTGGAAGATGATATAATGCTGATTCCATGTTGGCAATGATGTCTTCCACAGGAATTTTACTGGGTGTGACTGCGAAGTTTTCTCCTTTGGCTAAGATCGAGGTTTCTTCCGGGGAGAGTTGGTGTTCAGATGGGTTGATGATGATGTGCGAGGTGTCTAGTGTAGGTTTTGGTTGACTTGTTTGGCATTTGTTGAATTTCTGTTTTTGTCTGGCTGTGTGGTTCACCATTTCTTTTTCCATCTTTCTGTAGGAGAGGGTATCGATCTTGTCCCAATCTTGACTTCTCATTTTTTGGCTGATATTGATGTGTAGGAATAGTAGTTCTTTGTCTGTGGAGTCCAGTTTTTTGCGGGTTGTGTGGATTCTTTCCCGTAGGAGGGCATGTTCCAGGCGGTCATAGATGCGGCTAGCCTGTGGGGAAACGAAGATCCTTTTTGTCCTGAGGAAGGCTGGTATAGTTTTTGTGTCTCTGCTGCGTAGTAAAAATGTTAAGGAACATAGGTGTGCTCTTTTGCTTCGGAGTGTTTCCAGTCTCTGGGTCTGTCTGACTGTTTCCTCCCCGTAGAGGCGTTCAATGTATTCTCGAAGGCTTTCTTAAGAACACGGCCAAACAGCCCGGAAAACCCACAACAACCATCAGATCCCGGCCATGAAAGCCTTCGAGAATACATTAATATTAAGAAATCCAAAAATGTGGTTTTAATTTTAGTCATTCCCTCTTGCTGGGTTATCAGGACTCCCTACCTATTCCCATAAAAGAGAAAGTTAGAATTACTCCTCTACAAGTGGAACGCCTACACCCTTTTCTCTTTAAATGCATATCTGATCTACATTTTCTTCTCAATGACCTGAAGAGGTCATTAATACAAAACCTCTCTTTTCTTTTCTTTCCACTACCAGAAATCCTTAGAGGTTTGTTCTAAGGATCAAGATTAAAAAATGCACATAAAGTACTTTGAACTTTGAAAACCGTTATGAGTTTTAACGAATAAGATTCTAGAGGAGCTGCTAACTTACCAGCTTAAATCCACTAGTCAGTTGCAACTAGAATAAGTCCATTGAAGCATATAACAAGTCACTATAATCTTTCAATGCTTGTCTAACTCTGCTTCTGAGTAATGTTTGCATTTTTGCCTTTTATCTGGATCTGGGCTTTCAGGCAGAACATATGCTATAATACTCCCTCCTTCAGCTAGTCTGACCTACCTTTTCACTGTTAACATAATGGTTGACAGAGTAATTTGATTTAAATCACAATTTAATTTTTAATTGAGTTTTTGACGATTTAAATTTTAGAAATGATTTTCTGATTTAAATCAATGTGATTAAAAAAAACCACCTGATTTTTATTCACCTGGCTACTTATTTTGGGTGTGACAGCAGTGGAAAAGTTTTTCTTATAATCAAAATCCTAGATTTCATTTACTGAATTAATAAACCTACTTTCAGTCTCTGTTGGATCTCCCACTGAACTATAATACCTCCCCCATTGACAGAGAAGACAAAATGTAGTTTTCTGCCAAGGAAGGCTAGGAGTTTTAAAAACTGTTGTAGATGAGGAAGAGTTAGCACAGAATCCAATGATCATAATCAGAGCATTTATCTGAACACATTCATTATCTCTACACCAAGCACATCAATGAAGGGCAACTATTTATTAAGCTAAGTTTTAAGTGAAGCATAAACATGCAGTATGAACCCAAGGGTGGACAGCTCCTAAAAACAACAGCCACTATTCTGCTAGTTATTCCATCTTAAGTACAAATGTGTAAACTGCAGTACCGTGTTTCCCTAAAAATAAGACAGGATCTCATATTAATTTTTGCTCCAAAAATGCATTAGGGCTTATTTTCAGGAGATGTTTTATTTTTTTCATTTTCAACAATCTACATTTATTCAAATACAGTCATGTCTTCTTCTTCTGGTTGCTGCAGAATGGTGGAGGGCAGGTTTTCACTTAACTGGGGCTTATTTTGGAGGTAGGGCTTATATTACAAGCATCCTGAAAAATCGTACTAGGGCTTACTTTCAGGTTAGGTGTTATTTTTGGGGAAACAGGGTAGTGTATTGCCACTTGTCTCCCTCATCATCCACTAATCACATGACTGATGTGCAACAAGGGTCATAAGAATGACTTGTTAAAGAGTGGCAATTTCCTACTACAATTTACTTCACAGCACATACACTGGTCCAAGTAGCCAGTAAGGTTCTGGGCAATGTCTAATTAATAACTGCATGATGTCAAATCAATTCTGGTTTAATGCAACCCTCTCAGGGTTTTCTAGATATTAAATATGCAGATCTCAAGAAGTGGTTTACCAGTTTTTCCTTCTGGTGGCTCCCTGGGACCATGCAGATGGCCCAAGACTGCATAGGTGACAAGGCACATAACCTCATCAACCACGCGCACACTCCAGGGGATCTCTCCTGAGAGGCAAAGTGGGGATTTGAAGCCTTTTAAAGAACAGCAGTATACACATTATTTGACACAACAAATGGACTAGCTGAGCATCAGGAAGTTTTACACAAGAAATACTGAGCACTTCTGGTAATGTGACTGCACTTCCTCTGCCACTCAACTAGTGTGAAATAGTGGAACCGATATCAAATTGTGGATCTCAAAATAACTGCACATTTTACACTGTTTTTACTTAGTAATCCAGTATAGTGTACTGGATATACAGAATTATTGGACAGCAACTAAGGATATCCAGTTCAAGTTATAAGGGTCAGTTGTTAAATGATATTTGACAATTCTTTCTCACACATCCTCACGACTGTTGTAGGATAAACAGATGACACTCACATATGACATCCTAAACCTCTGTGGACAGAGGCAAACACCTTAGAACTGTGTGTAGAAGTACTAACTCTAAGCTTCACAGAAGTACTAGCCTCAACATTCTAACAGTGTATGAAATCAGAAAACTAATGAGGCCAGCAAAAGCTGACATGTCTATACACACCAAACTAGGTGTGTAAGCTAGCAGAAAAAAATGTAATCTAAAAAGTTTCAAAAGAAGTTGAAGCACATTCTTTACCAAGATGACAGTCACCTTTTTTCATCTCACTTGCAGAAACCATGACATGCAGGATCCCTGACTCTCGGGGCAACAGTACATACATGACCAGCACATACAGTTAAGCCTGGTATTCAGGTTCATGCACTGAGTAAAGAGAAGGTTTATTATTCTAGCAATGTCAAGGAATACTCATCAATAATTTTCCTTCTCGGATAAACAGTGTTATTCAACCTTCCAAACAACGCTAAACAAGTCTCATTTAGCTATCATCATCATCATCAACAACAAAACCCGGCTTCCTAGAAAATAAAAATGATAAGATAAATTTTAACATTTGTTTATAGCCCATAGAAATATCGGCGAGACATCACAGAACCTGGAAAGCAGGAAAAATATTTCTCTAGGTAATAACAACCAGGAAACACCAAAATTCATCAGCTTTAAACGTTCTGAACACCAAGCGAACAAGAGCAACAAAAAAACCCCAAATAAAACAAAACAAAAAATCAGCAGAAAACAAGGAAAGGCAATTTAAAGAAGCAAATTTATCATCCTTTGCTGTGAACGCTACAACTTCCTCCTTCTCTCTGTAAACTGCACATCTGTCCTTTGCTCCATCGACCTCATAAAAGAATAAAAACCGGTTGTTCACGAGGATTGTGTCTTTCCCCCCCTCCTTACAAGCTTCCTCCCGTTTTCAAAAGCTGCCCGGCGGTCAAGCCCTTAACGAGGCGAGGCAAGCCTCTTTCTTTCACCGCGCCTGCGTGCTGGCGAAAGCACTACCTGTTGAATGCCAACCTGTTCAGCAGACTGCAGTAAAGAAGGAGGGGGGGGGGGGGGAAGCCGGCGGAAGAGGGGAAGAAAACAGGCACAAACGCGCCTCCCTTCCCGCATACGTGGCCTGCGCCCAGACCCCAACTTTGGGGTTACGCCAGAAAACAGGCCAAGGCACCCACCCACGCACCTGCCTCCACAGATGACAAGGGCGGGCACGGCACCTGGCATGGCAGGCAAGCAGGCAGGCCGGCAGGCCGGCGTCACCGTGGACCAAAGAAAGCGGCTGCGGAGGGCAAGGGACAGGGCCTCAGAGCGCACCGCTCGCTGCCGATGACCCCCGTTATTTCTCCGCATACCCTGAGCTGGAAGCATCGGTAGCGGCGACCGCCCTCCCCTTTATCTCTTCCCTCAATTACCTTCAGCTCGACTATTTCCTACTGCGGTTTCACCACAACCCACGAAAGTAAACGACGGCGAAGGAAAGGCCCTTTCAAAACCTGCACTGGCACCACCGGCCTCCGCCTAGAATACTTCCCCTCACTTTCCCTCCAGCAACTCCACCACCAGCCGGAACTGCCTGGCCGGAAGTAGAAAGTCCTCTTTCTACTCTATTGTATCTTGCCCCTTCCAAAAGAAAAAGGCGGGGCCGCTCTAGGCGGCAGATTACGCGTGGCACGCTGTGACTGTAACGGCGAGTCGTAACCATGGTAATAGTATCCGGGTCCATCGTAGTACTCAAACTAACCCTTTCCATGCCGCAACTCCTATATCTATGGCACAGTTACAGAGCCATGGCGTCCTTTAAATGGTAGCAAGACCTCTGGGTTGCAGTGGGTGGGAACGGAACAGGCACAACGGAGTTTGAATGGTGGCCGTATATTTAGAGAAGGAAGGAGGGGCTGTCCTAATTTTCAGGGGGCCCCCAACTGCCAAAGAGCAGCTGTGGGAGTCAATTACAATAAAAATAGCAGGCTTTCTCACTGCAAGGACGTAAGCCATGAAAATTGCAGCATCGTTTCAACGCTTTGGGAGTCATTTTTAAAATGGGGTTCTTACTAGCACGACTTTGGGTGTCTTCCCACCGAGGCAAAACTACCTGGTTTAGCGCCGTGTCTTTTGGCTGTTTTTCCTGTTGTAGATCACAAAGATCTGGCAAGTACATGCAGATAAAAATAAAAACTCACATTAAAACATAACAGTCTTAAAGGCACTACAACGTTTTTTGTCGGTCCTTGCCTTTTTTTTCTTCTCTACTTTTTTTTTTTTTTTAAATCTCCAGGGCAGGCTTCTATTATTTAGGACTGGGCTTTGTCCTGGTTGCAGAGCTTAGCATTACACTGCTTTCTATATAGATTTTACTTCATCTCCAGGACTCCCAGTTTATAAGGTTTTTGTTAGCCCTTTAATTGGCTTTTAAAATGGGAAGGGTTTCTTCAGAAGCAGAAGTGCGAGGAGTTGATAAGAATTTTTTTCCTTAGTGTGCAGGCCTTCTCAGTGTAGGCATTAAAATCAATTTAGCCCAGATCCTCTTGGGGAAGAATCTTTTCATTTGGGGCAGTGCTTTAGCCCATATGGACTGTTTATGAGGACATAATGCATAAAATAACTCTGTATTACTTAGAGGTCAGCACTTCCTCGGGAATAGCCAGCCATACTGTACTGCTGTAAAAGCAATAGATTCACTAGCATCTGAAAAATAACCACATGCAAATAATTGCAGACAAGGGGGAGAAATAAAAGCTACAAAGCCACATATTCAAATCTATTGTTTGTGTTGCAACAGAGATGGAACCATAGATCAATAGAATTGGAAAAGGTCCTAAAGGTCATCTAGTCCAGCCCATTGTCAGTGCAGGAATAGCAAAAGCCTATTTTATAGAATGCAGACTTGAGGGTAGGTGTTAAGAGTGACAGAAAGATAAAATGGGGGCAATGGTATGAAGTAGAGCGCTTCTATCCCCACCCCATGGTTGTTCCCACATTCACCTCACTTTCAGAATGCCAGGTTTTTCAAAAATGGGGAAACTGTTGGAAAAAAATAGGGATTGGTGTCTCCCATACTCCCAGGCCACTGAGTTAAGAAAAAAGTAAGTTTTGTTTTTGTTTTTAATTGTGGCTATGTAAGCTGACAGCATTGATTTATGTCTGTCTGTTATCTGAGGGGACTACAGAAGACAGAAGATGTTTGCTGCCTCTGGTGTGTTTAACCGTGCCTCCACCTATGCTCAACGTGTATGTTGTAAATCAATACAAATACTACAAAACTCTTGAGTGAGGCTTCCTGCCCCTCCAGAGGAAACAAAACCTGGGTATATGGTACATCCTCTGGTCAGCTCAGACAAAGTATACCTGCACTACACAATTATAATGGCTAGATACCAGTTTCATTGTGATAAGGAATCCTGATGCTTTTACATTGGTGAAGTACTTAAAATTCTCTACTAGGGAGGCTGGTACCCTCTAAATTGTAGCAGAGAATCTCAAGTACATCATCAAACTACAAATCCCAAGATTTCTTAAGTTGGACTAATTAAAGTTAAAGTGGTGTCAAACTGATTTAACTCTGTCATACAGATACACAGTGTGAAATGGAGATCCAACCTCTGACTGTGGCAAATAAGGAAGCTTCCCTGAAGGGAAACACAAGAAGCAGAATGAGATTTTAGGTACAGGTTTTCTCCTACGGTGAGCAACCTTGTTTACAGTGTGGGTGTTGCAGAGTTTTTGAATTTGTAGTAAAATTCTTTTTGCTGTGCAGTAGAAGTACAGTGGACTCACAGGGGAGAATAGCTTCAAGTTCCCTAGATAGTCCACCCTGTCTCATTAACTGGCACTTAAGGTCTCAATAATTCATTCTGAGACATTTGTAGAAGAAAGAATAAAAACATTTCATTACTTAAATTGTGAACAGATCAACAACATACAAAGAACATTGCCTTCAAGAGACTAAAGAGAGGGAAAGAGAAGCACTCAGCAGAGAGGTGAGGCTCTCTTTGAATTCAGAGGCGGGAAGGAATGATTAGTTAGTGCTGGATAGACTGACAGTCAGTTTAGCCCAGGAAGGTCCCCCCACGAACAGTCACACAAATTATGGACAGCATGCAAAGTTGTAAAAACTCCAACAGTTGGTACTTCTTTCTTGCAGCCACACTTATAGCAACAGAGTTGAGGAATTCAGTAAGAATTTGTGTCTAGAGTCTTAAAGTAGAGTACCAGTAAAGCAGGGTTCAAAGGGATTAAAATTATAATCTGCATATCCTGCTTCTGGTGTTCACCTTGGTAGATGGTTAATTCCAGAAGTGCTGCCTTCTGAACAAAGTCACCAGAATTCCTTTCACAATAGTCCATTTTTGAGCTCTGAGACTAGCTGTCTAGACAGAACAAAGTAGTTCCATGCTGCAGACTGATGATTCTTGATGTGAACACAGTTATTATTATTATTTATTATTTATTTCATTTATACCCCGCCTATCTGGTCTTGCGACCACTCTAGGCGGCTTCCAAACAACATAAAACAACAGATAAAATCACAAAATTATTACAAAAACAATTTCCATAACAATTATAAAAAAAAAAATAAAGATAAATAGAAAAGGTAAAAAGATCAGGTATTGACTGGAGGGAAGGCCTGTATAAACATCCATGTTTTTAATTGATTTTTAAAGATACCCAGCGTAGGGGCGGCACGAATCTCCGGAGGAAGATTATTCCAGAGGCGAGGAGCCACCGCCGAGAAGGCCCGATTTCTTGTTCTTTCCCTACGGGCCTCCCTTGGCGTCAAGCTCCTCAGCCTCACCTCCTGACTTGCACGGGTGATCCGGGTAGACCTTGGTGGGAGTAGGCGTTCCGCCAAATATCGAGGTCCTAAACCGTTTAGGGCCTTATAAGTAAGCATTAAAACTTTGAAGTCAATGCGGAACCGAATGGGCAGCCAATGCAATGCGGCCAGAATAGGAGAGATATGCTGGTATTTTCTCACTCCACTAAGGAGTCTGGCCGCCGCATTCTGCACCACCTGAAGTTTCCGCATCAACCTCAAAGGCAGCCCCACGTAGAGCGCGTTACAGTGGTCTAATCTTGAGATTACGAGCGCATGCACCAAGGTAGTGAGCGCCCCCATATCAAGGTAGGGCCGCAGCCGGGCAATCCGCCAAAGATGGAAAAAGGCGGAGCGGACTACCGACGCCACAGTTGTTGCTATACAGTTATAGCTACGGAATCCACTGTAATCAGAGCTTGGAAAAGTTACTTTTTTGGGCTACAACTCTCAGAATCCTCCAGCTAACATGGCCACTAGAAGGAATAGTTGTCCCTTCTCTCCCCAAAAAATCCAACCTCTGGTTAGAATCAAATCCTGTTGCTTGATTTGAAGAAAGTCTTAAAATGCACTCTACTTCTTCCTTAGATGTTGAGATCGCAACAGTGCAATTTCAAGGATGGGAACAATCTCTGAATGATAATCAGATTTGGGCTAATTTCTACCATTCTCCCAGATTATCCTTTTTTGGCCCTTGCATATGTAATATCAGCTCAATATGTTAGCTGAAGTGATGTGATGCAATCCTGCGGCAATTATATTCCTGGACTATTATAAAACAACTGTTTTTTACTCAGTGCATCTTTGTCTTCTGCTATTTTCATACGGTAATCGGTTTGCTTGTTACAGCAAAATAACATAGTTGTGTATTGCCTTTAAGACTATCAGATTTATTATAGTACAGTATGAGCTTATATGTACATGCAGCCTACTTTGTCAGATGCATGGAGTGAAGTTTGATCTCTCTCTCTATATATATATATAGATATGTACAGTGTATATGATTGTGGGGGTGGGATATAGGCAGTGAAATGACAGCAGGTTATTTGCAGAAGATGTAATAGTGATAATTATATTATCATAAATATCCTGGCCATAGCCTGTATATTAAGAGTCAAATCCTTAACTCCTGTTGTAGCAGCCTAATAGAGTAATTCTCACTGCTTTAAAATTACTACTTTAAAATTACATCACACAGAATGAAATCCAGTAGTAAGCCACAAGAAGAGTAAGCCCATTGAATCAATGGGGACTTGATGAGTCAACTCCTCCATAACTTCCATTGATTCAATGGGTCTCCACTAATAGTGATTTACTACTGGATTTCAGCCACTGGAAAGCAATTGATAGTTTTCAAAGGAGGGTTAGAAAGTTTTGGAATAATCATCTCATCCAACAGTTATAACTCATTGATAGGATTGCACTGTAAGGGAAAATAGCAGGCACAAAGTGGGATGTCGGAGATACATTTTAAAACAGAACTCACAGACCAAATAGAAACAATAATCAGCAGAACTCCAAAAGTGCAATAGCAGCACTGACAGTTTTTTTCAAATAATACAAATTTCATTTTGGAAAGAGTGTGTAGGAATGTTATGAAGTAATTTTAAAGAAAGTAATGCATTAATTACATGCTTGAGACTAGAGAAGTTACAAAAATGCTGCTTGATAGGCAACAATGTGGAAGGTCTTATTTCGGGGTACTTGTGAGTCACAAAAATATATTCATGGCATCACCAGACTAACAGCGTGACATTCATTTATTTTGGTACGACATCAGGATACCAATTTGAAAGCTGGTCTAATTAAAGGAGTTGATGACAGCAAAGTGACCGAGCAAATGCATTTATATACATTTGAACTTCCATAGGACTTCTGGCTCTACCATGGCAGAGTCTTCAGATGTGCCTTTGCCTGTAGTGCGAATGAAGAGAAGTTTATCAATCCAAGACAAAATTGACATCATAACTGCTATTGAAAGAGGCAAGGAGAAGAAAGAGGTTGCAGAACAATATGGCATCAAGAAAAATTCCTTGTCTTCTATTATGAAGAACAAAAATAAAGTTTTAGAAGCCTTTGAATCTTTGTCATTCAACCCTAAAAGAAAAAGATTAAGGACTGCGTTTTACACTGATCTGGAAGAGGCTCTGGTGAAGTGGTACCGAATGGCTCAGTGTTCAAACATGCCAGTAAATGGACCATTACTACGCTTGAAAGCTAATTATTTTGCACAGAAACTTGGACACAGCGACTTTAAATGCAGTAACGGCTGGTTAGATCGCTTTAAATCAAGGTATGGTTTAGCATTCAGATCTCGGCCTGAATTAGCTGCTGCTATGACTGTAACTACTGCTGCTGCTGTTACTCCTGCTACTGCAGGTGGTGAAACAACTGTTTGGCACCAAAATATTTTGCCTTACTATTTAAAGGTGTATCAGCCAAACAATGTATTTAACATAAAAGAGACAGGTTTGTTTTATCAAATGTTACCTAGTCATACTTTTGCCTTTAAAGGAGAAACATGCTCTGTGGGGCAATTAAACAAGCAAAGAGTAACTGTGGTGCTTGGTGCAAACATGGATGGTTCAGAAAAACTTCCTTTGCTTGTCATTGGAAAAAACAAGACTCCCCGTTGCTTTCAGGGCATAAAGTCACTGCCTGTGGAATATCAAGCAAATGATGCAGCGTGGATGACTTCACAGATGTTTGAGCAATGGGTGGATAAGTTGGACAAAAGATTTCAAAGGCAGGAGCGTCAAGTCATTATTTTTGCAGGACCCTTCTTTGACCAACCAGAGATAAAGAATTTGAAGTCCATCCAACTTGTATTCTTTCCTTCTTGCTTGTCTTCTAGATTTATACCTATGAAACAAGGAATTATCAAAAGCTTGAAAGTCCAATATCGATCCCTTCTTCTCAAGAGATTTGTAGACTGTCTAGACATTGGCAAGGAATTTACATTGTCTCTGCTTGATGCCATTGACATGTTGCACCTCTGTTGGAGGGCGGTTTCTCCAGGGACTATTGTTAACAGTTACATCAGAGCTGGTTTCAGAGTGGAAGTTGGGGAGGAAAAGATGGTTGCAGATGCAGAAGCTGAAAATAACTTCGATTTGACTGCATACTCATTGGCTGCAGGAATAGAATTTCCAAAAAACATGTCTTTGGAGGAATATGCATCATTGGATGATGACTTGATAACCTGTGAAATGGCTTCCAACAGTAAAATATTCTGGGCCCCAAAATATATTTCAAGTGAGATATATATGGAGGATAAAGATGGTGAGGGTCCTGAATTTGAACACCCTTTGCCATCAAAAACCGAAGCCCTTAATGCTTTAGATACTCTTAGAAGGTTCCTCAGAAGTCATGAATTGAACGAATCTCTTCATAACTCCCTTGCAGCCTTGGAGAACTTCCTTCAGACAATAGCATCCAAATAAATATTCAAATGGGGAATACAAAATGTGTAGTACAATTCAAGAACAATAACATCTGGAAGGATACGCAGCCTTGTGATCCAAGAGAGAGAAACAGTTAAGAGTCTACCACTGTTGCTCTCTACTATTATCTGCCCAAAGCTGTTGCCTTGCTCTGCACAAAAACACCACCGGCCCTAGTTGTTCAATGGGTGCCCCATTGCAGTGTTTGGCAAGTGGACTGTGCTTTCATGGCTGGTTACAAGTTGAGCAGGGCTCATCTCCTACACACGATGCATATTTCTGCACCTTGTCTTCCAAAATTCTCATGATTGTATTTACCACTGTTTTCAGTATTAATCTAAAATGTTTTTCTAGTTGTTACAGATCATACTAAGTATATGTTTGCTTTAAATAAAAACAAATATTTGTTAGTCTGCTATTCTGTTTGCTGCTTCTCCCCTTTAAACTATTGCCAGTAGATACCAGTTCACTTCTCAGAAGTACCCAGTGGGTTCACTCAGCTGTCTTAGCAGTTTATAAATAATCCATGGAATGGGACCATTAGTATGTGTCTCTGCTTAAGAACGTAAAAATGTCTTGTTGGAACAGACTAAAATATGTGCAGTCCAACAGTGTTTGCAAGAATCCCTGCAGTCAACAGGTTCTTGCTGGTTCACTAGTTGACTGCAACCTATTTTCAACCTATTTCTATGTGGAATTCTTCCGTTTATCATGTTAATCTCATTTTTCCTGTTTAATTAAACAGCACCAAAACTCAACCTACAAACACATACACTTTAGAGAACCCTCATGTTACCTTCAGTGTTAGGTAAGTCTTCCTCACCTGACACGAAAATGTTAGTCTACAATTCCATGCTGTCTGGGGACAATGGAGTTTGTAATGGAGCACATCTGCAGAGTACCAGATTGGGGAAAGCTGCTCTATGTATCCTCTAAAAGGTTCAGATATGTTGTCATACTGCTGTAAGATTTCTGGTAAGAATGGGGGAGAGGAAATCAGACCCAAACAGCGGTATTTTAAGGATGCCAGTCATAACCACAGAAGTAGAGAAGTGCTGCAAAAATGACAATTAATAGCCCTGCTTTCTTTGTACCTGTAGGCAATGGGAGACTGTTTAACATTACTGCCGCTGTCTGAATGAATGCACAAATTACTTTGCTCACCTGGAGTCATATCACACATCTCTTTGCTTTATCAGTTTTTCTGATAATTGGTATGGACTATGGTTTTTTTTTAGTGGTTCTGCATCTGTACTTATAGCAAGATTATCCCACTGATTCTGATTCATGGCTAGCAAGTTGATTTGATAGGTAAGTTGTTATATGCTTTTAAAATCATTTTAAAATGTTCTTTAAATGCAGTTTTTCACTGCTGAACCTCTCTCTGTTTACTTTTTTAAACAGCAAAGTGTAGTCTCACTGAAATCCTGGAGTTGATTGCATTCCTTTGCATGATCATGGCCTAGACTTAGTCATGCCTTTCAGCCACTTCATACAAGCTGAAGGTGTTCACAAAAGCCTTAACAAAGCCTGTTAATTAAAAAAAAAGTCCTGCCCTCAACATCAATTTTGCATAAATCTGAGTTTCCCTCATGTTCCAATTAAGATATTAAAATGTGGGTGGCAGCAGCAATATCCAGCAAAAGGTAACACACAAGCTGCTTCTCAGATGGTCTCTGAGAAAAAGACGTGAGGATGTGTGCCTGTGTAACACTCTGGTTCTATGGGGCTGTATATATATTTTTAAAAGAGTATTGCAAACACAGACTTGACAAAAATGTTTTCCTTCCTTCCTTCCTTCCTCTGTCTGTCTGTCTATCACAATAATGTAAACACAGCCCAAAATTGAATGCTACAATTTGTACACCCTGAGTTCTTTTCACAATATCAGAGCAGGAGTTGCTTGAAGAAACAAGGAAGAATGCAAATGTCTCTTTGAAGCCAAATAAAAACAATGTCCCAGATATATTCATGGAATGAGTTAGGACATCTACTACATAAAGGAATCAGCTCCAAGTATACAGTCTCTAAAGCCGTAAAATTAAATGTAAATACAAATACATAAGATCACTACACGGATTCATCCAGTGCCCCTCCTGCACAATCATATTGAAATTGTGCTACCTAAACCAAGATGGCACTAGACTTATCATCCCCCTGGGGACCAGCAGCTTCTGCATTTCACACTCTTTCTCAACTCAAATCTTGAATCACAGTCTCTTCCTAAAATTTCCCCACCCATTGGGCTGCCCCAAATAGTCCATAGGGGTTACATCTGCATTGTCATATTATTAATATTTCTATTAGAGATGAGTGCGAACTGCCAGTTTGGCACCCTGCCCCTTCCGGTGGGCATCCTCTTGGAAACAGCACCCCAGTTGCTCTGCCACGCCTCCTCCAGGCACTGCCACTGAGTGGGCACCCACCTGAGGGGGCAGGGCGCCAAACCATGGAACACCTGTTTGGTCGCCGTCGGAACTAGCATGAAGTGCCAGGCCAGTGGTCTGTGCCTGTCACTAATTTCTATAACATATCTTCTTGTGGATCATAGGGGAACAGTGAACTGTAGTATTTGAATTCCCTTCTACCCCTAGTAGATATGAGGGGGCAATTTGTTCATATTTGTAGGCAAAATTAAAAATCTTGCATATAGCCTAACACTAGTATTGTGGGGAAAGGAAATGTTCACAAATTAATATGACTGTATTTTCCCACTAACCAGTTAGCAGAGTTTCCTTTCATGGGCTTGAAGTTAGCCCCTACCCTCTTGCTGCTTGTTTCTGCTTTTAGCTGAGTATTTTTACTCTCTCTTCTTCCCTGACCATCACTGAAAGCAGCCATGATTTCTCTTTGCTCTTGACCCTTTATCATGTGGCTGCAATTGCAAACTAAGTCTCATACAACGGTTGAAGCTTGACTTTCATTTCTTCTTCCTTACTTTTCTAATTGTAATTGAATAATTGGCTATGAGTAAAGTTTTTAAAATTCTTTCTACCTTAAGCTAGTGGTAGTGTGATTTGTTTGTAAAGGGGGCTGGGCTGGAAGCTGGGATTTAGCTGTACTCTCTCATGTTTCCCAGTGCCGTAGCTGGGTTGTTGGTTTTTTTTTTTTTTTTTTTTTTGATACTTTATACTCTGCTAACAAAGGGAATCAACCAAATTCCAGAAAGAATGCAACAATATTTTGCGGACCATCCAGTAACCCTAGGGTCCTTGCACCCCAAAAAATCTTTAGAAGAAATCTTAAGGGGGCTTTTCCACTTATAAGAAAAAAAGTTATTCTAGGCACTGCAGAAGCAGATGTGGCCCTCCAGGCTCTGGAGATGAGTATGGGTAGCAATTGGACCTATGGAAATTGCTCACATGAACTTTAAATCAGTCTCGTACACAAAATATCAAACTATCATCTCTTCCACTATTACATCTGGTCCTGCGACTTTTCTCCTCACTTGGAAAAGCACTGCCATTCCATGAAACATCAGCCGATGCCCTAGACTTGGCCCTAAGAACCCTTCAGATTTTGTTGGCTTGAATTTCCGTCTTCCTTCACCATGAGGTAATCTTGCTAGGAAGCAGAGTAACATCTGGAGGACCACAAGTTCCCTATCCTGTAATACACAATGACTGTTTACAATAAAACCAGGCAGAATATTTATGATCATTGATATATACCGTATTTTTCCGTGTATAAAATGACACTTTTTCCTAAAATCATTAGAGGAAAAATTGAGGGTCGTTTTATACACAGAAGGAGGCGGAGGCGAAGGAGCAGCTGCACTCGGCCACCTCTCGTGGCTGCCCATTGACTGCCGCCACCACCTCCAGATCGCCTCCTCCAGCGTCAGTGCCAGGGCTCACATCCAGCTCATGTTGCTGCCTTGTCCCCTGCTCAAAGGGAGCCCGCGAGTGGCGCTGGAGGAGGCGATCTGGCGGCAGCAGCCACTCACGGGCTCCCTTCGGGCAGGGGACAAGGTGGCGACGTGAGCTGTGGTTGAGCCCTGGCACTGGCGCTGGAGGAGCCAATCGGGCAGCAGCAGCAGCAGGAGGAGGTGGAGGTGAGGAGTCAACGCGGCGGCCCATTGACTGCTCCTCTGCCTCCGGCAAGGGTCAAAATTGGGGGTCATCTTATACATTGGGGGGTCGTATGCATGAAAAGGGACGTGGTGCTGCTGCAGGTTAAACCGCAGAAGCCTCTGTGCTGCAAGGTCGGAAGACCAGCAGTCGTAAGATCGAATCCACGCAACGGAGTGAGCTCCCGTCGCTTGTCCCAGCTCCTGCCAACCTAGCAGTTTGAAAGCATGCAAAAGCAAGTAGATAAATAGGTACCACCACGGTGGGAAAGTAACAGCGTTCAGTGTCTAGTTGCACTGGCCACGTGACCACGGAAACTGTCTATGGACAAACGCTGGCTCTACGGCTTGGAAACGGGGATTAGCACTGCCCCCTAGAGTCGGACATGACTGGACATTTGTCAAGGGGAACCTTTACCTTTACCTATACATGAAAAAATATGGTACATGTGTGCAGTTTTTGGTGATGGGCTACATTTCAGTATTTAGTATTCTCCTATTTGTTTGAAATGTAGGAACTCTTGAAAAGTAATGTTAATCTGATCAAGATCAGATCTGAATCACTCATGCTAATCCCTAATAGGATTATGCATATTCATTCATAAAGAGATGCACAGACTTGAAGAGGGACTCGTTAGCCTGGGAAGGCAGCCCATCTAGGAGAAGGAAAACTCTGATCCCAAACCCCCATGCCGTGAGGAGAAGGAGGAGGCACCACCATCACCCATGCGGCGAGGGAGCAGGCTGGCTGGTGGGACTCGTTAGCCTGGGAAGGCAGCCCATCTAAGAGAAGGAAAACTCTGATCCCAAACCCCCATGCCGTGAGGAGAAGGAGGAGGCGCCGCCATCACCCATGTGGCGAGGGAGCAGGCCGGGTAGGTGGGACTCGTCAGCCTGGGAAGGCAGCCCATCTAAGAGAAGGAAAACTCTGATCCCAAACCCCCATGCCGTGAGGAGGAGGAGGAGGCGCCGCCATCACCCATGCGGTGAGGGAGCAGGCCAGGTAGGTGGGACTCGTCAGCCTGGGAAGGCAGCCCATCTAGGAGAAGGAAAACTCTGATGCCAAACCCCCATGCCGTGAGGAGAAGGAGGAGGCGCCGCCATCACCCATGCGGCGAGGGAGCAGGCCGGGTAGGTGGGACTCATTAGCCTGGGAAGGCAGCCCATCTGGGAGAAGGAAAACTCCGATTCCAAACCTCCACTGCCTTGTGGCTATATCCAGTGATGGAAAAGGCTTCAGGAGTCAACCTCGAGGCAAAATCCAGAGCCGGGGTCCCGGAGGCAGTTCGTGTCGTTCTGGCAACTCCTGCGACATCACTGGAACCAGTTGTATTGGCTCTTGCCTTTCCATTGGACTATTTCAGCGACATGGAGAGGGGGGATTTGCTGCTTGGGTAACAGCCTATCCTCCATATTATTTTACCCAGGCTTCGTGCTCTGGAGAGGACACTCCAGCTTCGCATACAGCGTCGAAGTCCTCCATACAGAGCACGTTCCCATAGTCTCTCGAGACTGAAGGATGCCTATGAGATATCCAACATATCGATTAGATAGCACAGTTGGGTGGCACAATAATAATTTATCTGCAGACAAGATCCAGATGCTTTTCCTCAATAAAAGGAAATCACATAATACTTTGCTATTTGGAAGAAGTATTTTTGCCACCATTAGACTGACAGCTGTGCTACAGAAAGTGCAATCCTGTATATGTCTCCCAAGGAGTAAGTACCTGACTGAGTACACTGAATATATTATGCTATCAGAGCTTAATGGGAACTAAACTGGATAGGCAGAGCAGATTTGTTTGCCACTTTCAAAGCCCTGCTGGCTTGCTCTGGATCAGATGGGAGATGGTGGGAGTAGGTTGGTTTTTTTGTCAATATCCTGCATGATTCTTGGTTGTCTCTCCCCCGTCCCCGCCCCCATGGCTTCAAAGAGTAGAAGGATTATCTCTATCCATTCCAGGCTAGCACAAAGGAGAAGCTATGCCCACTGACTTCTTGGTAAACTGAGATGCTTTTGTGCCAGATATTTGTAAATCTAATTTAATATGGCTAATGGGGTAGTTCTCACTCTTTTCCAAAAGAAGAACAGAACATTCTTCTTTTAGAATGCTAGATTTGACAAAGAAAATTCTCACAGTGAAGTGTAAGGATACTTGCGAAGCAGACGTTTAATCATATATGTTTTCCTAAGACTTCTAACAGTAGCACTGGCTCCCATTGTGCCTAGGATCAATGTCCCTGATTATGATGATGATATGTTGTCTTTCCCATCAACTGTTCATCCCTCTAGCCTAAACATGAGAAAATCTATGTCTGGAAATTTGGGAGGAATCTTGACAGCGAAGTGCAACACCCTTTGTCCCTCAAATGACAAGTGTTATTTTTATCATACGTGCTTTGCATTCCTCAAAAAGACCTAGAACTGTAACTCCTTGTCCTGCTCTAACACTGCTTTTATTAACTCCAGCTGTCTGACAAGATTTGGGAAATTACAACATATATACCATGAAAAACTTCTCATTATAAACCCAATTCAAAGTGGAGGTTATGATCTATATAGTTGCATACAGCTCAGGACTAGAATATCTGAGAGACTGTATATCCTCACATAAGCCTTCTCGGCTCCTGAGATCTTCAGGAGAGGCCCTTCTCACAGTCTGCAGCAGCTCCCAAGGTATTCAATGCTCTCCCTTGGGTGGCTTGGGTGGCCTCCTCCCTCTTGTCCTTCTGGTATCAGATAAAGACATTTCTTTTTAAACAGGTTTGTTGGAAAGACAGGAACTCTTGAAAAGTAATGTTAATCTGATCAAGATCAGATCATAATCTTGACAGCTGCAAGAATTCTTTTTGCTAAACACTGGAAAGACCCGGAGAATCCATCTCAAGATGAGTTAATAGCAAAAATCCTGGATACGGCAGAGATGGATAAACTATCAGAATGGCTAGACTCAACAAGAAAGACGAATCATGAAGATTGTTGGCATAAATTTTATGATTGGCTTAGAAATAGAATGTAAATTAATATTTGATCATTGAAAGCCTAAGATCAATTTAGAATTAGAATATGTATTATCAGAAAGAATGAAAATAGATAATAAATTAATTGGATTGGTTAAAGAACCTACGGAACTAGACAAGATAATATGGGGAAAAGAAAATCATCAAATCGCAAAGTTGTATAAACTATTATTGGAAAGAAATATGGAACAGGAAGTAATTAAAGAAAATATGATAAAATGGATGCAGGAATTAGGTAGAACAATTCAGACAGAGGATTGGTTCAGAGCATGGAATGATAACCAAAAACTATTAATAAGTACAGATTTGAAAGAAAATTATATGAAAATATTATATAGATGGTATATGACACCAGAGAAATTGGCAAAGGTGAAGAAAAATGAGAAAGATAAATGTTGGAGATGTAAGACAATAAAAGGAACACTATATCATATGTGGTGGGGTTGTAAATTTATTAGGAAATTTTGGAAAGAAATAGAAAAAATAATCACTATAGATTTAAAAATAAAAATGGAGATGAAACCTGAAACTTATTTGTTCAATATGGTAAAATTAAACTCGAGACAAGAGACAAACATTTGTTTATACATATTAGGCGCAGCCAGAATTCAAGTGGCAAAACAATGGAAAGACAAGGAGGAACCTTCGGTGGAGGATTGTTTAATAAAATTACAAGAACTAATATTAATGGACAAACTAACAGATTCATTGAAAGGAAAGAGTAGAACGGAGCATGAATTTCAATGGGGGAAAGTAAAGAATTATCTCAGAGAGAAATGGAAGAAAGATTCCAAACCTATACCAAGTGACTTAGGCTTAAATTAGAAGCAGAACTGCTCTCAACAGAAGTAAAAACAAAGTAAAGCAGATTGTTAATATGGATGTAAAATAAGAATTAAGAAAGGTATTATTAAGATTGCGAAGAAAATAAATGTCTGGTGGAAAATAAGGAAGTAAAAATGTTAAAGACTTACTGTTTTGCGAAAGAGATAATAGAAAGTTATTTTGGTTATGTACTAATATTGTGATAATTATTTACTTATTTTTATATACTTATTTTTCTTTTTTAAATGCAATAAAGATTAAAAATTTAAAAAAAGAATTAGAATATGTATTATAAATTAGTTACACTGGAAACTTATGTATCTTTGAAATGTAATAGATAAGAATGAATATTGTAAAATGTTCATGTTGATTTACAACCCCTGTTTAATCCCATGTCCCCAGTCCCCATCCCTAACCCTAACCCCTAAAATAAAACTTTTTTTAAAAAAAAGATCAGATCATAATCACTGATGCTAAATGCATTGGGCATCAAAACTAGATTCTCCTTGACATGGTGTTTATAATTTTTATGTGTGCTTTTAATGTCCTTTTAGTGTTTTTTTTTAATTCCTTATTTTTTGTCCTTTTAATTTTACTTGTATTTTAATTATCATGAGCTGCCTTGACTCTCTTTATGGGAAAAAGGTGGCATAAAACTTAAATAAATATCCCAAGTACAATTTATAATTTAGCTTAATTTTAAACGATAATGGTATTGCACCCTGGATCATGCATGTGTGCAAGTGCACGTGCATGAACACACACACACACACACACACACACACACACACACACACACACACTTAGATCTCTCTCTCTCTCTCTCTTGGCCCTGTTCTCTGCACTGCACACTCGGACTCTGTCTCTGGAACAGGGCAGTCAAAGCCTCCATTCATAGAGTGAAATTTCATGGCTTTTGTCTGCTTTAATTCTGTTAAATTGATAAGATAATTGCCTGCTTGCAAAAAGGCTATTTCAGGCTTAAAACAGGCCAGGAAGGGCAAACATAATCTTTACATAGTGAAATTGCCCATTTTCGTGCAGGGAGCAGGTATTCATCCTTAGTGACAGCACCCTGGACAGAGAGTTATAGAGTCCCTGCTTAAATACCTCCTATAAATGGGAGCTTATTCCCTCCTGAGCTGGTCTGTTCCATTGTTCAATACCTTCTACCATCTAGGCAGTTTCTCTTAAATTGTTTAGTCAACATCTGCTTTCCTGCAATTTCTATCCTGAGGTATTAGTACAGAGGCATATGCAGTCTTAGATCTGGTTTTTAACATTTCCATTACATGTGAAATACACTTGTATGCATGTTTACTCAGAATTAAATCCCAGTGTTCTCAGCTGGAATTATTGTTTTCAGGCTTCATCATTTCTGACAATATCTGTGCTAGTACCAAGTACTATATGACCAATCACTTCCTTCACATTTTTCAGGTGTTCATCCTAGATCAAAATCTGACTTTGCAGGAAGCATCCTTGCTTTACTTTAAAGGGTCTATTCATTTTTAGCAACTCTCAGGCCCTCCCTTTTTAATACCCAGCCATTTGTTGATGTGAATTACATCCCAGCCTTCAATCTGTAAATACTTGTGAAAAAGATAAATGCTTCACTTCAGAGAGAGAGAGAGAGAGAGAGAGAGAGAGAGAGAGAGAGAGAGAGAGAGAGAGAGAGAGAGAGAGAGGAAGGGATTAAATAGGAGAATCTGCTGGCAAATGATATGCAAAACTCTAGAAGGGAAGGGATGAAGATTTAAGTGCTGTTATTGTTAAGACATCAGATTTTTGTCATCAGCCTCTAAGAGCAGGTCAAATTCAATTAGAATTTTGATCGTTTTGTATCAAATACCATAATTCATATGGCAATGAGTTTCCTTGGAATGAGTGGAACTTTGCATTGTTTTCATGGACAGCCAGAGCTTGGAAAGTTGCTCTTAAACATAATTAATTATAGCCATAGCCCCCTGCCCTGAGTCATTATTATCACTGTAAAGTTATGAAGCTCTGATACAGTAACAAGCTCAGCTGAGGCTTCTCATTGTACCTTTTCACCAGAGTATTATTCTCAGGCTTCCCTGCCTCCCACAGAATGCAAAAAAGGACAGGCTTTTGATTTGAAGTCTAGCACTCCCGCATTTCTCTGACAGGTGACGTGGGACTTCCTGTTGGCAAAGGTGCACCAGCTCCTAGGAATGTGTAAGTCCTGGAAACGAATGTGCTAACCCCAGTGCGACTAGGCCCTAATGTCATCTCTGATAGTACCCCCTGATCCTCAGCTTCTGAATCTGTGTCCAGGCCACTGCTGTGCTCCTGGGCCCTAACAAGTGCATCAGCCATCCCTCCTCAAGCTTCTCTGTTCCTATGAATTTAGATGCAGTCTGAAGAAACTGGACTTTCCCAGCAACAATGTGCTATTATGAAACATTCCTGTTGTAATGTCAAGTATTTGGGGATGACTTGGTCTTTAATGGCTTGGTATGCTCCATTAGACTTTGACAAAGAGCTTACTCCTGCTGGAAATTAAAACTAACAAGAATGGTTTGTGGTTGTATGAATCAGAGTACCTACCTACATTTTCTTTGACATTTCCTTGGAGGCATAGCTATGAGAATGGTCATGATGAGCACCTGCACATAAAAAAATGCCACTGAGCCAGTGACATGGCGGAGCTTAGAACTAATGCATGGCAGGTAACATGTTATCTATAAGACATTTGAAGTAATGATATTGACAACTGTGTTACTTTTAAACTGTGATATTACTATCGGTGCTGTCGTCATATTTTTAGTGTAATGAGTAACATTTTTGATAGCACTCAGTTGTTGCTTTGAGGCAGCGATTTTCTTGATGTTTTAGCCATTTTGGGTCTTTAAGCATCTATTTCTTTAAAATAATTAATGAAAACTTAAGTGAAAACAAAAAAAATATTTTTTAATTTATCTTATTTATTTTATTAGATTTATACCCTGCCCATCTAGACTATAAAACAGTCGTATAATATAATCTGTTGCTTTTTTAATGGACAAGAAACTATGAGGAATGACAATTTATACCAGAAGCAGTAATGTAGCATCTATAAGACCAACTAGTTTCCATTTTTGATACATTTTTGTGTGTCTAAGCACAACTTCTTCAGATGAAGCATACTTAGACACCCAGACGCTTCTGATGAAGTGCACTTAGATGCACAAAAGCTTATTGAAAAATAAAAAATATTTTTTATTCAACAGACTAACACGCCTGCTCCCTTACTTTTTTTTTTAAATGAAGAACGACTTTCTTTAAAAAGAGGAGGAATGAGCAATAAATTGATTCCATGCTCTGGATTGAAGAGGGTCTCAAACCAGACAGTTTTGAAATGACTTGTTTAAGGATTGGATTTGCTGTAAAGGAGTTTTCTAAGGTAAGGGTAATACAGCAAGCTTTCTTCTGATTCCTATAACTGGGTATTACGAACAGAATTATATTATTATCCTGTCTACTTGTTATGTGCCCAAAGTAGGACAGCTTTATTTTCAGCATTTTTGCCTCCAGAGATAGTTAAGGCTTGATTTGATCTAGAACCCACTTCATCTTCCTGGCAGTCTTGGATATCCGCAAAGCTCTCCTCCGGCACCACATTGCAAACGAATCAATTTTTTTAGCTTTCTTAAATGTCCAACTTTCACACCCATACATGGCGATTGGAAATATGATAGTATGGGTGATCTTGGCCTTCGTTGCCAGTGACATATCCTTACAATTGATAATCTTTTCAAGTTCCTTCATTGCTGCCCTTCTAAGTCTTAGTCTTCTTCTGATTTCATGGCTGCAATCTCCATTTGGATTGATGATTGAACCAAGGTATAAAAAATCTCTGACTACTTCAATTTCTTCATTGTCAACATCATAGTTGTCTATTTCCTCTGTAGTCTTGATTTTGGTCTTCTTGATGTTCAGCTGCAGTGCTGCTTTGGCACTTTATTCTTTCATTTTCACTAAAAATCACTACAAGTCATTGCTGCTTTCTGCAGTTCTATTGGTATCCCATCTATCCCTGATGATTTATGTGTTCCTAATGCTTTATCTGGCCATTAAATTAGTAGAACTTTAAGTGGTAAAACAACACTTTGGTAAGTTCCAATAATGCGGTGGATCTACTCTAATTCGGACTAACAATTGACATTTGCCCATAATTTCTGATGTTGATGACTCCAGTTATTAAATATATTCACTCTTTAAAAAACAATAGGTACCTTCCATGAAAATTGGCTTTCCTACATATTCCATAAACAATTCATACACAGGTTTTCCAGAGAATAAGAACCTTTGAATACAGAGGGATATGCTTCCAAGTGAACATTAGAATGGTACTTCAGCAGCGCTATTCTTACATATTTACTTAGCAGCCAGCTGATCTATAATAAAAGTGCTACCTCTACAAATATGTAAAAGATGTTAAGTTGATTTGTGTGCATTTTAGAAAAAGAGCCGCATTCCAATTTCTTCATGACAGTTGTTTTCTAATAATTCTGAAGATTTAAGACCTCATCTCTTGAGGCAATTACTGCATGGAGTAAGGTTCAGGTTTCAAAACAATCATAGTAATGAAAATCTCCAAGCCCTGAAGATACACATCTGTTGCTGCAATCTTAAAAGCTTCCCATAAACTGTGGCAGGGCACAAATGACACTAGAGGCCGCTGTTAATACAGTTATCAGAAAGCGTAATACACTCATCAC